>CM060907.1:1106140379-1108540379 GCA_030737815.1 Allium fistulosum
TATTTGTTTCAATTGATTAACTTAATCGTCGTTTAATCATTCAACTTATTTTCCATTTGATTCATGTTTCATTATCCCCATCTGAATGGCCATGCAAATCCAATTGCAATAAAATATTTACACTAAAAACAAGTATATAGCATAATTTAAATAGTATGGACTTAAACAAAAGCTTTGTCACATTTGATAGCCAAATATTCTCTCATATGGATCGAATAGAAATAGCCCAACCCAGGATTGAACTCAAAAAATAGAGATATGCCAACTATGATTCTATCAACATGAAGAAGAAGAAAACATCTAAGCGAATTTCCATTTAGCATAATACAAATACTTGAAGAAAAGACATATGCCAACTCCATTTAGCATAATACGCAGTACATTATCTTCAGGTCATTTGTCAAGTTCAAGTAAACATTAGTGCATCATTTATTATTTGATTTGCAAAAATGCAAATAAAAGGGCATGCTTAAGCACATGCCTAAGCTCACAAACTATAAATTAGGTACTACAATGATTTTACTAAAAATAAAATAAGAAGCATTAATATAGTAGGGTGTTCTTAATTTGTGCATGTACCAAACAGTAAAGATTAAAATGCACACACAGTGCTAAGATGCACCATATTTGGTATCCATCAAGATCAAGAGAACATTGACTTTACTATCCTTCGAGAGAAAATCTTTAACCCTTCAGCAACGTGTTTCAACCAACACCACTAGACATAACTCCACCATAACATGTTCCTTTTAAACAAACATAACTAAGACAAACTGTTATTCATCTTGAATTTAGTTAATTAGTTTGTGTTCGAAATTTTCAAAATTAGTTTTGGGTTTGGGTTTATTTTTGAAGAGGGAAGAAGTGGAAAGAAGATGTAAGAAGAGAGAAGGATGAATAGTCCCACATTTAGGAATTTAAGAGAATATATTGATTTATATATGGTTTTCTCTAAGGAAGGTTGGGCCATTTGGGCACCCAAAGCTTTGCTTTGATGAGAGGAGTGAAGTTATGCATCACCACCACACGTGTGCCGCCGTCCGTCCGTCCGACCGACCGGGCCGGGTCGAGTTCGGGACTAAAATGACGAATTAATTTTTGTTAACGGGCCGGATCCAGAATTTGAACGGACAAAAAATCGTACAACTTTTGAATCCAATTACGATGTTTCAAGGCTTCATTGAATCCTGAAGTCGATAGTTCGATAACCCGTTTGTACATGTTGGGTTGAACTATTGTCTAAAAGAATCTACGGAGTAGATCCTTAAAGTCAGATGTACAGCAGTTATCATCTTCATCATTCTCGAATCATCGACACAATTATCCAACAACTTTTAGACAATACTTCAACCATGGATGGTTCGAGTTCAATCAATCTCAATGCTCTTCAAGTTATGAATCAACATTTAACGCGATTGGAGCAGTTTGATGGTGAAAACTTCACTCGTTGGCAAGAGACTATGAAATTCTTTTTTATCACGGTCAAATTGTTCTATATTCTTGAAGATAACTTGGAGGAAATAGCAGAGGAAACTGATAAAGATACTGACGAATTGAAAGCAAAACGAGCAAAGCGCAAAGAAGACGATTTCCTGTGTAGAGGGCACATTCTCAACGCGTTATCTACATCGGTATACAACGCACATAGAAGTTTGGAAACAACCAAAGCACTTTGGACTGCCTTGGAGAGAAAATATCGAATATCTGAGGCAAGCAACAAGAAATTCCTGGTATGCAATTTTATGGATTTCAGAATGCATGATAATAAGTCCATTATTGGACAAGTTAGTGATATTATATATAGAGTCAATCAATTGAAAGATGCCAAGATTGAACTCCCTGAATCCTTTGTGGTTGGAGTTATTATTTCTAGACTCCCTCGCTCTTGGAATGATAATAAAAAGAAATTGAAACATGCGGAGACGGATTATGATTAAGAGAACTTACAGTGTCATCTTCGTATAGAAGAGGACTCTCGCAAAAGAGAACTAAATGATAATCCGCAAACTGAGTCTCATTCTAAGGCAAATACTGTTGAATATCAAATTCTCTAAAACCTAAGAATGGGACACAGTTTAAGAAGAAAAATCATTCTAAGAAAGATAAAAAGAAAGGTGCTTGTTATTTCTGTAACAAGTCTGGCCATTATGCTCGTGACTGTCGTCTACGAAAGAAACAATTAAAGGCGAATATGGTCGAAGACAAATTGGTTGCAGTAGTGCAAGAGGCAAACTCCATTGAGAACATGGAAAATGATTGGTGGCTTGATACTGGAGCAACCATTCATATATGCAAGGACCATAGTCTCTACAAAAACTACGAAGATGTTAGCGGAGATGAGAATCAAGTTACTGGAGCAAACAATGTTCGCAATATGGTGATTGGAAAAGGCACTGTAGAACTACCGTTATCTTTTGAAAAGACTTTGGTTAATGTATACCATGTACCTGATATTTGTAAGAATTTGGTCTGTGGATACCTTCTTAATAAAGGAGGATTCAAGATAGTGTATGAGTCTGACAAACTAATGTTGTCTAAAAACAGCAAATTCATTGAACAGGGATACTCTTGTAACGGCATGGTTAAGTTGAATCTAATAAAAAAATCTTCTATTTATATTGTTGATTCTGTTAGTTTATGGTATGGTAGACTAGGACAAGTTAATTATAATTCCCTTAAAAATATGCATAAACTAGGATTAATTTCTGATTGTGATTTCGATACTATCTCTAAATGTGAAATATGTGTTCAAGCAAAAATACATCGAAAATCCTTTAAATCTATAGAAAGGAAAACCGGTTTGCTTGATTTAGTATATAGTGATGTGGGTGACTTAAAAAATCATATCACCTATGGTGGTAACCAATACTATATAACATTTATTGATGATTATACTAGATATGCATATGTGTATCTAATGAAAACTAAAGATGAGGCCTTTGATAAATTTAAAATTTACAAAGCAGAGGTCGAAATACAATTAGGAGTTAAAATAAAAGTACTACATTCAGATCGAGGTGGTGGATATTTCTCAAATGAATTCACCTTATTTTGTAAACAACATGACTTAGTTCACCAATGCACTGCCCCATATACACCACAACAAAATGGTGTTGCTGAAAGAAAAAATAGAACTTTAGTAGAAATGGTTAATGTCATGCTCATAAGTTCAAACTTACCTTATAACCTATGGGGTGATGCTATGTTATCTGCATGTTATATCTTAAATAGAGTACCACTTAAAAAGAATAATGTTTCCCCTTATGAATTATGGTTTAATAGGAAACCTAATCTTACAAGACTTAAAGTTTGGGGTTGTTTAGCATATGTTAGAAAACCAAACCCTAAACGACCAGAGTTAGGAAATAGGACATTTAAATATGCTTTCATAGGATATTCACTTAATATTATAACTTATAGATTCCTAATTCTTGACACCTTAGAAGTTATAGAATCCGTAGATGTAGAATTTTTTGAAAATCAAACTGTTGAGATTCCATTGAGATCATCTAGTCCAGAACCTAATACGATTGATGATATCAATGACGATGACTATGATCCTGCTCAAAATAGCAAGGAAGTATCTGTACCATATAATAGTACTGAACAAAGGAGAAGTAAAAGAGCAAGAATAAAGAAGGACTATGGTCCTGACTTCATTACATATCTTATAGAAGGCAGTAAGGACGAAGTCCTTAATGTGAATAGATATGTCATGAACGTCGATAATGACCCCAAAACTTATTCTGAGGCTATGAGTTCCAGAGATTCAATATTCTGGAAAGAAGCTATTAATGATGAAATGAATTCCATATTGTTAAACCAAACTTGGATTTTAACTGACTTACCTCCTAGTGCTAAACCTATAGGATGTAAATGGATATTTAAGAAAAAGTTGAATACAAATGGATCCATTGATAAGTTTAAAGCCAGATTAGTTGCTAAGGGATATAAGCAAAGACATGGAGTAGATTATTTTGATACATATGCTCCAGTTGCTCGCATATCTTCTATACGTTGTTTAATAGCACTTGCATCAATTCATAAATTGGTCATACATCAAATGGATGTAAAGACTATGTTCCTAAATGGAGATTTAAAAGAAGAGACATATATGGAACAACCTGAAGGTTTCAAAACCCCAGGCCAAGAAAATAAAGTTTGCAAATTAGTAAAGTCTCTTTATGGCCTAAAGCAAGCTCCTATGCAATGGCATGAGAAGTTTGATAAAATAGCATTGTCATATGGATTTATTGTTAATGATGCTGATAAATGTATTTATAGCAAATCAGACAACAACGACTATGTTATAATATGTTTATACGTTGATGACATGCTAATATTTGGTTCCAATATATCCTGTGTGAATGAAACTAAGAAGTTTCTATCTTCTAAATTTAATATGAAAGATCTAAGGGAAGCTGACGTAATTCTGGGAATTAAAATTATTAGGAAAGAGGGGGAGTTGTTACTAACACAATCTCATTACATTGAGATGTTCATCCGAAAGTATGGTCATTATAATGACAAACCAGCACCTACTCCTTTAGATCCTAGTATTAAATTAGAAAAGAATATTGGACGTACCATTTCTCAACTTGAGTATTCCAGTGTTATCGGGAGTCTTATGTATGCTATGCATTGCACTAGACCAGACATAGCACATGCTATAAGCATGTTATGTCGATTTACGAGTAATCCAGGTTTCGAACATTGGAAAGCTATTTCCAGAGTTTTAGCTTATTTGAAAGGAACTATTAACTATGGTTTATCTTATAAAGGATATCCTGCTGTAATAGAATGATATAGTGATGCAACCAGGAACAATGTAGAATCCAAATCCAAGTCTACGACTGGATGGATCTTTACGTTAGGAGGTGCTGCTGTGTCTTGGGTTTCCAAGAAACATACTTGTATATCTGACTCAACAATGCTGTCAGAGTTGATTGCATTAGCAGATGCTTGTAAGGAAGCGGAATGGCTTAGGAATTTATTAATAGAAATCCCATTATGGAAGAAGCCATCTCCAGCAGTCTTGATTAACTGTGATAATCATGCTACAATGTACAATGTCTCTAATAAGACATATAATGGGAAGTCTAGACATGTGAGTCTAAGACATCAAATGATAAGACAGTTACTCAAATGTGGAGTAATAACTGTTCAATACATAGGATCAAAGAAAAACTTGGCTGGCCCACTCACAAAGAGTCTTCCAAAAGCAATGGTTTCTATAAAATCAAAGGAAATGGGAGTAAGGTCTGTGAATGAAGGTTGATCATCTTTAACAGAAACCCAACTTATGTTTTGAAAGGGATAGACAAAGTTCAATGGGTACCAACAAGTTAAGAGAATGATTATGGAACACTAAATCAATAATCCCATAATATTTAGTGTTGGATTCTGCAAGAACAGATGATGGATAATATGTCCTTAATAAGTCTAGTTAACTTAAAAAGGGTGTATCGCAGAAACACCTTAAGAGACTTACCTATATGAGTATGAAAATCAGGCCATTTTCTAAGAAAGTAAGACCGCTTTCTGATGTAGACTCATGAACCAAGGATTTAAGCACATGGCCATTAATGTGCTAAGCATACAGAACACTCTATATACGATAATCAGTATGTGTGACTATTTCGGTACTATCACTAGGGGTACTTGGCTCAAGATACGTTCACCATAGACCTCGATAGAACTTTGAATGGTTTACACTAAATGAAGGTTCAAATCCAAAAGATACCTATCATTTATGTATTAGTTTCCACGATGATGCAAAACTTGATCTTGGAACTACATTGGCTTGATCCCACTTGGGTATGTAGGTAGTCACTCTAGTGATGCAGCCGTCTATTTTATTTATTTTATTTATTTTGAAAATGGGGAGAAATTGTTGGAAATTTTCAAAATTAGTTTTGGGTTTGGGTTTGTTTTTGAAGAGGGAAGAAGTGGAAAGAAGATGTAAGAAGAGAGAAGGATGAATAGTCCCACATCTAGGAATTTAAGAGAATATATTGATTTATATATGGTTTTCTCTAAGGAAGGTTGGGCCCTTTGGGCACCCAAAGCTTTGTATTGATGAGAGGAGGGAAGTTATGCATCGCCGCCGCCGCTGACCGTCCGACCGGGCCGGGTCGGGTCGGGTCGGGTTCGGGTCTAAAATGACGAATTAATTTTTGTTAACGGGCCGGATCCAGAATTTGAACGGACAAAGTTTTGGCGGGTCATTTGAATGAAGGGATGCGACCGTTTAGTAACAATTTCAAACTGTTACGAAAAGGCGCGACCGTTTGTAACGGTTTCGGACTGTTGGAAAGGATGCAACGCTTGACGAATGGACACTTCCTCCTCTACTATAAATATTGACGCCCAGGAACCACAGTGATATAACAATCTCTTTTCTTTGTACCTTCTTCTTCTTCCTCCAGATCTGCAACGCCCAGAAAGTGTTGTAGAACACTGCCTTCTCACCACAATTTGCGACGCCTGTAAGGTGTTACAAACGCAGAAACGTTGCAGATCAATTCTCTTCTTCTTCATTCTATTATTTACTAAATTTCATCATCAGAGATCAAATTTGAGTGTTCTTGGTCGGATCAAAATCGTACAACTTTTGAATCCGATTACGTTGTTTCAAGGCTTCATTAAATCTTGAAGTCGATAGTTCGATAACCCGTTTGTACCTGTTGGATTGAACTATTGTCTAAAAGAATCTATGCAGTAGATCCTTGAAGTCAGAAGTATAGCAGTTATCATCTTCATCATTCTCGAATCATCAACATAATTATCCAACAGTTTTATGGCATTCAAATTCAAACCACACACACTTTTGATCTATTTTCCCCTAACAAACAAAACTGGAGCATGTATATATGCCATAGTTCTATGTGCCACAGTGAGCAGCATCAAATCCAAAATACTCAATTATGCCAAAACTGAACTAAAAATAATGAGTAAACAAGATAAAAATCGTATAAAGAACCCATCTTAGAAATGCATATGCACCTATGTGTATTCTCATGATAGAAACTACCATACTATAAAAAACTCAAGGAGATATCAATGGAACATAGCTAAGACTACAATCTTAAAGATCAATACCTCTTCTTGTTCAGCTGGTGAGCATCCATGTCCACTGCGAATGAAATGAAGTGGCCCAGAATGCAACCGATTGTAGTTAGTATGCGACTTCAATTCTGGATGGATACAGCCCAACAACAAAGTGTAGATCAAACATTTTTCTATTATTATCAAGGAATTACTATAACAAGACTGCAAATCAAGGATTTAAACAAATCTAAGAGAAGCAACTTGATCAGATTATGGTAGAAAAATCCTAGATCCAATATTTAGGGTTTTGATAAAATATTAAAAATTTAAAATAGAGGAGGGTATAATGATGAGAAGAAATGAAATCATGATTTAAACAATACTTTGTTTGCTTGATTGAGTAGGATTTGGATTGTGGGAATTTGAAATCAGGAGAACAAACGAAAACTAGGATTGAAATAACGATGCTGTATATTTTATCTGGAAAAAGCATTATAGATATCAGGGATGAAATGGACGAACGGGGAAATTTTTGAACGAACATATGAAAAACATGGAGCTTGTGTTTAGAGTATTTTATTTTCTGCAACTGACAACAAGCAAACCTTTCTACGGTCGGTTTGATGAGTTATCAAATGAGTAAACTGTGGATATGTGTGTGTGTATATATATAGTTTCTTGTACACAGGTTTCGCATAAATTAAGTTTCATATATATTAAAGTTTCAAATACAAGTATAAGGCTTCAAACGTATACATACGAGTCTCGAGTATATGAAGTTTTATGTATACATGGTTTCTTATGTATGCGGTTTTGCATACGTCAAAGCTCCAAATTTCTAAAGCCTCTGTATATATAGCAGAAGTGGAAGAAAAATGGTTTCATAAATGTAACGTAGTGTTTGGTTTACCTTTTTTAGTTTTGGATTTTCGTTCATACAAAAGTGCGCACGACGTATGTATATTGTGGAAGACGACCAATTTAGAAAACAAAGTTAACATACAAAATAGAAAACAACTTTTTTATTTTTCATATTATGAGGAATAAAAGAAGCACAGAAAACAATTCATCCTTTCATCGTTTCCAATCCTCTCCATGGTCTCTTCCATCTTCCTTCCATTATATTTGTTGTCCTTCCACTTCCCTCGCATTTTGTAATTAATATTGACAACTCAAAATACTAAACTCATTTTAAATCAAACGCTGCCTAAAAGTTTGATATATGTCAATTTTGTGTGAACAAATTTCCATATGGGTTTCAAAAATACAAAACCACATGCTCATTGTCGGGTATAGCCATTAAAATAGAGGAATAGGCTCCCAAGATAAGTATAATATGGTGCAAACTAGACCAGCACATAGCATATAAATAAGCTGACTATGTCAGCTTAAATCGCATGGTCAATATTTTGCATTGGAACATGGGCAAGGCATCAGTTCATAGGTCATAGCATATGTGATTTTAACATAATCTGGTTATATATAATAAACTGATGCATATAGAAAATGGACACGGATTTTTGCTAAGGCAAATATAGGCCTGTCAACGGATACTTTCGGATGCGGATAGTGCCGTATCCGCATCCGCATCCGCGGATACGGACGGATATCGAATAATTATCCTATCCGCTAACGACCGATAAATCAAAAAAATATAAATATAAATTTTAAGTTTAACATACATATTTTTCAATCCAAATGATCATAAAAGTGTTAAATAAAATATGGCGATAATAAATAGTTTTGAGCAGTTAATAAGCATTAAGTGCATATAATATAAAGGGGAATTTCACTTGAAGGACAAACTTTGCAGTCCAATTAATTTCTAAGACACACATCTGAAATAATTACTTTCAAGGCCAAAGTTAGCAGAATAATTACTTTCGAGGACAAAGTCAGCTGTCCAATTACTTTCAAGGACACAATTTCATAGGTTTTTAGGCACTAGAAACTAATTATTTTGCATATTATCCTTAAAAGTAATTATTTTAGTTGTGTGTCCTAGAAATTAATTTCATTTGCTAAAGAGGCCCTTATGGCTAATTCCCACTAATATAAACTACTAACTTAACAAAACAAAAAATAAATATCGTTCATCATACTAAAATAAACATAATTTGTACTATAATCTTGACAAAGACCGGACGGATAATTTTCGAATGCAGATGTCTTCGTATCCGTATCCGCATCTGTTTTTTCGAATATCAGATATTATCCGTTTTTCGGATACAGATGCGGACGGATTTCAGATTTTTCAGATATCCATTGACAGTCCTAGGCAAATATGAGTATTGTAGGACACGTTCACATGGAAACGTGATTACCAAATTTTAGACACGAACCATACTTTGCTTAGTATATTTCCCTATGTGCCATACTATAGGATTGGACAAGTGTCAACGTTTTAAAAACGGTAGTGGACTAAGCTTGAAAGTTCTTCCTAGCGATGTGCGACATTTCGACTACACGTACCAAATAAAATGAACAAACATGTATTCAAACTATGAGTTTATTAACAGTTTGTGTACTGAGTTTATTATCACGCAGCAAGTGTAACCATATTATATTGTTGTTATTATACTTTTATTTTCGATTGTTATTATTGCCTTAACATATAAAAGCTAACGTATTACAAGAACGTTGAACATAAGTTTGCAATTTAATGAAGTCAATCGTGAATTTTTGTGGTTATTGCCCACCATGTCTCAATCTACTTATTAAAATTTCTGATCCGACATGTTTATATTAGAAATTCATAATGAACCAACATAGAATTTAAGTTTTTTTATAGGTCAAAACAAAGACTAATCTACTATGAGTAGACATTCAGGAGGTTCTGGATTTCTTATTGTCAGATAATATTCTAATCCTCTTATTATCAGATGAGATTATGGTCCTCTTATTATCAGATGTGATTTCGATCCTCTTATAATCAGATAAGATTCTGGTCCCCTTACTATTAGATGATGGTATTCTTGTTATTTATTTTATTCAGGAATATTTATTTTATCACAGAATTGGAATTCAAACGAATATTTTATTCAAACAAATATTTATTACAATTTTGATAGTATAATTTCAAGCTCTCACTATAACTATACAATTTCAGTCACAATACAATTACATCACAATTTCATAGTTACATCAGTTCCTCACTACATATCACTCACACTCGTATTTATCTTCAACTTCATTCCAATGTGAATCCAGCATCTGAGCAATCTGCAGAAATATACATTGACACAGTAAAATTGAAAATAAAATGTTTTTGCAGTATAAAACAAAATATGAATTTTGAAAATAATATTTGCCTCAGTTATTTGGGTTGTTCATCATCATTTATATTCGAATTCATCACACACGAACATTGTGACATGCATAGTGCATCACTGTATATGCCACAAGGCCGTGCACACCGAAATGTACACTTGATAATGTTACAGGGATAGGTGAGCACAGGTCAAACCCAAAAGAAAAGCCGGGTTCAACTCAAGTGCAACACAAATAGAGTCACAACACGTGCACAAGGTCAAACCCGAGCATTTAAGCTGGATTCAACACAGGGCAATAGAGATCAAGTCACTACTATCATGACTCAACTCAATGCAGCAACGAATAAGCAAACTGTCTCTGATGGTACAAGTCAAAGAACACTTGATCAGACACACATCAATATGGAAACAAGGCAAATGTACATGAATGCTCAAAGATAAATGTATGTATGCACATATATGAAGACTACATGGTCAGACTGCACCATAACAATGCTAACATGAAGTGCTCACATACTCAAAGACTCAAACATGTCAACAAGCACTGATTCAAGGACCAGTGATACAAGTAACATGAGCAGACCCAAACAATACATACACCAACCAGAACAGATAAGAGACAAAGTGGATACACAACATGAAGCACATGAATCCGGACTGAAACAAATGATACCAGATTCAATTCAAACTGCAAATAAACTATACTCAAGTACTACAAATCAAAGAACACATATATGGTGATGAACAAGTATAAAAGAATGTGACAGCAATATAAAGTGCGTACACAAGTGAGGAATGAAGAACAACAAGCTACATGAAGATCAACATCAGTAATCAAGTTCAACATCAGGTTGCAAGTGCAACAGGTAAGAGATGAAGCACACAAAGCCAATGTACCAGTGAAACTGTACAAATGCCGAAGTCACAAACTACATCAAATGACCACAAAGACTACAAGCCAATAAAGAGTCAGAGAAGCAAGTGCACAAAATCAAGCGACGGGTCGAAATGGTTTCAGGGAATGAAAGAACTACAGACATGGTTATCAAGCTACAACAAGTGACATGATGAAGCAGTGCAAACTCAAATGAGTAAGTACAACAGAGAATAGCATCAATGCATAAATGACTACAGAACATCAAGATGAACCAGACAAGACTAACTGCACAATGCAAATGAACTCGACCAAGTACACATCACAACAGGTTACAGTGGATATCGAACTCAACAGTGGAGAACAAGAAATCGAACCAAAGTCAGAAAAACATCGAAGCCAAAGACAGGAATGAACTCGAGATTATCTATAGTCAAAGTACATAGAAGCCAGAAGAAATGTAAATGCAGACCAAAGAATCAACATAGTCAACCAGAAAATATTCTCGAAATTAAAAGTAACTAAAAGTCAAAAATCAAATCCAAATAAAAGAGGAAAGTTTCTACCGTATCGATCAAGGAAAAGATCGAACGCTTCAAAATTGAAGCCGTGAGTATCAAGTAATAAAGAAACGAAAATATAGGAATTGAAAAGGTCAGAATTCATCACAAACATCAAAAGGAAGATCAATGGCCAAAACAAAATAATTGACGAATTCAAAAATTATCAGATGAACGTGAATTTAGGAATTCAACTCCTATTTAAACCACAACATCATCGGCTTTAAAAAAATCATCGAGTTCAATCAAGCCAAAACCAACAAAGCAAAAGGAGAAAATCACATACCGGTATCGCATACGAACTCGAGAGGAGGAGCCGCGAACTTTCAAATTAATCAGAGAAAGAAATTGAAGCATCAACAATAAATTCGACAGAGCGGCGCCTTCAAGCTTTCAAAAACCCTAATTTCAGAGCAACGAACTCGGTCATAGAAGCAGCCGAAGCCAAGCTACGAAGAGACGTTGATCGACAGAGCAAACAACGAAATCATCATTCGATCGAACTATTGAAAGAGGCGCTTTCAATTTCCACGACAAAGCCCTAATTTCTTACAGAGGAACGAGATCGATCAAAGCCGCCATTCTTTACAAAGGAACGGGCCAACATTGATAAAAGAAAACAGGGCCACATTTTCTTTTTTCTTGAGTGATAATAGTTTGGGCCGGTTTTATTTAGTGTTATTAATTTTATAAGGCTTTGGTTTAATTAGGGTTTCTAGTTGTTCTTGTTTTTATTTTTAAAGTCTACTTTTCGAATCAAATTTTAGTAAATCACCATCTAGGTTTTAGGTTGTGTCAGATTGTCTAGTTAGGATTAGTTCAGTGAGCAGGGTTTGCGAGTTTGCAAAACTCTATAGGCAGTAGCAGGGTTTGCGAGTCTGTTAGAGTGTTTGTAAGCGGGAGACTATTTAATTCTAATAGAAATCTGGGAATGCAGCAGTAGGCAGAGGTTGCCGAAGCTGGGTAATTTTGTGTGTGATTTACTTTTCAGCATACTTACTTATCTGTAGTTTGTTTTGTGTTTTAAATTTGAGAAAGTTTGCTATAACCCTATTCACCCCCCCCCCCCCCTCTAGGGTTAATCTAGATCCTACAAGTGATATCAGAGCCCGGTATTTTTTTTAACTCTAGAGTCATGAATCCACCAAATAATGCTTTTTCTGAGGGGCAATCTATTGTTAGGCCACCCATGTTAATGATTATGCTTATTGGAAAGTTAGGATGGGTATTTATCTTAGTTTGTTGATTATGTTGTTTGGGACATTATTGAAACTGGCTATACATCTCCCACTATAACTGTTGGTGATACTGAGATTCCTAAACCTAAGGATAGGTGGGACGCTAACGATAAGAAATTAAAAACTACAAATGCTAAAGCCATGAATGCTTTGATCTGTGCTCTTGATAAGAATGAATTTAATAGAATTTCTCATTGTAAAACTGCGCAGGAAATTTGGCATACCTTGGAGGTGACACATGAAGGAACTTCTCAAGTCAAGGAGTCTCGTCTAGCCCTATTCAGCAATGAATACGAGAACTTTGTGATGGAAAAAGGCGAGAGCATAAAGGACATGTTTGGACGCTTTTCAACTTTGGTGTACAATGCTAGAGCGCTTGGGAAGGTATTCACTGAGGTAGAGCTTGTGAGGAAGGTGCTATGAGTCTTACCGATGAGCTTTGAGGCAAAAGTCACGGCAATACAAGAATCGAAAGATCTGAGTAAACTAAGCATGGAGGAGTTGATCGGCAACTTGATGACATATGAGCTTGAGCTAAAAGCAAAGGAAGAATGCAACAACTCCAAATTAAAGAAGAAGACGATTGCCTTAAAGAGCAAAGAAGAGAGTGATGAAGAAGGAGAAGAAGTTTCAAATAATATCTCAGAGGAGGCTAACTTGTGTCTTATGACAAAATCAGATTCAGAAGCAAGCTCAGAGGAATCTAGTGAGGTCAGTGACTATTCTTATAAAGAACTTGTTTTGATGTGTTATGATCTTACTAAAACAATTGATACTCTTGAATCTAAAATTGAAAAACTGAAATCTGATAGGAGAGAACTTGTCCATGAAAATACTAGGTTAGAAACTGAACTTGAAAATATTCAAAACCTAGACTGTAAAAATGTAAAATTTTAGATTCAGAATTATCAAGACTTAAGAATAGCTTTGAGAATCTTGAAAAAGAAAACTTGAATCTTAAGGAAAACATTGACACTAGGAAAAAGGATTTTATAAATAGATGCACCTCACTTGTGACTGAAAACACAACATTAAAAACCAAAGTCCAAAATCTTGAGAAAACTCTGAATAACTTTTCAAGAGGAGAAAAATCATTCAACATGTTATTGGGAAATCAACTTTTTGCTAACAACAGAAAAGGACTAGGCTTTGGGAAAACACAAGTTAATGATAATGCAAAAGGTAAGAGTGTCTTTACTAGATGTGAAATAATTGGACATCATGTTGAAAATTGTAGTCATAGGAACAAGAACACAAAATTTATACAAGTTTGGGTTCCTAAGAATTCTACAAACAAATTTCATGTCTATTGGAACAAGAATAAAAGGACAAAACAAGTTTGGGTGCCAAAAGGAACATATATTAATAGTTTTGGGTCTACTCAAACATATTCATCAAATTATTCTGCCACTAACAACCATGGACCTATAAAAACAAATAGGTCACAAAAATCTTTTACCGTGTAGGTGTGGTGGCAGGCTAAGGAACAACATTAGTGTTATCTGGATTCTGGTTGTTCCAGACACACAACGGGCGACAAATCAACGTTCCTTAGCCTAGTATAAAGGTGACAGATTCACAATGGGCAAACAACGAAAGATTATCGTACAGGTAAAACAGGTAATTGTATTTATTTTCAAACGATAGATAAAATGTGAAAATCTGCACCATAATCTAAATTAAATCAGCCAGTTATGTGAAATGATTGATGATGTTAATTCTGATTTTTTGTTATTAACCAATCATCTTTAAATAGAATTACTTGAAGTAATTATGATGGTTGATAGATTCTAACTTACTCGATATGATCTTACATGACTTGTTCTTATCTATGACTTTGATTTGTGCTTAAAAGTTGACCAACCATTTTTTTTCATCATTGAACTTAATATGTTTGGTCAAATTATGATGTTGATTGATTACTGATTACTCATGCTATAAAAAGGTTTTTAAGAAATTGTTGAAATTGTTGAAACTTTATGAAATTGGTGAAACTTCAAGAAATTGTTTTGAAATAATGATGATGTTTTAATGACTGCTGATCCTACGGTTTCTAAATCTGACACTATGATATTTGTTTGATGGTTAACACGACTTCAATTCAAAGTCAAGAAAATTTCGTTTAAAAATTGTTGAAAATAATTCTGAGATAGTTTGTTGAAATTTCACAATCTGGTCTATGATATCCAACGAGTGAATATTGAGTGAAATTTAAAGTCAGATGCAGATCACACTGGTAATGTAGTTGATAGAAAAATTACTAGTGGAACGTGATTATATTTCGAGACATTCATTTGCTGCATCATTTTTCAAAGAAAATATCTGCATATTTTTGACTTGAAATAATTTCTATTTTAGCATAAATTTTTCTTAAAAACCCCTTCTAGAAAATAATTTCTATTGACCTTGTATCAGATTAGTTATTTAAGAAAATTTGATTTTATAACTATTTTTGAAATTGATTTTAAATAACTATGTTAACTGATCTGACCCCCTAATAATTATCTAAAAAGATAGATAGTGATTGAAAATAAGATGAGTGTTGATATTAATCATATATTATGACTTGAGAAAGTATAATTAGAAAATTTCTTTAGAAATTTAAACAAGAGTTATAAAAACTTTTTGTTGATAAATATTCCATGATCATTTCTATTTCTATCATTTTTCTATCGACCATCACTCATCAAAAGTCAATATAGTATGTCAATATGTGGTAGTTTAAACGGGAAATCATTTGTGCTTCAATTTTATTATATTTCTAACAATAAATAATAATATCTAAAATATTCACTCTCATTTAAAAGTCCTCACGGTTATGCATGGATGAATTACTTGGATTTTTGATTATGTGTTTCCATGCTCATTTAAAAGTCCTCACGGTTATGCATGTATGGAACGCATATCAAAATTAATTGATTAAATAGACAAGTTGATTCTAATCCCATTTAAAAGTCCTCACGGTTATGCGTGGTTAGAAGATACTTGAATTCATTTTTAAAATAAAAATAAATTTTTTAGAATACTACTAATCTCATTTAAAAGTCATAACGGTTATGCATGGTTAGTAGATATTCAAATTTCCTGAAATAAATATACCACAAATAGACACAACTATATGGTTTTATTTGATGATATCATCCTATCATTCTAAAGTGGAATATGCGTCAATTAAAGTATTTATGATTTTTTGTTTGATTTTTTATTGAAATTAATATTTATACTCGACTGAGTTTTAATATTGTATTAATGTCTATCACTATATCCTTATTTTTCTAACACTATTACTCTTTTGCTGATAACAAAAGGGGAGAGAAAGGTTAAGATTTTGGAAAATAAAATTCTTCACATATTTTATATTTGCATATAGATTCATATTGCATATTTTATTCTCATGCATATATGAAGGGGGAGTTTTGTGTATAGAGGAGCATTCAAATAGGAGGAGCAAATTGAATGATCAAATACATTTAATATATTCAAAATCTTAAATATATGTTTGTTATCATCAAAAGGGGGAGATTGTTAAATATGCGTGTATATGATTTTTGTTTGATGATAATAAACATATATACATTCATTTAAATGTATTTGATATTTTACTATTTTATTTTTCACAGATAAAATAAATATTTGCTGAATAAATAAAATAACACAGAATTGGAATTCAAACGAATATTTTATTCAAACAAATATTTATTACAATTTTGATAGTACAATTTCAAGCTCTCACTATAACTATACAATTTCAGTCACAATACAATTACATCACAATTTCATAGTTACATCAGTTCCTCACTACATATCACTCACACTCGTATTTATCTTCAACTTCATTCCAATGTGAATCCAGCATCTGAGCAATCTGCAGAAATATACATTGACACAGTAAAATTGAAAATAAAATGTTTTTGCAGTATAAAACAAAATATGAATTTTGAAAATAATATTTGCCTCAGTTATTTGGGTTGTTCGTCATCATTTATATTCGAATTCATCACACACGAACATTGTGACATGCACAGTGCATCACTATACATGCCACAAGGCCGTGCACACCGAAATGTACACTTGATAATGTTACAGGGACAGGTGAGCACAGGTCAAACCCAAAAGAAAAGCCGGGTTCAACTCAAGTGCAACACAAATAGAGTCACAACACGTGCACAAGGTCAAACCCGAGCATTTAAGCTGGATTCAACACAGGGCAATAGAGATCAAGTCACTGCTATCATGACTCAACTCAATACAGCAACGAATAAGCAAACTATCTCTGATGGTACAAGTCAAAGAACACATGATCAGACACACATCAATATGACAACAAGGCAAATGTACATGAATGCTCAAAGATAAATGTATGTATGCACATATATGAAGACTACATGGTCAGACTGCACCATAACAATGCTAACATGAAGTGCCCACATACTCAAAGACTCAAACATGTCAACAAGCATTGATTCAAGGACCAGTGATACAAGTAACATGAGCAGACCCAAACAATACATACACCAACCAAAACAGATAAGAGACAAAGTGGATACACAACATGAAGCACATGAATCCGGACTGAAACAAATGATACCAGATTCAATTCAAACTGCAAATAAACTATACTCAAGTACTACAAATCAAAGAACACATATATGGTGATGAACAAGTATAAAAGAATGTGACAGCAATATAAAGTGCGTACACAAGTGAGGAATGAAGAACAACAAGCTACATGAAGATCAACATCAGTAATCAAGTTCAACATCAGGTTGCAAGTGCAACAGGTAAGAGATGAAGCACACAAAGCCAATGTACCAGTGAAACTGTACAAATGCCGAAGTCACAAACTACATCAAATGACCACAAAGACTACAAGCCAATAAAGAGTCAGAGAAGCAAGTGCACAAAATCAAGCGACAGGTCGAAATGGTTTCAGGGAATGAAAGAACTGCAGACATGGTTATCAAGCTACAACAAGTGACATGATGAAGCAGTGCAAACTCAAATGAGTAAGTACAATAGAGAATAGCATCAATGCATAAATGACTACAGAACATCAAGATGAACTAGACAAGACCAACTGCACAATGCAAATGAACTCGACTAAGTACACATCACAACAGGTTACAGTGGATATCGAACTCAACAGTGGAGAACAAGAAATCGAACCAAAGTCAGAAAAACATCAAAGCCGAAGACAGGAATGAACTCGAGATTATCTATAGTCAAAGTACACAGAAGCCAGAAGAAATGTAAATGTAGACCAAAGAATCAACATAGTCAACCAGAAAATATTCTCGAAATTAAAAGTAACTAAAAGTCAAAAATCAAATCCAAATAAAAGAGGAAAGTTTCTACCGTATCGATCAAGGAAAAGATCGAACGCTTCAAAATTGAAGCCGTGAGTATCAAGTAATAAAGCAACGAAAATATAGGAATTGAAAAGGTCAGAATTCATCACAAACATCAAAACGAAGATCAATGGCCAAAACAAAATAATTGACGAATTCAAAAATTATCAGATGAACGTGAATTTAGGAATTCGACTCCTATTTAAACCACAACATCATCGGCTTTAAAAAAATCATCGAGTTCAATCAAGCCAAAACCAGCAAAGCAAAAGGAGAAAATCACATACCGGTATCGCAGACGAACTCGAGAGGAGGAGCCGCGAACTTTCAAATTAATCAGAGAAAGAAATTGAAGCATCAACAATAAATTCGACAGAGCGGCGCCTTCAAGCTTTCAAAAACCCTAATTTCAGAGCAACGAACTCGATCATAGAAGCAGCCGAAGCCAAGCTACGAAGAGACGTCGATCGACAGAGCAAACAATGAAATCATCATTCGATCGAACTATTGAAAGAGGCGCTTTCAATTTCCACGACAAAGCCCTAATTTCTCACAGAGGAACGAGATCGATCAAAGCCGCCATTCTTTACAAAGGAACGGGCCAATATTGATAAAAGAAAATCAGGGCTGCATTTTCTTTTTTCTTGAGTGATAATAGTTTGGGCCGGTTTTATTTAGTGTTATTAATTTTATAAGGCTTTGGTTTAATTAGGGTTTCTAGTTGTTCTTGTTTTTATTTTTAAAGTCTACTTTTCGAATCAAATTTTGGTAAATCACCACCTAGGTTTTAGGTTGTGTCAGATTGTCTAGTTAGGATTAGTTCAGTGAGCAGGGTTTGCGAGTTTGCAAAACTCTATAGGCGGTAGCAGGGTTTGCGAGTCTGTTAGAGTGTTTGTAAGCGGGAGACTGTTTAATTCTAATAGAAATCTGGGAATGCAGCAGTAAGCAGGGGTTGCCGAAGCTGGGTAATTTTGTGTGTGATTTACTTTTCAGCATACTTACTTATCTGCAGTTAGTTTTGTGTTTTAAATTCGAGAAAATTTGCTATAACCCTATTCACCCTCCCCCCCTCTAGGGTTAATCTAGATCCTACAATTCTGAACTTCTTATTACCAGACGGTTTTCTGATCTTCTATTAAGTAGATTTCTGGTTTTCTATGAAGGAGGGAAGTTTAACTATCCAAGAAAAAAGATACTTTATCTCAAGGCCTGGATTTATATAGTATAATGGATTTCTTTATGCGTTTCTAAATCATCATCCATCCCTCATCGCAGGACAGTTTCTAGAAACAGACAAGTATTCAAGGTTATTTGACAAGAACGAATTCTTAAAATGAGGTGTCTTTTTGTCCATAAAGTATATTAGTTCATAAATCATGACTTTTTAAATTCATCTTTTTAAACTGTTTTCACTATAAACTATTTTACTATAAACTGTTTTAAAATTCATCTTTCTAAATTTTCAAATAATTTAAATATTCAAATCATTTAATATATAACCTATTTTAATATCTAAACTATTCAAACTATTTTAACTATTCAAACTATTTTCGAAAAAAAAATTCAAACTGTTCAAGTTGGAAACTGTTTACATTTAAATCGTTGATTAATATACAAATGTGGTTAAAATGAAGTTATAACCTAAGTCGACGTGAATAAAATGATTTTGAAATGAAATCGATTTTGAAGTGAATAAAATGATTTTGAAATCGAAGTGAATAAAATGATTTTGAAATCGAAGTGAATAAAATGATTTTGAAATGAAATTGATTTCGCAATGAAAAAAATGGTTTTGAAATGAAATTGATTTCGATGTGAAAAAATGATTTTGAAATGAAATCGATTTCGATGTGAATAAAATGATTTTGAAATGAAATCGATTTCGAAGTGACAAATATGATTTTGAAATGAAATGGATTACGAAGTGAAAAAACGATTTCGAAATGAATTGATTTCGAAGGGAATAAAATGATTTTGAAATGAATGACATTTAGAAGTGAATATGATACTTTGATATCAAGTATGAATCATTTTGAAATGTAAAAGAACCAAACGGTGTGTAAAATGATGTTAGGTTGTTAAAGAGACCGAGAAAAATTATTGATATACTCTCTGTCAATGTTGGAACCACTTTAATAACTGTGTATGTGGAGGAGACTTCAGAATAAAGAGGTTGGATTTGATGTACGTTTGCTGGACTTGAAGAAAGAGAACGATGACGGATAGCCTAACACTCAATTTGAATGACTAAAATAGGATGGTTTGAACCAGGCCAAGTGGGCTAGCTACCCCTAGCGGACACATGTTCTTCGACTTTTCTTGTGGACTCGGTCCATACTATTACCTTTGTTGTTGGTTTCGATTGGTGCACCTTGATTTGGAATAACCTTCCTTTGACTCATATGAGATGGGTGGACGCGGTGAATGGTCGTTGCGGCGATGTGTTACCACCAGCCTGGCGACTCGAACTGGTAGCATACTATCTTGGGCATTACCTCACGTGCCTTGTCATACTTTTATCCTTATACGAGATCACTACGAGTTTGGTTTAGTGTTGTTGTATCACGGCGCATCCCTATCCCCCGACGTTCTACTGGGGTGTTATATGCAAAATGTATGTCAATGCTTAAAAACGTGTTAAGAGGGATTGATGTAAGCCTTAACGCTAGGAAAAATATTTATTTTATTGATTAAACATTACATATATAGCGTATTCTACTATATATAGATATTTTGATGGATCCTTAAGAGATGGAAAACCATGTAACATCTCTTGAGTTATGGCACACATGTTAGCCACTGGATAGGAGATGTAAAACCCCGTAAACATTTCTGACACTATTATACTCCTGTTATATGTGATATTGATTTGACTTACATAAGGATATTTTAGTTCTGACTTGAGTGTATTGTTTTACTTTATGCTCGGGTCAGCCCTGAGTTTTCAGTGCCTTGAAGATTAAAGAAGAGTAGTCGTGCAGAAAGTCTTTCTTCGGCCTTTGCTTCCTCTTCTTAACCACTTCCACGTAAGGAGAAAGAAGTGAACCCAGAGGAAGGTGGCCATTATTCTGAAGGACGATGACGAAGATTTAGTATATTATATTACTAGTAGTATACCCCTAAATCATGTTGTTCTGCTGCATTGTTTTATTTTGTCTTTATTGTATGTATAACTGATAGATGTTGTAAAAAGTATAATCAAATGTATAGTGTAAGCAGCTTCATGAACTTTTTATTTGATTATTATATTTTGTAATTCCGCTGCGAGATTCTGTGTTGTTTTTTTCCCTTACTAAAACCCTATTGTTTATCTGTGTTTCGGATTGTTTTGAGTTGGACATGTGTGGTTTATTGTCGACTTAAACCTTCTGAAATGCAGGTCGTCATATTATATTTGGAATTTTTACTGCAAGTCTCACAATGGAGAGAAGAGGAACTTCTCAACCCAATTATTATTTCACTCTTCACGACAGTTGAATATGTTATGGGAGATCAGAGATCAGTGTACTGTTTGTTAGACATGTTTTAGGCCTTCTTGAGTACTAAAAGATAATACCAACATGAAAATGTAATTTTCAATACCAACATGAAACTGTAAATTTTCAATCTTATTTGATTTTTATTTACGCATTCAGAAAATATAAAATTTCATCACATATTTTTTTTGCATAATTTCTATAACAATCTCATAAAGCATAAATTTCTTATAAATAACTTTTTGAAATGTACACGACAAACTATTGTATGTATGTATAAAGTGAGAATCCATACAAGATAACAATTTTTTTAATAGAACAGGCCATCTCATTACAAAAGCAATTCTGCCTACTTATTCAAATGTCAGGGTAGATCATCATGTTACCATGATATCATAGAAATGTAAATGGTAAGCTCAAGGGCTATAATATCTTTTATTCATTATTCACCTTTCTGTGGTACTAAATTACAAACTAAAAAGGTTAAATCCCTATTTCCGGTGCCATATGTTGCATTCCTCTTCTTTCTACCCTATATGGTAAGTTAATGGCCATATTTTTAAATAATAAGGGTATTAAGTGTGAAAAAACATTACAAAAGCAACACAAAATTAAAACCAATCATTCTTATGCATTGTATGCACCCAATCCTAACATGTATTATTGTACCAACTGGTACCATTGAGAGTAAAAGAAAAAATAGCTCGAATGTGGCTCTATAGATATATTGTTCATTCATACTATATTATTATACGAGAATAGCAATTTTTTACCATTCACTGGCAGTACAAAAATGCACATTTGGATGTAAAAATGTAGTGGCAAACCATGCAACTAAAAACACACATATGTAGATATTGTCAAGTAGGAAATAAAATGTAGCATCGATGGGATTATCTTGTAAACATTTTGGAGATTAAAGAAGGAATAAATGCCAATCATCTCCAGTCGGGGGCATTATGTTAACTTCCTCCTCCGAACTCACGTGGATTGGAATGCTTCCTGAAGGCGGGGTCGGAGGGATAGGGTCAATGTTAGCAGGCGGAGGAGGCCCACTTGTGTCGACGACCGTGCCACCAGGAGAAATCATCCGCAAAGGGGCTGGGCCAGGTCCCGCCATTCCACCTCCAAAGCCACTGCCCCGCGCAGCTGCTTCCATCTCGGTGTTGATTTCAGCCCGTATCTCCTCTTCGTGAATTGTTTGAGCCTCGCCGTGGACGTTAGCAGTTGGGCTCGAAGAGCTGGTCACTGGTGCGCCTCCACTCATGACAAACGGCAGATCAGCAAAGGGGTCACTGTGATGACCGTGAAGTTCCTCCATCATCTGTTCATCGAAAGTAAGTGTGCTCCCTTGTACCCCATCCGTAGGTGCAGTAGCCGTTGCCGTGGTCGCTTCCGTTATGATAGCCTCCTGCTCGTGATGCAACTCTTGGGTTGCAGGAGGCATGGCAGATGAAGCTCCTATCACTGAATAGAGACAAAGAAAAAGTTTTTAGCGATTGCTCCAAGTAACGCTTCCCACTCTGAATGAGCACAAGGAATGCTTAGAATACCTTCCTCAGTTTGGCTCGTGGGTGGCGGAGCAGCTTTAGAGACATACTCGTGAACTGGAGATAACCGCGGTTGATCAGGATTATATGCAGGAACAGACTGAGGATCAACCGCGGATGTAGATTCAGGCTGAGTTGGCGCAAGGATTTCGGAACCCGCATCGCGGTGCTCAACGCCAGAACCCTCTCCAGCTCCGAATGCTGAGTGCCAAGTTTCTCCTTTTCATATGTGATCGTGATATCATGGAGAACTTTTCTTTCATCTTCACTCAGCACTCGGTTTTCCAGTTCGAATTCATCAATTGCTTCAACTTGGTGTCTTGTCTTCTCGTCATCCACCAAGCGGCCCGAGGCACTATATAAGTGTGATGGATAGCTATCGAGCCAGGTTAAGTTTCGGTGCTTCAAAACATTGGCGTTGTATGTGACAAGAAGATCTTCAATGTCGGCCTCCAACCTGGTCTCTGCCATCCTCACTTCGCTCTCAATCTTGGCTTAGGCCTCCTGAATCTTAAGTGTTGCCGCATCTCTCTCATCCCGGAGCGCTACAGCTTGTTCACACGCCTCCTGGGCGGCCTTGTTCGCGTCATCTTTTTCCTTGACGATTTCGGCAAATTTGGCCTTAAGATCCTCAAGCTCCTTCAGCGCGGCATCCCTTTCGGCTGTAACAGTTGTGTTTCGATGGCCCATCTCCTCAACTAAAGCAAAATGTGTATGTCGCATCCTTTCCATGGATTGATTTGCCTCATCGACTTTCTTAGTGGCCTCTACTTTCGACTTCCGGGAAGATTCAGCCTCATTGTTAAGCACTTGTATTATGCGGTCCTTTTGAGCGAGATCAGCTTCTAATTTTTCGATTACTTTTGCCCACTCAAAGGCCACCGCTGATGCTTTATCCGCAGTCTTCATCCACTCCCTATATTGGTTGTAAACATCATAGATATAATCATGCATAGTTTGTTCCGCCTCAACTGGGATTCTCTTTAAATGCGGAGTAAAGATGAAGCCGTCAAAATAGATGTTTGGGAAGTCTTTTTTCAACTGGGCGATTCTGATCGCTCCTTCTCCAGTGGGCTCGGTGACCGCTTGTTCAGTGATAGTGGGAGCTTCAGCCTCAGTCCTACGCCGCTGCGAATCAGACCTTGGAACTTGAGAAGACGGTTTTTGGCGTGGAGGCTCCAAGGGTTGTCTATCGTGACCGGAGGATTGTGTTGGAGCTCGAGGAGGCGGAGAGCGTGATCGGGAGCGATATCTATATTCTCTATCTCTATCTCTCTCCCTTTCATAACGCTCCTGGCTGGAATAACCGCGATCGCGGTCTCTATCAGCTTCCCTTCTACGGGACTCATAGTATGAACTGGATGTCTGGCGTGCAGAACGAAGGCTT
Source organism: Allium fistulosum (assembly GCA_030737815.1). Classification (NCBI taxonomy): domain Eukaryota; kingdom Viridiplantae; phylum Streptophyta; class Magnoliopsida; order Asparagales; family Amaryllidaceae; genus Allium; species Allium fistulosum. The sequence goes on from CM060907.1 coordinate 1,106,165,135, forward strand.
CCTAGCATAAATTCTCGCCTAGTCATCGTATCTGTAAAATAGGAAGAAAGGCAGAATCTGTAATCTTCATAAATGAATAACTTATGATTGGAAATCGTGTAGTGTCGTGAAGTGTATGCATGCATGTGTTAAACCCCCTGACCAACCGGATATGTCGGCCACACTTGTAGGAAGTGACTCGCTTAAATCTAAGGCGCTATGAAGCCCTTCCAATCCGGTATCGTGTTGGAGCGACACATAATCCGGAATTGGAATGTCGGTAAGCCCTTCAAAAGGATCTTCCATTTGCGAGGGAGGAGCCTCCGAAATTCTAACACCGGAGGCTGGCAGGGACACAACTACGGATTTCCATCTCGAAGACTTATGGAGTTTATGTGCTGCCTTGCCTTTCCTCTTTCCATCTAAATCCCGAGAACTGTTTGGGGGCCCGTCTACGGGCTCGTCTTCAGTGGGTATATTTCTTTCATCACCCTCCTCGGCAATAATAATCTCAGGCGCTTTACGCTTCACCCGTCTCGTCGGGGCTGCTCTAAGCGGTCGCTCAAGTCTTATGCTCTGGTTTCGATCGATTAGCCAAACAATCCTCAAGTTTCTATCTGTGAGCACTGAGTCAATGTTTCTCATCTCGCCCGGCACTTCCTGAAGAATCCGTACTATTTCTTCGAAGTGGGCACCTTCGGGTCGCGAAATTGCGGCTGTAAAAGAAAGAAAATGTTAGACTCAGCACTGGTTACAACTATCTCGTTAGCCACTAGAGAAATTACAGCACTTACGTCTGACTAAGCATCGACTGGCAAACCCTGGAGGGCATCGAACGTAAAACTACTCCATCTTAAAGTGGCCAAGCCTGGTCCAGGATCCCGTCACCACTTGGCAATTCCTAACTGCCTCTAGAAACGAGAATGAAGGATTGTATCCCCGACCCTTGACATTAAATAAGTATCTGACTTCTTCCAGAGTCGGGGGCCGAAAGAGATGTTCCATGAAAACAATGAATAGACTGTTCAGCAGTGCATATCCATTTGGATGTAATTGCGACGGAGCGATTCTAAAGAAAGATAACACTTCTCGAATATACTGGTTGAATGGAGGAAGTGTTCCCGCTGTGCACGAATGTCGATTAAAGGCTGTCAATCCTTCTAGGGGAGCGTGTGGCCTGTCATTTGGTCCAGGAAGTAGAACGTCGTCTAATGGTAGACCGTGTCTTAGGCATATTTGCCCCAACATATCTTCGGAGATATTGGATGGCATAGAATCTTGGGGATTCACGATAAAAGTTGCTCCTGGCAGCTCGTCCGGAGCTAGACCTATTACTTCGGTTGCAATGGCCGGCATCTCTATTATCGAAGAAGATGAACTTTGAGTTTCCTGCTGCTGAGAACTGCCGGGTTCCATAACAAATCAACTCGGTAAAAACCATCATTAGATGATAATAAGCCCGTGTGTTCCCCAGTGTGAAGTGTGTGAATACGTTGTGCAGTGCGGTGCAGTATAATAATTAGAAATTTTACAGAATTAAAGGAAATGTTCAAATGACAAGACTTCAGAATTCAATTGGAGTGACCGTCATCGCTGACCGTCACAACCATGCCATCCAGACTTTAGAGACCGATCTGAGTTAAAGTTTGTTAAATTTTGTCAAGTTACGGTTCCATCGACGAGTTTCGAAGGGCAGTCAAATATGCAGTTTAACAGTTAAGTCCAGATATGCGTAGCTGAAGCTCGTCGGAGTCAGATTCGAATATGCACAAGATTTTGTATCCATCAAGGTTTAAACTTGGATCGTTCAACAAAAGCTCAATTTCGTATCGGTCGGGTAAGACTAGGCTTCATATCGATCTGAAACCTTCGACTTCGCATCGATCATCGGCCTAGTCTTCATATCGATCACCAGGGCTAGGACTTCGTATCGATCACACGGCCTATGTTTTCGTATCGATCACTCCAGATCGATACGAACTCCTACCATCTTCAATCGATACGAACCTCACCCTTCCATTCAGCACTTCCAGATCGATACGAACTTCCAATGTTCCCAGATCGATACAAGCTACTTCCTAATGAAGCAACCTCTTCGTATCCATCAGTCAGCCTTCTTCCCCAAGCCGCTTGAACGCCATTACTCCTTCCTCAACCTTGCTCCGACCCAACTCCGGTAGCGACGTCGTCGGAATCGGCCATGACTTTGAACGAATTGGCATTGAAACTCGAGTCTCATCATTTTAGAATGGAATGGATTGGTTAATTACCTAAGTTGAACAATCAGTTCGAAGGAATGAACAGTTAGTCAATTTGGGACGAAGACAGTTCTCGTTTCTCGAGTGCTCTAACGATACGAAGGCAGAAAATAAATTGATGGCAAGTGAAATTTTTTCTAAGTCCTAAAAGTATTTATATGGGTACGAACCTAAGGAAACGATTCGCCTCCCGGTTATGTTAGCCGATAAAGAGCAATACCCTATGCCATCGATACGAATTGTCACGACCCAGCTTCCTACGCCCAGGAAGACGTATCGTTTTTAAGAAAAGAAAGAGGTGAGAAAGTAGAAAAGAAAGAGAAGAAGAAGAAACAACAACAGAATCTCAACAGCGGAACGAATAAAATATAATATATCACATAAATATCATATACATCAGAGTACACAGATAATACAACACATACTAGACAGTTATAACACCTGTCTGGTTAATACAACTTACACATCACAGAGATACAACACAGCGGAAATACAGAAATAATCACTGACACAGCGAAATCACTATATATCTATACGCTGAAGCCTCCTGCTCCATTGCTCCTCCAGAATTCGTCAAAGCTAACCTGAATCCCTTGGCTACCCGTAAAAATTTGGGTACCCGAGAGTTTATGAAAAACAGAAATAAACTTCGGGTCAGACATGGGTCTGGTATGAGTAACCGGTTAAAGTTGCTTAACTTTTAAAAATCATTTGAAACAAAGGTATCACGTAAGACTCCCCACAAATAAACACGGGCAAGTTTTTACCTTACGCTAACCAAAACATTTGATAGGAAATCCAGTGATATTATAATAGTGTCTAGGGTTTTCAAGTAAATAGAAAATAGCTGAAATTGTTACATCTATTAAATTCCAGCATACTAGCCACAACGTGGGTAATACAATCAAAACCGTAAGGTCTCGTAGGGAAATTGGATTTCCAACAATGGCTGGGCTACTGGGGTACCGCCCGTCACAGTACGTGGCCTAGATCACCGTACCGAGGAGTACGCCCGCTCCCCTGCAACACAAAGCCGGACCCGTTCCTTACCGAACAGTTCCAAACAAGACAACCCCAGCAGTTGTTGCAATCAACTGCCCACACAATCGAATATAAAGGGACATCTAGACAGGAGTATATCTTGCTCTCAAGTGGGTGCTACCCACGAAGCTTTGCTGCACCTCCCCTGTTTTAGCCATTCCCGGTTGATGAGGCTTGAGGTCACGATTACCTGAATAGAACTCATCACTTAGAATGCTCATCGTCCACCTGACGATGTGCTGAAAGCATTCAATCCATACAAGTTCGTTCCGGGTTCGAACGAAACCGAAGGCATTATCTCGTTACACTCGTATTGGAATCACCCTCAGAGTTAACGACAATAACCCTTGCATCTGAATCACCATCTCGAATCTATAAGTACTATCATCGTCAAACTCATTACGGAATCACCCACAGAGTTATACTGACGTATAGTCCTTATACCTCGAGTCTTCACTTGCTCCATTTGCATTTTACGACCTAACGTTAATTTGGATCGATGTGGTATTCGGGTCTCCAGACCTGGAATCCCGGTATACGGAAACCCGATCCCGGTCTCATCGAAATCCAAACCGTGTCTTTTAAGGCCAAGTTGTTTTAAAGTTTAAAACAATTCAATTCAATTATCTATATCAACACAGATAGATAAATCACAATATCACAGATGGATGATACACATATCAGCATATATGAATAAACTATATCATCACCTTACATCAATCAAGCATCCATATCACAACAGATATTACTCATCTCATTTCTGAGATTACAATCAATCAATGGGATATCAATATCAATCATACATCATACATAAGCAAGGATTAATAATCACATCGATGATAACTAATTTAAAACGAATTAAATTAATTACCTTATCCTTTAATTAATTTAAAATAAATTAAATTAATTACTTCATCATTATTAAACTTGCTTATATTACTATTAATTAATTATCACTTAATTAATTAATCACCATCCCATTATTCCATTTAATTAATCATCCCTGATTAATTATCTTTAATTACATTTAAGTAATTATCCTTAAGATATTTCACAGATTTATTCATCTTAACCAATTATAGAAGTAAATCCTTACATTACTTCATTAACTAATTAACTACGGTTAATCACATTACTTAATTAATTGCATAAATAAATCTCTTTATTTATTAATTATATCAAATAAATCCATTTAATTCCAATATTAATTATATTAATTAATGATCTCAAATTACATTTCCAATTTCATTATATCAAAGAAATTTATTTCTAATTAACCCGAAATACTAATCACTCTTGATCAATCACATATAGTAATTAACTTCTTAATTACTTTATTAATTACATTCCATAATTAATTATTTCAATTTAATCCTTTGATAAATCTTACAAAGTAATTATACTCAAATTACTTTATTCATAAAACAACATCCCGTTAATTACATCCAGTAATTATTCTCCAATTACTTCTCTAAGTAATTATAATTATCACCCAATCAATTTGATTAATCCAAATAAATTAATTAACTCAATTTACTCAAGTAATTAATTTCTTAATTACTTTCCATTTATTAATTATATTTAACAATTACAATGTTGATTGTTAAATTTATATATCCAATCAATTATTAAAATCAATCCATTAATTATAAATTAATCTGGTTAACATTTATTTAATATTCTAAATAATTAACTTACATTAATTATTATTAATTATAAGTTCAATCTATTATTCAATAATTGATTTGAGTCTAATCTATGATTTCTTAATAAAACATTTTAAATTCATATTCCATATAAAATCTTAATTTAATACCTTAGAACTTATAATTACAAATTAATTATTTAATTCACCCTTTAAACTTGAATTAATTCATTTAGCTTCAATTCCCAACTCATTCAATAATTTATCAATTATTAACTTAATAGAAAATGAATTTTCCATAATCGATAAAACTTCACTTCAAAAATGTTTTAAACCACCATTTAAAATTTCAGTTCTAAACTAATATTGATTTCAAATTTTAAACATTTTACAAACTAACCTTTTTAAAATCTTAAATTACAAATTCAAAAATACTTTGCTACGAAGGGATTTTAAATCGAGCCCTTTAAGTCCAATATTAATTTATTAAAAAGTATTTAAATTTTAAACTTCTCTTTAATTTAAAAATCTGGATTTTTACATTTAACTAAACTCAGTTTTAACCCTGATTTAAAATTTAAACTAATGATTTTAAAAACTGGAGAACTGGTCACTGTATAAAACTTGAAAATGAATCGACCCGAGACCACCCTCAGTTGCTTCGAGAAAAATGAAAATTTACCCGAGCCAAAACATAGTTTCCCCGTACACGCACTCGAGTCTCCTGGTATTGTTAAAAACTGAGAAAAACAAAGCCATTCGACTTCCCCTATATTACTTCGACTAAAATACGAAACTACCCGAGCAAAACAAAATCTTTCTCGAGTGAATCCCCGAGTTTCCCAGACCCAAATTTCACCAGCCTTACAAAAACATGGTGCACGTGCACACCAAAGATCGTCGCCTCCGATCATCACCACATCGACGAATAAGTCGAACATCACCCCCAGCTCCGATCCCAACCACCAGTTTCCCTCCAGTACCACTCGAACCCAAATTCGAATAAATCGAAGCCTGGAAACAAACACGCGACCCACCAAATCCCTGACATCGCCTCGTCTTCGCAGCCCAGTTCACCAGAACTCCTACAACTCCGGTCACGACCTCGTCTATGGCCTAGCTACTCTCGCCCAAAACCCGAAAGCACTCGATCGCTTGTAGGGGACGTGGCGATCGTTTCTTTAAACCCAGTGAAAACTAGGGTTATAAAATAGAATTCGTCACCGCTCTCTCCTCCATGATTTCTAACTCCATCTATGATTTTTCGCAGCATCTACTAACACTCTTTTACCACCACGAAGAAACCCGATCCTCCCCAATACAGAGATCACCAGAATTTGATTAAAATTCATTTTACGTTCAATATCAGACTGCAACTCCCACTCATTCTTAAAAATTCTAATCCTTGATTTAAAAATCAAGTTTTAGTTAATGCTTTTAATTTATGAAACTGAATTACAAGATTAACATGCTTGGATTTTGGCGAAAATTATCATGCACTGATATATTTTATGTTTCCAGTGACAACATCAAATCTTTTAACTTACTTAAACTTTAAATAACTTGAGATGTTTAACAACTTTATTTTTACAAACTTCATTCCATCAAATACTTAGTTGATGATGAGTATTAAAATAAAGGGTTGTGCCTGGGAAAATCAAAGAAACAGAACAGCAAATAGAAGTAACAGACATATCACATATATTACTCATAGCAACATGAAATACTTATTTAACTCAACTTAAAAACATGCAACCATATTTAGATTTTAAGTTTATAAAAGGTTACTCACCAAGATTTGTAAAAGGCAGAGAAGAAGAACAGAGCATGTTATCCTTTGAAAACAGTTTGAATTTGAAATCTGGAAAATGTTTTCCTTGAAACTCTCTCGCCAATCACCTTGCTTGTTTAGTTGCTTGATATTTGTTGAAGCTTGTTTTGAGATAAAAAAAATGGAGTTTCAATTTGTATTTGCTTAACTCGAACTGGAAGTATAAAGTGATAAAGGAAAAATTGTTTCCCAGGCTATGTATGAACAGTTTACAGGGTTGTATATATTTTTTCTTATTTCATTTCTAAGGTCAGAGATATTTTGTAATTTGGTGGCTGAAGATTACATTCGTATATAGTCGAATGACCCTGGGTTGGCTGAAAGCAAGGAGAGCATTTATTGTTATGTACTTTATGTTTTCTTTTACTCATACTTTATACTTATCTCAATTTTTTTACTTGCCTGAGACTTGTTTTGTAAGCTACACATTTTATATTTTACTTTGCTTTGATTTTTCTTATTTTGTTCCCCGGCCTGCATGTTTACATTCGAGCATCAGTTTCTATGCTATCCCATACAAGCTTTTGGACTAGGCAAATCATATTTTGAAAGCTGGAAATTGCTTATGTATTCTATTTCTTACTTATATTTTTAAATTGTGATTAAAAATGTTGTTTTCCATTGTTCACTTGCCTTTGATTCTTTTGGCTATGCAATATATGTTACTGAGTTGAAAATAAAATGTAATGGGTGTTGTTTTTAATATATTGTTTTGTTACATTCACTTTATTGTTTGTTTATATCCACTATGTTATTTGCTTTATTGCTTGTTATTTTAACATGTATTTATATTTATATATTATAAAACTCAACTATCAATTTTTAGAAAAAATTAAACAAAAGAGATTATCTCTTTTATTCAAATTCACTTATGTTATAATATACTTAACTATCGTTTGACAAAATTTCATTTAAAACTTACATATAGCAAAATCCCTGTTTATTTAAAAGTCTATTCATAAGATATTATTTATCAAATAAATTGAATTTATAAAGAAATTATCTCTATAAAAATAATAAAACTCGATATCAAATAATATGATTTAATAAAAGAAATTATCACTTATATAAATAAATTACTTATTTTATCAATCCATATTCAAAAAGAAAAATAAAACTTTTGTTAAAGTTAAATTTAGGCTAAAACCAATTTTAAACAATTTTACCCTATTCTGTATATATTTTAAAACCAAATGATTATTTATTTATTTCATATTAAATTCAAAACAAAAGTTTTTCCAAAAATATTAAAATAATAAAACATATCTTTATTTATAAATTTTCAAAACAGGTCTTGTTCGTTTTACAGTATATACAGATATATATATATATATAGATTATAAACAGAAAACAATTTATCAGTTTTTAAAATATAAATTATCAGTCAAATATTTATTTAAAAGAAAATTATTGAATCAATTCAGATTTTATTAAAAATTATTATCAAATCAATTTAATTTTAATCACAGATTATTAAATTGATATTGCCAAAATTTCCGGGATGTCACATTCCTCCCCCCTTAAAAGAATTTCGTCCCCGAAATTTAAACAAAGGTAATTTAATAATCTATTTAAAATTAAATTTTAAAATACAAGTATATCAATCGTATGCTAACAACCATAGCATCCAATCAAACAAATCTAACTATCCAGACAAAATACTGGATAGAATTCTCTCGAGTTCCCCGATACAAATACCGGGTTACTCGCTCTATAGAATCCAAACCATCAATACTACTAAGCTACAGAGCTACCCCTCAGCTGGATCTGCACAACAAGACAAGATATCCGACTATAGATGAGCCTGACTCAATAACAAAGCCCCCGAACTACTGGTTCTACAACCAGAAATAGAATTCATACGTACTCCCTCAGAGAATACGTGAAATACAATAAATCCCAATCATCCAAACTGACAGTTCAAATCTGAAGACCCAACACTTATCCTCAGAAGAACCACAGAAAGATCCATAATATCTCGGAGTTGGCTTTCCACAACTTACCAACTAAAAGCTTCCCGAATCAAAGAAAACTCCAATAACAATGAAGTCTCCAACTTCGAATTCCAAATTTCTCCGATTCTTATCCACACAACTTTTCAGACGATCCTGGGTCTCCTATATCCTTCCTGATCAGCTCATCCTCGCTGATGCCCTCCAGAAACAGCTGAACCATGACAACCATCCAAATGATCTTTCCTCCAAAACTCAGAACACCAACTCGATCTCAAAATCAGAAAATAGATCTCACTTCTCCCATCTAGAAAAGATAAGCAGGTGTACTCCAAACGGATCTCAGATCCTGAAAAATTTCCTGTAGAAACTCTCTAATCCAAACACTGCAATATCCAATTTCTTCCACACTGAACTACTGCCACCATGCTTCCACTGCGCTACTCTGATATGAAACAGATGAGAATGTAGATGATGCATATAACAAAAACTTCCACTGATACCAAATATGACGGACCTAGGCTTTGCAATCATCAGTCAGCAATCACAACTGGTAAGCTTCTCAACAATTCCAGAAATATGGTTCAACAGATCCAAAACAAAACTCAGAAGTTCCACCAAACTAAGCTGCTTCACCCAACTCAAACCATCCTACTACTAAGCTGAACCATCTATATCACTTTTGAAATCCAGCCGATACCAAACTCAAACTCCAGATGCTGACAACTTCTGACTCCCTGAAGACATCCAGAAAGAAGAATCTCCAAAACACAAGAGAACGCTCAATATATCGCAAGTCACTTTTGCGATTAATCTGGCCTAATCCCAAAGAAAACTGTCCTCACTTACCCAACAGAACAGCTTACACCTAACTGGCCAATTCAACGAAAGAACGGAACCACTCGACTGCTTCTGGACTCCTACTAAGCTAGAAAACTTCTTGCCAACACACAGAAAACTCGAGCCATACTGCTGACATCAATGCCAAGATATTTCTAATTCAAAGCTCTTCGAGAAACTCGGACCACACACAACCAGAAACATCCTGCTGAACACAACCACAACCCCGAAACAGATTCACTACCTTAACTCATCCCAAAGAAATATCTTCGGAGATATCCACAGTCACTGCGCCTCATCACACAGCCACTATATCCTCGAGAGAACAAAATATCACTACTTGCTTCAGCCTAACTGACAGATCCAACTCCAGCTCATCCAAACTCTCGAAAATCCGCTCACACTAGCGTGATCATCTTACACTTAAATGCTGGACTCCGAATCCTTAACAGATTTCCTTCAGAGTTCCATGAAGTCCCTACATCACAAATTTACTCGAGACGAACTGTAGACCCAATACCGTCTCGGTATATATACTTCCATCCTCAACAAACCCAACCATTGGTAGTCGTGATACACACACCACCACTACCACCCTATCTACCTTTATAACTTATATTGGAAAACCCGAACAGGTAACCCAATCGATAGGTAGAGATAAATAAATATATAGATAAAAATTACAAATACGCTCTCTCAGAATAGACACCACTCCAGAGCCTAAGTATTCACTCAACCTAATGCTCTTATACCAACTGTCACGACCCAGCTTCCTACGCCCAGGAAGACGTATCGTTTTTAAGAAAAGAAAGAGGTGAGAAAGTAGAAAAGAAAGAGAAGAAGAAGAAACAACAACAGAATCTCAACAGCGGAACGAATAAAATATAATATATCACATAAATATCATATACATCAGAGTACACAGATAATACAACACATACTAGACAGTTATAACACCTGTCTGGTTAATACAACTTACACATCACAGAGATACAACACAGCGGAAATACAGAAATAATCACTGACACAGCGAAATCACTATATATCTATACGCTGAAGCCTCCTGCTCCATTGCTCCTCCAGAATTCGTCAAAGCTAACCTGAATCCCTTGGCTACCCGTAAAAATTTGGGTACCCGAGAGTTTATGAAAAACAGAAATAAACTTCGGGTCAGACATAGGTCTGGTATGAGTAACCGGTTAAAGTTGCTTAACTTTTAAAAATCATTTGAAACAAAGGTATCACGTAAGACTCCCCACAAATAAACATGGGCAAGTTTTTACCTTACGCTAACCAAAACATTTGATAGGAAATCCAGTGATATTATAATAGTGTCTAGGGTTTTCAAGTAAATAGAAAATAGCTGAAATTGTTACATCTATTAAATTCCAGCATACTAGCCACAACGTGGGTAATACAATCAAAACCGTAAGGTCTCGTAGGGAAATTGGATTTCCAACAATGGCTGGGCTACTGGGGTACCGCCCGTCACAGTACGTGGCCTAGATCACCGTACCGAGGAGTACTCCCGCTCCCCTGCAACACAAAGCCGGACCCGTTCCTTACTGAACAGTTCCAAACAAGACAACCCCAGCAGTTGTTGCAATCAACTGCCCACACAATCGAATATAAAGGGACATCTAGACAGGAGTATATCTTGCTCTCAAGTGGGTGCTACCCACGAAGCTTTGCTGCACCTCCCCTGTTTTAGCCATTCCCGGTTGATGAGGCTTGAGGTCACGATTACCTGAATAGAACTCATCACTTAGAATGCTCATCGTCCACCTGACGATGTGCTGAAAGCATTCAATCCATACAAGTTCGTTCCGGGTTCGAACGAAACCGAAGGCATTATCTCGTTACACTCGTATTGGAATCACCCTCAGAGTTAACGACAATAACCCTTGCATCTGAATCACCATCTCGAATCTATAAGTACTATCACCGTCAAACTCATTACGGAATCACCCACAGAGTTATACTGACGTATAGTCCTTATACCTCGAGTCTTCACTTGCTCCATTTGCATTTTACGACCTAACGTTAATTTGGATCGATGTGGTATTCGGGTCTCCAGACCTGGAATCCCGGTATACGGAAACCCGATCCCGGTCTCATCGAAATCCAAACCGTGTCTTTTAAGGCCAAGTTGTTTTAAAGTTTAAAACAATTCAATTCAATTATCTATATCAACACAGATAGATAAATCACAATATCACAGATGGATGATACACATATCAGCATATATGAATAAACTATATCATCACCATACATCAATCAAGCATCCATATCACAACAGATATTACTCATCTCATTTCTGAGATTACAATCAATCAATGGGATATCAATATCAATCATACATCATACATAAGCAAGGATTAATAATCACATCGATGATAACTAATTTAAAACGAATTAAATTAATTACCTTATCCTTTAACTAATTTAAAATAAATTAAATTAATTACTTCATCATTATTAAACTTGCTTATATTACTATTAATTAATTATCACTTAATTAATTAATCATCATCCCATTATTCCATTTAATTAATCATCCCTGATTAATTATCTTTAATTACATTTAAGTAATTATCCTTAAGATATTTCACAGATTTATTCATCTTAACCAATTATAGAAGTAAATCCTTACATTACTTCATTAACTAATTAACTACGGTTAATCACATTACTTAATTAATTACATAAATAAATCTCTTTATTTATTAATTATATCAAATAAATCCATTTAATTCCAATATTAATTATATTAATTAATGATCTCAAATTACATTTCCAATTTCATTATATCAAAGAAATTTATTTCTAATTAACCCGAAATACTAATCACTCTTGATCAATCACATATAGTAATTAACTTCTTAATTACTTTATTAATTACATTCCATAATTAATTATTTCAATTTAATCCTTTGATAAATCTTACAAAGTAATTATACTCAAATTACTTTATTCATAAAACAACATCCCGTTAATTACATCCAGTAATTATTCTCCAATTACTTCTCTAAGTAATTATAATTATCACCCAATCAATTTGATTAATCCAAATAAATTAATTAACTCAATTTACTCAAGTAATTAATTTCTTAATTACTTTCCATTTATTAATTATATTTAACAATTACAATGTTGATTGTTAAATTTATATATCCAATCAATTATTAAAATCAATCCATTAATTATAAATTAATCTGGTTAACATTTATTTAATATTCTAAATAATTAACTTACATTAATTATTATTAATTATAAGTTCAATCTATTATTCAATAATTGATTTGAGTCTAATCTATGATTTCTTAATAAAACATTTTAAATTCATATTCCATATAAAATCTTAATTTAATACCTTAGAACTTATAATTACAAATTAATTATTTAATTCACCCTTTAAACTTGAATTAATTCATTTAGCTTCAATTCCCAACTCATTCAATAATTTATCAATTATTAACTTAATAGAAAATGAATTTTCCATAATCGATAAAACTTCACTTCAAAAATGTTTTAAACCACCATTTAAAATTTCAGTTCTAAACTAATATTGATTTCAAATTTTAAACATTTTATAAACTAACCTTTTTAAAATCTTAAATTACAAATTCAAAAATACTTTGCTACGAAGGGATTTTAAATCGAGCCCTTTAAGTCCAATATTAATTTATTAAAAAGTATTTAAATTTTAAACTTCTCTTTAATTTAAAAATCTGGATTTTTACATTTAACTAAACTCAGTTTTAACCCTGATTTAAAATTTAAACTAATGATTTTAAAAACTGGAGAACTGGTCACTGTATAAAACTTGAAAATGAATCGACCCGAGACCACCCTCAGTTGCTTCGAGAAAAATGAAAATTTACCCGAGCCAAAACATAGTTTCCCCGTACACGCACTCGAGTCTCCTGGTATTGTTAAAAACTGAGAAAAACAAAGCCATTCGACTTCCCCTATATTACTTCGACTAAAATACGAAACTACCCGAGCAAAACAAAATCTTTCTCGAGTGAATCCCCGAGTTTCCCAGACCCAAATTTCACCAGCCTTACAAAAACATGGTGCACGTGCACACCAAAGATCGTCGCCTCCGATCATCACCACATCGACGAATAAGTCGAACATCACCCCCAGCTCCGATCCCAACCACCAGTTTCCCTCCAGTACCACTCGAACCCAAATTCGAATAAATCGAAGCCTGGAAACAAACACGCGACCCACCAAATCCCTGACATCGCCTCGTCTTCGCAGCCCAGTTCACCAGAACTCCTACAACTCCGGTCACGACCTCGTCTATGGCCTAGCTACTCTCGCCCAAAACCCGAAAGCACTCGATCGCTTGTAGGGGACTTGGCGATCGTTTCTTTAAACCCAGTGAAAACTAGGGTTATAAAATAGAATTCGTCACCGCTCTCTCCTCCATGATTTCTAACTCCATCTATGATTTTTCGCAGCATCTACTAACACTCTTTTACCACCACGAAGAAACCCGATCCTCCCCAATACAGAGATCACCAGAATTTGATTAAAATTCATTTTACGTTCAATATCAGACTGCAACTCCCACTCATTCTTAAAAATTCTAATCCTTGATTTAAAAATCAAGTTTTAGTTAATGCTTTTAATTTATGAAACTGAATTACAAGATTAACATGCTTGGATTTTGGCGAAAATTATCATGCACTGATATATTTTATGTTTCCAGTGACAACATCAAATCTTTTAACTTACTTAAACTTTAAATAACTTGAGATGTTTAACAACTTTATTTTTACAAACTTCATTCCATCAAATACTTAGTTGATGATGAGTATTAAAATAAAGGGTTGTGCCTGGGAAAATCAAAGAAACAGAACAGCAAATAGAAGTAACAGACATATCACATATATTACTCATAGCAACATGAAATACTTATTTAACTCAACTTAAAAACATGCAACCATATTTAGATTTTAAGTTTATAATAGGTTACTCACCAAGATTTGTAAAAGGCAGAGAAGAAGAACAGAGCATGTTATCCTTTGAAAACAGTTTGAATTTGAAATCTGGAAAATGTTTTCCTTGAAACTCTCTGGCCAATCACCTTGCTTGTTTAGTTGCTTGATATTTGTTGAAGCTTGTTTTGAGATAAAAAAAAATGGAGTTTCAATTTGTATTTGCTTAACTCGAACTGGAAGTATAAAGTGATAAAGGAAAAATTGTTTCCCAGGCTATGTATGAACAGTTTACAGGGTTGTATATATTTTTTCTTATTTCATTTCTAAGGTCAGAGATATTTTGTAATTTGGTGGCTGAAGATTACATTCGTATATAGTCGAATGACCCTGGGTTGGCTGAAAGCAAGGAGAGCATTTATTGTTATGTACTTTATGTTTTCTTTTACTCATACTTTATACTTATCTCAATTTTTTTACTTGCCTGAGACTTGTTTTGTAAGCTACACATTTTATATTTTACTTTGCTTTGATTTTTCTTATTTTGTTCCCAGGCCTGCATGTTTACATTCGAGCATCAGTTTCTATGCTATCCCATACAAGCTTTTGGACTAGGCAAATCATATTTTGAAAGCTGGAAATTGCTTATGTATTCTATTTCTTACTTATATTTTTAAATTGTGATTAAAAATGTTGTTTTCCATTGTTCACTTGCCTTTGATTCTTTTGGCTATGCAATATATGTTACTGAGTTGAAAATAAAATGTAATGGGTGTTGTTTTTAATATATTGTTTTGTTACATTCACTTTATTGTTTGTTTATATCCACTATGTTATTTGCTTTATTGCTTGTTATTTTAACATGTATTTATATTTATATATTATAAAACTCAACTATCAATTTTTAGAAAAAATTAAACAAAAGAGATTATCTCTTTTATTCAAATTCACTTATGTTATAATATACTTAACTATCGTTTGACAAAATTTCATTTAAAACTTACATATAGCAAAATCCCTGTTTATTTAAAAGTCTATTCATAAGATATTATTTATCAAATAAATTGAATTTATAAAGAAATTATCTCTATAAAAATAATAAAACTCGATATCAAATAATATGATTTAATAAAAGAAATTATCACTTATATAAATAAATTACTTATTTTATCAATCCATATTCAAAAAGAAAAATAAAACTTTTGTTAAAGTTAAATTTAGGCTAAAACCAATTTTAAACAATTTTACCCTATTCTGTATATATTTTAAAACCAAATGATTATTTATTTATTTCATATTAAATTCAAAACAAAAGTTTTTCCAAAAATATTAAAATAATAAAACATATCTTTATTTATAAATTTTCAAAACAGGTCTTGTTCGTTTTACAGTATATACAGATATATATATATATATAGATTATAAACAGAAAACAATTTATCAGTTTTTAAAATATAAATTATCAGTCAAATATTTATTTA
The DNA here is from genome assembly GCA_030737815.1 of Allium fistulosum. Lineage (NCBI taxonomy): Eukaryota > Viridiplantae > Streptophyta > Magnoliopsida > Asparagales > Amaryllidaceae > Allium > Allium fistulosum. Next base: position 1,106,181,114 of record CM060907.1, read on the forward strand.
AAAGAAAATTATTGAATCAATTCAGATTTTATTAAAAATTATTGTCAAATCAATTTAATTTTAATCACAGATTATTAAATTGATATTGCCAAAATTTCCGGGATGTCACACGAATGGTGCTTCGTATCCATCTGCCACCGAACTACAGCCGCAACTGTTCGTAACCATCGACTAAAATCGGTTCAAAGCAGGCTTTTCATACCCATCGATGTGAAGCCCATCGATACGAAAGTCACAACAGGATCATATTTGGACCACTACACTCCATCGATACGAAACGCAATTTCCGTATCCATCAACTCAAGAACACACGTGTTATATCGGTCGATACGCAGAATACCGTACTTGATCTATTTCGTATCAATAGCCATCAGTAAGAAATCCACATCCAGACATCTTAGATCAATCCATGAGAGGATCGATGCAAAGGAGTGGATTAAAACAACCATCAAGCGTTGTTACAACTCGAATTTCACATTGATTCAGGAGAGGATCAATACGAAATTCGATACAAAAAAACTGACAACGACTCGTGAACGTACGAACGTTGACGAGAGTCAGGTTAACATACATGTATGTCGGACTAATATTCAATTTTCAAAATTCACAGAAGTTGAATGCTCACCTGGTGACAATTACAACGACGGACAACAGTTTGCTATCATTCAATACTCAGTTACAACAGTGCACAATACAACAATTAGCAGTCAACAATTCATTATTTATATTACTAAAGATCAATCAATGGTTACATCTTTCAACGAGAAGACGACAACCGTTCAAACAAGTCAGATAAAACTGTTCAGAATGAAGATTGCAGCATTTCAAAGCACGTCATGTTCTCACAAGGCGTACTTTGGGGGGCAAATGTTATCCCGCCTTTTGGCAAGACCGTGACACCAAGGAATCGACTGGAGATCAAAGACAGTTCATCTCGAAGAACGGTTATACCATGGTTCGTTATGGATGCTGGTAAATTTTGCCCGAGTCCGGATCGAGCTACAATTAACATGACATGACAAATAAAGCCATGAAAGCCAACGTTCCAAGTTTCAAGTCAATCGGAGTTTGTATGCTCAAGTTACGATCGATGCAAATCAGGGAAACACACTCATTCGTATCGATCGTTCCGCCTCTGTTCGCATCGGTCCACTTCGTATCCATCGGTAGGCAAGCTCCACTTCGTATCCATTGGTAGGCAGTCCCACTTTGTATCCATCCAAACTCGCCTACTTGGCATCCATCTACAGTAACACATGAGTCCATTTTGTATCGATCCACTGTCAAAGATGCTTCGTATCGATCGGCCATAGATCGATACGAAATCAACACCTCAATCAATGAGCGATACAAAATAGGGCTGTCAATGGATACTCGAAAAATCCGAAATCCGTCCACATCCGTATCCGAAAATATGAATATTATCCGATATCCGAAAAGAATTTCGGATGCGGATGCAGATATGAGTATATCTGTATCCGAAAAATATCCATCCAATCCGAAACTAGGTATGTTTCTAATAATTATTATTTTAAGTAGACGGCTAAATTAAATTTAAAAAGCTATGGTGGATGGAAGAAGGAACAAATATTATATATTGTTTTTGTTTGTTTTTGTTTATTAAAATTGTTGTAATAGCGTATGAACTTGTTTGACATTATGTATGTTGCTATTTTGTCATTTGAATTGTTGTAATATCGTATGAACTTGTTTGACATTATGTGTGTTGTTATTTTGTCATTTGAAAAACTGATTAATATTGTAGTTTGTGTGTATTGTCATTTGAGAAAGTGATTGTTTTAGCTGTGATGTTTTAGTTCAAAAATATTAGTATAATAAAAATCTTATTTAATTTCGGATGCGGATATTTCGGATATTTTCGAATATCCGGAAATATCCGCTTTTTATTTTCGGATACGGATATTTTCAGATATTCGAAAAATATCCACGGATGCGGATACGGATGTTAATTCTCCGATATCTGCGGATATCAAATGCGGATTCGGATGCAGATTTAAATTTTTGGATGCGGATGCGGATATTGCCATATCCACATCCGTTTGCATCCGTTGACAGCCCTAATACGAAATGGCCTCAGGACTATCGATACGAAGAACGTGAGTTCGTATCGATGCGAAGCAAGCTGTAAAGGATCAATGTGAAGTTCGATGCAAGGGAACGATGCAATGTTGAACGCTATAAAGCGATACGAAGGAAATGTCCTGGATCGATAAGAAGAAAGCACAGTCAAGTGGAAGACTCGGTCGTTCGGCATAAAAAGTGGATCGATCCTAAAGGTTAGCGCCACGTCAACTAACATCACGTGCAGAACCATCGATACGAAGCGATCGATACGAACAGTATTGATACGAAAGCAGTAGTGTTTTGCAAATCTGAATTTGCATCGATCATAACTCAAAATCTACAAGTCCAAATGCCACCAAATTTTCACAGAAGCTTGCGTACATCTTCAGGAATGTTCATGATCGATCCCGACTCGATTGGACTAAATCTTGATCGATACGAATTGCGTTCGTATCGATCACGGATCGACTCCAAACGGTCAGGGATCGATCGCGTGGGCCGCCCACGTGAGAGAAGAGGTCTTCCGAGATCTGAGCGGGATATTTGCAGCCTACGCATATAAATAGCAGCCTAGAACCTACTGAAAAGAGACTTTTGGCTCTCCTACCTACAGACTTTGCCGAAATCATCATTGTACTCGAATTTTACTGTTGTAACTCGTTGTAACCAGCAAGCAAAAATCAATAAAGTCAACCATTTCATAGTGGACGTAAGCCATACGCCGAACCACTCTAAATCTGTGTGTTTCTGTGCGTTTTTCTTGCTTATTATTGGTGTGTTTGTTAGATTTTTCTCCTTTTCCATTTATATTCTTTATTTTATTTCTTCAAACACATCCGAAGAATGTTGTGTCCAATTTTGATACAAACAGTAGGTATTGTCAAGTAGGAAATAAATGTAGCATTGATGGGATTACCTTGTAAACATTTCGGAGATTAAAGAAGGAATAAATGCCAATCACCCTCCAAGCTAAACATCTTCATTGTTGCTAAATACTAATCCAAATCCTACGCAGTAAGTTAAAAAGACATGCACCATTTGCCGTGCCGAGCGTCAAGGCTCCAGGATGGCTTTGCGCCTTTTTGTGTCGTGCACCATTAACAGCTATAACAAGAAAAAAAGTAATAGGGAATTCAAAGTATAGTTTATGATACAAAAACTGTTCAAACAACAAAAGGGAGAAAGACAAAGATATTTTAAAATTTTAACGATGAGATCATCAAGACGAGACATGAGACCCTGAAATTGTCAGAATATTCTGTAAACATTAGTAGTTCATTAGTAAATATCACATATCAACTGATGAGATAATAAACACGAACTAAATTAAACAAATATTGCTTTCAAACATAATTACTACAAATTCAAAGATGAGATAATAAAATGAATATCTTGTATCGGTAGGAAAATCACTAAAAGCAAGCCATTTAAATTCAAACATCAAATGATTTCAGTGTTAGTGGAGAAAAATGATGTAGAAAAAGGGATTTAGGGATTTAGCAAACCGATTAAGTTCATTTAAAATGGTGATGAAAGAAAATGATAAAATAGCAATTAAAATAGATTGTGTGGAATCACATGTATTAAAGGGAAGGTTACAACGTGGTGGCTTGGCAGTTTTGTTTTTAACTCAGCCAAGTTACTCAGCTCAACTTTTAGCATTTTGAAGAGGTGTCCCAACTTAAGTGCTCGGATATACATACATACATACGCGCGCATATATATATATATAAATATATATATATATATATATATATATTAAAAAATTGTAAATACACCATAATATCCTACTATCACATTAAAGAAAAATCATGGAGGACACATCGAGTGGATAATGCGTGTCTAATGGTACAACTTCATTATCCAACCAAATAGCACCAACCTATGTTCAGTATGCCCTCAATTTGTGTTACGCATGCAGCAGACATGTAGTTTTAAATTCGAGTTAAGGTATTAGATTTGAAGAAGCAGCTACAAATAAAAATAAATACATCATTGTTTAACTTATGACATAAACATAAACACATAGTACGCCATGAATGGAAAGCAACTTTTAGTTTAAAACCACTTTCATTTATTTAATAATTATGATAACTTCCAATGCTTTGAACAACCAAAACACACATGTAACTCAGATTGCCTATGCAATTTAAGATGGTATAACATGTGGTTTGCCATTGCAATGATTTCTAGGTGAGCACAGAGGGCTTTTAGGAGGATGAGATCGCTTATGAGGAGGAGGATGACAATGTTTTCCTTTGAATACATATTTCCACTGGGATAAGCTTCATCATTTGTAACCATCATACTATACATTTCTTGACTTCCTTTAATTTGAATGTTAGAAACCAATTTGTTACCATAAATCATCATGGGAGCTCGTGCTGAAACCTTGAAAAGGACTTGAGAGATTTTGATTAAAGTTAAGATCAAGTAACACATAAAATTTGTATTCTTTGCCATTTTGAACTTGATGCAATTTGTGATGCTTGGCTAGGCACACAAAGATATTTGTACAAGACTTACAATTTACTAAGATAGGATAGATAATCTTATGTGGAACAAACTAGAAATGTAAAAGAAAACCTAATTTTAATTTTAATGGATAGAATAAGAAATCTTTTTGCTTGACTAACTAGATGAGATATAAAACGTGTGTAGTTAATCTTTGTGGAAAATAAGTTTTAAAAAAGGAAAAGGAGTAAATTGTTCAAGGTAATTTTAATGAAGTGTACGAGAGTTGCAATGCACCATAAAACGTTATAAAGAAGAAAAAATTGTTGTATGTCAGGAAGTTATATGTTTAGGTGGATAGTATTGCTAAAATTGTCGAAAATCTGAAGGAAAATCATGAAGAGAGAAATGCAAAACCGACACTGATCTATTACAGATGATATTATAACTACTATTCTAGAAGCAAAAACATAAAACTTTAAGTTATGATCGTGCATACTTGTGGTTTATTTTTGATGACTTTCAAATCTAACGTATAATTTACAAATTAGTTTTAAAAGTACAGAGCAAATGCATCAAAAACATTCTACGAATTTTAATCTGCTTCGCATTTCTGATCTCAGGAAAACTGTATCATAATGAAATGAAAAGTATTAGTCTATAAATCGCACACATATATAAATGCTGAAACTTTCGACATAAACACAAGATTAATCACAAATATAAAGTACGTAAACAATTGCCAATATATAATTGTACAATAATTCACATTTAGTTTTGTCCAAGTTCTCCAAAGCTACAACTCATTGTGCGATACGCAACACCACTTGAAAATGACTAAACAGGTGAATTTAGGGGTACTTAGGTAATTTGTTGTATGATTCCCCTCCTAATTTTTGTTTGTAGTGTATAGTTTGACAAATTACGATTCCTGTGTCATAGCATTTTAGCCATGTTATACATAAAACTCATTTTAAAGTAACAATTACGAAAAATCAACATGAGTTGTCATCTCTTTTTAATATACTGTGAAACTATCACATATGTTCTTTCCTCCACAGATTCATTAATTGTGATGATAAAAACTCATGGTTTTCATTTCAACTAAATTGAAGGAAACTAACTAAGAAAAACCAAAAATATAGTCAAAATAAGTAGTATAACAATTTACCTCAAATGTATCACAATCTTTACTTCTCAGTTATGATAATGCCCTGCAAAAATTGGCGTGACAGAGAGTTAAAAGTCGGTCATGCTTAACTCCCCCATGGGCATCATCAAACTATTATTAATCTTTGACCTCGTCGAATGCACGTATATGAACTACTCCACAACCACATATGAACACGTTCCATCTTTAAAATGTTCAAAATGAACTACCAATAGTCCTTGCAAGAACACACTCCATCTTTAAAATGATGAAATCTACTTCGATCTCTCACAATTACCTCCCTATCATAAACCTTAGATATTAGTTTAGTGACCACATGACAATCCCCACAAATCCTCAAATTCTTCATAATTCTTATCGGCATTCCGTGAGATGTGCTAATCAAAGCAAATGCAATGGCCAATCTCTCACTGTGATAGCACAATGCATTCTCCTTCTCCTCTTCTTCAATATCCGATAAAACATTAATTGTCTTAGGCACATACCCTTCTTCGATCAATCTATGTTTAATCTCCTCTAACTTTTCATATATTTCTTTGTTCATAGGATGAGATTTATCCCCCATTACAAATTTATGCACAACATTACCCAACTCAAAAAGGCTATGTCCTGGGTCTTTTTTAACACCTGCTTTCAACATGTTCTTTCTCAAAAACTGAACCTCTTTCCATTTGCCAACGGATGCATATAAATTCGATAGCAATACATAATCTCCACTATGACCTGGATCCAATATTCTTAGTCTAGACATTGCAATCTCTCCAATATCCAATTTCTTGTGCATGTTGCATGCGCCTAACAAAGTTCTCCATATTATTGCATTCGCAGAAACTGGCAGGGTTGTAATGTAATCATACGCCTTCTCAACTAACCCCACCCGGCCTAAAAGATCAACCATGCAACCATAATGTTCAATTTTCGGTTCAATATTATATACATCTTTCATTTTTTCAAAATACCTGAATCCATCATCAACCAAACCACAATGGCTACATGCATATAATACACCAACCATGGTTATCTCTGTAGGCTTAAACCTCTCCTTCTCCATAACACGAAAAAGCTCCAAAGCTTCTTCCCCAAAACCGTTAATCGCAAAACCCACTATCAAAGTAGTCCACGACACAACATTCCTCGAAGCACCCATTTCATCAAACACCTTCTTCGATTCACCCAAGCTCCCGCATTTAGCATACAAATCAATCAAGGCGTTCCCTACATGAAAATTACCAAAATACCCTAGCTTAAACAAGTAAACATGCATTCTTCTTCCCAACGCCAAAGCTCCTAACTCGGCACATGCACACAACAAACTCACCAGAGTAAACCCATCTGGCTCAACATGATCATCCTCACTTCTCATCTGTTTAAACAAAGTAAGTGCCTCATTGGCACGACCATTCAAAGCAAACCCATTGATAATAGAGTTCCAACTAATAACATTCCTGTCCTGCATTTCACCAAACAACTTATGCGCATCTTCAAACACGCCACATGCAGCATAAAAATGCACGAGGGTGTTTTGGACAAACACGTTAGACATCAAGAACCCATTTTTAACAGCTAAACAATGCACGACCTCGCCGTTGCTTGCTTTCATAATCTTGGCGCAAGCTTTGAGTATAAAAGGATAAGTGTGGGTGTCGGACTGGGTGTAGTATTTGGTGAAAATAGGAATCGCAGGGAAAGGGTTGTCGCTCTCGCTGTAAGCACGAATGACGGTGTTGATAGTGAAAATGTTGGGCGTGGAAGTGTGGGTGAAGATTTTGTGAATGTAGGGGAGGATGTCAGAAGGATTGGGTGAGGATAAGGAGAGGAGGGAGAAGATGAGGTGTTTGGAAAGAGAAGGATGAGAAATTGGGATTAGGGTTCGGATTGAATGAGCATGGATTTGTTTTGTTCTTGGTATCGATTTTGAGAGTTGGAGAAGAGCTATGTATCTGTTTAAGTTACGGGGTTTTTGCGTTACTGATGTTTGAATTGAGTCCATTCGGTAATTTATTTTTGTTTTTTTTGGCGAGATATTTTTCTTTGATTTTATACGATTACAGTTTATACAGCTTAACGGGCTCCAATTTTGTTGAGGAGAGGGCAAAAAAAAATTTGGTTAGAATCCTACAAACAAAATTGACGTTGCGCTTGGTGATTATTTTCAAAAACCAATCCAAATTCAATAATTATGTCCGTCATTGTTCGGAAATATTAAAATAAAATAAAATTCATTTTTTTGATAGTGGACTCATTATCACCACAAGATGGTCTACATCTATTAAATTAGATAGAGAAATTCTTACATCTTTACTCATTTGAATCGGATTATTGAATGTCAATTTAAGTCTTTAGGACGAAAAAATATTAATTCCATAAAAAATGTAATAGAAAAGCCTCTTAAAGTAGCTGTGGTGATTGTAATGAAAACGAGGTTAACTACGCTCGTGTTTTAGTTGAGATAGCTGCAGATTAGGGTTCCCCAAGGAAATTAACATATCAACGTACAATGAGGAAAATTTAAAACAAAGTGTTGAATATGAATGATACCCACCAGGTTGCGGCTTTTGCATATGCTTTGGGCATACCAAAGAGCAATTCTAAAAATCCAGTTCAAGAAATCAGTAACATAAACATTGGAGATGCAAAAAAAAGTCAAGAAAATGTGATACTACAAAATGATGAAGGATTAGTAATCGGTATGGGTTTTCAACACACTAACTATAATGACCAAGAAAAATAAAATAAAGGCAACCATCAAGAAGAGCAACCCTAATAGAGTTAGGGGTATGTCATTGTAATGACCCATCTTTCAATCCTCAGAAGTTGACACTAATACATCCACGATATTCACGTGTCGAATATCCAACTACCGGAAATGCGGCTTGTTTTGGGAAAAGAAAATAAAGACAACAGAACTATACCTCATAACATGATGAATAATGTATAATATTCCAAATTCATCTTTACAAAAAGGAAATCCTTTAATATACAAACATCATCAGAGTCTACATATCATCAGCTTAGATAGTTATAACAGCTTGTTTTAGCAACTGTTGATAAACTCAAAACCTGAAACCACAACGGAATTACAAATACAGAAATACGTCCTGGTCATCCCATCTTGACTCTTGAAGCTCCAAAACTATACAAAGCTAATCCGAGGGAAATATATAAGGGTCTGGCCCGAGCATTTAAGAAAAATAACATCCAGATCAGTTTGGTAAACCAGCGTGAGAAACTCAAATCACGAGGAATTTTATTTAACTTATAAAACCATTTAAAATAAAAGGTATCTCGTAAGATCATGCCGCACATAAACACGGACGGGTTTTAACCTTACGATAACCAACCATTTATATAGAAAATCCAATGATATTATAATAATGTTTGAGGATTTAAAGTAGATTATGAATATAACTGGAATGCTTGCATCTCACGTTCGAGCATAGTTGGGCACAACTAAGTCTGTACGACACTTATTGGAGAATGGATTCCATCAGCTACTAGGGTACCGCCCGTCACAATACACCTCTACGAGGTCAACATGAACATCCTGCACCCTTGCTACATAGAATCGGCCTACCCCTTTTTGGATAATACCGAATATGTCACCACCCTGGTTGCTTTACAACCTATTACCGAGAGCTCTCATGCACAACCAAATCTATAAAGATGTATATATATCTAGAAGAGTGATGCATAATGGGTGCGATCCACATAGCTCTGCTGCATATCCCTTGTTTTAGTCATACCCGGTTGATGAGGCTAGAAGCATTTGTCCATACAAGTTATTCAGGATAAGAACAAACCGAATGCACTATTTCTACTATATCCTTTTTGGAATCACCCTCAGGATTACTAGGGAGTGGCCCTTGCACATCAAAGAGATCCGTCTTCAATTCTATCATCTTCAAATGTTTCAAATTTGAACTCTCGAGTTGGTTCGAAGTGGTTTTCGGATAATTCATACTTATCCGATCCCGGTCACTTTGAACCAACATTCGAAAGTTTTCGATAAACTCAACTCCAGTACTTTTGGAAATAAATAGGCAATGCAAAAGGGCGGTGTTCGACGGCCAATTTCCTATCGAGTTAGGAAGCAGCCGATCAAATTTTAATTAAAAATAATCGCAAGTGCACGACGTACAATGTTAGTACGTGGCGAGTACGGGTTGATCCGCAGGGAATTGTTTAGATTTTAAAATTTATGTTTAAACCAAGATTTGAGAGTGTTAAGCTAAAAAAATTATAAAAACTAACAAAAGAAAGTGGATAAAAATATGAGAGTTTGAGGGCAATTTAGAGATAAATGCACTCTCTTGATCACATAAATCAACACAATATGAAATTATGATCTCTCTTTTTTGGTCATTAGTGAATTTAATTGATGTGTTTATCATAAGTATGGAATATTTATGCTATTAATTATCTTAATATAAACCATCAAACTATAACACACCCACTAAAACACTTGCCAACTCTCATGAAAATTGACAATGAATTTGAAAATAAAATCTATTCTAAGCATGATCTATTAACTATTGATTAGAATTATAGATCATTAAATTTTGATTTTAAAATCATTTCATCAGCAACATCATATGTAGATGAAGAGGTAATTTTTGTTTTTTGTCTAAACATGGCATATTTGGTGTCAACAACATAGGCTATCAAATTCAAAACTAAAACAACAAAGTTTAACCACATCAAACATTTCAATTAAGCACAAAAAGAGATAAAAAATATCAAAATGTTGAATCTATATGATTAAGAGAGCTTCATTACCTCTAAATTGAAGGGGTTTAGCTTCTCATATTTATTATCATGTCAACAAATGTAGATTGCAATATAGAACAAAAAATAAGAAGAAAATGAGAGCTAACTAATTTTGCATGAAATAAATCTACTCTACTTGCAAGAAATAAAACTATACTAATTGCATAAAACGAGAACAAGAATTAAAAGAGCATGAAATTAAATTGCATAAAAGAGAAAATTACATAAAAGAAGAAAATGGCTAAGTAGCCGTGAAAAGAAAGAAAGAGCTTTTGTTTATTTGCGAGCCTCAAACTAAACTAAATGGAGGCTCTAAGGAGGCTAAGAGAGACTAAGAGGAGAGCCTGAGAGAGGAGAGACTTGATTACATGAACATATGGGGGTATTTATACATGTTTGGAAACCCTAATATTATTTTTGGAAACTACCCAAACTACCCTTGAGAAAGTGTGGTCACCAAGTTATCATTAGTATGAGATAATCCTCCATTAAGTGTGCATGTAACTTTGATAGCCATTTAGCGTGTGCATTAGCTCTTAATTGTACATCATAGTAAGTGGGTAGGTGGGGTCCTCCATGATTCATGAAATAAATTATTTCTATCTTCATTTGCTTGTATTCTCTTGTGCATGCACATTTCTTCATGAATCCTCTATCCAATTTTCCTACAAATAAAAGTAAAATGTGCAATAAATATTCTCAAATTAATATATGCACAAAAATGATCATTTTGCCTCTATATGAAGATGAATAGTGACGATTTGAAAATAATTTGAATTTTGGTTTAAACATGTTAAAATACCCTATATGCTTATTTGTTTAATTAAATTCGATAAAATATAAAAGTAAAAATATGCACATTTGCGTGCACATCAAATATCCCCACACTTATCTTTTTATTCGTCCTCGAATAAAGAAAAGCTCAGATAAATCCTTTTTCGTAGGGAGCACGATTGCATTGAGCGTATGCAACAAGCCGTTAAACCTCTAGGTATCCCTAGTAGGACGAGTGTTGTCTCGTGAGGGTTTTCAGTGGATACTACTACAAAATCCAAATGCAAAGTAAAAATTCCTAATGCAAGATTATTTACAAAGAGATGATGCAAGAGTTTTTGAAATATTTACAAATGAAGAATTTACTTTTAAATTGACACGAATAAGTTAAATATAAGTTCTGGTCATTATCAAGAAATTTAAGTCCTTTTACTTGTCAAAATTTCCAATAAAAACTAAGTTATCATAACAAATAGACTCTAGTTTGACTCGTGTTTCGGTTGTTAACATAGTATAACTATGAAGTAGATCCTTAGTTGATTATCACAATTTTTCAAAGTGGCATTTTCATTTCTTTTGAATAACAAGCCAAATCAAATAAGTAAAAAAATGCTAGGATTTCAATTACTTACTCTCTCTTATTTGAAAATTTTATTGATATTAACAATATTTACATATACCTAACTCAGAAAACTGAGGCCAAATATATTACCCACGCACTGCCTTTTGAGCTTACGTGAGGGGAATACAGAGTGGGGCGAGTGAACACACAAGTGTATACACCTATCGACTGTAGGCGTTATTAATAAAAGAATTTTTATATACATACACCTAACTCAGATAAATTGAGGCTAGATATACCGATCGTGCACTACCATTCGGGCTTACGTGGGAACAGTACAGAGCATGGCGAGTGTACACACTTGTGTGTGAATACATGACTCTAGGTGTTAATAATATATATATATATACAAATTTTTTTTTGTTATTTTTTTGAAGAGGGAGTTTTGCAAAATCATCTTAGCACCATTTAACTTAGAAGATAAAAATGTTATATCCTTTACTTTAAATCCACCACCTTTTAAACAAAGATTTTCAATTAGGATATACTTCATAATTATCACTCATGAATCTTCACATTGCCAAAATCATATGAACAGCTGTTTCTATTTTGATTTTGATTTTCCTTTTGAAGTTCGAAATTGAATTGGCACAGGTTATAATCGAAATTATTTGAATTTTGAAATGAATTCAAATTTTGATTATTTTGAAAACTTTGACTTGAATCATTGCACAAATATAAATTACACAAATCATTAATCTTTTGATTTTGTGTGTAGAGAGTTCAAGTAAAGACGAAATTATTTCAATGTTATTTTCAAGATTTGAAGGTTGGTCATTATTTTGAAAATTTTGTTGTTCAAAATTCGAATTGTTTATACAATAGTTGTCATTAAAATATCCATAAGCATTTGATGTGAAACTATATGGATTATATTGAACTTCATAACTATCGTAAAATTCATGAGAGTAGGGACATTTTCAAGAATTTTTTTTTCTTTTTTTAGATTTTTTTTTTTTTAGATTTTTTATAAAGGAAAACTATTTACCAAAAGGAATTTATTTTTAAAAAAGGAAATTTGACTTTTATTTTGTTTTTCTGAAAAGGTTTTATATTTTTTTTGGATTTTTGCTTTTCTAAAAAAACTGACTCAAATATCTTTTTTTGGGATTTTTGATTTTGATTGAAAAAAATTTCAAAAGAAAGGATTAAAAAACTAAGTTAAGGAATATTTACAATTTTTTTTAGTTTTGGATTTTTTTTAAATATGCATGAACTAATGCAACTAAATGAATGCAAGGCTTAATTGCAAATTATCTATCTTAAGTAGCTCCTAACCCAAATTTGTATAATCACACTTTGTCTTAATTCAACAAGATAGTTCTCGGTCAGGTAACAGACAAGATTTATCGGTGCACCATGAATCACCGTAGCAATGCAGCCAAAGGTTTAAGTGCCTTCAGAGAAACAACCACTATAATAGTTATGAATCACCGTAATATTTGTAAATGGTTATTGCTCTGTCGTAGCCTAGACATCAAGAAATTAAATTGTCGAAAGAGGACAACTTGTCAATATACAATTAAGCCCTAAGTGAGCTCGTGACACCCTTAAGATATCTAACCATTATTATTAGCAAATTCTAGGATAAAATGCAAAACTGAAATTAAACGTGTATTAACAATGCAACTATGAATGAAATTTGTTTTTGTTTTTTATTTTGAATTTTTTTGTAAATGCAAGCAACCAACAATGCAAAGAAAAGAAAAACAAGTGATAAGAGCACGATACCAAAACGTGCAGAATTATTAGCAAATTATTTTAAAGCAGCGATTTTTATTTTATATATAAGCAAACAAGTAATTTATTTTTGGCAAGCAAAGCGAAGCAAGCAAATGATTCTTCCTTATCTGCTTCTACAACCTGAAAAGGAGTGAACCAAGATATATACAATTTTTTTTTATTTTTTTAATTTTTGGTATGTTTTTCAAAGAAGAAAAATGAAAATAAATAAAACAAGTGAAAAACAAGATAAATGAAAGTAAACCAAATGAAAACTAAAACAAGTGACAAATGATACTTGTTTGTTTGTTTGTTTTTTAAACAAGAAAAACTTAGCTAGAAGGAAGACTAAAACAAAAACTTAGCTAGAGGTAAAAAAACTTATCTTATTCTTTTTTATATTAAAATTCGAACTAGGCTCGGCCCAAATCCATTAAAACTATTTGCGATATAAAAAGAACAATCCCACATCGTTCTTTCTTCTCACTAAAACCAACATATCAACACACAATCAACATATTTCGAATCCCAAAAATAAAAATCGAATTCAACACTTTACTCAAATCCTAGAATTAAAATTCGAATTCACGATTTAACTTGGCAACGGAACCACCAATTCGAAGTCACAATCGAGGGAGTGTAGAGGGTCGACCATTTTGGATTTTGGTGACGGATGATCATGACATTTGTAGAGGTTGAGGTGGTCATGGTTGTGGATTTCAGATTTTATGAGGATGTAGGTTGTAGTGGTGTTGCGATTGGGGTAGTTAATTGGAATTGTGATTGAGGAGGCGATTTGGGTATTGGGTTGTTGATGGCTTTTGGGCTGCGGAGGGTTACAGGAGAAGGACTGTGGTTTTGGACTTGAAGTAGTGGTGTTGGCAGAGGGTAGTTGACGAGTTAACAGGCAGAGGAGGATTTAGTATTGTAGAGGAAGAAGGTGGGATGGTAGTTGTGTTGTAATCAGTGAAGTTGTTGCTCGAAGTTGTCGAGGGTGGTCGATTGGTAGTCTTGATATGGATGATAGATGAAGCAAGAGGCAGTTGAATAGACAGCAATGGAGTTGTGTTGAAATGTTGTAAGTATGACAGTGGTTTTTTTGTATGCAATTGAAGTTTTGATGTTGAAGTGGTGTATTGGTTATGGTTGACAGCAATGTGGGTAAGCAGATGACTGCAAGGTGGATGTGGTTGTGCAGTTAAAGCGCTCGGCTGATTCAATGCGGCGGAGGTGCAAAAAGTCATAGCGGGAGTACAGCGAGGATATAGCGGGATATAGTGGATGACTCTAAAATAGCATATAAAACTCGTACTTAATGTTTTTAAAAATATATAAATGGTAATTAAATGAAAAATTAACATTCAATTGAGTTATAATTAATACATAAATAATTTTAAGTAAAAACATGTGCGAATATACTGTAAATAAACGTAAAATTGTTGTATAACATAATTGAATTTAGTAGAATATTAGAGTATTTTCATTTTTGAAAATTCAATTCAATAAATTAATTTCATAATTTTTATAGTGTATAAATGTCATTTTTCAATTCATTTCTTTTAAAGAAGAAATAGCGGAATATGGCGGGAATTACGGGATATAGCGGAGATAGCCGGGCTTAAAGCGGAAAGGCTATATTTGGGGCTATATGGAAATATCGTAGCGGTAGAAATCTGCTATGAGATATAGCGGAGTTATAGCGGGGCATTAACTGCACAGGGATGTGCACAGTTGCATTGATGTGAATGTGCACAGAGTAGTTTGCACTGCGTGCACAGAGATGGTTAGTTGATAGGGCAGTCTGATAGTGAAGTTTGCAAATGGTGGTTGTATGTTGTGGTGAGTGTATGAGTGGAGAAGTGTAAGTTAGAAATAGGGTCTGGTAGCAGTATGGTATGGCAGGCAAGGGGATGGTTGTGCACTGGTTGGGGAATGTAATTTGCACAGGCACAATGAAGAGGTTATAGACAGTGGTGCACTGGTATGTGGTAGTTGACAATGTGCAGCTCAGGTGGGTTTAGATGTGTTGGTTTGTTGTTATGTTGTTGATGATGAGATGGAGGAAGTTTGCAGATGGTTGTGACAGATGTGGTGAAGTATGTATGTGCACAGTTTGTTGTATGCATAGTTTGGTTTAGTGAAGTGTTTGAGGCAGGATTATGCAGGGTGGTATGCAAGAGAGATGTGATGGTGGAGATAAGTTTTGATGTTGTGCACAGTGTGATAATGCAGTAATGAATTGCAGTTGTATTTGTGGATATATTTGTTGGTAAATGATGATGAAGCCAAAAGGTATGGTTGATGTGCAGGGGCAGATATGCAATAGTTTGAGATTTTTGGTGAAGTGTAAATGAGGCAATGGTAATCAAGACAGTTGCACAGGGTAGTTGAACAGGGTCGCAGGTAGAGAGGGGACAGTTGAACAGTAAGTGTGGTAAGGGTAGAAAGGCACAGTGTTCATGGAAATTTGTGTGCATAGGGCTAAAAATTGTTGAATTGTAGGGGTTAGTTTTGTATGGTGATGTGATGCAAGGAAATGGTGAAGGAAGGGTGTTGTAGCAACTGTTTGTGACAGTGGATGGTGAACAGAAATGGTGAAGGAAGAGAGATGGTTATGTACACTACAGTGGTGTACAGGGAAGAGGCAAGGGATGTGCACTGTTTGGGGCTGTGCACAGTGAAGATATGCACAGTTTTTTTGTTTTTGTTTTTTTGAAAGAAATGTAAATAAAAAATGTAAATGAAAAATGAAATATAATATATATATTTTTTGAAATTGTGTATGCTCTTTTTTTTTTGAAAATGGGTAAGAAATTTATTAAGGCATAACAACCCAAAGCAAGGCCCAAAACACAGGCCAAAAGTTTACAAACATAACAAACAGTATACGACAAAGAAGATTAACCCCGACATAACTCACATACTTTCCAAAAAGAAAGCCAAAGACAAAAAATAAAAGAAAAAACGCTTCTTCCTCTTCAATCATGGCGGCCGATCATGAAAAAGGTAGCTTGTACTTGGGATATTTGCCAATGAATAGCTCAGATCCCCTGCTCCAGTATGCTCTCCGTCTCTTCCCTATGAGGTAAGACCCCAGTTTTTAATTCTTTTCTGTACCAATCTCATGTCATTAATCGCGAGTTTGCTGACCTCTTCGTGTTTCCTTTGTTTGTTCTGAAAAACTCTGCGATTTCTCTCCTTCCACAAACTCCAAATCGTGACGGTGATGGCAATACCGCTCAGTTTGGCTTCCATGTTTTCGCCTCCCCTATTATGAGTTAGGTAATTAATCGCATATGCTAGTAGGTGAGTCTGAATTGATGAATTAATTGCGTTTTTACACATTTTCGACACCTTTTCCGAAAAATTGTAGGAGAAAAATAGGTGTTCATGCGTTTCCTCAACTTAATTACATAGTACACACATTTTTTCTGATAAAATTCCCCATTTTGAGAGTCTATCCTTAGTAGGAAGTCTCTTAAGTATCGCTTTATACGCTGTGAAAGCCATTTTGGGATTCCAGATAATTTTGCTCCATTCTACCTTGTTATCTGAATGTCTAACTTCATTCCAAGCTGTTTTCATACTACATTCATTTCCAGTATGTTTCCAGACCCATATATCATTTTCTCGACCACTAAATATCAGCATATATTGAATTTTTCCTTTAATTTCCTGACTTACTGGAATCACTGAGCAATTCCACTCATTATTATTAATATCTACTGTCACTTTTTTATCTGGGCAACCATAGTCTGAGAATGTGTTAAGTCCCAGAATATCAATTAATGAATTTCCTTGGATCCAGGGATCCCTCCATAAATCATTTTCCTTTCCTGAAGCAATTTCACTTGTACAACATGAAGCAAGTATACCCCTTATTCTCATAGTAGCTTTCCATGTCGAAGATGCATTATTATCCAATTGCATGCACCAGAAATTACCTCTGATATATCTTTTCCTCATCCAGTTCCCCCACAAACCCTTTCCTTTAATAACTCTCCAGGCTTGCTTCAAAGTGTAGACCAATCTCATGTTTGTAAGTTTTCTGAGACAAATAGAAAATCAAAAAACACACAAACAAATGCAAGCATAAATCACACAAACACACAACACAAATTTTTTTTAAAATGCAAGTTAACACACACAACAATCACACAATAAAATCAAACAAAAACAATTCAAAGAGTAGAAAATAAAATAAAATCAATTCCCCGGCAACAGCGCCAAAAACTTGTTTGACGGCCAATTTCCTATCGAGTTAGAAAATAGCCGATCAAATTTTAATTAAAAATAACCACAAGTGCACGATGTACAATGTTAGTACGTGACGAGTACAGGTCAATCTGCAGGGAATTGTTTAGATTTTAAAATTTCTATTCAGTCAAATTAAACCAAGATTTGAGAGTGTTATGCTAAAAAAATTGTAAAAACTAACATAAGAAAGTGGATAAAAATATGAGAGTTTAAGGGTAATTTAGAGATAAATCCACTATCTTAATCACATAAATCAACACAACATGAAATTATATCTCTCTTTATTGGTCATTAGTAAATTTAATTGATGTATTTATCATAAGTATGGAATATTTGTGCTATTAATTAGCCCAATATAAACCATCAAATTATAACACACACACTAAACCACTTGCCGACTCTCATGAAAATTGACAATGAATTTGAAAATAAAATCTATTCTAAGCATGATCTATTAACTATTGATTAGAAATATAGATCATCAAATTTTGATTTTAAAATCACATCATTACCAACATCATATGTAGATGAAGAGGTAATTTGTGTTTTGTTTGTCTAAGCATAGCCTATTTTGTGTCAACAACATAGGCTATCAAATTCAAAGCTAAACAAACAAAGTTTAACCACATCAAACATTTCAATTAAGCACAAAAAGAGATCAAAAATATCAAAATGTTTAATCTACATGATTAAAAGAGCTTCATTACCCATAAATTGAAGGGTTTAGCTTCCCATATTTGTTATCATGTTAACAAATGTAGATTGCAACATAGAACAAAAAACAAGAAGAAAATGAGAGCTAACTAATTTTGCATGAAATAAGTTTATTCTACTTGCAAGGAATAAAACTATACTAATTGCATAAAATAAGAACAAGAATTCAGAAAGCATGAAATTAAATTGAATAAAAGAGAAAACTACATAAAAGAAGAAAATGGCTAAGTAGCCATGAAAAGAAAGAAAGAGCTTTTGTTTATTTGTGAGCCTCAAACTAAACTAAATGGAGGCTACGAGAGACTTAGAGTAGAGCCTAAGAGTGGAGAGACTTAATTACATGAACATATGGGGGTATTTATACATGTTTAAAAACCCTAATCCTATTTTTGGGAACTACCCAAACTACACTTGAGGAAGTGTGGTCACCAAGTTATCATTAGCATGAGATAATCCTCCATTAAGTGTGCATGTAACTTTGATATCCATTTAGCATGTGCATTAGCTCCTAATTGTACATCATAGTAAGTGGGTAGGTAGGGTCCTCCATGATTCATGAAATGCATTATTTTCATCTTCATTTGCTTGTATTCTCTTGTGCATACACATTTCTTCATGAAGCCTCTTGTAATTTTCATCCAATTTTCATACAAATAAAAATAAAATGCGCAAATAAATATTCTCAAATTAATATACGCACAAAAATGACAATTTTGCCCTTATATGAAAAATAAATAAATGACGATTTGAAAATAATTTGAATTTTGATTTAAACATATAAAAATACCTTATATGCTTATTTATTTAATTAAATTCAATAAAATATAGAAGTAAAAATATGCACATTTATGTGCACATCAGGTGGGGACTATTCCTTAATTGTTTAAGTGGATGGAACTTCTTATCATTTGTCCGAGGAGGACGGAATGAGATTTATACGCATAGTACAACATCGTAAAAGATGACTATGGCATATAACTCTAGTGTTTCTCCTAGATATTCCTATAGTTAAAAATAGGTCCAGGTTTCATAGTCGGTTATTTAACTATCAAACAAACAAACAATCCAAACATAGATTTATTTCCAGACAGGATCCACTAAGCCACTTTAAAATAATCTTCAATAATTAAATATTTTAATTGTTGATCCAAAATATTTATATACTTATATCACTAGTATAAGTATATTCCTAAACCCATTTAGAGGATTTCTTATTTCAAATTCCTCTTGAAACGGATCAAAACCTATGTCTTTGAAACAAGGTTTATTATGAATCCCAAGCAATTAATGCTTCGGTGTTAAGTAGAAAAATGTTTCCCTACCACCAAAATTAAGATGGACTACTTATTTATTTGATTCATAACTCGATTAATAAAATTGATCCAATCAAAGTTTTATAAACCCAATCCTTCTTTCCAAAATCTAAGATCTCTTCAAAATTATAACTATTTGAATCAATAATGGTACAAACACCCAGAATATTATGTAGTAAAAATTAAATGAAGAAGAGTAAATGAAAATGAAGAAATAAACAAGAAACAATCATTTATAGTGGTTCGGAAAAGTAAGGCCTATGTCCACTTTGAAGTTTTATCGCTTATTTCTGATTTGAAGGCAGAAGTTTTTGGGGGCCAGTACAACTCCAACACTTATAATTTCAAAGTTACAAAAAAAAAGGAATAAGAGCCAAAAGATCCCCAAAAAAAATGAGCCTTACCCCCTATTTATAGAGGTTGGGCACCTAAAATCTTGTTTAAAATATCTCCAAACCGTTGTGCACGAACTTGACCAATTCTTCCAAAATAATAGGTGACACCTCAGCAGAAGTTGGGACTCGTCGATCCCTAAGTAGGAGTCGATATTGATCCCCAAGAAGCCTATATTTGGCATCTTAAATCCCTCACCTCGAATCGTCTTGTAGTTAGCTTCTCAATTCCATAGTTGTTCGTACTTGTTTAAGCTTGTTTCCGAGCCTAAATGATGGGATTGAAGATGTAGTTTCAAGCGTCCGTGGATTTTGATGGAGAAATGCATTGAATCAACAAACTAACTTTGAAAATAGGCTTTTGACACTAAGATAAGGATGTAGGCAGAAGATGGGGTCCACCCAAGTTGTATTTGGGAATCGGTACCGATCCCTGGTGGGAGTCGACACTAATCCCCAACTTGGGGGATCCCATTATTTTGTTGTTCTTTATGGTTTTGTCTTTGACTTCATAGCTCTGTATGTGCTTGGAGTTTCTGGACCACTGGGCTATCTCTCTAGGCTTTCCGCCTTGATAATTCTAAGTTCTATCTATCCGGTTTGTCTGGATTTTGCTTGGTCAAAAGGCAGGATAACATTTGCCCCTTAAAGTACATTTTGTTTCCAAAATGATGTGCTTTGAATCGAGATAAGTTTGGATTTTCATGAAGGATTCCATACTATGCTTTGAATGGTCGATTTCCTTTCGTAAATCGATTCCGTGAATTTTCATATTTATAATGATTCGTTGCGACGTTCTGCTAATATTCGAGACTATAAATCTGGAGCGTGATCCCATGATCTTCTATTCCAAGCACAATGGTTTTAGACTAATTACATTCATGAGTTGCCCAGGTACAAGTCTAACTTCCCTTCAACTTTAGTCGTCAAGTATTGGGTATATACACATGGCTCATCACACATGTATATGCATTCACACACATACGCATATACCATACGTATGCTTGTACATATTTTTTTAAGCATTTGGGACTCGATACTGACCCCTGATTTTGGATTCGGTACCGACTCCTTACTTCGAAAATTTTCCATGTCTTTGGCTTTGAGAATCTCAGGCTCGAGACATTATATAACCCACTTCTTTTCTTTCTTTTTCTCACTTGCTCATTTGCTTCCACCAACCCGAATTCCTTTAGCTCCTACCATTGACACTTCTTCGCTCCCTAGTCAAGACCTGCCACCATATACCCTTACTTGACACCACCGTCGTTCACCACATTCGTCAGATCCGCCTCCGTCGGTCCAAACCTTAACTTGAGGACCTACTTTCACCTGAACCGATCCACTTTTTGAACTGTAATTTTGCATTAATAGGTAGGTACGATAATGTGGACAAGAGGGTAGTGACGATCGTTATTGAACGAATGGAGATGGTCGTGGGTTGGATACGACTTTGAATTCGCTAGAGATGGGAGAAGAAGGTGGAAAGGGTAAAAGTTTCTTGGCTGTAGGAGTCGGTGAGACTCTCACACTTAGGAAAAATTTTGGCCTATTCCAAGTATTCTATCAAACATGGTCTCACCAATTCGTATCGAATTCCCCTTCCAATTAGAAATATCTCCAAAGCATGGTCAACAACATAAAATTAGTTGGGACAGTTAGCGATGAAGGTCATGTCGAGTGCCCAGGACTTGAAAATGAACTGTCAAAATTAAAAGTTAAATAATAATCTGAACTGCACGACACTGCACAACACAACACTAGAATCCACTTTAGACGGAGGGTACAGTTTGTTGTTAATCTTTTAATGTTGATTATTTATCGATATTTTTATAGAAATAGACCAAAGACATTCCAAACGTCTTGCTGCTCAAACTACAAGTACTTAACCTTCAAAATATATCGAGTCTGATGCAGAATCAAGCTCGGCCACAACTTCATAGGCGCAGCAAACTCCTATCCAAAACCAAAATTCCGCATGTTGACCAACAAAATCTAGAGAATCCTAAAGTAGAGCAGCAGATTCCTATGAACTCGATTGAACCGGTAGATGGGCCTCAAATAGATCCAGCACCCAATACCCTTGAGGATGTTGTAATACTGAATAACCCGATCAACTTTGTTCCTTCCAAAGTCGATGAGGGATCTCTTCAGAGAATATGCAGTAAGCATGGAATTCCATTCGATGGTGTTCTAGAACCTCTCGTGACCAGAGAGCTCACGATCCTCCGGAAGGATATAGAGCTTGCAACAGATACGTGTGCCTGGCGAATTACGTCCCGCCATTTAACCAATTCGTCCACCGAGTCTTGAACTTTATGAGGCTAGCTCTGTAGCGACCTACTATTTCGAACCATTCAAATCAACAATCATCCACACATGTCAGACTTGAATTGCTCAAAACAACAGATTATTAATTTATATTTGGCAAACTTAGCATATACAGTAAATAAATCAATCACAGATCACAGACACAGAGTAATATAACAATAAGCATCAGAAATAGATAAATAGTAGTCCATGAAGCTACTACAGAACATCAGAGTCTGAAAAAAAAACAAAATACAATAGAGAGTCCCAAGTACATAGAAGTCACTAATACAAAGGCAATTGACAAGTTTGAACATAAACAACTGAAAATAACCGAAATAACTGGACAAGCTGAATAGATAAAAGATCTCCAAGCAAAGCTCCAAGCTCCAAGCTCCAAAGGTCTAAATGTTGTGACACTCAGTCTGACCCGAGCATAAAGCAAAACACAAAACACTCGAGTTAGGATTAACATTATTATGCAAGTAAATCAACTTAAGTGAAATGTCCAAGTGAAAGGAAAATAACTTAAAAGATGTTGACACATTATCTTTTAGTTATGGCGTCTGTTCAAGAAAAATGGTCGAAGTTTTCTTCTCTTTCGCAAGAAGATTGGCCGAAGCTTTCTTCTACCTCCCAAGATCATCGATTGTCTTCCAAAACGTCTTTAGCATCTAGCTCTCTGCCCATTTGCAGTTCTCTACCCTATTCTTTTGCTCAAGTTGTTAAGAACCGATCTCTTTCTCAAGGAGAGTATTATCGTAAAACCAAGTTGAAATGGATTGACTCTAAAAAGGGTAAGAAATTTTGTTTCAGATGCGGTGATTTAAATCATTATGCTAATAAATGTCGGGATCCTATTCGTTGTTTCTCTTGCGGCAATTTTGGGCATAAGAGCAATGTTTGTGCGACTGGTAGGAGCGTTAAATCGAATTTGACAAATCATGGCTTCCATTTCGTTCTGAAATTCTTGTTGCTGAAAGGTGTTCTCTTTGATTATCTCTGGGACAAGAAAGATGTGGGATTGAAATACTTGGATGAACTGCTGTATCATTTCAATATCATTAATGAACCGAACATTGGTAAGGGTTATTTTGATAGATTTGGTAACCCAGAGATCTATTTTGGTAAACCTATTGTTGGAGAAGATAAGGTACTCATTGATTCCAGAGAGCAGGGTAGTTCTTCTTCTTCTCTGGTTAATCATGGTTTTCATTTTGTCCTGAAATATCTGATGTTAAGAGGTTTGTTGATTGATTTTCTCTGGCCCAAAAAATATTTAGGTTTAAGCTATCTTGATGATCTTTTTTATCACTTCGACATCATCAATGAGCCGAACTATGGCAAAGGGTTCATTGATAGTTCTTGTGGTTCACCAGAATTTGTTGGTCATTCAGATATATTGATTGATAAGTCTGTCCCTTCTGATGTCTTCCCAGTCGAATTGATTTCTTCTATTTCTCTCGATGCTAATTATTTGGGTATTGATCCCATTCTTCTTGATCCCGCTGTTTATTCTTGTTTGGATCAGTCTTGTTATATGCCATCATCGAAAATATGTGAATTTGTTGAAGATCATTGTCATTCTTTTGCTCGAAGGAATAAGCGCTCATCCAAACATTGTGTTCAGAACAAATTCGAGCTATCTATATCCAACAAATTTGATTGTCTTTCTTCGACTCCTGAAGCTGGCTTTTCGCTAGATTCTCTTGTCGATGATAGTGATAAATCTCATTTCACAGAGCATTTTATTCCAGTTCATTTGAATAAATCAAGAGAGTGCCTTTCAATTTCTAATAGTAGTGGAGGGGTTAATTCTCTTGACTGTAGTTATTCGGGAATTGCATCGATGGATTGGTCTGATGATTTAGGTGACTTTGATTTTTTGGATGAAGACTTAGTAGATTTAGGCAGTAACAGATATGAGGATCAATTGATTTTTGGATTAAAAAGTTTTGTGGCTTCTTCAAAGTTCAAAGAAAATGGTCTTGACTCTATTTTAAATTCTCTAAATTTTAGTGAGATTTCATCATTTGATTTGGTTAACAGTTCTGAAAATTTACATGATGACTTTCTATCGATCAGCTCCTCAGTATTGGATAAAGATGATAACAACGGTAATATGGGTAAGTCTAAAGCTTTTTCAGATAGTGCCTTGATCAATGATGAATTATTGGAATGGCTTGATGGCTCTTTGGTGGTTGAAGACTATATTGAAGAAGAGTCGTTTGTTTCGTTTGATAAAATACCGGTGATCCAGGTTGACATGGAAATGTCTCCAGCTGTTTGTCACTCATGCACAATGGATATGCACACCAGTTTACGTGCATCCACTGTAAAAATTGGCAGAGACTATAAATGTTTACAATCTGAAGTATTGCCTGAGATCATAGCTGGTGATAGATTGCATTTTTCTCAAACAGTTCCAGGCATTTTCTCATTGAAAAATGCAAGCACGGATCAGTTTCCATTGGGTTTTTCTGCAGCTAGTTCAGTTGGGTTTGATTCAGAGCTTAAGCCTGGTGATAGTGGTATCCCTTTGATCGCTGAATCAGCTACTAGTATTATTCTAGTGAAGGATTTGGTTTCATCGCTGAAGAGAGACAAGAATAAGAAAGTGGTAGCTTCTAGTGGATCCGTTCGTCGAAGTGCTAGGCTTCGTAACTGCCAGTCTCATTCTATTGGTGAGTTACCTGGTTCGAGTGTCGCACATGACACTACGAATCCAGGCTCAGGTATGAGTTTTTCTTTGGGTAGCACATACTCTACTTATGCATTAGGCAGCCTTTCTTCAGCTGAGTTTAGTTAGCTTTCTCGCGATACTTCTTTCATTTTTACGGATATAGAGTTGGATAGGGATTATATTTGGTGTAAGGAATTAGAGAGGGCTAGTTCAGTTAGTCTATGAGGATTTCTAGTTGGAACATTAGAGGTCTAAATGATTTAAATAAATGTGATAAGGTTAGAGCGTTTTTTAAGGACTTTTCTATAGACATTGCTCTTCTTCAAGAAACTAAAATTAACTTACCTGACATACATTTTTTTAGAAGATTAGGTGGTTTTTATTTTAGGGATTGGGTTTTTCTTCCTTCTGTGGGTTCTTCGGGGGTTTAATGATTGGGTGGCGTGATGAATATTTTAGCTTGCTTCAATGTATTACTAAACAACATTCTATTCATATTATTCTTATTAATCTTTCTGATAATTCTTTTTTAAATATTTCTAATGTATATGGGCCTAATTCTAAAATTAATAGGAGAATTTTATGGGATGAATGCCTAAAATTTAGAGCTTTAGCTCTGGGTTCTTAGATTTTGGGGAGTGATTTCAATGTTACGCATTTCATAGGAGAGCGGTCTCCCAAGAAAGGGGATTATTCTGCCATGGAGGAATTCGATCATTTTATTGTTAATTCTAACTTGATTGAGATTCCCCTTTCTAATAGAGAGTTTACTTGGAGTAACGCTAGGGAATCTCCATCTATGGCTCTTCTTGATAATTTTTTTTGTTAGCGATGAGATTGAAGATAAATTCCCTATCTGTAGAGTTACTGGTCTTCCCTACACGTACTCTGACCATTGTCCTATTATTCTCACCTGTGAACACCATAGAGTTATTATTAATAATTTTAAATTTGAAAAGATGTGGCTTTTGGATTCTAACTTTGAGAATTTAATTAAGGGTAAGTGGATTTCTTTGAATTATCATAATATTAGAAATAAGTATAATTCAGCAAAATCCTTTGTTTTAAAACTTAGGGAGCTTAGAATTTTTCTTAAAAATTGGAATAAGAATGTTTTTGGTAATATTAAAATTAAAAAAGATAACATTCTTAATGAGATGCTTAAAATTAATAAGATAGAAGAATCTAGACATCTAAATATAGGTGAACGTAATGTTCTTGTCAACTTAAAAGATGAACTTAATTCAATTTTAGAAAAGGAGGAGGTAATGTGGAAGCAGAGATCTAGAATTCAATGGATCAATGAAGGAGATAATAACACTAATTTTTTTCATAACATTGCCAATGGTAGAAAATGTAGTAATACTATTAATTCTATTATTGTTAATAATGAAGAGCTTGTTGATCAAAGAGATCTTAACAAGGCATTTACAGACTATTATAAAGATATTTTTGGTACAAAAAACAATCATAGAATTAATGTTAATTGGAAAGATCTGTATCCATCTGACTCTGTAGTTGATTTATCAGAGTTAGATAATCCATTTTCCGAAGTTGAAATTAAAAAAGCTATTAATGACTTGCCAAGTGATAAATCCCCAGGTCCTGATGGGTTTCCAATCTTATTTTATAAAACTTTTTGGGATATTTTAAAATTAAATTTAGTCAATATTTTTAGTGACTTTTATAATTGTAATTTAGAATTAGGGAGATTCAACTACGCAAATGTTATTTTATTACATAAAAAAGTAGGAGCCAAATTTTTAAAAGACTTTAGACCTATATCTTTAATTAATAGTTCTCTTAAGATCATTTCTAAAGTTCTAGCCAACAGACTTAGTACTAGAATGAATGAGTTAGTTGATTGTTGTCAATCAGCCTTCATCAAAGGGAGAAATATCACTGATGGAGTGGCAGCTGTTCAAGAATTTATTAACCACTGTTGTAAGAATAACATTACTTGTGCAATTTTAAAACTTGATTTTGCTAAAGCATTTGATTCGGTAGATTGGGATTTTTTAGTTGACATTTTTCATGCTAGAGGTTTTAGTATTTGATGGATTAATTGGATTAAGAATTTCCTTAGAACTGGAAACTCTAGTATTATGGTTAATGGTATATTAGGAAATACGATTCAATCAAAGAGAGGATTAAGACAAGGGGACCCTTTATCGCCTTTAATATTTAATTTAGCTGTAGATGTTTTTGAGAAGATTATTAAAAGAGCTGTGGAAAAGGGTATCCTTGGAAATGTTGGTAATGACTTTTCACGCAATGGTATTTCGGTTCTCCAATTCGCCGATGATACCTTGCTTTTTTCCTCTCATTTACCTAGACACATCATTACCCTAAAGTTTATTTTATACAGTTTTGAACTTTTATCAGGATTAAAAATTAATTTTGACAAAAGTTCAGTTTTAGTTTTAAATGACTTAGATAAGGTTGAAAACTTAGTTGCTAACACTTTAAATTGCAAAACTATGAAATTTCCTTTTGATTATTTAGGATTTGTAATTAGACCCACCAAACTTAAACATGTGGATTGGATTATAATCATTGATAAAATCAAAAATAAGATCTCTAATTGGAATAGTAGATTTTTATCTAAGGCAGGTAGACTAGTCTTAATTAATTCGGTTTTATCAGCCCTACCGATATACTGGATGTCCATGCATCTATTCCCAGATCGGGTCATTGATAAAATTGATAAAATTAGAAGAGATTTCTTATGGAGTGAGGAAAATCCTAATAATAGTTTAAAATGTTTAGTTAATTGGGAAATGGTTTGTAAAGCTAAAAAGGAAGGTGGATTAGGTGTTATTAACTTGCGTAATATGAACTTGGCCTTACTAGGTAAATGGCTTTGGAAGTTTAGAGACGTAAATGATAATAACACTTGGAAAGAGATTATATCTAAATATTATCATAATGGGAATAGCAACTTATTTGCTTCCCCAGTTACTCAAAATATTTCTATTTTTTGGAAAAATATTATGAAATGCCATGAGATTTTTAACTTAGGTATTAATATAATTGTCCATTCTGGTAATGGTACTTCTTTTTGGCATGACCGATGGATTT
Organism: Allium fistulosum; assembly: GCA_030737815.1. Classification (NCBI taxonomy): domain Eukaryota; kingdom Viridiplantae; phylum Streptophyta; class Magnoliopsida; order Asparagales; family Amaryllidaceae; genus Allium; species Allium fistulosum. The sequence continues at coordinate 1,106,209,459 of CM060907.1, forward strand.
CGGTTTTACCTCTCAAGTTGGAATTTAAAGAGCTTTATGAAATTTGTAATTTTAAGTTTGCTTTAGTTAGAAATGTTTATTGTCCTGAGGAAGAACCTCCTTGGAATTTTGGTTTTAATAGTATTTTAATTGGTTCTACTCTTAGGCAACTTAATCTTCTTTATGCTAGACTAAATCTTTATAATATTGATAATGATAACGATATTATTAATTGGGAATGGGATAAGAGTAAGAAATATACCTCTAAGTCTTTTTATAGATTTATTAATTTTTCAGGTACTTTAAATAACTCATTCAGATTTATCTGGAAATCTAATGCTCCTTCTAAATCTAAAATTCACATGTGGTTAATTATGCATAGAAAACTTAATACAATAGAACTTTTAAAGAGAGAAAACATTCAAATTGATAATAATTGTCATTTTTGCAACTTGCATCTTGAAGATACTACGCATATATACTTTGATTGTTTGGATACTTATTACATTCTAAATAATACTCTTAGAATTTTTAATTTTAACATAATAACTAAAATCTCGAATTGTGATTTTTACTGGAATAACTTTAGATTTAGGTTCAAAAAGCATATTAGGTTCTTACTTGATTCTTTATTTATTATTATTAGTTAGTATATTTGGTTTGAAAGAAATCAAAGAATTTTTAATAATAATAGTAGTCATTTTAATAAATTGATTTTTTTCAATTTCTTCTTTTTGTTTTAATTGGATTTCTAATCCCAAATATAAATTAGCTAAAATTAATCAATTTAAAAGATATCTTAATAAGGTTAGATATAATATTAATTCTTTTAAAAATAATAATATATTCAATGTTAGTAATAATAGTATTAGTATTTTTTCAAATTTATATGATGACCCAACTAATAATTATAATGTACTTCTGATTGAAAGCACATAATAATTTTATTTTCTGCTTAGTTTTTTTCTCTCGGTTATTTTGTCTTTTTTGGTATTTGTTTATAAGTTATCTTTTCTCTTTAGTTATGGTTTTAGTAGTCTTATTTTGTTTTTATTGTCTATCTTCTTTATACATATATATGTATATTAATTATTAAAATATACATATATATGTATCATTCTAATTCTTTTTCTTAGTTCTCTTCCAGGCTCAGGTATGGGCCTTTGGGGGTCAGTTTCTTATTGCAGGTTTTCATGTCTTCGGTTTGCTGCTTTTCGGATTATAGTGATTCCTTTAGTGCATAGTCTTCCCATTAGGATTCCTTATGGTTCTAGCATAGAGAGACTTCAGAGCGGACCTTCCAGTCATCATCACATTCATTTTCTCTTCAGATTAGTTGACTATCTGGTCCTCTTCATCCAGATGCATTGTGCTTCCTTATTTCTGGTTTTCTCTTTAGTATTTTAGGTACTTCTAACACTTTGATATCGAGGGGTGGCCATGCCGGAACTTGATATCAAGGTGTGATGGGTGGTGGCTTTGTCGGAACTCATCATAGGGGTATCTAAGTTTTCTATTTCTAGCAGTTAGTTTTTGTTACCTGCCAGGCATGTTGGCAGCACCTTATCATTGTGTTATATATAGTTGTATGTGTGCTCTCCTTTATTTATAAAGGATCACACATTTTTCTCAAAAAAACTTAAAGGATGTTGGGATTCCATCCTTTAAGGATCCGTTAAACTATCTACATACATAGTACAATACGATACATAGATAATGTCTACAGTAAAGGAAAATATTAAAATAGCGTTATGTGTTACCTATATCCCCCTTAACACATTTTTATATATATTCCCGTAGTCTATACAGACACTGTAAGCTCCACCAAACCATGGTATTCAGTGAGCACTCCATAGGTACGGTACAAACCAAACTCGTAATGGTGCGATAAGGCAAGTGACAAGGTACGCGAGGCAATGCCCAGGGTAGGATACTACCATTTTGCAGAACCGGGATGGTGGTAATGCATAGCAGCTACTACCGCCCACCTCGAGACACACTCCCATAATCAAAGGTGCACCCAATCAAATCACAAAGTAATAGATATGGTATCGAAGAATCATGCTCGATCGTAGGTGCGACCTCACTTGGCCCAGGTATAGCTCCTGTTTTAGTCACATTAAGCTGACTCGCGGGAGTCAGGGCTGCGTTCATACCTCATATAGACGTCGCCAAACCATCCTACTTCGTTCTGGATTCTCCACCACGTACATAGTTGTTAAAGTGGTTTTCGGTATTGGTAGAGAGTATGACAATATCCGATCCCGGCCTCTTTAAGAACCAAACGCTTATTTCACACCATGATCATTTTCATTTCAAAATCATATCACTTTCAGAATCATATTCACTTTCAAAATCATAACCCCAAAATAGTTTATATATTAAAATAGTATATATATAAAAAAAAAATTTATATATTAAAAGAGTTTATATTTAAAAATAGGTTATAGATTGAAATAGTTTATATATTAAAAACAGTTTATATTTAAAAATAGGTTATAGATTAAAATAGTTTATATATTAAAAATTGTTTATATCGAAAATAGTTTCAAATTGGAGTTGTTTCTTCCAATTTCACAAATCAATTCAAATCAACTTTAGTTCCAAAATTCAATTTAAATCAATCTCAGTTCAACCATTTCAATTAAAAAGGTTAAAGGTTCAATTCAAATTCTTAAAACCATTTTTAATTTATATCGATTTAAAATCCAAGTTTGAACTACAAATTTAAACCACTTCCAATTCAATATGTTTCAAAGTTTATATATTCAAACATTAATAATACCTCAATTTGATAAATTTCATTTATATTTCAATATTCACTTTAATTTTATTTAAATTTGAAAATATTCACTCAATCATTTTTGATAACATTTAAATAACATCCCAGATTACAAATTTAAATCAAAATTAAATATTCAATTTCAATTTTAATTAAACTTAAAAATATTCATTTAACCACTTTTAGTTGAACATTTAAATGAAATGTCAAATTACAAATTTAAATTAGAATTAAATATTCAAATTTGATTTTATTTAAATTTAAAAGTATTCATTTAATCCTCTTTAATCAAAATCAAGTTATAAAAACATATCTTTAAATCTCAAAATCAATAAGTTCCAAATCAATCTTTATTTAAATTTAATTATTAACCAATTTAAATTTCAAGTCAACTTTAATTTATCTTTCCAACCTTTATTTTTTAAAGTTGTTACAAAATCTATTTAAAATATTAAAATAAATTTTAAATAGATTTTTAAATATATTATACATATTAGTTAAATTAAATTTTTATTAAATTTATTATATTAAATTCTATTATTAAATCTATTTAAATCTTAATTGCATATTTAAAAATAATAAGGTTATAAGTAAAATCTTAAATTTATATTTTCAAAACTTATTTTATAAATTTTAAAATTTCCAAACATATAATTTAAAAATCTAAATTTTACACATATATTAAAATAAAATCTCTATATTTTATTTTAAAATCCAAACATACATATTTTTCCTTTCTTAAAAATTTTGGAAATCATTTAAAAATAGACCAACGGTGTCTGTATATAATTTTCTATCCTATGGTCAAGTGATACAGATATTTAGCATTTCAATCTGCAATAATTTAAATTTACGGGTATATATTATTCAACCCGCAATCCCAAAATTCAAAATCAATAAAATCGCTTGGGTTTATCATTTCAACCCATATAGATTTTCCCTAATCTATAATATCGTTCGAGTATGTATCATTTCAACCTATAGGGATTTTCCTAACTAACAGAGAACTTGCAATGTGAGAACAATAGCATAATAATATAAATATCGTAACATATCAATTACAGACATGGATAATACTAACAATTTAAATATATATACAATATGTCATGGTGTCATATGTCAATTATTAATCATAGGTGATAACATATCATATTCAACAATTAAATTTCCAACCAATCAAATTTAACAACATATTTCAATCGTCATTTCATGTGAAAATAAATTTACTAACATAAGAATGTTAATCGTGAGTGATAGCTCACCTTTCGAGGCTTGAGAAATAACGAGAACAAGATGCGACGATTCGTGGATACGAACACGAACTAGTGCTCACGGACACGCACACACACAACAGGATAGCGACAAGCCAAAAGTTGCTGTAAAAATCACTGACAACAACGAAAACAAATCAAAGCTAGCATGACGATGAAAAACAAATATATATATATATATGTGTGTGTGTGTGTGTGTGTGCGTGCGTGCGTGTGATATATATATATACCTTTTTCCTCTCTTCTTTTTTATAGAGTAGGCTGATCTGCTATGCGTGAGCTGCTCAGTTCAATGGAGGCTTGGCTGTCAGGGGAGGGGCTTTGGAGACTATAGGGTGGTGAATGGAGAGAAAGGCGGGGAAGCTTCGAACTAGCGAGACGAGCAGGTGCAGATTATCAAACTGGTCGGCAGGTTTAGGTTGACTAGATGAGCAAGCTTCTCAAAACCATAGTATGTGTAATGACCCGGGATTTTCGACCCTCGAAAACTGACATCCATACGTTCACTGTATAACATGCTAAATAGTCATGTTCCGGAAATACCACATCATTAGGGGTGAAGAAGAAAAAGATAGAAGGAAACATAATTAACAATACAGAATCTCACAATCGCAGCAGAACAAAATATAATATATAATAACAGGTTTTTATACAAAAGAATTTGTATCAGTTAATATACATACAATCATCAGAGTACAACAATCAATAAATCAATCTGGACAGTTATAATAACTTGTCCTCACTAGTGCTGACTATACAGTCTACACACACAGTGGAAAATAACAAGTACGGGAACACGTCTCTGTCATCCAGCTCGTCTCTTGAGTTTCATAGCATCCTAACCTGAATCTGTAATACTCGGTCTGACCCGAGCATTATAATAAAATAACACCCGAGTCAATCTGGAAAACCAGCGTGATAAAACACACACAATTTGAATTATTAATATTATCAAAATCCTTTGAAAACAAAGGTATCACGTAAGACCAGGCCACACATAAACACGACGGGTTTTTTTACCTTACGATAATCAAAACATTTTTATAGAAAATCCAGTTATATTATAATAGTGTCTAAGTAAAAATACTTATTAAAATAGCTAAAATTGTTACATTAATTAAATTCCAGCATACTAGGCTCTACAACCAAAACCGTACAGGCTCGTAGTGGATTATGGATCGAAGTGGTTTTCGGATAACGCTGGTATCCGACCCGGTCTCATCGAATCCAAAATGATGAGTTTTTAAAGGTCAAGTTGTTTAAAATAAACAATCCTACATTCAGGGTGTCAATATTCACATATGGAAATTTATTCCATATGTTTACTTTATCATGACCTGTCCATCGAAATTAGTTGCTTGTAATCATCACATTTTCCAAAATTCGGAATAGTGATCAGTACAAGTCGATTTACTTCCAATAAACGTGTCAAAGTTTTATTCTAACTACTTTAATTTATTTGGCTACTTAATGGAACAGGCAAAAGTAATTGAAATCAATATCCAAGAGCAATATCAGTCAAACATAGATCATTAACTCAGTCAACAATTTATAATTAAATTAATTTACAAATCCGAATGGGATGGGTTTCAATTAACTGAGCCAAATTATATTTTTAATCCTGATTACTTGTCAATTAAAGAAATAAAATAATATAATTTATTCTAAATAAATTTAAAATTACACAGTTCATTAAAATTAATCAATTAATTAACCTATAATTAATCACATAAAAATTTACTTATTTGTTCACTTTCAATTGTTTAAATCATTAAATTTTCACATCGCATAAAACTCAACGATATTAGTTCATGTGGAAGTACTTGACGATGGGAGCTCGACACAAAAATATGCTCGTTGTTTGGATTTAAAATGGAGTAGAGATATTGTTTTAAAACTTATGGACTTTTAATAACATAACTAAATTAAATTTACTTTAGAAACATTCCACCCAAACCAATGAAGACCCGGCCCAATACAATTCAAGCCCATTCCCTTATCCTTCTCCTCCTTTCTAGTTTTCCCTTCTCCTTTCTTCTTTCATTTGAAATGCACGAAGACGTGCACGCGCTTGGATAGTTGCACATGCACCCAACCTCCGGCCACCGAACCTTGCCGCCGACCATCCCCAACATCACCTTCGACCCCGCTACCACGTCCATCCACCTGGAACCCACGACCAACCTCCAGTTCGAAAAATCGAACTCCAAACCTGAAACTTGGAACAAAAGCCTGCCCATTCATTCACCTCGCCACATCACCTACGGCCACCATTCACCACCTACATTCACCCAGAGACTCGCCACCATCTCCTCTTCCTTTTCCCCCACATGCGCACGCCCTACCTTCCCCTTCTCTACGCCATTTCCAAAAAACCACCTCACTAAACCATACATCGACGACGTCCAGCTTATCCCCTCAACTAAAAATTGCCGCATTATTTTTCCTAGGTGCGTTATCGACTGAGCATCCTCCACCCCCAACGACAAGCCACGGAATCCATCGCATCGCCAGAGTTTGGTATCTCCCCCAATTCTGTTCATCCCTCAATCTCTTCATCCACACACCTCTAAAAATTCCCAAACCACCTCTAAAAATCAAGTTTTTCGATAAAAACATATCTTTAAATCTCAAAATCAGTAAGTTCCAAAATCAATCTTTATTTAAATTCAATTATTAACAAATTTAAATTTCAAGTCAACTTTAATTTATCTTTTTAAAGTTGTTACAAAATCTATTTAAAATATTAATATAAATTTTAAATAAATATTTAAAAATATTAATATATTAGTTAAATTAAATTTCATTAAATTTATTATATTAAATTCTATTATTAAATCTATTTTGAATCTTAATTATATATATTTAAAAATAATAAGGTTATAAGTAAAATCTTAAATTTACATTTTCAAAACTTAACTTATAAAATTTAAAATTTCCAAACATATAATTTAAAAATCTAAATTTTACACATATATTAAAATAAAATCTCTATATTTTATTTTAAAATCCAAACATACATATTTTTCCTTTTTTAAAATTTTTGGCAATCATTTAAAAATAGACCAACGATGTTCGTATATAATTTTATATCCTATGGTCAAGTGATACGGATATTTATCATTTCAATCCGCAATAATTTAATTTTACAGGTATATATCATTTCAACCCGCAATCCCATAATTCAAAAGCAATAAAATTGCTTGGGTTTATCATTTCTACCCATAATGATTTTCCCTAATATATAATATCATTCAGGTATGTATCATTTCAACCCATAGGGATTTTCCTAACTAACAGAGAACTTGCAGTATGAGAACAATAGAATAATAATATAAATATCATAACATATCAATTACAGGCATGGATCAAAACTAGCAATTTAAATATATATACAATATGTCATAGTGTCATATATCAATTATCAATCATAAGTGAACAAATTTAAAAAATAACATATCATATTAAACAATTAAATTTCTAACCAATTAAATTTAACAACATATTTCAATTGTCATTTCATGTGAATGTAAATTTACTAACATAAGAATGTTAATCGTGAGTGATCACTCACCTTTCGAGGCTAGAGAAATAACAAGAATAAGATGCGACAATCCACGGATACGGACCCGAACTAGTGCACACGGACACGCACACACATAACGGGACAGCGTCAAGCCAAGAGTTACTGTAAAAATCACCGGACAGCAATGAAAACAAATCAAAGATAGCACGACGATGAAAAACAAATATATATATACATATATATATACATATATATATATACATATATATATATATGATATATATATATACCTTTTTCCTCTCTTTTTTTTATAGAGGAGGCTGATCTGCTATGCGTGAGCTGCTCGGTTCAGTGGAGGCTTGGCTGTCAGGGGTGGGGCTTTGGCGACAGTAAGGTGGTGAATGGAGTTAAAGGTGGGGAAGCTTTGAAATGGCGAGATGAGCATGTGCAGATTATCAAACTGGTTGGCAGATTTAGGTTGACTAGATAAGCAAGCTTCTCAAACCCATAGTATGCAAACTGGAGAGACGCGGAGGGGGAGAAGGGAAGCAAGGCGGGTCAGTGGGCTCGGCTGCTGTTCGGTTTGGGTCAGAGGGGATATAGCGCAGGCGGAGAAAGGTGGAAGGCTGTACGGTCTGGTGAAGCAAGGGGTTGCAAAAATAAGGTGTTGCGGCTACTTGTGTTCATATAGAGGGAAGGTTCGTGACTAGAGTGTGGGTGGTGGTGGGGTGTTTGGTGAATCAGTGGAGGCTAGTTGATGGGGAAGTACGCGAGCTGCTGGGTGGAGAGTTTAGGCCGCGGGTTGAGGGCTGAGGCCAGAGGGGGTTCGGTGACTAGGCTGGAGCTGTTTGGTCAAGGGCGGAGGTTGTATGGGAGGCGATTGTTGCTGGGTGGTCAGTGGGCAAAGCAAGGAGAATGGTGGATCTATGATTGTGGGAAGAAGGTTCGACTGACAGTGTCGGAGGCGGAAGGTGGAAAGGGTGGAAGGTGTTGGAGGTGCTGCAATGGCCAGGGGAGGCGGAGCAACGGTGGGAAGTGGTCTGGAGGTTGGTTCAGTGGCGCCGTTGCGTGATTGGTGGGCAAAGGTCGGGTCACGGCAACAAGGGAGAGAAGAGAGCAGTTCCACTGAAATATATATATATATATATAAGTAGAGAGAGGGAGAGATTAAATGGACGAGCATGTTTCAAAATTATATATAAACTTGTATAAAACCTTATATATTTTTTCAGAAGCTAAGCACAGAACAAACGAAAAGAAGATGGGAATGGGAAAGAACCAGTAGATAAAAATGAAATAGTATGACAACCAAAACTCAATAGTTGAATTCTAGAAATATTAAATGGCAACTAGCTATTGGTTGTCTTGGGAAACAAGCAAAAGGACACAGAATCCAAAAGGCCCAAAATAGGTACCGATACGGCTAATCGTTTCGCAGATTTTGCCACGTACGAGATACCGAAATGCACAAATGAACATACTACGGAGATCAGCACGACGAGATGAACATAATGGTACACATATATGAGAGATATGACTATCCTATCAAAATTCGTTTTCCGTTGCCAAACTGCTCTTAAAACGCCAAAAATAGTATAAACGGAGCTAGAGCAGTCCAAACTTGGCGAAACGAAATATGACGACACATTCAGAAAATAATAAACATTTTTCTTCTATAAAAATATTCAGATTTCAAGAACAATTTATTTTCATCAATTTTAACAGATTATAAATTTTAAATTGAAATTTCACAACCAAACAAACTTTCATATTTTCTAATGAAAATCTGACACTTGCTACGTTTAAATAGACGTATTCCAAATATCAAATTTTCATCGCAGAAATTTTATTATTTTATTTTAATGAATTTTTTTAGTTAATTACATTATTCAAAACCATTAAAATTTTCGGGTTGTTACAAGCTCCCACACAGCTACATCCAAAACAACTATGCTTTTCTTTTGAGCACTTATCTAGTTTTCTTTGAATATTTGAACCGAGTGCCTAATGATGAAGAAATCTAGCTTTAAAAGCCACATAGAAAACCCATCACTATTTACTTAGAGCCGATGATGGGTTGCGGAATCTGTTTCGGGGCTTGGAACAAGCTAAGTTATTTCAAGGCTTAATGGTTTTACGTACGCTATCCACCCGCGTTCGCTCGTAAACGGATATCCAGACGTAAGTTTTATTTCAAATGCCATCCGTGCATCTACCTTTCAGTCTGCATGCTTAATTTATCTTTCACTATTGTACACATGTTTCAGCAAGACCCAGCGAATATCACTTTTGGATACCATTAATACTCTTATGGCAGCCCCAATCGAGGATACGTATATAAGAACTCTTTTGACGAACGAGAATCTTCTTGCCCATGGTTTATTAGAGGAAGGTTGTAGCATCAGCATAGTCCCAGTTATCGACATCGAGGATGATGATCTTAAAGATGATAACAATCTGCCCATAGGATACGAAGTCAATCTTGTAAATATAGAGCTAGAACATAAAGGTGCCAAGGAAGGCAAAATTATTGGAGAGGGTGGTGAAGCCGGCCAAAGTAATATTGAAGAGGCCACGGATCCCAGACCAAACAACCCAGAGACGACCCACCACCTACTCCTAAAAAGAGATTGATTGTGAGAATTTTGAAGACGTAGACTTCCAATCGGTCTCAACTAGTCACAAGCGCGGGGAAGACTCCATCTATTCCCTCAACGGGGATATTTGCCAGTCTAAGGACCATCCCTCTGGAGTTCAACTCTTTCGACGTTGGTAACATTAGCATCGTTGTTATGGCTTCTCTGACCCGATTTGAGAAGGACATTATTCCAACCAGTGTCGGAGAGGTTACTCCCATGAGTATAGCTCCAGTACATGGTCTGTCGAAGGGATGCTAGGACATACATACACATGCACTACAACAAAATGCCTTTTTTACAATGGGCAATGTACGTTGTAATAAGGGTTTCGCAACGGACCGACGCCCGTCGTGTTATGCGATGTTGTAATAGACCCAAATGATTTTACAACTGTTTTTGCCCGTTGCAATAGAGTCTTTCATAACTGTCTTTTCTCGTTGATGTCCACGTAAATGTGCATATTTACTTCCATATTTTATCAAATTTAATTAAATAAATGATCATATCGGGTGTTTTAACATGTTTAAAACAAAATTCAAATTATTTTCAAATCGTTACATATTCATCTTCATATAGGGGCAAAACGGTCATTTTGTGCATATATTAATTTGAGAAAAATTACTTGGATATTTTTATGATTTTTATGTAGGAATTTGGATTCAAATGCAAGTGGTTTCATAAAGATGTATGCATGCACAAGAGTGAAGACAAAGGAATGAAGATGAAAATAATTCAAACTCATGAACATGGAGGACCCCACCTACCCACCTACCCACCTACCTTGATGTACAATTAGAAACTAATTCACATGCTAATGGTCATTAAAGCTTCATGCACATTTAAATAAGGATTAACACATGCTAATGAATACTTCGACACCACACTTCCTAAAGGGTAGTTTGGGCATTCCCTAAAAATATGGATTAGAGTTTCATACATGTATAAATACCCCTTATGTTTCATGATAACAAATATAAGATGCTAAACCCCTTTAATTTATGGGTAATGAAGCTCTCTAGTATGTAGATTCAACATTTTGATGTTTATGTTCTCTTTTTGTGCTTAATGGAAACATTTGAAGTGGTTTAACTTGTTGTTGTAGCTTTGAATTTGATAGCCTATATTGTTGACACCAAATAGGTTATGCTTAAACAAACAACAAACACAAATTACCTCTTCATCTACATATGATGTTGGTAATGAAGTGAATATTTAAATTAAAATTTGATGGTTTATATTTCTAATCAAAAGTTAATAGGCCATACTTAAAATAGATTTTGCTTTTAACTTTGTTGTCATATTTCATGAGAGTTAAAAGTGTATTAGTGGTTGTGTTATAGTTTGATGGTTTATATTGAGCTAGCTAATAGCACAAATATGACATACTTATAATAAGCACATCAACTTATTTCACTAAAGACAAAAGGAGAGATCATAACTTCATTGTTGATTTATGTGATCTAGAGAGTGGAAATTACCTCTAAATTGCCTTTAAACTCTCGTATTTTTATCAATCTTCTTTTGTTAGTTTTCTCATTTTCTAGCTTAAACAACTCTCAACTTTGGTTAGTTTGATTAAGTAGGAATTTTAAAATAAAAAAATTCTCTGAGGATCGACCCGTACTTGCCACGTACTAAAATTGTATGTCGTGCACTTGCGGTTTATTTTTAATGTAGATTCTCTTGATGGATTTCTAAACCGATAGAATTCCCATCGTCGAACACCCCGTGCAATAGAATCTTTTACAACTGTTTTAACCCGTTGCAATAGAGTGTTTTGCGACTATTTTAGTCCGTTGTTAAAAAATTCAAATGAGAAAAAAATATAAAACTACTGTAGTGCATCTGTAAATTTAAAGCCAATTCGCAATTAAAACCAAAATATTATAGTAATAACAACCATATTCATTCATATTTACTAAAAATAACAAACAAAGTATTCATATTTCAAAATGATTCATGTATACACACCATTCATAAAGTTTTGCGTAGTTACAAAATATCGTTTTCAAGCCTAAACTAACATAACATGTACGACATACTAAAAATAACACAAGATTTAACATTGAAGCAGACATTTAACCAAAATAGTTTAGTTAATCAGAACCCGCATAACCCCTTTTTTCTTCAAGAATTTCTTTGCTGATGCTATGTCCTGCAATACATACAAACATAATGTAAACGGGGGATATCAGTGCAAACGAATAGATATATCTCATCTATTAGAAAGGAATAAAAACATCTCATCTATTAGAAAGGAATAGATATAACACAAACGAGGTGATATCAAATAAGAAATCAGTATCTTTCTAAGAACATTTTTATAGCTTGCTCGGCTGGTCGGAAAGCAAGAACAAAAATATCAGCACCTCTATAACTTAGTGGCCTCAATCTACTATAATCCTCTTGTCCTATACACAAAAATTAAGCAAGTTAATCTAACAGTCCTTGCATAATTAGAGTTGCACTTTTACCAGATATCATCACATATATCGATCAAAATAACAATATTAATAACAATTTTATGTTATTGACATATTGACTGATAACATAAATGTTATTGCATAAATTAGTTAAAAATACTAGCCTAACCCATAGTTAATAAAAAAGGGAGTATGGGTTGAATAAACATAAGTTACTGAATTCACTACAGAAATAACAGTAATATTGAAGTTGGTAAAACTAAGAGGAATGAATATCCTAAAACTAGTTTAAATATTAAAGAAATTAACACACCAGTCTCTCTTGTTCAGACAATCTGCCTGTAAAGAAACTCTTCTTTATCCGTTTGATTGTCACATCACTAACTCTCAATTTCCCATGTTATACAGTTCCAAATGTACCAGAACCTAACTCCTTGAGCTCCTCGAGATCTACATTCTTTATGATCTGCAACATGGAAAGTATGATATTTAAGTAAACACGTATTACTTCATTTTCGAATAGCTTGCAACCAATTTAACTTTAAATCTCATACTAAAAATACCACTAACAATATTAATCTTCCTCCACAATTCACCTCTAGCCATGGTGACCAAAGTAAAGCATTTACGCCTTGCGTATAAAATGTGACCAATAGTGCACATAAGGTTTTCATGATGTAGATGTTTTTTTTCCAAGAAAAATAATAATTTCCTTTGATCAGTAATGTATAACTGGGTCTGAGTATAAGTAATAACGATTAGAAAATATGATTAATAATCAAGAAATAGGATACACTCTCAGCGTTTTTTTTTATGATGTTACAGAAATATACAACCCTTGCTATAAAGATTGCATGTACTAGTAATGTGGACAACATACTATAGCCTGTACTCTGTTGTGTTATCTTCAGTGTGCACACACGTGGATAATTCAAAACACAATAGTGCACAGTCCTGGATGCCATAATGTAGCTTCTATTCCTTTGCATTGTCCAGTGCTTAGGAAATGCATAAATCAAAACATAGTGCAATGCACAAGAAACCTTTATCCTGAGTACCGAGTAATGGATGACCAGTGTCAAAACTTATATATGTTGTAATCTCCCAGTCAACGATATTATGAAATCAACAGGGGAGCGGTTACTGGTGCACTAATCCAAATCACTTTCCAACCACATAACTGGTGCACCATACCAAAATTAGTCTTAACTTCGTCCCTTTAACTAAACCTATCTCTCCTCAATGCAGCCAACTCCCTCCTTATCTCCCAAACTATACCCCTCTTTTTTAAGCATTTACCTACCACAACACATTGATGATCTAATGCATGAAAACCTACTTATCAACACAAGACCCTTCACCTCTGACATCAACTCATTAGACCAAAATCCTTAATCTGTTGAAACATAAACTATATCACATGAAAACCAGTATTCAATTAAGTACTCTTCACTCGCAAATACCACACTTCTCCTTCAACATTAGAACCTCAAGAACAAGATAACAACTCTAAGCTTATCAATGTAACATCAAACAAACCAATTCCTAAAAACAAAAAGGAAGGCTAAGAAAAACAAAAGAAAACCAATGCCCACTCAGACATTGACACTGGCAGAGGATATGGTCTAAACCAAATGTTCAATGAACCTTCTCAAACAATTACTGAATACTAGAACCAAACAATAGAAAGGACAGCTAGACCGAGTACATCTAGAAAGCCAAACAAAATCAAAGAATATGTTAGGCAATATAACTTCATGGAACATAAGGGGAGCTCACCTTACAATCTAGTAGCAAGAAATAAAAAATGCAATTCGTACTCATCATCTTGAACCAGTAGGAATACTTGAAACCAACCTAAACCAAGTTCTCACTCAAAAAGCTACTTCCTTCTTAAACTTATTAAACAGTAGAAATACTAGAAAGAACTGCCAGTAATCGAAAACTGTCACATGTGTATTCTATACTTTCAATACAGTACCTTGTCTTGACCTTTAACATCCCAACGAGCATTCAAGTAAGGCGCATCCCAGCGAACATTCAAGTAGGCATGCGGTCCAGTGAGAATTGACCAAACTCCAATAGGCAACTTAGATCTAAAACAAAGTTGCTTCATCTATCAAGCAACAGAAGGTGGATATCGGCCCTGAAGAAGGATGGTGAAAGCGTTTGGGTTAGTGTTGGCTTGCAACCCGTACGTCGGTATGTGGAAGGGTTTGGAGAAGGATTGATGACGTAATTAGGGTAAACTGGGGTATTGAAGAGAGACAGCAAGATTTAAAGAATGGAAGATGGATTGAATGTGGATCTAGGATTTTGGGATTTGAGGAATGGAAACGAAAATTTAGAGCCAAAAATTTAGAGTTGGAGCCAAACTTTTAGATTTGGTGCCAAAAGAAAATCTTACAAAAGTTGCAACATAATCTTACAAAAAATTTCATTTGGAGCCAATAATACTTTGAAAAACATCAATTTAAAAATTTGAAAAACATCATTTTAAAACTTATCCGCGAATAACTTGTTCTGCCGTTAATATTATTAAATATTAGCCTTTAATTTTAATTATTAAATATTAATTATTTAATAGTAAATATTAATTATTAATTATTTAATATTTAGGATTGGGAAGAAAGAAATGGGAAATGGGACAAGATTAGAAAGTAGGTGGGGAAAAAAAGAATGGCCTGAAAAGGCCAAAATTTCAAGGTTGGAGCCAAAATTAAAAGAATGGGGCCAAAATTTGAGAGTTAGAGCAAAGATTTTTGCCAGTAAAAACCAAGGTAAAAATTGTTTGTCAAAGAGGATATCATAAAAAATTTATCTAAATGCATATCTAGAACAGAATGTTTATATTTTTCTAATTTTGAAATTATTTTTACTTTTTCGAATTTTTTGAAATTTTGAACAATTTATTAAATTTGAATTTTTACGTTTTATTACTTATTTATTAATAATTATTGAATATTAATCTTAATTTTTAATTATCAAACGTTAGTCTTAATTATTAATTACAGTAAATTACAAAAATTGCATTTATCACAAAAAGAAAATAGTTGTAATAGGCATCTATTATAACGGGGAAATAGAGATGAAAACTAGTATCTAGTACAACGGAGCGAAAACCATTGTAATAGGACTATGTTACAATGGGCCGAAAATAGTTGTAACAGAACTGTATTACAACGGGCCAAAACCATTGTAATAGAGCTGAAAACTGATATCTATTACAACGGGCCGAAAACCGTGTAGAATACAATAGCCTATGATTTTTGTTTGATGTATATATATATATATATTCATTTAAATGTATTTGTTATTGTACTATTTTATTTTCCACATAATTAAATAAATATTTGTTAAATAAAATAAATAACTCAGAATTCATATTTAAACAAATATTTTATTCAAACAAATATTTTATTACAAATTCGAATAGTACAAATTTTAGCTCTCATTATACAAGTTTCAATTACAACACAATTTTCAATATACCATTTTTCATACATATTTCACCTCACTACATAATTCACTCAACACTCATACACTTGATCTTGACTAGCTCCAGCTTGTGTCCAACCATCTGTTATGCCTGTTAAATAAATAATGCAGTAAACTGGAAAAGTACACAAATTTAAATTGAAAAAATAAAATTGAATTTAAATTTTATTTTTGCCTCAAGTATTTGGGTTGTTTCTTTTCATATTTTGTGACAGGGACCAAATATATGTGCACGAACAACTTGTAATATTCACAGTGTATCACTGTGAATATCACAAGGCTGTTTCCCAATTCCATCTCACAGACTAGTGCAAATGCACACATGTACAAATCAAATATAAATGGAGACGGCACATGTATTACACAATTACACACATGTATTACACAATTACACATATATACATGCATATGTATATATATATATATATATATACATGAATATGTGCATGATTTTCAAAATCAATGAGCAAATGCAGGTTCAGAAGCAACCCAAACCGAACTTCAAATCAAAACTAAACAGAAAATGCACAATACAGAAATGGTTAGGAGCAACACAGTCAATTGTGACAACAAGGGATGAAACATAGGCCAAGTTAATTTAACTCGAAGCTATGCAAGGGAACCACCCATGAAAACATGAAGACTCAAATGAAACCTGAAATACACTACAGCACCAGACTCAAGACTGCAAATAACTCAACAAAGAAATGAACAAACCACCAAATGCAACCAGACATGTATATAATGGACCAGAATCATATCAAGTGGTAGCAGTCTTTCAACCAGACTGCAAATGTACAAAGGCAAAAACAAGACCACCAAAACAGGCCAGTCAAAGCACTCAGCCTTAACCAAACTCAAAACCAGACCAAACTCCAACCGGTGTGGATGTGTAATGCTCACATGAAAACATGAAAACTCAACATGACAGCAACTCATAATCCAGACCATCACACAATGAAACACAGACCAGAGGCAAACAGACACATACATACATGAAGACATCAAGTTCACCAGACACAGTCAGTACATACACATGTATACATATATGCATATATATGTGTAACAGCCCGCAAACATGTACCCCTATGAATCGACCATAATCTCTATCAGATCAACTCAAAGTGGACGGAATTACAAACCATTAGGGTTAAGAAGAAAGAGGTAGAAGAAGAGAAGAACAAAATCAGCATCAAAATCTCACAATTGCAGCGGAACAAAATATAATAAATATTAACAGATCTTTACACAAAATAAAACCATATCTGTTATATACAATACATCATCAGAGTATATCACCAGTAAAGAACAATTACCAGCCTGGCAGTTATATCAGCTTGCCTCACAACTTGCTGGAAATTTCAAACAACCATAGCAATGGAATAAACAAGTACGAATAATACATCTCGGACTCCAACTCCACACCCAAGCTCCACAACATCCTATCCTGTAATCTATAATACTCGGTCTGACCCGAGCATTATAATAAAATAACGCCCGAGTCAGTCTGGAATACCAGCGTAAGAGAAATACATCCAAACTGATTATTAAAGTTTCAAAAATCCTTTGAAAATCAAAAGCGTCTCGTAAAACCACGCCACAAATAAACATGTCGGGTTTTTACCTTACGATGGCCAAAACTCTTTTTATCAAATCCGTCTGATATTATAATAGTGTCTATAGAAAGTAAAATAGAATCTAGCTGAAATGCTTGCATCTCATGTTTCAGCAATAGTTGGGCACAATCAAAACCGTACAGGCGCGTAGGGAAAATGGATTTCCAACTAATGACTAGGCACTGGGGTACCACCTGTCACAGTACCTGGTCTAGATCAGTGTACCGAGGACCACGCCCAATCCCCTGCAACACAAGGCCGGAACTACCCCTTAATGATAATTCCGAGTAAGATCACCCCGCGGTTGGGATCAGCAACCGCCTACACAGTCGAAATAAAAAGGGACATCTAGACAGGGATGACCTCACCCTAATGGGCGCTACCCACTTAGCCTTGCTACATAACCCCTGATTTTCAGTCATTCCCGGTTGATGAGGCTCGAAGCTAAGCGTTACCTTTTTAGAACATATCACTTAGAATGCTCACCCGCCTCCTGACGATGTTCCGAAAGCATTCATCCATACAAGTCCATTCCGGGTTCGAACGGAACCGAAGGCACTATTCCTACTACATCCATTTTGGAATCACCCTCAGGATTAGTAGCAACTAGCCCTTGCACTTCACTGCTCCATCTTCGACTCCGAACTCGTCTTTCCTACAGAAACGTACAAACCGGATCGAAGTGGTTTTCGGGAGATAAATCCCGATCCCGGTCTCTTCGAAACGATCAGCGCATTGGCCAATATTGATAGTCGGTTATTTAACTATCAATTAACATTCACAAACATCCATCAAACATAAATAATTTCCCAAATCATTTATTTCCCTCAAAATATCTTCGCAAGATATATCTCCATTTCAACCCTTTGAAACAGTTCCAAACCATCTTCCTTTTACGGAATAAATTCCCAAACAATTTTCTACCCCACTGAAATAACCAAGTCCAACTACTTTAGATTTTAAATAATTTAAATCACTTTATTCTAATTTATACCTTAAATATTTAAATTAAACTACTTAAACACTTTATTCAAAGTATATTTTAAGAATATTTAAGGTAAAACTATTTTATAAAATATAAAACTAATTTTAAAATAAAAGTCAAGTCAAACTAAATTTTACCAGGAGAGTTACAAAATCCTATACAAGTTCCAAATAAAACTTTGACCAACTATCCATAAAATAAATCCATTTTATAAAATATGAATATTAATAATATTCTTTCAAAACATAATACCAATTACCCCTTTAAAATAATTATTACTATAACTAATTTATTTAATATTTACCGTTAAAATTTTCACAACTCAAATAATTTCTTAAAACATTCTTTTAAAAACAATTTCAAAACTTCTAACTTCTGCTCCAAAACCTGCTTTAAAACGTACTTGGCTTTTCGGGGAAATACACTCCCATTTCAGAATAAACCAAAGAATTCTTTTATAAATCCTGCTGGATTTATCTCAATTCAAATTTACGTTTAAATCCCGTAAATTTCTTTCAACCCTTTAAAAATAAACACCTTTTATTTTTAACACATTTTCCATTCCTGGAAAATCACTTCCAAAATATATACTTGAATTATTAAAATCAGTTACCAAATTCTCTATTCAAAATAAAATTTTGAAAATCTATAAAAGTTTCCTGCATAACTTAAATCAAAAATTTCTTTTAACATAAAGTTATTATATCAAATACTTATAATAAAATTTCCTTTAGAAAACATACTTCATTTCCCAGGGAAAATACACTTCCCATCATTTTTAAAAATAATCCCACTATTACTTTTAAAACAATTTGCATTCCTTATAGAAATTCCCACCGAAAATCTATACTTTCAATATTTATCCCCCGATAAATACTCTATTACATTTATAAACCCCGTTTATAAATTCTCGTTCCTCAATTCCTTTTTAAAACAACATTTCAAAACACACTTCAAATTCCAAACCAATTTCCTGAATTTAATTTCCTTAAATTCATATCTCAAAAATCCTTTTTCATTTCCCTTTTACATCCCCAATTCATTTTATTGATATTTTAAAATACCAAATTATATTATCCAACCATAACACAGCATAACAAAATTCCAAATCAATCTATCATGGGATATGAGTGAAATATATCACAAATTATGAATATAATTTCTATTTGTGAGGAATCCCGTTGGATCCCTCCAACTTGTTTCCCTGCATCCACAGATATTAGCACAACACCAAATATCAATCCAGACTGATATTAATACTCATATCCAACCAATCATTCAATTATTTAAATATTAACTATTTAAATTAAATGGTATCCAAATGTGAGTGAGATTAACTCACATTGAGTTTCATCGAGCGTTTAAATTTTAAATTAAACCGAACCATTCGATTTAATCTAAAATTTTCGTTTGCTCCGAATGTCTTCGGATCTGCTGCAGCGTGTAGATCGCGTCGCTGCGATTCCGGCGCTTCTTGTTTCGTTTGAATCTGATAACGTATGCTCAAGTTACGAATTTATAAAGATTGTATATATAATTATATATACAATTTGCTTTTATAAATTTTAACCTATCAGATCGTGGTCGTTGATTCCCACCTTCAGATCAAAGCCGCACACCCTCTCTTCCCTCGTCACGCACCCAGATCGGCAAAGAACCCAATGCACCACCTTTGACCAATGGCCGCCGCCCCTACGGTCCTCGTTTCATCGATCGACCACCACCCTCAAGTACGTCGCAACCAGCTCCACGCACGGCTGAAGCACCCTCGATTGGGAAAACGCAAACGAACGGCGGCAACCTCCAACCAATTTCAGGCTTCAAACGGCGACGTCGGCAAAGATCCACCGTTGGATCTGAAGCTCTCGACGAGCTCTTCGATCTTCTAGTTGGAAGTTTCTGCTATAACTCGATGAATCGAAAGAAAATTGAGGGGAAACGCAATTACTTTCCGGCCATTGAAATAGAATAGAGCGGAGGCTAAGAAAAACGAGGGTTTCTGCCCTTATACGTGTATATATATGCGTGTATAAAACATTATTTTATTAATATTCTCAATTTAAAAACCCTTTGCAAACGAACTCCAAATCACATGTGCCGCCTGGCGTTTATAAGGTTTTACCTATGTTCCGAACATAATGGAACGTGTTTCGGAGCCCAAATCAATCATATGTGGAAGATAGCTTTTTGAATCGATTTAAAATATTAAATTATCGATTTAAATTTCAACGCATTTCTCACCCATACGAACAAACGGAAACTCCAAATGCTACGAAATTTGAAATCCGATAATAACTAACTATTACGGATCCAATGGAACTAGTTTCGTCGAATTCCGAGACTATGCCCCGGAAGGTTATTTTAACACGTTGATTAATTCGACCGATTTCCAAAATCGTCGAAATCACTTAAAATTCACTTTTAAAATTTTACTAACTCAATTATAAATCATATAGAACTTACATTCACATTAGACATCATTCTGATTCATCCCGAATCAAAATCTGATTATTTGCATTATTATATTATTAAATCTCATTATTAAATTAATATAAAATTCCAAGTTTAGCTTATCAACTTTTGATTCCATCCAAAATTCCAATATTAAAATTCAAATCAAACAAGACTTAAAATAAACCTTAGAAACCATTTTCATAACCATTTACATCCAGATTCACAAATTATCCCAATTCCAAATATTTAATTATTATTTATCCAAATCCAATTTAATAGTCATATTTGAAATTGTAACAAATCTTATTGATTTAACCAAAAATTCTTATTTCAAATCAAATTATAATTCGCATTCAACATTTAAAATGAATTAAATGTTCAAAATTTAACGACAAAATTCCGGGTCGTTACAGTATGTATACACGTATATCAGTTAAAAGAACAAAGTCAACATGAATGCAAATCAAATACAACCAGACTTCAATGGTTTCAGAAATGTACACATGAAGCCTAAAAAAACCAGACATGTACAAGTTCAATGCAATGATCAGAAGCTTTAAAGTGCAGACTCATGAAGCCTCAACACGTACAAGTTTATATGCAGTGACATATATACATAAATATGCATATACATGTATGTACGTATACATGTATATAAGCATATAAAAATGAAGAAAATCAAAGCCGTGGATCATGAACCAGTCAAGGAGTAGAAAATTTTGCAGTGAAGTCAATCAGAGGTCACAGTGAATGAAGAACAAGTCGTTGGTAGTAAAAAGAGGAACCAATTCAAATATATTTAAACATATCAGAAATACAATTGATGGATAATCAAGTCAACACTTCTCAAATTCAAGTCGTAGGAGAAAAGGTCGGAATGGATTCATTCAAATTCGAATTCATTAGAGTTATCTTCGATCAATGGAACAAGTCAGCAATCATAAGATCATACGATCAAAAATCAACGCAGGTGATAAAATCACGACAGATTCAAACCAAAATTATACGAACGAAATTATAGGATTTTATCCCTATTTAAACCCAAAATCATCAACGGAAATATTCATTCGAGTTCGAGAAAATACTCTGAAGAGCTTACTTAGAACAAACTAAAAACAAATCCAAAACTCAAATCAAATCGAGCATAATCAAAATCGAAAAGGGGCAAATCACGTACCAGTTCAAAGCATCATTCGAGCTCGACACAATTGAAGAAACCGTGAGCAATCAAAGCCAGGGAGTCGATTGACGAAGCAAATCAAAGCAATATCATCACTTTAATCGATCGATTTGTATCGGCGGCCTCAATTCAAAACCCTAATTTTCAAAGAGCAAAAGGAATCGGCCACAAACAAAAAGGGAGACCGATATTTCTAATTTAATCTTACTGGATCGGCTTTCTTTTCAATTGCATTAGGCTTTATTTTTAAATATAGGTTTTTGTTAAGTTTTTTTTTTTGTAATTTTCTCTTTTAAAATTGTGTAAATTTCTAGTTGTGTAACTAGGTACAAACTACGGGGTGTAACTTGAGAATTCGCAACTCAGTGGCTGAGTTGTGGCAGGGTTTGAGCTTAGAGTTAGGTTAATCGAGTTAGCGGGTGTCACAAGTTTATGTGTTTTTGTAAGCGTCTAATTACCTAATTTTTAGTAGAAATCTTGGAGGCAGCACGTAGGCAGGTTATTGCCAAAGCTGGGTAAAATTGTGTGTGATCTTTACTGCATTACTTTCTGTTTTTATTTTTATTTCCACATTAATTTTTAGTATCACCTTATTCACCCCCCTCCTACGGTGAAAACGATCCTACAAACCGTTGTAATAGGACCATATTACAACGGGCATGCTGAAAATATTTTAATAGGTGTACTGGATGATGAAAAGTCACACCTATTACAATAGGCTTAAGAAATAATGTTGTAAAAGGTTTCTATTACAACGGTTATTTATGGCCCATTGTAAAACAGACATTGTAAAAGGGTATTTTTGTTGTAGTGACGCGCACTGTACGACACTCGCACTTGACCGTATTCTTGCCCATTTGATCTAACTTATCCCTGTCTTCTTTACAAGTGGGATGGATAAGAGAAAGCATTCATTCTGATCCTAGAAAGAGAAAGCTTATCATGTTCAAGGCTCATGGTCAAGCTCATACCATCAAGGGATTGGCCGAGACTATGATTCAAGCTACCAATCCAACCGTGATAGAGATGACCGGGATAGGAGTAGTTACAACAGGTACCATTCTTCTCATAACTTTGCTTTGAAGTGCCGACCCAGATCTAGATCACCTCCTTCTAGAGGTCTAGGTAGGTAGCCTAACTACCACAATGATATTCCATCGGATGTCTCTTCTTGAGCTCCACCACCTACCTCCGTCCCTTTATAATCCGCGACATTATCTCACTCCAGTTGGTCTTTTGAGCGCAAACATCATAAAAGTGGCTCCGATACTTTTCATCAAAGGCCAGGAAAAGAAAGTGCTATTGCTCCAGCCATTATAGAGGAGCAGCAATTAGAAACTGCGGGGCGGATAGCCTAGCTTAAGAACAAATTCCCCAACATTTGCTTTAATGGAGTATGTTCTTGCTGAACTTAAAGAGAATTTCTGCTGAATTCTAACAAAGACCATCGACTGCACGATCAATGTCCATAATCAATACAACAAATGGGCGAAGCTGGCTGAAAAGTTTTCAAAATTCTCAAGTGACGGGCTACAAGATATAGAGAACCAGAAACTTATTGAGGTCAAGAACAACAGAATCATAGCCTCTCTCGACACTAAGCTTAAGAATTCAATAAAATCTTAATCCGAAGCGAAGAAGAAGGCCGGGGAGGTCATTAAACCATTGGAAGAAGAGAGATCCAAGCAGTTGAACAAAATCAATAAAGTGCATCATCGGAACTACAAGCTTGTAATGAAAAGGGATGCTGCTAAGAGGAATATGGCTGAATTGAAAACCAAGCTCGAGTGCGAGACTAAGGAAAAAGATAAAGCGTATAAAATTGCTCAGGATACATGCGACGAGCCAGTCGCCGTTAGGATAGAGAGTGACAATGTGCTTAAGAAGGGTTAGGGGCATTGATGCTCTCGTCAAGAGAGAAGTTGAAGCTGCAGCAAAACAGGCTAAGGAGTGGGTAGAAGAGCGGACTATGAAGAAGTTTGAGCCATTGATTACTCAGTACAACGCCAATATGCTCAAATTTTGGAATTTGGACCGGTTTAAGGAAGATTACCCTTCGATGCTTGCCCGTGCCTGGGAATGGGTTATCGAGGAAGAGAAAGAATTTCTTAATAATGATAATTTTGATGTGGAGTAGCTGGAAAAAGAGATTTTGAAGGGAGATGACTCCAAGATCCTCCATGACACCCAGCATCTTATTCATCCGAAACTTGATGAACCTGTAACAACTCGATTTAATAATTACCTTGATCCGAATTTCGTAATAATTATTCTGGGAATAATTAAGGAAAATTAAAAAAAATTAATGTAAATAATGCATATAATGAATTTTATATAATTAAAGGAGCTAAAGTTGTTTTGAAATGTCTTATTTAACTAAATGGAAAATTAGAGAAATAATATTTTTTTCTCATTAAGTAAATATTGTAATTTTTTTATAATATAAAATGTAAGATGGAATTATTGTAAAATTTCAATAAGTGTTTTAAAGCGTAAATTTCTCCTTTATGATCATTTAATTAAATTATATTTAAATAAGGTGAATAAGAATTTAATTAGAGTGAAGTTGATTTATATATTAGAAAGGAGGTTAAAATAATTTTTTAAATTATATTTCTTTCTTTTTAATGAAAGTTAAAAGGTTGAAATATATTGTAGTATTTTGTGTGAATTTTTAGAAGTGAAAACACTTTTCAAAATGGTGTTTGAAAATTAGAAAAAAAAGGAACGAAAAAGAGTTTAATTCTTTTATTTTGATATTGGGTTTGTTCTTAAATCATTTCAGCCCATTTGGGTATAATTGGGAGAAATCTCTCATTCCTGAACTTAGAAAACAAACATTCATGTTAGTTTCTTACAGTAACTCCAAACAGAAAGCTTTTTCTTCATTCTCAAAACAAAAAACTTGAAGCAAAAATAAAGCTTTTAAATTCAAAATGAAATCAGGAAAAATCCGAGAAAATTTGGGTAAGATCTTTAAGCATAACTACATTTATACTAGAAACCATTTGTTTGAGTTGAGTAAAATTATAGTTTTGGTGTATTTGTGTAATTTTAGTTCTAGGTTTTTTATTTGGGGAAGATGGATTCCAGCACGAAGATGAAGGCTAAGTAGAGCCATAACAAGACTACAAGTTGAGTTTACCTCAACACTATCTCTAAATGGAATGCATGTTGTTTGTTAATTTGAATGAATATATGACTGATTAGATCTCAATCTCTTGTGATATTCTCAATTCATATTGTTCAGTTTTTTTATTGCTAAAACCCTAGACCTATGACCTCATGTAGTAGTAAAATCATATATGTTTATATGCTTGCATGTTAGTAAAATCAGTGTTTTAGAAGTCAGAGTGACCAACGCCGGAGTAATCGACCTCGACAAACCATCCAGGAGTTTCCTGGAGCTGCAACAGCTCCAAGACTCGCCACTACTGGTAGACCGGTGGGCACCACCGGTGCTTCGGTTGCGAACAACTGGGGTCGTTTCAGCTCCAAGTGAAGCCCTTCGATGAGCGTAGTCTTCGCTCGATCGTTGCCTCGTTTATCATCGTTTGTTTCCTATGTTTTGTGTGATCTTATGTAGCTCTTTTGACCTCCATTTCAATCCATCTTCTAATATATAAAAATGTATTTGAAAATGATATAAAATTTAATTCTACGGATCTAACTGTTCAAATTTGCCGGATTGAATATCTTTGTTTAGACATGATTTTGATGCTTATTTCTAATGGTTTTTGATGTTTTATTCTAGGTTTTGATTCTTGAATTTGTGAATTCATCTTAGATTTATTTTTCCATGGAACTATTCTATGGATCCATGATATAAAAATTAGGATTTATGGATAAATATGGTATTTAATCGTGTGTTTATGTAAGATTTTAAGTGGTTTTAAAGTCGAGATTAAATTAATTTTAACTCTCTGTTTGATTCGAAATAATTACTTATGGAAAGAAAGAAGTTACCGAAAATATTATGTTATTTATGAATTCAACTTCTAGAATTTTAGATAAAAGAATTTTAATTATTGATTTTAGTAATAATGTTTTATGAAATATATATATATATATTAATATATGAAATCAAAATTGGAGTTTTTATGGGATTTGGAAAATCATTATTATTCTAAGGAAAGAGTTTTGAAAGTTTACTTCCATAAACATATGCTTATTTTGATTTGATTATCTTTCTATGAAATGTGAAATATACTTAAACAATTCAGTAGTAACAAGTGGTTATGGGACATTAGTTATCACTTTATTGTTTAATTGTACGACTTAGTTATGTAGAGTATTTGGTAGTGGAATTTACTAACTAATAATAAATACTTTAGCAACACCCGATGGTTATGGGACACGGTTTTTTCTTTGATAATAACTATTAAAAAAGTATGTAACACTATGAGATTAAATAATACCTTGGGGATGCGAGTTATTGTATAACTCATTATATCATTAGTGCATTCGTTAGCTTGACTTTGTAGTCTAGTTGTTCGACCTAGCAGCTTGACGGTGGAGGTCGCACCCCTAGTCCTGGTATTCGTTTTAGTTTCTAACCCTATACCATTAAGCCAGTAGTCTGTACCGCGGGCTATATTCAATATTATAGCACTTGCGCCATTCGTTAGTAGGCATGTCACCTTAGCAGTGCGATTTTAAGTTGAACACATGTTATGGATTCCCAGTACCATTGGACCGTAGGAGTTTAGCAGGCTAAACTTCTGGAGCTTTTCCTATCAGTCTCCCCTTGGAAGAGAGCATTTCACACTAGGAATATTTTATTGATCAAGATAATTAGTGCGGTGTTAGCAACCGACAAAACTGCTACTGTGGTGTTAGCGATCGACAAATTGCTAGAGGGTGTTAGCGACTGACCAAACTGCTATAGTGGTGTTAGCGATCGACAAGCCATTAAAGTGGTGTCAACGACCGACCAGACCGCTAGTGTGGTGTTAGCGACCGACCAAACCACTAGAGTGGTGTCAATGGTCGACCAAACCTCTAGTGTGGTGTAAGCGACCGATCAAACTGCTAGTGATTATGTATTAGTATATTCAGATATCTATTTCTACGTATTCTTCATAGCATTTTATGTTGGATATGAATTTCCTTTTTGCGCTTTGAAGATTTTCATATGATAGCACCATATTTAAGATGATAGTCCATGAGAGACTTGATACGATTTTATGACATAGTGTGATTTGTTTTGGTTTTATTGATATAAAATGGCTATGTATGAATCGACATAGTTGTGTATGATAGTCTAGAAAAGACTTGAGTATTATCGAGATCACTTGTATGTTAAGTTTTTGGATATATTTTCTTGTTATTGTTACCTTTATTATTGAGACCTCATCCTCTAATATTTAAAGATAGTCTGATCTAGGCGTTATTTTATGCTCGGGTCAGATCGAGGCATTTTAGGTATTGAAACTAAGAGACCATGGATGTTGGACTAGCTATAAGGATAGAGTTATATATGTATTCTATGTCATTAGAATATTAGAAATACATGTATTTAATAGACTTTGTATGAGATATCGACTTTTGAGATCATGTTTATCTGAGATGTGTTATATAGTCTATATCCATAGTTCTATTATATGAATTTAGTCTTCTTTTTTGTAGACTTATTTATTTATGTACACTCCTATCTATATATTATATATTCCGCTGTGTTATCTGATTTGTATTATGTATTTTATGTTACATTAATCTGAAATTTTATTTGTATCCATCATCTGTATTGCTTTGCGCCAATACCATTCACATCAAAAATTCAATTCAGATCTTCAAATTTTGGTAAGAAAGACATGATGGTGTTAGCCCAATAGAATATTCATATTCGGTCACTCTTAACAAACCTCGTTCTCTACATTATTAGACGGTAATACTTAGTAATACTCTTTTGTAATATAGGCATAGAGGCGGGGCATTACAGCTTGGGATCAGAGTTGTGCTTCGGAACAATATAGAATATAAGAGATACGAATCTTGGCCTAGATAGACTTAAAGTCTCATTTCCTGGAGTATAAGGGTAGAATATACATTTTGTTTCCTATTTAGGTTAGGAATATAACAGTTATTTGGGGAATGATCATCGAGACGTAGTTGAAAAGTTTTTGTAATACTATACAAATTATTGCTATGAAAGTTTTTACCAAAAATTGGAAAATACTTTTATTAAAAAGTAAGATTTAATGATAGTTTACATTAGACCTCAGATGGCTTAGGATTTAATTGTTTATGTACCGATTTACTAATAATCAGAGTTGTATAGTGGGAACAGATGAACCATTTTCAGCTGAGCACATTTATTAGTTATTCTTATGCGTGTGACTATTGGTTGATTAATTTTGGATGTTTTGAAATTTTAAGAATTTTTTTAAAATTAATATAGATAAGGAATCATCATTTAGAATTAAAAACCTACTCAATATTTATAATAAGGATTTACGGTGTCTTCAGTGATGTAACCACCGCAAGAAACATTGAAAAGTTGAATTTGTGTAAAATGAAATTTAATTCATATGTATTATTAATCAAATGTTAATATGAATTAAAATTTGATGATTCTTGAAGTAGTTATGAATGGACGGATGCATTGTAGAATTGGTATTAGTAAAGAATTACTTATATGTAAACAATTGAGATTTTTTGAAAGAATTTTGATAAAAAGGAAGCATCCATTTAAATTAAAAATCTTTCTGATAAGGAATATACTATGAGTGAAATTTGATTTTGTTTATTGAGGCATGCAAATATTTTATAAGGGTATAAAATATTAAAAATATATATGTATATCATAAGAAAATTAATTTTTGTGTTAAAATTGCCTATTGAGTGCTTTAAGAATTCTGGTCGATGCGCTTCATCAACGTTATCGATAAGAATTTTCTAAACACCAGGACGAGACAATTTGACATAGTATTTTGAGTTAAAAATATTTGATGTATTATAAATAATTATGAAAAAGGTTATAAATATAAAGAAGAATTTTTTGAAAAAATGTATACATATACATATGTGATAATTTGAAGTCTTAAAGATAGAAAATGTTTTGGAAAATTTGTCATAGTAAATATTTTCAAAATAAAAATATAATTGGAATGTAAAGAGTTTTTATGTAATTTTGAGGATTATGTTAATTGACATTTGAGAGTTTGTTTATGCTCTTGTATAAAATGTATATTTAAATAAATTAAGTATGTTACTATGGTGGATTAAATATAAACATTATGATTTAGGAAGTACTAAAAGTGAGTTTATAATATTTCTGAAAGGAAGATAGTATTTTGAAATAAGTATAATGAAGTGGAAAATTTGGGAAGGTTGTTTCGGAAGAAAAATGATATTTAATGGAAATACATACTTATATTTTAGGAGAAAGTATCATGTGATAATTAGATAACTAAAAAAAATTATTCAAAAAAGGGAAAATGCATTGTTTAGAAAACCAAAGCATTGCTTGAAAAGATGTTTTAGCAATTTGTAAATATTTATGAAATGTATAGATTCAATTGTATCGATGTGTGTTAAATAATTTTATGTGATAATTTTGATAATAATTCATATGAGATTATGTTGAATTGAATATTAGATTTTATAATTAAATATGGTACGAAATGGTATAAAACTATGTATAGAAATAATATAAGAGAAGTGTGAAACGAGACTATAATTCATTTATAAGTGTGATTAATTATCAGAAGCTGAATACTTTGAATTGCGAATAAAAAGTAATTTCTCTCAAATTATTGAAAGCTAAATATACTATGTGAAAAGTTGGTGGAAAAGAATTTATAAAGTAAAATGTTATTTGTGTATAAAGAGATATTATTGCCAAAATAAAAATTTAAGTTATGATTATTGAAAGAAAATCCTTTAGGTTTTTATATAAATGTATAGCTCCTTAAATAGAAGTTGATTTTTTTCCATTTGGTAAATTTCAAATGTAGAAATTTAACTTGAAAGAAAGTGAATAGTGAATTTTTAGAAATTGGTAATTTATGAAAAAGGATTCCTTAAGAAATGAAATTTGGTTAAAATAATTTAAATGCTGACGTAGTAATACTTGTACCGAAGGAATATTTAAATTGTTTTATAGTCTAATTAGAGGATAATATAGGAGTTAAACATCTTAAACCTTTACAAGAAATGTGAACTAATTGTGTAAACCTAAAAAACAAAATTAAATTTTGTAAATCTTATTTACAAAGTTAGAAGAATTTAAATATTAGTGCAACTTAGGTATAAGTAATAGATAAAGAAGAAAATTCAAGAATAAATTTTTGAGAAGAGAATACCTTGGAAAATAAAGGACTTAAGATCAAAAGAGTTTTCTTAAAATAGGAAATTAAGACTTTTATAAAGCAGACAATTTGAAGATTTAGGATTGTAAAAAAGAGGATAATCTGTTTTATTTTGGAATGGAAATTCTAAATTAACGAGGAATTTGGAAAATTATAGCTTCATCTTTTTGAATAAATTCACTTTGATAAATAAAGTATAGAATTTTGGTTAGAGAACCGTTGTATGAGATGTAAAGAGAAACTAAAGTATAGAAACACACTCGAAATCATATTGAGATTTTATTTCAATATGATGAATATGAAGAGATTAATAGTATTTAGATTGGTTTCTAAATGAAAAGCGTGCAATCTGAAAGTGAGTTATGAAAGTATTATTCTTCTATTTATTATAAAAATTAAAATACAATAATAAAGGTATTTGTGTAAAATAGAAGTATTATAGCTTAATTCTAGAATTTATACTGAAGAGATTAATATGCGGAAGTGTTTTGAAACATTGAAACACAATTCGAAATCTTATTAAGGGTGTTGAATAATATGAGTTGCTAATTTTTGAGAGTTAAATTAAATTTTAACATGTTTGAGTTAAGTTCTTAGTACTTAATGTTTAAATTTTCAAGATAAGAAATTGATTTGCGGGTAGTAAAAATCTCATAATGTTTTGAAGGAAAAAGAGATTTTTAAAATCTTGATTCGCCTATAATTAAAAGATGATTTATAAAACGGGCTTAAAATTATTGGAGGTAACTAAAAGATTTGGTATTTTAAATACAATAATGTTGGTTGTGAATGAATAAATAAATTATTGTGATAATTTTGCATGTTGTAAACTCTTCATAATATATATACTTCGTACCTTAGAGTTTCCTCCGAAGTTTTTCGGAAAATTTGGACATTTGGAAAATAGTTTAATTGATTGCGTTATTGTTATATCTCTTAAATGAGTTTACGAAAAACTCCTAGTCCATAATAATGAAAAAAATGGACGATGAAGATAGTACCACGTTTGGAGCAGCCATCGATATAAAGGTTCTAATAGAGGTTTTAGATTGTTCTATAGATCCCAATTCTTGTTAAACCGATAGGGTAAATTTAGAGCTTTCTAAATTTTTGGTTGGAAATAATTTTCATATGGAATTATTTTATGGCCGAATGGTATGTTTATAATGGGTTACTTATAGTAATCTATTTACTTTGAGCTTTTTCTTTGAAATCTAACTGTAAGGATGCAATTCTTAAAGGAGGGGAGTTCTGTAATAGCCCAATTAAATAATTACCTTGATCCAAATTTCGTAATAATTATTTTGGGAATAATTAAGGAAATTTAAAATTTTATTTAATGTAAATAAGGCAAATAATGAATTTTGTGTAATTAAAGGAGCTAAAGTTGTTTTGGAATGCCTTATTTAAATAAATGGAAAATTAGAGAAATAATAATTTTTCTCATTAAATAAATATTAAAATATTATTACAATATAAAATGTTAGGTGGAATTATTGTAAAATTTCAACAAGTGTTTTAAATTGTAAATTTCTCTTATATGACCATTTAGTTAAATTATATTTAAATAAGGTAAATAAGTTTTTAATTAGAGTAAAATTGGTTTATATATTAGAAAGGAGGTTAAAATAATTGCTTAAATTATATTTCTTTCTTTGAAAGTTAAAAGGTTGAAATATATTGTAGTATTTTTGTGTGAATTTTTAAAGTGAAAACAATGTCTAAAATGGTGTCTGAAAATGAGAAAAAGAATGAAAAAGAGTTTAAATTCTTTTATTTTGATATTGGGCTTGGGTTAAATCATTTTAGCCTATTTGGGTAAAATTGGGAGAAATCTCTCATTCCTGAACTTAGAAAATAAACATTCACGTTAGTTTCTTACAGTAACTCCAAACAGAAATCCTTTTCCTCCTTCTCAAAACGAAAAACCTAGAGCGAAAAACCAAGCTTTTAAATTCAAATTAAATCAGGAAAAATCCGATAAAATTTAGGTAAGATGTTTAAGATTAACTACGCCTATATTAGAAATTGTTTGCTTGTTTGTTGAGTATAATTTCAGTTTTGATGTATTTGTGTAATTTGAGTTCTAGGTTTTCAATTTGGGGAAAACGAATTCTAGCACGAAGATGAAGGATAAGTAGAGTCATAACAATATTATAAGGTGAGTTTACCTCACTACTATCTTTGAATGGAATGCATATTATTGTTTGTTGATTTGAATGAATCTATTGATTAGATCTCAATCTCTTGTGATATTCTTATTATCCCAACTTTTAGCAAAGCTGAGATACCCAAAACTGACTGAAAATCAATAATAACTAGCCATGAAAGTCAACTATGCATTGCAGGATAACCATGGATATCGATGAATTTTGTCCGAGTCCGGATCGGGCTGTAACTGACAAGACATGACAAGCAAAGCCATAAAAGCCAGCGTTCCAAATTTCAGGTTAATTGGAGTTCGCATGGACGAGATATGATCGATTCGAATTAAAGAAAGTATGCCGTTCGTATCCATCATAGAGTTGAAGTGATGCCCTATTCGAATCCATCAGGTTCGTATCCATCAAAATGGCATCGCCTCAGTATGTTCGAATCCATCGAGTTGTCTTGTATGGTTCGGCTCCATCAGGTCCGTATCGATCAGGTTCACGCATGCCCGGCAGTTCGTATCCATGGAGCAGCAGCTTTCACATCGATCAGTATGGGCTTGACTCAATGGTTTCGCATCGATAAGGTAAGTGGACAGGTAAAACTTTGTTCGTATCCACCAGGCAAAGCCTTGTTCATATCCTTTAGGTAAGGTCTCACTCGTATCCATCCCAAGGATGAGATTCGTGTCCAGTTCGTCACAACCACTTCGTATCGATGACCCCCATAGTCATTTCGTATCGATCATATCTCACAAATCCTCGATCCAAATGCAACGAAATTTTCACAGTAGCTTGCATACAAGGTAAAGAACAATCCTGCCAAGTTTCAGCTCGAATGGGTCATTTCTTGATGGATACGAAATTGCTTCGTATCGATCGCAGATCGAGTCGAAACTTGGTGGGGTCGGTCGCGTGGGCCCCCTCACGTGCCAGAAGAAGTCTCCCGAAGTTTGGGCGCGATCTCAGCTTCCTACACCTATAAATAGCCCCCTGAAGCCTGCAGAAAAGGGGATCTTTTGGCCATTCGACGTCCAGACTCTGCCGGATTCAATTCTACTTCTTTCCATTGCTGTTATACTCGAGTTCACTCATTGTATCTACTGTAATCATCTGTAATCAGCAGAGAACATCAATAAAAGATAAAAATCATTGAAGTGGACGTAGGCCGGAGATAGCCGAACCACTATAAATTTCATGTTCTTGTGATTTATTTCTGGATTGCTGTTTATTGCTAGCTTAGATCTGAGATTTGTGTCTGAATATTGCTGATTAGTGTTCATACACTGGTGCTTTCGACATACTTGGGGTTTGTGACCATTTTTGGCGCAAACACTTTGGTGCTTTCACTGAGAGCAACTAGCACCTGCTACACCAGATTCAGAGTTCAGATTTAAAAGCTTGAAGGGATCAGATTTGGGAGACAATGACTCGACAGACGAGACAAAGAGCTAAGAGAAGCCAACAAGGAGGGAGTCAAGAGGCATCCTCTGGTGCTGGAGAAGAACCAGCTTCGATCTACATCACCAGAGACGAAATGGAGACCATGACCAATCTGATGCACGAAAGAATAATGAAGAGCCAACAAGAGATGCTGCAGAATTTCTTTGAACAGATGAGAGCTGCAGGAGTGCAGAGCCTAGGACCAGCTACAACGGCTATGAATGTGGAAAAAGGAGCTAGGAATGCAGAACCCAGTGAAGGTCAGAATGCAGATCCAGAAGACAATCAACAAGGACTTGGGCGCAGACCCTCAGGATCTGATGCTGGAAGGCCGATAGATGGAGCTCAACAAGATGGATCCAACACCAACGCTAACGGGCCACACGAAGAGTACGTACCAGAATACCCTTCAAGACCAAGAGGGCAACCCCAGGATGGAGATGAAAAGATGGCTGGATTAGTGCGACGACTCATGAGAGGAGGATTGTCTAGCGGAGGATTGGAAGAAGTCAGTCGGAGTCCGTTCACTCCGAATATCAAGAATGCAAGGAACCCTCCAAAGTTCAAACTAACAACGCTGGATCCGTATGATGGGAAGTCGGATCCGACCATGCATATTACCCGATACATTAGACACATGGAAGTACTGGGAGCATTTGAGGAAGTGATGGCACGATGTTTCCCTTTATTTTTGTCAGACTTGGCTGCACTTTGGTTCAGGCAATTAAAGTCTGGATCAATCAGGACATGGGGCGAGCTTGTAGATTGCTTCATGGAACAATTTAGGGACCATGTAACAAGACCCAAGAGTGTGATGACTTTAGCTTCAATAAAGCAAAGGACCGGAGAGTCCATAAAAGGTTTTCTGCTGCGATTCAATGCAACAGTGGCTTCTGTAGATCGCCCGGATCCATCGATGATTTTGATGGCGGCGATGGCAGGAGTTGGAGAAGGCACCAAATTCAAAGATTCATTGACAAGATATCCACCACAAGATCTTGGGGAGTTTTAACATGAAGCTGAGAAATTCATTCGATTAGAAGAATCACGAGCCGAGAGGCAGGAAGTAAATGCTGCACAAGGCGAAGGAACCGCCAGGGAACAGTCCAGGGCAGACAAAGGAAAGAGAAAGCAGGATGACGCACATGATGGTCCTGATAAACGGAAGAAATTCCGAGAGCCTAGATTCAGGCAATACACAGATTTGACGGCAAGCCTAGAAAGGATTTACACTGAAACTCAGGGGCAACTCCCCTATCGAAAACCACCCAGGAGAGATCCCACGGAGCGGGAGCGCAGGACTGGAAAATACTGCCTATTCCATTAGCTGGATGTGCACACAACCGATGAATGCCGCCACCTAAGGGATGAGGTGGAAGAACATGCCAGGAGTGGTAGATTGCCACAATACACCAGAGAACGGGCAGCGACAGTAAGACCTAAACAACCACCGCCTCCACCTAACAGGAATGATCCTGGATCGGGATCACGACTCGTCATCAACTGATTGTGATGGCAAGGGCCAAGTTCAAGATTTGGACTCTGGTCGATTAGTTTTCTTAGATTTGATTTCCAAAATAAAACGGCTATCCCACTTACTCATGTATGGGAACCGGAGAGATCCCTAGGCATGCTCTAAGATGGAAATAGACCGCTCCGCCCGGAGAGGCATTGTCTTGTTTTTCCTGGTGTTTGAGATTGAACATCTAGGATTTGAATTTAATAAAGAAACATTTATTGAAACAAACCTTTGACCGGAGAGTTAAAGGATAAACATTAAATATCAATATAAAGATGATCGCTTTATGATCCTACCCGAAGAGGTGGGGTCCGGAGTGCAAGAAGTGAGTTGCTTCGCCGGAGAGCGACAGGATCGACTCACTTAAGCATCGTTTCCTATTCACCGGAGAGTGATTGGATCGGGATTCGATAAGAGCCCGGAGAGGCTATGATCGGCCCATGATTTAGGCCATGACATCGCTTAATGTTCAGATACACTGAACCGGAGTGCAAGAAGTGGGTCGCTTCGCCAGAGAGCGACAGGATCGACCCACTTAATGTTGTTTCCCCTTCACTGGAGAGTGACAGGATGGGATCCAGCAGGAGCCCGGAGAGGCTACGATCGGTCCAGAACGGCCAAGACATCGCTTCACGCCCTAACTGGGGCCAGAGTGCAAGGGGTAGAAAGCAACGCCGGAGTGCAATAGGATCTTTCTATTCGACCGCTAAGTCTGGAATGGGCTTCGCAAGGGTCCGGAGCGATCATCAACAGTCCGGAGAAACTGTAGAATTTCATTCTTAACTTCCACTGGAAGAAATTGATAATGTTTCGGCTTCGAACAGCCATGGACTTGATTAAAAATTCTATAAGCTCTGAATAAAACCTGAACTCAATGCATTCGATTTGAGATCGATCAAAACACACCTTTTACCAAAAGGCATGTTTTGGGGGGCAAAGTGTTATCCCAACTTTTAGCAAAGCTGAGATACCCAAAACTGACTGAAAATCAATAATAACTAGCCATGAAAGTCAACTATGCATTGCAGGATAACCATGGATATCGATGAATTTTGTCCGAATCCGGATCGGGCTGCAACTGACAAGACATGACAAGCAAAGCCATAAAAGCCAGCGTTCCAAATTTCAGGTTAATTGGAGTTCGCATGGACGAGATATGATCGATTCGAATTAAAGAAAGTATGCCGTTCGTATCCATCATAGAGTTGAAGTGATGCCCTATTCGAATCCATCAGGTTCGTATCCATCAAAATGGCATCGCCTCAGTATGTTCGAATCCATCGAGTTGTCTTGTATGGTTTGGCTCCATCAGGTCCGTATCCATCAGGTTCATGCATACCCGGCAGTTCGTATCCATGGAGCAGCAGCTTTCGCATCGATCAGTATGGGCTTGACTCAATGGTTTCGCATCGATAAGGTAAGTGGGCAGGTAAAACTTTGTTCGTATCCACCAGGCAAAGCCTTGTTCATATCCTTTAGGTAAGGTCTCACTCGTATCCATCCCAAGGATGAGATTCGTGTCCAGTTCGTCACGACCACTTCGTATCGATGACCCCCATAGTCATTTCGTATCGATCATATCTCACAAACCCTCGATCCAAATGCAATGAAATTTTCACAGTAGCTTGCATACAAGGTAAAGAACAATCCTGCCAAGTTTCAGCTCGATTGGGTCATTTCTTGGTGGATACGAAATTGCTTCGTATCGATCGCAGATCGAGTCGAAACTTGGTGGGGTCGGTCGCGTGGGCCCCCTCACATGCCAGAAGAAGTCTCCCGAAGTTTGGGCGTGATCTCAGCTTCCTACACCTATAAATAGCCCCCTAAAGCCTGCAGAAAAGGGGATCTTTTGGCCATTCGACGTCCAGACTCTGCCGGATTCAATTCTACTTCTTTCCATTGCTGTTATACTCGAGTTCACTCATTGTATCTACTGTAATCATCTGTAATCAGCAGAGAACATCAATAAAAGATAAAAATCATTGAAGTGGACGTAGGCCGGAGATAGCCGAACCACTATAAATTTCATGTTCTTGTGATTTATTTCTGGATTGCTGTTTATTGCTAGCTTAGATCTGAGATTTGTGTCTGAATATTGCTGATTTGTGTTCATACACTGGTGCTTTCGCAATACTTGGAGTTTGTGACCATTTTTGGCGCAGACAATTCTCAACTCATGTTGTTTAATATTTTGATTGTTGAAACCCTAGACCTATTACCTCATGTAGTAGTAAAATCATAGATGTTTATATTCTTGGTTGTTAGTAAATTCGGTGTTCTCGAAGTCAGAATGACCAATGCTGGAGTAATCAACCTCGACGGACTATCCGGGGGTTTCTTGGAGCTACAACAGCACCAGGACTCGCCACCATCGGTGGATCGGTGGGCACAACGGTGCATCGGTGGCAAACTCCTGGGGCTGTTTCAGCTCCAGGTGAAGCCCTCCAACCTGCTTAGTCTTCGCCCGATCATTGCCTTGTTTATTTCATTTATTTCCTATGTTTTGTGTGATCTTGTGTAGCTATTTTGACATCCAATTCAATCCATCTTCTAATTTATAAAAATGTATTTGGAAATGATATAGAGCTTAATTCTATTGATCTAACTATTCATATGATTTGCCAGATTGAATCTCTTTGTTTAGACATGATTTGATGCTTATATCTAATGGCTTTCAATGTTTCATTCCGGGTTTTGATTATTGAATTTGTGAATTTATCTTGGATTTATTTTGCTATGGAATTATTCTATGGATCCGTGACATAAAAAATCGGATTTATGGATAAATATGAAAGGTGTTTAATTATGTATTTATGGAAGATTTTAAGTAGTTTTAAAGATGGAATTAAATTGATTTTAATTCCCTGTTTGATTCAAAATATTTGCTTATGGAAACAAAAAAGTTTCTTAAAAATGAAAAATATTATTTTATTTATGAATTCAACTTCTAGAATTTTAGATAGTAGAATTTTAATTATCGGAGTTTAGTAATAATATTTTATGATATATATATATGTATGTATGTATGTATGTATATGAAATCAAAGTGGGGTTTTTAAGACATTTAGAATATCATTGTATATTCTAAGGAAAGTGTTTTGAAAGTACTTCCATAAACATACACTTATTTTGATTTGATTATTTTTCTATGAAATGAGAAATATACTTAAACAATTCATTGTAACAAGTGGTTATGGGACACTAGTTATCACTCCATTGTTTAATTGTACGACTTATTTGCATAGAGTATTTGGTAGTGGAAGTTACTAACTAGTAATAAATATTTTAACAACACCAGGTGGTTATGGGATGGGTTTTACCTTGATAATTTCTATTAAAAGAGTATGTGTCATGAGATTAAATAATATCTTGGGGATGTGAGTTACTATATAACTCGTTATATTCGTTAGTGCATTCGTTAGCTTGACCTTGTAGTCCAGTTGTTCGACCTTGTGGCTTGAAGGCGAAGGTCACACCCAGAGTCATGGTATTCTTTTTAGTTTCTGGCCCTATATCACTGAGCCAACAGTCTATACCATGGGCTATATTTCATAATATAGCACTTGCATCACTCGCTAGTAGTCGTGGCACCTTAGCAGTTCGATTTTAGGTTGAACATATGTTATGAATATCTGATACCGTTGGACCGTAGGAGTTTAGCGGGCTAAAATTGTGGAGCTTTTCTTATCAGTCTCCCC
Organism: Allium fistulosum; assembly: GCA_030737815.1. Classification (NCBI taxonomy): domain Eukaryota; kingdom Viridiplantae; phylum Streptophyta; class Magnoliopsida; order Asparagales; family Amaryllidaceae; genus Allium; species Allium fistulosum. The sequence goes on from CM060907.1 coordinate 1,106,248,934, forward strand.
TTAGAAGAGAGAAATTCACACTAAGAATATTTTATCGGTCATGATAATTAATGTGGTGTTTGCAACCAACCAAACTGCTAGTGTGGTGTTAGAGACCGACCAAACTGCTAGAGTGATGTTAGCGACCTACCAAATCACTAGAGTGGTGCCAGCGACCGGCCAAACTGTGAGAGTGGTGTCAGCGATCTGCCAAACCGCTAAAGTGGTGTGAGCGACCGACTAAACCGCTAGTGTGGTATAAGCGACCGACCAAATTACTAGTGATTATGTATTAGTGTATTCGGGTATCTATCTCTTCCTATTCTTCGTAGCATTTTATGTTGGGTATGAATTCCCTTTTTGTGCCTTGAATATTTTGGTATGATTGCACCATATTTAAGACGATAGTCCATGGGAGACTTGATACGATTTTGACATGGTGTGATTTTTTTGGTTTTATTGATTTAAAATGGCTATGTATGAATCGCCATAGTTGTGTATGATATTCTAGAAAAGACTCAAGAATTGTCAAGATCACTTGTATGTTAAATTTTGTTAGATATATAGGTATTAATTAGTAATACTCTTTAGTAATATAGATATAGAGGTGGGGTGTTATAGAACCGTTCAAAAAGAATTAGGCAAAGGTCTGACTCTGCGCATCATGATGCTATAGTTGGTCAAACTCTTGGGACTCATGCTACTCCTAGTTCCACCGTTGATTCCTCTACCAGCGCTGGTTATGAACCAGAGAAGCAACAACTCCAAAAATCCACTGTTCTTTCCCCTATTCCTATGAGAATTCTTGGCAGCACTCCAGCTTACGTGGAAGTTCAAACTAGAGAAGGTACCTTGTTGACTTCTCCTGTTTTCTAGAGAGTTGACGTGTCGCCGGTCAACATCACTAACCTCCCTCTTTGTATTTCTTTAACTGTAGGTCAGCCTGTAATTGCTTCGCTTCCTTCTAAGGATTCACAACCGATGCCATAAATATCGATGACATGGTCCATAACTATCACGATTTCGACAACAATTCCTAGCATCCCGGTTGAGGAGATCATGAGCCTTGACGAGTGCATGATAGATGCTTTATTGGAAGAAGGAAACGATTAGAATTAGGGGACTCAAGTTGATGAGGATGTCATTATTACCGAGGTCTCCCGGTCCCTATCGGGTCCCTCCATGCATGAGCTTGAGCAAAAACTTAGGGCAGATATACTCCTAGCCAGTCAAATCAAGCAGGAGCAAATAGAAGTTTTCCCTCTTCCGTTGTCGATCACTTTGCCCGGGAAAACCATTTTCACTCCAGTTCACATTCCTTCACTTGAGGGTGCTCGAAGTACGTTGACAATATTCTCACAAAGCGTTCCAGCCTCCATTTTTCCACCCGGGAGTGGCCAGAGTGTGCCTATAAGACTACGCAAAGCACTTCTCTCAAAGGCCAAGGCAATAGAGGAAGAGGTGGAAAGAGGCAAGGAGAAAGCTCGAGTGAAGTCTTCCCTAGTTCTAGGAATAAAAAGAAGTCAAAGAAGAAATAGCTGTCAGTTTGTTTTTCCGAATATAGATTTCTTTTGTTTGTTGGCTGGCTTTGTATGGGTTTGGCTCCCCGTTATATCTTTTTTGCTTTTCGTGTGAATCATTTGTATTTAGCTTTCCTGGTTTAATGCAATAACAAATACTCTTTATTTTGTAAAAATCTTTGCTCAAATTTATCTAAGTACTTAAGAAATTTACTTTCCATTCAATGTACTTGCGATTCATTTCTTTTAGTGATCATTTTAGGAACAAGTCCTTATTCCATTTTATATTTTTTTCGACTTCACACAGCTCAAGTGATTGCAAAGTAATCCTTAGGTAAACCATTTAAAACAGTGGTTTGAATATCCTTTTCCAGGATAATAAGTCCCTACCGCACCAAATTTCGGGCGCAGGTTTAAGTTAACTACTTAAAATTATAGTCTGCACATCCTCATCCTGGATGTTTGCATTCGATCTAGCCTAACTCTGGGCATTAACCAAAGGCTTACAAATTGGATCTTGCTTTACTCTTGGCGTAGACCCTCCATTTTGCCTACTCAGGGCAAGACATTAAGGATCATAAAGACTTGTTATGCCTATTTTCGTTTATCCTTCGCCCTAGTCTAAGGACGAGAGTTGAGTGAGCGATTGGTTGTATCATGCTCCTTTTGTTTTATACTTCTACACTCCATTTGAGGGTAAGGGTTGGCATACAGATGGTTGTGTCATGTCTGATTCTAAGTTTGTGCTCTTGCAATCTAAAGGCAAGAGCTAGTTTATGGATGAATGTGTTTCATCCGGCTTAAGTTTATATTTTGACTCCTACACCGGGAACGAGAGTTAGGGTATGGAGGCTCATATCCCAGTTTGTGTTTATACTCCTACCCTCGATGCGAAGGCAAGAGTTGGGATGCAGACAGTTATATCATTTCCGGTTTATGTTTATACTCTGGCTCCTACTCCAGGAGCGAAAGTTAGGATGCAGACAGTTATGTTGTGTCCGACTTATGCATATACTTTGGCTCCTATTCCGAGAGTGAGAGTTAAGATGTGGATAGTTATGTCATGGCAGGCTTATGTTTATACTCCTGCTCCTACTCCGAAAGCGAGAGTTAGGATGCTAACAGTTGTGCCATGTCCGGGTTATGTTTACACTCCTACCTCCAACTCGAAGGCAAGAGTTGCTGATGTCAATATCCGGACACGAAAAAGGGACTTCACAGGCTCGATCATGGGCCATAGAAGATTGACCGATACCTATCTCCGAGTACCTACGCGCCTGCATTAATCATATGCAGATTCACTCGGGTTGGTCAAGTCACAAATCCTAAGAAATAGAGAGACAAAATTCTTGGCTTGAAAGCCCGTTTTATTGGATTAAAGATGGAAAGTGATGAAATTCTATCTTATTGCACAGCTCTAGCCAGTTATTTACAAATTTATTCTCAAAGTGAAATAGCATCGTATATGCTTGTTATTCCACGCCCTCAGGAGTGAGATCATGTACGTAGTTGCCAGCTTGAAAGTGTCATCTTAAGCTTTTCCTCTATTACGTATGAACATTCCCAAACCGGGCCCAAGTTCTTAAGGATAAGGAAGATTTGTTTGAGAATCCCCAATTCCATAGGTTCGATTCTTGACTTTGGTGTTATAATATTGTCCAACTTGGTGTTTGTGTGCAATTGTTCTCAACTAAGCTTCGGTCCGCTTCTCATCAATCATTTCAAGAGACTCTAGAAGGAGTTTATCATTCGTCCATGGATCGTAGTGGGCAACCCAATGAAAAGGTACTTCCAGTTCCATGGATCGTCGTGAGCGACCCAATGAAAAGGTACTTCCAGTTCCATGGATCGTAGTGGGGACCCAATGAAAAGGTACTTCTAGTTCGATCGGGATCATAGCCTCCGATCCGTATGCTAAGGCAAACGGAGAATGGCCAGTCGTTGAATAATGTATGGGTCGATAAGCCCAGATTATTAACAGGAGTTCATTGACCCACTTGCCTTTGGCCTTCTCTAGTCTTTTCTTAAGAATGGACTTGATAATCTTGTTTACAGCTTCAACCTATCCATTTTCCCGAGGATGTGCTACTGCTGCAAAGCTCTTCTCTATGCGATGTTGGCAATAAATATCCTTAAACTCCGTGCTATCGAATTGGGTCCCGTTATCGGTAACGATTTCTTATGGAACTCCAAAGCAACAGATGATATTCCAAACAACAAAGTTGATTACTTTCTTCATGGTAATCATGGCCAAAGGCTCGCCTCAGCCCATTTAGTAAAGTAATCAGCCGACATGATGGTGTACATTGCACTACCTTTAGATATCGACAATTCATCGACAATATCAATCCTCTAAACTGCAAACGGCCAAGGACTGACCATTTGGTTAACTTCTAGAGGGGCCCTTGGAATTTTAGCAAATCTCTAGTACTTGTCACACTTCCGGGTATAATCAACTGCATCTCAATTGACAGTTGGCCAGAAATATCCATAAAGAAGGATATTCTTTGCCAGGGTCTGCCCTCTAGTGTGGTCGTCACAACCCCTTCATGAATTTCCCTCAAAACTCGCTTGACCTTGCCTTGAGAGACACACTGAATCATAGGGATAGAGAAACCCTTCCTGTACAATAATCCTTCTTACATGATGTATCTCAAAGTTTGGCAAAGGATTTTGCGTCATTTATTCCTTCTCTCTAAAAGGATCCCTTTTTGCAAATAATCCTGAAACGGAGTCATTCGTGACTCCTATTCAAGTTCGGTCTCCTAGATCCAATCGACATCCATCAAGTCAATGTTCGGAGATAAAACCACTTACATGTGAACCAGGCCCATGAGCCATGCATCTCCGGAACTAGCCAACTTAGCTAGCGAGTCGGGTTTCTCATTTTCCTCTCTGGGAATGTGTATGATCTTGTAATATTCAGAATCATCAAGCAACTCAAGAAACTGGTTTAGATAGGGAGATCACCTTGCTTCTTTTTCCTGATATTCTTTCCGAACTTAGCATACCACTAGCTAGGAGTCATAGAAAATGTGCAGTCTTTATTTTCAGTTCCTTTGCGATCTTGAGTCCTACAATCAAGGCTTTGCATTCGACTTCATTGTTCATTTCTAGAAAGTCGAGTTTCAAGGTGTAGCAGATTGGGTGTTCTTCGGGAGTGACAAGCACAATTCCAACACTAGAACACCGATCATTGGATGCACCATCCGTGTACATCTTCCATCCAACTTCCCTTCCTCTACTCCTCTCTAGAGAATCGTCTTGTGTAGTGAATTCAACTATGAAATCCACAAAAGCCTGACCCTGGATTGCTCTTCGAAGGTGATAAGTGGTAACGTATTGACTCAATTCAATGTTCCATTTTAGCAGCCTTCCTAAAGTCTCAGGTCATTGCAAGACTTGTCGTAAAGGCCGGTCGGTAAAGGCGTTGATCGGATGAGACTGGAAGTAGGGGTGGAGCTTTCTTGAAGTGATCAACAAACAGTATGTGAGCTTTTCCAGTAGACCGGTCGTTGGATGCAAGATTCCTCACGTACAAGCGCGATGCTCAGAGCATGCACCGACATTGCCATGTACGTAAACAAGTACTCATCATCCACCGGCTTCAAAAGGATATGAGGTCTTTCCAAGTCATTCAACAAAGCTTAGAACGCGTCTTTGCACTCCTAGTTCCATTCAATGTTTCTCTTTCCCTTCTTGATCACCTCAAATAAAGAGATGCATTTGTCAATGGCCCTGAATCGACTCAAGGAGGCGACTTTCCCCTTCAAGCTTTGGACCTCCTTGATCGTCTTTGGGGCTTCGATCTCTCTCAAGACCTTGATCTTCTCTAGATTGGCTTTAATTCCATGAGAGTTCATAATGAAGCCTACGAATTTTCCCGATGCAACACCGAATGAGCATTTCAAGGGATTGAGCTTCACTTCGTATTGTCGAAGGACACCAAACATTTCTGCTAGATCATCGATGTGGTTTCTCGAACTTCATGACTTCATAAGCATGTCATCCACATAAACCTCCATCAATCACCTAATTTTGTCTTTAACCATCCAGTTTACGAGTCTCTGGCAAGTCGCTCCTGCATTCTTTAGTCCAAAAGGCATAACCAGGTAGCAATAGAGTCAAAGGTCGATGATGAAACTAGTGTGCTCCTGATCTAGGACGTGCATTGGGATCTGATTGTATCCAGAGTATACGTCCGTGAATGATAGTAACTCGTGTACGACAATTGAGTCTACCAATTGATCTATTTTTGGAAGCGGGAAGCTATTCTTCGGGCACACTTCATTCAATTTCGAATAGTCAATGCATGTCCACCACTTTCCATTCACTTTCTTCACCAAAACAAGGTTTGATACCCAATCCGGATATAATGCATCATGGATGAAGCCATTATCATTTAGCTTATCCACTTCTTCCTTAAGTGTAGTGGATCTCCCCAGACCCAGGTTGCAATATTTCTGTTTCATAGGAACACATTTGGAATTTATGTTTAATGCATGGCTTGCTATCCCAAGCGAGGTCCCATACATATCAGACCGTGTCCAGGCAAAAACATACAGGTTTGTTAGGAGAAAACCAACCAACTCCCTTATTATACTAGTACCGAGCTGAGATCCGACCTTCAGGACTTTACTCGGGTCATCCTACCTGACTGGAACAACGATTGTCAACTGAACCGGAGCTGCTCGTCCGCTCTCCGGCTCTTTTCATTGGTCCATGTCATTGTAGAGCTGACTTACCTGAGCCATGGCTTCGACGGTAGTTGCTATGTGCCCAAAGCCTTTGTGCAGAGGACCCCTTCTACACTCTTTCCTTTCTCCTTACGCTTTGCTTCCTTTAGTTTAGCAACATAGCACTCATGGCCAGCCACTTGATCTCCATGCACGATCCTTACTCCATTATCTGCAGGAAATTTCATAGTTAAACACCAAGGAGCGACAACCGCTTTGAATTCAGCTAGGGTCGGTCGGCCAAAGAATGCGTTATAAGAAGAATAGATATCCAACACTAAAAATGGCACGACCCGCACTCGCCTACGGTCGCCCTCACGAAGTTCCCCCGGTAATTCGACAAATCCTATGGTTTCGGTAGCTATCCAATAGAACCCATGTGTATGAGACCTACAGGGCTTCAAATCTCTATCCTCTAAGATCATTTGATTGTAAGCTTTTTGGAAAAAAATATTGACTGAACCCCCACAGTCAACAAGCACATTTCGTATAACAACATGACCAATCATGGTTGAGATCACGAGTGGATCAATCGTCGGAGACTCTTCTCCATCAACATCCCCGTTTCAGAAAACAATGTCGTTTGTCATAGTTCATGATTGTTTTATCGAAGCTTCAACCTCGACAACATGGTAACTTTTGTTCTTTGCATGCTTTAAGGCTCTAATATATCTATCCATTTTTGAAAAGCTCTTATCGGTAAGATGAGGCCCACCGATGATTGTGTTTATCACTAATCATTTTTATGGCTGCCTGAATACTTCAGCACCAGGCTCAGCTTGCCCCCATTCGGAAGATGACCCAGTGGAGCTAGAATTTCCTTGCCCGCCATCCTGTAGGGCATTAGCATATTACTGCAGTTTCTTTTTCCTTATTAATTCTTCAACCATATCGCGTAAGTGCATGCACTCATTAGTATTATGACCGTGAGTCTCAAGGAATCTATAGAACTTGCCCGACTTACTCTCCTTCTTAGTTGACTTTCTAGGAGCCCGGTTCCTATACAGTTCGGTATTCTGAATAGCCAAATAGATGTTCTCTATCGAGTTGTTCAATTCGGTGTAATTGTCATACTCGAGACCTCTGAAACGACTCTTATTATTTGGCTTCCTTCTTTACCCTATCATTGTTCTGTTTTCCTCCTTTGTTCTCATTACCAACTTTCACATCAACATTTTCAAAGCTTCCTCCAGATTGCTTTACAACAATATTACTCTGAATCGGCTCATTTGAACTTCCAGCATTAGTTCTCCGTGGACTCGCGTCCTCCCAACGCAAATACTCATTAGAATTCTTATAGAAAGCTTCCATTATCAACGTCTGCTTCCTTTTTATCCAATCGCCAAAATCTGAGTCGAGATAAACTCCTCAACAAAGTGCTATATACACCATATCTTCCTTTAGATCTATTATTTCCATTACAGCCATGTGTAACCGATTTAAATAGTCCCATAGCGACTCTCCTTCAACCTAATATACACTAGACAGTGACATCATGTATTTTGGATGTGAGGTGTGCAAACAGGATCGCTCCATGAATTTTCATGATAATTCAACAAAATATTATATGGACCTCGACGGAAGCCGAGTGAACCACATCGTAGCCACCACTTTTAAGAAAATTGGGAAACAACAGCACTTCACAGCATCCGAAGCCCTAGATAAATCCATGTGCCATTCATATCTTAATAAGTGTTTCCTAGGATCCTTCATTCCTCCATACAACGACATTGTAGGCATGTTGAATCTCCCGTGGTATCTCATGTGAAGGATGTCCTCTGTGAACGGGTTATGACTAGCATAAATTCCCCAATCATCATTAATTATGGATCTATTTTCACTAGCCAACCTCTTAATCATATACTCCAAACAGTTTGAATAAACAAGTTCGATTGAATGGTAGTGATCGGGTCCTGTGCCAAGTGTTCGACCCAACGAACACTCTCAGGAAGATGCTCAGTACCTAGGCTCCCTAAACTCCAAGGGACCTATTCGTCCAGCATTACCTCCTGTTTGATTCTCGTGAGCTGTATTATCAACAATATTGTGATTTTCCAATATATACCTCCAACAGTACATCTAGGGATGATATCCATGCCGCCTTCCAAAAGATGGGCTCAGGTCCCACCATTTTGGGGATCGGTACCGTGTCCCAAATGGGGATAGGTACCGATCCTTGAATTTGAGCCTGTGGCTCGTCCTTTTCCTTATGCAGATGTTCCAGCAGCATATTGAGTTTTCTTCTTCCTTCCTTCTCTCTGTCCTTGCTCGGGTGAAAATAAACTCTTCGAATCTGACCTAGAATCCCTTCTACTCCATCTACTACTGTTTTGAGTCAACTCATTCAGCAGCCTTAAGCTCTATTCATCGTGTTGCTCATCTCCTATTGTCTAGCTTGAATTTGTCTTCCATTTGCTTCATCATCCTATCCATCTCCATTGTGGTCATAATGTCAGTTGGAGTTTGGACATTGGGTTGAGTTGGTTGGACAATTCCATCTCCTTGTTGAGGATTCTGATTTCAATTTCAGTAGTAGCTCTGGAGTTGGTAGAACGATCTCTTTCTGATGGGGCTATGGTAAAAGGCTTTTAGTAGATTAGTTGGAAATCCGAGTTGTAGAGATCGAAGGAAGATAAATTGGATCTATCTCTTGGATATAGGAAATTCAATAGTAAATGATGGATCCAAGTACCCTAAGATTGAATCTCTCAATGAAAGCACCAAAACGTTTGAACCAAAAATGGCATAAACACTTAAAAGATTATGTAGTAAAGATTAAATAAAGAATAGTAGATGAAAATGAGGAAATAAACAAGGTACAATCATTTATATTGGTTCAATAAAGCAAGAACTATGTCCACTTTGAAGTTTTATTGCTTATTTCTGATTTGAAGGCAGAAGTTCTTGGGGGTCGGTACAACTCCAACACTTAGAATTTCAAATTTACAAGAATATAAAAAATAATGGAACTAGAGCCAAAAGGTCCCAAAATGAGCTCTACCCCCTATTTATAGAGGTAATGGGCCTAAAATCTAATTTAAAATATCTCCAAATCACTATTCATGAACTTGACCAATTCTTCCAAAATAATAGGTGACAACTTAGCAGAAGTTGGGACTTGGTAGCGATCCCTAAGTGGGAGTCGATACCGATCCCCAAGATGCCCATATTCGGCGTCTTTAATCCCTCACCTTGAATCATCTTATAGTTTGCTTCTCGATTCCACAAATGCTCGTACTTGTTTTAGCTTATTTTCAAGCTAAAATGATGGAGTTGAAGGAGAACAAAGTTGTAGTTTCAAGTGTCCTTGGAGTTTGATGGAGAAATGCATTGAATCAACAAATCGACTTTGAAAATAGTATTTTGCATTGAGATAAGCATGTAGGCAAAAGATGGAGTCCACCTATGTTGTATTTGAGAGTCAGTATTGATCTCCAGTGGGAGTCGACACCTATTCCCGACTTAGAGGATCCCACTATCCTATTGTTCTTTATGGTTTTAGCTTTGACTTCGTGGATCTGTACGTGCTTAGTTTCTAGACATCTGGCTATCTTTTCGGGCATTCCAGCCATAATAACTCTAAGTTTTATCTGTCTAGTTTGTTCGGATTCTGCCTGGTCAAAGGGCAAGATAACAATAACTTTAATAACTCTTATGTTCCCAAAATAATTCTTCATAAAACAATTTATTATTTGAAACACTTTTATTTATTATAAATTTATTTCATTTTCAAACCTCCTTAACAAATAATTAACTTACCTTAAATCATTATTAATATATGTTTGCGCAAAAAATGGTCACAACCCCCAAATATCGTGAAAGCACCAAGTTATGAATATAAATCAGCAATATTCCAAATACAAATGACAGATCCAAGCAAATAGAGTGTAACAATCCAGGAATAACAAGCAGAAACACGAGATTTATAGTGGTTCGGCTATCTCCGGCCTACGTCCACTCCAAAGTTTTATCTTTTATTGATAATCCTTGCTGATTACAGATGATTACAACAGTTACAATGAAGAGTTTCGAATATAACAACAATGGTGAGGTGTAGAATTGAATCCGGCAGAGTCTGGACGTTCAATAGCCCCAAAAAGATCCCTTTTCTACAGGCTTCAGAGGGGTATTTATAGGCGTAGGAGGATGATATCGCGCTCAAACTTCGGGAGACTTCTTCTGGCACGTGAGTGGGCTCACGCGACCGACCCTACCAAGTTTCGACTTGATCTGCGATCGATACGAAACAATTTCGTATCCATCAAAAAATAATCCAATCGGGCTGAAACTTGGTGGGAACATTCCTTACCTTGTATGTAAGCTCCTATGAAAATTTCATGGCATTTGGATTTGTCGTTTAGGAGATATGATCGATACAATCTCGTTTTCTTCGTAGGCTGCAGATTTCGAATCCATTGGTTCGAATCCATCCCCTTTGTGTCATTCATGCGCACGTGCTCGCTCACTAACGTGGTACGATAAACCAAGGGAGATCCATATTCCTCGCCATTTTGAACGCTTCTTCCCTTGAATCGTGCTCACATCCATACTTTGCGTTTGTTCGTGCCGATAATTTTGCTTTGCATCTGTATCCAACTGCTTGCATCGTACCGTTGATTCATATCGATTTCAGGAGTGTGTTTCGTATCGATCTATCCGATCGATACGAAATAATGTTATGCGAGGTTTTATCGATCGATACGAAAAACGCACGAAGGGCCAATCATATGGATACGAAGCTAGACACAGATGGATACGAACGAAGCCTTACCTGATGGACACGAACTCTGATGGCCTCCCATGGATACGAAAGTGCCAAATCCTTCCAGCCTTCCTATCTGATCGATACAAAACCACCGAGTCGAGCCCATGCTGATCGATACGAAACCACCGAGTCGAGCCACCATCTGCTGATCGATGCGAAATGCATCGATACGAATCATGCCTTACGCACCTTAATCCATCCATATCTTGTGCATACGACCTCCGATTGATCTGAAACCTGAAACATAGCCTCTCCTAGTCCTGATCATCATCTCCAATAGATTCCATTCTAATCGATGCTCGGCCAAATTTTGACGACATCCTTTGTAGCCTTGTTTCTAATTGATCTCCAATCCTAATATCCATCGTTCCTTGCCAATTTGTTGATATTCCGGCCTTGACCAAAAGGTGGGATAACATTTGCCCCCAAAACATGCCTTGTGATAATAAGGTGTGTTTTGAATAGTTCCGAACCCGATATCCGAAGTCCATAGCCAATTCCATGTCCATCCGAACTCGATGACCGAGCCTTTAATCCATCCTTATCCATCGGCCAATAACCGAATCCATGACCTCTCCAGTCAATATCCGAATCCATAACCTCTCCGGGTTTGTGCCAAGTGCAATCTACACTTGATGACCGTGGTCTAGTGTCCCTGGACGTTGAGTAGTGCCATGGCTTAAGTCCTAAGCCGAATCCTGGACCTCTCTGGGTCGCTGTTCAAATCCGTAACCTCTCCGGGTTCTTGCCAAGCGCAATCCACACTCGACGATCGTGGTCCAAAGTCCCTGGACATAGATAATGCCGGGGCTTAAGTCCTAAGCCGAGTTCTAGTCACTCCGAACCCTTGTTGAGCATAGTCCATACCCAACGACCTGAAATAATAACCGATAATATAGGGCCTAAGTCCTAGGCCGAATCCTGGTCACTCCAGACCCTTGTCGAGCGTTGTCCATGCTCGACGACCTAAGTAAGTCAATTCATCTCGTTCGGGCAAAGTGACTCACCCCTTGCCAGGTATTATCCATACCCGACGACCATTTACCAAAAACCAGACAAAAATCCAATCAAAATCCAATCCAAAATCCAAATCAAATCAGAAATCCGAATCAACATCCAAAACAGAAAACAATCATCCAAAACGAGAATCCAAGTTAAAAAGCAAATAAAACTAGGAGTTCAAACCAAACTCCAAAACCAAACCAGAATAACGAGCGTCTAATCCAAAAATAAGAGACAGATTTCACAAACCATAGCTTCGCGGCCTATCATTATTCAGAGCATGCCTAGGAGCTATCTCCGTCCCCATACATGTGTAAACGACTCGGTTGCTTGCCAATGGTTTGTTACTTATTTCATACTATCCCGGTCAATTGATGACCAATCGACCATCATTCCTGGGCCTCACATCATCATGGTTTGAGGTAGGCGGTGGTTGCTCCTGTTTCACCGCTGCATTCCGTGCCCCAACATACTGCCTCAATTGTCCATTCCTCACATGCTCCTCAACTATGTCCTTTAAGTGCCTGCAGCTATTGGTATCATGCCCGTCCAAATCGTGGAAGAGACAATGCCTTCCTGATGTCCTCTCCCGTTCGGATGGTTCTCTCCTAGCCGGCCTCCGGTAAGGAAGGCGATTCCGAGTTTCCATGTATATCTGCTCCAGCGTCTCGTTTAATCCCGTGTATGTGGAAAACTTTGGATCCCTCCATCGCTTCCTGGCTTTTCCTGAATCGTCATCCATCTTCCTCTTTCCTTTATCCTTATCTGAGCTTCCGTTGGATGGTCCTCCACCCTCAGTCGCATTCACCTCCTTTAACTTTAAGTCCATACATGCATCTTCTTGCCGAAGGAATCTTTCAGCTTCGTGAAAGAACTCCCCGAGATCCAATGGTGGGTCTCGTATTAAAGATACCTTAAAATCCGAATCCTCTCCGACTCCCGACACCGCCGCCATCAAAACCATCGATGGATCTGGCCGATCCACTGAAGCAACTGCCGCGTTGAATCGAGTTAGAAAAGCTCTAAGTGATTCATCCGTCCTTTGCTTTACCGACGTTAGCGTCATTACGTTCTTTGGTCTCTTGATATGAACCCGAAACTGTCCCAAAAACCTGTCCACCAACTCCCTCCAGGTCCTGATAGATCCTTCTCCCAGCTGCCAGAACCACATTGCAGTTAGGTCCGTCAAGTATAAAGGGAAACATCGGGCCATTACTTCCTCCGATGCCCCCAGCACTTCCATGTGTCTAGTGTATCTCGTCAAGTGATCGGTTGGGTCAGCCTTGCCATCATACACTTCCACGCTAGGCAGCTTGAACTTGGGTGTATTCTGAGCTGTCCTAATTTCCTGAGTAAATGGACTCCTGTTCGCTCCTTCCAAATCTCTACTGGTCAAACCTCCACGCATAGTTCTCCTAATAATCTCAACTAATCCAGCATTGTCCGTCAAAGGTTGCCCCCATGTCCTTGAGGGAATTCTGGTACATATTCTTCATGCGGTTCATTAACATCAGCGTTCATCCTAGCCTGTTGGGCTCCATCCAAAGGTCTTCCAGTGCCAGATCCAGCAGGCCTGCCCCCAAGCCTTTGCTGATTTCCCACTAGTTCTGTATTCTGTCCTCTGTTGGGTTCCGCAACCCTAGCTCCTTGTTCCACATTTGCAGTCGCTGTAGTTGGTCCAAGGTTCTGTGTCCCTACAGCTCTCATCTGCTCGAAGAAAGTCTGCATCATATCCTGTTGACTCTTCAACAACCTCTCATGCAATGAATTTCCCATAGCTTCCATTTCGTCTCTGGTAATGTAAATCGAAGCTTGTCCTTCTCCAGCTCCGGAGGATGCCTCTTGACTTCCTCCTTGTTAGCTTCTCTCAGGTCTTTGTCTTGTTTGTCGAGTCATTGTCTTTCAAATCTAAAGTCTTCACGCTTTCCAAATCTGAACTTCAATCCGATGTAGCGGGTGCTAGTCCTTCTCAGTGAAAGCACCAAAGTGTTTGCGCCAAAAATGGCCACAAACCCCAAATATCGTGAAAGCACCAAGTTATGAATATAAATCAGCAATATTCCAAATACAAATCACAGATCCAAGCAAATAGAGTGTAACAATCCAGGAATAACAAGCAGAAACACGAGATTTATAGTGGTTCGGCTATCTCCGGCCTACGTCCACTCCAAAGTTTTATCTTTTATTGATAATCCTTGCTGATTACAGATGATTACAGCAGTTACAATGAAGAATTTCGAATATAACAGCAATGGTGAGGTGTAGAATTGAATCCGGCAGAGTCTGGACGTTCAATAGCCCCAAAAAGATCCCTTTTCTACAGGCTTCAGAGGGCTATTTATAGGCGTAGGAGGCTGATATCGCGCTCAAACTTTGGGAGACTTCTTCTGGCACGTGAGTGGGCTCACGCGACCGACCCCACCAAGTTTCGACTCGATCTGCGATCGATACGAAACAATTTCGTATCCATCAAAAAATGATCCAATCGGGCTGAAACTTGGTGGGAACATTCTTTACCTTGTATGTAAGCTCCTATGAAAATTTCATGGCATTTGGATTTGTCGATTTGGAGATATGATCGATACAATCTCTTGTTCTTCGTAGGCTGCAGATTTCGAATCCATTGGTTCGAATACATCCCCATCGTGTCATTCATGCGCACGTGCTCGCTCACTGACGTGGTACGATAAACCATGGGAGATCCATATTCCTCGCCGTTTTGAACGCTTCTTCCCTTGAATCGCGCTCACATCCATACTTTGCGTTCGTTCGTGCCGATAATTTTGCTTTGCATCTGTATCCAACTGCTTGCATCGTACCGTTGATTCGTATCGATTTCAGGAGTGTGTTTCGTATCGATCTATCCGATCGATACAAAATAATGTTATGCGAGGTTTTATCGATCGATACGAAAAACGCACGAAGGGCCAATCATATGGATACGAAGCTAGACACAGATGGATACGAACGAAGCCTTACCTAATGGACACGAACTCTGATGGCCTCCCATGGATACGAAAGTGCCAAATCCTTCCAGCCTTCCTATTTGATCGATATAAAACCATCGAGTCGAGCCCATGCTGACCGATACGAAACCACTGAGTCGAGCCACCATCTGCTGATCGATGCGAAACGCATCGATACGAATCATGCCTTACGCACCTTAATCCATCCATATCTTGTGCATACGACCTCCGATTAATCTGAAACCTGAAACATAGCCTCTCCTAGTCCTGATCATCATCTCCAATCGATTCCATTCTAATCGATGCTCGGCCAAATTTTGACGACATCCATTGTAGCCTTGTTTCTAATCGATCTCCAATCCTGATATCCATCGTTCCTCGCCAATTTGTTGATATTCCGGCCTTGACCAAAAGGTAGGATAACAATATACATATAATAAATACACTTATTAAATAAATAATGAATTTACTTAAACCATTGTAAATAAATAATTAATATATTTCAAAACCTTCATTTTTAAATAATTAACTAATTTAGAATATAATTAATATAATATTTAATTATTTTAAAATAACTTTAATATAATAAATAACTAGACAATAGCTTTAGCAATTAAATTAAACAACTTTAAAATATAATTAATACATAATTAGTTGAACTCGAATATTTAAAATAAAAAATTATTAACTTAATTACTTTAATTTAAAATTTTCTTTACTTTTAAATGATTTAAAGTCCAAGTAAGTCCAAAAATTCGTTTCCTTTTTTCCAAATTTAGAAAAGAGACTTAGTGACCACACCGGTACTTAGACAAGTTACCATCATTTTAAATTTAATAATTCAGTTCATATCACCGATATTCACATAAACAACATATATGTAAATAAAATTCGTTGTCGACAAATGATAGATAACATGTTATCTGTCCAAGTCAACTGACATACAATTAAATGTCCAAATTTATAAAATAGCAGAACGAAGATTTATTTTACTAAATAGATGTCCAATAAAATATATTCAATTTAAACATAGCAGAATGAGGATTTATTCTGCTATCAGAAATGTCAGTGATAAAATATAGCTACTAACCGACGTAATTATTTACTGCAACTGTAAATTTAACAGTATTTTAAACTTTTACAAAACTATCGAATGACCATTCAAAAGTGTTATATCCGATGATATGAATCAGAATCGAAGTCCGCAGGTAAAAGGACCTCGTATTGATGCACTATAACCTATTTAACTTTAAAGAATTTGAATTTGAATTTGAATTTGAAAACTCAAATCAAATAAATTCTTAAAGATCTTGGGCCCAAAGCCCACAAACTTCTTCTTTCACTACTTCCTACAACTAAGATCAAAAATATCAAATACCCTAACTTCACAAAATTCAAACTTCCCTAATATAAATTCTGGAACCAAGATACATAGTGCACAAGCATGCACCATGCATATTGCCGCCTTGCTCCATCCACCACCACGAACTCGCCCCCAAGTTTTCCTCGCCTTACTCCACACGACCATCCCATCACCATTGCCTCTGGTCCCTTCCATCAAAATATGACCATCACCCGAAAGCAATCACCCAGGAACAAAACAATGACACGACCCAAAATCACCTCCTCCCGATCATCTCGGCCCAATCCAACCCTACTACCTTGGCCAATGAGACTACCTGACACCCCTCTACCTCCTACCAAACCCACATGGAGCTCAGCACTCCATAAATCCACTTATGACCTAAAACCCGAGCACATAAATCCATAGCCCATAAACCCTAGTTTGAGCACCTCAGGCCAACCCCGATCACCGCCTCACTAGCGACTAACACCACACCTCCGCCACATCCCCGGGTAGCTCCACCATTAACTGCTTGGCACCTTGTCGACATGATCGCCAAAAAACGAATTTAAACCCAATTCTGATAATCTTGCTAATTAGACAAACCCAATCATTAATAATCATGCGATTAGTTCCAATAATCTCGTTTTGTCGATACGAACGTGATTGTTGGACTTCATGATTTTGATTCATGACAAAGAGCTCAAGACAGAAAGTGGATTATCAAATATTCGACAGATTAGAGTTTAAGTTTGGTATAGATTTAATATATATTGTCAAAATCTTTCCTCAAGTTAAAACAACCTACACATTTTGAAAAACACACAGACTTATTCGACTAAATCCTCATGGTCAGTCGACTAAACTGTGTTACATTTTTTTTAAAATTTGCATGACCTAGTTGAATAAATTCCATGGTTAGTCGACTAAACATTTCCATTTTCGAACTACTATTTTTCTGTTTCAACTTAGTCGACTAAATGATTATATTCAGTCGACTAAACAAGTTCAAACTGCCATATTTTCGAATTTTCTAAAGAGACACTTCTTCTTCCTTAAGAGGAATCTCTTCCAAGAAGAGTTGCAACCATTTTCGTTCATCGAAACTCTTTGCCAACTGTTGTAACTCTTCATTCATTATATATATGCATTCCATTCAAGATCAAAGCACTTAACTTTCTACTCTCTACTCTCTTGAATATTCGGTTTTTTATAAATTATGAAATCAAGTTTATAATTCTCTTTCTAAAGCAATTTATACTTCCTTTATCTTCACAGACACACAAATATACATACCGTACTAGAGGAAAAGATTATAGGAAGTGTGTACTTCATTTGACAAATTCTGTGTTGTAACTAGAACACGCAAAGTCAAGAAAACATTTCATTTGTATCAAAATCCTGTTCGGTTGCTTAGGCAGGAAATCTTGTTCAATTTCTCAGGTGGTCAAAGTCTTCGGTTGCTCAGGCGGTGTAAATCTATTCCTCCAGGTTGAGTGAGGGTTACTAGTTTAAATCCAGAAGGAGTCTGGTACTGGACGTAGAACGGGAGTTTGAACCAGTATAAAAATCTTTGGTGTCATTTTATTTTACTGCTATATTTACTTACTTTATATTCCGCACAAGTAGTTTAGATAATATTCATATTACACGATCCTACAGTCACTTTCATTTTGTATCAGAGCAAGGTCATCTTATAACCGTAACACAGTTATCTAATATTTTAGTAATATGGAATACAACACTAGCACAATTTTTTTTGAAGGTCAATCTACTGCACGACCACCACTATTTAACGGGTTAAACAATAACTATTGGTCTACTAGAATGAGAATTTATACGCAAGTCAATGGTTATGAAACATGGAATATTACTTAAGCAGTATATCACGTACCTACTACTGAATATTTACAATGGTCTAACATAGAAAAACTAGATGCTACTGCAAATGCCAAAGCTGTGAATATGTTATTTTGTGCTTTAAACAAAAATGGGTTTAATAGAGTTAGCATGTGTACTATTGCTTATGAAATTTGGCGTACAGTTAAAGTTACACATGAAGGTAATAACAAAGTAAAGCAGAGTAAGATTTCTATGCTCAAGAATCAGTTCCATAATTTCAAAATGAAGCAAGATGAAACAATAAATGAAATGTATTCTAGATTTCAAGACATATATCATTCCCTCTAAGCATTAGGAGAAAAATTTTCAGACTTTGATATCGTTTCAAAAATCCTCAACTCTTTAACGGATGAGTAGGAACGAAAAGTCTTAGCAATCGAAGAAGTTAACGACATTTCAACCATTAAACCCGAAAAGTTGATAGGAAATCTAATGTCTTATGAAGTTAATCTCCAGGCAAAACGAGTACATATGCAAGGTAAGAAGAATATAGCATTCCAAGCAGAAAAGAGTGAATCAGATTTAGATGAGGAAGATATGGCGTTTATTGCTAAGAATTTCAAAAAGTTTTTGAAATTCCGAAAGAGCAACAAATTCAGAAACAACAAGAATAACTTCAGCGGTAATAATAACAACAAGCCATCGTCCTCTGCTCTTGAATGTTATGAATGTCACAAGAAAGGGCTCATTAAGAAAGACTGTCCTGATCGAAAGAAAGACAAATTTAAGAATAAAAAAGGCAGATTCAAAAAGAAAGCCTTCTATGTTACATAGGATGATTCAGAATCATCTTCATCATCAGACAGTGACACAGACAGCGATTCTGAACAAGCCAACGTCTGTTTTATGGCCACAAATAATGAGGTGAGTGATTTAACTTTTGAGGATTTAGTGGACATAATTCAGAATTACTCTATAAGCTAAGAAACATCAAAAGAGAATATAAAGACACTCTTGAAATATTGAATAGAACTGAAATTGAGGTAGATATGTTAAGAAATGAGAAAGAAATTTTAGAAGAAGAACTTGAAACTTTTCAAGAATCTTGTTTTAATACAACTTCTCAACTTTCTATGCTAAGCCAAGAAATTGAAACTCAAAAAGAAAAGAAAGTTGAAAATCATGATTTGCAGGCTAATATTAAAATATTAGAATTAGATATTTCTAGTCTTAAAATAAAATCAGATAATATTACTAAAAATGTCTCTAATTTTAACAAAGGAAGAGAGAATTTTTCTAAAATTATAGAAAATTCTCAATCATTGTCAAATAAAAAGGGACTAGGATATAAGCAAGCATTAAAAAGTATTCCTAAGAAAAAGAACTCTTTATATAATAATTTTAAAAGGAATAATGATATTATTGCAAAATCAGTTTCAAAAGTTCCAAATCATACTAATTCAATTAAAATTTGGGTTCCTTAAACCAACAATTTTTTGATTAGAAACAGATACATAAAATCTTTTATAAAAACTATTCACAAAAATAAAGATTTTATTTTCAAATGGAATTCTGAACCCACTTGGGTTCGGTTTCCAAAAACCTAACTCTTAGGACCCTAACAAAAGGTGGAACCAATGTTAATTCTATATTTTTTTGCAGGTACCACTTAAAAAGAGAGGAAAATGGATATTGGACAGTGGTTGCTCAAAACACAAAACAGGAAACAAAGACATATTAACAAACATTATTTACTCAAATGGAGGTTCGGTCACTTTTGGAGGCAATTCCAAAGGATACATCATCTGCAAAGGCGATCTGAGCAATAACAGTACATCTAATTTACCTCTTATTATAAGTGTTTTGCTAGTTAATAATTTAAAACACAATTTACTTAGCATCAGTCAGCTGTGTGACAAAGAATTCAATATATCTTTTTCTGAAGATAAGTGTAGCATTTTTTATCAAAATAAAAATATTATTTTTGAAGGTATTAGATATATATATATATATATATACATATATATATATATATTTGTGTGCGTGCGTGCGTGTGCGTGTGTGTGCGTGTGTGTTAAATATGAATATAAATCACAACACAAATATGTGTCTAATAGCCAAAGAAAATGGTCCTTGGTTATGGCATAAAAGATTTTGTCATATAAATTTCAAAGCTATAAACAAACTATCTAAGAATGAATTAGTAAAAGGTTTACAAAAAATGAATTTTAAGGTAAACAATATTTGTGATGCTTGTTAATTAGGTAAATTATCAAAATCGTCCTTTAAATCAAAGAAAAATATTTCTATAGTACAACCACTTGAACTATTGCGTTTGGACCTTTTTGGCCCAACTCAAGTTCAATCTATAAATCATAGCAAATATGTGTTTGTATAGTAGATGACTTTTCAAGATATGCATTTATGAAAAATAAAAGTGATAATTTTGAAAATTTCAAAATTTTTGCTAAAAGAATTCAAAATATCAAAAATTTAAAGATTAAAAACATTAGAAGTGATCATGGAGGAGAATTTGAAAATGAAGCTTTTGAGCAGTTTTGTAACAAAAAGGGAATCTACCATAATTTTTCTTTTCCTGGAACACCATAAGAAAATGGAGTTGTAGAAAGGAAAATAGAACTTTACAAGAATGTGCAAAACTTTATTAAATGGAAGCACTCTACTAAAACGTTTTTGGGCAGAAGCTATAGCAACTGCTTGTTATGTTTTAAATCGTGTTTCCATCCAACCACTAATGAAACACACTGCATATGAACCTTTTCATAAAAGAAAACCAAATATTTCATTTTTTAAAGTTTTTGGTTCAAAATGTTTTATTTTAAACATAAAAGGTCAGCTTGGAAAATTCGATCCAAAATCTGATGAAATTTTCATAGGATATTTGGAACAAAGTAAAGCTTATCGAATTTTCAATAAAAGAACTAAAATAATTGAAGAAACACTTATTATCTCCTTCGATGAAAATTTTATCTTTAATAAAAGTCTAGAGGATGATGAGATAATGACTAAGACAATCACAAATACTGTTACCCAAAATAATTTTGAAGAAGATGAAAACAATTTTTTTTTTTGGAAAAAGGTACTTTATTAACAACAGAGAATAAAGCATATATTTCCATGATATGCCTCATTAAAACCTTGCAATCCCCCTAACCTAGTCGGGTGCCTTACAAGGAAAAAGAGTACATATCACTTCCATATATTAACATTACAAAATCATGTCTATAGGAAACAAGGAGTTGAAAAGATGGAGGAGTAAACTAACACAGTACACACTCAAAAACACCCTTAAATGCTCCTTGATCTATAGACACGAAAATACATCTAAAAAAATAAAATAACCAGATACGTGAAATCGCCTAGAGGCCTACACGTGACTTAAAACAATAACTCCAGCAGAAATGAAGAGAAAAATATCTCCGGGAAGTAGAATCGACCAAGGAAAGAGAGAACCAACAACTAGATCAGAAAAAGAAGTGGATCTGGTAGCGATCCAAGAGCGACCACCAGCTCCCGGATCTAGAGTCTTCGAGGAAGACCAGAGGCAAGAAAAACAGGATCAAAGGCAGGCAAAAACTAGAGGAGACCGAGAAATGATCATGGTGGTCGTTGTTGAATTTCGAAGCTCAGATTAGCCAAGATAAGTCTCGTCTCTAAATTCATTACTTGATTTTGCACTATATACTTTAAAAGTATTTTAATATCTTGTAGCAATAGGTTAGTTCTGACAGATTCCGGCATCTCGATTCCTCTAAAAATTATTTTATTTCTTTCGCACCATATATTCCAGATGAGGGAAGTGAGAGTTAAATTGGTAATTTGTCTAAGAGTAGTATCCTTTCCCTGTCTTTGTCTAATGCATTCCAGAATTTGATTAATGTTGCAATTGGGGTTACAATCAATCTTAATTTTCTGCATGATATTGTTCAGTAATCTTCTCAAGTATGGACAGTTAAAAAAAGATGATCCTTGTCTTCAACATGATTAGAACAAAGCGTACACTGTTGATCGATATTAGAGTTCCATCTGCTAACTCTCTCTTTAGTGTTTAATTTATTTTGTATGGCCATTAGCGAACAAATAGACATTTTCGGTGCACACCCTTTATCCCATATAATTTTGGCCCAGAAATGATCTGTGTGCTTGTTTCTGACATGGTTCCATGCTGATTTCATAGAGTATTGATCATTGCTGTTCGGAGTCCACACCCAATAGTCTTTTTCCTTTTGTGTTTGAATATTAATATTATGAATTGTATTATGAAGTTGAGAGGGAATATTGTCCATGCTTTGTTTCCAGTTATTATTAGAAATTAGCACAGAAACAGTAGTATTCTGTTCATTTACCACATCCATGGCATCTCTACCCACTGTATTAATTAATGTAGCTCCATTGATCCAAGGATCGAACCATAGATTAGTGGTTTCACCATTAACAATATTCCTATTTATGAGACCATTGCACCACTGTCTAGCACGAAGTAATGTTTTCCAAATGAAGGAGGCAGTTGGATTCATATTAGCAGACCAAAAATTATCTTTTTTATTGTATCTATTTTTAGTCCATTTAGCCCATAACGATTCACCATTAATAAATTTCCACAATAGGTTAACAACCACTGCTTTAGATAAGTCTTCAATTTTCCTTATACCAAAGCCTCCTTCGTCCTTAGTTTTACACACATCTTCCCAACTCATTTTGTGATTTTTTGAGTTCCACAAAAAGTTGGCACATAATGAGTTGATTCTTTGAATAACAGTTATTGGAAATTGTGAAAACTGCAGCCAAAACTGAATCATAGGATGAATAACAGTTTTTATTAATTCAGCTCTACCACTTATATTTAGCATCTTACTTTGCCAATGGCTGAATTTTTTATTTACTTTGTCTATTAGCAATCCAAAATCCCTTTCTCTTAATTTATTATTCGATAAAGGGATGCCCAGATAAATTATTGGCAAACTGCCAATACTCAAGTTTAAAATGCTAGCAATATGATTCTTGTTTGTGACTCCTTTACTAAGAAATAACAAAGATTTATTGCTATTTAATTCCAAACCTGCAATATTATTCAAGTCTTGAAAGATATGTTTGATACACTCGGCATTGTGAATAGAAGCTTTGGTTATGACCAGAATGTCATCTGCATATATCAAGTGAGTAATCATCGGTTCTGTTGGGTATATGGGTTTAATATTACCTTTGAGAAATTCCATGTCAAATTTTATAGTCATAAGTTCCATAGCAATGGCAAATAGATACGGTGAGAGGGGGTCACCTTGCCGAAGACCTCTCGAACTGTTAATGAACCCATATGGTGTGCCTTCAATTAGAACCGAGAAGGTTAGGGTAGAAACACATTCATAGATTAGATCCACAAATTGAGGTGGAAAATTCATCGATATCAGCATATGATGAATAAATTCTCTGTTGATTTTATCATACACCTTATGCAAATCAATTTTCAGACATAGATTGTTAGAATTTTTTCTGTTAAAACTTCTAATCATTTCATAAGCCATAAGGGAGTTTTCTGTGATTGCTCTTCCAGGAATAAAAGCATTCTGTTTATAAGAGATAAGAAAATCCAAGTAACTTTTCATACGATTACAGAGAAGATTTGCTAGAATTTTATACAACACATTGCATAAAGATATCGGTCTGAAGTCAGTCATATCTGTAGCATTTGGTTTTTTTGGGATAAGACATATAAAAGTATGATTTATTTCCTTAATAATTTTCCCAGTGTTAAGAATACCATTCATAGCATTGCATATATCATATTTGATTTGTTCCCAGTGGAGTTTGTAGAATTTTGAATTGATGCCATCTGGTCCAGGTGAACTATTGTCATTAATTTGAAAAATAGTATTTTTCACTTCTTCAAGACTAAAGGGTCTGCATAGGTTTCTTTTTGCATTATCTGACAGAACTTTCTTGCAAGTTATGTCTGGGAAATGAAAAGTATTATTCGGCGTAGAGAAAAGATCTGAAAAATAATTTATGGCTGAAAGAGCAAAATTTTCTGATGCTGATGACCAATACCCATTGTCATTTAGAATAAGATTAGTTCTCCTGCTAGGTTTCTTAGAATTAATATAGGAGAAAAAAAATTCTGTAGGTTTATCTCCTTTCGTCAACCAGTTTATCTTCATTCTCTGCTCGTTTTCTGTTGTAATGCATCTCATAATTTCATGAATTTGAAAGTTCTTCGCACTATATTCTTCTGAAAGGTTGATATTAAGAGGATCTCGCACAAATTGATTGTATGTGTTATTAGCATCCTCTTTTAATTTATCCAGTTGAGAATATATGTTGGGTTTTGATTTGGACCATCTTTTCAGAGCAGTTTTTACATTTTTGATTTTACAGAGGAGAATGTAAAGAGTGTTACCTGAGAATTCCTGCTCCATCGCCATCTAAACAGTGTTTTGATAGCCTTGTTGGAGATGCCACGCATTATTATACTTGAAAGGTATGCAAGCTCTACTTTTCTTTTGCTCCACAATTTTAATCATAGTAGGGGTGTGATCGCTTATGGAATAATTGCCAAAATTTATACCAAAATTGTTAAACTTATCAGTCCATAATTTATTAACAAAGACTCTGTCTATTTTACTATGTATAGAGAAATTAAGACCCCTCTCCATGTGTAGTGATTACCTGAGAAGTCTGGCTCAATGAGATTAGATATATTAATACAGTCTATGAAATCTTGATTACCCCTATCATTATGAATGCCGTTATTAAGTCTATCAGTAGGGGTTAAAATAGCATTAAAGTCGCCTGCCACTATCCAGGGAAGATTAATATTCTTAGATTGATCAATGATATAGTTCCATAGATCATTTCTCCTCGTTTCCTCATTAAATGCATAAACAACGGTACAAATCAAGCTGAGACCACTAGCATTATGAAGGATGCAGGTGATGTATTGATCATTCGTGTGACATATAATGTTAGACCACTGTGTAGAATCCTAGAAAATAAGAATGCGACTTTTTTGATCATCTAAAATGTTATGAGCGAAGTTCCATTTAGGTTGAATTTTATTCGCAAATTTATCAATACTATCTAAGGATAGTTTATTCTCAAGAATGCTAATAAAAGAAAATCTGTTACTATTCAAAAACCAAATAACTTCCATCTGTTTGGCAGGGGCATTCATACCCTTAATGTTCCAGAAGAGGAACTCCATTTACTGATGGTTTTCGGGTTTGCTACTGTTTTCTGGGGGAGTAGCATTCCCCAATAGTTTAGCTTTCTTCGAATTTTTATTCTTGCCTTTTAGTTGACTGACAATGGAAAGCCATGCAGGGTTATCTATCACGTCAAGTTGTGGTGTAGCTTTAAATTCAAATGGGGCTTCGTCTGTCCTGATTTTCCGCGTGTTGTAGAGTTTTGAGTTGCTTAGGGAGGTGGAGCTTTTGTCAAGAGACTCAGTCCTCGTATCCATATTAAGGCAATCTACATTAATGTTATTAGAGACACCATTATTATTTTCTGAATTTGTGTACCTTTTCTGTAGCAATTTATGTTTTTCTTTGTTAAATTCTGTTGGATTATCATTTGTAGTAACATTCGAACTGTCTACACTTGTTTGGATAGCTTGTCCATTTATTGAAATGTTCTGAGATGTTTTACTCTTATCTGACTGACAAAGCTGCTGTTCGATGACTTTTTCAAGTTTTGAGTCATCTGTTGTCATATTATTAAAGGGTTGAGAATCTTGGAGAACTTGCTTGTTGCTATCTTCTTTTGCCACATAGATCCCATCAATGTCAATAATCATGTTAGCATTTCCTTCGGTTGTGGGTTTATCGTTTATTTTTGGTTTCCAAACTTTATTAAATTGACAGTTGATCTCAGCGTGACCATAACTTGAGCAATTTGTACATATCGATGGTTTCCATTCATAGGCCACTTCTTGCCAAATCATTTTGTCATTTTCAGTTATAATAGGAATTTTACTAGGGAAATTGAAAGAGTTGTTAATTTCAATTAGCACTCTAGCATAAGAAATTTTGATGATACCTTCAGTGTATTTACTATGAAAACATTGTTCATAATGAAAATGGATTAAGATCTCTTCCTAGGATTTTACGAGATCACCCTGTAGAAAATGTTATTGAAGAAATTAATTCAAATGCCAAAACTATAAATCAGCTTAATCAAATGGGTCTTGTAGCATTCCTTTCTAACATTGAACCTAAAAATGCTAAAGATAGCCTCTACTGATGACTATTGGATTATAGGTATGCAAGAAGAGCTAAACTAATTCGAAAAAAATGTTTGGGACTTAGTTCCTAGACCAAGTGATCAAACAGCCATTGGTACTAAATTGGTTTTCAAAAATAAAGCTGATGAACAAGGAAATATTATTAGGAATAAAGATAGATTAGTTGCACAAGGATATAATCAAGAGGAAGGAATTGACTATGAAGAAACATTTGCTCCAGTCGCTCAACTAGAAGCAATACATATCTATTGGCCTTTGCTTGTTTTCATAATTTTAAACTTTATAAAATGGATGTTAAAAGTGCTTTTCTAAATGGATATATAAAAGAAAATGTTTATGTTGAACAACCTCCTCTATTTTTACATGAAAAATTTCCAGATCATGTCTTCTCAAGAAAGCTCCTAATATTCCTCCATTGACTTTAGCACTCCATCCTCCAATAATTCAAATCCTTCAACTCCTACTCCAGTACATGTACGTGTTCCTATCATACCGCCCTCGAATTATCATACCGGATATACACCGGAAGCTAAGCGTGGATGAAAGCTAAATTTTAGTTCACCTTCTGTCAATGACAAGATCGATGCCATCCACCATTATCAAAGGGAAACACTCAACTTGCAATGAGAGATGTACTACGAACAAAAGGTTCATACTCGGAGACTAAGCTTTCTGGAAAAATGTGCATTAAAATTCTATGGTACTTCACCATCAAACAATAATGTTCATGTTCCATCACCAGAAAGGCCTCCATACTCTCCAAATTCTTGGGAACGCTCAAAAATTCAACCAGCTCAATAAAATACTAAAATTGAGCCGGAAGAATGTGAGACTCCGAAGAAATCTAGTTCCCCTTCTTAGATTTTTTTGTTTTCATCTATGTTTTTAATATATATAATATATGTATATAAATTTACAATTATTTCTATTAATAAAATTAACATATTCTTTTTCCATAGCATCAGTCGACTGAACTAGAGCATTCAGTCGACTTCATACTCTTTGCTAAAAAATACATGTTATTATAGTCGACTTAATAACTATTTTAGTCGACTGAATCATAGCCAAAATAAACTAAAAAGTTTCTTGATGCAACCAGTTAACTAAATAAATAAATTTAGTCGACTGAAAAACTTTTTTCCTTGACTCTATATTTAGTCGACTAACCTACTATAAACAGTCGATTGAATACCTTTTATTAAAAAAATTATTCATCCAACTTAGTCGACTAAACCATTCCTACAGTCGACTAAGTCATACCAAATTTAAACTAAAAAGTTTATGGATACCATCAGTCGACTGAATCACTATATTTAGTCGACTAAACCAATGTTCTTAGAATTTTTTTTGCCTCGATCCATCATTCAGTCGACTAACTTAGCACCTTTAGTCGATTGAATCTGAATAAACAAGTTTTTAAAAATAAAAAGGCATCATCTTTTCATTCTATCTATTCATTTTTACGTCTCAACTTTTCATTAAACCTCCATTACCATTCACTCCTTCAAAAAAATTCTTCAGTTTAATCCAAAGCTCTACCATTTATCTTAGTTCATACTCTCCAAAACCCTAAACCACAATGCCACCCAAAAGATCTAGACCCTCCTCTTCTTCAGCTGGTCCTTCCGAATCTCAAATTCGAAGTTGGCTTTACAATGGTACGGATGTTCAGAGGTTTAGTAAGATGAAGAACTCCAGAATCTTTGAAGGTTTGTTTGTGAAGTTTCTTGATTTTGCTTCTTATGGGTTTCAAGATTTAGCAAGACGAAGTGGCTTAGAATCACTGCTAGATTTTAATGCCAATAACTTGAAGATAAATCATCTCTTGATCAAGCTATTCTATGCCAATCTCAACTTGGGTCATCACATAATTCATAATCCCGATGATTGTGTATGGACACTTGTATGTGGTGTCAAAATGTTCTTACCCATCTCTCGAATTGGAAGGATTCTATAATGTCCTTTAGAAGGCGAGAATTTAGACGAGATTGAAGTCGACATGGATCATCGTGATAAAGTAAGTCATCTTTTTCTTTCCAATGATTTAAAGGAACTCAAGGCAATAGGGCTCCGCCCAAAAGCAAGACTTATGCATCGTGCCCTCACATACTCCATTAATCCTCATACCCGAAGTTACGATAAAATTTATAAGCGAGACTTCCAATCGCTATATGCTATATGGGGTCAACGACCCATGAATTGGGCAAAGGTCCTTCTCGACGAGTTTGAAACCTTCAACCAAGGCCGAATGAAGACCATTCGCTATGGAGCTTATATAATGAGGCTTATTCTTAATTTTCAAATCCCTCTCCCCGACTCGGATTTTATGGCGGTTGGGTCTTTCAACACAAGGACCTTAGGTCTTATGGGTCTTCCCAAAAACTTCCAAAGTCATACTATCATCACTTTTGAACATTGGAAAGAATTTGAAGCCGCGGGACAACCTCAACCTTCCTCCCGACAACATACTACTACTACCAGAACTAGCTCTTCTTCTCAAGCTCCACGACAAGTAAATGAGATTGAAGAAATTGGACCGGATACACAAGCACACCAAGCTTATACAATTATCTCTAGAAACCAAAAGATTCTAGATAGGCGACTATCTTGAGTTGAAAGTACTATCACCAAGATGGATTCCAAACTCGATCGTATTAAAGGTTTCTTGAACATCATATGAGATGTGTTGACTTGTGGTCCATCCTCCTCCACTTCAGTCCATGTTCCTACAGATCCGGGGAAATGACCGCAACCACATTTCACATGGTCATCCATCGAAGAAGAAGAAGAAGGCGATGAAGAAGCAGAATCGGGAGTTGATGATGAGGAAGAAGAAGAAAGCTCAAGTGGAAATAGGGAAGAGTAGGCTATTCTCTATCTCTTATTTTAACATTAACTAATGGGGTCCTTGTCTTAAATCATGTTCTATTTTTTAAGCTGATTGTGCAACTTTGTGATGTTGTCTGTACTACTTTATGTTCTATTTTTAAGTACTTCATTCTGTTGTTGGTACAAATGTTTTGTAGTTGTTATATTTATTGTTGTTGTTTGTATTATGTGTTTGTTATTGTTGAATGTGTTGTGTGATTTGTCTTTTTTGACATTATAAGTTATCATATGTTGTGTATATATGTTACCATATTGTTCGTTGATGGAAATTCTATTGGTTTAGAAAACCGTCGAACGAATTTATAATAAAATTAACCGCAAACGCATGTCGTACAATTATAGTACGTGGCGAGTATGGGTCGATCCGTAGGGAATTGTTAGATTTTAAAAATCTATTCAATCAAATTAAACCAAGAATTTGAAGAGTGTGAAGCTAAAAATGTAAATAAACTAACAAACTAGCAAAAGAAAATAGATAAAAATATGAGAAAATGAAGGCAATTTAGAAGTAATTTCCACTCTCTAGATCACATAGTTCAACAAATTATGAAATTATGATCTCTTTTTTTGGTCATAAGTGAATTTAAATGATGTGCTTATTATAAGTATGGCATATTTGTGCTATTAATTAGCCCAACGTAAGCCATCAAACTATAACACAACCTTTAAATCACTTTTAACTCTCATGAAAAATGACAACAAGTTGAAAATGAAATCTATTTTAAGCATGGCCTATTAACTATTGTTTAGAAATATAGGCCATCAAATTTTATTTCAACATTCACTTCTTTGCCATAATCATTTTTAGATGAAGAGGAAATTTGTGTTTTATTTGTTTAAGCATAGCTTATTTATTAGAACAACATAGACTATTAAATTCAAAGCTAAACAACAACATCAAACCACATCCAATGTTTCCATTAAGCACAAAAAGAGAGCAATAATTATCAAAATGTTGAAGCTATATAATTAGAGAGATTCATTACCCCTAAATTGAAGGGGTTTAGCCTCTCCTATTTGTTATCAAATCAACAAATATAGCTTGCAACATGAAAAAAAAGAAGAGGAAAAAGAGAGCTAAATGAAAGAAGAACCAATCTACTTGCATGAAAAATAAACCAACTACTAACAAGAAATATGTAATTAAAAGGAAACACTAATTAACATTGTATAAAAAAAGGAAAATTACATAAAATAAAAATGGCTAAGTAGCCATGAAAAGAGAAAGAGAGCTTTCTTTTATTTTTGATCCTAAACTAAGACTAAGAGAAAGAGAGCCTAAAAGAAGAGAGACTAATTACATGAACATAAGGGTATTTATACATGTATGAAACCGTAATCCATATTTTTGGGGAATGCCCAAACTACCCCTTTAGGAAGTGTGGTAGCCAAATAATTATTAGCATCAAATAATCATCATTTAAGTATGCATGAAGCTTTAATGGCCTTTTAGCATGTGCATTTGCTCTAATTTGTACAGTAAGGTAGGTGCGTAGGTGGGGTCCTACATAATCAATGAAATGAATTATTTCCATCTCCATTCCTTTGTATTCCCTCTTGTGCATGCATATATCTTCATGAAACCACTTGTATGTGAAGCCAAATTCCTACAAAATAATATGGAAATTTCCAGTTAAATTTTCCTAAATTAATATATGCACAAAAATCACCATTTTGCCCCTTATATGAAGATGAATATGTGACGATTTGAAAATAATTTGAATTTTGTTTAAACATGTTAAAATACCCAATATGATCATTTATTTAATTTAATTATAATAAATATGGTGGTAAAAATATGCACATTTACATGCACATCAAATACCCCCACACTTATCTTTTTATTCGTCCTCAAATAAAGAAAAACTAAGATAAATCAGTTTTCGTAGGGAGCACGATTGCATTGAGCGTATGCAGCAAGCCATTAAACCTCTAGGTGTCTCTAGTAGTACAAGTGTTGTCTTGTGAGGGTTTTCAGCGGATACTACCCACAAAATCCAAATGCAAGATAAAAGTATTTACAAAATGCAAGATTTATTTACAAAGTGATGAATGCAAGTTTTTGAAAAGATATACAAATGAAGGATCTACTTTTAAATCGATACAAATAAGTTAAATATAAGTTTTGGTCATTATCTTGAAAATTTAAGTCATTTACTCGTCAAAATTTCCAACAAAAATCAAGTTATCATAGGAAATAGACTATAGTTTAACTCGTTGTTTCTGTCAATAACACAGTGTAACTACAAAATGGATCCTTAGTTGATTATCAAAGTTTTTCAAAATGGTATTTTCATTTCCTTTCAATAACAAGTTAAATCAAATAAGTAAAAATAGTGCTTGGATTTCAATTGCTTACTCTCTTATTTTTGAAAATTTTATTGATATTAGCAATATTTACATATGCCTAACTCAAGTAAACTGAGTCCATATATATCACCCATGCACTGCCTTATGGGCTTATGTGAGGGGAATACAGAGCGTGGCGAGTGAACACACGAGTGTGAACACCCATCGACTATGGGCATTATTAATAAAAGAATTTTTATATACATACAGCTAGCTCAGATAAACTGAGGCCAGATATACCGATCATGCACTGCCTTTCGGGCTTACATGAGAAGGTTACAGAGCGTGGCAACTGGCAAGTGTACACACAAGTGTGTACACTTATCGACCGTAAGTGTTAATAAAAAAATACATACAAATATTTTTTTTCTTGTTTTTTTGTTTTTTTTAAGGAGAGATTTTACAAAATCATCTTAGCACCATTTAACTTAAAAGGTAAAAAATGTTATATCCTTTACTTTAAATCCACTTTTTTAAACAAAGATTTTCCTTTAGGATATACTTCATAATTATCACCCATGAACCTTCCTATATACTAGTTAAACCATTGTTACTTGTAATCAAACATAATTTTTATTTTTACAAATAAATTTTCAAAAAAAAATTTCAATTTAATAACCAAAATTTATACTAATCTTATAATGTTCCTTCAAAAATAAATCAAAATGCTAAAGAAAGAAAAAAAAATTTGGAAAATTTTCTTTTTTTCTTTTTTTATTTTTTTTTGAGTTTTGGAAGAAAAAAAAAAGAAAAAAAATTAACTACGAAAAATTAAAAAGAAGATGAGACTCCCCCTTCACTTAATTTTGACCGTGTCCCCACAGTCAACCTAAGTGAAAGGAGAAAAAATAAAATAAAAATATGACCTATATTTACATAAAAATGATAAGATGATTATTTACAAGACATCAGAAAGTATATCATTAAAAGGTAAATGAAACGGTCTTCCAATGACTGATTCATTTGTCTCGTCAAGTATGTGAGACACAGCTTAAGTGTAGAAAACCAAACCATAAAAGATTTCGGAATTGAATGTCGATTTGGAAAAACGAATGTTATTTTATTAAAAACCGTATGAGTTGTTTTATTTTCAATGATTTTCGGAGTAGTTAGAAAAATTGGTTGAAATTCAAGTTTATTTTCACCAAATTGAAATTCAAGCTTATCATTGAAAACTTCTTCAGAATTAGTGATTTCAAAATCGAAATGGTGATTTAACTCTTCCCCTTCAGAATTCGACAACTCATCTTTGAAAAGTCCAAAAAACTCGTGTTCATTAAATTCGTCTTCCTTTGTTATCAACAACTTCATTACATGTATCAAGTTCAAAATCCAAAGTTGTTGTATTCAAATTTTCAAAATCGAAAAAAGGAAGATCAAATTTAAATTTGGTTCCACACTCTCAAACGAATTGAAATCCAACTCAATTATCGAATTTTTAACAACTTCATTAGGATCGTCACTTTCAGTTTCAAAAGTTGTTATTTGAAAATCGTCTATTTTGGTAAAAGGTGGATTCTCACTTGACTCGTCACATGTTGTGGTTTGCATTTGTTGCTTACGATTTTTTTTGTATGTTTCAATCAACAAATCCGTATGATCGTTGTAGATTTCATTCATTTGCTCAACAAAGTTAAGTTTATAATTATTAACTTGAAAATTTTCACTTTGAATTTGTTGAGGACGTAAATTGTCAATTTCAATAAATGGTGGATTATTATTTGATTCTTCACAAGTTGGGATTTGATTTTGTTTCTCACGAATTTTTTTTGTAGGTTTCACGCAACAAATCCTCGTAATCTATTTCCATTTTCTCAACTAAATCATATTCATGATTATTAATTTGAGAATTTTCAATTTGAATTTGTTGGGAACAAAAATTGTCAATCGCACCATTATTGAAACTATTCCCATTGCCAAATTCATTAAAAAAAGTGGTTCACATTTCCATTTTGAGTTTAAAATTCATTTTGGAGTTCGAAATTGAATTGGCATGGGTTATAATCAAAATCATTTGAATTTTGAAGTGAATTCAAAGTTTGATTATTTTGAAATCCTTGACTTGAGTTATTGCATAAATCATTCATCCTTTGATTTTGTAGTGTAACCAGCTCAAGTAAAGATTATATTCTCGTTTCAAGAGTTGAGAATTGATCATTATTTTGAAAATTTTGTTTTGCAAAATCCGAATTGTTTGTACAATAGTTGTTATTAAGATATCCATAAGAATTTGGTGTGATATTATATTGATTTTCCCAACTATCGAAAAATTCTGACGAGTAAAGAAAGTGGGACATTTTCAAAAAAATTGTTTTTTTTCTTTTTTTGGATTTTTTATAAAGGAAAACTATTTACCAAAAGGAATTTTATTATTTTTGAAAAAGGAAATTTATTTTTGTTTTGGTTTTTGAATTTTCAATTTTTTTGAAAAGATTATATATATATATATATTTTCTTTTAAAAAAAACTAACTCAATTTTTTTTTTTTTTGATTTTTGATTGAAAATTAAACTTCAAAAGAAAGGATTTTAAAAAAACTAAGTTAAGAAATATTTACAATTATTTTAGTTTTGAATTTTGAATTTTTTATTTTAAAGTATGCATGAACTAATGCAACTAAATGAATGCAAGGTTAATTACAAATTATCTATCCTAAGTGGCTCCTAACCCAAAATTATATAATCACCTTTGTCTTAAATCAACAAAATAGTTCTCAGCCAGGTAACGGTCAGGATTTATCGGTGCACCACGAATCACCGTAGCAATGCAACTGAAGGTTTAAGTACCTTCAGAGAAACAATTCAGTATAATATTTACGAATCACCATAATATTTATAACTGATTGTTGCTCTACCGTAGCCTAGACACCGAGAACTTAAATTGTCGAAAAAGGACAAATTTTCAATATACACTTAAGCGTTATCGATGTCTAACCATTTATTATTAGCTAATTCTAAGATGAAATGCAAAGCAGAAATTAAACGTGTACTAACAATGTAACTAAGAATGGATTTTTGTTTTTGAAATTTTTTTGCTAAAATGCACGCAAACAACAATGCAAGGCAAAACAAATGGTAAGAGTTAAAAGCAGCAAATTTTTTATAAGCAAGCAAGCAGTTATTTTTTTTTGGCAAGCCAAGTGGAGCAAGCGATTCTTCCAATCTGCTTTGGCAACCTGAAAATAAAACAAGATATATGCAAGTTTTTATATATATATATATATATATATATATATATATATATATATATAAGGATGGAATTTAAACCAAATGAAAACAAATTAAAACAAAAACAAAACAAATGAAACTAAATTCAAACTTGTTGTTTTTTTTTTCTTATATCGAGAAGAAATCAAATCAAAACAAAATAAACAAGTGAAAACAAAACAAATTGAAAATCAAAAAAATTGAAACCTTTTTTTTAAATCAAAGGCAAGTGAAGACAAAGGAAAAAGAAAATTTGAAATTTTTTTTTGTGTACAAATTTTATTTTCTGAACAAACAAAAGAAAACCAAATATTTTTATTTTTGAAGAAACCTAAAAAATATTTTTTAAAAAAAATTCACACAAACTTACCACAAAGATTAAACCAAGCAAAAATTTTACAAAACCCACACAAAGCCCCGGCCCAAACACAGATTAACACACTTCCAAACAAAATTGCTATCCTAAAAAAATTCTCAACAGAAATCCACACCGAAATAAAATCAATTTCCTCTGACAAAAATCGCTTGAATGTTCCCATAAATCTCTCGTATGCTTGTATTTAGATTTTGCTTGTCCAAGTAAATCGATTGCAGTTGTTCAATTGCAAGTTGAATTGGTGGAGTTCGATTTTGGTTGTCGTCTAAATTGGCGACGATTTGGGTGCGTTGCTCGTGGAGATTTGGTCACGGGGGTTCGAATTGATGAAGTCTAGTTTGGTTCATAAGTCTGGTCGTGGAGATTTGGTCGTGGGAGTTCGCGGTGGTTTGTGAATTGATGAAGTCTGGTCGCAGGAGATTTGGTCATGGTCGTGTGGTTCAGGCAGTAGGAGGGTCGTGAGATGGAGGAGGTGATGCGTGGGGAAGTTTGATGTAACAGTTTCTGGAAGTAAGGCAGTAATGTGAAGACCGTGGGGATGTTTAGGGTGAAAAGAGTTTTCACGTAGAAGGACAGTGAGGCAGTGTATGGTCGGCGATGGTTGTATGAGGAGGTGGATGTTTGAGTGATGTGTGGTGGAGTGTTGATCAGAGGAAGGTTGTAGAGGGTTGGAGATGAGTTGGAGCAGTAAGGTGTGGAGTTGCTTTGTCAAGACAGCGAGGTGAATATGGTGATTCAGTGGTGTGTATGATATTCTGCAAGTAGTATGAAATTGTACTTGATGGTGGGTAGATGTATGCTGTGTTATATGGTGACGTGTGGATTTGGCAGAAGTAAGTAGGTTGCGGTTCAGTGAGGTGGAACAGGGGCAGTGAGCAGCAGTTTTTTACGGTGAACTTGGTGGTTGATGGAAGAGATACTTAGATGTGGTAGTGCTGTGTTTGCGGGAAGTTTGTGGCAGAGGAGAAAATGCATTAATATGGCAGAATTGTAGTGTAGTGGTTGGTTATGTAAGGTGGTGGATGGTTTGTGATAAGTAGAAGATGGTGGAGTTGCTGAACTGAATTGAACTGCTGAAAACTTATTTTGGAGGAGGTGTAATGTGGCTTGAGCTGCTGAACTGAAGGGATGCAAGTGGAGTATGTTGTTTTGTGGAGTGAGTTAGTATGTGTTGCTGGAGTTTGGTCAGATGATGGTGAATGCAATGTTTGATGGCAGGCAAGTGGAATGTTTGAATGAGGCTATTGTTGCTGCGGGTTTGTGTGATGTATGGAGGTAGGAAGTAAGCTAGGTAGAATTGCAGTGTTTTACGTGGTGGATTTGATGTATGCTGAGGATATGGTAGAAAGATGAACATAAATGACTGGTTGGGGATAGTGAAGTTTTGATGACAGTAAGCAGTATGGCAGAGATGGTTATTGAAGTTGTTTTCAGAGGAGAAGTTGTTTGTAAATATTGAAAATTTGTAAAAATGTGAAATGCAAATGCAAATGTAATTGAAATTGGAAAACAAAATTTCCTTTTTCAAATGAAAATGTGTATTTTTTAATATGCAAATGCAACGCAAATAGAAAACAAGCACACAAACAAATGCAAACTAACAAAAATCAAACAACAAACACACAACACAATTTTTTTTAATGCAGCGCACACAAAATGAAACATAGAAAAATAAAAAAAAATCGAAATCGAAATTAAAATCAAAGCACTTCTCCGGCAACGGTGCCAAAAACTTATTTGTCGACTACTCATCGGATTGGAAAAAAACCGATCGAATTTTAATTAAAATTAACAGCAAGCGCACGGCGTACAGCTCTAATACGTGGCGAGTACGGGTCGATCCGCAGGGAATTATTTAGATTTAAAGTTTCTATTCAATCAAATTAAACCGAGATTTGAAGTGGTGTTAAGCTAGAAAAAAATGTAAAAAAACGTAAAAAAACTAGCAAAATTTTTTTGATAAAAATATGAGAGTTTGAAAGTAATTTAGAGGTAATTTCCTTCTCATGATCACAAAATTCAACAAAATGAAATTATGATCTCTCTTCTGGTCATTAGTGAAATTAGTTGATGTGCTTATCATAAGTACGAAATATTTATGTTATGAATTAGCCCAATATAAACCATCAAACTATAACACAACCAATAAATCACTTTTAACTCTCATGAAAATTGACAATGAAGTTGAATAAAATCTATTCTAAGCATGGCCTATTGATTATAGATTAGAAATATAGACCATCAAATTTTGATTTTAAAATCACTTCATTACCAACTTCATATGTAGATGAAGAGGTAATTTGTATTTTTTCTTTATTTAAGCATAGCCTATTTGATGTCAACGATATAGGCTATCAAATTCAAAGTTAAAACTACAAGTTAACCCATTCAAACATTTACATTAAGCACAAAAAGAGAACATAAATAATCAAAAAGTTGAATCTACATGATTAAAAGAGCTTCATTACCCCTAAATTGACGGGCTCTAGCCTCTCATATTTGTTACCATATCAACAATTGTAGCATTCAACATAAAACAAAAACAAAAACAAGAGAAAAAAAAGCAAAGTAAAAAGTGAACTAACTAAACTAAAATAAAAGCTAATCTACTTGCATTAATAAAAGATCTATACTACTAGCATGAAAGGAAATAAACAAGAAAAGAGAAGAGCATGTATTAAAATTGCATAAAAAATTACATAAAAGAAAATGGCTAAGTACATGAAGAAGAAAGAGAGCTTCTAATTTATTTTTGATCCTAAACTAAGGAGGCTAAGAGACTAAGAGAAGAGTAACATGAACATATGAGGTATTTATACATGTTTTGAAACCCTAATCCTATTTTGGGAACTACCTAAATTACCCTTGAGGAAATGTGGCCATCAAGTTATCATTAGCAATGGTAACCCTCCATTAAGTGTGCATGAAACTTTAATGACCATTTAGCATGTGCATTAGCTCCAATTGTACATCAAGGTAGGTGGGTAGGTGGGGTCCTACATGCTCATGAGTTTGAATTATTTCCATCTTCATTTGCTTGTCTTCTCTTGTGAATGCATATTTCTTTATGAAACCACTTGTAATTTGAATTCAACTTCCTACAAAATAACATAGAAATTTCCAAGTAAATTTTCTCAAATTAATATATGAATAAAAATGACCAATTTGCCTCTGTATGAAGATGAATATGTGATGATTTGAAAATAATTTGAATTTTGGTTTAAACATGTTAAAATACCCAATATGATCATTTATTTAATTAAATTAGATTAAACATGGAAGTAAAAATATGCACACTTACGTGCACATCATGAATCTAATTTGAAAGTAAATTCTTGTTAAATGAAATGTTGAGACTTAAACTTGCCTATATAATTTATAACCGATGAATCAAATACTTTCTTGTTATGTACACAAGTCTGGAAATTTTATATGACAGATAAGAATGAATTGCATAATGATTAGAATTGGTATTTGTATGATGGATATGAATTTGATGAAATCTTAATGTACTGCGTAATGATTAGAATTTATATTTACACGTCGGGTATGAAATTGATGAAATCTTAATGTGTCGCGTAATGATTGAGGAATTTAAATTTATTCGATGCATTATGAATTAAATTGGAAATAGAGTTTGTTTGATTCTGGGGTTTTAGTGATATTTTATTTCATTGGGATTTATATTGTTGCAAGTAGATTTTT
Organism: Allium fistulosum; assembly: GCA_030737815.1. Taxonomy (NCBI): domain Eukaryota; kingdom Viridiplantae; phylum Streptophyta; class Magnoliopsida; order Asparagales; family Amaryllidaceae; genus Allium; species Allium fistulosum. Next base: position 1,106,287,874 of record CM060907.1, read on the forward strand.
ATATATTATCAAGTTCAAATTGAATAAAGGTGTGACATTTGAAATCACAAGGAATAGATATATGTATACAAAAAGAAAGAGATGTAAAAAATAGGGAGAATTACCGTATTTTGTACCATCTATTTTAAGAAATAAAAAGATACTTCCTTGTGATCACAAACATCGCACAAATCTCTCCTTTTGGATAAGATATGGAAATTTAGTTGGTTAACAATTATTAAATAGAAGAACTAGTTCCAATGTATTAAAATATAGGAAATTTTAAGGATTTAACATTAAGATGAACGTGAAACAAAAATACCAATTAGATGGAAAGTAACGAAAAAGAAAGCATGGAAAATAGGTAAGAAGAGAGAATGGAGAATAAAATGGGAACAAAAATAAAAGATGGAACTAGTGAACAAATTGGCAACTATATTAAGAATTTGACAAAAGAAGCGGCAAATGAATTTGAGGAGGAAAAGCTACACACATAATAAAATGAAGACCTAGGGTCAATTATAAGTAATGTTGAGGCAATGAAGATAAAGAAGATAAGAATAAAAAAAAATATGTATAAGAGATATGTATATAAGTAGCCTCAAATATGCATTTATGACGGGTGTGAATTATTATAATTTAATATATACGTTATATAAAGAAAACAATGAAGGTCTTTAGAGTAGGTTGGAAAGCAAGGTCAGTAGGTTGCACAACTGAAGTCTGCCCACCGTAAGGGACCGTCGGCTGTTGTGTAACATCATACTGATATGGGACATGTCCAACCATAGGACTAGTGGAGAGTATACGCTAGCATATAGATGAAGGGGTACTCTTAGGATAATGTAGTCTGCTTCAATTTTATTTTAGATAAGGGTATTGCCCAGATTGCATTAGGCAATTTAAACAGATGATGAGCGGGATCGTGCACTATGCGACAAATGTTGGGACCAAATTGAGAGGTATGGCTTTCATAGGGTGAGAATGTCATCAGCCTCGAATAGTCAATGGGAAGGACAAGGTTACACCTAGCCGGTCTTCATCTGCCTACCTAGGATAGACCAAGCTGGTCTTCATCTGCCTACCTAGGATAGACCTAGCTGGTCTTCATCAGTTTGTGTTGTGCACTCTGGTCAGTATCAAATCAAAATTTAGCCACCAAAATTCCCATATTCAACACCAACTCTGACTCTACTGATTGACCGAGTTTTCCACACCTTCTAATTATTTTAAGAATACTTAAAGTATTATATAAATATAAATATATATACAAACACGCACAAACACACACACTAGTGAAGTTGCTTGTACATGCATCTATAAAAATAGTTGATTTTTACTTAATAAAAATTTAATGGATGGATGTGTAATATAAGTGCGAAAACTTTGGTGGTCTCAACTTGTTTATTTCAAATGGTATTTGATGCAGCGCATACCTTAATTTGCCTCCACCATAGATCGCTCCTTCCAGTTCGCAATGGCGAAGTCGAAACCCTAGGTCGCGAACGAGACTATGCCGCGAGTTGCTCTGCTCTAGGTCGCGAACAAGACGATGTCGCGAGTTGCTCTGCCCTAGGTCGCGAACAAGACTATACCACGAGTTACTCTGCTCTAGGTCGTGACAAGACGATGCGCGAGTTGCTCTGCCCTAGGTCGCGAACAAGACAAAGGCCTAGATCGCTTCAAATTTCCAGCCTAACTCGCGAACGAACTTCGCAGCGCCTCCACCTTAAATCGAGCAAACAAACCCTGCTGCGAGCTACAGAAGGTCGCTATCTCAAAGTCGCGAACGACCTAATCCTTCACCGCGAGCTAAATCAAAGTCGCGAATGACTTACGACCTAAATCAAAATCGCTCCGCCTGAGTCGCTCCTCTCTAAGTCGCGATTGTTTTTAGGTCGTGAACGACCTACCTTAGGTCGCGATTGTTTACAGAAGGTCGCGAGAAGCTCCAGATATCTTAGGTCGTTGATTGTTCACTGTAATTCGCAAGAAGTTAAGTCGCGTGAATATATTTTAGGTCGTGATGTTTTTGTAATTTCTAAGGTCGCGTACGACCTATGTGATTGTGTTGTGTTGTAATTTTCTTAAGGGTGTGTTTTGTTGTAACCCTATAAATAGGGAGTTATGTCATTTGTAAACGGTTGTTGATTTTGAAATAAAATTTCCTTTGTTAGATTTGTGCTTTCATCCAATTGGTAGTCGAGTGTGATCTCCTATCTCCACCTTCGGTCAATCGAGTGCGCTCGATTCAACGATCGTGAAGCCAATTCGTTGTACCAAGTGCGCTTGATCAACGCTCGAAGAATTGAAGATCTACTTTCACGGTATCGTGATCGATCAACGTGACGTAGATAGCTAAAATTCGGTATCTTCAGATCAACGAATTTGGGCATTTCAGTATTCATCAATCCACTGATTGCTACGTTCATCGTATCATCAATTTTTGTATTCCGCCGCTACGTCATTTGGTATCAGAGCTAGACTTAGCCAATCATAGCTAAGCCGAGTCTTGGAGCCAAGGAGAAGAGTTTGTATTGAAGTGTTGAAGTGTAGATCCGAGCTAGTTGAAGGCCGTGCATCACTTTTGTAAGATCAATCATGCATCCGAGAAGAGGTAATCGTCATCAGAATATTGCCGATGTGTATAGAAGAGAAGATGCTAAAGCAATAGAGCAACGAATTAGTGATAACCTCGAAGAGAAGTTCAATAAAGGTTTTGGAAAGTTGGAGAAGTTGATGATGGATTTGAATCAAAATCAAAGAGGAAGGTCACCAGTCTTGAACCATGGAGGAAACAGAGTTTCGCCATCGGTTACGGAAGCAAGGAGGGTGTCGCCATAAACTTATCAAGATAAAAGGGAATCATCAATTTCATTGAGACGAGATCACCATGGAGAAGAAAGAAGAAGTCAACATGGGTTTGACAATGAACCATGTCGTGATGACAAAAGATCGAGTAGAAGAGACTTGCATGATCATAGAGACATACGTGATCATAGAGACGAAGGGTGTCATTTGCCAAAGCATGAGAATGATTCTATTTGGCTAAGGAACAATATTTTTCAGTGTACTCGTACTATCCTGGGAAATGTTTGTAAATTCGTTATTGATGCGGGAAGTTGTGATAACCTTATCGCTGAAGAAGCCGTTATGAAGTTGGGGTTGAAGACTGAAAAACACCCTAGACCGTATAAACTGGCATGGATAAAAGAAGGGAAAGAAGTGACAGTGGGAAGACGAACATTGGTTACATTTTCTATGGGGAAAAAGTACAAAGATGATATATGGTGTGATGTGGTTGATATGGATGTGTGTCACCTACTGTTGGGAAGTCCATGGCAATATAATCGAGCTGTCCAACATAATAGTCACGCCAACAGCTACAGCTTCATGTTCGAAGGAACTAAAATTACTTTAGTTCTTAAGAAGCGTGAACAAAGTGACTGCAAACCAGAGAAGAAGGTGGAAGCAACTAATTTAATATTTTCAAAAGAATATGTTGAAGAATTAAAAGGGGGTGTTGAAGTGGAAGATGAAGTCGATTCTTCTCAACCCACGAAGTTTGATGAAGATAAAGTAGATTCTTCTCAACCCACGAAGTTTGATGAAGATAAAGTAGATTCTTCTCAACCCACGAAGTTTGATGACCATAAAGTTGATTACTCACAATTCGCGAAGTTAGATACAGAAGAAGTTGATGTTTTTCAACCGACGAAGCTTGATGAACATGAAGTTGAAAATTCACAACCAGTAAGCATTGATGAGGATGAAGAAAGTGTGTCAAGAGATGAAGGGGATAATTTATCAGTGAAGAAGGTGGATTCGATTAGTCTAATATCTACAGAAGAGTTTGTTAAAGAAGTGGAGGATAGTGCGGAAATGTTTATGTTGAATGGGAATGAAACCAGTAAAGGTCTCAAATTTTCTGAGGAGGATGTACCAGTGGTTAATGAATGTGAAGATGTAATTCCTGTAGAGTTACCCAAGGAATTACCGCCACTAAGGGACACACAAAATCATACTGATATAATGTCAAGTGCTATTGTACCGCATAGACCACGATATCGTATGTGTCCAACAGAGGAGGAAGAGTTGAGAAAACTGATTGATGGGTTGTTAGTCGAAGGAAGTCAGTTGTCTACTACAGATTGCAGTTGGCAAATGAAATTCATCAAAGACTTACATGTAGGAAGACACTTGAGCTGTGATCGAACTATGCAGTTAATCTCACAGTCTTATTTTGAATCGTCACCGAGGAAGGAAGTTGAAAGGTCTGTTCAGAGAAGCCATAATCGACAAGTTTCAAAGAAGACCACGACAAATGCCAATTTAAGTATGCCGTTACATATACCTGCTAAATTACGGGAGGATGTTAGTGTGGACTTTGTTTTGGAATTGCCGCGAACGCAACATGGCAATGATTCTATTTATGTGATGGTTGATGTTTTTCTGTTCAAGGGAAACAGGTTGTGTATACCAGCGAGCAGTCTGCGGATGAAGAGTGTGAAAGAATTGCATGGAGAGGGTCACGTGGAAAGAGATCGTACATTACAGTTGATTTCGCAAACATATTTTTGGCCTTCTATAAGGAAAAAAGTTGAAAGAATTGGGGAGAGATATCATATTTGTCAAGTTTCCAAAGGGACAGCGACGAATGTGGGATTGTATATGCCATTACCCGTGTCTACTAAACCATGGGTTGATATCAGCATGGATTTCGTTTTGGGTTTACCAAGAACTCAACGAGGGAATGATTTCATATATGTGGTGGTGGATAGATTTTCCAAGATGGCGCATTTTATAGCTTGTAAAAAGACCGCTGATGCAGTCTGTGTTGCTCAGTTATTCTTTAAAGAAATCTATCGTTTACATGGGTTACCTGAATCTATTGTTTCTGACCGAGATACTCGATTTCTGAGTCACTTTTGGTTGAGTCTGTGGAAGATGGTTGGAACGAAGCTGAATTTTAGTAGTGCATATCATCCTCAAACAGATGGGCAAACGGAAGTGGTGAATAGATCGTTGGGAAACTTGTTGCGATGTCTTGTACAAGACAATTTGAAGAGTTGGGACTTAAAGTTGTGTCAGGCAGAGTTTGCTCATAATCATGCTGTTAACCGAAGCACTGGTTACAGTCCGTTTCAAGTTGTATATTCAAGCTTGCCAAAGGGGCCGTTGGATTTAACGATAGTACCACAACCGAAGGGGACAGTTAAGCGAGCTGCTGATTTTGTTGATGGATTGACAGAATGCCATAGGATCGTTCAGGAACGTTTGGAGAAGACGAATGAGAAATATAAACAAGCTGCAGATAAAAAGAGAAGAAGTGTGGAGTTCAACAAGGGTGATTGGGTGTATGCTGTGTTAACGAAGGATCGTTTTCCAGTGGGTGCTTATAACAAGTTGAAAGCCCGAAAGATTGGTCCAGTAGAAATTATAAAACGGATCAATGAAAATGCTTATAAGTTGAAGCTACCGGAGGACGTGTATAATTCTGACGTGTTTAATGTTAAACATCTTATACCTTATTATGGAGATGAACAACCCAATGGGGAGGAACTTTTAAATTCAAGGACGAATTTTTCTCAACCAGGGGAGGATGATGCAGCGCATACCTTAATTTGCCTCCACCATAGATCGCTCCTTCCAGTTCGCAATGGCGAAGTCGAAACCCTAGGTCGCGAACGAGACTATGCCGCGAGTTGCTCTGCTCTAGGTCGCGAACAAGACGATGTCGCGAGTTGCTCTGCCCTAGGTCGCGAACAAGACTATACCACGAGTTACTCTGCTCTAGGTCGTGACAAGACGATGCGCGAGTTGCTCTGCCCTAGGTCGCGAACAAGACAAAGGCCTAGATCGCTCCAGATTTCCAGCCTAACTCACGAACGAACTTCGCAACGCCTCCACCTTAAATCGAGCAAACAAACCCTACTGCGAGCTACAGAAGGTCGCTATCTCAAAGTCGCGAACGACCTAATCCTTCACCGCGAGCTAAATCAAAGTCGCGAATGACTTACGACCTAAATCAAAATCGCTCCGCCTGAGTCGCTCCTCTCTAAGTCGCGATTGTTTTTAGGTCGTGAACGACCTACCTTAGGTCGCGATTGTTTACAGAAGGTCGCGAGAAGCTCCAGATATCTTAGGTCGTTGATTGTTCACTGTAATTCGCAAGAAGTTAAGTCGCGTGAATATATTTTAGGTCGTGATGTTTTTGTAATTTCTTAGGTCGCGTACGACCTATGTGATTGTGTTGTGTTGTGATTTTCTTAAGGGTGTGTTTTGTTGTAACCCTATAAATAGGGAGTTATGTCATTTGTAAACGGTTGTTGATTTTGAAATAAAATTTCCTTTGTTAGCTTTGTGCTTTCATCCAATTGGTAGTCGAGTGTGATCTCCTATCTCCACCTTCGGTCAATCGAGTGCGCTCGATTCAACGATCGTGAAGCCAATTCGCGGTATCAAGTGCGCTTGATCAACGCTCGAAGAATTGAAGATCTACTTTCACGGTATCGTGATCGATCAACGTGACGTAAATAGCTAAAATTCGGTATCTTCGGATCAACGAATTTGGGCATTTCAGTATTCATCAATCCACCGATTGCTACGTTCATCGTATCATCAATTTTTGTATTCCGCCGCTGCGTCAGTATTGTTGGTTGTATTGGTTCCAAATTGATAATGAAATTCTGTTGATGAGTAGTCGGAAAGGGGATGTGGTTGATGTTGCAAACGAGATTTCGTTAATGATGAAGGATACTTTTGGAATTTTAAAAAGGCACTGTGGAAATCAAATTCATTAAATTCACTTTATTCGTAGTAGAGACATATACAAACACTCATATTATCCCTTATTATAGGCTAACTACCTAACACACCCAAGCGGGCAAGGACTCTATGTTTCATCTAAGGTATTGACTAGTGACGCTTATATATGTAGAAAGTGCGTAGGGATCTAATACAATATGGCTAAGTTGTGTATACAAGCATATGTACAATATCAAGCTAAATAACAAAATAAATAGTAAAGTAAAGAAAGAAACAATCACACCAGAGTTTTTATACTGGTTTGGACCTCCCGTCCTATGTCTATTCTCGAAGCTCCCATTCGGAATTTCCACTAACAATTATGCTCACTCTTGGCCTGAACGAATAGGCTAAATAGTATTTATTTGACTTTATAAACTCATGTTCCTTCAACACTGATTTTGACTGATAGTACAAGACTTCCCATAATCTCCTTGATGATTCAAGATGCATGCACCATTATTATGGAAGTATAGATAACGTTTCTTGAGTGAATAGAATAGTTTGAGAGTAAAGAGTATTCAAGAAAGAAAAGAATTCAAGAGTGCAAGTTATTTTGATTTCTGAACGTTAGAGTATATTTATAGAGATTTGCATACAAGAGTTGTAGTCGTTAAGAGAAGCCATTACTCTTCGAAGAGATGCACGTGAACGATCACAACTATTCGAAGTGTCATTTCAGAAAATAGCCGTTACAGGATATTCGGTCGATTAAGAATTAAAGCCAGTCTATTAAATATGAACATCAATAATAAACGGAAAAAACTAGTTGTGTGAATAAAAAAATAAATATAATGGTTCAGTCGACCGGAACTAGTTCCAGTCTACTGCCCTCAAACGACTGAAAATAATTTCAGTCGATCGAAGCTATATAAAGTTAAATTTTATATAGTCGGTCTTGTTTAATTCAATGTTTAGCTCTTATTTTTGATATACTTGTTTGCAGATAGGATGTGTGTGTGCTATGAACCGTCTAAGAGATTTTACAAACAAATCTAAGGTCAAATACATACATTTGACTAAATGATCCGCATATTCTTGGCTTTTGATATGCAGATGATCCATTTTGCTATTCTCCTTGATTTTTCGATTTAGTATCTTTTGATACCTGCAAAATATAATATACTAGATACAAATATATATAGTTATCATCATTAAAACATATAAATAAGGTTCTAACATTCTCTCCCTTTTGATGATGACGACTATATAAATGAAATATGAATTTAAATGAACTTATATACGAAATGAGCTTATATTCAGTTCTCCCCCTTAGTATGTTCCCCCTGTCATTACACTGTCTCCCCTTTTGTTATCAACAAAAAGGAAAAAAAGGAAAAGGTTGGGGTAGGAAACAAACTAGGGAATTTTAACAGATGTGTAACCATAAATAGCACTTGAAATAAATGGTAACAAAAACAAACACATTGCATGCATAAAAACTTAAACATAACAATAGTTCATACATACATACATATATATACATACATATATATACATATATACATATACATATATATATATACATATATATATATATATGTATATATTATCAAGACAAGTTTTTGTTTTAATAAGGACTAGGTATCATACTTCTGACATTTTTTCAGCCTCTTGCTCAATCTATTCCCCTTTTGATTCTTTCAACACTCTTCTACTCTCACCTCACTCCTCCACCAACCTAACCATAGCTTTCCCTTGCTGCAATCACTTTCTTTACACATACCTACCTCGTACTATCATCTGTTTTTTCAGGCTATCATTCTTCTCGTTGCTTTGCCTAGACGGATCTAAGGTTGCCAACCCTCAGTCTCCCTTGCGCTTGTATACAGTAAATCTGAGATTTTTTTTGAGCTTGAAGGCTTGGATATGAAGTAGTTATAACGTGCTTTTGCTCTGTTTCTAGTTTGTGGGTTACGATATATAAGTTTTCACTCGGGGTGGGGTTTCATGTGTCGAATTGTGTTTGAGAATTTTGCCTATTTTGCTATGACAGAGTTTTTGTTTGTGTGTTTTGGTCTTTGGTCGAAGCCTACCTTGTCATCTTTTCGATATTGCAGTGGCAGCCTTGGCGATAGCTCCGACAACTGGGATTTTCTACCTATGGTAACTTGTAGTGCTTCAATGGGCATTTTGCCAAGCTCTAGTCGACTTTATCGTGCTACCTTTGTCTCTATTTTATGGATGCATTTATTGTTTCTCTGTCGTGTTTGTTATTGCTTCGGTCTTATGGTTGTTTGGACATCGCTAATTGGTATATCTTTTTGGTTTCGTGTGTATTATGTGTGAAGCTTTTGCTCAATTTGGATGGTTATCTGGTTAGTGTTAGCAATGTTTTTTTGTGTTAGCTATTGTATGGTTGCCAGTTGAGAAATATATGCGCACTTTATAGTTCACTTGTTGGAACTGCATATGTAAGTATTTGTGCTGCATAGTTTAACCGACTTAGATGCAATAGATGTAGATGATATCTTCTTGCAGAGGTTTTCGGTTACTATAAAAATGTGTGGCTTCATTCCTTTCATGAAATTGAGTTTGTAATAGTTATAGTGCTGTCAAGTGTTATTACATATTAGTTGTAGAGAATGTGTTGTAAAAGTGGCTCGTCGACTATAAAGTACTTGCTTAAGTATCTCCACCTCACACCTGTAATAATTGTTGTAAAGTGCTATGACGACTATAATTCGGCTTGTCTATGTAAAATAATAATATTTTATTTTGCTTGCAAAAAATAGTACATACATCATAGTTAAACAAAAACGTTCAAACACCACATAACTAACCATAATAGTTTGTACATCACAGACATTCAAATAAAACTAATCAAACGCTGCTAGTTCACAAATGTAGACCCAAAAAATAGTTCAGAAATACAAATAACACATATAGTCCACCCATAGACTAATAACAAACAAAACACTTCCGAAGAAAAAAAGTCATATTACTGAAAACAAAGATCCTTCAACTTTCAGGAGAAGAGTCGGATGGTGAAGGTGAACATGAGCAAGATGAAATTTTGTTCCAAGTCTTCTCAAGTAATCCCATTTTTTCTCTTCGCAAACCATTTTTGACGTTTGATTAATTGTCATTATTGCTTATAGAGAATTTCTTGATTAATAAGAATGGCGGTGTTGGCGGTGACGTTCTTTGAAGGTTGCATAGGAGAGATATCATTGTCACTATCGGTCGAAAAATATTCTTCTTACTCAATCTCTGGAGGTGGAGGTGATTGTACATGTGGCTACGGCAATGTTTGCTTTAACCTACGAGAGAGATAAGTGCTATATGGAATCACCGACTTCATGGAAAAAGGAAGTTTCATCAAGGAGATAGATATTTGATCCATAGCTTTTGCTAAGATGAAATCTTGCATGCACTGAACATTTGTACCAAAATGAATGAATGCTTTTTTCCAAAAGGAACCATAAAACATGGTTTGTAGTGAGTGAGCTTGAAGCTTTAATTTCATCATTGATAATTCTTGCCTAATTCAACTTCTTATTGAAGTAAATAGCATATAACACTTTCTGCTTGTTATCATCATCTTCTCATAGCTTCCTGTCCTAAGTAACATCGTGTGATGTATCATTTTGTAAATTATTCATGCTTATGGATAGAGATTATTACTAGTTTGACTAGTGCGAAATAAGTAGCTAGTGAGTTGAATTCAAAGTCGTCATGATCAATATCATCCAAATCATAACCTTCAGACAAACAACCCAAAATTATCCCAAATTGTCTTACATAAATTTTAATTTCAACACCCAACACCATGCTCCAATGAAACCCTTGGTCATCTTTAGGTTTAAAGAAATTCTCGCAAAGGTTGACATAAAACATTCGAACTAAAAATGCATAAATCTTTACCTTATTTTGAGTCGAATCTATAAGAGACAAAAAATCATGTTCTGTTGCAAGTTCCTCAATTTCAGAAGTAGAAAAAATCAGTCGTTTTGTAGAAAGTTTCTTGGAAACCCCTTTTGTTATTTAAATCATTAAAGTGTTTTACAGCAGTCTTATTATTCCCGATCCATTGAGCAAGGTGCTATGGATTCGAATTTGTAAAGTTTTGAAAAGCTAGCATCTTTAGTTTGAAAGAGAAAAAAATGAAGAGTGATGGTGAAAATGCACGGCTATTTATTTAAAAAAAAAACAGGAAACTACCACATCAGTCGATTGGGAACATATTTCTATCGACTAAATGCTTATATTTTGAATTCCAAAGAATGATAGTGAATTTTAGTCGATTGTAAATTAGCAAATTAGTCTTCTGTTTTTTCAAAGTTAAGTTGATTGGTGGAATCGTTTTGTCGACTGAACTAGGGTAATTTTGAAGGCCGTATGTAAGTATGTGACAGTCATCTTATTTTAAAATAGGGTACTTTTGGCACAGGTCCTTATCAAGTTTCAAAATTCACGAAAAGTCCTTCACCAAATTTCAGCGTAAATTAGGTCTCTGTTTTTTATTCACGATTATTGCAGAGCATGATGCAACATTTCATAAAAGTTGCTGACATTTCCGCAACATTTCTGTACACTGTGAACGTAGTGTATGAAAGTTGCTGAAATATCAACACTTGTTTATAAAAGTTGCTGATATTTCAGCAACATTTATGTACACTGTAAACACAGTTTGTGAAAGTTGCTGAAATATCAGCACTTATTTATAAAAGTTGCTGACATTTCAGCAATAATTTTTCTTTGTTTTTACAATAAAACTTTGACACAGATAGTTGTTGAAATATCAGCACTTATTTATAAAAGTTGCTGACATTTCAGCAATAATTTTTCTTCGTTTTCAGAAAACAGGGACCCGCTTTACAATGAAACTTTGACAGGGACCCGCTTTACAATATGAAAGTATGATAGGGATGCCTTCCTAATATCCACTTTAAAATATCTAGCCAACTTGTTTATTTTTAAGACTATTTTCAGTCTGTTGGGAAAAAAATCAGTTGACTAAAGTATGCATAATTTTATTCTCGATTGTAAACTTTGATTTAGTCGACTGTTAATTAAATTTTTGTCGACTACAGCTAAAACGCGCCTCTTTTAATCGACTGGGGATACAATTTAGTCAACGGAGATGAGCCTGTTTGCATTCCTGAACCTAGCTTTGATTTTAGTCAACTTAAAATAATTAATTTATTCGACTTCTTAAATTTTGAAAAATTGTAAACAAAATTGCTATGGTTTAGTCGATTGGGATCTTATTTTAGTCAACTGAACACTGAATATTTGATTTTCTTTTAAAAATATATATAAATATTTTTGTCATATATATTTTGTTAGTTTATATACACATATTCATAGAATCTTTTTATTCGTTATAAAACAACATTATTATACCTATGTATATAAAATAAAAATATTCAAACTTATATAAGCAACAAGGATTATTCTTTTTGAAAAAATGGTAACATAAGACAAATCTAATGCATCGATGGGTCGGATTCTTCTTTGGAATTTTTCCCAAGAATTTCCTATGTAAGTTTCATATATTGTTATGGGATAAGACAATTGTTTTGATGGGCTTCCGGTTGAATGAATGCAATTTTTGGTGGCTGATTTTCCGCAAAATGACATTAGGTTTCTTTCAATGAAGTTCTGACGTTCTCGTTACTGCCTCTATTCCCAGTGCATTTCCTTTTGAAATGTCATTACCTCTCCTTGACAATGAGCAATTCCATCAATGCATTCATCTTGTGCCATAGTTATTTGCCCTTCGAACTTAATAGACCGTTTAACCTTTTTGGCCTTGGGAGAAAAGCTGGTTCTCTCATAGGGGGAAGAGGTGATTTTGATGTACGAGGAAGCATCTGAAGTTGACATTGTTTGAAGTTCTTTTATTTTAAATGTTATTTTGCGTTTTAATTATTCAAACACAAGATGCTTAAAACTACAAGAATATACTAAGAAAAGGAAATGAATTTATGGCAGGATAATTCTTCACTTTACAATAATTTACCCAGTTACTATTTTAAGCTAAGATTTACTTCTATTAGGAATTTTTTAGACTATATGAATCAGATACTATATTTGATAAGTATGTATAATATTTATTTCAGAGAGAATTTTATAAGTGATAAGTTCGGTTTATAAATAAGAAATATACTTATGTATTTTGAAAATAAATAACATAGGTGTAAAAAATTATTAAATTAGTTCATTCAAGGAGCAAATGTCTAGTTCTCTACGTAGTTTCAAAAAATTTGATTCACACAAAGGTTTAGTAAAAATACCGACTATTTGATTTTTTGTATTAACAAATTCAAGGGTAATAATTTTTTTCAACGTTATCTCTTAAAATTCAATGACGTATATCAATATGTTTTGTTTGAAAGTGATTAATAAGATTGTTTGAGAGATTGATAGCACTTGTATTATTACAATATATATGAAATTTTATTATAATTCTTTTGAAATCTCTGTGTTTGTTGCGTATATATAACTTAAGTACATGCCAAGGTAGCTAAAATATTTTCGGCTTTACACGTCGATAGTGAAACACAGTTTTGTTTCCTATAAGACCACGAAACCAATGATTGACCAACAAAATGAAAAGTGTCACTCGTACTCTTTCGATCCATCTTGCAACCTCCGAAATCAGCATTATAATATGAAACCAATTCAAAAGATCCGCCTTTCAGATAAAAGAGATCGTAATCTTTAGTATTGGTTAAGTGTCTCAAAATTTGTTTCACTACTTGATAATGTGATTTTTTTGGGTAATGCTTGAAATTTAGTGCGTAAGTAAACACATATCATTATGTCAGATCCATTAGCAGTAAGATAGAACGAAGAACCTATCATACTTGGTACAATTTTTTATCAAAATCATTACCGTTTCATCTTTATTTAAGTGTAAATTCATACTCATTGGAATTGGCTTGCTTGAAGTACTATCCATTTAAAAACGTTTTAATAACTCTCTAAAATATTTTCTTGATAAAAAAGGTTCCATTTTCTAATTATTTAATTTGTAGACCCAATTTTTTTTAATTCCCTTATATGTGACGTTTTAAATTCGGTTTTCATGATATTTGCAAAATCATTACACATGCTCTCGTTTGTAGAATCAATTATTATACCGTCAACATAAATTTAAACAATTAAAATGTCATTGTTCTCCTTTTTATTAAATAACGTAGCGTCAATTTTACCAATTTGAAATCCAGATGTTAACAAATGATTTTTTTTAGTCTATCGTACCAAGCACGGTGTGCTTATTTTAAACCATATAGTGCCTTTTTAAGTTTGAAAACATGGTTTGGATACTTTTCGTGAGCGAATAAAGTTGGTAGATCAATGTAAACATTTTCTTTAACAAAGCCATTTAGAAAAGCAATTTTAACATTTGTTTGATACAATTTGAAATTGTGGTGATAAGCGAATGTAAGTAAAATTTGTTTTGCTTCTAATCTATAGGAGAAAATGTCTTTTCGTAGTTAATTCCTTCTTCTTGATTGTATCCTTGAGCTACTAACCTTGCTTTATTGTTAATTATATTTTCATTTTCATCGGAATTATTTTTAAATACCCATTTCGTTCCAATAACAAATTTATCATCCGGACTTGATACAAGTTTCCAAACTTTGTTTCATTTAAATTGGTTAAGTTTCTCTTGCATTGTTCCATAACAGCTTCATCATAATTTTACTATTTGATATTCGAAATAAAGGCTACATGACCCATTTGATTTAATTTCTTCTAGTTGTTAGTCTAGTGTTTACATCTCCAAGTATATTGTCTATGGATGGTGTTTTAAAATTCTAGAGGGGACCTTAAGACATTATTGGCATTATCAATATTTATATTTTCATTTTCATTCCTATTATTAATATTATTTTCTGGAACTAAATTTTGGTTTATTTCTAACCACTCTTCGTCTTCATTCTTATTATTTTTAAAATCCTCGTCAAAAGAAACGTGTAAACTCTCGTTAATAGTACCGGTTCATTTATTAAAAATTCTATAGGGTTTGCTTCGTTCCGAATAGCCAATAAAAATTCCTTCATCGACTTTCGAATCAAATTTGCCTAATTGATCTTTAGTATTCAATATAAAATATTTTGAATCAAAAATTCGAAAATAAGAGACTTTCTGTTTGTTTCAATAAAACATTTCATACGAAGATTTTTTGTCATTAATCTCAAGGACACAGGATTATGTACATAGCAAGTAGTAGCAACGGCTTTGACTAAATTTTTTTTGGAAAGTTACTACTGCTTAGCAATGTTTGTGCACATTCTTGTAGAGTATGATTTTTCCGTTTAACGACATCATTTTGTTGTGGTGTTCGTCGAAAAGAAAAATTGTAACTAATATCTTTTTTATTGCAAAAATTTTCAAATAATTCATTTTCAAATTCTCATCCATGATCATTTCTAATACTTTTAATTTTTAAATTTTGAAATTTTGAATTCTTTTAGTAAATATTTAAACATTTTAAAAGTCTCACTCTTGTGTTTTACAAAATAAAGTCAAAGTAAATCTAGAATAATCATCAACAATTACAAAATCATATTTATTATGGTTTACCGATCTTACTTCAGTAAGACCACAAATCTTATCGTAGTAGTTCTAGTGTTGTTTTGATGGTATTTCCTTTTTAGATTTAAAAAGAAGTTTTCTTCAATTTTCCAAATTGACATGCATCACACAATTATTAAATTTAAAATTTAATTTTGGCAATCCTCTTAATAGTTCATTTTTAGCTAGTTTATCAAGATATTTAAAGTTAATATGACAAAAACGTTTATGCTAGAGCCATGGATTATTGTGATTCGCAACTAAGCACATATCGTTATCATGGTTGATATTTATATTCAAAATATAGATATTTTCTTTTCTTATTCTTCAAAAATTAAAAATATTGTTTTTACCTTTGACAATCGATTTAAAAACCTTTATCACAAAGCTGTCTGATACTTAAAAGATTGCAGTTTAAATTTTCTACTAATAATACGTTAGTAATTAAAGGAAAATTAGATATACCGACACTGATGACATCTCCAATTCAATATGAATCCCTTCGAGTCGTCTGTCATGGTATCGCCATCAATAGCTGTTATATTAGTCAACATATTCTCATTGCTCGTTTATATACTTAGAGCATCCACAATCGAGTATCCGTTTTTTTTTTGTTTTTTTTGGGCACCTACAAAAGAATACGAGATTTTATTGGTACGCACTTTCAACATTAGGATCCTATGTTTTAGTGGAAGAATCTAGCCGTACTCAAGAGGGTTTGGGACCTTTAGAAATATAAATTCTATCATGAATAATATTTACTAGAAAATCATTTATATAATTCTGTCTAATCAATTTATTATTTGTTTTTGGGATCCAAATCTTTATACTTTTTGAATTTGAAACCCTTATTTAAGCATTATTTTTAGATTTTTTTTAAATTTTGTGTACAAAGTGCTATATTTCTTGTGATTATTTTGTTTTGCTTTAAAAGCAAGTCCATTTTTGTTGCTAGAAGGTTTTAAAATTTTAATCAAATCCTCTAAACTCTGTTTTCCTTTATTAAACTTTGAAACATTATTAGTTTCCAATTTTTGTTTTAACTCTACAATTTCATTTTTAGCATTAATCCACAAATTTCTTGGTTAAATTTATCATTCTCAACTTTACTAGCTTTAACTTGATCAATTAAAGCGGTATTTTGAGAAGTTAAACTCTCATACGATTTTTGTGAAATCTCTAGTTCTTCTTCTAAAATACTTTTTTCATTTTTATGCGTTCCAATATCTAGTTCGACTCTATTAATTTACCAATATTCTCTTTATATAATTTCTTTAAAATCTCTTAGTTTACCATCCAGTTCAATACTTACCTCTAAAATCTCATTGTAAGGAAGTTCAAGATTTACCTAACCGGTGGCCGTGAAACAAACTTTTGCTTGTTCCGTGCCACTATCACTTCCACTATCTGAAGAAGATGAATATGAATCGTCCCATGTAATTTGGAAAGTGTTTCTCTTTTTCTTGAACTTTTCAAATTTGTTTTCCTACTAATCTTTGTTCAATCGCGGACAATCTTTTTTCGTGCGCCCGAATTTATCACATTCAAAGCAAGTGATTGAGGTAGAGTTTCCACCGTTTTTGTACTTTCTTGAACTTCTTCGATTTCTTAAATTTGTTGTAGTTCTTGGTAATAAACACGATATCATCTTCATCTAAGTCTGAGTCATCATCGTTGGCTTGGAAAGCTGTACATTTGTTTCCCCTAGTTTTGTTCTTTCCTAATCCGCAGATTTGCTTCATAGGACATCCGATTTCCAATTAATTCTTCAACTTTGAGCTGAGAAAAGACATTCGCTTCTTCTATTACTAATACTTTTCTTTCCCATTCAATAGTTAAAGAATTTAAAATACATGTAACAAGATCAAATTCGGTAAAAGTAACTCATAAAGCCTTGAGATCATGTTGAATTTTTTGAAATCTGGCATACATATCTACAATAGTTTCATTTGCTTTCATTTTGAATGATGCAAACTGGTTTGGTAGAATAGAAACTTTAGTTTTTTTACTTTTCTCATGCCTTCATGTGTGATTTGATGCATACGCCAAATATCATATGCGGTTTTACATAATATAAATGTAAAAAACTCATTCTTGTCAAGTGAACAGAATAAAACATTCATAACTTTTGAATTGTTCATAACTGTGGTCTTTTGAGCATCTGACCAACTATTTATTTTAGGAGTTGGTGCTTTGTACTTAGTTTGAGTAGCTTTTCAAAACTCAAGAACATTAACTTCCATAAAAATACTCATACGTGTAGACCAGTATGCATAGATAGACCCGATGAATAATGGAAGACATGCAGTTGACCGATTTTCTAGAAAAGTGCTTGCCATATTGTTGTATTATTCAAAATCTTTGTTACGATTATTGAAATGATCCGCTCTGATACTAGATGAAAGGGCACAAGGATCTAGTATAATATATCTAAGTTATGTATACAAGTTTATGTTCAATATCAAGCTAAATAATAGAATAAATAGTAAAGTAAAGCAAAAAACAATCACATCAAAGTTGTTATACTAGTTTGGACCTCCTATCCTATGTCTAGTCTTGAAGATCCCCTTTGGAATTTCCACTAACCAATATACCCTCCCTTGGCCTGAAGGAATGGGCTATACAGTAGTTTTTCGAATTGACAAACTCATGTTCCTTCAACATTGATTTTGACCGATAGTACATGACTTCCTATAATCTTTTTGATGATTCAAGATGCATACACCGTGATTATGGAAGTATAAATAATGTTTCATAAGTGAATGGAATAGTTTGAGAGCAAAGACTATTTAAGCAAGAAAAGATTTCAAGAGCGCATGTTATCTTGATTTTCGAATGTTAGACTATATTTATAGATATCGAAGAGTTGCTTAGAAGAGTTGTAATCATTCAGAGAAGCCATTACTCTTCGCAGAGTTGCACTTGAATGATCATAACTATTCGAAGTGTCATTTCAGAAAATAGCCATTACTGGATATTAAGTCGACTGAGAATAAAAGTCATTCTACTGAATATGAATATCAAGAATAAACGGAAAAAATTAGTTGTGCGAAACAAAATAAAAAATATACGGTCGCTGGGAATTATTTTCAATCGTATGCCCTCAGTCGATTGAAAATAATTAATTTCAATCGACTGAACCTATATAAAATTAAATATTATATAGTAGATCTTGTTTAATTCAACGTTTAGCTCTTATTTTTGAAATTCTTGTATGCGGATAAGATGTATATGTGCATATGAACCATCTTAAAGATTTTACAAATAAATCTAAGACCAAATACATACATTTGACTAGATGATATGTATATTCTTGTCTATTAATATGTAAATGACCCGTTTTGTTATTCTCCTTAATTCTTTGATTCAATATCTTTCGATACCTATATAATATAACATACTGGATATATGTACAGTTGTCATCATTAAAACATACATACAGGTTTTTAACATGTGCTATGCATTGTTTTGAACTGGTTATAATACTAAAATGTAACACCCACCTCTAACTCCATACTATCCAAGAGTATTACTAGGAAATACCATTGGTGTATATGGAGAATAAGGCTATATGGTGTACATACATGAATATTCACTCGGGCTAATACTGGTACGTCTTTAAAGTTCGAATAAATAACTCACCTAAATGTTCACAGTATTGGTACAAAATGATAAACAAGCATGTCTCCATGATAGAACTATACACAACATATAACAAATATCAGAGGACACAAAGGTAGTACCGCAACAATAATATATAATATGAAATATATTCAAGTATATGGGACATTGTGAATACAAATGGTCTCAAAGAATATAATGAATAGTCAATAACCATCGCTATATCAAGTATAGAACGAGTCTACATCACACTAAGAATATACAATAATCTGAAATATCAAGTCTCCTCTATGCCCACAAAACACAAGCCGGACATATTTTTTCTGTACCGGAAAAGTCTCGAACTGACCTGAGTAGTACCAAAATAACACACAGGCAGACTATGACTAAATCAAGGGGTTACTTATATATATAATATCCGTGAGAAATACGATAACATTTTTAGTTTAAGTGTATTAAAGTAACTACCCAGAAACCCATATGTTAATATATATATATGTATGTATATAGTAATAAATATACAATATATAATTATAGTATCCTAAACAATTCCCAATGAATCACAAAATGGCAAATATCATGAACTATACATAAAGATGTCATCACCCATATAAAAGCACAACAAATTAGAAATCATGGAATCAACAACAAATGGGTGAATCATTATAACAACCCGCTGTCGAAAAGTAATTAATTGATGATTAAATGATAAATTAAGTGAGAATAGCATTAATTATTTGAAACTAAACTAATGGTTTAGAATTTTGAAAAGAAATACTGTGTTGGAATTAATGATAAATTGAATTTTATAAATCTAAATATAAACTTATGTTGATAAGTAAATAATATCAGCATAGATTAGAAAGCAATTAATGAATGAATTATTAAAAAGTGATTTATGTGATAGAATTGATTTGTGTTTGTCGTTGGGCTTGAATTTGAATTGTATAAATATTATATATTATATATAAACTAAAGAAAAGAAAAGAATAAACCAGGCCCAGCAGAACTAAGCCTAAAACCAACCCTTAAAAAATTAATAACGTGATTTCTACAATTCCGGAAGTTGCTAATTCCAGATTTTTCTACCCATTCTATGAATACAATATCGACATTCATTATTTATGTTTTTAGGGAAAAAGAAAATTGATCAACTTATCCTAACTCTACCACCTCTTAAATTAAAAATAAATAAATAAATGAAAAAAAACCCCATAGAATCCCTATAATCAATAATACTATCCCTCATATACGTGTAATAATTACTCCCAAATCATTCAATCAACTTTTCTCTTCAAAGGGTTTTCTTCTACCATGGGGGAAACCAATTCTCCTCGCAATAATTATTCTAATCTTCTCTATCCGACACATCAGGATAGACCACCTGAATCTTTTATCAAAAAGCCGTCTAATGGTGTCATCATCGACAATGAGGGCTTCCAATTGGTACAACCAAGATCGCAGAGAAAATATCAGCCCAAAAATGATCTAATTTTGCTAAATAATAATGGCGTCCTGAAGAAGAAGGAGGGTCGGTTTTCGACCAACTCCAATCAGAATAAGGCTAAACAACCAATCCAGCCTCGTAAACTGGCAAATTTCTCGCTGAATAAAGAACAAGGTCATAGATCTTGGGCTGATATTGTGTCAGAGCAATTTGAGGAACCAAAAGAAGATGAATGCAGTCTTGAAACCATTTCACCTATCAAGATTAATAACAAGAAATACGGTTTGGTGAAGGAGGCAGTTTGCAAAAGAGCTATAGAAAGCTGGAATAATTCTATTATTGTCTATGTTGTAGGTACCAAACCCTATTTCTTGTTTTTTAAAGAATATATACAACACGTTTGGAAACCAGTTGGGGATTTTGAAATCTTTTCGAGAGAAAATGGTTTCTTTCTTGTTAATTTCAAAGAGTATCAAGACTGCAATACAATAATTCAAAATAGTCCATATTTTTACAACGGCAAGCTCATCATTATGAGAAGGTGGTCCGAATCACTGAAATTGGACAGGGATTTACTATCAATTATGCCGATTTGGGTAAAATTACCCAGTGTAAATCTCAAATTATGGGATTGCGAGGCTTTTAGCATTATGGCGAGCATTATCAGAAAACCTATAAAGATGGACGCAAATACAACCATGAAGACGAGATTGAATTACGCTCGGCTTCTAATGGAAGTATCTACGACTGATGAACTTCCAGATGAGATCAATCTTACTCTTTACAATGGTGAAAACATTACACAAAAAGTAGAATATGAATGGGTTCCACCGAAGTGTAGTATCTGTAAGTGTTTCGGTCACACTAGAGAGCAGTGCAACCCAAAACAAATGTGGATACCCAAAACCAGTAATAAAAATAGAGACAATGTTCAAGAAAATAGAACAGTTGAGATCCAAGAACCATACTCCAATAAAGAGACAGTAAACCAATCAAGAACTCAAGGGAACAATGATCGAATCAACCAAGATTGTATCATTTTCGATCAAGAAAACAATTCAAAGGCACTCACTGATCATGTTGATCAGATCACTGCTATGGAAGTTCATCGGTTTATAGATTGTGAAAAAAGTTCAAAAGATTCAAACCAGAATAGTATAGAGGAGGGTAATATTAAAAAGGTCTTTAACTCTGAAATCCCTCCTATTTCAGAGCCATGTTTAGTTACAAAGAATAATGGTACAAACATAATCAACATCCCTCATCAAAATAATAGCCAGAATCGGGAAAATGATATGGAGGAGGAATCTCCTTTTGAGCTTGCTGCAGATGTTGAGGACAGGGACTGCATCAACTCAACATTGCCTCACAAGAGAGCCTCTCCCCTAAAGCAGGTTGCAATGGTTGAATGCAATGATTCAGCCATGCCTCGCACAGCTCCTTTTGATATCTCTCTGATTAAGGTCCCAGAATTTCTGCAAAAGGAAGAAGAAGAAACTGAGATGTTTGATGTTAATGAATAGTTTGATATATCAAAACTACATATTCCAAAACCAAAAGCATCTGGTAAGTTGAAGGGAAACAAAGAGAAGAAAGCTTTCAATCAAAAATACATCTTAGTCAATCCAGAATGGGATGAAATGTCTACATGATTAAAAGCTAAGAGTGTTGATAATAAAAGGAGAGGTAAAGGTACTACAGTGTCAGGTACCATTTAATTTTCTATATTATTTTTTAGATTATATATGGCTTTGTTTGCTTGGAATTTCAGAGGGATGAACACCCCTGCAAAACAGTCTGATATCTTACATATGTTAAATGTTTATAAACCTTCTATTATTTCTTTAATTTAAAATAAGCTTAATGATGAAAACTATTAAAATTTTTGTCTCAAATTATATAGAAATTTTAAATCTATTAATAATAATGATTGTGACTGCAAAGGAAGAATCATTATTATTTAGGATTCTAATATCTGGATTGATTTAAATTATAGCAAAGATAAACAGTTTATTGATTGTAAATTTCAAAATACTGGAGGTTTTACACTGCAAGTTACTAGTATTTATGGTAGTAACCTTGAGAATGAGAGAAATGGTTTATGGTGTAAACTTAAATATCTGAATTTAATTTATAATTCTCCATGGATTATTTTGGATGACTTCAATACTGTTTTTCATGTCTCCGAATAATTTGGAGGTAATAAAATTCCTCAAAGTAAGCTAGATATAGTTAATAGATTCTTATTAGATACTGGTCTTGTAGAACCTATTGTTAGCGGGAATAAATATACATGGAAATCTGGTTTGTCTAAAAATATCCACTGTAAATTAGATAGAATTTTAATTAATAAATAATTTTCAAACATTTTTCCTAATTGTGTTTTTTCAACTCTTGAGCAAAATTCTAGTGACCACACTCCTTTACTTGTTAATCTTTTTGTTAATATAGATTCAAGTAATAAGACTTCTCCTTTTAGATTTAAAAACAATTGGATTTTAGAAGAGGAGTATAAAGTTTTAATGGAAAATTGCATGAAGTTTTCTTGTATTGGTACTAAACAATTTCAGTTTTATATGTTTTTGAAAAATGCTAAAAACAATCTTAAAATTTAGAACATAAATACTATATGAACAAAAACAAGCCGATTAGTTTAAGAAAAGAAGGTAAAATCCTACAAGATCAATCAGATAACAAACCTGATGATATTAATATTGCCAATGATTTTTTCAACAATCGAAGAAATCTTTCTATTGAATTATATAAGGACTCAGTTAATGCTAGACAAAAAGCTAAAATAGACTAGCTTAATCTAGGTGATGAGTGTACCAAATTTTTTCATGCTAAAATGAGCAATAGAAAGCATCTAAATAACATTGGTAACGCAATTGATAATGAAGGCAAGTTGTCTAATGCTTATGATAAAGTTGTTAAAGAAGCTGTTAGTTTCTATGAAGAGCTTTATTTTACAGACCAAAATGTTAGGAAATTCCCTCATATTACTTGCAAAAATATTTTGAAAAATAATGCATCTGAAATATTACTTGCACCAGTTACCATGGACGAGATAAAACATTTTATTTTTAATGCTGGTGATAATAAAAGCCTTGAACCTGATGGGTTCAATGCTAAGTTATATAAAAATCAGTGGGAAAATATCAAGGGGCAGGTATATGATGTTGTTAAAGAATTTATGGAAAAAGGCAAGCTTCTTAAAAGTATTAATCATACGTTTATTAATTTAATTCCAAAGAATAAAAATCCCACTAATATTGGTGATTATAGACCAATATCTTATTGCAACTTTATTTACAAAATCATTGCTAATGTTTTTAGTAATAGAATCAAAGTTTTTCTGCCTTTTCTTATCTCTGAAAATCAGAGCGCTTTTGTTCCTGGCAGACTTATATATGAGAATTCATTGTTAGCACATGAGATGGTCAGAAAATTCAATACTAAACAAGGTGATAATGTCTGTATTAAAATAGATTTGCAAAAAGCTTATGACAAAGTAAACATATATTTTATTTACCATATTATGAAATGTATGGGATTTCCAATTAAGTTTTGTGATATGATTTTAGAATGTATTAATACCCCTAATTTTTCTATACTTATTCAAGGTAAAGCTGAAGGTTTCATTAAAAGCAATAGGAGTATTAGACAAGGTGATCCTTTATCACCTTATCTTTTTACAATGGTCATGGAGTTTTTTTCTATTTTAATGGAAATTGAAGTCTTTAAAGAGAGTATCAATCATATTAACATAATTCAACCCTGTATAAACCATCTCATTTATGCAGATGACCTTATGGTGTTTCTAAAAGCTAATAAGGTCAATGCAGACTCAATTATGAGTATTTTTTAGCATTTGAATTCTTATGCAGGTCTGCAGCTTAATATTAATAAGAGCAAAGCTTTATTTAGTAAGTACAGTAAATATAAAAAAGAGGTTTTAGATGTTTTAAAAATAGCTGAGGGAATTCTTCCTATTAAATATTTGGGATTGCCTCTTTCTATAAATCAAATAAAAGATTCATACTGTTTTATATTTATTGAGAAAATTCAAGAAAGAATGGAGACATGGTCTTGCAAATTATTTTATATTGCTGTAAGACTTGAACTTATTAAAACTATGGTTTATGCTATTATTTTATATTGGTTTCAAACTTTTCATATTCCAGCTGCTTCTATGAAGAAAATTGAAAGTAGATGTGCTGATTTTCTTTGGAAGGGCAAATATCATAAGATTAGTTGGGATAAAGTGTGTAGGCCAAAAAATGAATAGAGTTTTGGCATTAGAAACATGAAAGACCTGAGTGTAACTTGTCATTTAAAATTATTTTGGAGATTTCTCAATGCAGACTCTTTATGGACTAGATGGATGAGAGCTAAATATCTCAAAAATGATAATTTTTGGACTACCATGCATAACAGTAACCAGTTTAATGCATGGAAACAAATTTTAAATTGCAGAGATATTGGTAAAACATTTATTGAAAGAAAATTTAAGCTAGGAGAGGAAACTAGCTTATGGTTTGATCCTTGGTATAAGTGTGACTCTTTTATTAATAGGGCTGGGTGGAATAGTTTGATTATTTGTGGTGGTTCTAATGCCAACGTGTCTGATATTATTAAAAATAATCAGTTACAACCTCAAATTCATCCAATTACAAACCCTCATAAATGTGAAATTAGCAAAATACAGCTTGATCCCAATGCAGACAAAGATTACTGGGAATGGAAAGCTAGCTACAGAGGGAAGTTTTCTTTCAAAACCACTTAGAATGTTATTAGAAATAAATTTCCAAAGGAAGACTGGTATTATTGCATATGGAACAGAGTGAACAGTCTCACTTTCAAGAATTCCTTGGCTCCCCTTCCGCGACGGTCACCGATCAATCTCTTCTTGCCTTCATCCCACCCATTTTCCCCCCCTCTGAGAGCGTTGGAGTGGTTGATCCTCCATCTCCGGAAGAGATCCGATCCAGTGTCTTCTCCCTCAACAAGGATAGCGCCAGCGGACCAGATGGTTTCAATGGCGAATTCTTTCGATCTTGTTGGTCGATTATTCAGGCAGACCTTTGTCTAGCTATCCAGGCCTTCTTCTCAGGGGCATCCCTTCCCCAGGGATGGACGTCTACCAACTTGGTTCTGATTCCAAAGTCGACCTCGCCTCGATCTTGTTCGGATTTCCGTCCCATCAGCTTATGTAACTTTGCCAACAAAGTTATTTCCAAGATCTTGTCCTCCCGTTTAGCTCCTTTCCTTAATTGTCTTATCTCTCCTTCCCAGGCTGGCTTTGTTAAAGGCCGTCTGATCACGGACAATGCCCTGCTGGCCTAGAAATTGATCTCTCAGATAGACCGCAAGGTTCGAGGATCTAATGTTGTCCTTAAGTTAGACATGGCTAAGGCGTATGACCGTATGTCTTGGTTTTTCATTCTCAAGGTTCTCAGATCCTTTGGATTTTCGGAAATTCTCATCGACATGGTTTGGAGACTCATATCCAACTGTTGGTTTTCTGTTCTTGTCAACGGCTCGCCGTGTGGCTACTTCAGAGCAGGTAGGGGTCTGCGACAAGGAGATCCTCTGTCACCCTCTCTCTTTGTTCTGGCTGCCGAAGCGTTGATTCGTGGCATTCACTCTTTGACCATCTACGGCCAAATTCAGCGCTTCGGCATTCCACGGGGTTGCCCTCTTATTTCCTCCTTGTCCTTTGCTGACGACATCATCATTTTCACTAATGGCCACCGGCGGTCTATTCGTCGTCTTATTCTATTTCTCCGGAAATACGAGAGAAGCTCGGGCCAACTCGTTCATTCGGCTAAGAGTTGCTTCGTAGCTGCTAAAGATATAACCCCCGCCAAATCCCTTTGGATTCAATCGTTTACGGGTTTTAGATCTTCCTCTCTTCCGTTGCCTTACCTAGGCATTGTCCTGTACAAGGGTAGGAAACTGAATGCTCTCTTCGATCCCTTAATGGACAAAGTCAAAGGAAAGATTTTGCGATGGAATTCCTCCCATCTCTCTCAAGCTGGAAGACTGGTTCTGATAAAGTCTGTTTTGGACTCGATCGGAACCCATATCTTCACAGCTATCACCCCTACTGACTCCTTCTTCAGGTCCTTTTGCTCGTTGGCTTCAGCTTTCTTTTGGGGTTCCAAAGAAACCGCTTCTTGACATCATTGGATCTCGTGGGACACGGTCTGCCGCCCTCGCTCGGAGGGCGGTTTCGGCCTACGAAATCCTAAGGATATATGCACTGCTTTTGCTTGCAAACTCTGGTATAGGTTCGGGCTTAATGATTCTCTCTGGGCATCATTCCTCCGAGCTAAATATCGTTGCCTTCCTGCCGCGAATTTCTTGGGCTCTCCTTCCTTCTCCAGCGAAACCTGGAAACGCATGCAAGCGGTCAAATCTCTGTCCGACGCCCACGACGGGATGGCCGGCTGGGATGGTTCTTCCTTCTCTGTTCTTAAGGTGTGGAATTCTATTCGCGCATCGGCCCCATCTCATCCTATATTTTCCTTTATCTGGGATTCCCGCCTTCCCCCTAAAGTGTCCATATTTATGTGGCGTGCGCTGCATAATGGGCTCCCCCTCCATGCCAATCTTCGCAGGATTGGCATCCCCATCGTCTCTCGATGCTATTGCTGCGGCAATGGAGCTGAGGAAACCATCTGCCATCTGTTCTTCAAAGGCTATGTTGCCAAAGCTATTTGGAACTTCTTTCGTAATTTTATCGGTCTCCATGGGGACTTCTCCTCGCCGGCTGCAATTCTCTGCTCTTGGTGGAGCAGTCGATCTGGAAAGTCTCTTAGATCTATCCTGTATCGTTTGATTCCTTGCCTTATTCTGTGGCACATTTGGTGCTCACGAAATAAGGTAGTATTTGATGAAGTACGGATGGACCCTACTTCTGTGATTCGTCGAGTTAGGAACGACTTGTTCATTGCTTTCCAGGCTCTCCCTTACTCGAGGCAACTCGGATTCGGATCGCGCCTGCTTGCTGATCGTCTCTCCATTGCTGTTAGGCCCCTTAGAACGGGTATCGGTTGAGCATTCATTGGATCGGTTTTGACATCTCAGGTATTCTCTGTACTAGTAAATTCCTTTTATTACTAATACTGCTGCTAGGCATTCAGGGTTGGAAAGCTTGGAGCACAGGTATCTGTCAGGAAGAC
Source organism: Allium fistulosum (assembly GCA_030737815.1). NCBI lineage: Eukaryota > Viridiplantae > Streptophyta > Magnoliopsida > Asparagales > Amaryllidaceae > Allium > Allium fistulosum. The sequence continues at coordinate 1,106,315,447 of CM060907.1, forward strand.
TGCTTTGGAGTGTCCTCGACTCATCCGGGTTGGTATTGCTGGAGAATTCCTATCTGGTTCCGTATTAAACTCTGGAATTAAGCCAGTCAACAATGTAGAAGTGTCTTCTTTCTGCATGCAATCAACGGTGTTATATAGTGGGATTTTAGTTGCTCGTTTTGTGTTTCTGGGTTGCTTCTTCCTTTTGTTGCTGCCTATCTTCATATTATGTTGAAGACCTTCTGGGTTAGCCGCACCTACTGGAGCATTTGTTTCTGATGACCCAGCCTCACTATTGGATTAGTCAATTTATTTGTACCACTATCGAATTGAAAAGATGCAGTTACCAAGAAGAGTGTTGAGCAGCCCTATGGTTAACAACTCTCTAAATTCTCATGCAATGAAGACTGATAAAGTAAATGGCGCAAGCTTTAGAAGAGTTCCATCAAGCAAATCAAACCCCATACAAAACTAGCATGGCAGAAAACGTCTAAGCAGTAGAAAATTAAAGTTCAATGATTAATTTGTAGCTATTTATTTTCTTTTTATAGTAGTCTGTTTAGACATTTTGATCGCTAGTTAGCAATGTAACAGGACAGAAGCTTGTGTATATATATATTTTTGTTTAAAAAAAAAACCAGTCCTAAGATGGCATTTTGTATATATTTTGCTATTAACAACATATTACCAACCTGGGATAGACTAAACAAATGAGGCAATAATTCAAATTCACTCCGTTCCTTATGTAATCTTGTCAATGAAAGTGCCAATCACTTATTTTTTGAATGCAGTTATTCATACTTTATATGGAGTCAAATTAAGGTAATTCTGGATATTCAGAACAACAATCAAATGGACCTTATGCATGCTATCCAACTCATCAACAACAAATTTAAGTCTAAGACTAAAGAAAGAGACTATGCACATATTCTTTTAACTACTGTAGTGTATAATATATGGAAGGAAAGAAATATGCATATGCATAATAAAACTAAGAGGAACAGAGAATAGATCTGGCTTCTTATAAACACTAATAGCAGAATTCTACTTCAGAAATCAAAGAAAAATATAAAAAATCAAACCAAATATGCCTCCTTAGCTAATGATTGGATCTTTAAAGCTGGTAGCAAGCATCTAGAAAACTATCTTTCTCGTCTGAGAAGATTCCAGAGCAATAATGATATGATTCAAGAGCTTAGCTCCATCAACCAGCATAAGTTTGGTCGTAACTCTGCTAAAAATAGATTTAATGTTGATATTAGCAATGATTTTCTCTTCCAGCAAGCTTTTAGTGCCAACACAGCTAATCATAGCCTGGAAGCGGAGAAAAGCTACGTATCGAAGATGGTATCATCAGATCTGGGTCGCGATGACACCAGATCCGACAACCCCTCCATTTTCTTCAACAATTGGAGTAGATTTCACAAAGAGGGTAGTGGAGAGAGGATGAGGAAAGGGTTTAACGATAGCTTATCTTTCTGAGAACATGGAGAATCCAGTGGGGAGAAGCATGACAACGGCAATCTTTAGCAATAGAGAAATCGCCATCCGCCATTATTTGGTTTTTTGATAGCTTTGAGAAGCGTCGAGTTTGTCGGCAACCCTAGCTTAGGGTTAAGTTTTATGTTGGCTTTCGGGTGAGAATGTATATTGGTTCACCCGATTTATATGTACCTGGGCCTGGCCCGTTTACTTTAGATAAAAAAATACTATCCCTTAACAAACTCTACACCCATCATCAAGCTCAGAATTAAGAAATGTTCATTAATATAAGAAGGAAATAATTTTACAGAGAAGGGCAGGGGAGCAAGAAGAAGGAGCTAGCAAGATAAATGTTATCTTCCTTTCAAGTGAGCGTTTCGCATTCACCATGGTGTCTAAGTTCATTATTTCAGTTGCAAGTTAAGAGTTTGAATCGGTACATTTGCAGTTCTTTGTGTGAGAAAAGATCAAGAATATCAGTTCTGTTTAATAAGCCTGCATATGTTGAACAAGTTATATACCGTGATAAATGGCCATGGATACAGCCTTACAAATATCAATTCCCTCATGTTTCTATTTAATCAGAGAGGAAACAACATCTTACTGCTATGTGAATGCTTTTTCATGTGAGTTAGTCGGTGCACTGGTGTTAGCTAGAACGTGAGTTGTTAAAAGTCAGTTTATACACACACACACAAAACTGTGTACATGTAATTAAATGATGTGCATGTGTCCTGTAACTGTATTCAAGCATTAAAAGTTAGACCCTGCGTATTTTTAAGCTAGGCAGTATTGTATAGAAATAATTATATATGTGTGTGGGTTTTGTGTGTTCTATGTGCTAGTCGAGTAAGAAAATATATAAGTATATTATATATACAATGGAAACTATTATTATGGTAGGGTATTAAACATGACAGAACATAGCTGCTACTAGTCATCGATTTACCTAGAACTTTATTTGTTTTAATATATAACTTGAAAATAATTTATACTTTTGTAGAAAATATTTCTCAAGTCAGAGCCTTTTGCATGAAATCTGGTATTCAATATGTGATGCGAATGTGGCTGCCAAATGGAGATGCGTGCTGGGTGTTGTGTGTTAAGGTGTGTGGGGCTTGAGTTAAAATATATTTTAGTGTGTGTGATGTGTGTTAATTTCTAGCATGCGTGATGTGCTTTTAAGGTGTGTAGCGTGTTATTTTGTGTTGAGGAGCAATAACGTGGGTAGTTTGCGCAAGTTTTAGGTATAAATATATACCATTATGTATAATCAATAAACTACTCATTTTCTTTCTAACAGTGATGCTCCACTCAGTTTTTACACTTTTTCATTTTCCTTCTTCCTATTTTGTTATAGCCTATTATCAGTCTCCTTTTGAATGTTGCTAGCTTGATTATTTCATTGCCTGAGAAATTTGTTTGTTTACTTTTGTTATAGTTGTCATACATGAACGTTATTTACTAAGATTAATAAATGACTAAAGAAAGTTTAATTATGTTATTGATCGTCATTTAATACCAACTTATATTATATTATATTATATTATATATTTTTGTTGTAGAAAACTATTATTAAATGTCTACATACAAATTATATATTTTCTTTTGATATTATTTAATTGTTTTCTATTTATGTGTGACGAAAAATTTGAATAAACGGTTTAGTGATACCGTCTGGTATAGAACTTTGGGTAACACTTTTTCGGTTATTCATCGGACTCATTATATAGAGATATCTAGTATGCATCGAACGTAGTTTATGAGCTTTGAATAATTATCCAAATAACAAGCGGTAGTATGAGATGCTGTTATGTTATTTGTTTGATTATTCATTGTAAGTAAATGTCACTCGAACAGGCATACGCTCATGTGTTTATTGCGATACCCATTGTGGTAGGATTATATTATAGTCATGTGTTAGCTTATGATTAGAGCCGTGTAACGGCAATAATTTAGAGCTCTAGCATATTACAGTCATGTGCTGGTTTATTTGGAGCCATGTGTCTGCTTATGTCTAGAGCTATATGTAGATATAGGATATGATATTATATGTCGTCCATTTGTGCACAGCTCCCTTTATGGTGCGGTGGTGAACTAGATTGGCCACTATCCACCCTAGCGGCCTAATCGTGGGGTCACATCCCAGATCCACGGAACCATTGTTTGTTATTATATTCGATGTGCATCACAGGATTGGTAGTTGGTAGGGTAAGTTCCCTACAGCTCTTGTATCACATAGACCATCAGTCTGTTATTGATAGGGGCAAAGCAGGGTCGTGACCGAGGCTTTGCGTAGACGAGCCCCTATTGGATGTGGTCACGATGTCCGTCGAGGTAACTGAAGACTTTAGGGATAGGCGGTACTCTACGGGAGGCGAGTAGACTTGGTCTCTGGAGCATGCTATGTGCTACCCGTCTCCCTTTTTGGTTCAGGGTTGTGAGTGTGTAGTGGATTGGCTCTCATCTTATAATGAGTTCACTAGACTAGGGACTGGTTGAATATAAAGTGTAGTCAATCTCTGTTATATCGATACTGTTTGATGATATGATATTTTGAGATAGCCTTTATTATTGATTGTGATTTGGATTGTGTTGGATTATCTTTGTGATTCGTATAGTATTGGATATCATTTGGATGATTTGATGGGCTATCTCACATTTTTTTATTGATCTACCCATTAGAGATTATGTGTGTTAGCTCTTTTCACTTGATGATTTCAATTTATATGATATAGTTGTATTGTAATGACGATTTACCCATTATAGATAGTCTTCCTGATTTCTATCGGTTTGTTTTATAGGGGTGATGATATCTTTTGATACCAGTTCTAATTTATTTTATGGATTTAAGATATTTGTATTTAAACAGTAGCATATACTACATACTATAACTTGTGCTATCGCTGTGGTTTACTCTGTGTTCTCCGTTATTTATTACAAATTATGTATTGTTCTATCCTGGAGGCACACGTGTTTATTATTTTATACCGATACTATGTACGTATAGATAAAATTACTTATTTGATGTTTTAAAATGTAACAATGTCGGTCCAAGGGAATATACACGTGTGTACCACATATAGCCTCATTCTCTGTATTATTTAATACTTTGTAATACTCTTAGCCAGTATGGGTATGGAGATAGGGTGTCACAATCATCCATGTCCAGGAATCATAATAAAAATCCAAATATCATCAATAATGAGACATCACCAAGTATAGTCAAGCTAGCACACAGTAATGCCCAAATATATCTATCAATCTCAATAATAAGAACATCATCGACGACAAATAAGATTGGTTGCCTATCATAATCCTAAAAGATACAAGAATCCCCCATACTCTAGAAATTTATCCAGATATAATCTCATCCCTTATATATGAATAGTTAGAATATATGGTGATGGGGGATAACTGTATGAAAGACACGAATTCCCATGTAAATCCATATATACATCAATATCGGGGTCGCCTAACCCATATCCATACTTAGGTGAGGTTTATCAATAGTACATGCGACTCTACCACTCTGTTAGAACTAGAAGGGAGTCCGACGACTGCATGTCGGCTCAAACATATTAGTCACCTAGCCCGACTCTACAGTCCTTGCTTACCTCGTCGGCCATCATGACACATATCCACCTATTGCTCGTCTATGCGAAGCACTCGGTCACAACCTTGCAATACTTTTCCCCATATGTAACAGACTGCTAGCCTAAGTGACCAATGTGCTATAGGCACCTACCCTATGGGTCACCCAACCCAATATATATACTCACTATGGTGTCGCAGATCTGGGGTGTAACCTGCAATCAGGCCGCTAGGGTGGATATTAGCCATTTGGTCCTCCCTCGTCAATAATCTGGTAGTACATCGTGATGGTGGCATATAATACTAATTTAAGGTCTCATACCCTCAGCATCACCCTACGTAAGTACAATCTCATAATATTATTCCAATCACGTGAATATCATGTTCTAACAACGAATAATCAAATAAATATCACAACAGCATCCCATAGCATTGTGTGATACTCAATCATTTATTCAGTGCTCATAAAATACAATTATTCTCCATAATTTTCTATATAACGAGTCCAAAGAATAACAGGAGAAATATTACTGAAAGTGTTATCCCGCCTTTTGGCAAGGCCATGACACCAAGAAATTGACTGGAAATCAAAGACAGTGCATCCCAAAGATCGGATATACACTGGTTCACTATGAACATCGATGAAATTTGTCCGAGTCCAGATAAAGCTAGAATTGATATGACACAACAATCAAAGAGGCTGAAGCCAACGTTCCAAATTTCAAGTCGATCGGAGTTCGTATGCTCAAGTTATGATCGATACAATTTCAAGAATCAACCTCACTCAGCATATGCCATTCGGCATACCTCACTTAGCAAGTGCCGCTCGGCATACCTCGTTCTGCACCTCCCCTCAGTCGGCATACCTCCCCTCGTTCGGCACACCTCCCCTCGGTTGGCATACCTCCCCTCGTTCGGCATAACTCGCCTCGTCCAGCATGAAGCCTCGTTCGGCACACCTCCCCTCGTTCGGCATGAAGCCTCGCTCGGCACACCTCCCCTTGGTCGGCATACCTTCCCTCGTTTGGCACACCTCCCCTCGGTTGGCATACCTCCCCTCGTTCGGCATACCTCCCCTCGTTCGACATACCTCCCCTCGGGCGGCACACCTCCCTTCGGTCGGCATACCTCCCCTCGTTCGGCATAACTTGCCTCGTCCAACATGAAGCCTCGTTCGACACACCTCCCCTCGGTCGGCATACCTCCCCTCGTTCGGCATGAAGCCTCGCTCGGCACACCTCCCCTCGTTCGGCATGAAGCCTCGCTCGACACACCTCCCCTCGGATGGCATGATGAAGTAGGGTTCGGCTATGACCTTGGTGGGCCCAAACTACTCAGGAGGCCCAACAGCCTGGTTTTGCCTATAAATACAGCATGTGGGTCTCCAGATGGGGGATCTTCTTTCTGCTCTCTTACTTTCTATTTTCTAAGGCTGAGGCTACTCTGCCATTTTATAACTGTAATTGATTCGAATATTAATAAAAAGGAAACTTCTGGAGTGGACGTAGGCCGGAGTTAGCCGAACCACTATAAAATATGTTGTTCTTTACTGCGTTCATTTTAGTTTTAACTGTTCTTCACATTATTACCCTCCACATATACTCTATCTGTGAGCTGTGACTGTTAGATTGGTGCTTTCATTTACATTCGGGCGTTAGTGACCAATTTTGGCGCTAACACTTTGGTGCTTTCACTGAGAGCAACTAGCACCCGCTACACCATATTTGGAATTTAGATTTGAAAGCTTGAAGGATTCAGATTTGAAGGATAATGATGCGACAATCAACAAGAAGACAGAGAGGAGAAAGGAGCCAACAAGAGGGAAGTCAAGAGGCATCCTCTGGAGCTGGAGCAGGTCAAGCATCCATCTACATCACCAGAGATGAGATGGAAGCGATGCTGAAAAGACAAGAGGAGATGATGCAGGCTCTTCTCAGAAAATTTGCACAAGCAGGAAATGCAAGAGCTCAAATCCGTGGAGCTGGATCAGAAGCGCTCAACCAGTAAGCAGAGGGAATGGCTCAGCAGGGGCAACCCCCAATCAGCAGACGGCTATCAATCTGGATGGACCTAGACTCGGGGGGCACACCGCCAGGAAATGCTGGACCAATCCATGGAGGGATACCAGATGACGTTGTGCAACCCGGCACCAATAGGAGTGCAGGAGTACGAGATGAGGAGTATGTGCCAGAATTCCCTCATGAACTCGGGGGGCAGACCGGAGGCAACAGACAAGGATTACAGCTTGGGGACAACGACAGATTAGCGGAGATGGTCAGACGAGCTGTGAGAGGTGGATTGGTAAACAAAGACTTAGAGGATGTGAATAGGAGTCTCTTTACTCCTACTATCAAGCAAGCTAGGAACCCGCCAGAATTCAAGCTGCCAACAGTAGAAATGTATGATGGGAGGACGGATCCTATGGTCCATCTGACAAAGTATATGAGGCACATGGAAGTGCTGGGGGTGTCACAGGAGGTCATGGCCCGGTGCTTTCCATTGTATCTGACAGACATTGCAGCATTATGGTTTAGACAGCTGGAGAGCGGCTCCATTGGAACATGGACCGAGTTGATTGAAAAATTTATGAGATAGTTCAGAGTTCACATTTCAAGACCCAAGAATGTGATGAGTTTAGCAACTCTGAAGCAAAAGACCGGGGAATCTTTGAGGAGTTTTCTAACGCGATTTAATGCAGCAGCGGCATCAGTGGATCGACCAGATCCATCCATGGTTATGATGGCGGCTGTATCCGGGATAGCTGATGGCGTGGAGTTCAAGAATTCGTTAACCAAAGATCCACCTATGGATCTGGAAGAATTCTATCATGAAGCCAAAAAGTTTCTACGAGTAGAGGATGCTAGTGTTGAAAGAGAAGAAGGAATCGATGTTTATGCAGTGAAAGGTGGAGACCCACCCAGGAAGGATCCTGGCAAAAACAAGGAGAAGCGGAAAGCGGAAGATAACGACGATAGGTCGAAGCGACCGCGAAGGGAACCGCGGTTCACTACTTATTCAGAGCTGAACGAGAGTTTGGAGCAGATTTACCAGGACACCAGGGGGCAGGTTCCTTACCAGAAGCCAATGAGAAACCCGACTAGCAATGAGAGGAAATCAGACAAGTACTGCTTATTCCATGAGCTAAGCGGCCACAGTACCAATGATTGCAGACACTTGAGGGATGAAATAGAGGGACATATCCGGAATGGCCTGCTATCGCAATATGTAAGGAGGCGAGCCACAACGGTGGAGCGAGAACAACCACCACCTGCACCAACTGGGAACGACTCCGAATCGAGGCATCGGCTTGTCATCAACTGGTTAAAATAATGACAAATAAGTAGCAAACTCCACACCAACATGATTAAGTCATTTACACATGTACAGGACCGCGAACGATCCTCAGGCATGCTCTGATACGACTATAAATCGCATTAGTGTAGGTGTTTGCACTTAGACCTCTCTGTTTTGCTTTCATTTTCTAATTTTCACATTTGAACATTTCTGTTGAAATTCTTATTTTGAATGAAAACTCGCTATTTGTGATTCCATAACGGCTAAGTCACTTACACATATACGGGATCGCGAACGGTCCTCAGACATGCTCTGAGATGGTGATAAACCACCACCATAAACAATTCAAAAGCTCACTCGAACGTGAAATCTGATGTTAGTGATACTAAGTCCCTCCCTAGGCACAGATAATTCGCCTCGTACGGCACTCGACCGCGAAGGGTCACAATTCGCCTCGAACGACACTCGATCGCGAACGATCACTATTCGCCTCGTACGGCACTAGACCGCGAACGGTCACAATTCGCCTCGAATGGCACTCGATCGCGAACGATCACCATTCACCTCGTACGGCACTAGACCATGAACGATCACAATTCGCCTCCAACGGCACCCGATCGCGAACGATCACCATTCGCCTTGAACGGCACCTTACCGCGAACGGTCACAAACCACCCTGAACGGTAAACGATCTCGAACGATCGTCATTCACAGTCAGGTAAGACTATTAGTCTCTTGTACAGGTCATCAACAGGATATGAACATCCAGCTTATGGCATTCCAAAACACACCTTCCTATCGCAAGGCATATTTTGGGGGGCAAGTGTTATCCCGCCTTTTGGCAAGGCCATGACACCAAGAAATTGACTGGAAATCAAAGACAGTGCATCCCAAAGATCGGATATACACTGGTTCACTATGAACATCGATGAAATTTGTCCGAGTCCAGATCAAGCTAAAATTGATATGACACATCAAACATAAAGATGGAAGCCAACATTCCAAATTTCAAGTCGATCGGAGTTCGTATGCTCAAGTTATGATCGATACAATTTCAGGAATCAACCTCACTCAACATATGCCGTTCGACATACCTCACTTAGCAAGTGCCGCTCGGCATACCTCGTTCCGCACTTCCCATCGGTCGGCATACCTCCCCTCGTTCGGCACACCTCCCCTCGTTCGGCATACCTCTCCTCGTTCGGCATAACTCGCCTCGTCCAGCATGAAGCCTCGTTCGGCACACCTCCCCTCGGTCGGCATACCTCCCCTCCGTCGGCATACCTCCCCTCGGTCGGCATACCTCCCCTCGTTCGGCACACCTCCCCTCGGTCGGCATTCCTCCCCTCGTTCGGCATAACTCGCCTCGTCCAGCATGAAGCCTCGTTCGGCACACCTCCCCTCGGTTGGCATACCTCCCCTCGTTCGGCATGAAGCCTCGCTCGGCACACCTCCCCTCGGTCGGCATGATGAAGTAGGGTTCGGCTATGACCTTGGTAGGCCCAAACTACTCAGGAGGCCCAACAGCCTGGTTTTGCCTATAAATACAACATGTGGGTCTCCAGATGGGGGATCTTCTTTCTGCTCTCTTACTTTCTATTTTCTAAGGCTGAGGCTACTCTGCCATTTTGTAACTGTAATTGATTCGAATATCAATAAAAAGAAAACTTCTGGAGTGGACGTAGGCCAGAGTTAGCCGAACCACTATAAAATCTGTTGTTCTTTACTGCTTTCATTTTAGTTTTAACTGTTCTTCACATTATTACCCTCCACATATACTCTATTTGTGAGCTGTGACTATTAGATTGGTGCTTTCATTTACATTCGAGCGTTAGTGACCAATTTTGGCGCTAACAGAAAGCCTTATACCGAATGGTATTACTTTATCTATTCATATTCCTATCTATATAGAACTAAAATCATCATAAACAAAAATATCCCAAAAATAGGAATATCGCTAATCCATGCGGATGGATGTCATCACCGTATCATATCAAAACATTAATTAAATCAATATCAAGGGTGAATCATTCATAATATCCAATTCGGTATAAAAGAAAAGAGAAATCAGAAAAGTGTAATCAAATATATGTGTGTGCGTGTACACAAAAATATCAATCAATATTTAATAATAAATCATTCACCATATACAATCTTAATATAACAAAGTGAGAACATCAGGAACGCATAATAAGAATTTTAGAATTAAATTGAATATTTAATTAGTCTTTAAATTAAAAATCCATATTTTCTTTAATCATTTTTTTTGAAAATTGGTTAATCTTTATTAATGGGCTACGCGGCCCAAACCTAAATAATAGATCCACAATTCAACTACAAAACTCAGTTCAAACGATATAAACTATCTAACTGAGAAACTTTCCCAAATTGCTAGGGTTGTTCAGCGCGATTCATGGCGGCTTCCAGGTCGTTGCTAGATTTCCACGCTGATTAGCATTCAAGCTCTAGTTCTCCAATTGTCATCTTTCTCGTTCCTCTAAGCTGGTACGTTTTTTGACCCTTTTTATTGTGATAACTACATCTCCGACAATATTTTCAGAAAGTTCTAATTCTTGTTTTTGCTTTTTTTTCTCGAAAGTCCTTATGTTTCGTTCTCTTTACATGTGCCACACGGTGGCTGTCAACATACTTTTGTTGATTTCCTTCATCTGGTGCGAGATATCTGTCCTACTACTCAGGTGATCTACTTCTTCTTGTAAGCTTTTAACAGCTTCGGTTTGCAAGTTTTTAAATTTCTATATTGCCCATACTCTTTTGCTATACTTGGATTTGAAAAAAAAGGTGATTGTGTGTTTCTGTCTCTCTGTTACATAGTTGGCTTGTTGCATCATCTATTATACCCTGTCTTTTTAATCTGTCTTGGTAGTCAGTCTGTTGTTTATGGCTTTATAAGTAGTATGTGCCATTTTAGGACAGTTGATCTACTCCAAACTACATTATGCCATTGTACTTTTAGATGTTGTTGTCTGCAATCTTCCCATGCATACTTTAGTTTAAATTGATCCTTAGTATTGCTTATCCATGCCTATTTATCTTTATTTCTTCCTGTGAATAATGACATGTCTTCAATTTCTTGTTTGAAGTTTCTGGTGACAATTTGTTTTCTATTGCCCATTCATAATCCTGTATAATAGTTGAGACTTTGCAATCTGGTGTGTTATTTGCTAAATAGTTATCCTAGCCAAGTCTATCTATTAAGCTTCTACTGTTAATCCATGGATCTTACCACAAGTCTGTGCTTTGGCCATTTGCTATCTGTCTCTCTATGAGAGGTTTCAGTTGCTCCCCGTATTTTAATATGTTTTTCCATGTGGTTGATGCATTGTTATCTATCTTCATAGTCTAAAAAATTTCTTTCAAGTATCTTGCTCTCATCCACTTATCTCACATGTTATCTGATTCGAGAATTTTCCTTGTTAATATTAGACAATATGTCTTTTTAAGTTCAAATAGGTTTTTAGACCCACTCCACCTTCTATTTTTGGTCTACGACGATCTTTGTAACTCACTTTATGTATTCGTCCTTTCCAAATAAAATTAGCACAAACTACGTTTATTTCTGCTATGCGTTATTATACTAATTACAGTGTTCAATTTCAACTGTAATTAAGTCCAATTAATTATAATTTAATTCTAATAAATTGATTAAATTTGATTTCAATCTTTTTATTTCATCCGATCATTATTTTATGGACAAAGTTACATTGGTTTATATCTTATTACATTGGTGTTCCACAATTACTATCTTTTATTTAATAATTTCAATTTTCAATTATATTGAATTTTTGTCGATTTTCACACTAAATAGAATTTAAAAATCCCAATAAGTTGATTTATTTTGATTTCACTCTTTTATTCAATCCATTATTGCCTTGTGAATATAATTAACATTTCTACACATTTTATTACCTTCACAATTTGCAGTTATTGTCTTACTCACTTAAACGTAACATTTATTTTACATTTAATTGCAATTAATTAAATATATTGGTAACAAACAACAATTGTCACCATTACTACATTTAATAACATTTTGTGAGTTTATTATTTACAAATAATTGTTATAACTATTACTACCCCACTACTATTATCAATTACAATTAATTACACCTTATTTCATTAATTAATCAACATTTGAATTATCAATTGCTCTTTTAATCCAATTATCCATTAATACATACATTACTATAATTTATTTACAACATATATTAATTATAACTCTTTAATTCTTTTTAATTAATTAGAATTTATATTTAAAGCAGTTATTAGTTACCTTAAATTAATACTATTTCACTTTATTTCAGTTATATTCTTATTATTAAATCATAAATTTTTATTTCTTACGACATTAAATTACAAAACTTTATTAAATTAACAATTTTTAATTATCGAAAATTACTGGTCATTACACTCTCCCCCACTCAATACTTTTCATCCTCGAAAAGGAAAAGAAGGGAAAATGAGGAATTAAGTAATCAATATATTTTATTCAAAATATTAAATGAACAATTAATTTACATAGTTAAATAATTTAAATAAAAGATATCCATTTATAACGATTAAGTTCTTTTATATTCAAGTAAATAAAAGTTTGAAAACATGTCTCAAAAATTTTCTAAGTTCAAAATTCTTGGAAAATTTTGGCAGAGTCTCTTTTGTACGGAGAGGTCTGGGAGAAATAATAATATCAATAATAAGCACACACAAACATATATATATATATATATATATCATATTTCAAAATAATATATCCCAAACCATGGGAAAACAATATAATATCGCTATAGAACCGTAATCCGAGAATGTACCTATTTGTCGGGCAAACAACACTTAATTTATAAAACCAAAACCAAAAGCAGTAGCAATTGCTTCCATAACCTGTATTTCACTTGTATAATCCAAAGAGGTTAATTATTATATAAAAGAGAATTATTTAAGTTGTTTCAACTAATGTCAACAAAACAATCACAACATACAATAGTGACTTGCAAACAAATAATACAACCATCATATCATCACATGAGATCAAAGAAATCAAACATACACCATAGCAACCAACAAATGGTTTGTTCGGGTTTAGAATTTCTAATCATATAAAATGATAAATAAACCATGAAGTAAACCATACACTCAACATTCATAGATAAAACTTTATAGATTATTTATACATCTTTATACAAAATAGAAATATCCTTTTCCAACCAATCCATAAGCCAATACAAACAAAGAATCCAACACATTTTTAAGTTTACTTTATTTTTCTTTTTCACATCATTTATTGTTCTTATTTTCTTATTTTCATTTTTTTTCTCATACAATGATTTTTACTTAATTCTCCTTCATTACTTCCAAAATTTTATTTCTCATTCATTCATATAAGGCTTATTTCATTAATTTTCATTCTTCACTTACATAAGTCATATCCATTTCATTTATTTGGTCACGGATGAATTTCATTATTGGAGTATAGTATACATTTTATTTCAGTTTACTTCACATTTACAATTTAGTTTGATTTTTTTTCATCATTTACTTTTCTTTTCTCATTCATATAATATTTATTTTCAGTAATTTACATTCGTTATTACTTACAAAAGTTCATTTCCATGTTTTCTGAAGTTATAATTATTCACTTTTTTTACTCATTTTAATTATAAATGGTTTCAGGATTAATTCAAGTTTATAAGTATGTACTTACAGTATTCACCTTTTCCATTCAATCTGATTATAAATAAATCAAATGTTAACTTAAGCTTATAATCATTTTTCTTACCTTATTCACTTTTATTACATTTAATTAGTGACATTTCTAACTATTAACTTTAGTTTATAACAATTTATAACATTAGATTCTTATTTATAAAAGTAAGTCCATTGAACACTTTCATTTTCTGAAGTTTTACTTGTATAATATTCTATCACATACCCTATTTAACATTATAACTGTTATCCCACCTTTTGGCAAGGCCGTGACACCAAGAACTTGACTTGGATATCGACGAATTTTGTCTGAGTACGGATTGAGCCAAAATTGATATTACATGACAAGCGAAGCTATGAGAGTCAACGTTCCAAATTTTAGGTCAGTCCGAGTTCGTACGCTCAAGTTACAACCGATGCAAAAGTGAATAAAAACAGCAGCCTCGCGTTCGACTCGCTCCAGTTCGAATCCATTGGAAGTGCACACTTCGACTCGCTCCGCTTCGAGCCATACTTTGGCTCGCTCCATTCGCGACCACCAGAAACCAATCACTGGTCGAATCGCCCCCTTCGACTCGCTTCGCAACCATTAGAAGTGACAACTTCGATTCGCTCTGCAACCATCAACAGTGATTACTTCGACTCGCTTCGCAACACTCAGAAGTGAATACTTCGACTCGCTCCGCTTCGCCTCCATCAGATGTCTTCTTCGACTCGCTCGATCTATGCATACTTCGACTCGTTCCCTACTTCGACTCGCTCCGCTTCGACTCCATCTCAGAACCACTGTTCGACTCACTCCACAAAACATCAGTTCGACTCGATCGATGCAAAGCTACAGTCCGTATCAATCACCTTCGACTCCATCTCCTATGCAGTTCGTATCCATCGTGGATCTTCTGATCGAATCCATCGAGTTGCCATATTCAAATCAATCGAGTTTCTATCGATACGAACGTGGAAAGGTCCAAGAACGACTGGATCAAAGCGGCATCAAAGGTGGAGTGATCCAAAGGTTCAAACACCCCATCATCAAGTCAAACAGCAGCTCGAACAAGACCGAGTCGAACATCGATGCGAAAGAGAGCGAGTCGAACAAGAGCGAGTCGAATAAGAGCGAGTCGAACGAAACAGCCAACCGAGAATCCCATTTTGTATCGATCATATCTCCTAATCTATAAGTCCAAATGCTATGAAATTTTCACAGGAGACTACGTGCATGCTAAAGAATGTCCACGCCAAATTTCGACTCCATTGGATGAAATCTTGATCAATACAAAATCTGTTCGTATCGATCACGGATCGGACCAAAACTTCACGGGCTTGGGCGCGCGGGCCTAGTCACGTGCAAGAGAGGCTCTCCCGAGATCTGAGCGAAATATCAGCCTCCTACACCTATAAATAGACCCCCAAAGCCAACAGAAAAGGGATTCTTCTTCCTCTTTGAGATCTCCAACGCCCAGACTCTGCCGGATCCAGATCTGAACTCCATCGCTGCTGCCAACAACCTAATTCGCTGGTGCAAATCATAATTATATGTTGTAATTCATTGAATTTACTTGTAATCTTCAAAGAAAGATCAATAAAGCTATCAACTTTAGAGTGGACGTAGGCAAGATTGCCGAACCACTATAAATCATGTGTCTCTGTTTATCTCTTTCTGTTTTAAGTTTATTACTCTTCACTTTTTATCCTGTACAATACTTAGATCTGAGATCTGTGATCATATATTGCTGATTTGTGTTCGTACACTGGTGCTTTCACGACATTGGGTGTTTGTGACCAATTTTGGCACAAACATTTTGGTGCTTTCACTGAGAATTGAACTCAGGAATCCTATCGTTTGGAAGTTGGGTTTGAAGGCTTAGAGATTCATATCTGAAAAATTATGACAAGGCAATCAAATCGAAGACAAAGGCCAGAGAGAGGTCAACATGAAGATAGTCAAGAGGCTTCCTCAGGTGCAAATCAGACATCAATTTTCATCACCAGGGATAAGATAGAGACAATGATGAAAAGACAAGAGGAAATGATCCAGAACCTGCTTTTTCAGATTGGGCAACTTGGAGCGCAAAATCAAGGAGCAACCAGAGTTCAGAACGGAGCGGGACCATCCGGCACAGCGCTAGAGCTAGGGGGCAATAACCCAGAGCATGTTGGCCCAATCCCGGGCGGGGTGCCAGGTGGAACTGCGCAACGCGACATTGATAGAGAAATGGATGCTCAGCCAGGAGAGTAGATTCCAGGAATCCCTCGTGAACTCGGGGGGCAAATCGGAAACAACGGACAAGGACTACATCTTGGAGATAGTGACAGTTTGGCGGAGATGGTCAGATGAGCCATGAGAGGCGGACTAGTGAATAGAGATCTGGAAGATGTGAATAGGATTCCCTTTGCTCCTACGATCAGGCAAGCCAGGAATCCACCAGAATTCAAGCTACCAACATTAGAGACGTACGATGGAAGGACAGATCCTGTAGTGCATCTGACACGATACATAAGGCATATGGAGGTGTTGGGGGCATCGGAAGAGGTCATGGCCCGGTGCTTCCCATTGTACTCGACGGACATCGCAGCGCTATGGTTTAGACAGCTGGAGAGTGGCTCCATAGGAACATGGACCGATCTGACTGAGAGGTTTATGAGGCAATTCAGGGTCCACATTTCAAGACCCAAGAATGTGATGAGTTTGGCAGCACTGAAGCAAAGAACCCGGGAGTCTTTGAGGAACTTTCTGGCGCGATTCAATGCAGCGGCAGCATCAGTGGATCGACCCGATCCATCCATGGTTTTGATGGCAGTTGTATCTGGCATAGCTGATGGCACAGAGTTCAAGAATTCGTTAACAAGGGATCCCCCTATGGATCTAGGAGAATTTTATCACGAGGCTGAAGGATTTTTAAGATTAGAGGATGCAAATGCTGAAAGAGTGGAAGGAGAAGGGACCGAGGTTTATGCATTCAAGGGTGAAAATCTTCCCAGGACAGATTCATGGACTGGAGAAGGGAAATGAAAGGCTGAGGATAGTAGCGATGGATCAATGCGACCACGAAAGGAACCAAGATTCACCTCTTATATGGAATTGAATGACACTTTGGAGCGAATCTACCAGGATACTAGGGGGCAGATTCCCTATCGAAGGCCGATGAGAAGGGTTCCGACCAACAATGAAAGAAGGTCAGACAAGTACTGCTTATTCCACGAGCTGAATGGTCATAGCACGAATGATTGCCGACACTTGAAGGATGAGGTTGAGGGACATATCCGGAATGGTCTGCTATCACAGTATGTCAGAAGGGGAACAACAACGGTGGAACGGGAGCGACCACCGCCTGCACCTACTGGGGACGGCTCGGGATCGAGGCGTCAGCTTGTTATCAATTGATTGAGATAAGGATGAATAAGTAGCAAACTCCACACCAACGCGATTTAGTCTTTTTACACATGTACAGGACCACGAACGATCCTCAGGCATGCTCTGATATGACTATAAACCGCATCGATGTAGGTGTTTGCACTCTGATGTCCCTGTTTTGCTTTTTGTTTTCTGTTTCTCATGTTTAGACTCGACTTTGTTTAAAATTTCTGTTGGAAGACTTATTTTGGATAAAAGCATGTCATTTATGATTCCATGACGGCTAAGCCACTTACACATGCACGGGGTCGCGAACGGTCCTTAGGCATGCTCTGAGATGGCGATAAACCGTCATAACAAACAGTTAAGAAAATCACTCGAACGTGAAGTCTGGCACTAATGATACTAAGTCCCCTCTGGGCTCACACAAACCGCCTCGAACGGCACCCGACCGCGAACGGTCACAATTCGCCACGAACGGCATCCGACCGCGAACGGTCACATATCACCTCGAATGACATACGATCCCGAATGATCGTCATTCGTGGTCAAATAAAACTATCAATTTCTTTGCAGGTCATCGACAGGATATGAACATCCAGCTCGTGGCATTACAAAGCAACAACTTTCATCAAAGAGACGATAAATATTCAGAGACAAGGTTGTAGCATAACGAAGCACATCATGTTTCCACAAGACGTACTTTGGGGGGCAAATGTTATCCCGCCTTTTGGCAAGGCCATGACACCAAGAACTTGACTTGGATATCGACGAATTTTGTCCGAGTCCGGTTTGAGCCAAAATTGATATGACACGACAAGCGAAGCTATGAGAGTCAACGTTCCAAATTTTAGGTCAATCCGAGTTTGTACGCTCAAGTTACAACCGATGCAAAAGTGAATAAAAACAGCAGCCTCGCGTTCGACTCGCTCCAGTTCGAATCCATTGGAAGTGCACACTTCGACTCGCTCCGCTTCAAGCCATACTTCGACTCGCTCCATTCGCAACCACCATAAACCAATCACCGGCCGAATCGCTCCCTTGGACTCACTTCGCAACCATTAGAAGTGACAACTTCGATTCGCTTCACAACCATCAGCAGTGATTACTTCGACTCGCTTCGCAACACTCAGAAGTGACTACATCGACTCGCTCCGCTCCGCCTCCATCAGATGCCTTCTTCGACTCGCTCGATCTATGCATACTTCGACTCGTTCCCTACTTCAACTCGCTCCGCTTCGACTCCATCTCAGAACCACTGTTCGACTCACTCCATCAAACATCAGTTCGACTCAGCTACAGTTCGTATCAATCACCTTCGACTCTATCTCCTATGCAGTTCGTATCCATCGTGGATCTTCTGATTGAATCTATCGAGTTGCCATATTCAAATCAATCGAGTTTCTATCGATACGAACGCGGCAAGGTCCAAGAACAACTCGATCAAAGCGGCATCAAAGGCGGAGTGATCCAAAGGTTCAAACACCCCGTCATCAAGTCAAGCAGCGGCTCGAACAAGACCGAGTCGAACAGGGATGCGAACGAGAGCGAGTCAAACAAGTGCGAGTCGAATAAGAGCGAGTCGAACGAAACAGCCAACCGAGAATCCCATTTCGTATCGATCATATCTCCTAATCTATAAGTCCAAATGCTATGAAATTTTCACAGGAGACTACGTGAATGCTAAAGAATGTCCACGCCAAATTTCGACTCCATTGGATGAAATCTTGATCGATACGAAATCTGTTCGTATCGATCACGGATCGGACCAAAACTTCACGGGCTTGGGCGCGTGGGCCTAGTCACGTGCCAGAGAGGCTCTCCCGAGATCTGAGCGAAATATCAGCCTCCTACACCTATAAATAGACCCCCAAAGCCAACAGAAAAGGGTTTCTTCTTCCTCTTTGAGATCTCCAACGCCCAGACTCTGCCGGATCCAGATCTGAACTCCATCGCTGCTGCCAACAACCTAATTCACTGGTGCAAATCATAATTATCTGCTGTAATTCATTGAATTTACTTGTAATCTTCAAAGAAAGATCAATAAAGCTATCAACTTTAGAGTGGACGTAGGCACGATCGCCGAACCACTATAAATCCTATGTCTCTGTTTATCTCTTTCTGTTTTAAGTTTATTACTCTTCACTTTTTATCCTCTACAATACTTAGATCTGAGATCTGTGATCATATATTGCTGATTTGTGTTCATTCACTGGTGCTTTCACGACATTGGGTGTTTGTGACCAATTTTGGCACAAACATTTTGGTGCTTTCACTGAGAATTGAACTCAGGAATCCTATCGTTTGGAAGTTGGGTTTGAAGGCTTAGAGATTCATATCTGAAAAGTTATGACAAGACAATCAAATCGAAGACGAAGGCCAGAGAGAGGTCAACATGAAGATAGTCAAGAGGCTTCCTCAGGTGCAAATTAGACATTAATTTTCATCACCAGGGATGAGATAGAGACAATGATGAAAAGACAAGAGGAAATGATCCAGAACCTGCTTCTTCAGATTGGGCAACTTAGATCGCAAAATCAAGGAGCAACCAGAGTTCAGAACGAAGCGGGACCATCCGGCACAGCGCCAGAGCTAGGGGGCAATAACCCGGAGCATGTTGGCCCAATCCCGGGCGTGGTGCCAGGTGGAACTGCGCAACGCGACATTGATAGAGAAATGGATGCTCAGCCAGGAGAGCAGATTCCAGGAATCCCTCGTGAACTCGGGGGGCAAATCGGAAACAACGGACAAGGACTACATCTTGGAGATAGTGATAGATTGGCGGAGATGGTCAGATGAGCCATGAGAGGCGGACTAGTGAATAGAGATCTGGAAGATGTAAATAGGAGTCCCTTTGCTCCTACGATCAGGCAAGCCAGGAATCCACCAGAATTCAAGCTACCAACATTAGAGACGTACGATGGAAGGACAGATCCTGCAGTGCATCTGACACGATACATGAGGCATATGGAGGTGTTGGAGGCATCGGAAGAGGTCATGGCCCGGTGCTTCCCATTGTACTTGACGGACATCGCAGCTCTATGGTTTAGATAGCTGGAGAGTGGCTCCATAGGAACATGGACCGATCTGACTGAGAGGTTTATGAGGCAATTCAGGGTCCACATTTCAAGACCCAAGAATGTGATGAGTTTGGCAGCACTGAAGCAAAGAACCGGGGAGTCTTTGAGGAACTTTCTGACGCGATTCAATGCAGCGGCAGCATCAGTGGATCGACCCGATCCATCCATGGTTTTGATGGCAGCTGTATCTGACATAGCTAATGGCACAGTGTTCAAGAATTCGTTAACAAGGGATCCCCCTATGGATCTAGGATAATTTTATCACGAGGCTGAAGGATTTTTAAGATTAGAGGATGCAAATGCTGAAAGAGAGGAAGGAGAAGGGACCGAGGTTTATGCAGTCAAGGGTGAAAATCTTCCCAGGACAGATTCATGGACTGGTGAAGGGAAACGAAAGGCTGAGGATAGTAGCGATGGATCAATGCGACCACGAAAGGAACCAAGATTCACCTCTTATACGGAATTGAATGAGACTTTGGAGCGAATCTACCAGGATACTAGGGGGCAGATTCCCTATCGAAGGCCGATGAGAAGGGTTCCGACCAACAATGAAAGAAGGTCAGACAAGTACTGCTTATTCCACGAGCTGAATGGTCATAGCACGAATGATTGCCGACACTTGAAGGATGAGGTTGAGGGACATATCCGGAATGGTTTGCTATCACAGTATGTCAGAAGGGGAACAACAACGGTGGAACGGGAGCGACCACCGCCTGCACCTACTGGGGACGGCTCAGGATCGAGGCGTCAGCTTGTTATCAATTGATTGAGATAAGGACGAATAAGTAGAAAACTCCACACCAATGCGGTTTAGTCTTTTTACACATGTACAGGACCACGAACGATCCTCAGGCATGCTCTGATATGACTATAAACCGCGTCGATGTAGGTGTTTGCACTCTGACGTCCCTGTTTTGCTTTTTGTTTTCTGTTTCTCATGTTTAGACTCGACTTTGTTTAAAATTTCTGTTGGAAGACTTATTTTGGATAAAAGCATGTCATTTATGATTCCATGACGGCTAAGCCACTTACACATGCACGGGGTCACGAACGGTCCTTAGGCATGCTCTGAGATGGCGATAAACCGTCATAACAAACAGTTAAGAAAATCACTCGAACGTGAAGTCTGGCACTAATGATACTAAGTCCCCTCTGGGCTCACACAAACCGCCTCGAATGGCACCCGACCGCGAATGGTCACAATTTGTCTCGAACGGCACCCGACCGCGAATGGTCACAATTTGTCTCGAACGGCACCCGACCGCGAACGGTCACAATTCGCCTCGAACAGCACCCGACCGCGAACGGTCACAATTCGCCTCCAACGGCACCCGACCGCGAACGGTCACAATTCGCCTCGAACGGCACCCGATCGCGAACGATCACAATTCGCCTCGAACGGCACCCGACCGCGAACGGTCATAATTCGCCACGAACGGCACCCGATCACGAATGATCACAAATCGCCTCGAACGGCATCCGACCGCGAATGGTCACATATCACCTCGAATGACATACGATCCCGAATGATCGTCATTCGTGGTCAAATAAAACTATCAATTTCTTTGCAGGTCATCAACAGGATATAAACATCTAGCTCATGGCATTACAAAGCAACAACTTTCATCAAAGAGACGATAACTATTCAGAGACAAGGTTGCAGCATAACAAAGCACATCATGTTTCCACAAGACGTACTTTGGGGGGCAAATGTTATCCCGCCTTTTGGCAAGGCCATGACACCAAGAACTTGACTTGGATATCGACGAATTTTGTCCGAGTCCGGATTGAGCCAAAATTGATATGACACGACAAGCGAAGCTATGATAGTCAACGTTCCAAATTTTAGGTCAATCCGAGTTCGTACGCTCAAGTTACAACCGATGCAAAAGTGAATAAAAACAGCAGCCTCGCGTTCGACTCGCTCCAGTTCGAATCCATTGGAAGTACACACTTCGACTCGCTCCGCTTCGAGCCATACTTCGACTCGCTCCGTTCGCGACCACCAGAAACCAATCACCGGTCGAATCGCTCCCTTCGACTCACTTCGCAACCATTAGAAGTGACAACTTCGATTCGCTTCACAACCATCAGCAGTGATTACTTCGACTCGCTTCGCAACACTCAGAAGTGACTACTTCGACTCGCTTCGCTTTGCCTCCATCAGATGCCTTCTTCGACTCGCTCGATCTATGCATACTTCGACTCGTTCCCTACTTCGACTCGCTTCGCTTTGACTCCATCTCAGAACCACTGTTCGACTCACTCCACAAAACATCAGTTCGACTCCATCGATGCAAAGCTACAGTTCGTATCAATCACCTTCGACTCTGTCTCCTATGCAGTTCGTATCCATCGTGGATCTTCTGATTGAATCCATCGAGTTGCCATATTCAAATCAATCGAGTTTCTATCGATACGAACGCGGCAAGGTCCAAGAACAACTCGATCAAAGCGGCATCAAAGGCGGAGTGATCCAAAGGTTCAAACACCCCATCATCAAGTCAAGCAGCGGCTCGAACAAGACCAAGTCGAACAGCGATGCGAATGAGAGCGAGTCAAATAAGTTCGAGTCGAATAAGAGCGAGTCGACCGAAACAGCCAACCGAGAATCCCATTTCTTATCGATCATATCTCCTAATCTATAAGTCCAAATGCTATGAAATTTTCACAGGAGACTACGTGCATGCTAAAGAATGTCCACGCCAAATTTCGACTCCATTGGATGAAATCTTGATCGATACGAAATCTGTTCGTATCGATCACGGATCAGACCAAAACTTCACGGGCTTGGGCGCGCGGGCCTAGTCACGTGCCAGAGAGGCTCTCTCGAGATCTGAGCGAAATATCAGCCTCCTACACCTATAAATAGACCCCCAAAGCCAACAGAAAAGGGGTTCTTCTTCCTCTTTGAGATCTCCAACGCCCAGACTCTGCCGGATCCAGATCTGAACTCCATCGCTGCTGCCAACAACCTAATTCAATGGTGCAAATCATAATTATCTGCTGTAATTCATTGAATTTACTTGTAATCTTCAAAGAAAGATCAATAAAGCTATCAACTTTAGAGTGGACGTAGGCAAGATCGCCGAACCACTATAAATCCTGTGTCTCTGTTTATCTCTTTCTGTTTTAAGTTTATTACTCTTCACTTTTTATCCTCTCCAATACTTAGATCTGAGATCTGTGATCATATATTGCTGATTTGTGTTCATACACTGGTGCTTTCACGACATTGGGTGTTTGTGACCAATTTTGGCACAAACATTTTGGTGCTTTCACTGAGAATTGAACTCAGGAATCCTATCGTTTGGAAGTTGGGTTTGAAGGCTTAGAGATTCATATCTGAAAAGTTATGACAAGGCAATCAAATTGAAGACAAAGGCCAGAGAGAGGTCAACATGAAGATAGTCAAAAGGCTTCCTAAGGTGCAAATCAGACATCAATTTTCATCACCAGGGATGAGATAGAGACAATGATGAAAAGACAAGAGGAAATGATCCAGAACCTGCTTCTTCAGATTGGGCAACTTGGAGCGCAAAATCAAGGAGCAACCAGAGTTCAAAACCGAGCGGGACCATCCGGCACAGCGCCAGAGCTAGGGGCAATAACCCAAAGCATGTTAGCCTAATCCCGGGCGGGGTGCCAGGTGGAACTGCGCAACGCGACATTGATAGAGAAATGGATGCTCAGCCAGGAGAGCAGATTCCAGGAATCCCTCGTGAACTCGGGGGGAAAATCGGAAACAACGAACAAGGACTACATCTTGGAGATAGTGACAGATTGGCGGAGATGGTCAGATGAGCCATGAGAGGCGGACTAGTGAATAGAGATCTGGAAGATGTGAATAGGAGTCCCTTTGCTCCTACGATTAGGCAAGCCAGGAATCCACCAGAATTCAAGCTACCAACATTAGAGACGTACGATGGAAGGACAGATCCTGTAGTGCATCTGACACGATACATGAGGCATATGGAGGTGTTGGGGGGCATCAGAAGAGGTCATGGCCCGGTGCTTCCCAATGTACTTGACGGACATCGCAGCGCTATGGTTTAGACAGCTGGAGAGTGGCTCCATAGGAACATGGACCGATCTGACTGAGAGGTTTATGAGGCAATTCAGGGTCCACATTTCAAGACCCAAGAATGTGATGAGTTTGGCAGCACTGAAGCAAAGAACCGGGGAGTCTTTGAGGAACTTTCTGACGCGATTCAATGCAGCGGCAACATCAGTGGATCGACCTGATCCATCCATGGTTTTGATGGCAGCTGTATCTGGCATAGCTGATGGCACAGAGTTCAAGAATTCGTTTACAAGGGACCCCCCTATGGATCTAGGATTATTTTATCACGAGGCTGAAGGATTTTTAAGATTAGAGGATGCAAATGCTGAAAGAGAGGAAGGAGAAGGGACCGAGGTTTATGCAGTCAAGGGTGAAAATCTTCCCAGGACAGATTCATGGACTGGTGAAGGGAAACGAAAGGCTGAGGATAGTAGCGATGGATAAATGCGACCATGAAAGGAACCAAGATTCACCTCTTATACGGAATTGAATGAGACTTTGGAGCGAATCTACCAGGATACTAGGGGGCAGATTCCTTATCGAAGGCCGATGAGAAGGGTTCCGACCAACAATGAAAGAAGGTCAGACAAGTACTTCTTATTCCACGAGCTGAATGGTCATAGCACGAATGATTGTCGACACTTGAAGGATGAGGTTGAGGGACATATCCGGAATGGTCTGCTATCACAGTATGCCAGAAGGGGAACAACAACAGTGGAATGGGAGCGACCACCGCCTGCACCTACTGGGGACGGCTCAGGATCGAGGCGTCAGCTTGTTATCAATTGATTGAGATAAGGACGAATAAGTAGCAAACTCCACACCAACGCAATTTAGTCTTTTTACACATGTACAGGACCACGAACGATCCTCAGGCATGCTCTGATATGACTATAAACCGCGTCGATGTAGGTGTTTGCACTCTGACGTCCCTGTTTTGCTTTTTGTTTTCTGTTTCTCATGTTTAGACTCGACTTTGTTTAAAATTTATGTTGGAAGACTTATTTTGGATAAAAGCATGTCATTTATGATTCCATGACGGCTAAGCCACTTACACATGCACGGGGTCGCGAACGGTCCTTAGGTATGATCTGAGATGGCGATAAACCGTCATAACAAACAGTTAAGAAAATCACTCGAATGTGAAGGCTGGCACTAATGATACTAAGTCCCCTCCGGGCACACACAAACCGCCTCGAATGGCACCCGACCACGAATGGTCACAATTTGCCTCGAACGGCACCCGACCGTGAACGGTCAGAATTCGCCTCGAACGGCACCCGACCGCGAATGGTCACAATTCACCTCAAATGGCACCCGACCGCGAACGGTCACAATTCGCCTCGAACGGCACCCGATCGCGAACGATCACAATTCGCCTCGAACGGCACCCGACCGCGAACGGTCACAATTCGCCACGAACGGCACCCGATCGTGAACGATCACAAATCGCCTCGAACGACATCCGACCGCGAACGGTCACATATCACCTCGAATGACATACGATCCCGAATGATCGTCATTCGTGGTCAAATAAAACTATCAATTTCTTTGCAGGTCATCAACATGATATGAACATCCAGCTCGTGGCATTACAAAGCAACAACTTTCATCAAAGAGACGATAACTATTCAGAGACAAGGTTGCAGCATAACAAAGCACATCATGTTTCCACAAGACGTACTTTGGGGGGCAAATGTTATCCCGCCTTTTGGCAAGGCCATGACACCAAGAACTTGACTTGGATATCGACGAATTTTTTCCGAGTCCGAATTGAGCCAAAATTGATATGACACGACAAGCGAAGCTATGAGAGTCAACGTTCCAAATTTTAGGTCAATCCGAGTTCGTACGCTCAAGTTACAACCGATGCAAAAGTGAATAAAAACAGCAGCCTCGCGTTCGACTCGCTCCAGTTCGAATCCATTGGAAGTGCACACTTCGACTCGCTCCGCTTCGAGCCATACTTCGACTCGCTCCATTCGCGACCACCAGAAACCAATCACCGGTCGAATCGCTCCCTTCGACTCACTTCGCAACCATTAGAAGTGACAACTTCGATTCGCTTCACAACCATCAGCAGTGATTACTTCGACTCGCTTCGCAACACTTAGAAGTGACTACTTCGACTCGCTCTGCTTTGCCTCCATCAGATGCCTTATTCGACTCGCTTGATCTATGCATACTTCGACTCGTTCCCTACTTCGACTCGCTCCGCTTCGACTCCATCTCAGAACCACTATTCGACTCACTCCACAGAACATCAGTTCGACTCCATCAATGCAAAGCTACAGTTCGTATCAATCACCTTCGACTCCGTCTCCTATGCAGTTCGTATCCATCGTGGATCTTCTGATTGAATCCATCGAGTTGCCATATTCAAATCAATCAAGTTTCTGTCGATACGAACGCGACAAGGTCCAAGAACAACTCGATCAAAGTGGCATCAAAGGCGGAGTGATCCAAAGGTTCAAACACCCCGTCATCAAGTCAAGCAGCGGCTCGAACAAGACAGAGTCGAACAGCGATGCGAACGAGAGCGAGTCAAACAAGTGCGAGTCGAACAAGAGCGAGTCGAACGAAACAGCCAACCAAGAATCCCATTTCGTATCGATCATATCTCCTAATCTATAAGTCTAAATGCTATGAAATTTTCACAGGAGACTACGTGCATGCTAAAGAATGTCCACGCCAAATTTCGACTCCATTGGATGAAATCTTGATCGATACGAAATCTGTTCGTATCAATCACGGATCGGACCAAAACTTCACGGGCTTGGGCGCGTGGGCCTAGTCACGTGCCAGAGAGGCTCTCCCGAGGTCTGAGCGAAATATCAGCCTCCTATACCTATAAATAGACCCCCAAAGGCAACAGAAAAGGGGTTCTTCTTCCTCTTTGAGATCTCCAACGCCCAGACTCTGCCGGATCCAGATCTGAACTCCATCGCTGCTGCCAACAACCTAATTCAATGGTGCAAATCATAATTATCTGCTGTAATTCATTGAATTTACTTGTAATCTTCAAAGAAAGATCAATAAAGCTATCAACTTTAGAGTGGACGTAGGCAAGATCGCCGAACCACTATAAATCCTGTGTCTCTGTTTATCTCTTTCTGTTTTAAGTTTATTACTCTTCACTTTTTATCCTCTCCAATACTTAGATCTGAGATCTGTGATCATATATTGCTGATTTGTGTTCATACACTGGTGCTTTCACGACATTGGGTGTTTGTGACCAATTTTGGCACAAACAATAACTTTTTACATTTTGGTAAGTTATATATATAAATATCTTTTAGAATGCAATAGAAAGTTACGCAAATTTCTCTTATTTGTTTAGTTAACAAAAGGTTCAATAGTTACCATTTCTTATTTTCATTTCCATTTTATTTACAGTTTTCAACTTTTCAGTCTCTTATCTATTTCATTAATCATTTTAACATAATTTTTTTTTCATTTTTTCATTTTAGAAGTTTCCAATTATTAATGCAGTCAAGATTCCATTCATTATAAAAATTTCAATTTCTAATTTATGGAAACTTAAGAACTAAACAACCGGGTTTCATTTCAATTATTTTAAATAATATATATAATCATATCTTTTATATATATCAAATCATATTTGGAATTTAGAATCAAGATTAATTTATCAAAACAATATTGCAGTAAAATTACGACACGGTCTTCCCACTTTGAAACTCGAAAATGAACGTCGATGATGCGTGCACTCATCACCGAAATTATTTTCCAACGACAGAGAGGGGTGTGCAGAACTTATTTCCTTTCAAAATTCCTTTAAAACATTTCTTTTAAATCACATTGAAATATCTATATCCAAAAATACTTCCAAATAATACTAATATCATATTCCAAAATCTTTTGAAAACAAATTTCAAAACCCCGAAACTTAAGTTCTCAAATTTTCAATTAAATTCATTTTATTTGTAAATCATAAGTTTCATCAGTATTTATAAAATTTCACTACCTAACAACAAACAAATATATACAACCAACTATATCATTTATAAAATTTATTATTTTATATACAAAATATATACTAGGAAAAATTATTTCATTTAACTATATTTCAAACGAATATTGTGTGGGTCTACCATATTAGGTGTTTAGAAATCCCTATCGATGTCATAACATCCTATGCACCGACCAGGATTTATAAATACAAAACGAAGCAAATTAACACAATATAAAAACCTTTTATAACACTAACAAATATGCTCTCTCATATATATACACTTAGTGACTCATTCTAGGGTATTGCTACCCTATTTCTATAGAGTCAAACCCCACAAAGCTAAGGTTATCGCTAAACTAAAGCTCTGATACCAACTGTAATGACATGCCTTTTTGGACGTTTTAAGCAAACACACATGCCGGACTCAAACCATTAAAAAGGACAGATTGTTATGGGGTAAAGAAGAAAAAGAGAAAGAAATAAAACAAATATAGAATCTCACAGTGGAATGACAAAAATATAATAATCAAATAATAGTTCATGAAGCTGTTTTATAAATACATTTGATTATTCTTTTTACAACGCTAAATCAGAGTTACATAAACAAGAATAAATAAATAAATGCAGCGGAACCACATGATGCAATGGAATACATATCATAAATAATAATAGCACAAATCTTCATCCTCTATAAATAAGGTCTTCAACCCTGAAATGCTCAGGCTGACCCGAGCGAATTGAAAAGACAAAACACTCGAGTCAGAACTAAAAGATCTTATGTAAGTTAAATCACGGTTAATATGAGTGTGACGACATCAGAGATGTTTACGGGGTTTGACATCTCCTATCCAGTGTCTAATTTAAGTGCAATAACTTAAGAGAATAAGAGATGTTCGGGATTCACATCTCCTAAGGATCCGTTAAACTATCTACTATGTAGTACAATACGCTATTATAATATGTCTATAGTAAAGTAAAAGTATTAAAATAGCGTTAAAGCGTTACCCATATCCCCCTTAACAAATTTTATATATTCCCATAGTCTATACAGTACCATAACTCCTCCGTAAACTAGAGGCTATCAGAGGGCACTCCATAGGTATGGTACAAACCAAACTCGTAGAAGGCGCGATAGGGTATATGAACACAACACTCGAGGCAATGCCAAGGTAGATATACCAATTGCACTCCCGGACTGGTGGTAACGCATAGCAGCTACTACCGTCCACCTTGGAACACACTCCCAAATCAAAATCAAGGTAGGCCACCAAATCAATCACAAATTCAGAATATAGTATCGAAGAAACGTGCCCGATAGGAGGAATGACCTCCATTAGCCCGGTAAGCTCCTGTCTTAGCCACATCAAGCTGACTCATGGGAGTCAGGGTCATGTAAATACCTCATACAGAATCATTCGCCAAACCATCCTACTTCTTTTCTGGAATCTCCACCACGTACACAGTTGTTAAAGTGTTTTTCGGTATTGGCAGAGAGTATGACAATACCCGATCCCAGTCTCTTTAACAACCAAACGCTTATTTCACACCGGATGGTTCTTTTACATTTCAAAAGTCAATTCATAATTGATATCAAAATATCATATTCTCAAAATCACTTTCGAAATCATATCACTTTCAAAAATCATATTTACTTATGATATTATCAATAAGGTAGGTTAATTAAATCCTCATTCCAAATTCATCATATTTACCCAAATATGTCATTTCCCAAAAGGCATCATTTTCAAATTCCAACTTAGTCTGCATCATCATCAAGGATTTAAATATAAATACTTCAACTTTACACAGTCTGAAATTTTAGAAAATAGTTTAGATAGTCATAAATAGTTTTAATAGTTTGAAAATAATTTAAAATAGATTAAAAATAGTTTTGAAATAGTAAAATAGTTTAATTAGATTTAAATTTGGTTTATTAGATTTCAAATTGATTTAAATAGATTAAATATACATTAAATATATTTAATTAGGTTTAAAATGTTTAAATAGATTAATTATAGATTAAATAGGTTTAAATGATAGAAAGTAGATTTTTAATAGATTAAGTAAATTTAAAATATGTTAAATGGATTTAAATTATATTAAATAGACTTAAAATATATTAAATAAATTTAATTAATTTAAAATAGGTAAAATAGGTAAAATTGGATTAAATAGGTTGTATTAGCTTTAGTAAATTAAAATAGTTTTAAAATGATTAAAATAGTTAATTTAATTAAAATAGTTTAAAATTAGTTTAAAATAGATTTCAAAGTTATATCCAAACCTTTCAATAATTCAATTCCAATTAATTCATTTATATTTGACACTTCAACTTTGAAATTCCACTTTAATCCTTAGAACTATTCATTAAATCAATACCAATTTCAACATTTATGATTGGACTTTCGAAAATAATTCAGTTTATATAAGTCAAATTCTATTCCAAAGTACCAGTTAACTGAATTCAAAATTTTTAAGATTCAAAATCATTTAATTTAACCAATCCGGTATCCGTACATAATTTTCTACCCTAGGGTTAAGTGATATGGATATTTATCATTTCAGTCCGCAATTTACAATTTTACGGTTATATATCATTTCAAACCGCAATCCTGAATTAAATAAAAATCCATAAAATCGCTCGAGTCTATCATTTCAACCCATAACTATTTTTCCCTAATCTATAGATCGTTCGGCTATGTATCATTTAAACCCATAGGGAACTTGCTGTTATAACAATATAAAATACAACATCCAGTTATCCAATATCAACAATCATACATTCATCACAATCATTATCCAAATCAATCAATAAACATCAATAGATAACGGATAATCAATAACAGGTATTAAATTGAAAATTTAAATTCAATATTAAATTTAACGATAATTAAATGCAATAAAAGTCAATTTTAACTAGAATAACAATTTAAACATACCAAACATCAATTAATTGATTTCTAATCACATCATAAATTTTATTTAACTAATATAAGATAGTTTAGTATTTGTGAGTGGGTCAAAACTGTGACGACCTAGGATTTTTGCAATATTATTTTAATAAGCATCTAATCTCATTTATTAAAATACAAACTGATCATTTTAAAAAAATAGATAAGATTTTAGCCTTTACCATATACATACATACATACATACATACATACATATATATATATATATATATTTGAAAGAAGTTATGATTTGGAAATTGAAAATAAAAACTCTCAAATACTTTTAATTTAAGTTCTAACTTATTAACTTTTGATCTAAATATATATATATATATAGATGTAATCTAGATATTAATGCTTGAAATAAAGTCAATCTTATCAATACTAAATATAAGTATAACAAAATATATGATTATAAATTAAGTGTTTGATAGTTTAAGCTTAAAATAAGAATAAAAAAAGGATTTATGTTAGAAATAGAAATAAACATGTAAGGTAAATTATATGGTTATATAAAAACATAAAGTAAACACTTAAGATCATTCTAGTAATATATAAACTATGGAAAATACATGTAGATATGCAAGGAAATAAAAACAAAATTATATATATATATATATACATACAAAATCAAAGTGGATAAGTATGTAAACATGAAAAGGGACAATTGCATTTAACGCTATCATTTCTAGCACAAAACAAGTCATTTCATTTTTTACAAAAATCTTGTCTGGTCAAAGAAGGAGAGAAAATATCTGACCAAAGAAAAGAAAAAAAAGGAGAATGTTCCAGCAAATACAAATCTCCTGTAACCTCTTTTCTATATATACATCTCTTCTTGTTCCATTTTCGTTCATCAAAATTAAGCATACCAGAAAATAATATTACAACTGAAATTTAAAACAACAACTAATCCAACTCAACACAAAGCAAGGAGATTAAAGAAGATCAGGCTGATAACTTTTCAAAGCCAGAAAGCTGTTCTCTGATCAAACTTGGTTTTTCAGGTGAGTAAACAAACTATTTTAAGATCTAAGTATAATTTATATCTGTGTATATAATATAACATTGTGTCTTATTTGTGCAATCCCTTTAGGTTTGTAACTCTGTATCTATTTATGTGTTTGTGCGGTGTATTCTTTTCTTCTCTGTTTTGATTACAGGGTGGAAAATCACCAAGAAAATTCAATACCACTTCATTTAATCATTATTAGGTTTACAGTTTAAAACAAAACAAGCTGTTTAAACATAAATCAAGATCTAAAAATTTGTTTTAAACATGTTGGTGAAGTATCACAGCTAGAAAACTTGTTTTACAGAGCAACATGTAATTATATGTTAAATTCAAAAGTTATAAATCGCTAAATCAATTACATAACTTGAATCATCATTCGAAAATAGGATTTTTAAAACAAAAATGGTGATTTTTAGTTGTGTAAATTAGGAGCAGTTCGTAGTTGATCGAAAAATGGACTTTTAGCAAATTTTGGCGATGGGTGAAGTTTTGGAAGTCGGGTCTTTGACTGGAGGAGAAGGAAGGCATGGCGAGGTCCGGAAAAATGGTTGCACGTGTTCTAGTTCATCGTGGCGTCGACCGGAGGGAAGAATATGGTTTAAGGACAGTGAAATGAGTGTTTGGGTTTTGGGCTCGTTCGCACTCGTCGATGCATCGAGTCTGGCCAGATTTGGAGGGGGTGTTCCCGAGTCGTAGACGAAGGCGTGGATGGAGGCGCGACGATTCTGGTGGTCGGGATGGCCGTGTCGAGGTGGATTTCAACGAGGATGGAGTTCGAGTGTTCGAACTGGAAGTTCGATTTCGCTGTGGGTTGGTAATCGTCGAATTGACTTTTGCATTTGAGTGTCGCGATGTTTTGCGTCATGTCGGAGATGGTGGAGATCGCCAGAGTATCGGCGTGGCGATGTGCACGTGCACGACATTGATTTGGTGTCATGAGTTTAGGTAGTGAGCGACTCGAGTGGATGCACGGGTAGATGAAGGAGTTGCTTCGGGTTGGAACGCGGGATTCTCGAGCCTGAACAACAGTTTATTAAGTTTAAAAACTTAAACTTTTAATATATATATATACGTGAGAAAGGAGAAGAGGGACTCGGGGAAATGGGGTAAAACACTCGGGTTGGACTCGAGTAAAACTGAGATTTTTCTCGGGTCTGGTTTTCAAAATGTTAAGCCTAATAAAAATTTAAGTTAATCTTAGACAATTTAAGTTAGCATTAAAGCTTTTAAGTTAATAACTGATTTATTTAAAGTATTAAGGAAGATTTTAAATTGTAAGATAAATGGTTTTTATTTAATTTATATTGTAAGGTAATTAGGAATGTTAATTAATTGATAATTGAAATTAACTAAGTGAATTGAGATTTATAAATTAGTAATTAAAGATTGAGTAATAAATGAGTAAGTGTTTAATTAATTTGAAATTAAGAAGTTTAAATTAGTTAATTAAAGTTAATTAATATATGAATAGTAGTTAACTAATTAAGTAACTTAATTAAGAATTAATAATTGATTACTTAAGTAATTAATTAAGTAATTAGTAATTAATAAATGGGTAATTAAGTTTTATTAATTAAAAATTAAGGTTATTAATTAATAGTTAAAGGATAATTAATTTATTTATATAAAAATTAATTAATTGATTATGAGGGAATTAATTAATTAGATTATAATTAATTGATTAAGCAAGGTTAAGTGATTAATTCTTAAGTAATTAATTTAATTTGAATTAATTAAAATTTATAATATGGATTAAAATGCTTGCTTATGGATGATAGTTTTGAGTAGGATGTCTGGATTTGGCTGATATCTATTTGGATGATAATTTGTGATATTCTGTAATGAGATATTGAATATATCTATGATAGATGTATGTTATTATCTATGGATAATGCTGTGTGAATTCAATATTTAAATTGAATTAACTTGTTTAAACTTTAAATAACTTGACCTTTAAAACACGTTTGGATTTCGATGAGACCGGGATCAGAAATCAGTTACGATTATCCGAAAACCACATCGATCCAAGTTAAACGATAGGTCGTGACATCTCAAAGTGAAGATCGAGATGGTGTTTCAAAGTGCAAGGGTTATCGTCGTTAACTCTGAGGGTGATTCCAAAATGAGTGTAACGAGATAATGCCTTCGGTTTCGTTTGAACCCGGAACGAACTTGTATGGATTGAATGCTTTCAGCTCATCGTCAGGTGGACGATGAGCATTCTAAGAGATGTGTTCTCTAAAGGTAATCGTAGCCTCAAGCCTCATCAACCGGGAATGGCTAAAACAGGGGAGGTGCAGCAAGGTTAAGTGGGTAGCACCCAAGTAGGACGAGATATACCCCTGTCTAGATGTCCCTTTTTATTTCGGCTGTGTGGGCAGTTGTTGGCCACAACTGCGGGGTTATCTTGTTCGGGACTATCCAGTAAGGGATGGTTCCGGCCTTGTGTTGCAGGGGTCGGGCGTGATCCTCGGTACTTTGATCTAGGCCAGGTACTATGACGGGCGGTACCCCAGTAGCCCTGCCATTGTATGGAATCCAATCTCCAATAAGCGTTGTACGTTTTGATTGTGCCCAACTATGTTAGAATGTGAGATGTAAGCATTTCAGCTATTTTCTAATTTTACTTGAAAACCCTAGACACTATTATAATATCACCGGATTTCCTATAAAATGTTTTGGTTAGCGTAAGGTAAAAACTTACCCGTGTTTATGTGTGGGAAGTCTTACGTGATACCTTTGTTTCAAATGGTTTTCAAAGTTAAGCAACTTTAACCCGTTTACTCACACCAGACCCATGTCTGACCCGGAGTTTATTTCTGTTTTCCTAAACTCTTGGGTACTCAAATTTTTATGAGTAGCCAAGTGATCAGGTCTTGGATTGTTGAAGACTGGAGGAGCTTAAAGCAGAAGTCCAGACGTATATATCTATCTATCTAGTTCTGCTGTGTTAGTGATGTATGTTGTATTTTGGAATGTATGAAATGGCATATATATATGACTGTTTTGATTGAATGATGTTGTGTAACTCTGATATATGTAAGACTATGTAATAGTTATGTGATGTATTATATCTTGTTCCGTTTCTGCTGTGAGATTCTGAATTGTGTTGTTCTTTCTTCTTTCTTTCTATTTCTATCTATTTCTTTCTTAACGATGATACGTCTTTCTGTATATGAAAAGTGGGTCATCACAGTTGGTATCAGGGCATAGGTTGAGATAACACCTAGGCTCTGGAATAATATCTTTCTTGAGGGCGCGTAGTTGTAATTTTTATATATAACTATATACCTATCTAAATTTGTTGGGTTACCTGTCCAGGTTGTCAACATGAGTACCAGGGGAAGGAGAGGCAAAGGTACGAGTAGCACGACAACCACAAATGGAAGGGGCCCAAATGTTAAAGGTGGTAGAATAACTGTCGAGGCTGTGACCCCAATACCGCCTCGGGTGAACTTTGCAACGCTATGCAAAGACTTTGCAAATCTCGAAGGAAAGCCTTTTAAAGGATCAGAGTCCATAATTGAGGTTCAAGCTTGGCTACGCTCATGCGAGTGGATCTTTAAGAGCCTTGAATTGTCTGATGAATAGAAGAGGGCAATGGCATCATGGCAATTATAAGGAGGTGCTGCAACTTGGTGGGATGCAGTTACAGCGAATGTTTCAGAAGACAATATTTCTTGGAGTAGGTTTAAGGAACTATTTGAGGAGCAATTCATGCCAACAGCAGGGAAAACTCGTCTGTACCGAGATTTTCTTGAATTGAAGCAGGGAAGCATGACTATAGCTGAATATGAGACCAAATTCAATGAGCTATCTCGCTATGGTCCATGACTCATTGACACTTCCCTAAAAAAGAATGAGATGTTTGTGCAAGGATTAAGGCCAGAATTTCATGAAAAGATGACAGCGCATTTGAAAGGATCTTTTGTGGAGTTGATTGATATGACACTTAGATATGAGGATTTGATGAACAAGAAACCAGTGGCACCTGTAACAGCATCTGGAGGGAATTCTTCCAATCCAAATAAGAGGAAATTCAATCCACATTGGAAAAAGCAAGGCAAAGGGAAGAAACCAGGAGGGAGCAACGGACCTCGCAAGTGTTATATTTGTCAACAAGAGGGTCACTTGGCTAATAAATGTCCCAGTAGAGGATCTCAGCAGCAGCATCATAGTGGTCCGGGTTCAGCTTTCGTTCAGAAATCACTATGTTTCAACTGTCATCAACCAGGTCACATGATCAGGGATTGCCCGCTTCTTCAAAAAGTCCAGCCGAACAAAGTATTTGCTTTGGAAGGTGCACCATCAACCTCTTCCAAGGGCAAGGGAGTTTTGGAAGGTACTTTTCTTTAAATGGCGTTTATGTTAAAGTATTATTTGATTTTGGTGCTTCTCTTAGCTTTATTTCTTTGGAGACGGTAGTAAAATTTCACCTTATCCCTAGTGTCGTGGTAAAT
Source organism: Allium fistulosum (assembly GCA_030737815.1). Lineage (NCBI taxonomy): Eukaryota > Viridiplantae > Streptophyta > Magnoliopsida > Asparagales > Amaryllidaceae > Allium > Allium fistulosum. Next base: position 1,106,352,414 of record CM060907.1, read on the forward strand.
TCTATTGGCGTCTCTAATCCCATAGGGGGAGTAACCCGACTTAATATGTTTTGTAAAGGCTTGCGAATTACTTATCTTTCCCATAGTTTTTCGTGTGAGCCTTATGTATTAGATTTTAAAGGATTTGACCTTATTCTGGGAATGGATTGGCTTGATAAACATAAAGCTGTCCTGAATTATGAAGAGAGAACAGTTTCGTTGGAAACTGATCTGGGTAGGATTGCTAAAGTAACGTGTGATAGTTCTAGAGTTCACTTGAGTAGTCTTTTACATGGAGTTGAGACTTCTCAAGAGAAGGGAGGAGATATTGATGTGGTTAAAGATTTTCCTGATGTTTTTGAGGAAGTCAAGTGTTTACCTCCACAATGAGAGATAGAGTTTTGGATTGATCTGATTCCGGGGGCAGTACCTGTTGTTTAGCCCAGTAGGAGGATGGCACCAAGGGAGAGAGAAGAGTTGGTGATGCAGACCAAAGATTTCTTAGAGAAAGGTTTGATCCGACCTAGTTTTTCTAGTTGGGGTTCTGCCGTTGTCTTTGTAACAAAGTCGGATGGATCACTAAGATTCTATGTTGATTATAGAGAATTGAACAAAGTAACTATCCGAAATAAATATCCATTACCCCGTATAGATGATCTCTTTGATCAGTTGCATGGAGCTTCAGTTTTCTCCCAGTTAGATCTAGCTTCGGGTTTTCATCAGTTAAGGATAGCTGAGGATAGTATTCCCTTAACTGCGTTTTGAGGACCTAACTGTTTCTATGAGTGGTTGGTTATGCCTTTCGGGTTAACGAACGCTCCAGCCTATTTTGTTGACCTGATGAACCGAGTTTTTCGGAATGTGTTGAATAAGTTTGTTCTCGTGTTCATCGATGATATTCTGGTTTACTCCAAGTCAGAAGAAGAGCATATGCAACATTTAGAGATAGTTTTGGAGACGTTGAGGAGGCATGTTCTGAAGGCGAAATTCTCCAAATGTCATTTCTGGAAGTCAGAAGTCAAATTTTTGAGGCACATTGTTTCTGGTGAGGGAATTTCGGTAGATCCAGCCAAGGTAGCTACTATTCTGGAGTGGAAGCAGCCGAAGACTCCGACTGAAGTCCGCAGTTTTCTGGGTTTAGCTGGCTACTACAGGAAGTTCATCAAGGACTATTCCAAGATCTCTTCGCACCTAACCAAGTTGACTCAGAAGGGAGCAAAGTTTAAGTGGACACCCCAATGTGAAGAGGCTTTCCAAGAGTTGAAGACGAGGCTAACCAGTGCACCTGTGCTAGCTATTCCGGATGGTAAGAGTAAATTTAAAGTATACACGGATGCCTGTATAGTTGGACTGGGAGCAGTTCTGATGCAGAATGGGAGAGTAATTGCGTATGCGAGTCGGCAATTGAAGCCACATGAAAAGAACTACGCTACGCACGATTTGGAGTTGTTAGCCATTGTTTTTGCTTTAAATATCTGGAGACACTATCTTTTGGGAGAGAAGTTCGAGTTATTCACGGACCACAAACCGTTGAAGTATCTTTTCTCTCAAAAGGATCTGAATTTGAGACATCAACGATGGGTTGAGTTTTTAGCATCCTATGACTTGGATATTCTATATACTCCAGGGAAGGGGAATGTGGTAGCAGATGCTCTGAGTAGAAATGTGATTCTGTCTATGCTGGAAATTGTTCCGTCTCTACAAGAAAAGATCATAAGGAAACAACTGGAGGATAGAATTCTTGAGGAGATATTTTATGGAGCCAAAGAAGGTCGATACTCAGATTTTGAGGTTGACAACCAGGGAGTTTTAAGGATTAATGGTCGCCTCTGTATGCCAGATGTGGATGGGTTGAGGCAGGAAGTACTGTCGGAGGGTCATCGCTCTAGATTGAATATACACCCAGGAATTTCAAAGATGTATAAAGCTATGAAGATAGTCTTCTGGTGGCCGGGTATGAAGAAGGATGTTGCTGCTTTTGTGAATGGATATGCGATCTGCCAGCAGGTTAAAGGTGATCAACAGAAGACAGCTGGATTGTTGCAGCCTATGGAAGTCCCGATGTGGAAATGGGAAATGATTTCGATGGATTTCATCGACGGTTTACCAAGGACCAAGAGGGGAAAGAAGAAATATGTGTTATAGTGGACCGGTTAACTAAGAGCACCCATTTCATTCCAGTTAAGGCAACCCGTACTGCAGCATTGTTGGCTGAGATTTTCTTAAAGGAGATTGTTAGATTGCATGGAGTCCCAGTCAGCATAGTAAGTGACCGTGATCCTATCTTCACCAGAAATTTTTGGGAGGCTTTTCAATCAGCTATGGGTACGAGTTTGAGATTGAGTACAGCTTATCATAATCAGACCGACGGACAGACGGAAAGGCTGAATCGTATTCTAGAGGATATGCTGAGAGCTTGTGTTTTGGATTTTGGTGGATCTTGGGAAGTCCATCTTCATTTAGTGGAATTCTCCTACAATAATAGTTATCAGGCGAGTATCCAGATGGCACCCTATGAAGCTTTATAAGGAAGAACTTGTAGATCCCCATCCTGTTGGATAGAGTCGAGAGATTGTCTTGTGCTTGGACCAGATTTGATTCGTAAAGCATCTGCGAAAGTTGAGCTTATCAAGAAGAGAATGAAAGCTGCTCAAGACCGTCGGAAGAAATATGCAGATAAAAGGAGAAGACAATTGGAATTTGAAATCGGAGATTTAGTCTTTGTCAAAGTTTCCCCGATTAAAGGAGCAATAAGATTTGGGAAGACGGGAAAACTTGCCCCGAAATATATTGGTCCATTCCGAGTGCTGGAAATGATTGGTGCTGTGGCTTACAGAATTGAACTGCCAGAACGGATGTCTGGAATTCATAATGTATTTCATGTATCCCATCTAAGGAAGTTTGTCCATGATCCATCACTAGTTGTAGAACCAGCAGTCCAGGAAGATTTGGAGGTCGAGCCAAACTTGACTGTGGTCAGGAATCCAGTTCAGATTGTAGATCAGGATGAGAAGCAACTCAGAAGCAAAGTAGTGAAGCTTGTCAAAGTGCAGTGGAACGAGGATCCCAAAGATTGTACCAGGGAAACTCTGGATAGCTTTAGGAAAGCTTATTCGGATTTGTGTCCGGATAGCTAGTGATGTTTGTTTGGATGAATTGTTGCTTGGTTGTTAATGTATGCATGATATGTATGCTTGGGTTGTTAATATAAAAGCTTTTGGATTATCTTTTGCTTTAAATTTCGGGGACGAAATTCTTTTAAGGGGGGAGGAATGTGACGACCTGGGATTTTTGCAATATTATTTTAATAAGCATCTAATCTCATTTATTAAAATACAAACTGATCATTTTAAAAAAATAGATAAGATTTTAGCCTTTACCATTTATTTATATATATATATATATATATATTCATTTTTGAAAGAAGTTATGATTTGGAAATTGAAAATAAAAACTCTTAAATACTTTTAATTTAAGTTCTACCTTATTAACTTTTGATCTAAATATATATATATAGATGTAATCTAGATATTAATGCTTGAAATAAAGTCAATCTTATCAATACTAAATATAAGTATAACAAAATATATGATTATAAATTAAGTGTTTGATAGTTTAAGCTTAAAATAGGAATAAAAATAAGGATTTATGTTAGAAATAGAAATAAATATGTAAGGTAAATTATATGGTTATATAAAAACATAAAGTAAACACTTAAGATCATTCTAGTAATATATAAACTATGGAAAATACATGTAGATATGCAAGGAAATTAAAAAAAAATTATATATATATATATATGTACATACAAAATCAAAGTGGATAAGTATGTAAACATGAAAAGGGACAATTGCATTTAATGCTATCATTTCTAGCACAAAACAAGTCATTTAATTTTCCACAAAAATCATTTCAGTTTTTACAAAAATCTTGTCTGGTCAAAGAAGGAGAGAAAATATCTGACCAAAGAAAAGAAAAAAAAGGAGAATGTTCCAGCAAATACAAATCTCCTGTAACCTCTTTTCTATATATACATCTCTTCTTGTTCCATTTTCGTTCATCAAAATTAAGCATACCAGAAAATAATATTACAACTGAAATTTAAAACAACAACTAAACCAACTCAACACAAAGCAAGGAGATTAAAGAAGATCAGGCTGATAACTTTTCAAAGCCAGAAAGCTGCTCTCTATTCAAACTTTGTTTTTCAGGTGAGTAAACAAACTATTTTAAGATCTAAGTATAATTTATATCTGTGTATATAATATAACATTGTGTCTTATTTGTGCAATCTCTTTAGGTTTGTAACTCTGTATCTATTTATGTGTTTGTGTTGTGTATTCTTTTCTTCTCTGTTTTGATTACAAGGTGGAAAATCACCAAGAAAATTCAATACCACTTCATTTAATCATTATTAGGTTTACAGTTTAAAACAAAACAAGCTGTTTAAACATAAATCAAGATCTAAAAATTTGGTTTAAACATGTTGGTGAAGTATCACAGCTAGAAAACTTGTTTTACAGAGCAACATGTAATTATATGTTGAATTCGAATGTTATAAATCGCTAAATCAATTACATAACTTGAATCATCATTTGAAAATAGGATTTTTAAAACAAAAATGGTGATTTTTAGTGGTGTAAATTAGGAGCAGTTCGTAGTTGATCGAAAAATGGACTTTTAGCAAATTTCAGCGATGGGTGAAGTTTTGGAAGTCGAGTCTTTGACTGGAGGAAAAGGAAGGCATGGCGAGGTCGGGAAAAATGGTTGCACGTGTTCTAGTTCGTCGTGGCGTCGACCGGAGGGAAGAATAGGGTTTAAGGACAGTGAAATGAGTGTTTGGGTTTTGGGCTCGTTCGCACTCGTCGATGCATCGAGTGTGGCCAGATTTGGAGGGGGTGTTCCTGAGTCGTAGACGAAGGCATGGACGGAGGCGAGGCGATTCTGGTGGTTGGGATGGCCCTGTCGAGGTGGATTTCGACGAGGATGGAGTTCGAGTGTTCGAACTGGAAGTTCTATTTCGCTGTCGGTTGGTAATCGTCGAATTGACTTTTGCATTTGAGTGTTGCGACGTTTTGTGGCATGTCGGAGATGGTGGAGATCGCCGGTGTGTCGGCGAGGTGATGTGCACGTGCACGACATCGATTTGGTGTCAAGAGTTTAGGTGGTGAGCGACTCGAGCGGATGCACGGGTAGATGAAGGAGTTGCTTTGGGTTGGAACGCGGGATTCTCAAGCCTGAACAATAGTTTATTAAGTTTAAAAACTTAAACTTTAATATATATATATATATACGTGAGAAAGGAGAAGAGGAACTCGGGGAAATAGGGTAAAACACTTAGGTTGGACTCGAGTAAAACTGAGATTTTTCTCGGGTCTGGTTTTCAAAATGTTAAGCCTAATAAAAATTTAAGTTAATCTTAGACAATTTAAGTTAACATTAAAGCTTTTAAGTTAATAACTGATTTATTTAAAGTATTAAGGAAGATTTTAAATTGTAAGATAAATGGTTTTTATTTAATTTATATTGTAAGGTAATTAGGAATGTTAATTAATTGATAATTGAAATTAACTAAGTGAATTGAGATTTATAAATTAGTAATTAAAGATTGAGTAATAAATGAGTAAGTGTTTAATTAATTTAAAATTAAGAAGTTTAAATTAGTTAATTAAAGTTAATTAATATATGAATAGTAGTTAACTAATTAAGTAACTTAATTAAGAATTAATAATTGATTACTTAAGTAATTAATTAAGTAATTAGTAATTAATAAATGGGTAATTAAGTTTTATTAATTAATAATTAAGGTTATTAATTAATAGTTAAAGGATAATTAATTTATTTATATAAAAATTAATTAATTAATTATGAGGGAATTAATTAATTAAATGATTTTAATTAATTGATTAAGCAAGGTTAAGTGATTAATTCTTAAGTAATTAATTTAATTTGAATTAATTAAAATTTATAATATGGATTAAAATGCTTGCTTATGGATGATAGTTTTGAGTAGGATGTCTGGATTTGGCTGATATCTATTTGGATTATAATCTGTGATATTCTGTAATGAGATATTGAATATATCTATGATAGATGTATGTTATTATCTATGGATAATGCTGTGTAAATTCAATATTTAGATTGAATAAACTTGTTTAAACTTTAAACAACTTAACCTTTAAAACACGTTTGGATTTTGATGAGACTGGGATCGGAAATCAGTTACGATTATCCGAAAACCACATCGATCCAAGTTAAACGATAGGTCGTGACATCTCAAAGTGAAGATCGAGATGGTGTTTCAGAGTGCAAGAGTTATCGTCGTTAATTCTGAGGGTGATTCCAAAATGAGTGTAACGAGATAAAGCCTTCGGTTTCGTTTGAACCCTGAACGAACTTGTATGGATTGAATGCTTTCAGCACATCGTCAGGTGGACGATGAGCATTCTAAGAGATGTGTTCTCTAAAGGTCATCGTAACCTAAAGCCTCTTCAACCGGGAATGGCTAAAACAGGGGAGGTGCAGCAAGGTTAAGTGGGTAGCACCCAAGTATGATGAGATATACCCCTGTCTAGATGTCCCTTTTTATTTCGGCTGTGTGGGCAGTTGTTGGCCACAACTGCGGGGTTATCTTGTTCGGGACTGTCCAGTAAGGGATGGTTCCGGCCTTGTATTGCAAGGGGTCGGGCGTGATCCTCGGTACTCTGATCTAGGCCAGGTACTGTGATGGGCGGTACCCCAGTAGCCCTGCCATTGTATGGAATCCAATCTCCAATAAGCGCTGTACGTTTTGATTGTGCCCAACTATGTTGGAATGTGAGATGTAAGCATTTCAGCTATTTTCTAATTTTACTTGAAAACCCTAGACACTATTATAATATCACCGGATTTCCTATAAAATGTTTTGGTTTGCGTAAGGTAAAAACTTACCCGTGTTTATGTGTGGGAAGTCTTACGTGATACCTTTGTTTTAAATGGTTTTCAAAGTTAAGCAACTTTAACCCGTTTACTCACACCAGACCCATGTCTGACCCGGAGTTTATTTCTGTTTTCCTAAACTCTTCGGTACTCAAATTTTTATGAGTAGCCAAGTGATCTGGTCTTGGATTATTGAAGACTGGAGGAGCTTGAAGCAGAAGTCCAGACGTATATATCTATCTATCTAGTTCCGCTGTGTTAGTGATGTATGTTGTATTTTGGGATGTATGAAATGGTAGATATATATATATATATATATATATATATATATATATATATATATATGACTGTTTTGATTGAATGATGTTGTGTAACTCTGATATATGTAAGACTATGTAATAGTTATGTGATGTATTATATCTTGTTCCGTTTCCGCTGTGAGATTCTGAATTGTGTCGTTCTTTCTTCTTTCTTTCTATTTCTATCTATTTCTTTCTTAACGATGATACGTCTTTCTGTATATGAAAGGCGGGTCATAACAAAAACACTCACCTTCGATTTTAAATCGAATTAAAATCCAATTTAGGGCCCAAATTCAAATAGTCTCGGAATTCAACCAAACAACTGTCAAAATGTCCAGAATTACGATACGATTGCAGCGAAACAAACCGCGCATGAAACGGACCTCGTATGTGAAAGTTATGATTGTTAGAACTATTGAATAATTAAATTGAGAAATTAATAAATTTATTAAAAAAGGCCATGTCATCACCTAAATCGTCGTTCGAAATCCTAGTTCTCAATCTCAGATCGCGACATGAGCCAACATAGTGACAGCCGCCACCGCCTATCACCTAAACGCCGCGCCTATGGCCACCGATAGCCCGATCGAAGCCACTACGCGAACGCCCTTGTCAGGCCGACCACGCTGTGGCCTCTGACCACCCTCCGACCGCCCCTTGCACCTCGCGTCGCTGCCCCATTCAACAGCCGATTGTGGCTAATACGAGCACCTCCGACCAAAACGAACCCCATGGATGCACTGCTCTCGACACCCTCTACCTCGCAGCAACCTCCGATCGTCGTATAATCGACGATCTACCATTGAATCGTCAAAGATTCATATGGACGGCCGGAACTGATTTGCGAATTCTGGACAATTGGTGATTCGATTTGAGAAACAAATTACACCAGTGAATTACGCTCGTCGAGAGCTTCAGATTGATATAAAATTTGGTAGGGTTTCAGGAGTTTTAATTTTCGATTGAAATTTGATTTGAAATTGAATTGGGAATTTGTTTGTCTGCCATTGAGAAGGAGAAGTGGACAGATGAAATTGTACATACAGACAAATGGAATAAGAAATAGCTAGGGTTTATAACGGCTATATATAGGCAGATCTGAAATAGAAATGAATGGACAAGATTGATTTGTAAGTTGAACGATAGATGACCCGAAAAGCCCGTTTCATTTCCAATTGAAAATGGGTCATCCCATATATCAAAATAGATGTTTTCAATATTTTTAAACTCAATGGAACATGTTTCATGCCCTAATTCCATCATATGAAGAAGTTGCTTTAAAATCAGCATATTTCAAATTGATTTCAGTTGGATTTAATTAAATTGGTTTCTACGCGTTTCAAGCCTGTATGATCAAACGACAAGTCCGATCGCTACAAAACTTGAAATCCTACAATAATTCACCATTATGGATCCAATGAAACTAGTTTCGTCAAAATCCGAGACAGTGGCCAAAATGGCTATTTTCACATTAATTAAATAAATTATTATTAAATTAAATTTATCACTTCTTATATTCAAATTAATTAACTAACCATTTAATCATTTTTTATTTCATAGACATCTATAATAGTTTAAAACAAATTTAAATATTAATTCGATGTCAGTTATTTTACTAATTACAGTGTTCAATTTCAACTGTAATTAAGTCCAATTAATTATAATTTAATTCCAATAAATTGATTAAATTTGATTTCAATCTTTTTATTTCATCCGATCATTATTTTATGGACAAAAAATTACATTGGTTTATATCTTATTACATTGGTATTCCACAATTACCATCTTTTATTTATTAATTTCAATTTTCAATTATATTGAATTTTTGTCGATTTTCACATTAAATAGAATTTAAAAATCCTAATAAGTTGATTTATCTTGATTTCACTCTTTTATTCAATCCATTATTGCCTTGTGAATATAATTAACATTTATATACATTTTATTACCTTCATAATTTGCAGTTATCGTCTTACTCACTTTAATGTAACATTTATTTTACATTTAATTGCAATTGATTAAATATACTGGTAACAAACAACAATTGTCACCATTACTACATTTAATAACATTTTGCGAGTTTATTATTTACAAATAATTGTTATAACTATTACTACCCCACTATTATTATCAATTACAATTAATTACACCTTATTTCATTAATTAATCAACATTTGAATTATGAATTGCTCTTTTAATCCAATTATCCATTAATACGTACATTATTATAATTTATTTACAACCTATAATAATTATAACTCTTTAATTCTTTTTTATGAATTAGAATTTATATTTAAAGCAGTTACCAGTTACCTTAAATTAATACTATTTCACTTTATTTCAGTTATATTCTTATTATTAAATCACAAATTTTTATTTCTTCCGACATTAAATTACAAAACTTTATTAAATTAACAATTTTTAATTATCGAAAATTACGGGTCGTTACAATCCTGATCTACACACATTTAACTAAAGTGTCCAACATGAAAGTCATGTATTTAATCCCCTAATATTTTTAGAAATTATTCACCGGGGTTTTCATCGAGCGAGATGGTCAACATTGTTTGATTACAGTAAGCGGGTAAAAATGAGTATATAACTTTGAAATCATTGCTCTCGATCCACTTCAAATTGATCGATGCCGTTTGCGTCGTCGGAGCCATATGAAGACGTAGTACTTTGGTAGAAGTTCGATGGCGTTTGATGATGGTCACCGACGCTCGTCGAAAACTAGGATTTGTAATCGACGTCGATTTAGGCATTGATAGGGGATGGGGTTTTCGCCATGGTGTTCCTCTGGTGTTGTAGTATCTTAAGGAAGAGTATGTTGGTGTTCGACGCTAGGGTGAGGAGACATGAGGGTGGAAGACCAAGAACACACGATTTTTGATTTTGGCATGAGGGACAGATTTTGATATGTTTGTGTTGGGGATGAGGCGATGAGTGCAGTGGAGTGAGGAGGTGAAGGCGAGTCTAGTTGTGTGCTTGAACTTGGCGGTGGGGGTTCGGAGCATGTGTGCATATGCACGAGAAGGAGTGTGCATTTTTACTGGATATAGATTGGAGGACTTGGGGAAGAAGAAGCCCTGCAGATGATGGATCCGGGTAGGTGATGGTATGCGGGCTTTGGGCCGATTTTGAGTGGGAATTAATTAAATTTATTTTTTTAATTTTATGAATTACATTTGTTGAATTTAAATTGGAATATCTCCTTCAAATTTAACTCATTTAACCCATTTAACCCAAAGATTTTTCGTTGGACTCGTATTGACGAGTACAACATTTTAGTGGAACTTGTTGATAGATTTGGTGATGTTTAAAATATTGATAAAATAATAAGAATGGAATTAATTTTCGTTACTTTAAATAATAACATCGTTAAATAAATTATACCTTATGGGTGATATCTGTTTGGCCAAATTTATATGGAAAAGTTCTCCAACTATCATGTGACAAACTGATCTAGGAATGTTCCTTAAAAAGTTAACTTCAGGTAGTGTCTTATAATGAATTCAAAGTTTAATGATATTCTACTGTAAAATAAAGTAACAAGGCAAACTGTTAACAAAAATAATTTTACAAGAGTATATCATGAAAACTTCCTCAATTGACGTGTCAGTGTGTAGACATTTTATTTGACATGGACGCACATCAGTTTATTACTACATTGAAAACACATGTTTTATATTATCTCACTCTATAAAAAACATCATTCTCAGTTTATATAAAAAATATTGGAAATCTTGTGACCTTAATACAAACCAATGAACAATAAGGCTTTTTATGCTAACATCTATTATTAATTTTACATTCTTTTTGCAATTCAATTTGCTAATTGAATTTGAAAATTAGTTTAAAAGAAATAGTAAGTTTGCGTAAGAACCCTTACTAGTAGCAAGGGAAAAGATAATATGAAAAAAGGAATATTTTCCATAGCTAAATTCTACTTCTATGTGCATCGAGTGTTTGTTTACTTCCATATTTTCAAAAAGGCTACATTTTTTGTGAATCTACTTTTTCCTTGGATGCTTGTGTTTATAATATTTTTTTATCAATTTCTTGAGTTGTCATAGTACTATTAGATCCACATATGGTGCACTTCTATCATAATTTAAGCATCATGCATTATGCACTAATGCTTGGTCCCATAAGTCATGTTTGATGTATGTTATGCACATTTTGGAAAAACCATCAATTGGTTCCAAAATAATTATCTCATATGCATGCACTATGTAGATACATGGACCCAGTATGATTGTTTTATGAGCATGCACATTATGCTCAGAACATACATGAAAATTGCACATTTTCATAATCAAATTTTTGTAATCAATTATGTAAATGCAGGTCAATCAAACTCTAATTGGGTTGATCAAGGCAAAAAATCAAAGCTTAAGCCACAGGACTGGTCAAACTTCATACAAACCAAATCTGGTAAGCATATTTTAGTAAATCCACAATCCAAGGTTTAATCGGTGTGAATTGATGTAACCTGGAAAATATTATCCAGGATGGATATTAGAGGAAACATCAATGTGGACAAATTATAACTTAGTTGGAAAATATTATACAGGATGGGGAAAATTATCTTACTACCCTCTATAACTTAGTTGGAAAGTTACAACTGCTCTTCCTTTACTTCAAAGGAGTATTTGTAATGGGTTTTGAGCACTTGAGGAAAGTTATCACTACAGTCGAACCAGTTCAAGTATCTACCTCTAATTAGTGAGTAAGGTAATTTATTCTTTCTTCCTTTTGATTTCAGTTCTTTGTCAATAACAAGAAAAGCATACTGTCAAATTATGCTTGTTTTCAGTTGTATGGTTGAAATTCTATTTTACTTTAACATGTGACACGACACTTGCTATTCATCCCTATATGCCTTGTATGAAAGTGGCTTTGTAATGCTTAAACTAAAATATTCATCGTGTTAAATAATGATGCAGGTCTACAGATTACATCAAGTCCTAGGGAAAATGTGAAATATGGTTAAATTGGCCTATCCACTTCCTGTATTTTATATGAAAGATATATCGTCAATAAAAGAATAGAAGATTAAAAGCATCACAAATCAGAGACAATTTGCTTGAGTAAACCAACATTTCTGTTTGTTTCAACATATTCCCTGTATGCTTAAATAAATAGAAAAGCGAAACAATCATAAGAACAAAAACATATTTTGATAATAACAACATTGTTATCAGATAAATTAATTACCTATGACAATTGATAATACCGATCCAAGTGCACCCAAGAGTACAGAGAAGGGAGCAACTGTCATGATTGCTTTATATCCCATGTCACTAACCTATGGTAGCAAGGCAAATTTATAACAAATCAGTGATAGCTGTTAAGTCGTCAAAATGCATGTTATCACAATTTTATATAATTATTTTCAAATTGTTCTGAATTTTCAAGAAGTACTACCAATGACCGAAGACATGCATGAAGAAAGGCTTTGAGCAGTTCAAGTTCTTAGTGATGCATATGGTACTTGTAGACGTTTACTTTGAACTATGTTGTCTTTTGTTATCATGAATATGTATTGAATTTGGTAACTCATGTATTGAACTTATTTTTTATTAGTTGATACTTTATTTTATTATCATAAATATGCGTTACATTTGTTGATTATTATATTTTTTTCGTTCATACATTGTTCAAGTTGTTATCTGTTTAAAGAAGATTCATTTTGATTGTTATTATTAAAATGTAATAGTGGGGTGCATCAAATATATAGTAAAATAAAGCATAACTCCTAAAAAGCGTTATAACTGTATGACATAAGTGCTATAAAAAGATGATGCAATGTAGAGGTTACTGTCAAAGGATAGCGGTAAATATACATTATTGTATCTACACATTTTATAGCGGTATATATATATACTGTAAATGGATGTAGAATATACTGTAAACATGTTGATATATAGCGCGGAATAGGTGCTATAGATAACTATTTTATAGCGGCAATTTTATGCTATGAAATCATGCTCTTTTATAGCGATTTTGTGTGTGTTATAAATGTGCAATTCTTTTTTATAACATATGGATATACAGCGTTTATCAAACCGCGATAGTTGTGTTTAATAGCGGCTATATGCCGCTATAAAAGACTTTTTTTCTTGTGTGTCCAATATAAAGTGTATTTTTTGGCCTCACCACTTCTCTATGTGTATTTCAGGCCTGTATAGAATGCTACTATTAGTCCAGTTGCTAATACACAGTTGTTGAATTCCAAGACTCGGCAGACCTTCAATGTAAGTCCCCCATTCTTTTTCATTTATTTTTAGCATAGCATTGAAATCTCCTGCCACCAACCATGGTTTGTGTATAGCTTTTGAATTTTCAATTAATTTTTGCCAAAGTTTATTTCTCTCAAAGGCCAAATTACTTCCATATATAAATGTTGCTACTATATCCATGCCTACATTCTTCATATGTATTGTTGCTTGTTGATCATTTATATTGACCAAAGTGCCTATCCATATGTTTGTATCCCAAATTAAAGTACCATGATTCAACCTTTTATTACTCTAGAGCTATTATGTATGATATCCCAATGATTGCCCATTTGATATTTAAATGATTCCAGGTTATCTTCAGTAAATATATTTTCTAATATGGCTAGCACTGTAGGTCTATATCTATTTCTCATATTATAGAGGTCTAGTTTTCTAGTGTCTCCATTTAGACCTCTAACATTCTAGCAGATAATAGACATTTAAATTTATGTAATCATATATAAACATAAATATAATATACATCTAATTAAACTTATTAATCATGAAATTTTCTTTAATTATTTAAAATACTAATTAGAAAATATTTATTATTTTTTAGAATTTATACAAATCTTTAAATTATTAGTTTAAACCCAAATTGGATTTATCTTTCAATAAATCAGTAATTTTAAATATATCAAAATATAAACCTTTAAATAAAACTTTCTTGTAAAATTATATATTTACGTTATTCAATTTCTCACATTTATTTTCAATGTCAATATAATTTATTTACTATTAAAATATACACTTATAGAAATAGGATAACAAGAGACTCAAATCCGGCTGGGTTGGCCAAAAAGCATAAGCCCTTACTACTAGACCACACATGTTTTTGTGTAAGAGGTAGCAGCAATGGTCGACATGTAGCGATCGATCTATTAGAGTTCAGGGGGCCAATTGCTTAACTCTTGGGTCGCACTTTCAATCGATCATTCATATTGATTTCTAGCCTTCCTCCTCCTTCTTATTGTCATTATCTCCACCAATTCAATTCATATAACTATATTTACCTAAATACCAATTCAATCAAAATAAATTATATGAATTAGATGATTTAAAGCATAGATTTGTGAGTATGTATACTATGCTGAAGCCTGTAGCCCTCCTCTCCCTCTCTATGCACGACCAACCATCCAATACATGATCAGAAACTCATGTTCTCCATAGCTTTAGGTGTTGAGGGATATCCAATTGCATATTCTTAAGTTTGATAATATATTATAATTTACTAAATTCGGTCTTAATTTTAGAAAAGGTGGAATTTAATTAGTTTTTTGTTTTCTTAAGTAAGAAAGTGATGATGAGGACTAAACATGAATGAAAATATAAAAGCAGGCAAATATTCTAGTAACACACCTTAAAAATTAATAAGAATTAACTAATTAATAATAAGGATAAAAATGAAAAAATTTCAAACGTTATAATTTGGCTATAAATGTTACACAATTGATTTCGTGGTGACTTTTTGATCAACTTTCATATATAAAATTTTATGATCAGACTTAAGTTATTGACGTTTGAAAATTTCAAAATAATTCGAACATTAAATGACGTCAACGATTAAAATTAAAAAGGTAATAAATATTTTTATTGTAGAAGGAAGATTAGGGTTTAAGCAACGCTAAATAAATGTTAACATTAGAAATAAATAGGGAAATAAATAAACATTTAAGGCAGGAATTAATTCACATTCCAAAATGGGGACCAGTGCTTATGTGGCGGCTAGGTTAAGTTAGGCACGAATGGTCCAAATTTTATAATTTTAAATAGACTTAAATCATATGATTAAGACGAATAATAACCATTACAAATAACAGTCTAGCTTCCTTACTTTTATTCTCAAAATATTTGGAATGCTAGCAAAACTCCATCGGTTTTCTTCCTTGATTAGATTTAAGAAGTCATATCCAAGGGAAACGGTAGTAGGTTAAATAAATGTTTTTTTTTTCATTTTTATTCTCCCAAATCTCTAAATTCTAAATCTAATTTACATACAATCAAATTATTGTACAATCAGAAAAAAAGAAATCTGAGGGAGAAATCAGGAGTGGGCATGAATCAAATCCAAAGGAAATTAAGCAAATTATCTATGAGTGTAAACCTTAATTTTTCACATTTAGGTGTTTGTATAGGGAAAATCCTAAATATGAAGCCCCGAAATTCCCTAAATGAAAATTTCAATTCTTGGATTAGTTGGAATCCCCTTTGTTTTATATAGTAATATAGTAGAATTGGATTGTTGTTGAATTTGAAAAGTTTATTTTAAAAAATTTATGTTCTACTGAACTCCCACTTCTAATTTCTATTGTTGTGATGAAGAGTTCCAAAAGAAAATAAAGATTGAAAATTGTATGTAAAGTATGAATTTTCTTATTTGTAGTTTGCACTACCTATTTTCGTATTAGATAAACAAGAACCCCTTTTCACTTCAAGTTTGTATATGTAAAATTGAACAAAAAATAAAGGATTTAAATTGTGAAGTTTTATTTCTTTGAAATAGAGGCATCGACTCCATTATATTCAGTAAAACAAGTTGGGAAATAGGTTTCATTTTTGAATATATACGAGTCTATTTTGCTAAGGATGTTAGCTATTTTGTAATCATTGCACGGGATTGGGACTTGTATGGATATCGAAGTTTTGATATTTTAAACTATTAGTATAGGAAGCGAAATCTTTTTATGAATGCTTAGGAATATTTAGTTAGCCTAAATTACGTACGATAGATATATTAGTAGCATATGAATATATTTATAGCATGTAATTAACATCATATTAATTGCATAATATAGAATAAATAGGATAGTAAATAGCCTTAACTCTTTAGGAATGAAGTTAAGGATAATTATGAAAATTAATCCATAATTAAAGGCAGAATAAGGAGTTTTCCTTATATCGCCTTAAGTCGTAAATGTGGTGAGATATTATGTACACTAGTGCGAACCCGTGCTTTGCACACGGATGTTGAAAAAATATTATGTTGCATAGGTCATATCCAAATGTATAAGAAATTTAATATGGTGGTAATGAAAAAACATTGTTGAACGATAGTGTTACATCATGAATAACAATTTGGTAGGATAAAGAATACATAGATATATTTGGTTATGATAATCACAATTAAAATCGAACAAAACAATTACAGTGAATATGTTAAAGTTCACAGACTATTTAGAGGATAATGTGTTAAAAATTTATCCGCTAATGCATAGGTATATTCACTATGGCATATAACGCCAATGTTGTTGCTTTTGCAATTACATAGCTGCTTCAATGTGCATAGATATAGTTGAAGTATTCACTGTGAAACGCAGACACAAAGACACAGTGCAGTTCGATTCAATTAAATAAGAGTAACAAAAGTTTTATGATGAAATTTGTAAACAGTCAGGAAAAGTATTTATCAACAGCTGAAAAAAGGGAGCAAAAGAAAAAAGAAAAAAGCAACAGATGTAGTACAGGGGAAAAGTAGTAAAACAGAAGATTCAATTGAAATAGAAATGATGATGCAATAAGAAAATAACATGGGTTCCAATATAAATTACTATTGTTCACCGAATCTGATCTATGTCGATGCAGGGTACAAAACACGGCATACAGCTAGTCGCAGTAACCAATATTTGATAATATCCAAAACATACAGAAGAGAACAATTGTGAGAAGTCCATTCATTTTTAGCCTCAGAAATAACTGCTAGCAACGCGTGTATGATATTGGCTTGAGCGCAAATAGGTGATGTTTTCTTGGCCTTAATAGATGCATTACATCAGTCAATTATTTTAACCATTGAAGGTATTTGTACCTGCAGCCAAAAAAGGCAAAAGTGTCATTGATGCAGTATTATTACTAAATTATCTCACTGCTCGTCTGACCTATTAACTATATCTAATAATCAAACAATGACTACATAATCATCTATACAAAGATACATTCATCAATTGTTTTCTAGAAGTTTTCCGACAGTGGTGGTGCAAGTGATTTTAGAATTTACTGCAAAAAATAAAAAATAAACTCTTTTAGGTGGTTATCAACATTATTCTCACTACAACACATGTTTTGACCCAGCACTTAAACTGTGCATCTACCTTAAGCCCAAATACAACAACTTATATGCTTATTGTATTATTGATCATCGTAATTGTAAACGAAATTGAGTAAACTTAGCCAAATTATGTCATCAAACCGGGAAGCAATGTATTAAACGCTGAGCTGCACGGTTGAATCAAGCATTAATTATATGAAGTCATTATTTAATCATCTCAAGCTTTCAAAAATCAAAAAATCATTTTTCAATTATATTTTCATAATGCGGTTAAATAACTATCGTTAACATCAAACAAAATTATTACTATAGCTAAATTAGTATTGCATCACACAAATGCAGTTAAAATATTCAAAAACAATAATTGCTTAATTCCAAAAATACTGCAAAATAATAACCGCTTTTGCTTAATGCATTTAAATTTTAACTACAGTAAGCTCGAATAAATCATCGTGTACAACCAAAATTATTACTGCATCACATAAATATAGCTGAAATATTCAATTTCTACCATGCATAATTCAAAATTGTCATTAAATTATAACTGCATTTTATTAATGTAGTTAAATTTTAATTGTATTAAGATTGAATAAATTCCTGAAATGTAGCCAAATTTATTACTTCATCACATAAATGTGGTTAAAAATCTTCAAATATAGTTAAATTTACCCAAAACTTGCTGGTAAATTATAATTGCATTTTCTTAATTTCATTAATTTATAACTGTTTTAAAATTGAATAAAATTATCAAATATAGTCAAAATCATCAATAGTAAATGCAATAAAAAAATGCTAACGTACTTAAATTAATTCAAAAAATGCCTATAAATTATTGCACCATTTTTTGATGGGGTTAAATTATAACTGCACTAAGTTTGAATACTATCAAACACAATCAAGATTATTACTTTATTACATAATGTAGTTACAATATTCAAAGGCAACCATAATTGTATAATTCAAAAAAAATATTCCTTTCAAATATGTTAAAAGATAATAAATACATTATAATAATCTAGGTAAAACTACTATGTAATGTTTATGATCATCATAATAATGCTGTTACAGAAACGCGGTACACAGCGGTGACACAAAATAATTATGCAATTAAAGCTGCTATATAAAATTATGATTTTAAAAAATTTATTTTTAGCTATCAACAATGGATATCATTGGAAAGCAAATTAAATTTGAGATTTAATAGTGAAAACGATTCTAAAATCCAATCAATGTAGAAAAAGTTATCACATTTTAAAGTTTGGAATATAAAGAAATTAAAAATGCGACTGTTCAGTTGCCAAATTTCAAGGGGGCCTGTGTGAGCTTGAAATTCAACTCACTAATAATAATATAGTATAAATGTGGTATATATATAGTTATATGTTAGGAGAGTAGAAATATGACTAAGTTATAGGGATGCGACTTAAATCAAATGCACATAGTCCCAGCTAATCTGACTATCAACCGTGTGACTTTAGGAATGATGTGAAACATCGCCTATAATAAGCACCTACAATGGACGCGAGATTGGTCCAATTTTGTAGGGTAATCTGCCTAGCTAATCTGACTATCAATACCTACAAATAGTCAGACTATTTTGAGACATCAAATTTTGGGTTACCATCATAAGACTAATATCCTAGTATGGCCTGCTTCTAGGTTTGGGGTACCAAGTGGTTGTTGTAAGGTCCACCTCTTTCTTAATTAAGAAGTATTCAATGGTCAAGATTATCTTTTAGGTGCGGTAGTGGGGAATTTTAGTAAGGTCCGCTTTGGTGTTTATGTATCAAGTGCCTATTGTAGGATTCGCCTCTTCCCATAAAAGTAGTATTAAGTAGCATGGTCAGATTTTTTGCAATGTCAGTTAGGGAGTACCAAAGAGGGGTTCGCCTTTGGTTTAGGTATTAAATGATGAGGATCTGCCTAGGTATAGGTATTAAATGGTTAATGTCAACCTAATTTCCATTAAAAAGGTATTAAGAGGTTCGGATATTTTCTCTTACATCATTAGGGCATGATTGACGATAGTTGCATCGCAACATTGTTAGAATGGTAAATTTTGATAGAAAAGGGCATTTGGCTTATAGTTGAAGGTATGTTATGGAGTTGGACCGGAAGAGCCTTTGGGCTTACATTTGGAGGTATTCCTTTTAGGATATTGTAAAGTATGCATAAAACATATTACTCATTAAATGATACTGCACAAATACTACCATGATAAGGCTTGAGATTTTCACTTGTCGGATATTGTTGTTATGACCCGCTCTTTATTACAACATACAGGTTGTGGAGGACGATGTTGATGGAGAAGGCAAAGGTAGTGGCGAAGATCTATGGCGATTCTATCTATTTATATATGTTTTTGATATATTATGATGTGTCCAATTTCAGATATATTGATGTTATTCTTAGATACCGTATTATGGATATTTAGGGTGATATATTGTATTTTTAAGATTTAAGTTTTTTTGAAATGCGTACTTCCTTTTGTTATTATATTTTAACCCTTCCACTATGTGATTTTGAAAGCATAGATAGATAGCTCTGGATATAGGTTTACGGTTCGATGGGCTTTTACTGGATCGGGAATTAGGTCCATTTAGGAGAGAGTTGTTACAATTCCATATTTAGAGGTGTCTGGATAAAGAAATAACGAGTTTTGGCTATGTTTATTTGGGCTTAGGTTATATATATATAATATTTTCTTTTCCTTTTATTTATAAAATTATTTTCCACTCATCACAAAGCACTATCAAAAATTAAACAAAAATCATATTTTCGTTTCTTAAGTAATTACCCAACATTATAAAATCTTGTAGAATTTAATTTATACAAATCCTTTTATTTAACTAATTATTTCAAATTACCACATTCGACCTTTTGTAAGAAAATTTTATTTATTAGCTCAAATTAACTTTAATTTCCCTTTTTTAATTTAATACTTACACAAATCAATATTATTCATTTAATCTATACTTTTATAAAATATCATTTCTATATTTTAACTCATTTCCTCTAATTATTTTTTAATTACGATTTAGACCCAAGTATTAAATAAGTATCAAACTCCTTATGTAGCTAAAATTAACAAATTTATTTTAAAATATATTTTCATCTTATTCGTAGCTAATATTAATCTTTACAAAATTATTTAATCGCTTCTAGCACATTTATAATTGTTTTTAACTTAAAAGCATTATCAATATTAATTAAATCATTAATTTCGATATTTATTAATGATTTATAGCTTTAAATTGTTTAATTTCCAAAAGAATTCTTTCCCCATTCTTTTTAACAAATAATTCCTTTCAAAATAGTTAAATTTTACCACTAAATATTTCCCATTATACTCAATGTTCACATATAATTCCAAATCATTCTTGTTTAATTTTTAAAATTCATTTTAGTCAATTAAGTACTATTATTAACTTTATTAGTTATTCCTTAACATCGGGTTGTTATAAATATAATCAAACCGCATTGACTCATTCTCCCTGGTTTCTCATCTTTCTATCTGAAAACTTCATATCATTCCTTTTTGAATAACATGAATTTTGAACTGGCCCAAAAATCTCTAGATTAGTTCAGCCCATGTGATGATGGGCCCATTATCAAGTTGGCGAAACCAAATAATAGTCAAATCAATCAAAAACAATGGGAAACATCATATGATTACCTCCCTCAAAGCTCTCGACACTCCCATCTATTAGATGTATATCATTAAATAAACTATAGGATATATTCTTCCATCATATGGTTCTATGGTAGATAGTATTAAATAAGGTGGATCCCTAATGTTTTGAATGTTTAGGGTGAAGGGTTTCTAATTCACACCCATAAACATCGATTTGGAGCTCAACCTTAAAGAATCTATCACATTATCTCAGCTATATAATCATCTTGATTCAATTGAAATTTTTGAGCCTTTACATGGCTTCGATTTAGAATATCCTATTGCCCCCCATTTCTATGGGGACCTTCTTCTGCTCTTTTATATTGTGGGAAATTTGCAATTTGATCCTAGTTCCTATGCTCAAAATCTTTTCTCTAATGTGCTCCTTTATGCCTAAGATCCACATTAACCATCTCCAATTCAAACCAATCGATATAAACCAGTCTGGATACATTAGTACTGATTTTTCGTGGTACAGGAGGTTGGTTTTGTTTTTTTCAACATCTTATCTCCATACTTTTGCTCCATCGTTTAAGTTTTGTACCCTTCTCTTTTCTCAATTTCTAGCAACTCCAGTTGCTCTTTGCTGCTCAATCCATTTCAAAAGACCAATCTACATTTGCTTCCATCAAGCCAACAATCTGGCTTGCATTTTATTTATGATTCTCTCCACTTACTCTTTAGATGAAAGGTGAATTTGAAGTAGAAGATATCTCCAAACTGCACTATGATCTGGTTGAATCCCTTCAGTAGTGACTTTCTTTGTAGTTATCTTCTTCATCTTCAACAAATCGGTCTTTGTTCAATTCTCAATGAAAGCACCAAAAATGTTTTCATGTAAATTGGGCACACCCCAATTCAATCAAAAATGAATTAAACAAATGAAAAATTAAATAAATAAGAATAGGAATAATATGTGTATAGTGGTTTGGCTAAACCCGACCTACTCCAAATAATTATATTTTATTAATTAATTCTCTTTGGAATCTCTAATTTACAATAGAATTTAGAGTTATAAAAGTTGAATTCCGATTTTGCTCCAAGTCTAATGAGAAAGAAGGAGAAGATCCCATAAGTCCAAAAAGTCCAAATGTCCCTTTGTAGTTGATGATGGTTTCTTATTTATAGGTAAACCATACCATTAAAATTTAAAGAATCCTTGAAGAACTCAAAATTCTAGCCATAAAGATCGAGTCAAAAGATGAAGTCTAACCACCAATGTCATTTGGTACCAACTGATATCGGACATTCAGGACCTATATCCAATCATAGTTTCTGTCCTTCACTTGGTCGCAGTCTTCTAGCTTGTAGGCACATAAAATAAGGAAATCCATGTCATTTGGTGTCGACCATAATCAATCATTACTGACCCATTTCACTTTGATTTTATGTGTATTTCTTTAGCTCCAAGTATCAAAGCATATCTTAAATTAGTGGGTCCCTACTTTTCTAGGATCGCTTGCTACCAACCCATGTCAATCGAGATCAACCGATTTAAGTTGTCAATTTTTTTTATCTTTCTTTATTCTTTGATCCTAGTATCTTTTAAGCTTCCTAGTACATTCTTTTGCCATTTTGTAATTAAGTTTCTCTTTTTATGTCAATTCCAAGGCCATGGTTAATTTATCGAAAACACCCCTTGCGGTAATTTAATCACTAATTTTTGAGATAACATGCTTTACCATAGCAAGTTCGAGAGTAGAGAAAAGCACATTCTCCCCTCTCCTAAAATACAGTGGCTGAAATGTACACATATAATTTATTTGTCCCAAACACCATAAGAAGAAGATAATTTCTTCTTAACATCTGCTTCATCTTCCATTGCCATTTTTAAAAATCATTGCCTCCATTCCACTTTTCTAATACCCTTTTAGAATCGGACTCAACATAGAAACTCCTAACATAGAGTGCAACTACTACATTCTAATTAACCTCTATTGTATTCTCATCCTCTAGGGTCGAATTCTACTAAACACCTATTATCCAGTTGAAAACCTTACAGTTATAATACTAAATGTAACGACCTGTAATTTATCACTTTAAATATGAATATTATATATATATTTAAATATTTAAACATTTACATTTATAACTAAAATAGGCCTCTTTTAAGTAATAACTAATGATCGTAAAGTTTTTATAAAATTTGGTTTACAAAAAAGGTAGTTCGGGGAAAAATAAAAAATGTGACCGAAGATCATTTTTTGAATTTTCAACTTCTCATCGTCTAAACATTTTTGTAACATGTTGTACACTAGTGTATATATGTTCACATATAAAAATAATATATGCTTTTGGCTAATAAAGTGATTAGATTAAAATAAGTTTAAAAGTATACATAAGTTAATAAAAAAATACAGAAGCATACACATAAGAGAGATGGAGTGATGCACGAAGGACAAGTGGGGAACAGCTGGCATGTGCATCATGATGGAGGAGGGATATGTGTCATCATTTGGTGAAGGGTAGTAGGTAAAGGTAGTAGGTGAAGGGTAGTTTGGTAATTTCTCGTTTCCATTTTATATAAAAAGAACTCCACTATTTCCATTTTCTCTTTACTTCATTTCATTTCGTTTCTAACTTCTTTTTACTACCTTTTCACTTTCTTCTCTTCTTCTTTCGTGGATCCTCAAAAAATTTTAAAATAAAAATCTCTCCTTTTTCACTTTTAATCCATAAATAAGTAACTAAAATCACTTCCATCCTTCTCTACATCTCTTATCTTCAAAATAAAGCCAAAAACCCTGCATTTTTCCCAAGGTCGAGCTCTGTTAGCACAATGGCCGAACCTGTTTGACTCCTTTTGGGTCTTAAAGATCAAGTTTAGTAAAAGGAAGCTAGCTCCAGTTGTCGATTAAAAGTTGTGGTAGTTTTAGTTGCAAGCTCGTATCGATTATTGATGAGTAAAGCTCACTTTAAAAATAAAGTTCAAATCTTTATAATTTGTTATAATAATCTTGTTTGATTGCGTATGTTTATATGCGTTTGGAATGTTATTGTTTGGCTTGGTTTCTGCTTGAAAGCAGATGACACATAGGATGTTTGCAAGGGACTTGAAATAAAGTCGAAGTACTCGTAGCGAATAGTTGCTGTGACATATTTCGAAGTGCATATGTGATAATTTGCAAAGGATAATTTTTCCTTACCTTATGGAGTTAATAACATTTTTATATATGTGCTTATGTATATAAATGTTGGTTTGAATTGGTTTTTGTTCGACATTGAGATCCCATGTTCCTTTAAACTAGTTTACTACTATGTTTTCTAAGAATGTTTATGAAAGATTTTTCGAACTTCACTTTCGTTTTCAAACCTTTTTACAATGTTATTAAAGTGGAATGAAATATAATAAGAAAGGGTTTAAAAGTTATTTTGATTGACAAAACAAGTTTTAAAAGTTATGGTCCATATAGCAATAGTCGCTATGAATGCGGTTTGTAAATCGATAATTTTGTGTAAAATAAAAGGAGTTTCTACTTTGGATATTTTTGAAAAGTCTTTAAATGCGATTATAGGTATTAAAAAAGAAGTTTGAAATTTCAAATTTATTTTCAAGTATTTATTTAATTATTTAAATAAGGGATTTAAATTTCAACCACTTTGTTACAGAGGTCATGTTTTGTTTTAAAAACAACTATGTTTTAAAAAGATGTTTTAAATACAAGGGATTTCTTTGTCTGTGACATTAAGTAACATCAAACAAACTTGATAAGCTATGCTAAAATGTTGATACATTTTATGGAACGTAAGTCACCTTGTGTTCAGAACTAAAAGCCGATGAGTAGACTTTCCTCTGTGCGTGGGATTTAGAACCAGAGTTTCTCGGCAAGGGATAGAGAAGTCGAAATGTCGAAAACGTGATAAGTGTAAGAGGGTTAATTTCGGTAAATGGATTATGATTAATAATGTATATGGAAGGTACGTCATCGTATACTTAACAACAAAATATGAGGTATGGAAACTCGTCACTATCCCAAGAAGTAAGATTGAGTTCGAGGCAAGGATAGTTTTCTAACTTGTCTGACTTCATTGTCAATCAAGGAATAGTACTGTTTGAAATCAAAAAGTAAGGATAAATATAGGATGTCTTATTTTTAATATGAAAATCAATACTTAACACTACATAGTGGATTTCTCTATTATCGATAACTTGACTAGTTTTGAAATTGTTGAATGTTGGTTTGAAGAGACCGGGATAAGATAAGCATGATTTATCCGTAAACTACTTTGAACCGGCTTAAGCATTCAAATAGAAGATTCCTTGAAGATGATGGAATAAAAGAGGGAGCTCTTTGAAGTGCAAGGGCTACTTGCTACTAATCCCGAGGGTGATTCCAAAAAAGATGTAGTAGAAGTAGTTCCTTTGGTTTGTTCATATCATGAACAACTTGTATGGATTAATGCTAACATTGCATTGTTAAGTGAAGGGCAGTGCTAGCATTCCAAGTGGGATTTGCTAAAAAGGTAAACGTAGCCTCGAGCCTCACATCCGTGAATGACTAAAACAGGGGATATGCGGTAGGGCTATGTGCGTCGTACCTATTATGGTCATCACCCGATCTAGATCGATATTTATGAATTTATGAATGCCATTAGTGTTGGTATGGCTATTGATCGCAGCAGGGGTGGTGACATGTTCGATACTATCCAGTAAGGGGTAGCCTGATCCTGTATTGGAGGGGGATCATATGCGGTCCTTGGTACGTTTTTTTCAAAGGTGTACTGTAGCAGGCAGTACCCCAATATCTTATCATTATATGAAATCAATTCTCCAATAAGTGCCTCACGGACTTAGTTCTACCCAAATATGTTGGAATGTGAGATGCAAGCATTTTAGCTATGTTAAATATTTATTTTAAACCCTAGACATTATTATAATATCAATGGATTTTCTACTTGAAATGTTTTGGTTATCGTAAGGTAAGAACCCGTTCGTGTTTATGTAGGGCATGGTCATATGAGATACCTTTATTTTGAAAGGTTTTATAAGTATGACTATTCATTTATTTTGAATTTACTCACATCAGACCCATGTCTGACTTGGAGTTTTTCATTCTTTGCCTTAAACTCTTTGGTACTCAAATTTGTATGAGTAGTTATGTAGTCCAGGTTCTCACAAGTGCATTTTGGAGGAGCATGGAGCAAGAGTCATTGTCATTATCTAGTTATCTGTTAGCACCAAAATTGGTCACTAACACCCAAATCCAAGCGAAAGCACCAAATACCAGTCACATCTCACAGATAACATATATGTGGTGAATATTAATATGGAGAACGACAAGAAATTAAAATGAAAGCAGTAGAGAACAACAGATTTTATAGTGGTTCGGCTAACTCCGGCCTACGTCCACTCCAGAAGTTTCCTTTTTATTGATGTTAGAATCAATTACAGTTACAAAATGGTAGAGTTGCCTTAGTTTTAGAAAAGAGAAAGTAAGAGAGTCGAAAGGAAGATCCCTTTTGGTGCTAACATCCCACGAAGTCGACCCGAAGCAACAACTTCTTGGACACGAGGCTGCCGAAAGATGTCATGCCGACCCACATTATCTATATTATTTTCGCCATGTATGTATATTATATATTAGCATTATGGGGGAAGGCAATTATAACTATCCCTGAATGAAGTTAATTCTATTGTAACTCTGATTTTTCATTTTCGAAATAATGCTATGTACTACCTTATGTTCCATTATATATAGTTTCCTTGCATTGTGAGATTATTTGTTTCTTTCTCCTTATCTTTTCTTTTCTTTTACCCTAAAGGCTTGTTTTTCATACATCTTGATGATTGGCACACGAATACCGTGGATGTATTAATTGCCATCTTTAGAAGTAAGATAGGCATATTATTACACGTGGTATCAAAGCTTAGGTTGAGCGAACACCTAGACCATATTTGGGGTCAACTCATTAAAGATACGGTTAGTAACACCCTGAATGAGTTTAGTCTATGAGAGCATATATTTGTAATATTATATATATGTGTATATGTGTGTTATCTTGATCAGATTTGATATGTTGGATTTGGTACCTTTTCCCTTAAGATAACCTCGTCTAGAGTATTCTAAATTCATCTTGCCATATCTAGGTAGTAAGAATGATCAACAGAGGAAGACAAGGGAGAGAAGCCAGTAGCACCACAACCACCAATGGTCAAGCTCCAAATGTTGCAAGGGTTGAATCAGTTGAAGAGGTAGCACTAGTGCAGCCCTGTGTAAGATTTGCAGCTTTGTGCAAAGACTATATTAATTTGGGAGGAAAGCTATTCAAAGACACATAATCCATTACTGAAGTCCTAGCCTGGCTTCGTTATTGTGAAAAGCTTTTCAAGGGGATGGATATTTTGGATGAGCAAAAGCGTTTCTTGGCATCTTGGCAGTTACAAGATGGGGTGTCAACATGGTGGGACTTAGTTACGTCGAGTGTTCTAGAGGATGATTTATCTAAGCTAGGTTTAAGGAGGTGTTTAATGACCAATTCATGTCCGCTGTCGGGAGGGGGGGATCATATGTATAGGAGTTTCTTGGATCTTAAGAAAGGAGATTTGTCGGTATCTGAATATAAAACCATGTTTAATGTGTTATCATGATTTGGTCCGAAATTGATTGATACCCTCTTAAGAAAAATGAGATGTTTGTACATGGGATGAGGGAAGGATTTCAGAAGAAAATGACTGCCCATCTGAAGGGATCTTTTATGGACATAGTGGATATAGCATTGCAGTGTGAAGTTCTTGAGAAGAAGAAGCCAGCAGTAGCACCCAACAATAGTAATAGCAACCCGGACAAGAGGAAGTTTAACCTGCAATGGAAGAAGCAAGGAGGAGGGAAGTTAGGAGGAGAATAAGGAAACGAGTATAAGGATGTTAAGTGTCATAAGTGTTAGCAGAAGGACCATCTTACTAGATTTTTTAAGAATTCTAAAGCTCCGAAGCAATAGGCATTACCTATCTTGTAAAAAATATGATTTTAGTGTTTTGATGATAACAATTATATGACAATGCTACTAACATGTTTATTGAGTAATTTCAGGTTAGATAGCTATACGGTGAATGATAAAGTTAGCAAGCTACATTGAAGAATATAGAAGCAAAAAATGGTTGAAGCGGTAGGATTCGAATACAGATCGAATAATATAATCAATGGAGGAAGTGGAAAATAAATGTTAAAAAAATGGAGTAAGCAAGGTTTGAACTTGCATCAATGGTGTAAAAATATGGAAAAAGGGGGAATTGAACTCAGGTCATGAAGAAGAAATACCACACACTTACCAAATACACTATAACCGCTTTTTTTAACATTGCTTTATAGTATTATATCATTAAATGCAAAGAATTAGAAAAATAATGTCGGCGGAAGTGGGATTCGAATCCAGGTGGCCATGGTAACATTGCACTCTCTCTACCAACCACGCCACAGCTGCATCCATTTATAAACTGGTTAGCAAACTATATAATGAGGTGCGAAAATTGGAAATAAGAAATATTCAACAGGATGGTACTCGAACCCAGAACGTGTGGGATGAATGCACCCTACTTACCAATTTCACTATGGACGTTTTAAAATTCAAGGTGTCAAGTAGCCGTTAATTACCGTTATATCAATAATAGTTCAAGTGTCCATTCATGCATTTTCTTCAAGCATTGCGAAGTTCCAATGGATGCATCTCTTCTGAACTGAATTGTTGAAGGATTACTCTTGTTCAATGACATCTTATCACTCCTATATAAGCCTCAGACCATCTAAAAATCAAAATTAACACATATCTCCAATTACTCTCATATTTCTTTCTAAATTTCTAAACTTCATATTAATTCCAAAAGCAAACTTAGATCAATGCTCTTCCACTCCATAATATTTGAGTTTAGTCTTATTCCACTTCCTAACCTCTACACACTCACTCTGCATCATTTTTAAAGGTTATAGAAGTTGTACTCTAGTTTGACTACTCAGTTTATTGAAGACACAATACATAGTCAAGTTATTTCTTTGTAAAAGAAAAGATTGAAGTCCTATTCGACTACTCGGGCAAGTGTATTGAAATCCTGTTCTACTGCTCAGGTGCCTATTCCTCCGGGCGAAGTGAGGGTGTTTGATAGTTAATTTCAGAAGGACTCTGGGACTAGACGTAGGACTGGAGGTCTAAACCGGTATAAAAACTTTAGTGTGATTGCTTCTTGCTTTATTTTACTATTTACTCCCACTTCTAGTATATTTATATTGTTGTTGCCGTGATTACTGCACGTCAACTCTGTGTCTATATTTTTTGGCCATCAATGATCCAGTGCATCTCGACTAACAAGTGGTATCAAAGCCTGGAATTCTATCGATCGTCACAACATCATATAATAATGGCCAGAAAAAGATCCAATCGAAATACAAAAAGAAAAATCCCTGTCAAAGCCACCAATAAGGACTACAAAAAGGTACTTTTTGATTTACAAATTTCAGTAAAAGATAATAATGAATTAGTTAGTATAAGCGATAAGATTTCAAAGCTTAATTTTATTATTTTAAGAAAGATGAAATCTGTCGAACTTGAAAATGAGAAAT
This sequence comes from Allium fistulosum, assembly GCA_030737815.1. NCBI lineage: Eukaryota > Viridiplantae > Streptophyta > Magnoliopsida > Asparagales > Amaryllidaceae > Allium > Allium fistulosum. The sequence continues at coordinate 1,106,382,167 of CM060907.1, forward strand.
TGAAAAATGAGAAATTAAATTTAGAAAATCAACTTGGTGTTTTAATAAATAAATTTATAACTCTTAAAGATTTTCTAGATGAACAAAACACCTTATTGAAAATAAGAGAGAAAACTTTTCAAAAGAAATATTTGATTTGAAAAGACAAAATGATTATTACAATCCTTTTTAGTTAATTCAGAATCTCAAAATTTCTTCTCAAAAATGAGAATTGTACGTTAAAAAACGAGAATTTTGAATTAAATAAGAAGATTGGTATTTTGAAAAATAGTAATATTTCTTTTGAAAATAATAATTGTGACTTCAAAACTAAATTTGAAAAACGTAAAAATGAATTTGTGAAAATTTAATAAAGGTCAAAATGATTTAAACATGATTTTATCTAATTCTAGACCTTTACATGATAAAAGTGGTTTAGGATATAATCAAACTAATCGTAGAAATAGCACAAGATTTGCTTTTATGCATAGTAAAAATGTAAGTGATAGTACTAGGTTTCGAGTAAAGTCTAAATCCAATTTTGTTAGAAATTCAAGAACTGCTATGACCAATAATGTTTTCAATATCCCTAGAAGTACAAAATCATTAAGGGGAAATATGAACAAAAATTATCTAAGTATTTAGGTTCCAATTAGTTGGAAAAAAAGAGAAAAATACACTGATGGTTATTTCGATACAGTAGTTAATAATAAAAATTTTACTTTCAATGGTTCAACCAAGCCCACCTGGATATGGTTACCTTCTGTCTAACCTTTTGGACCCTAACATTGGAAGTGGGTACCAAAATATATAAATTATTTTATTGCAGGTACATAAGAAAGATAAAAGGATGAGATGGATTTCGAATAACCAATGTTCTATACATCTAATATAGAACGAGCATTTATAGACAACGGAACTACAACAAATTCGGTAAATCTAATTCATTTTCATTTTTATGTATAATTTGAGGTTGGTATTGTTAATTTTAGAGTATCACAAAGTAATAATTTGAAAAAAAATACTCGATAGTCTTTTTATATAAGACATTGTTTTCAAAAGTGCTAGAAATATTTAAACATTTTCCTTTATGTTGTATAGGTTTGAAAAATTATTTCAAGGAAAATAGAAATATATTCTGAAAGAAACAAATATTTTTAAAAGGTATAACCATGCTTATTGTTGTATAATTCATTTTTTTAAAACACCTATCATCAACCAATACCATGTCCATTTTATTAAAATATTTATGAAATTGGCAAATAATTACTGTTAGCGCCAAAATTGGTCACTAACACCCAAATCCAGTTGAAAGCACCAAATAACAGTCACAGCTCACAGATAGAATATATGTAGAGAGTAATAATATGAAGAACAATAAAAATTAAAAAGAAAGTAGTAAAGAACAACAGATTTTATAGTGGTTCGGCTAACTCCGGCCTACGTCCACTCCAGAAGTTTCCATTTTATTGCTGTAATAATCAATTACAGTTACAAAAATGGTAGAGTAGCCTTAGCCTTAGAAAGTAGAATGTCAGAGAGCAGAAGAGAAGATCCCCTTTTTGAACCTCCACATGTTGTATTTATAGGCAAATCCAAGTAGTTGGGCCTCCTGAGCAATCCGGGCCCATCAAGGCCATTGCCAAACCAGAATCATCAATGTGACCGAACCTAAAATCTAAGCAAGCCGACCTAGTTTCATCCCGGGAGAGACTCGAAGTAACTCGTGCTAAGACTCGAAGTAGCCCAATGCCGAACCCACTTCCTCATTCTTGAGTTCAAACCAGTCAACCGAACCCAGATGACCGACCTACCAATGCCGAACGGCCCACGCCAACCCACCAAGGCCGACCGGCCTATGCCGATCCACCAATGCCGAATGACACGTGACTCCCAGGCCGAACCACAAATGCCGAACGAGGTCCGATGCCGAGCAAGGTCCGATGCCGAGCGATGTCCGATGCCGAGCAAGGTCCGATGCTGAGCGATGTCCGATGCCGAGCGAGGTTCGATGCCGAGCGATGTCCGATGCCGAGGCGAGGTCCGATGCCGAGCGATGTCCGATGCCGAGCGAGGTTCGATGCCGAGCGATGTCCGATGCCGAGGCGAGGCCCGATGCCGAGCGATGTCCGATGCCGAGCGAGGTTCGATGCCGAGCGATGTTCGATGCCGAGGCGAGGCCCGATGCCGAGCGATGTCCGATACCGAGCGAGGTTCGATGCCGAGCGATGTTCGATGCCGAGCGAGGTTTGATGCCGAGCGATGTCCAATGCCGAGCCACCTTGTTGTCACCTCAATGCCGAGCGATCCAGAGCATCCAGACAGAGCCGTGCAACTTCTCCATTTCTCGACCGAACGACATATCCAGGTGAACTTCATCCTTTTAAACTGAATCCATCATGTTCCTGCCTCGATAATCGTGAAGTCGACTTAGTTAAATCCGCCTGTCTACAGCCTTGCCAAAAGGCGGGTTAACACTTTGCCTCCCAAAACATGCCTTGCTATTGGAAGGTGTGTTTTGAATAGCCTCAAATCCGATATCCGAAGTCCATATCCCGTTCATGACCATATTATTAAATTCATGACCTCTCCGGGTGTAACCTTGAATCCGTAGACCTCGCCGGGTCACGTTTCCCTATTCCAGCCTCAGTTCTTTGGTCAAGGGCTTGTAAGTTCTCCGGCCTCGACCTTCCGGCCAAGGACTTTGATATTCACCGATCTCGGCCCTTCGGCCAAGGATTTTCATATTCTCCGGCCAAGGACTTTGATATTCACCGGTCTCGGCCCTCCGGCCAAGGATTTTCATATTCTTTGGCCTTGGCACTCCGGCCAAGAACTTTGATATTTACCAGCCTCGACTCTCCGGTCGAGGACTTTGTATTCTCCGGCCTCGACTCTCCGGTCGAGGACTTCTTATATTCTCCGGCCTCGACTCTCCGGTCGAGGACTTTGTATTCTCCGGCCTCGACTCTCCGGTCGAGGACTTTTTATATTCTCCGGCCTCGACTCTCTGGTCGAGAACTTTGTATATTTCTCCAGCCTTGGCTCTTCGACCGAGGACTTTGTTCATTCTGTTCGAGTCCATTCCGTTGCTTTCCGACAAAGGGACTCGTAATTCGCGATTACTGTCCTATCTCTCCGGTCGGGACGGTAATCGCTTGGCCTGTATTATTTATTGAATTAGTCCAATCCCAATCATTACCGAATTCAGTTATCAAAGTGAAAGTTCATACAATAAAGGGGATTAAATGTCCGAAGTACCAAAGAAGAAACCGGAGTTTGCAGAAAAACAGAAAGAAAACAGGATTTTATAGATCCAAGCAGTACGGTTTTTTGTCATATCAGAGCACGCCTAGGGACCGTCCTTGATCCCGTACATGTGTAAGTGACCTAACCGTATTACTTTGAGTTCTATTACTTATTCAGAACCATAAATCCATTCAGTTGATAACAAGCCGGCGGTGACTAGATCCAGCGCCACCTTCGTTCGAGGTAGGCGGTGGCCGCTCCCGTTCCACTGCTACAGCTCGATTCCTTATGTATTGTTGCAGGTGACCATTCCTTACATGCTCCTCAATGATATCCTTTAAATGCCTGCAATCATTCGTGTTGTGCCCATCCAGCTCATGGAATAGGAAATGCTTTCCTAACGCCCGCTTGTATTCCGATGGTTCCCTCCTAGCCGGTCTTCGATACTGGAGGTGCCCCCGAGTATCCAAGTAAATCCTTTCTAGAGTCTTAGTTAAATCTGTGTAAGAAGAAAACTTTGACTCCCTTCGAGGCCTCTTCGAAGTGCCACTGTTGCCATTTGTTTTCCTTTTTCTTTTATCGTCTTTACTTGGATCCTCCCTGGGTGGACCTCCACCCCTCACTGCATAAGCTTTATCCTCTCTCCCTACTCTCTCTCAGCCTGTGCATCCTCCTGTCTCAGGAATATTTCCGCCTCATGGTAGAACTCCCCGAGATCCCTCGGTGGGTCCCGTTCCAATGATATCTTAAAATTCGAATTATCCGCGATTCCTAAGACCGTTGCCATCAAAACCATTGACGGATCGGGTCGCTCCACTGAAGCTACCGCTGCGTTGAATCTGGTTAAAAAATCCTTGAGCGATTCTCCCTTCCATTGTTTCATCGATGTCAAAGTCATTACGTTCTTGGGTCTGACTATATGGACCTGAAATTGCCTCATAAACCTCTCAATCAGCTCTGTCCAAGTGTCAATAGAACCACTCTCTAGCTTTCTGAACCACATAGCTGCGATATCCAACAAATACAAAGGGAAACATCGAGCCATGACCTCATCCGATGCCCCAGTACCTCCATATGCCTCATGTACCTTGTCAGGTGAATGGCGGGATCTGTTCTCCCATCATACATCTCCAACATTGGTAGCTTAAAATCCGGAGGGTTCCTAGCTTGCTTGATAGTAGGAGTAAAGGGACTCCTATTCACATCCTCCAAGTCTTTATTTACCAATTTACCTCTCACAGCTCGTCCGACCATCTCCGCTAATTTGTCATTGTCGTCAAACTGCAATCCTTGTCCGCTACCTCTAATCTGTCCCCCGAGTTCACGAGGGAATCCTGGCACATACTCCTCATCACGTACTCCTGCACTCCTGTTGGTGTTGGGTTGCACAGCGTCATCAGGTATCCCTCCATGGATTGGTCCAGCATTTCCTGGTGGTGTGCCCCCGAGTCTAGGTCCATCCAGATTGATAGTCGTCTACTGATTGGGGGCTGCCCCCTGCTGAGCCACTCCCTCTGCTTGCTGGTTGAGCGCTTTTGATCCAGCTCCATGGATCTGAGCTACTGCATTTCCTGCTTGTGCAAATTGTCTGAGAAGATCCTGCATCATCTCCTCTTGTCTTTTCAGCATCGCTTCCATCTCATCTCTGGTGATGTAGATGGATGCTTGACCTGCTCCAGCTCCAGAGGAAGCCTCTTGAATTCCCTCTTGATTGCTCCTTTCTGTCACTTGCTTCCTTGTTGGTGGCCTAGCCATTACTTCCTAGAATCCAAGTTCCTAAGCTTTTGAATCCAAAATCCTAGCTCCAAAATCCTCGAGTGCTTGCTTCTCAATGAAAGCACCAAAATGTTAGCGCCAAAATTGGTCACTAACACCCAAATCCAGTTGAAAGCACCAAGTACCAGTCACAGCTCACAGACAGAATATATGTAGAGAGTAATAATGTGAAGAAAAGTAAAAATTAAAAAGAAAGCAGTAAAGAACAATAGATTTTATAGTGGTTCGGCTAACTCCGGCCTACGTCCACTCCAGAAGTTTCCTTTTTATTGCTGTAATAATCGATTACAGTTACAAAAATGGTAGAGTAGCCTTAGCCTTAGAAAGTAGAAAGTCAGAGAGCAGAAGAGAAGATCCCCTTTTTGAACCCCCACATGCTGTATTTATAGGAAAATCCAGGTAGTTGGGCCTCCTGAGCAATCCGGGCCCATCAAGGCCATTGTCGAACCAGAATCATCACTGTGACCGAACCTAAAATCTAAGCAAGCCGATCCAGTTTCATCCCGGGAGAGACTCGAAGTAACTCGTGCTAAGACTCGAAGTAGCCCAATGATGAACCCACTTCCTCATTCTTGAGTTCAAACTAGTCAACCGAACCCAGATGACCGACCTACCAAGGCCGAACGGCCCATGCCGACCCACCAAGGCCGACCGGCCTATGCCGATCCACCAATGCTAAACGACATGTGATTCCTAGGCCGAACCATAAATGTCGAACGTGGTCCGATGCCGAGCGATGTTCGATGCCGAGCGAGGTCCGATGCCGAGCGATGTCCAATGCTGAGCCACCTTGTTGTCACCTCAATGCCGAGCGATCCAGAGCATCCACACCGAGCCGTGCAACTTCTCCATTTCTCGACCGAACGACATATCTAGGTGAACTTCATCCTTTTAAACTGTATCCATCATGTTCCTGCCTCGATAATCGTGAAGTCGACTTAGTTAAATCCTCCTGCCTACAGCCTTGCCGAAAGACGGGTTAACAATTACAAATTTTCTTATTGTGTTTGAAAAAACCGATTAAATTAATATACAACCCTAAACCAATGATTCAACCTTTTTGTTGATGACAAGGGCGGAGAAATTTAAGCACATCGCTAAGGGGATTATATAAATTTAGGGGGAGAAAATATTAAGGGAGAGCAATGTAATATTATTTTAGACTTTCATATAGTTGTCATCATTAAAAAGGGGAGAATGTAAAAAATATAATTTTAGTGTTTTGATGATAACAATTATATGACAATGCTACTAACATGTTTATTGAGTAATTTCAGGTTAAATAGCCATACGATGAATGATAAAGTTAGGAAGCTACATTGAAAAATATAGAAGGAAACAATGGTTCAAGCGGTAGGATTCGAATACAGATCGAATAATGTATTCAACTCAGGTCACCAAGAAGAGATACCACACACTTACCAAATACACTATAACCGCTTTTGTTTAAACATTGCTTTGTAGTATTATATCATAATATGCAAAGAATTAGAAAAATAATGTCGGTAGAAGTGGGATTCAAACCCAAGTGGCCATGGTAACATCGCATGCTCTCTACCAACCACGCCTCAACTGCATCCTTTTATAAACTAGTGTGCAAACTATATAATGAGGAGCGAAAATTGGAAATAAGAAAAATTCAACATGATGGTACTTAAACCCAGAACGTATAGGAGGAATGACGCCTTCTTACCAATTGCACTATGGATGTTTTTGAATTCAAGGTTGCAAGTAGCCGTTAATTACCGTTATATCAATAATAGTTCAAGTGTCCATTCATGCATTTTCTTCATGCATTGCAAAGTTCCGATGGATGCATCTCTTCTGAACTGAATTGCTGAAGGATTACTCTTGTTCAATGACATCTTATCACTCCTATATAAGCCTCACACCATCTCAAAAGAAAAATTAACACATATCTCCAATTACTCTCGTATTGCTTTCTAAATTTCTAAACTCCATATTAATTCCAAAAGCAAACTTAGATTAGCGCTCTTTCACTCCACAATATTTGAGTTTAGTCTTATTCCACTTCCTAACCTTTGCACACTCACTCTGCATCATTTTTAAAGGTTATAGAAGTTGTACTTCAGTTCGACTACTCAGTGTATTAAAGACACAATATATAGTCAAGTTATTTCTTTGTAAAAGAAAAGATTGAAGTCCCGTTCGGCTGCTCAGGAAAGTGTATTGAAATCATGTTCTGCTGCTCAGGTGCCTATTCCTTCGGGCGAAGTGAGGGTGTTTGATAGTTAATTCCAAAAGGAGTCTCAGACTGGAGGTCCGAACCAGTATAAAAACTTTGGTGTGATTTCTTCTTGCTTTATTTTACTATTTATTCCTACTTCTATTATATTTATATTGTTGTTTCCATGATTACTGCATGTCAACTCTATGTCTATATATTTTGGCCATCTTCGATCCAGTGCATAGCGACTAACATATATCTCCAATGGTTCAGAAAACACTTTGCTACAACTGTCACCTACCAGGGCCTATGGTGAAGGATTGCCCGCAAATAAAGAAGGGTCAACAAGGCAAGGTTTATGTCATCTAGGATGAACCAACAACTTCAAAGAATTTGAAAGGGAAAGGAGTTCTTGAAGGTACTTTATATGTTAATAGTATTTAAGTTTAAGTATTGTTTGATACCAGGGCTTCCTATAGTTTTATTTCTAAAGAATTGGTAGATAGATTGCAACTTTCCCAAAAATTTAGAAAACCCTATTTGTGTTTCTAACCCCATAGATGGTACAACTAATATGTGCATGGTTTATGAAAATGTGCAAATTACCTACCTTACCCACCATTTTCTTGTGATTTTTTTGTCTTCGATTTTAAGGGGTTTGATGTTTTACTTGGTATGGATTGGCTATCAGAGAATAAAGTTATCCTAGATTGTGTTGGGAGAATGGTATATTTAAAACCAAATTATAGAACTTTGTTGAGGTGTCGTGTGAGGAGCCTAGTAAGCCGATGAGTAGTTTCCTATATGCTTTAGATTCGTCCCAAAAAGAGATAGAGTCCATATTGATTATTAAGTATTTTTGTGATATTTTTGAAAAAGTTAATAGTCTACCTTCACATCAGAAGATTGAGTTTCGTATCGTATTAATTCCTAGTTAAAAACTTTTATTCATCCTATTCGTAAGATGGCTTCGAGGGTGAAATTGAAATTAAGAAACCAAACAGATCATTTGTAAAATAAGGGACATATTGGATCTTGTCGCTCAAGTTGGGGGGCAGCTGTAGTTTTTGTTGCGATGTTAGATGGTTCTTTAAGACTATGTGCGGATTATCATGAGTTAAACAAACAATTCAAAATAAGTATCCCTTAACCCATATAGACAAAATGTTTGACCAACTACATGGTGCTAAATTATCCTCTCAAATGGATCTTGCTACTGGATTTCACCAGTTAAGGACAGCAGAGGATAGTATACCCTTAACAACAGTTAGAGGACCAATGCACCTGCCAATTTTGTTGATCTTATGAATCGAGTTTTTAGAGATGTGCTTAATAAATCTTTTTGGTCTTTCTCTATGATATTCTTATTTATTCTAAGACCGAGGAGGAACACAAACATCATTTGGAAGTGGTGCTTGAAACGTTAGGGGATACATTTGAAAAGCAAAATTTTCTAAATGTCATTTTTAGCAATTGCAATTAAGGTTGCTCGGACATGTTGTGTCGGATAATGGCATTTCGGTTAATTCAGAAATGGTAGCAGCTATTCGAGATTGGAAGACACCGAGACTCCAATGGATGTCCAAAGCTTCTTAGACTTAGCAGGATATTATAGGAGATTTGTCCAAGATCGCCTCGAACTTGACAAAGTCGACAAAGAAGGATGCTAAATTTATCTGAACTTCAAAATGTGAAGAAGCATCCATTGAGTTAAAGGAAAGGTTAACCAATGCTCCAGTCTTAACTATTCCGAATGGGGATGGAGGGTTGATTGTGTATATGGATGCTTGCGGCTTAGGATTGGGTGCAGTATTGATGCAACATAGAAGAGTTTTTGCTTATGCTAGTAGGCAGTTGAAGTCTCATGGGTGTAAATATGTAGCGTGTGATTTGGATTTATTAGCCGTTGTGTTTGCATTAAAGATGTATAGGCATTACTTGTTAGGTGAAAAGTTTGAGATTTTCACAGGTCACAAGTCCTTAAAGTATCTTTTTGTGCAGACGGATTTGAATATGAGGCAGCCACATTAGTTGGAATTTCTAGAGGCATATGACTTGGACATTTTATATACACCATGAAAAGCTAATATGGTAGTGGATGCTCTAGATAGAAATGTAGTTTTGGCTCTTTTTAGATGTTATTATGACCCTACTCGAAAGAATTGCAAGTAAGCAAAGAGAAGATAGTTTTCTGGTAGAATTTATGCAAGAAGTTGAAGAAGGACGATGTTCAAGTTTTGAGGTAGATAACTGCGGGACGTTACAGATGAATAGAAGGCTATATGTTCTGGATATTGATGGTCTTAGGTAAGAAATTTTGATGGAATGCCATAAATTTTGCTGGATTACTACAGCCACTTGAGATTTCGAATTGCAAATGGGAGCAAGTGTTAATGGATTTTATAGATGGTTTACCTAGATCAAGGAAGATTATTGAAGGTTTTTTGGTTATTGTTAATCGACTAACAAAAGCATGCACATTATTCTAGTAAAACTGACTAGGACTTCACTTAGTTTGGCAAATATTTATATAAGGGAGATCGTTCGACTGCATGGATTTCCAAGAAGTATTGTAAGCGATCGAGATCCAATTTTCACCAGTCAATTTTGGGAAGCGTTATAAGTAACTTTGGGAATAAATCTAAGTTTGAGCACAACATATCATGCCCAAACGGATGGGCAAACGAAAATATTAAACAGAGTTTTAGAAGATCTTTTAAGAGCTTAGGGTCCGTTTGGTTTCGTTGAGTTTTGTGTTTTGTGTTTTCAACATACACTACAAAATACAAGAAAACATGAGAATTTTTTTTACAATTCTTAGCCATTACAACAATGGACGGGAAATGGAGGGGAGGAATTGTTTTCCGTCCTTTTGTTATGTCTCAAAACACGAAAAATCAAATAAACTTGTTTTCTATTTTCTATGTTAATTTCATTTTTCAAAATTGTGTGTTTTCCAACAATGCATAAGAAATGCGCATTTTTGTTTAGACGAAAACACAAAACTAAAAACAGCAAACCAAACGGGCCCTTATATTTTGGATTTTAGAGGATCTTAAGAGGATCATTGTCACTTAATGGAATTATTATATAAGCATAGTTATCAAGAAAGCATTGGCATGGCACCCTATGAAGCTCTTTATGGATGGCCATTTAAATCACAATCGTGTTGGGTAGAAACCGAAGATCGGTTAGTGCTTGGACCCGATATGTTTTAGGAGGCTACAAAGAAGGTAGATGTGATTAATATGAGGATGAAGGAAGCTCAGGATAGATAGAAAAGCTATGTCGATCAAAGGCATAGGTATTTTGAATTTTCAGTTAGAGATTTTGTGTTTGTGATGATTTCTCCAATAAGAGAAATTGTACAGTTTGGATGAGCAGGGGAGTTGGCACCTAGATATGTTGGACCTTTTTAGATTCTAAAGAAGATTGGGCCTCTTGCCTATCGAGTTGAGTTGCCTAAAATTATGGGTACATAATGTTTTTCATGTGTCACATTTGAGGAGATATATGCATGATCCATCTCTTATTGTTGAGCCAACTGTTCAAAAAGATTTGGAAGTGGAACCGAATTTAATTGCAATAAAGAATCCAGTTTGCATTGTTGATTGACAGGTGAAACAATTGCGCAATAAGGTCGTGAGATTAGTTAAAGTTCAATGGAGTGAAGATTACAAAGATTGCACTTAGAAACGGAGGATAGCATAAGAGAACCTTATCCCAAGTGTTGATAGATTAGTAATTTGCATAGTGTGTAGATAGTGTACTCACCACTTGGGGTGTAGTCGCTAAGTATGTATTTCTTTTGCGTATGTTGCTTAGTATGTGATATATATCCATTTGAGTTATCTTTTTGCGTGTTAATTTCAGGACAAAATTCTTTTAAGGGGGGAATATATCGACCCATAATTTTGTCGCATTAAATGTGAAATTTGATTTATTTTTAAATAATTAAATATCGAATTTTATGATGCAAATAGACCTCTTTTAAGTAATAACTAATGATGGCAATGTTTTTAAATAATTTGGTTTGCAAAAATAGTTAGTTTAGAGAAAAATAAAAAATTTGACCGAAGATCATTTTTTAGATTTTCGACTTTTCATCTTCTAAAATTTATCAGAATATGTTGTACACAATAGTATATATATATATACGTAAATATATATACAAATAACATATGTTTTTGGCTAATGAAGTGATTATATTAAAATAAGTTTAAAGTATACTTAAGTTAATAAAATAAAAACACATAAGCACGCACATAAGAGAGATGTAGTGATGCATGGAGAACAGTGGGGGGTAGTTGGCATGTGCATCATGATAGAGGAGGGAGATGTGTCATCATTTAATGAAGGTTAGTAGGTAAGGGTAGTGGACGAAGGGTAGTTTGGTCATTTTCCATTTCCATTTTATGTAAAAAGAACTCCACTCTTTCCATTTTCTCTTTACTTCTTTTCACTTCTTTCTACTTCCTTTCCACTTTCTTCTCTTCTTCTTTCATGGCTTCTCAAAAAATTTTAAATTAAGAAATCCCTTCTTTTTCTGTTTTAATCCATAAATAAGTAGCTATCTCTGCTTCACTTACCTTCAAAATCAAGCCCAAAACCCTATATTTATCCCATGGTCGAGCCCTCCTACCACCATGGCCGAACCCATTTGACTTCTTTTAGGCCTTAAAATCAAGTTTGGTAAAAGGAGGCTAGGTCTGGTTGTCGATTAAAAGTTGCGGTAGTTTTATTTGCAAGTTCGAATTGGTTTTTGGTGGGTAAAACTCACTTTAAAAATAAAGTTTATATCTATTTAATTTATTAAAATAATCTTAGTAGATTACTTATGTTGTTTGGTTGGCTCCTGTTTGAAAGCAGATGACACATATGATGTTTGTAGGGCACTTGAAATGAAGTCGAAGTGTTCGTAGCGAATAGGTCACTGAAACACACTTCGAATTGCATATGTGATAATTTCCAAAGGACAATTTTTCCTTGCCTTATGGATGTTAATTACACTTTTATATATGTTGTAACATTCTGAAATTTTCAACCATTTGCATCCATACATGTCGGATTTGAATTGCTCAAAATACCAGATTGTTAATTTATATTTGGCAAAACTCAGCATATACCCAAAAAAAAATCACAATCACAAACATAGAGTAATATAACAATAAGCAGCGGAAACAAAAGAATAGTAGTTCATTAAGCCACTATATATATATATAACAGAGTTAAACAAGATACAACAGAAGTCTCGAATACATAGATGTCTCAATACAATAGTCAAATACAAGATCAGAATACATTACTGGAATCAACAGAATAACTGCAAGCGGAATAGATATAGCTGGATCTCCAAGCGAAGCTCCAACTCCAAAGGCGAGTCTCGAACATTGAGCCACTCAGTCTGACCCGAGCGTAAAGCAAAACACAAAACACTCGAGTCAGGATTAACATTATTATACCAATAAATCCAACTCAATTGAAATATCAACTGAAATACAAGTAACTTAATGGATGTTTGGGATAACCATCCTCTAAGGATCCATGGAACTATCTACTATGTAGTAATATACGCTATTATAATAATGTCGCCACCATCCTACTTCATTCTGGAATCTCCACCGCATACATAGTTGTTAAAGTGGTTTTCAGTATCGACAGAGAGTATGCCCATATCCGATCCCGGTCTCTTTAACAACCAATCGTTATTATAACACCGTGGTCGTTTAAAAATAGTTTTACTTCAAAACCAAAATATCATTTCCATTTCAAAAACCAAATCAATACGATATCATTTCCATTTCAAATATATTCACTTCCAAAATCATATCACTTCCAAAGTTATAACACTTCCGAAACCAAAACACTTTGAAATCATAATATTTTGGAAACCTTAACTTTGAAATCACAACTTCCACCCTTAAATAGTTTAGATATTAATAATAGTATATAATAAAATAGTTTATAAAATAAAAATAGTTTGTATAAAGTAGTTATAAGTTAAAATAGTTTATAATAAAATAATTTATATTGAAAATGATTTATATTAAAATAGTTTATATTAAAATAATTTATAAAGTAAAATATAAATAGTTCTAGATATAGTTAAAAAACACTTTATATAAAAATAGCTTCCTCAAATTTCACAAATCGATTCAAATCAACTCGAATTCCAAAGTTCAAATTTAATCAAATCTCAAATCAACAATTTCAACTCGATTCAGTTTCTCAATAAACCATTTCAAATTATCGATTTTCAAATACATATTTGAACCATAAAATAAGCCATTTCATTTCATTATATTTTCAAAGTCAATATATAGAACAATTCAAAACTAAATTCGATAATTCCACATATATATCAAATTCACTTTACTATTATTTAGTTTTGAAATATTTACTTAATCATTTCAATATCATTTCAATATCATTTAAATAAAACTTCAATTTACAAATTTAAATAAACAAAATACCCCATATCGAATTATGTAAATTTGAAATATTCATCTAAGTCACTTTTAATCAAATCCAAGTTAAAAATCATATCTTTAAAATTTCAATTTTAATAAATTTCAAATCAAACTTACTTCAGTATAATTCATAAATAAATATAATTTCAACCCAATTTCTATTCCTCTTTCCAACCTGAATTTATTAAAATCATTATAAACTCTATATTTGAAAATATAAATTTTAAATAAGTATTTAAACAATATTAAATATTAATCTATTTATATATTTTTAAAAATAGAAAAATTATAATAAATTGTTAAAATTTATAATTACAAATTTAACTTATAACTATACAATTTTTCAAAACATATATTTTAAAAAAAATCAAAATTTTAAACTTTATAAAATACATTTATATATAATATCTTAAAAATCAATATTTAATAAATCATATACTCCTTTCCAAACCATAGAAATTATTTTCAAAATATTTATATATAGACTAACGGTGTCTGTATACAATTTTCTATCCTATAGTCAAGTGATACAGATATTTATCATTTCAATCCACAATTTAAATATATACGGGTATATATCTTTTCAACCCGCAATCCCAAATTCAATGTCAATGAAAATCCCTTAGGTTTATCATTTCAACCCATAACGATTTTCTCCTATTCTACAAGATCGTTCAGGTATGTATCATTTCAACACATAGGGAATTCTATACTAACAGGGAACTTGCAGAGTGATAAAAGATATGATAAAATAAACATGCATATATCATCAATATAAATAAAAGATAATGGTGTCAGATGTCACAGGTGAACAGATACAGATGATAGCATATATAACAAGGTAAATAACTAACAGCCGCATATTTCAATCATCGTTTCAATTGAAATCAAATTTAATAAATATAAGAGCGTTAATCATGAGTGATTGCTCGCCTTTCGAGGCTAGAGAAGATAGACAATACAACAAGCTACAATTTTGGATTACGGACTTGACGATCGACCAATCCAAACAAAAATACCCTAGCAAAACATGATGGACACGATTCGATGAAGAAAACAAGCACGGCGGACAATGCTGATAATGGGAAATCGATGAGAAAAATCAGGATCAGTTTTGATATAAACTGAAAATATATATACATTATTATTATATTGTGTATTTTCCCAATATTTTAAATTAAGACAAATATTAAAATATTTTAAAATTTCAAAAAAAAAACATTTTTCTTAAATCTCAAGTATTAAGAATCAAAGATATATATATTATACTTATCTTTATAAATCCATGTATTTAAATCAATATATGTACTCTTCCAACCTAACATAAACATATTATACAGTTTCCAAATATCCACAAAAGCTCACTGTGTATATATATAGTCTCAGATACTAAAATATTATCCTATATCTCATAATAAAACATGTTTTGTCAAAGTGCACAAGACATAAGGCAAAAATGTAGATGGCAATAAACTGCCGTAACTGTATATATGAAAAATATATAAATATTACACTATAAGTTATATTTAAAACAATATTTGATAAAAAAAATCAGTATTTATAAAAATCAACTTAACTTATATATACTGACACACCAAAACTAGCATTAAACTATAAATAATATATATATAACATACCGTTTATACAAAATGCTGTAACTTATATATATACGGTTATATAAACCCACATACACCACAACCAAATCATATACAACTTATATATATCATTACAACATAATACAGTAACCTATAAGCTTCAGAAAAAAATATGGAGGCAACTACTCAGATGTGAGAACAAGTTATATAAATCTACTACCCTATTTACTTTACAAATCATTTTAAACACACCTAAATTTAAAACCAAAACACGTATATATATATGTCACATTTTAAACAAATTATATAAAAACCTGTATGAACTTATACATAAACTGACATATGTTTAAACAAATGTACACCGTGTATATATATATATATATATATATATAAATCTCTAAATTATAAACAAGTATGCATTCAAACCCATAACTTAAAGTACATATATGTAGATTAGTGTATAACTAAAATATAAATCTCAATACAACTGTAAGTAAGAGAAACATAAAGCTACAGCAAGTAACGCCTAACCTATATACACTACAAACATGATATATATAACAATCAACAAAATATATACACTCACATAACTTAATATATTATTTATATACTATATATATACATCAAACAAAAATTCACAATACCTAAAAAAAGAGAAAGAGGCAGTCGGAGGCTCAGCAAAACAAGACGGCGGACGGTATGCTGCTATGTGCACAAGGTCGAGCAAGTGATGGTTGGCCAGCCGGAAAAGTGGGTAGGTGGTGGCCGAGTGGAAAGGCGAAGCATGGTGGGTTTCGGTCGGAGAAGAGAAGAAGACCGGTAGTTCTCTTTTCACAAACGAAGGCACCTAGGCTATATTATATAAATATTTCTTTCTATAAAAAATTTCTCGAGAACAAATGTAAAGAGAAGAAGAGACAGAACAGTAGAGAAATAGGCAGCTATAGAGAAATGTGAAAAGCTGGATCTGAATATGTATAAATTGTTTTCTGTAGTGTCAGAAACGAAAGTGAAAGGAAAAGACCAAATAGAATAAATTGTGAACCCACAGGAAAAGCAACAGTCACGTCCACTGAATTAAGCAATAATAAAAGCTAAGTGGCCATTCAGTTTTATACCGTGGATAGTGAATGGACAGAGAATTCAAAAGGGTCAAAATGGTAACGTTACGGTTAATCGGTTCATCGATTTCGTCGTGTTCCGAACTCAAAAACACACGAATGAATATACTGCAGAGATCAGCACGACGAGACGATCAAAATGGTATACAGATATCAGTGGTACGATCATCCTATCAAAAGTCGATAATCGGTACCGAAAATGCTGCTAAAACATAAGAAATAAGATAAACGGAGCAATAGAAGCCCAAATTTGACGAAATGAAATATGACGCCTCACTTAGAAGATGATATACAAATTTATTGTATAAAAATATTCAGGTTTTGAAAACATTTTATTATCATCAAATATTAACTGATTTAAATTGAAATAAAATTACACAGGAAAACAAACTTCAATATTATCAGCTGAAAATTTACTAGTTGCTATGTTTAATTAGACGTATTTCAAATATTAAATTTTTATTTCAAAATATTATTACTTAAAATTTCACAAAATTTCAATTAAATATATTAATAAAAAAAATAAAAATTATTAAAAATTTACGGCTCGTTACACTCTCCCCCACTCAAAACTTTTCATCCCCGAAAAGGAAGGAGGTAGGAGAATAAAAACAACTAGCAAGAAAATTAGATTAAAATACAAGATAGAACATTCAATTCAAACCATATAAATTAAATTTTAAATTGGTTTATATTCAACAATTTGGTTTAATCCATTTGGTTTCACTTAAGTTAAATCAATCTAACTATTTCTAAATTCATTATCTTTTTATCTAATTATCCTTAATTAACAATTTCTAAAATCATGAATTTGTATAGTTATTTGTTAGAATCATATTTTATTCAACAAATTTAATTCTTTTATTCCAAATTATTATTAAATTTATTTCACATAATATATCTTATCACATATATTAAGTATATTTACACTTATTATAACCACTCAAATTTATTTTCAAATTCCTTTAACATCATTTTATATTGTATATTATTCAATTACATATCTAACTTCTGAATAATTTAGGTAAGTTATATTGGAATGCAATTAAATATTATACAAGTAAAAATTTCCAATTCAATTATTTCAAATTTAAATATTTATTAAAATTTAAGAGCTAAATTTCCGATTTTAACTTAAACCATTTAAATAAATAAATAAATATATATACTATATATATCACATCAAATCTATGATCATATACCTATATATATATATATATATATAAATCAAATCATGCTTAAGAAATTTAAATCAATTAAATTTTCAACATAAAAGTGTAGCAAAGCTATAGAATGGTCTCTCCACTTTGAAACTTAAAAAAGAATGTCGATGGTGCTGCAGTCATCGCCGAAATTATTTTCCAGCGACAAAATAGGAGAGTACTGATTTAAAACTTTAAAATTCTTTGAAAAAAAATTCTATTCGAAAATACTTTAAATAATATACATTTAAAACTAAAGTTTGAAATCACCAGAAATTAAAGTCTCAAATTCTTAATTTAAATTCATTTCAATTCCCAAATCAATTTATAAACCATGTTTATAAATTCATTTAGAACAATAAATGAAAATCAAATATTATCATTTCAAACAATTAATTTAATTAACCTATTAAATTCCATCAAATTTTACTTATATATTTATAATATAATCATACAAATCTATTTCATTTACCAAATTTGAAAATAATATTGTGTCACTTTGTTATGTTCAAGTGTTTTGGAATTCCTATCGATAGCGTTGATCAGACGAATCGATCGGAAACCCAAATCAACATCAACAACTCAAACAACACACTATAAAACATTTTAATATTAAACAAATACACTCCTGTAACAACCCGTGATTACGGTTACCAAATAATAAATTAAAATTGGGATTTTAATTTAATTGGATCTATTAATGAATTTTTAATGTGGCTAATTTGTTCAAAATTTAGTCATTTTGAATAAATTAATATTTTGGGCTTAAGTGTAAAATGGAGCATTTCAAGGAAATTAATTAGGGAAATTTGTAATTTATATTATTGCAAAATTTTATATGTGTAAAATAGTGCAATATTTGATTTGGGAAATTAATTTGCAATTTATTTGCAAAATGGTGATTTTGGCTAATATTAACTATAAACGGTGTTTTGGAAAAATTAGGGGTTAAAATGTAAAATATTGTTGATATAGGATTTTATGAAATGGCTAAAAGTAATTGTTAACATATTTTCATAATTTTCTATGGTTTGAAATGTATTTAGTAATTTGTATGTAGAGTGTACTTAGAGAAAATTGCCTATATATGTATGCACATGAATAATACAAAGTCCTAATGGGTATTAGATCCAATAACCCTAACCATTAGCCTATAAAGTATCTTTTACTCTCCCATTTCAGCCAACACTTCATTTCATAACCACTAAAACCTAATTAGAAAGCTCCAAAACCTAGTCATGGCCTCCAAAGCAAGACTCCAATCTACACCAAATCAAAGAGAGTTAATCCAAACTACTAAAAGAGGTAATAGCAATCACAAAACCCACCTCTAATTCATTCTTTAATTTCTGAAATTATTTTGTAATCCTCTTTTTTTTTGTGCATTTAGATTGTGAAACTCTTTGATCTTCTTTTCATTGCTTGGAAAGAGGTAATATATGCTAGCTGAAATTATAATTAGTTTATTGTTGTTAGTAAATTAGGTATATCTCATTCATCTTAAATCGGAATTAAGATTTTCTTAAAGTTCTGGAAAGCTTATTCTGTAGCCTATAACTTTCATGTTTTGAGCTTTGCCTAATTTTGTGGTTTCAATGGTCGAAATCACGTTTGTTTGTCGCTGACCTGACAACAAACTACAAGGTTGATAAAATAAAACCCTGAAATTGATTTGGCCATAAGTTACTCGTTTTTGATCCGAATTAGATAATTTTGGATGTTCCGGAAAGCTTAAAACATATGCTACAATTTTTGTTCAGTGAGTTTTCTGTAATATTGCAATTTAGATGACCTGAAATGCGTTCAAAGACAGAAGACCAATTCTGTCTTTAACAAGTTATCTTGAGTTTCAATCTGATATTGTTTTGCATGTATCTCTCTCGTTTCTTATCCAAATCTAATAATTTTGGATGTTCTGGAAAGCTTAGATTTAGTGCTAAAACTTTCATGTTTTGAGTTTCATGAAATTTCGAAGTTATTTTGGTCAAAATTGTACATTCTTACCACTGTCCCGAGAAAAAAAAAAAATAATAATAAATAATTTTTTTTTAAAACCCTGTTCCAGATTTTTTTTCTCCACTTCGCGATGCCGCCACGATCGCATCCGAAGTCGGAATTCGACGTTTTTGGTCTCGTTGGAAAGGTGGAGTTTCGAACTCCATCTCTGTATAATTTAGGCATCATCGGCATTCTTTTGGTACTTCGAATTTCGTGTCGAAGTTGAACTCTTGTCGCTGTTTGTAAACAGTGTGAATCTTGTTCTGGGTCCAACTTTGAGACGTCGCTGCTACTTCGTCTCAACTCGGATTCCAGAAATTCTTTTTGCATCTTATAGTAGGGATGTTGCACTATATTCCTACCAGTTTTCATGTCATTTGGATTCAGTTTGATGGTCCAAATAAATTGCCGAACTTGGGTTCGCAGCAGTTTTTGAATGGTCAAACACTTAGAATGAAAATCAAATATCCCTTCTGTTTCCAGCTTTTGAGCGCCACTCCGCGATGCCTCCACGTTCGCATCGGAAGTCGGAATTCAAAGTTTTTGGTCTCGTTAGAAAGGTGGAGTTCCGAACTCCATCTCAGGAAAATTTGGACAACATTGGAGTTCGTTTGGTACTTCGAATTTCGTGTCGAAGTTGAACTCTAGTCGCTGTTTGTAAACAGTGTAAATCTTGTTCTGGGTCCAACTTTGAGACGTTGCTGCCACTTCGTCTCAACTCGGAATCCAGAAATTCCTTTTGCATATTAAAGTAGGGATGTTGGACTACATGCTTGCAAATTTTCATGACATTTGGACACAGTTTGCTGGTCCAAATAAATTATCGAACTTGAGTTCACAGCTGTTTTTGAATGTTTACAAACACTTGGAATATTTTTGATGATTTTCTGGTTTTCATTGATTTCTTTGAGATTTGTCTCTAGATTTCGTACACGGGTTTTATGAATCATTTTCAAAAGATTTTTCACTCCTAAATGGCTTTTGAAAATTATTATATAATATTATTTTAATTATTAAATTAATTACTCCATAATAGGAGACCTTTCAAAAGACTGTTTTAAAAGTGATTCCGAAAATCAATTATAAATCCGTTTTACACCATTATTTTCTATAATAAAAATCTCACACTCACTTTTAGCACGTCGAGCGAAGTGGAAAGGTGCTTAAACGGTTAGGAAATCTCCGGCCTATGGAAACCGTGTGTATTTTCTTTCCGGTTAATCCCCGACCTATTCGATTGATCGTTTTGACCTTTGGGTCTAGTTTACCGATGATATGAGGTAGACTTTTTATTGTTTGGAGTGTGAGCTTGCTATTGGTTAGGAAACCGTTTAGTGCGAACGTGGGGTATGGGACTCATTGTTAACACTTTGTGGGTTCCTCTCCAAGAAGTTAGTGACACATTAGCCTCTGGGCGGCCAGCACTGGACCTCTGGGTCACCACGCCTCTGGGCAACCGTCTCTGGACACCTGCTCTATGGAGCAGTTTATTTTTCGGCGTGTGCCTCTGGGCCTTTATCCTTCTGGGAAGGATCTCGCCGTCTCGCGCGTTTCGCATCGGTGCGAGTGATCGATCACAACTCTACAGTACTTGGCAACAACGACTCTGGTCGGTGCACATGCAAAACTTGTATTATCTGATTATTTTTATATCCATTCGAGTACCGCCATTCGGTGTTGGTTCTATGGAACCATACGATGTAAGTGCGATTACCTTATGGATCCACAGTGTCTCTGGACACTGCTTTTCAGTGTTTGATTTCATTGACTTTTCAGTATATCCCCATGGCTCTTTGGAGCATCGATCTTTGCTTGGGCATTGATCACAGACTCTGGTCACTATTGGGATTATTGCCTATGGGCATCTTTTTATGGCTTTGGCTACGCCGATGATATGAGGCGACTTTATTTATTCTACACTTTGGTGTTGATTTCTCTTTGGAGATTTTTATTGTTTATTGATGATTAGGGATCGTCATTATATTCATGTGGTTCATAATATACTTCTCTTTGGATAAGTACTATTTTATTTATGTACCGCATTATTATATATCTCAGTTATTACTGATTGTTTAGCTAGCCTGACCCGAGTGTTTTCGCTCGGGTCAGACCGAGTTGTTTCAGGTTAGGTCTCTGGACTTAGCTTATGTGCTTCCGCTTGGACATTATCTGCTATGCTGATAGATAGCGCTTTATTTGTCCACTATTCTGCTACTATATTATCATTCAGACTTTGATATGTACATATTTTTGACTCACATGTGTGAGCGGTGGCTTTGTACCCACTTATAGTATTTGGATCTGTATTGATGATGTATTGTTCTGGGATTTTATATCTGTTATGTGATTCTGTTCTGTGATGCTATTTCATTATGTTATTATGCTTTGTCCTGATAGATCTTTAGCCATTTGTAATTTCGTTATAAGTATTTACCGAATATGTCGAACCACCTGATTGAGAAAAAATTAAATAGATTCCACCTTTCGACGTATTCGGTAGATAGTTATAGCTTGATTATAGATGGTCGCTTCCACTATACTCTATTCTCCGCTTTAACAGACAGTATTACTCCCGTAATACTCTTTGTTACAGTGGGTCTCAGATTTGGGCGTTACAGCTTGGTATCAGAGCTTGGTTTCAGGAATAAGCATAATAAACACAGAACAAATACACTTAGTACAATACATCTTAATTAGATCCGAATTAAATCAAATCCCTTCCTTATGTTTATTGATAGATAAGTTAGGAATATGTTTAGGAATCCGTTATATTCCGTAGTATTCCTTAATTAATTATCTATCATTGAATCATGTCTAACTCTAATTCCCGTTTGACCAATTGAGCGGTGCGAAGGTCTTCTCTCAACTTGACCTTGCCACCGGATTCCATCATCTACGAGTCGCAGAAGACAGCATTCCTCTTACAGCATTTCGCACTCGTCATTGTTCTTTTGAGTGGTTGGTCATGCCGTTCGGCTTGACGAACGCTCCGGCTTTCTTCGTCGATCTCATGAATCGAGTATTCCGGGAATACATCAATAGATTCGTTCTGGTTTTCATCGACGATATTCTTGAGACTCTTTCTATGTGTGATATTCGAAATCGAGCTCCGTCTTCTGTATTCCTTTTGTGGATTAGATGTTATAGACGACTTCTATATTTAAGGAATTGCGGGGACGCTATTTTCTTAAGGGGGGTAGTCTGTAACAACCCGTGATTGCGGTTACCAAATAAGAAATTAAAATTGGGATTTTAATTTAATTGGATCTATTAATGAATTTTTAATGTGGCTAATTTGTTCAAAATTTAGTCATTTTGAATAAATTAATATTTTGGGCTTAAGTGTAAAATGGAGCATTTCAAGGAAATTAATTAGGGAAATTTGTAATTTATATTATTGCAAAATTTTATATGTGTAAAATAGTGCAATATTTGATTTGGGAAATTAATTTACAATTTATTTGCAAAATGGTGATTTTGGCTAATATTAACTATAAACGGTGTTTTGGAAAAATTAGGGGTTAAAATGTAAAATATTGTTGATATAGGATTTTATGAAATGGCTAAAAGTAATTGTTAACATATTTTCATAATTTTCTATGGTTTGAAATGTATTTAGTAATTTGTATGTAGAGTGTACTTAGAGAAAATTGCCTATATATGTATGCACATGAATAATACAAAGTCCTAATGGGTATTAGATCCAATAACCCTAACCATTAGCCTATAAAGTATCTTTTACTCTCCCATTTCAGCCAACACTTCATTTCATAACCACTAAAACCTAATTAGAAAGCTCCAAAACCTAGTCATGGCCTCCAAAGCAAGACTCCAATCTACACCAAATCAAAGAGAGTTAATCCAAACTACTAAAAGAGGTAATAGCAATCACAAAACCCACCTCTAATTCATTCTTTAATTTCTGAAATTATTTTGTAATCCTCTTTTTTTTGTGCATTTAGATTGTGAAACTCTTTGATCTTCTTTTCATTGCTTGGAAAGAGGTAATATATGCTAGCTGAAATTATAATTAGTTTATTGTTGTTAGTAAATTAGGTATATCTCATTCATCTTAAATCGGAATTAAGATTTTCTTAAAGTTCTGGAAAGCTTATTCTATAGCCTATAACTTTCATGTTTTGAGCTTTGCCTAATTTTGTGGTTTCAATGGTCGAAATCACGTTTGTTTGTCGCTGACCTGACAACAAACTACAAGGTTGATAAAATAAAACCCTGAAATTGATTTGGCCATAAGTTACTCGTTTTTGATCCGAATTAGATAATTTTGGATGTTCCGGAAAGCTTAAAACATATGCTACAATTTTTGTTCAGTGAGTTTTCTGTAATATTGCAATTTAGATGACCTGAAATGCGTTCAAAGACAGAAGACCAATTCTGTCTTTAACAAGTTATCTTGAGTTTCAATCTGATATTGTTTTGCATGTATCTCTCTCGTTTCTTATCCAAATCTAATAATTTTGGATGTTCTGGAAAGCTTAGATTTAGAGCTAAAACTTTCATGTTTTGAGTTTCATGAAATTTCGAAGTTATTTTGGTCAAAATTGTACATTCTTACCACTGTCCCGAGAAAAAAAAATAATAATAATAATAAATAATTTTTTTTTAAAACCCTGTTCCAGATTTTTTTTCTCCACTTCGCGATGCCGCCACGATCGCATCCGAAGTCGGAATTCGACGTTTTTGGTCTCGTTGGAAAGGTGGAGTTTCGAACTCCATCTCTGTATAATTTAGGCATCATCGGCATTCTTTTGGTACTTCGAATTTCGTGTCGAAGTTGAACTCTTGTCGCTGTTTGTAAACAGTGTGAATCTTGTTCTGGGTCCAACTTTGAGACGTCGCTGCTACTTCGTCTCAACTCGGATTCCAGAAATTCTTTTTGCATCTTATAGTAGGGATGTTGCACTATATTCCTACCAGTTTTCATGTCATTTGGATTCAGTTTGATGGTCCAAATAAATTGCCGAACTTGGGTTCGCAGCAGTTTTTGAATGGTCAAACACTTAGAATGAAAATCAAATATCCCTTCTGTTTCCAGCTTTTGAGCGCCACTCCGCGATGCCTCCACGTTCGCATCGGAAGTCGGAATTCAAAGTTTTTGGTCTCGTTAGAAAGGTGGAGTTCCGAACTCCATCTCAGGAAAATTTGGACAACATTGGAGTTCGTTTGGTACTTCGAATTTCGTGTCGAAGTTGAACTCTAGTCGCTGTTTGTAAACAGTGTAAATCTTGTTCTGGGTCCAACTTTGAGACGTCGCTGCCACTTCGTCTCAACTCGGAATCCAGAAATTCCTTTTGCATATTAAAGTAGGGATGTTGGACTACATGCCTGCAAATTTTCATGACATTTGGACACAGTTTGCTGGTCCAAATAAATTATCGAACTTGAGTTCACAGCTGTTTTTGAATGTTTACAAACACTTGGAATATTTTTGATGATTTTCTGGTTTTCATTGATTTCTTTGAGATTTGTCTCTAGATTTCGTACACGGGTTTTATGAATCATTTTCAAAAGATTTTT
Organism: Allium fistulosum; assembly: GCA_030737815.1. Classification (NCBI taxonomy): domain Eukaryota; kingdom Viridiplantae; phylum Streptophyta; class Magnoliopsida; order Asparagales; family Amaryllidaceae; genus Allium; species Allium fistulosum. Next base: position 1,106,407,283 of record CM060907.1, read on the forward strand.
CACTCCTAAATGGCTTTTGAAAATTATTATATAATATTATTTTAATTATTAAATTAATTACTCCATAATAGGAGACCTTTCAAAAGACTGTTTTAAAAGTGATTCCGAAAATCAATTATAAATCCGTTTTACACCATTATTTTCTATAATAAAAATCTCACACTCACTTTTAGCACGTCGAGCGAAGTGGAAAGGTGCTTAAACGGTTAGGAAATCTCCGGCCTATGGAAACCGTGTGTATTTTCTTTCCGGTTAATCCTCGACCTATTCGATTGATCGTTTTGACCTTTGGGTCTAGTTTACCGATGATATGAGGTAGACTTTTTATTGTTTGGAGTGTGAGCTTGCTATTGGTTAGGAAACCGTTTAGTGCGAACGTGGGGTATGGGACTCATTGTTAACACTTTGCGGGTTCCTCTCCAAGAAGTTAGTGACACATTAGCCTCTGGGCGGCCAGTACTGGACCTCTGGGTCACCACGCCTCTGGGCAACCGTCTCTGGACACCTGCTCTATGGAGCAGTTTATTTTTCGGCGTGTGCCTCTGGGCCTTTATCCTTCTGGGAAGGATCTCGCCGTCTCGCGCGTTTCGCATCGGTGCGAGTGATCGATCACAACTCTACAGTACTTGGCAACAACGACTCTGGTCGGTGCACATGCAAAACTTGTATTATCTGATTATTTTTATATCCATTCGAGTACCGCCATTCGGTGTTGGTTCTATGGAACCATACGATGTAAGTGCGATTACCTTATGGATCCACAGTGTCTCTGGACACTGCTTTTCAGTGTTTGATTTCATTGACTTTTCAGTATATCCCCATGGCTCTTTGGAGCATCGATCTTTGCTTGGGCATTGATCACAGACTCTGGTCACTATTGGGATTATTGCCTATGGGCATCTTTTTATGGCTTTGGCTACGCCGATGATATGAGGCGACTTTATTTATTCTACACTTTGGTGTTGATTTCTCTTTGGAGATTTTTATTGTTTATTGATGATTAGGGATCGTCATTATATTCATGTGGTTCATAATATACTTCTCTTTGGATAAGTACTATTTTATTTATGTACCGCATTATTATATATCTCAGTTATTACTGATTGTTTAGCTAGCCTGACCCGAGTGTTTTCGCTCGGGTCAGACCGAGTTGTTTCAGGTTAGGTCTCTGGACTTAGCTTATGTGCTTCCGCTTGGACATTATCTGCTATGCTGATAGATAGCGCTTTATTTGTCCACTATTCTGCTACTATATTATCATTCAGACTTTGATATGTACATATTTTTGACTCACATGTGTGAGCGGTGGCTTTGTACCCACTTATAGTATTTGGATCTGTATTGATGATGTATTGTTCTGGGATTTTATATCTGTTATGTGATTCTGTTCTGTGATGCTATTTCATTATGTTATTATGCTTTGTCCTGATAGATCTTTAGCCATTTGTAATTTCGTTATAAGTATTTACCGAATATGTCGAACCACCTGATTGAGAAAAAATTAAATAGATTCCACCTTTCGACGTATTCGGTAGATAGTTATAGCTTGATTATAGATGGTCGCTTCCACTATACTCTATTCTCCGCTTTAACAGACAGTATTACTCCCGTAATACTCTTTGTTACAGTGGGTCTCAGAGTGGGGCGTTACAACTCCCTCACTCGATGATTCCAGAATGGATTTCAAAACAAGGATAGAGATCCAAATATAGAGGGATCCTAACCAAAAGAGTTCAACTAGAAGATAGGCTTGATAGAGATATAAATAGATTTCAAAGAGAGAAAAGAATGGATAGACTTATATAAATCACGGCAACCTTAACAAGGTAAACCATGACTTCAAAAATAAGATCTAGGTAGCATTTTGGAATAAATCGACATTCGATCGCCAGAGGTAGAATTCGGGTATAGTAGAAGATAGCAGCATCATAGACCGAGGATACAGAAATCTCCGGTGAATCAATACCGATTGTAAAGGAGTTTCACTCTTTTACAAATCATTCTAAGATTGGCGGAATCGCCGATTATTACAGAAATCAATCGAAGTGGAGTTATGGGATGCTCTAGGTTCAAAAGAACCTGAACGAGAAAGACAAGGACAGATTTCAGAACAAGTGGGAGAGTTCCAAAGTTCAAAGGAAATTCAAATCAAAGAGGAAGAACTCAAGCTCGAACGAAGGCGATCCTGTAATTAAATCTACTCTATATGCTGAGTTTTGCCTAAAACCAAAGCTCTGGTACCATATGTAACATCCTGAAATTTTCAACCATTCGCATCCATACATGTCGGATTTGAATTGCTCAAAATATCATATTGTTAATTTATATTTGGCAAAACTCAGCATATACAGTAAATAAAATAATCACAGAATCACAGACACAGAGTAATATAACAATAAGCAGCGGAAACATAAGAATAGTAGTTCATGAAGCTACTATATATATATATAACAGAGTTAAACAAGATACAACAGAAGTCTCGAATACATAGATGTCTCAATACAATAGTCAAATACAAGATCAGAATACATCACTAGAATCAACAGAATAACTGCAAGCTGAATAGATATAGCAGATCTCCAAGCGAAGCTCCAACTCCAAAGGTGAGTCTCGAACACTAAGCCACTCGGTCTGACCCGAACATATAGCAAAACACAAAACACTCGAGTCAAGATTAACATTCTTATATCAATAAATCCAACTCAAGTGAAATATCAACTGAAATACAAGTAACTTAATGGATGTTTGGGATAACCATCCTCTAAGGATCCGTGGAACTATCTACTATGTAGTAATATACGCTATTATAATAATGTCTATAGTAAAGTATACTATTTTTAAAAATAGCGTTAAGGCTTTACATTTTCCACCTTAACACATTTTTAGGTGTGCCAATATTCTATACAGTACCGTAATACCCCGTAAACTGGAGCTACCAGAGGATACACCATAGGTATGACACAAATCAAACTCGTAGTAAAGCACGCTAGGGTAGGTGACACGGCACAACTAGGCAATGCCAGGGTAGATATACCAATTACGCATCCGGACTGTTGGAAATGCAAAGCCGCAGCAATCGCCCAACTCGAGCCACACTCCCGAATCAAGGGTGCGCACCAAATCAATCACAAAGTAATAGAATGGTATACGATGGAATGTGTCCGATCAGAGGAGCTACCTCATTGGCCTGGAATCGCTCCTGTTTTAGCCACCTTATGCCAACTCACGAGAGTCGGGTCCACGTATATACCTCATATAGGATCGTCGCCACCATCCTACTTCATTCTGGAATCTCCACCGCGTACATAGTTGTTAAAGTGGTTTTCGGTATCGACAGAGAGTATGCCCATATCCGATCCCGGTCTCTTTAACAACCAATCGTTATTATAACACCATGGTCGTTTAAAAATAGTTTTACTTCAAAACCAAAATATCATTTCCATTTCAAAAACCAAATCAATACGATATCATTTCCATTTCAAATATATTCACTTCCAAAATCATATCACTTCCAAAGTTATAACACTTCCGAAACCAAAACACTTTGAAATCATAATATTTTGGAAACCTTAACTTTGAAATCATAACTTCCACCCTTAAACAGTTTAGATATTAATAATAGTATATAATAAAATAGTTTATAAAATAAAAATAGTTTGTATAAAATAGTTATAAGTTAAAATAGTTTATAATAAAATAATTTATATTGAAAATGATTTATATTAAAATAGTTTATATTAAAATAATTTATAAAGTAAAATATAAATAGTTTTAGATATAGTTTAAAAATACTTTATATAAAAATAGCTTCCTCAAATTTCACAAATCGATTCAAATCAACTCGAATTCCAAAGTTCAAATTTAATCAAATCTCAAATCAACAATTTCAACTCGATTCAGTTTCTCAATAAACCATTTCAAATTATCGATTTTCAAATACATATTTGAACCATAAAATAACCATTTCATTTCAATATATTTTCAAAGTCAATATATACAACATTTCAAAACTAAATTCGATAATTCCATATATATATATTAAATTCACTTTACTATTATTTAGTTTTGAAATATTTACTTAACCATTTCAATATCATTTAAATAAAACTTCAATTTACAAATTTAAATAAACAAAATACCCCATTTCGAATTATGTAAATTTGAAATATTCATCTAAGTCACTTTTAATCAAATCCAATTTAAAAATCATATCTTTAAAATTTCAATTTTAATAAATTTCAAATCAAACTTACTTAAGTATAATTCGTAAATAAATATAATTTCAACCCAATTTCAATTCCTCTTTCCAACCTGAATTTATTAAAATCATTATAAACTCTATATTTGAAAATATAAATTTTAAATAAGTATTTAAACAATATTAAATATTAATCTATTTATATATTTTTAAAAATAGAAAAATTATAATAATTTCTTAAAATTTATAATTACAAATTTAACTTATAACTATGCAATTTTTCAAAACATATATTTAAAAAAAATCTAAATTTTAAGCTTTATAAAATACATTTATATATAATATCTTAAAAATCAATATTTAATAAATCATATACTCCTTTCCAAACCATAGAAATCATTTTCAAAATATTTATATATAGACCAACGGTGTCTGTATATAATTTTCTATCCTATGGTCAAGTGATACAGATATTTATCATTTCAATCCGTAATTTAAATATAAACGGGTATATATCTTTTCAACCCGCAATCCCAAATTCAATGTCAATGAAAATCGCTTGGGTTTATCATTTCAACCCATAACGATTTTCTCATATTCTACAAGATCGTTCGGGTATGTATCATTTCAACCCATAGGGAATTCTATACTAACAGGGAACTTGCAAAGTGATAACAGATATGATAAAATAAACAGGCATATATCATCAATATAAATAACAGATAATGGTGTCAGATGTCACAGGTGAACCGATACAGATGATAGCATATATAACAAGGTAAATAACTAACAGCCGCATATTTCAATTGTCGTTTCAATTGAAATCAAATTTAATAAATATAAGAGCATTAATCGTGAGTGATTGCTCACCTTTCGAGGCTAGAGAAGATAGACAACACAACAAGCTATGATTTTGGATTACGGACTTGACGATCGACCAATCCAAACGAAAATCCCCGAGCAAAACATGATGGACACGATTCGATGAAGAAAACAGGCATGGCAGACAATGCTGATAATGGGAAATCGATGAGAAAAATCAGAATCAGTTTTGATATAAACTGAAAATATATATACATTATTATTATATTATATATTTTCCCAATATTTTAAATTAATACAAATATTAAAATAGTTTAAAATTTCAAAAAAAAACATTTTTCTTAAATCTCAAGTATTAAGAATCGAAGATATATATTATACTTATCTTTATAAATCCATGTATTTAAATCAATATATGTAGTCGTCCAACCTAACATAAACATATTATATACAGTTTCCAAATATCTACAAAAGCTCACTGTGTATATATATAGTCGCAGATACTAAAATATTATCCTATATCTCATAATAAAACATGTTTTGTCAAAGTGCACAAGACATAAGGCAAAAATGTAGATGGCAATAAACTGCCGTAACTGTATATATGAAAAATATATATGACACTATAAGTTATATTTAAAACAATATTTGATAAAAAAAATCAGTATTTATAAAAATCAACTTAACTTATATATACTAACACATCAAAACTAGCATTAAACTATAAATAATATATATATATATATATATATATATATATATATAACATACCGTTTATACAAAATGTTGTAACTTATATATATACGGTTATATAAACCCACATATACCACAACCAAATCATATACAACTTATATATATCATTGCAGCATAATACAGTAACCCATAAGCTTTAGAAAAAAATATGGAGGCAACTGCTCAGATGTGAGAACAAGTTATATAAATCTACTACCCTATTTACTTTACAAATCATTTTAAACACACCTAAATTTAAAACCAAAACACGTATATATATATGTCACATTTTAAACAAATTATATAAAAACCTATATAAACTTATACATAAACTGACACATGTTTAATCAAATGTACACCATATATATATATATATATATATCTTTAAATTATAAACAAGTATGCCTGCAGACCCATAACTTAAAGTACATATATGTAGATTAGTGTATAACTAAAATATAAATCTCAATACAACTGTAAGTAACATAAAGCTACAGCAAGTAACGCCTAACCTATATACACTATAAACTTGATATATATAACAATCAACAAAATATATACACTCACATAACTTAATATATTATTTATATACTATATATACATCAAACAAAAATTCACAATACCTAAAAAAACGAGAAAGAGGCGGTCGGAGGCTTAGCAAAACAAGACGGTGGAGGGTAGGCTGCTATGTGCATAAGGTCGAGCAAGTGATGGTCGGCCAGTCGGAAAAGTGTGTAGGTGGTGGCCAAGTGGAAAGGCGAAGCATGGTGGGTTTCGGCCGGAGAAGAGAAGAAGATCGGCAGTTCTCTTTTCACAAATGAAGGCACCCAGGCTATATTATATAAATATTTCTTTCTATAAAAAATTTCTCGAGAAAAGAGAAGAAGAGACAGAACGGTAGAGAAATAGGCAGCTATAGGGAAATGTGAAAAGCTGGATCTGAATATGTATAAATTGTTTTCTATAGTGTCAGAAACGAAAGTGAAAGGAAAAGACCAAATAGAATAAGTTGTGAACCCACAGGAAAAGAAACAATCACGTCCACTGAATTAAGAAATAATAAAAGCTAAGTGGCCATTCAGTTTTATACCGTGGATAGTGAATTGACAGAGAATTCAAAAGGGTCAAAACGGTACCATTACGGTTAATCGGTTCACCGATTTCGTCGTGTTCCGAACTCAAAAACACACAAATGAATATACTGCGGAGATCAACACGACGAGACGATCAAAACGGTATACAGATATCAGTGGTACGATCATCCTATCAAAAGTCGATAATCGATACCGAAAATGCTGCTAAAACATAAGAAATAAGATAAACGGAGCAATAGAAGCCCAAATTTGACGAAATGAAATATGACGTCTCACTCATAAGATGATTTACAAATTTATTGTATAAAAATATTCAGGTTTGGAAAACATTTTATTATCTTCAAATATTAACTGATTTAAATTGAAATAAAATTACACAAGAAAATAAAGTTCAATATTATCAGCTGAAAATTTACCAGTTGCTATGTTTAATTAGACGTATTTCAAATATTAAATTTTTATTTCAAAATATTATTACTTAAAATTTCACAAAATTTCAATTAAATATATTAATAAAACAAATAAAAATTATTAAAAATTTACGGGTCGTTACATATGTTCTTATGTATATAAATGTTGAATGTTGCTTTGTATAGCTAAAATACTTGAATTGGTTTTTGTTCGACATCGAGATCCCGTGTTTTTTTAAACTAGTTTACTACTTTGCTTTCTAAGAATGCTTTTAAAAGATTTTTCAAACTTCAATTTTGTTTTCAAACCTTTTTTACAAAGTTATTAAAGTGGTTTAAAGTATAATAAGAAAGGGTTTAAAAGTTATTTTGGTTTACAAAACAGTTTTAAAGTTATGGTCCATGCAGCGATAGTTTCTATGGATACAGTTTGTAGATAATTTTTGTGTAAAATGAAAGGAGTTTCTACTTTGGACATTTTTGAAAGTCTTTTGAATGTGATTATAAGAATTAAAAGGGAAGTTTGAAATTTTAAAATATATTTTCAAGTATTTATTTAATTATTTAAATAAGAGGTTTAAATTTTAAGTGCTTTGTTTCAAAATTTGGGCTTTGTTTTTAAAAACAACTATCTTTTAAAAAGATGTTTTAAATACAAGGGATTTTTTTGCCTGTGCCATTAAGTAACACCAAACAAATGTGATAAGTTATGTTAAAATGTTGACAAGCTTTATGAAAGTAAGTCATCTTGTATTTATCACTAAAAGCCGATGAGTAGACTAGGCAAGGGATAAAGAAGTTTCTAGGCAAGGGATAAAGAAGTTGAAATGTTGGAAACTTGATAAGTACAAGAGGGTTAATTTATATAAATGGGTCATGATTAATTAAGTATATGGACGATACTTTATCATTACTAAACACCAAATTGCGAGGTATGGAAACTCATCTCTATCCCAAGAAGTAAGATTGAATGTCGAGGCAAGGATGTTTTCTAACTTGTCAGACTTTTAATCAAGGTATAGTACTGTTTGAAATCAAAAAGTGGGAATAAGTATAGGATGTCTTAATTTTCATATGTAAATCTGTACTTACACTAGATAGTGGATTTGTCCACTATTGATAACTTGACTAGTATCCGAATTATCGAATGTTGGTTCGAAGAGATCGGAATTGGATAAGCGTGAGTTATCCGAAAACCATTTCGAACTGGCATAAGCATTTAAATTGGAAACATCTTGAAGATAATGGAAGGTGGAGTTCTATAAAGTGTAAGGGATACTTGCTACTAATCCCGGGGTGATTCCAGAAAGAATGCAATAGAAGTAGTGCCTTCGGTTTGTCCACATCCTGAAACTTGTAAGGATGAATACTAGCAATGCATTGTTTCCTAGATGGAAGTGTTAGCATTCCAAGTGGGATTTGCTAAAAAGGTAAACATAGCCTCTGGCCTTACACTCGGGAATGAATAAAATAGGGGATATGTAGTAAGACTATGTGGGTCGCACCCAATAGATTATGATCATCAATCGATCTAGATCGGTATTTATGAATTTATGAATGCTAGTGGTGCCGGTACAATTATTGACCACAATCGGGGCGATGACATATTCGATACTATATAGTAAGAGGTAGGCAGTCCTACGTTTGCAGGGGGTCCATGTGAGGCCATCGGTACATTTTTCTAAAGTGTACTACGGCAAGTGTGACCCCAATAACATTGTTATTATATGAAACCCATTCTCCAATAAGTGCCTTATTGACTTAGTTGTGCCCAAATATGTTAAAATGTGAAGTGCAAGCATTTTAGCTTTGTTAAAAATTTATTATAACCCCTAGACATTATTATAATATCACTAGATTTTCTTTTTGAAATGTTTTGGTTATCATAAGGCAATAACTCATCCATTTTTATATGCGGCGTGGTCTTATGAAATACCTTTATTTTAAAAGGTTTTATGAGTATAATTAACAATTCATTTGTTTTTAGTTTACTCACACCAGACTCATGTCCAACTTCGAGTTTTTTCTTTATTTCCCTTAAACTCTTAGCTACTCAAATTTATATGAGTAGCCAAGTAATTCGGGTTCTTACGGATGTATTTAGGAGGAGCATGGAGTAGGTGGCTTCACCGTTATCTAGTTATATATATTATTTCCACTGTGTGAGTATTATGTATCAGTATTATAGGGACAGGCAGTTATAACTGTCCTTGGCTGAAGTGTTTTCAATTGTAAGTTCGATAATTCATTTTGGGAATGATGTTATGCACTACCTTATTTTATATTATATATAATTTCCTTGCATTGTGAGATTTTTTGTTTTTTCTCCTTGTCCTTTCTTTTCTTTTACGCCAACGGCTTGTCTTTCGTACGTCTAGACGACTGGCACATGAATACCATGGATGTATTAAGTGTTGTCTTTAGGAGTAAAAAAGGAAGATCATTACATTGAATTTTAAGGAAATATTGCCCATAGTATCGGTTTTATCCATTACCATAATGGAATCCCATGTAGGATCGGATGTAGATGAGATAAAACAAACAAGATGATAAATCAGACCTAATTCAATAATCCTCAAATGAATAAACAAAAAATAAACAAAAATAAAATTGAATACATGGATTTGTAAAGGTACCATTATTAATATAATAGTGTATGTCAATTTTAAAGGAGGGAGGTTTTATAAATGTTTTTAAAGAAGATATACAAGAGATGGTTCTCTAATAAATGACTACCGTTACATATTAGACCTTTACATAGGGTTGAAGAAACTGATATGTGCTAACAAATCAATACCCTCCACTTCATTGATTCATAAGGAAACATATATCTATTGCAGCCTTCGGTTTTTGATGTGCACGTAAATGTGTATATTTTTACCATCATATTTAATCTATTTAAATTAAATAAATGATCATATCGGGTATTTTAACTTGTTTAAATCAAAATTCATATTATTTTCAAATCGTCACATATTCATCTTCATCCAAGGGAAAAATGGTCATTTTTGTGCATATATTAATTTGAGAAAATTTAATTAGAAATTTCTATATTTTTTATAGGAATTTGGCTTCATATACAAGTGGTTACATGATGATATATGCATGCACAAGAGTGAAGAGAACAAATGAAGATGGAAATAATTCAAAGTGAAGATAATGGAGGACCCCACCTACCCACCTACCTTAATGTACAAATTAGAGGCTAATGCACATGCTTATGGAATTAATGGCTTCATGTACATTTAAGTGAGGGATTATTGAAGCTAATGATAACTTGGCCACCACACTTCCTACAAGGGCATTTTGGACATTCCCCAAAAATATGAATTAGGGTTTAACACTTGTATAAATAACCCCTTATGTTTCATGTAACTCTCCCTCCTCTTAGTCTCTCTTAGTTAGTTTTAGATCAAATAAAAGAAAGCTCTCTTCTCTTTTCCATGGCTACTTAGCCATTTTTATTTTCATGTAACTTCCATTTTTTTATGCAATGTTAATTAGTGCTCTCTTCTTTTAAATGCTTCTTTTCTTTATTTACTTTCATGTTTGTAGTGTAGATCTCTCTTATTTCATGCAAGTAGATTAGTTTTTCCTTTCTTTTTTCTCTCTTTTTCCTCTTGTTTGTTTAATGTTGATTTCTACATTTGTTGATTTGATAACAAAAATGAGAGGCTAATCCCTTCAATTTAGGGGTAATGAAGCTCTCTTGAATCATGTAGATGCAACATAATTTCTTTTATGTCTCTTTTGTGCTTAATGGAAAGTAGATGTTTGTATGGTTTTGTGTTTAATATTGAGTTTGATAGCGTATATTGTTCAAAACAAATAGGCTATGCTTAGTCATATGAATCATTAATTACCTCTTCATCTACATATGATCATGGTAATGGAAGTGGATTTAGAATCAAAATTTGATGGTTTATGTTTCTAATTCAATAGTTAATAAACCATGCTTAAAATAGATTCTACTTTTGATTTCATATCATTTTCATTGAAGCTAGTAAGTGGGTTAGAGGGTGCATTAAAGTTTGATGGTTTAAGTGTGTTAATTAATAACACAATTAGGCCATGCTTATGATAAATGCATCAACGAAACTCACACATGACCAAAAAGAGATCATAATGTCATTATGTTGATTTATATGATCATGAGAGGGGATTTGCCTCTAAATTGCTCTTTAATCTCATCTTTTTATTCTCCTTAGTTTTAGTTTGTTTTTACTTTCTTTTAGTTAGTTAACAATCACTCGACTTTGGTTTAATTTGATTGAATAGAATTTTAAAATCATCAATTCCCTGTGGATCGACCCGTATTCGCCACGTGCTACATTCGTACACCGTGCGCTTGCGGTTATTTTATTTCTAAATTCGTTCGACGGTTTTCTAAACCGATAGAATTTCCGTCGACGAACAAGTTTTTGGCGCCGTTGCCGGGGAATTGTTTTGATTTCAATTTTCTATTCTTCGAATTATTTGTGTTTGATTTTAGTGTGTTGTGTTGTGTGTAAGTGTGTTTGCATTTTTTGTTTGAGTGTTGTTATTGTGTTCTAGTTGTTAGTTTATTTCATTAAAATAAACATTCACACTTTTATTTGAAAAAAAAAAAAATTCATTGCAATTTACATTTTACAGGGTACATACATTTTGCACTATTTTACATTCTACAAAACTGTTTTCACTCTGTATACAAAACTGTTTTCACTCTCTGTTTTCAAAACCCTGGTGCATTCCTCTCTGCTACTCTGCATACATACCACCTTACTGCCTTTCAACAATTGAAGATAGCAACTGCTATCAGTTAGCACCTCATCAACATCCTCAATCCATTCAACCAACAGTGTACACACAAAATCTTCACTGAACTACTCCCAATCACTGCAGTGACCATACACTTCTGTGCAAACCCTCTGCCATTCAACTGCTTAAACACCATACAAACTAAACTCCTACCACTTCAAACTATTGATCCACCACTTCAAACCAAGCAAACAACATTTAACTTTGCCCATTTCTTCATTCTCCTCTGCATACTACAGCTCTGTCCATCCACCAAATTATCACTGCTTCAAAGTGTGCATATCTTTGTGCACACTGCCTCCCTCACCACTGTGCACAGCAGCCTTTACTACTTCACATTTCCATCCACAAACAATACATACTCACTACTATCTTCTCTCATTATTTCTGTCTACTTTGATCCACTTCCATTCATTTCTGCCATTTACACCACCAAATCTCTGTTACTTCCCATATCAACTACTTCTCTGTGCAAACCACTTCTACCTCCTCACCATACCACACCTTCCCCATCCCCTATCTGCACGAAACAGTGCACGAAACCAATCCCTGTTTCCAGCCAAGACAGCAGACCCCCATCATTCTCACTCTATTATTTTCACTGCCCATACACAACAATACAACCACAGTGCCACCATCTTCCTGCAGACATACAAACATTTCACCAATCTCCTTCTTCCATATCACAAAACTGATACAACTGCCTTCTCCCTGCTTCAACAACCATTTATTCATCACTTACCTATATCACATTACTTCCTCAACAACACAACCCATCAATTCCCTGTACATCTATTGCCTTCATATTGCTGCTGATCCATTCAACTCTACCTTGCCACTGTCGTAAAACCCTGCCTCATCCCTGCAGCCATCAACCACAACTGCTGTAAACACTGCCTTATCACATACAATCACTGCATACTGCATACTTGCTCCGACCACCACTGTTCCTTCCACATCAATACTTCACTGCCACGAACTCACGAACCCAGGCGCCAATTCAACCTCTCCTGCAACATCATTTTACAAGTTCAATTCAGCAAGCATCACACTTCAAAAAAAAACAAAATAAAGTCAAAACTGCACATCTTCATCCACTGTGACCTACAAGCTAACCCTTAGGCATAACTACCTTGCCTACTGCAGTTCACATTCACTGCAGTGCAGCCCATTCCTACCACAAACCACAGCCTTGCACCCGTCCATTGACATTCATCCACTGAATTGTCACTACTCCACCATCACAATTTTCACATTACTGTCCAACCAATACAGCACTCCACAACCTCGCCGACCCGAAGCAGCTCACCGCAACTTATTCTTCTACAATCAGCAAACTGAAACAACAGTTTCAAATTCCTCAGACACCCATCATTTACCAGACCACAGACATCGGCGAGAGCTACAACACCACCCTTGCCAAAATTCCTCTCTGTCCATAACCCAAAAAAAAACAGAGAGAGAAAAAAAAAATCAGCAGTAGCCCTATTACCTTTGCTCAATCTGCCTTGCCCATTGTTTCTACATCTGCCATTCCCATCTCCACTTCCGCGACCTCGCCTGAAACTCTAATCAAATTGCCAACGGTCGCGAGCACCGCAATCGCCTACACATACCCATGTTGTTGCAGCCTGAACCAAAATTCCAACTGAACCCAAATCGAACATCGAAATCCACTGCAACGTTATCAACGCGACCTCCACGCCAACAACATCACTGCGCCAATTCAGCCTACTAACCAACTCGAACCAAAATCGAAACAAAGTCGCCTCCAATTCAACAATCCCCGAAGCATCACCGCGACTCCCCTTCAATTTGACACCGCCAATCGCAAATCCCCAATCGAAACTCGCGACCAACCCCAAGCGCCTGCAATAGCCTCACCGCTCCTCAATCCCCATCCTCTACTCGCGACTTTAATCTGCTGAAATTCGATTTGTTTTGTTTTATGAAATTTGTGAAAATTCAATCGAATTTGGGAAATATTCGTGCTTTGTGTGGATAGTTATTTTATTCTGGGTAGCGGGATACAAGTAGGCCGGGTTTGAATATGTGTTGGTTTGTTTCCAATTTTTTTTATGTCTTTTAGTATATTTAGTTTAAGCTGTAAGTTTTTAGTGATTTAGTTTTTTTAGTTGTAAGTTGTTTTCAACTGTTTTAGTTTTTTTTTAAAATTGTTTTAGACCCATCTTGTTCAAAATTTTTTTTAAGTAAAACGTTACTTTTAATTTTCTTTCCTTTTCAAAAAAAAATTTCAGAAAAAATAAACAAAAACAAGGAGTCTCTTCCAAAATAAACGATGGTTGCCAAAGCAGATAGGAAAAGTGCTTGCTTCGCTGTACTTGCCAAAAAATAATAATTGCCTACTTGCTTATAAATAACTTTTGTTGTTTTTTACTCCTATTTATTGTTTTTAATTTCTTGCATTGTTTCATTTACATTTGTATATAAAAAAATTAAAAAAAAACATCAAAAAAAAATACATTCGTAGTTGCATTGTTAATACACGTTTAATTTCAGTTTTGCATTTCATCTTAGATTTTGATTAGTAATAACGATTAGACATCAATAACTTTTAATTGTATATTGACAAGTTGTCTTCTTTGAACAATTTAATTTCTTGGTGTCTAGGCTACGACAGAGTAATATCCATTTATAAATATTACGGTGATTCGTAAATATTATAGTGGTTGTTCCTCTGAAGGTACTTAAACCTTCGGTTGCATTGCTACGGTGATTCGTGGTGCACCGATAACTCCTGCCCGTTACCTGGCTGAGAACTATCTTGTTGATTTAAGACAATTTATAATTATACAATTTTGGGTTAACTTAGGATAAATCATTTGTAATTAAACCTTGCATTCATTTAGTTGCATTAGTTCATGCATATTTAAAAACAAAAAAATTCAAAAAAAAATCCAAAACTAAAAAAATAGTGAATGTTCCTTTTCTCTTGAAATTTTTAAATCCTTTTCCTTTGAAAAAAAATAAAATTAGAAAAACCAAAAATTCAAAAAAAATTATAAAACCTTTTCAAAAAAAAACAAAAAAAATCAATTTCCCCTTTTGAAAAATAATTTTTATTTGTAAATAATTTTCCTTTATCGAAAAAAAAACCAAAAACCAATAACATTCTTGAAAATGTCCGAATTTCCATATTCTCTTGAATTTTACAATAGTTGCGAAAATCAATATAATCCATATGACTTCACTCCAAATTCGTATGGATGTTTTAACGACAACTATTCTTTCAACGATTCAAATTTTGAACCACAAAATTTTCAAAACGATGACCAACCCTCGAATCTCGAAAATAGTATTTCATCTCTACTTGAAATCTCTACACAACAAAATCAAATGATAAATGATTTGTGTAATTCATATTTGCGTAACAACTCGAGTCAAGGATTTCAAAATTTGAATTCAATTCAAAATTCAAACGATTTCGATTATAACCCATGCCATTTCAATTTCGAACTCCAAGATGAATTTCAAACTCAAAATGAAAATGGAAACAACTTTTCAAACGAATTTGGCAATGGGAATAATCTTAACCACGTTACGATTGAAAATCTTTGTTCTCAACAATTTCCAAGTGAAAATCCTCATGTTAATAATTATAAATTGGATTTTGTTGAGCAAATGAACGAAATTTACGATGATCACACAGATTCGTTGTTTGAAACTTATATGAAACAACGTGAACAACAAAATCAAATTCCAACGTGTGACGAGTCAAACAATAATCCATCTTTTACCCAAATCGACGATTTTCAAATAACAACTTTCGAAATTGAAAACAAAAATCTTAACGAAGTTGTTGAAAACACGGTAATTGAGTTGGATTTCAATTCTTTTGAGGGTGTGGAACCAAATTTAAAATTCGATCTTCCTTTTCTCGATTTTGAAATTTTGAATACAACAACTTTGGATTTTGAACTTGAGATACACAATGAAGTTGTTGATAATCCAAATAAGGAAGACGAATTCAATGAACACGAATTTTTTGGACTTTTGGATGACGAGTTGTTAAATTCCGACGGGGAAGATTTACATCACCATTTTGATTTTGAAATCAATAACTTTGAAGAAGTTTTCAATGATAAATTTGAATTTCAACTTGGTGATAAGAAATTTGAATTTCAATCAATTATTCTATCAACCCCGAAAATCATCGAAAATAAAACAACTCGTACGGTTTTCAATAAAATGACATTCGTTTTTTCAAATCAACATTCAACTTTGAAATCTTTTACGATTTGGTTTTTCGAGCTTAAACTATGTCTCGTATATTTGATGAGGCAAATGAATCGGTTTTTGGAAGACCGTTTCATTTACGCTTTGATGGTATACTTTCTGATCTCATGTAAATACCGTTCATTTTCATATAAATAAAGCCCATTTTTATTTTTATTTTTATTTTTCTCCTTCCACTTGGGTTGACTGTGGGGACACAGTCAAAATCAAGTGTGGGGGGAGACTCACCATCATTTTCAATTTTTCCAAAAAAAAAATCTCAAAAACAAAAAAAAACAAACAATTTTTTTTAAGCATTTTAATTTATTTTTAAAGAAACACTATAAGATAAATATATGGTTTTGGTTTATTAAATTGAAATTTTTGAAATTTAATTTGTCTTAACAAAAATAAAAATGAAGTTTGATTACAAATAACAATGGTTTAACTAGTATATAGGAAGATTCATACATGTTAATTATGAAATACATCCTAATTGAAAATCTTTGTTTTAAAAGTGGTTGATTTAAAGTAAAGGATATAACATATTTTTTGTCTTCTAAGTTAAGTGGTGCTAAGACGATTTTGCAAAACTCTCTCTTTCCAAAAAAAAATTAAAAAAAACATATAAAAAAACATATAAAAAAAACAAAACATTTGTATATATGTAAAGATTTTCTATTAACACCTACGGTCGATAGGTGTTCACACTTGTGTGTTCACTCGCCATGCTCTGTACCCTTCTCACGTAAGCCCGAAAGGCGGTGCATGATCGGTATATCTGGCCTCAGTTTATCTGAGCTAGGTGTATATATATAAAAATTCTTTTTAATAACGCCTACAGTCAATAGGTGTTCACACTCGTGTGTTCACTCGCCACGCTCTGTATTCCCCTCACATCAGTCCGTAAGGCAGTGCATGGGTAATATATCTGGCCTCAGTTTATCTGAGTTAGGCATATGTAAATATTGTAAATATCAATAAAATTTTCAAAAATGGAGAGAGTAAGCAAATGAAATCCAAGCACTATTTTAACTTATTTGATTTGATTTGTTATTGAAATGAAATTAAATACCACTTTAATAAACTTTGATAATCACTAAGAACCTATTTCATGGTTACACTTTATTATCAACTAAAACACGAGTTAAACTATTGTCCATTTGTTATGATAACTTAATTTTTGTTGGAAATTTTGACAAGTAAATGACTTAAATTTTCAAGATAATAACCAAAACCTATATTTAACTTATTTGTGTTAATTTAAAAGTAAATCCTTCATTGTAAATATTTTCAAAAACTGGCATTCATCTCTTTGTAAATAAATCTTGCGTTTTGTAAATATTTTCATCCTGCATTTGGATTTTGTGGGTAGTATCCACTGAAAACCCTCACGAGACAACACTCGTCCTACTGGGGACACCCAGAGGTTTAACGGCTTGTTGCATACGCTCAATGCAATCGTGCTCCCTACGAAAACGGATTTATCTTAGTTTTTTTCCTTTATTCGAGGACGAATAAAAAGATAAGTGTGGGGGTATTTGATGTGCACGTAAATGTGTATATTTTTACCATCATATTTAATCTATTTAAATTAAATAAATGATCATATCGGGTATTTTAACTTGTTTAAACCAAAATTCATATTATTTTCAAATCGTCACATATTCATCTTCATCCAAGGGAAAAATGGTCATTTTTGTGCATATATTAATTTGAGAAAATTTAATTAGAAATTTCTATATTTTTTATAGGAATTTGGCTTCATATACAAGTGGTTACATGATGATATATGCATGCACAAGAGTGAAGAGAACAAATGAAGATGGAAATAATTCAAAGTGAAGATAATGGAGGACCCCACCTACCCACCTACCTTAATGTACAAATTAGAGGCTAATGCACATGCTTATGGAATTAATTGCTTCATGTACATTTAAGTGAGGGATTATTGAAGCTAATGATAACTTGGCCACCACACTTCCTACAAGGGCATTTTGGGCATTCCCCAAAAATATGAATTAGGGTTTAACACTTGTATAAATAACCCCTTATGTTTCATGTAACTCTCCCTCCTCTTAGTCTCTCTTAGTTAGTTTTAGATCAAATAAAAGAAAGCTCTCTTCTCTTTTCCATGGCTACTTAGCCATTTTTATTTTCATGTAACTTCCATTTTTTTATGCAATGTTAATTAGTGCTCTCTTCTTTTAAATGCTTCTTTTCTTTATTTACTTTCATGTTTGTAGTGTAGATCTCTCTTATTTCATGCAAGTAGATTAGTTTTTCCTTTCTTTTTTCTCTCTTTTTCCTCTTGTTTGTTTAATGTTGATTTCTACATTTGTTGATTTGATAACAAAAATGAGAGGCTAATCCCTTCAATTTAGGGGTAATGAAGCTCTCTTGAATCATGTAGATGCAACATAATTTCTTTTATGTCTCTTTTGTGCTTAATGGAAAGTAGATGTTTGTATGGTTTTGTGTTTAATATTGAGTTTGATAGCGTATATTGTTCAAAACAAATAGGCTATGCTTAGTCATATGAATCATTAATTACTTCTTCATCTACATATGATCATGGTAATGGAAGTGGATTTAGAATCAAAATTTGATGGTTTATGTTTCTAATTCAATAGTTAATAAACCATGCTTAAAATAGATTCTACTTTTGATTTCATATCATTTTCATTGAAGCTAGTAAGTGGGTTAGAGGGTGCATTAAAGTTTGATGGTTTAAGTGTGTTAATTAATAACACAATTAGGCCATGCTTATGATAAATGCATCAACAAAACTCACACATGACCAAAAAGAGATCATAATGTCATTATGTTGATTTATATGATCATGAGAGGGGATTTGCCTCTAAATTGCTCTTTAATCTCATCTTTTTATTCTCCTTAGTTTTAGTTTGTTTTTACTTTCTTTTAGTTAGTTAACAATCACTCGACTTTGGTTTAATTTGATTGAATAGAATTTTAAAATCATCAATTCCCTGTGGATCGACCCGTATTCGCCACGTGCTACATTCGTACACCGTGAGCTTGCGGTTATTTTATTTCTAAATTCGTTTGACGGTTTTCTAAACCGATAGAATTTCCGTCGACGAACAGTTTTCCTCAAATATGCATGCGTCTAATAACAAGCCTTTATTTATTAACCAACTAGGGAATTGATTGATTATCTCACTGCCTCATTTTAATTCCTTTCCATATAAATAATTTCTTACCTTCTTTAGTGTAACAAAAGAAGAAATTTAAATTCTTTAACATACCTTCAAGTAACAATTTCAACTGATAATTTTTTTTGTCACACCTCATTGATTATACAAATAATAATTTCAAATTAAAAGAAGACATGCACTAAAATAAAAATTCACAATAGCATATTATTTAACATGCATACATAGTAAAGGTTGATCCAAAAATTAATTTAATTCCTTTATTTATGATCCAAAATAATAAAAATGATCGAATATATTATTTTCCTTTAAAAATATTAAAAAAAGAATAGACTAAAGTAAATGAATAAAAGTGCAAAGACAAAAAAAAAGAAAGGAGGTTAAACCTTTCTATATCATCTAAAATATATAATAATTAAGGAAAAAAATAAGCTCTACTAAGTATTTAGCCATATTATTAACCATATCATGTTTCACACATTTAGATGGCAAAACGTAAAGTGGAATCTTATGAATGAGTGAAAGTTGCTATGACTAGTAACATCATGAAATACAGGTTGATCTTATTTCGTACCATAAACTGTTATATATTTCGCATGATATACAAAAAGTTTATACTCCATGCTTACTTAGTTGTTCCTCCACCATTATGTATTTATCTTATTCTGATAAGTTCTTATTATTTTAAAAAATTATAATATTTTCAATCACTGTTATCCTAATGAGAATTGATCAAGGTACTTACATTAATGTAGAATCAACTTTTACTACATTTGCATATCCTGATATTATGCTAAGGTTATTTATTAGTATAGTCAATTTTCATTGTTTTTTCTACAATTACTATTTTATGCAAGACAAAATATGACAAATAAGCTCTTTTAATACTTTATTTTCTAATGAAGTGTTGTGTGCTTTAATTGTGAAGCTTTTGGTTAATAGCCCAAAATAAAATGTCATTAAATGCATTCCTAAAGATAAAACTATGGTTCATGGGATTGAGCTAGGATTCAAATTATTTTCGTTAGCTCGATATATGAAAGAAAATATAAGTGACCAACGTAGAATTTCAGGATCCATCAACATGTCTCTATATTCCTAACTATGTGGGACTATAATTCAAACCTGCACCTATTAACCAAATACAATGTAAGATACAAAGTAAATAACTACTTGGATCCCATCCATTTATGCGCCTTTTTCTATGCCAACCTTATGCATATACCATATCAAGGCATGTGCACAAGTAATTCTCCAAAGCAATACAGGCCATCGTCAAAGTCCATAATAGGTCTATCTACATAAACATAAATTGTTAACCACTATGATTTACAAATCTCTATGTATGGTGCATTGTTGCTTTTCTAGGTGTTACAATTGACTATGATACGACGTTAAATTTCAGGATCCTTCCACACATCCACCTATAGCAGAAACATAGAGTTTGTTCAACATCTTTTAGCAAAAGGAATCATTTATTATTACACGTAATCAAACACATACACATAAATACAATTCCGCCTCTCTATTTTTTGTGATGTGAGAATACTAGTTCCAGCCAGCGCCTATTACCTATATATAGTCTGAGACACCTAATGACCATTTCTCAAACTAGGTAATTGATGCTACTTAATCAAAATTTGATGTTACATTTTACAAACATGCAACAGTTAAAATATAGTATGATAGTTCATGTTAATGCTTTCGAAAGGGTTTGGTAAAGCTTCATTGATTCGTTCATTTTTACTACTTTTATCATAAGTTAATAATTTTAAGCACTAACATTTATCATTTTCACTTGTTTATTATATTTTATTACTAGAAAAAGCAATTATTTTATATAACAAACTGATCACTTTTTAGATTTTGTTTATTTTTCTAAATTTAAAAGAAATGAAAAATTAATCAATAATATGGCATTTTTTTATATATTAGTCGAACCATTAAACCAAATTGTTATATTGTATTTTATCATGTATCTTGTTAAGTAGAAATCATGACTCGCCCTAAGAGCAAGCACCAAACTTATGTGCCAGTGCAACTAACTAGATTATGGGCTAAAGTTTTAAACGTTATATCCTTTTTAATTGCATACATATATACATACATATATGTTTTATTAAATTTGACTTTAATTTTTAAATGTAGTGAGAGATTGGTTTAGTATTTCTATTTCCAAAAATCACTTTAGGGTGCTAACCTTATAGATGAAAAATAAAATTGTTTTTTATATGTTATTTAATTGGTGAAGGTTGCATTTGGATGACGTTAGGCTATTTAAAACCCATATATATGAATCGAATGTTTATAAATTACTTATCTTATTACTTGTAATAGTTATTGTTCTTGCATTATGGTTATTGTAAAGGGAAAAGCATTTTCTCATAAAACACGTGATAACAAATTATAAACAATTCCCAAATCTTACTTATTATAATGTAAGAAGTAGATTAGATCATACCGATTGTAATGCAAAAGGTAGAATAGAATATTCAAGCTTGTTGATGGATGATGACCTAAGGTATTTGAATTTATGCAATTTGCTATTTTTATTTTTCAATTTAAGTGGAGATTTAATAACTTATATCTCTATACCTAAACGAACATAACATGAAAATACAATGTGAAATAAAAGAAAAATAAATCTTACATAGATCGTTTTATTAAGTTAGAATGACATTAGAATATTTGGTCAATAAATAAAACAATTTATCTATTGATGAAAATTGGGAGATTGAAACTTAAGAAATTACCTGTTTGAGAATACTTTGTTTGAAAACAAAAGAAAAAAATGCAAACAACATGAAATTGAACCAAACCCAAAGAATGGTTCTTCACAACTATATATATATAATGAAAATAAAAGTAACCATATAATCTAGGATATTAACGTGGTAAATACAAAAACATAGTTTTTCAAAAGATACATGTTCTTTCTGCTTGATTGATAGCTAAATGCAAAATTATAAACAGGCAATTTTATATTGGAGGAAAGGAGACAACAAAATTTGACAAAAAGTATTTTATTTCCATAATGCAAAATATAGTTAACTTTTTCTTAAATTTATATATTATGTGCATTTTCTAAAATAAATAAGTTGTCTTATTTACAAGGTGTTGAAAATACAGTCTTATGTGCATATTTCTTAAACAAAGTATTGGTTTATGTTAGTCAACACACAATGTATTCATGATAACTAGTGTAAGTGGTTGGTTAAGATTCATATTTTTATGCAAGTATGTTAGTGTAGTTGGTACTATGTACTTGTCTATATAAGCCTATGTGTAACATCTCGAAATTTTCGACTTTCGAAAATTCGACATCGATACTCACTTTATCGACTGCCGAGCAATCGAGTGCCGGAAACCCGAAAAGTTATGGTTTTAAAAAGAAGAAAAAGGCAGAAGAAGAAGAGAGAAGAAGAAAATAGAGAAGAACGAAGAACAACAACAGAACAACATCAGAACAGAAAACAATATCAGAATCTCACATATCGCAGCGGCACAATATATAATAGATAAACACTAGCCTTTTAAAACAAAGAATTATATCAGTTTTTATACATACATCAATCAGAGTCAATATACAACAATGGACAGTTATATAAACTTGTCCTCATACAGAATACACAGCGGAATAAATACTATCAGATACAAATATTACGTCTCGCCATCCAGCTTATCTCCAAAGCTCCAGAATATCCTGATAACCTAACTCTAGACTGCCCGTGTGGAAATTGGTGGGCACCCAGAGTTTAGAAGGGAAACAATAAACTCCGAGTCAGTCATGGTGACTGGTGTGAGATCGTAAAATAGTTTATCTTTAAAATAAATAGCAGAGAATTTTAAAGTCAATTCGCAATGCTTTTGGAAAATGAAACTACCATAAGACCTCCCACTACACACACAATGCAAACGCAGACTTGGAGGAGATTTCTTCTTATGTTAGTCAAAGATGCTTACTACGCAAAATCAAATCATTTTGGATATTATTATTAATGCATAGTGGAAAACATTTCGAAAGTAGAATATAAATCTTAGCCAGCATAGGTACCATTATATTATGCCTGCTATAGCTGTCTCCTGAGGAGACAGGTTATACAATTGAAATCGTAAAGGCTCGTATTGTTTCTTTGGATTTCCAACAAATGGTCAGGCTAAGGAACTTCCTTTTCCACGATGGGTACGTCCCTGGAATAGACGACCCGAGAAATAACCTAACATTACGGTTAGATCTCTGCCAACACAAGGCCGGGTTACCTCTGCAAAAATAGGTAACTTCTGACACGCGTATGCCATCCCCCGATCGTCACCGATCTTCCCGAGGATCCCCGATTCGCAACAACCACAAAGTAATAAATTTGCAGCAACCACAGAGGTTAAGTATCTGGGCTCCATACCATGATACCACCTTTATCCAGAAGGAATGACATACACTAAGGGGCGCTACTCCCTAAAACCTTGCTGCATCCTTCCTGTTTCGACCATTTCCGGGGTGTGAGGCTCGACGAAGTCTCGTCCACAAAGCTACGCTTTCTCAAAAAGCCCTGCTTCGGGTCAAACAAAATGATCTACCTATGATCACAAAGATATAAGATCAAACAAATGATCATATCACAATGATCAAACACTGATCATTTCACAGCAACACTTAGTATGCCACGTTACCAAATTGGGATATATCGCTGATAAATTTCAACTACATAACCTCTGAGCTCGTACGTCTCAGAGAAGGGTGTTAAGCTAAGAGAATAAATTCTCCGCCACCAACAGAAATGTATTTGAAAGAAATCAGCTTTATATCTCAAATTGTAACGTCAGACACACAATCCATACAAGTCTGTTCCGGGATCGAACAGAACCGAAGGCACTTCTCACGAAGCCCTTGCACATCCGGATAAATTTCTAATCACGTCCGGACTTCCCGTCACTAAGGGTGATAAAACCTCTAAACCGGAGATCAGCCGATGTAGAGTGTAACGACCCTAGATTTTATTTTATTTAAATTAATAATTTATTGAATTTTTGAATTAAAATTGTGAAATAAATTGATTTAAGTAATGCGAGTTTTCCCAGATTCAAATGAATAAATGATTTAAAAATATTGTAAATAAATGGTATAGTTTTATAAAATAGAAAGTGAATAAATTAGATAAGTTCAAACGACATATTAACTAGAACTTCATTAATAATACAAAGTAACAAGACTACTGAAAAATAAACCTTTGTAAATATACAAGTATGTGCACTTGTAATATGAAACAAGTAAACAAGAAAAATGTAAATACATTCAATAGCTTGCAAAAGAAAGGATAATCATACATTCAAGTATATAAATAATCAAAGTACAGAGAAAATATAAATATCATAAGGAAATGATAAAGTACAATACTGTATTAAGCAAAACAAATGTATATGCAAGTCATGGCTGAAGACATGAAGTACCAGGGCAATTAATGCCATATCCATCAGCCGAGCTAAAAAATGTAGGCAAGTATAGGTATGCAGCCTGCAAGCTTGTAAAGGAAGAAAAACAAAATGTCTTTGATATTGTACATAACAACATCATGTCAGCCCATAATGCAACATACCTCCAACGCATCTCAGCCGAAATGCAAGGCAAGAAACCATGTGTTATGTACAAAATAAGATAAACAAAAGAAAGCAAATCTCTACCTACTGTACAAATAATATATACCCTATCACTCTCTTTGCTATATGTATGTTAAAATCATCTTCATCCCATTTTCATTTGATTCAAACCAAACAAGTAACCTGAAACAAGCTTCAGGCAAATATTAAAAGAATTTAAAGTATACCAGTTCCATCTGGAAAACAAAGCAGTTCAAAGCCTTAAACATCAAAACAAATCAAAGAAGGGTTCCAGCTTGCATTTTCTCAACTCTGTGTCAATATTGAAGCAACTCTGTTTCTTTTTCTCTCATGATAGGTGAGCAAATTACTACCCAAATTACCTTAGCCTGGTTTATAACCTGAAATTTATGATTAATACTTGATGTGAAGTGATTGCATGGATGTGATTATGTTTGTGTATATATATAAATATGCAAATGTTTTGGTATGAATGTCTGTATATGTTTCTATGCATATATCTCTGTTAAATTACAGGAACAAAACCTAGATTTAATTCAATTGCTCCTTCTATGATCAATTATAGGTTATGATTCCCAAATGAAAAATGATTAGTAGAGTATAACCTCATTTTTAAAAATGGTTCCGAGATTTTATATCCAGTAATCAATTCAAAATTTTAAAATTCACAGTAAACCCATTTTTGAAGTTAGAAATCAATAGACTTAATTCCAGGCTTGGATCCTATAATTAGATTTTTGTTAACAAATGATGATTTTTAAAAGAAATTTCATGATTTTTAACATTGTAAATAATGAAAATTTTCAAGTTGAACGAGAAATCTGTTTTGGGCAATTCTGGTGATCAGAGTAATGATGGGATGTCGCAATTGATGGTGAAGGAGGATGGTGAATAGGAGATTGTCAAAAAAATGCTCGTTTAAGTTCTTGATCACTGTGGTGATCGAGCGACATGATTCTAGGGTTTAAACCCAGTTTTGAGTCGATACCAGAAATGGGTTTGCCGCAGCGTCGATGGTGCATCGGTCCCGTTCGATGGTGGTGGAATCGGGGCGTAGGTGAGTGGCGAAACTTTAGTCACGATGGCGAAGGTGCTGATGGTCGGAGGTGGCTACTTGAGGTGGATTTGTGGGTCGAGCTTCGACCCAGATTTGAGTCTGATGACCCTTTTGCTTGATCGTCGACGTGGTGGGTTTCTGGGTGCTCGTGGGGTACAGGTGAGTTGTCGTCGACTCGATGGAGGCTGGAGCTTCGACCAACGGTGGCGATTCCGTTTGTGCACATGCACGAGTGGATGCTCGTGTCTGAGTTAAACTGAAGTCTGGGGAAGACGTAGTGTATTGGGTGAAGCTCGAAGTGTTCTTCGGGGGAGATAGGCTCTGGCTCGAGTTTTCTCGTGATGGTCTCGAAGTGGAAGGAGATTTCGAGTTGCTGGGTGCTTGGCTCGCGTAAATTTCTTTTTTGGCTCGGGTTTGTTGTAAGGCTTCCAGTTTTTTTTAAGAAACCAGTAACCAGGTTTTGAAATTTAATAGGAAATGAAGTTTTATAGCAAATTAAGTTAAAAGTATTTTAAATAAATACATAACCTTTGTTTGAAAGTTTATTTTGAATAAACTTGGTGTTGTAATTAAGTAAATGATTTTAAAAGATGAAGTGTTTAAATCATTAATTTAACTTAAGGGTTCAAGTGAAGTAGTTAGTAATAATTAATTACAAAGATTTTTAAACAAGGTTTAAATGATAATTAAAGTAGTTGAATCAAGATAAGATGTTTATTCTTTAATTTATTGAGATCTTAATATAATTAAGAAATAATTGCTTTATGTAATTACATTAAAGAATAATAATTAAAGGTTAGTAAATTTATTATTTATGGTTAATTAATAAATGATTAAAGAATAATTAATCAAAATGATTTGTAATTAACCAGGATTAGTAATTCATAGAAATTAATCTGATTTGAATTAATCAGACAATTAACTTACCTTACTTATCGATATTGGATTCTATGGAATGTTGAATTGTTTGATATCCCTGATGTACGATGCTTTGTGATACATCCTGATTTATGTTATGATCTGTAATTTACTTATCTGTGATATATTACTATGTGAATATGAAACCCTTGACCCGTAAACGACATTTGAATTTCGATGCGACAGGGAGTCGGATTCCAGTTGGTTATCCGAAACCCACAGCGAAGTGTAATAATGAATCTTTGTGACTGATAAATTTATTTTATCTATGAATCTGTGAATGAAGATAAGCGTTATCGATTTTACCGCTTATCGATATTGATATATCTGTGATGATTGATGATGTTGCACTATTGTGTAAAACCCCTGGACTACACCTTTACACACACAAATATGGATTTCACGTGGAAATCGGTTAAGTCACAGATGATGTAAATTCAATGTTTTGAAATTGAATTTTTAATTTCAATTGATTTTGAAATTTGAAATTTGGGTTTAAAGTGAAAAGCTTTTGAAATGGGATTTCAAAGATAAAAGTTATTTTGAATAACTTAATCGAGTTTTGAAATTTAAATAATTTGATTTAAATTTGAATTCAAGTTTTAAATTGAATTCTATGATTTGAAACTAGGGATTGAAGATGTTGTATAAGTTATATATGGGTTAAACCATTTTAAAGATATTGATTTGGGAATTTGAATCTTAATTCAAGGTTTTTAACTCGTGTAAATATAACTGGATTTTTCCAAAACGAAAACGACTTGTTTTCAAATAATAATAGCTTTCATTTTAAGAAAGGATTTCCCAATTGTGTTGAACGGTTTCAAGTTTGAAATAGAATTGAAATGTTTTGAAACTATGAAATGAGTCTTTGATTCAAAGACCGAATGAGTTAATCCAACTTGAAATAGAATGGTTTTGAAAGGCTATGAATGAATCTTTGGAAACGAGTTTTGAAAGCTATAAGTTAAATCTTGATTTAAGGATTTAACGAGATAATTCAATTAAAATGAAAATTGTTTTGAAATCCATGAATGGATCTTTGTGAATGGGGTTAACTTTGTGAAATAAATCTTTTTGTTTAAAAGATTAAAAGTGTGGAAATTGTTTAAACCATTGAAGGTTTTTGAAATGAATCTTTTTGTTTAAAAGATTGGAAATGGTAATTTGTTTTACCATTCGAATGAAAAGTTTTTAGCTTTAAGCTGTGATTTAACTGAGACCCCAGTATCCATATGATTTTTAATTGCGCTCGTTATTCGGTTTAGCCGGGAGAGGACCTTTGTGTCATATATCCCATTCCGAATAGTGATACGACGATATGGATAGCATTTGAAGACCGGTGGTGAAGACCGGGTATTTGCGAGAGCGATAGGATGACCTATCGATTGTCTCTGCACTGAGTAGCTACGGTATAGAGATTTCCTAAGTGATGGGAAGTCCGATCAGGATTGTGAATACCCGGATTGCAAGGGCTTCTTTGGAAGTGCCTTCGGTTCTGTTCGAACCCGGAACAGACTTGTATGGATGTGTGTCTGACGTTACACTTTGAGATGTAAAGCTGGTTTCTATCAAATACATTTCTGTTGGTGGCGGAGAATTTATTCTCTTAGCTTAACACCCTTCTCTGAGACGTACGAGCTCAGAGGTTATGTAGTTGATGGTTACTAGTGATACATTCCCAATTTGGTAATGTGGCATACGAAGTGCTGATGATCAGTTGTTGGTCAAAGCGTGGCTTTGTGAAAAAGCGTGGCTTTGTGAATGAGACTTCGTCGAGCCTCACAACCCGGTAATGGTCGAAACAGGAATGTTGCGACAAAGGTTTGTAGGGGTAACGCCCCTAGGGTATGTCATTTCCTTCTGGATAAAAGGTGATATCATGGTATGGAGCCCAGATATTTTACCTATGTTGATTATACTTTGTGGCTGTTGCTTTATGATTGAGGATCCTCGGATAAAGGTCGGTAACGACCGGGGGATGACATAGCTCGTGTGTTAGTTACCTAGTTACAGCTGTACAGCGTGAGGTAGCGTCAGTGTGTTAGTTACCTAGTTACAGCTGTACAGCGTGAGGTAGCGTCGGCCTTTTGTTTGCAGAGATCCGGTTAGGATCCGGGGCGTCTTTCCAGAGGCGTTTCTATTTCGGTAAGGAAGTTCCTTAGCCTGATCATTTGTTGGAAATCCGAAGAAACAATACGAACCCTGTACGGTTTTAGTTGTATTACCTGCTATGGAATGTGGCGGTAACCTGCTATTGAACGTAGTAGCTATAGTAGGTATACGATGAAATGTTGTATGCTGGCTAAGATTAATATTATATTTTCGAAATGGTTTTCGACACTATGCACTAATGATAATAATATCGAGTGATTTTGCGTAGTAAGCATTTTTGACTATCATAAGAAGAAATCTCCTCCAATTCTGCGTTTGCATTGTGTGTGTGGTGGGAGGTCTTATGGTAGTTTCATTTTCGAAAAGCATTGCGGATTTCAATGTTTAAAAGCCTTTCGTGTTTGTTTAAAGATAAACTGTTTTTGTTGCTCACACCAGTCCCATGACTGATCCGGAGTTTATTGTTCCCTTCCTAAACTCTGGGTGCCCACAATTTTCCACACGGGCAGTCTAGAGTTGGGTTTTCTCAGATATTCAGGTTTAGTAGATTATCTGGAGCTAGTTCAGTTCTTGGAGTTCATGGACTGACGTTGCTTATCTTGGAGCATTCTATTGGAGACATTCTATCCGCTGTTGGGGTTATCTATTTTCTTTCCGCTGCTATTTCTTGTATCATATCTCTGATGTATATTGATATCTGTTGTATCATTCTGTTGTATCATATTGTATCAAATTTTGTATCTGTCATTATATCAATGTTATGTAATTGATATATTCTTCTTCCGCTATGTTGTTTACTTAATGTTGTTATAAGCTCCGGCGAATCGGATTTGAACGGTCGAATCTGCGGCATTCTAGTACAATGTGAAGTACGGATGTTGATTTTCGAGCGCGAAAAATCCGAGTCGTTACATTTGGTATCAGAGCTAAGGTTGAACTTTAGCTCAGGAGTATAACACGTTAAGTAGCTCATTAGAGATAGAGTGAAGTAAACTCTAGAATGAGTAATCTCTAAGATATCCGTCCGTATGCCTCAGTAAATTCTCTTGCTATCTACTGATAGTAAGTATGAGTGCAAGAAGAGGATGAGATAGGGGACCGGGGAATACGACTGTAATGGTCAATACTCTGTAACAACAATGGAAGCAAATCTTTTCTCTATCAATCTCTTTCGTTCGTCATCTTTTCTCAATTCTTCGATAGTTTCTGGTAGATCCAAAAAGGAAATTCGATATACTAATATGGGACGTAAACTCCGAAAAGGCCAAAATTGTTTGTATGGATGTATGGGTTGCTTTGTTTGCTATGGTTGATAGGTATGCTTTAGTTCTAAACTGAAAATTTTGAAATTGTATCCGTATATCTATCTATTCTTTGGGTCCGGATATATTCTACGAATGGTTAGTTATCCCTTTGAACTAACTGATGCCACTGTATATTTCGTAGATCTGGATAACCCGAGTATCTTTTGAAATGTTAAAACAGATTCGTTCTTGATATTCTGATTTGGTAAGCCAAATGCATAATGGATATTCAGTTTGATTTGATGAAATATTCTTCATCTGTCTTTGTGTCTCCTTGGCAAATTTCGAGGACGAAATTCTTTTAAGGGGGGAGTTTGTAACGACCCTAGATTTTATTTTATTTAAATTAATAATTTATTGAATTTTTGAATTAAAATTGTGAAATAAATTGATTTAAGTAATGCGAGTTTTCCCAGATTCAAATGAATAAATGATTTAAAAATATTGTAAATAAATGGTATAGTTTTATAAAATAGAAAGTGAATAAATTAGATAAGTTCAAACGACATATTAACTAGAACTTCATTAATAATACAAAGTAACAAGACTACTGAAAAATAAACCTTTGTAAATATACAAGTATGTGCACTTGTAATATGAAACAAGTAAACAAGAAAAATGTAAATACATTCAATAGCTTGCAAAAGAAAGGATAATCATACATTCAAGTATATAAATAATCAAAGTACAGAGAAAATATAAATATCATAAGGAAATGATAAAGTACAATACTGTATTAAGCAAAACAAATGTATATGCAAGTCATGGCTGAAGACATGAAGTACCAGGGCAATTAATGCCATATCCATCAGCCGAGCTAAAAAATGTAGGCAAGTATAGGTATGCAGCCTGCAAGCTTGTAAAGGAAGAAAAACAAAATGTCTTTGATATTGTACATAACAACATCATGTCAGCCCATAATGCAACATACCTCCAACGCATCTCAGCCGAAATGCAAGGCAAGAAACCATGTGTTATGTACAAAATAAGATAAACAAAAGAAAGCAAATCTCTACCTACTGTACAAATAATATATACCCTATCACTCTCTTTGCTATATGTATGTTAAAATCATCTTCATCCCATTTTCATTTGATTCAAACCAAACAAGTAACCTGAAACAAGCTTCAGGCAAATATTAAAAGAATTTAAAGTATACCAGTTCCATCTGGAAAACAAAGCAGTTCAAAGCCTTAAACATCAAAACAAATCAAAGAAGGGTTCCAGCTTGCATTTTCTCAACTCTGTGTCAATATTGAAGCAACTCTGTTTCTTTTTCTCTCATGATAGGTGAGCAAATTACTACCCAAATTACCTTAGCCTGGTTTATAACCTGAAATTTATGATTAATACTTGATGTGAAGTGATTGCATGGATGTGATTATGTTTGTGTATATATATAAATATGCAAATGTTTTGGTATGAATGTCTGTATATGTTTCTATGCATATATCTCTGTTAAATTACAGGAACAAAACCTAGATTTAATTCAATTGCTCCTTCTATGATCAATTATAGGTTATGATTCCCAAATGAAAAATGATTAGTAGAGTATAACCTCATTTTTAAAAATGGTTCCGAGATTTTATATCCAGTAATCAATTCAAAATTTTAAAATTCACAGTAAACCCATTTTTGAAGTTAGAAATCAATAGACTTAATTCCAGGCTTGGATCCTATAATTAGATTTTTGTTAACAAATGATGATTTTTAAAAGAAATTTCATGATTTTTAACATTGTAAATAATGAAAATTTTCAAGTTGAACGAGAAATCTGTTTTGGGCAATTCTGGTGATCAGAGTAATGATGGGATGTCGCAATTGATGGTGAAGGAGGATGGTGAATAGGAGATTGTCAAAAAAATGCTCGTTTAAGTTCTTGATCACTATGGTGATCGAGCGACATGATTCTAGGGTTTAAACCCAGTTTTGAGTCGATACCAGAAATGGGTTTGCCGCAGCGTCGATGGTGCATCGGTCCCGTTCGATGGTGGTGGAATCGGGGCGTAGGTGAGTGGCGAAACTTTAGTCACGATGGCGAAGGTGCTGATGGTCGGAGGTGGCTACTTGAGGTGGATTTGTGGGTCGAGCTTCGACCCAGATTTGAGTCTGATGACCCTTTTGCTTGATCGTCGACGTGGTGGGTTTCTGGGTGCTCGTGGGGTACAGGTGAGTTGTCGTCGACTCGATGGAGGCTGGAGCTTCGACCAACGGTGGCGATTCCGTTTGTGCACATGCACGAGTGGATGCTCGTATCTGAGTTAAACTGAAGTCTGGGGAAGACGTAGTGTATTGGGTGAAGCTCGAAGTGTTCTTCGAGGGAGATAGGCTCTGGCTCGAGTTTTCTCGTGATGGTCTCGAAGTGGAAGGAGATTTCGAGTTGCTGGGTGCTTGGCTCGCGTAAATTTCTTTTTTGGCTCGGGTTTGTTGTAAGGCTTCCAGTTTTTTTTAAGAAACCAGTAACCAGGTTTTGAAATTTAATAGGAAATGAAGTTTTATAGCAAATTAAGTTAAAAGTATTTTAAATAAATACATAACCTTTGTTTGAAAGTTTATTTTGAATAAACTTGGTGTTGTAATTAAGTAAATGATTTTAAAAGATGAAGTGTTTAAATCATTAATTTAACTTAAGGGTTCAAGTGAAGTAGTTAGTAATAATTAATTACAAAGATTTTTAAACAAGGTTTAAATGATAATTAAAGTAGTTGAATCAAGATAAGATGTTTATTCTTTAATTTATTGAGATCTTAATATAATTAAGAAATAATTGCTTTATGTAATTACATTAAAGAATAATAATTAAAGGTTAGTAAATTTATTATTTATGGTTAATTAATAAATGATTAAAGAATAATTAATCAAAATGATTTGTAATTAACCAGGATTAGTAATTCATAGAAATTAATCTGATTTGAATTAATCAGACAATTAACTTACCTTACTTATCGATATTGGATTCTATGGAATGTTGAATTGTTTGATATCCCTGATGTACGATGCTTTGTGATACATCCTGATTTATGTTATGATCTGTAATTTACTTATCTGTGATATATTACTATGTGAATATGAAACCCTTGACCCGTAAACGACATTTGAATTTCGATGCGACAGGGAGTCGGATTCCAGTTGGTTATCCGAAACCCACAGCGAAGTGTAATAATGAATCTTTGTGACTGATAAATTTATTTTATCTATGAATCTGTGAATGAAGATAAGCATTATCGATTTTACCGCTTATCGATATTGATATATCTGTGATGATTGATGATGTTGCACTATTGTGTAAAACCCCTGGACTACACCTTTACACACACAAATATGGATTTCACGTGGAAATCGGTTAAGTCACAGATGATGTAAATTCAATGTTTTGAAATTGAATTTTTAATTTCAATTGATTTTGAAATTTGAAATTTGGGTTTAAAGTGAAAAGCTTTTGAAATGGGATTTCAAAGATAAAAGTTATTTTGAATAACTTAATCGAGTTTTGAAATTTAAATAATTTGATTTAAATTTGAATTCAAGTTTTAAATTGAATTCTATGATTTGAAACTAGGGATTGAAGATGTTGTATAAGTTATATATGGGTTAAACCATTTTAAAGATATTGATTTGGGAATTTGAATCTTAATTCAAGGGTTTTAACTCGTGTAAATATAACTGGATTTTTCCAAAACGAAAACGACTTGTTTTCAAATAATAATAGCTTTCATTTTAAGAAAGGATTTCCCAATTGTGTTGAACGGTTTCAAGTTTGAAATAGAATTGAAATGTTTTGAAACTATGAAATGAGTCTTTGATTCAAAGACCGAATGAGTTAATCCAACTTGAAATAGAATGGTTTTGAAAGGCTATGAATGAATCTTTGGAAACGAGTTTTGAAAGCTATAAGTTAAATCTTGATTTAAGGATTTAACGAGATAATTCAATTAAAATGAAAATTGTTTTGAAATCCATGAATGGATCTTTGTGAATGGGGTTAACTTTGTGAAATAAATCTTTTTGTTTAAAAGATTAAAAGTGTGGAAATTGTTTAAACCATTGAAGGTTTTTGAAATGAATCTTTTTGTTTAAAAGATTGGAAATGGTAATTTGTTTTACCATTCGAATGAAAAGTTTTTAGCTTTAAGCTGTGATTTAACTGAGACCCCAGTATCCATATGATTTTTAATTGCGCTCGTTATTCGGTTTAGCCGGGAGAGGACCTTTGTGTCATATATCCCATTCCGAATAGTGATACGACGATATGGATAGCATTTGAAGACCGGTGGTGAAGACCGGGTATTTGCGAGAGCGATAGGATGACCTATCGATTGTCTCTGCACTGAGTAGCTACGGTATAGAGATTTCCTAAGTGATGGGAAGTCCGATCAGGATTGTGAATACCCGGATTGCAAGGGCTTCTTTGGAAGTGCCTTCGGTTCTGTTCGAACCCGGAACAGACTTGTATGGATGTGTGTCTGACGTTACACTTTGAGATGTAAAGCTGGTTTCTATCAAATACATTTCTGTTGGTGGCGGAGAATTTATTCTCTTAGCTTAACACCCTTCTCTGAGACGTACGAGCTCAGAGGTTATGTAGTTGATGGTTACTAGTGATACATTCCCAATTTGGTAATGTGGCATACGAAGTGCTGATGATCAGTTGTTGGTCAAAGCGTGGCTTTGTGAAAAAGCGTGGCTTTGTGAATGAGACTTCGTCGAGCCTCACAACCCGGTAATGGTCGAAACAGGAATGTTGCGACAAAGGTTTGTAGGGGTAGCGCCCCTAGGGTATGTCATTTCCTTCTGGATAAAAGGTGATATCATGGTATGGAGCCCAGATATTTTACCTATGTTGATTATACTTTGTGGCTGTTGCTTTATGATTGAGGATCCTCGGATAAAGGTCGGTAACGACCGGGGGATGACATAGCTCGTGTGTTAGTTACCTAGTTACAGCTGTACAGCGTGAGGTAGCGTCAGTGTGTTAGTTACCTAGTTACAGCTGTACAGCGTGAGGTAGCGTCGGCCTTTTGTTTGCAGAGATCCGGTTAGGATCCGGGGCGTCTTTCCAGAGGCGTTTCTATTTCGGTAAGGAAGTTCCTTAGCCTGATCATTTGTTGGAAATCCAAAGAAACAATACGAACCCTGTACGGTTTTAGTTGTATTACCTGCTATGGAATGTGGCGGTAACCTGCTATTGAACGTAGTAGCTATAGTAGGTATACGATGAAATGTTGTATGCTGGCTAAGATTAATATTATATTTTCGAAATGGTTTTCGACACTATGCACTAATGATAATAATATCGAGTGATTTTGCGTAGTAAGCATTTTTGACTATCATAAGAAGAAATCTCCTCCAATTCTGCGTTTGCATTGTGTGTGTGGTGGGAGGTCTTATGGTAGTTTCATTTTCGAAAAGCATTGCGGATTTCAATGTTTAAAAGCCTTTCGTGTTTGTTTAAAGATAAACTGTTTTTGTTGCTCACACCAGTCCCATGACTGATCCGGAGTTTATTGTTCCCTTCCTAAACTCTGGGTGCCCACAATTTTCCACACGGGCAGTCTAGAGTTGGGTTTTCTCAGATATTCAGGTTTAGTAGATTATCTGGAGCTAGTTCAGTTCTTGGAGTTCATGGACTGACGTTGCTTATCTTGGAGCATTCTATTGGAGACATTCTATCCGCTGTTGGGGTTATCTATTTTCTTTCCGCTGCTATTTCTTGTATCATATCTCTGATGTATATTGATATCTGTTGTATCATTCTGTTGTATCATATTGTATCAGATTTTGTATCTGTCATTATATCAATGTTATGTAATTGATATATTCTTCTTCCGCTATGTTGTTTACTTAATGTTGTTATAAGCTCCGGCGAATCGGATTTGAACGGTCGAATCTGCGGCATTCTAGTACAATGTGAAGTACGGATGTTGATTTTCGAGCGCGAAAAATCCGAGTCGTTACATAGAGTAACTCGACGGTAATCCTTCCATTTTCAAAAATATCCGGTCTTCAACACCGGTCTTCGAATGCAATTCATAACGACGTATCACATATTCGGAATGGGTTATACGACCCCATGGTCCTTTCCCGGCTAACCCGAATAGTGAGCGATTATTCAAAAATAAGTGTGGCATTCAAATTCATCCAATTCACAACAAATACCTACTCAAGGTAATTATTGATAGTCGGTTATTTAACTATCAATAAAGATGCGCAACATCATCAGATTCCAAATAATTTTCCCAATTATTTATTTTCCAAAATATCTTTACTAGATATAAAATTTCCACACTTTCAAAAATAAATCAATATTTATTTTTAAACAACTTCCCTTTCTTTTATAAATTCCATAGTGAATTTATATTTTCAAAAATATCTACTGATATACGATTTTCAATCGTTTTCAAATATTCAATTTCAATTTATCTTTAAGAAGATAAAATCTCAAAACGTTTCATTTCATTTTGGAAAACATTCCATACTTATTTAATAATAAGTGTTTCACAAATCTTTTATTTTCAACATTTGAAAATATTCGATATACTTAAATCAAAATTTAAGTATAAATTCATTCTTTAAGGAAAACATTACTATAACAACATTTATTTGAGTCAAAACGAATGTTACGTAAAACATCGTTACGACGACTCAAAATCACTAGTACAGGGATTCGAAATTTAAGATAGATATGTAAATCCCAATACTACATAAAAACATTTCCTTTTGGAAATCATTTACTATAACAACAGTGTTATAGTCCACCATTTCCTTATTTCTCGAAAACGCCTATTTCAACAATAAATGTTGAAATCTATGCTTTCGATTCATAATACATTTTAAAACATCTTTAAAATGTTTAACTTCATTTTTAATATCACTTCTTCAAAAATAAATCCATTTTATTTAATAATATATTCACTGTCCAAAATCGTGAATATAATTCACTTAACTCAATTTTAACCTTTTCTACACATTTATTTCAAGGATAATTCGCTATCCAGAATTGCGAATATATCTTCTTTAATAACCTTCTATATTTAATTTATCAAATTAAATTGGTTTCGAATTTATAAAACAACGTTTATAAATTCTATTTCTATTTTTTTTTACAACTTCGATTTATAAATCTCCTTTATAAATCAATTCGATAATTATTCCATTTAAAGGCAAAAATCCAATTTATAAGTAAACTTCTTATAAATCTTTTATTCTAAAATTCCATTCATTTTATAACTTCACCCTTTATAAATCTATAAACTTCATATCTTCACAATTTATAATTCTATAAATTTTCTATCTTCACAATTTATAATTCTATAAATTTTCTATCTTCACATATAAAAACTCGTTTTAAAGTCCCAATAATTTTAATTGCTAAATATCAATTTTTCTGTACATCTTTTATAATACTTTAAAAATCTCATTTTAACCCATTTTACAATTAAATCAACTTTCATTTCAAAAATCACGCTTTGGTTATATTTCACAAAAATCTTAACTTTTTATAACTTTAAAATTTTAACGTTTGTAAATTAATTCAAAAATTTAATAACGTATACTTACAAATAATCACTTTAAAAATCTCTTTAAAGTTAAAATCGTTATTTTAAAACTTCAAAAATTGAATCCAATGATGCAACGCATCAATTAGTCCATCACAACATCAAACATCATATATCATCATATGATACAGAATCTATATCAACATCTGTAAATAAATAAATACAATTGAGGAATCCAGTTGGATCCCTCCAACCTGTTTCCCTGCATCCAAAGACGTTAGCACAATACCAATTCCACTTCGAGGTGGAATATCGCGGTATATGGGTTTTATAAAAATATCCGCTTACTAACGGCGCAATAGGGTCTCATCCGCTATACGAGGCGGGAAGTCAATCAATCCAATATATACATATGCCAATA
The DNA here is from genome assembly GCA_030737815.1 of Allium fistulosum. Lineage (NCBI taxonomy): Eukaryota > Viridiplantae > Streptophyta > Magnoliopsida > Asparagales > Amaryllidaceae > Allium > Allium fistulosum. The sequence continues at coordinate 1,106,445,675 of CM060907.1, forward strand.
TGTATATATTGCTATATATATAGATATATCCTATCATATCTAATATCACATCCAATAGCAATCATATCAGTCAAATCAATAACTGTAATACCAAACATATTTTTGAGTGAGAAAAATCTCACCTTTGCTTTTAATTTGCCACCCATTTCCATTCCAGTTTGATTTCCCGATTTATAAACCTTGTATAGACAATTTTATACAATCGATTAATATTCGAATTTAATCGAACAACTCAATTTCTAACTTGATAAGTTTCAATTATACAATGATTTTAAATTTTAAAAATTTAAATTTGACTTTTAAACTAATTTCTTTTAACCTTTAAATTAATCTTTAATCAATCATTAACTAATCTCGTTTTTAAATTATTAATTACCTTGATAAATTAACCTTTAAATTAAATAAACTTAAGGATTTATTTTAAACAATAAAGAATTAAAACATTTAACCTAATTTATAAAAGGCTTTAATTTATTCTACATCTAGTATAAAACATTTATTATTTTTAACTAAGAAAAGGTTTAAAATTCGATTCATTAAAGTTCCAAAAACCTGGAATCACAATTTCTTTTTAAACTTTAAACCCTGAACTCAAGCAAAAACAACTCGTGTCTAAACGAAACCTTCCCGAGCAACTACTCGAGCCAGAGCCTATCTTCCCCGAAGAACACTTCGAGCTTCACCCAATCCTCCTCTGCTTCGAGACACTCACACGAATAACTCGAGCACACACCCGAGACTAACGTTCTTCCCCAACCAACTCAAAATACTGATACCAAAAGATGCCCGTATACGTGCACAATCGCGATGACCATTGCCGATCAACGTTGCAACCTCCAGCACGTCACTGATCATCCTCACCTTTGATCCTAACCACCCAAAGTTCATCACGAACCCAAAATCGTGATTTGGCTATTCGATCAAAACTCACGAAAACAGGAAAACCCATCAACACCCAAAACCCTACTTTCGATCCAACCAACTAATCCTTGCATTAGAAATTTTCTTTAGCATTTTTCCTATACTCGAGGATCATCAAGCTTACTTCACAGTAAATTTCAACAATTTAATTTTGTTGAATCTATAGATATTGATAAAAATCAATTCCGGTTCCTTCTTAAAACTGCACCTATAATTCTTACTTAAAAATTATGATTTTTATGTTAAAAATCTCAACTTTATGTGTTAAATCAAAATATGGGATTAAATAATCAAATCAAAACATTCGAATTTTAGCTTATGATTTCTTCTTTACTGGAACTTGATTATACAGTGTTTAAGCTACACTGTCCACCTTCAAAAATCCTTCCGGGCCGTGATTTCCAATTTAAAACAAGTTTGTTTAACTTAAATTCTTAAGTATAAAATATTTATATGAAAAAGTATTCAAAATTTTCTCTGTTTTACTTTGTTCAGAACTTGAAATATTGAAAAAACAGCTTTTAGTAAGCAACCAAAATCACAGAACAAATTGTTTGCAATATATATACAAACATAAAATTTTCCCCGAACCAACTAACAAGATCTATCTTTTAAAGAAGCATGTTCACTCACCTTATCAAAATGAAGACAGAGCACTCTAGAGCCTGAATCTAGAATTTTGGAAACAGAGATCTGGAATGTTGAAATCTGGAAATAGATAGATTTAGTTGCTATAACTTGCATGCCTGCTCGAGATGATTTGGTTTGAGTTGTTTTTAGGAGAAGAACAGAGACATTTATCACAGCCTGGCACAAGCATACACCTTTGTAAACCAGTTTGAAAAAGAGCACAGGAAACAAAGAAGTAAGGCCTGGAAATGTATTGGAGGCTGATATAAAGGAGGTTTACTCAGATTTATAAAACGATTGAACTGATGATGAGAAGTTGGTATATAGGAGAGAAGTTGACAGGGTATGGCTGAGGTTATCTTGCTCGTACATGATGAAGAGTAATGGCATTTATTATGTTATGGTGGCTGAACATCTTGTATTGTGGCTGAGATGATAGGGGTAAGTACTTTGTTTCTTATTTTACTTACTTACTTAAATATATATATACATGATGTCCTATTTTGTCTACAGCCTCTATTTAATTTGTATATGTACTTCTTTTGCAAGCCATTTCCTTTGTCTCTTGTATTCATACTTAACCAATTTGTTTCCCACATCTACATACTCATTTTTTTTCTTTCTTTTATTGGCTGATGCATCTTTCTTTTGTATGTTTACTTCATACTTCTCTTTACCTTACATATCCATATTTGTCTTGTTCTTGCATCCTTTACTGAGGTGGCTGCAAATATTTTAGTTAGTGCATTTGTTTTGTATGTATATGTCTAGAATAAGTATGGTCTGGTTTGTTGTTTATATGTGAATGTATTTTATTTGCTATGCTTTTGTTTATAAATTTTATTTATTTCTAATTTCCAATAATTAGTTTAACTTACATATAAATTTCCAACTTAAATACTTATCATCTTGTATTTACATGGTATTTATATTTTTACTTTATTTATTTTTGTATGACTACTTATTAATTTTCAACTATCAACTTTTCCTAAGTCGTTTATTAAAATAATATTCCAAATCCAATATATACATATGTATATATACAATACTTTAAATTCAAATGACTTATACAGAATTCATTCGAACTTGGGGAAACTCGCATCACTTTATAATTAATTTTACAAATTTTTACTCAAAAATTCATTTAATTATAAATTTAAATAAATTAAAATCTAGGGTCGTTACACTATGTTTTCTAGAGAATAAATAAAGTAGTAATTTCAATTTAATCAAGTTATTATTGAGTATTTCTATTGTATTTACTTTTGAATCACTCTCATCCACCTCTATATCAAACTTTAACAAGGTGATGCTATGAATTCCCAACAAAACATCTTCTCTCAACCATTTATCCTCTCACCCAATAAAATACATCACTCAGACGCTTGCACCCAATAGTCCGTAGTTGTCTTATTTCTCAAAGTCATAACTCTACTTCTCCTCTATCTCTCTTCAAACACCAAAATTAAATATCCACCATCTAAATTATTGGTAGCCGATCTTTTTTCCTTATATGTTTCATTTATACATATTATTAAGAGATTTTGAGTAATTTTTTAAGGAGAAATAATGAACCATATTATCTAATGTTATTTTTTTAATCAAAAAGGGAATAGAAGATCCCCTGTTATATTCGTAAACATATATATTGATGCATTTTTATGCATATAAAAGAATTATGTTTAGTAATATATACATACATACATATACACACACACATACGTGTGTGTGTGAAAAATTAACTAAATTTCAAGATATATGTGTGCGTTGTGTTTGTGTGTTAGAACAATTGATATGTTCGGATCAAGTTGTTGTTGAATTGCATATGGAATTGTATAGTTAATCATAAAATGTATTTTTAAAAACTATTATAATGATTAAGTGTGTAATTAATCAACTATAATTATTTATTCAAGAATGTTTAAATAGTTAGTAATATAAATATTTGGCTTACTTTTTAAAATTTAACTTGTGCAACTATTTGGATTAAATTTAGCGTTATAATATCACATTTAGAAGAAGAAATAAATATACAAAGGAAGGAAAGTAAGATTTAACTTTCCCTAATTAATATGCGTATATAAATATGCATATATGTATATGCATATTTTTCATTCTAACTAGACAATCAAATTAATTTTGCTACAACATATTAATTTAGGCATCAAGTTACCTAATTATTATCATTATTGCTCAAAAGTGGGTGTGACGGTATGGTAAACCGTGTTTCTCTCTTCCTTCATCGTTTTCTTGTTCTCAATTAGGTCATTGATCATATTCGTTGTTTTATTTACATTTACCTTTGTATGCTAATTGTAAATAATTGTTTTTGAGAATCAATATAAAGGGTAGTTGGGTAGAACTTTATGCGTTGGCTCTTTTTTATTGGTTTGTATGTTTGGAATTATTATCACCGTTGCTTATATTTAAGTACCACTATTTTTATCTAGCATTATATCTTTGTATCTTAGGTGATATAAGATCTTCAAATAGGCTTCCACAAATTATATATTATATATTCGCTACAACGCAACAAAATAAAAAAAACCACAAGGCAAGGCGTAGTTTTGGATTTGGATGGTTGTTGAGATGTAAGACCCAATTTCCTTCTCAAAGAGTGCCTTTTGATTGAAAATGATTAGGGTATTCAAATGCCTATGATGTAGGGACCTTTGTAATCAATGATCTTCTTGAGTCGGTTGAAGGTGATGAGAAGATTCTCTCAAATATAGAGTAGAGAAGTTGGAAGAATAAGAAGGAGATTGCGTAGTTTTGCCAGTATGTTATGATTCGGTTTTACACCATATAGCATGCTGCGAATTTGTGAAGGCTATGTGGGACAAGTTGGTATCTTTATACGAATCTAAAAGTGCTAGCAGTAAGGCTTTTCTTTTTCGAAATTTGGTTCGATTAAGCTTGATGGAGTTGTGGCAGAGCATTTAATTGAAATTTAAAGTGTAATAAAAAGGTTGACAAGTATGGCTGTCAAATTTGATGATAAATTGCAAGCTCTTTAGTTGATAAGCTCACTTTTAGAGAGTTGCAAAACATTTGTTGTATCATTGAGTAATTCTAATGCTATGATCTATCTTATTAGTTACCATTTAAAGTAGTCTCTTGAATAAAGAGCTTAGAAGTTAAGGGACAATCATGAAATAAGTTTAGGATGAGACTATTGTAGCAAGGGTCTCAAAGAAGAATATAAAATCAAAGAAGTTCGCCGATGGTAAATATTTTTTAAAAGGCATCAATTTTTTGTAATTGTCCTAAAATGTTTATTTTCACAAAAAGTGTGAAGCATATAAGAGTGATAAAAAAGGCTATACATAGCAATAGACGTAGCAGTATTTGGACCGATATAGCTAAAGGTATTGATAGTGATACTTCTTATGATGTCCTCATTAGTGATGCTAAGCCTTGGAAAATGGATTCGAGTGTAATTTTCACATATATACTGTCATGAGGTGTTTTTCTTCAAATTAGAAAATTTTCGACATGGTTAAAACTACCAATGGAGTTGCACGAATAGTTTGTGATGTTGTATCTATTTGGTTTTATATACATGATGGTGTGGTTAGAGAGGTCTTGAGCACGTGACATGTAACTACTCGTTCGCATAATCTCATTTTTCTTGGTCAGTTAAAACGCCACGGTTGTAGTGATTAGTTGAGGGTGATCAAGTGCAAGCATATTATGATGGGTAGAGTTATGAATCATGGAAACCTTATACATTGGTTGGTCATGTAGGTGGCAATAGGAAGCGAGTGACAATTGAAGTGTCTAGTAATAGGTAGGTGGAGAGGTTATTGTGTGTACTACTTTTGATGATTGCTTGGTGATTATATTTTCAATAGGAGTTTAATGTTGATTATGCCTAAGGTATCAATGTTGATCGTGTAGAGAGCTCAGATTCAGGAGTAGATGGGTTTCGAGTTGGAAAACCCATATAGACTTTAGGAAGGAATCTATGGTATTGAAAATGTTTTTGAGGTTGAGTGGTTTGATATACCTTATGGTGGGAGATGCATCACTGTAGGGGGTAGTAGTAGTTTGTTATTTTGTCTGATTAAGTAAAAGGGATTTATGGTTGATTTGAAGATGATAAGTGTGACGCCCCACCTCTATACCCACGCTAGACAAGAACACTACGGTGTAGTGCTGTCGACTAGCACGGAGAATAAGGTTGTTGAGGAGCGACCATCCGTGTAACTTCTTTGTGCGAGCACCGATATGGTAGATAGAATAGAATGCATATCATTTAAGGAGGAAATCCGACATACCGATACAAACTCAAAGCTATCACACGGTGGCTATATATAATCTTCGGAAACAAACATAGAAATAATCATAACATAAATCAGTCACAGACATCCATATCACAAAGGCGGAAGAAGATATGAATAAATATATATCACATAAAAGTGTACATCAGAGTAGTGGTCGGAAAGATCCACGATAATACAAAAGGATAGCAACACGTGCTATACAAAAGAATAAGTACACAACATAGAGTCTATATCTCAAATGTGTACAACCAAAAACTACTAATCTATGTAGTTAGCCAAAAGTCAGAATAATCCTGAAGAGAAGTCAAGCAGAAGCACCTGTAACATCTCGGTCTGACCCGAGTATTATTTATAAGAAAATAATAAACGGATCAGTCTAGCTATAAATATCAGATGATATGGTATAAAGTAAAAGACGTGGCATGAACATGTAAAAACCATCGTGGCATACTACTATAAGTATGTAATTAAAAATCAATAAGAGATCAATCAATATCACAAGAATCTTCTCAAAGATAAAATAGGGTATCATACCCTAAACTTGTATTCATAACAAGTCAATGACAGATGAATTCACCAATGCACAAAAACTGATATCATATCAATGAAAATCATGAAAAGTGGTGAAGCACAAATTCCAGAAATCAACACCAGAAATCCAGAAATCACATAAAAAATGGGGAAAAAGGCCTAAGACATGAACGGTAGTATGCAAACTCACCAACGCGTGAAACACATAAACGAGAAGCTATCTCATGGAAGCTATCCATTAAATTTCCACACAGAAATGGCCCGAAGACCATGGGGTGCTACCCCATATATGTGATGGCGAAACATCACAAAAGTGGGGTCTAGTCTCCCTCGCAGACAAAGAGACATCGCTCAATCGCTAGTCTAAATCACAAAAATGATCGTCATGATCATTAGGAAGTGTCAATTACACTAAGCCAGTAAATATATGAGTTTAACTTCATGTCCCATAACCACTAGCTTAACTTAAATATTTACGAACAAACTGTAGATCTCCACTAGGAAATTGTCACAAAAGGGTTCAATCGAACAAGTCCAAGAGCTAACCGACGAAGTGAACGCAAGCGTTTCATACCACTCGTTTTTACTAAGTCGTTTAAGTTGATTTCTCATCCGAGTGAAGTAAAGGCTTGTATATACTAGTAGATTGGAAATCGGTTTGAGGAAACGAACTTTTGATATTTAAAATAGTGTTGAAATCGTTTTGATGAAAGAGTTTTGATATTTACTACTAGTATTGAAACCTTTATATTTTTGAAGTGACAAATCACAAAAACGATTGTAGAAACAATCAATCATCAAAATTCACATACGAAGACGTGAATTAAATCCAAAGAAATTGATACTAAATCCATCAAAATGGATATTCACATAAAATCCATAGAAAGAAGTCATCAACGTCGGTAAAAGCGATAACGGCTAATTGGATCGACAAAACTCGATTAACATTGGAAGTTTTACTCAAAATTAGGCAGATAAGCAAAATTGGGAATTTCCAGACGTTTGAGGGGTTGGTCCAGACGTCTGGATTTAGTCTCTGGAAATATTCCAGGAAACTATCCAGACGTTTGAAACCTAAAATCAGACGTCTGAAAGCATTCAGACATCTGGGGAAAAGTCCAGACGTCTGGATTTGGTTTCTGGAAATATCCCAGAAAACCAACCAAACGTCTGAAAACATAAATCAGACGTCTGACATCTTTTCAGACGTCTGGAACAATGGTTCAAACGTCTGAAATTAGTCACTGCCCTTTTTATTTTTCTGCCGTATGTTATATTTCACCAGGAGGCGAAACCAGACGTCTGGCATTGACCTCCAGACGTCTGAACACCTAATCTGGGCAGAAATTTACCTAGGCCAAGATGGCCAAAACGTTCTCGGAAGCGATCGAGCAAGCAATGACAACTAAGGATTTACGTCTAGCGACAACTCGGCCTTAAAGGCTGCTCGATACACTCCGAATATCAATGTCCAAATGTCCATAGAAGGATTTTCATAAAATTGGACCCAAACACCAAAATTGAAGGATTCACAAAACCAATTCAAATCACAACAAGTGAACACGAAATAGATGATAGGAATTCATACCTAACAACAAAGATAATTATAGGCATAGATGTGAGATAAAAATCTCACCTTTTACACAAAAACAATGAAGAGGAAGCTATAGAGCAAGGCAAGGACAATCACTCTTCAATCCCAACTCAACAAGCTTGAATCTAAGCTTAAAAGAGAAATATTTCCTAAAGTTAGGTTTAGAAATTTCTGAAATTGAAAGGAGAATGAGTTGGAGAAGAAGAAGGAGATGCTTACCAATAGCTTCTCTTCGAATTTGGAGCAAGAACTTGAGTTTGCAAAAGAAAACTAGGGCTTGGAGTTTTAATTTCCCATTCCTCTCTCCATTGTTGTAAAAGCTTGAGTATTAGGAAATAGAAGTAAGGTAATGAAGAGAGGAGGGGTGAGGCTTGGGACTAATGAGCTGAAACAAGACCAAAGTTCTAAGTGGAAAAAGTAGCAAAATCCTACTATCTCCAAACATATCGAAGTTTATACTTGAAAAAGATCGCAAACGTCATTTTGAACTCAACGGAGATGGTATCGAGTCCTAATTTGACCGTATGCAAAAAGTAGCTTTTCAGACTAACATCCGACTAACGATAAAATATTTAAATAAAATATTTAAATATAAAATCGATAAATATGCGGGTTGTTACAGACTCCCCTCCTTAAAGAAATTGCGTCCTCGCAATATATAAGATGGAAATAAAAAGTAACAACCATAAAAGCATATTAACACAAAAGAAATTTGAAATAAGAAGTTTACCTCAAAGAGCATGAGAAAGCAAGTCCGAGTGTGTTCGCTCGATGAATTCTCTAATTTCCCAAGAGTAGTCCTTAGGATTAGAGGACCATTGAACTTTAACAAGCGGAACATCTTTATTTCGAAGTCGTTTGACCTCCGAAGCAATAATTTGAATAAGATGCTGCTCATAAGTTAAATTCGGCGAAACTTCAATCTCTTCCACAACACCGGGGTCAAGATTAGATTCGAAATCCCGAAGGCATTTCCGTAATTGAGAAACGTGAAAAACGTCATGCATGGCAGCAAACTGAGCCGGTAATGAAAGGCGATAAGCCCTAGAACAAATACGTTCGGTGATAGGAAATGGCCTAATATATCGAGGCGCTAACTTTCCCGATCGACTGAAACGTACAACACCCTTCATAAGGGAAATACGAATAAATACAAGATCTCCCACAGAAAATTCTAATTTTCTTCTTCGGTTATCGGCATAGGATTTTTGTCTACTCTGGGCTTCTTTCATCCTATGACGAATAAGTTCAATCTTTTCTGTGGAATCACGAATGAATCCGGACCTAAAACCAGATTCTCACCGGCCTCAAGCCAACAAGAAGGAGATCGGCATGGCCTTCCATAGAGTGCCTCAAAAGGAGCCATACCAATACTCAAGGTTTTAAATCTCGCTAATCTCGGGCGAGATCTCGGGCGAGATCTCGTTTTCAAGCCTGGGCGATTCGAAACAACTAATTTCGTTTGAATCTCGTCTGACCCAAATCTCGGACGAGATTTCAGTATCTCGTTCGGTATCTCGGACGAGATTTAACAGCGAGATATCGGCCGAATTTTTGAATTTTGGAAAAAATCAACTCTTTTTCCGTATTGGGCTAGCTCATCCTTTACCTTAATTTAAGCCTTCTTAATTGTACTTTTTTTAACCCTTATTTCTTATATAAATCTCATTTAATCTTCGTCTCTTATTTTACGGCAGTGACAAGTGTAAGAAGATGATAAAATCTACATCGATTATGGTAAGTATTTCACTTTATGATTTTCATTTAGGTTTCTGATCCAAATTAATTTACATCCGATTTCATTTTTCTTTTTTCGACACTTTCTTGAGTTTCTTTCCTAACCCTATTTTTTTGCGGCTATAAATTTTGGGCTTCACTTATTTAACTTTATGTTCTAAATGGATTCCCAATTTGATTTCATTTAGTCTTTGCTGCTATAATTTTTTTCCTCAAGGCTTATTTTTAAGCAATAAAGGAATTCTCTTTCATCTATTAATTTCATTTGATGATTACATGTTCATTCGTATATCATTTTTTTGCTTTTCTTATAATATTACTAAATGTTTGAAATTGTTTGTACTATGTATGCTATTTTCTACATTTGTTTGAAATATCTATGTTATTAGTTGCTTAATGAGATTTTGTTTGCTAATAATTTAATACTATAATCAGACATAGAATATCTTAATTCTACTTGTAAACTTTTGTATTTGAAGTTATAAAATTAAGATTTCCCTTGCAGCACTATAAATCATAAAAGGTAGAAATGAGATATTATATTGTGTAGGAAAGTTAAGTGAATGATCAAACAAAGTAAAGGTGCATATGTTATGGTTTGTTTCTTGTCTACTTTATCTCATATGATATTATATTGAACATTATTCATGAAATCTAGTTATTTGTTTATTTTACATGATACAAGTGATATTTTTCCATACTAAATTACTAATGATAAGCGTGATATATTCAAGGTAAGTGCATAGTGTTTTTCTTAAGGTAGTGACTAGTATTATAAATTTAGGTGTATGAAAACTAATTTTCGACATGACATATACTCCGAGATAACTCCGAAATGAATTTTAGAAACCGAGATGTAAATCCGAGATGGACGACTGAGATGCACTCATCTCGTTCGAGATCTCACCCGATACGAGATAAGCTATCTAAATTCTACGAGATGAGACGTGACCGAAATCCGAGATTTAAAACCTTGCCAATACTAGATTGGAAGCTGTTATTATAGGAAAATTCAACAAGTGAAATATGATCTTCCCAACTTCCACCAAAGTCAAGCACACAAGCACGAAGAAGATCTTCAAGAGTTTGGTTCACACACTCAGTTTGTCCATCGGACTGGGGGTGATAAGCGGTGCTAAAGTTAAGCTTCGTTCCCAAAGCTTTTTGAAGACTCTTCCAAAATCCACTAGTAAACAATGGATATCGATCACTAACAATGGAAGTAGGGACTCCATGTAATTTAACAATTTCTTTGATAAAGAGTTTGGCCAGTAGAGGAACGGTTCGGTTCGACCGAACGGGAATAAAATGGGCGGATTTAGTAAGTCTGTCAACTATCACCCATAAGCTATCATGACCCGAACAAGAACGGGAAAGGCCATAACTAAAATCCATGGAAATTTGATCCCACTTCCAAATTGGAATTTCTAAAGGTTGCAATAACCCACCTTGCCTTTGTGAAGTTGGCAAGTCATGCAACACTTAACAAAGTTAGCAATAATAGATTTTATTTACTCCCAATAATAAAGTCGCTTCACCTCGGCGTACATTTTACTACTACCGGGATGAATGGTAAATTCAGAATGATGAGAATCTTCTAAAGTATCTTTACGAAGATCACTAATATTTGGTACGATAAGTCTACCAAATTTTTGAATGCCGCCACGAAAATCAATATCGAAGTCTTTCAACTTTCAATATTAATTTTATCCCTACAACTTTGGCTAAGAAGAGCCAATTCGGGATCTAGTCTTTGAGCTTCAAGAATGCGGTCTGAAAGAGAAGGATGAGCCTCAAGGCTACATAAGATGAACATGAATGGGAAACATGATCTCGAATTTCACAAGTGGATGAAACCTCGAGATCCTTCCATTCGGATATCATCCTGAAAACAACCGCTTGTCGCTTGCGACTAAGTGCATTGGCAACACGATTTCCCTTTTCCGGGGTATAAAGGATATCAAGATCATAAGATGCAAGGAATTCGAGCTAACGTGGTTGACACAAATTAAGTTCCTTATGAGAAATTAGATATCCCAATAATTTATAATCGAGGTGGAGAACAAATTTCTCCCCCAAGATGATGATGCCAAACTTGGAAAGAAAAAATAATAGCCGCAAGCACCAAATCATAAGTGACATACCTAGTCTCGATCGGCTTTTAAGATTTAGAAGCACAAGTGATTGCGCGCTCTCTTTTGCAAGAGAATGGCATCCAAACCAATACGATTAGCATTGGTACAAAAGATATGGTTTTGGTTCCCTTCGGGAATCACAAGGGTAAGAGTACCGAAAAGAAAGAATTCAATCTTCTTTCCGGAAAAGCTAAAACTTTCAAAATCACAATTACCCTTTTTAGAAAAATTTACATTTTACAAGTCAATTTATTGTGTCTGACTGTCTCATCAAAGCGTTTAGGAAATCCCTATCGATCACGTTGATCAAGCGCATCGACCAGAATTCTTAAAACTCTAAATGGGCAATACAACACAAAATCATCTTCTATATGATGAAAATATCTCTTAAAAGTTTTGAGAATATTCTTTGCTTGTTTAATTAAAAATCAAATTGTACTTATGAATAAATCTTATGAAAAAGGTTTGCAAAATTTTAAATTTCTATTTTCACCCAAAATTAATAAATACAAGAATGGAATTATTGAGATATTCATAGAATACTCGATTTATAAATTGGATGAAATAAGCTGGATAAACCGAATGTCATAATAAGTCATTCATAAGAAGCATAACGAGTGCGGAATGTGGTAAGTGGAATGCTAACTCCCGCAACTCCTAGCTAATGAAATCCGGGGGCAAGGTCAAACTGGAAAGACCTTATCACCACTTAAAAGATTGCTTAGGTAATGATCCTAAAACCAGCTCAAAGATTCTGGAAAATTCACAACTTCTCAATTGAGAGAAATAATCCTTTACTCAACATGTGAGCTTAAAGAATAAGATGATGCCATTAATTTGGAATCGAAATCACAAAGGAAAAATATGAATCTGCATAACAGATTAAAAATGTCGAAAATGAATAGTCCATACTGAAAAATAGGATATGGGCCTCACAATGATGAAACCAATCCTTTCACGCAAATCAATTCTGAAACCTAAACAACGCATAACATGCAAATCGGTTCGGAAAGAAAAATCACATGAAACAATTTCGACATCAATAAAAAGCAAATTGAGTGTTGCAGATTCACCAACCGGATACGCAATTCTCAAAGAAGTCATCAATCCCAAAATGTTTTTAGAAAAAGAATCAACAAGTTCTTTTGATATAAAAAGGATAAGATGAACCCATATCGAAAAGAACTCGAATAGGATAATCACAAAACAAGTGTAATCAAGGATTAAATAAGAAATACCTTGACCAAGAGAAGGGTTGCTAGGGGCTTGCAGCTTTCCCTCTCTCCTACTTTGAAGTTTGGGACACGTAGATATATGATGACTTGAACTTTTGCAATAGCGACAATAGAGGGGTTGCGGACACTCCTTGGAATAGTGGTCCGTGGAACCACAATTGAAGCATTGTTTCCGACTAGCGGTAGGAGTATCAACTACCAAAGTTTCTTGTTCCACTTCCTTCTTTCTTTGAAGTTTGGAACAGGAAGACATAAAATGGTCCGCACCTTTACAATAGCGGCAAGAGATAGGTCTAGGACACTTATTTATATGGTGGTCCCTAGAATCATAATTGTAGCATCTTCCAAGATTAGGGATTGGAGTCTTTTCTACCAAAGTAGGTTGCTTCACCTTCTTATCGGGATAAGGGCTTTTGAACTTAATGTGCCTCTTCTTGGAAATCCCAATATCACTATCAATTCCCTTATCAGCCTCTTCATGTCGAAGAGTGATATCCACAAGTTGATTGAAAGGAACTTCAAGTTTCAAAGGTAAAACCATTTCGGGGATCTTACCCAAAGCACAGATAAACCTTTGATTCTTAGCAAGATCCAAAAGTTGTTGGGCAGACATGAATACGCCATCCAGAGAAGGACTACTGGATTGACTAGCACTAGGACTGCCAGAATTAACCATCTCTTCTTCTTTAAGAAAGGAGGAAGAAGAAAAAGGTTATTCTCAGAATGACTATCAAGCAATCTTGATAGATAAAACAAGGAATCATAAAAGAAAATAGGATGAATCGGTACGAAGACTCGAATTAATCCTAAGGTACAACTCCTAAGAAGGACTTAGGACGATGATCCTTGTTAAGTTATTCTACATTGTTCCGTAGTTTGGCTCTGATACCAAGCTGTGACGCCCCACCTCTATACCCACGCTAGACAAGAACACTACGGTGTAGTGCTGTCGACTAGCACGGAGAATAAGGTTGTTGAGGAGCGACCATCCGTGTAACTTCTTTGTGCGAGCACCGATATGTCAGATAGAATATAATGCATATCATTTAAGGAGGAAATCCGACATACCGATACAAACTCAAAGCTATCACACGGTGGCTATATATAATCTTTGGAAACAAACATAGAAATAATCATAACATAAATCAGTCACAGACATCCATATCACAAAGGCGAAAGAAGATATGAATAAATATATATCACATAAAAGTGTACATCAGAGTAGTGGTCGGAAAGATCCACGATAATACAAAAGGATAGCAACACGTGCTATACAAAAGAATAAGTACACAACATAGAGTCTATATCTCAAATGTGTATAACCAAAAACTACTAATCTATGTAGTTAGCCAAAAGTCAGAATAATCCTGAAGAGAAGTCAAGCAGAAGCACCTGTAACATCTCGGTCTGACCCGAGTATTATTTATAAGAAAATAATAAACGGATCAGTCTAGCTATAAATATCAGATGATATGGTATAAAGTAAAAGACGTGGCATGAACATGTAAAAACCATCATGGCAAACTACTATAAGTATGTCATTAAAAATCAACAAGAGATCAATCAATATCACAAGAATCTTCTCAAAGATAAAATAGGGTATCATACCCTAAACTTGTATTCATAACAAGTCAATGACACATGAATTCACCAATGCACAAAAACTGATATCATATCAATCAAAATCATGAAAAGTGGTGAAGCACAAATTCCAGAAATCAACACCAGAAATCCAGAAATCACATAAAAAGGGGGGAAAAGGCCTAACACATGAACGAGAGTATGCAAACTCACCAACGCGTGAAACACATAAACGAGAAGCTATCTCATGGAAGCTATCCATTAAATTTCCACACAGAAATGGCCCGAAGACCATGGGGTGCTACCCCATATATGTGATGGCGAAACATCACAAAAGCGGGGTCTAGTCTCCCTCGCAGACAAAGAGACATCGCTCAATCGCTAGTCTAAATCACAAAAATGATCGTCATGATCATTAGGAAGTGTCAATTACACTAAGCCAGTAAATATATGAGTTTAGCTTCATGTCCCATAACCACTAGCTTAACTTAAATATTTACGAACAAACTGTAGATCTCCACTAGGAAATTGTCACAAAAGGGTTCAATCGAACAAGTCCAAGAGCTAACCGACGAAGTGAACGCAAGCGTTTCATACCACTCATTTTTACTAAGTCGTTTAAGTCGATTTCTCATCCGAGTGAAGTAAAGGCTTGTATATACTAGTAGATTGGAAATCGGTTTGAGGAAACGAACTTTTGATATTTAAAATAGCGTTGAAATCGTTTTGATGAAAGAGTTTTGATATTTACTACTAGTATTGAAACCTTTATATTTTTGAAGTGACAAATCATAAAAACGATTGTAGAAATAATCAATCATCAAAATTCACATACGAAGACGTGAATTAAATCCAAAGAAATCGATACTAAATCCATCAAAATGGATATTCACATAAAATCCATAGAAAGAAGTCATCAACGTCGGTAAAAGCGATAACGGCTAATTGGATCGACAAAACTCGATTAACGTTGGACGTTTTACTCAAAATTAGGCAGATAGGCAAAACTGGGAATTTCCAGACGTCTGAGGGGTTGGTCCAGACGTCTGGATTTAGTCTCTGGAAATATTCCAGAAAACTATCCAGACATTTGAAACCTAAAATCAGACGTCTGAAAGCATTCAGACGTCTGGGGAAAAGTCCAGACGTCTGGATTTGGTTTCTGGAAATATCCCAGAAAACCAACCAAACGTCTGAAAACATAAATCAGACGTCTGACATCTTTTCAGACGTCTGGAACAATGGTTCAAACGTCTGAAATTAGTCACTGCCCTTTTTATTTTTCTGCCGTATGTTATATTTCACCAGGAGGCGAAACCAGACGTCTGGCATTGACCTCCAGACGTCTGAACACCTAATCTGGGCAGAAATTTACCTAGGCCAAGATGGCCAAAACGTTCTCGGAAGCGATCGAGCAAGCAATGACAACTAAGGATTTACGTCTAGCGACAACCCGGCCTTAAAGGCTGCTCGATACACTCCGAATATCAATGTCCAAATGTCCATAGAAGGATTTTCATAAAATTGGACCCAAACACCAAAATTGAAGGATTCACAAAACCAATTCAAATCACAACAAGTGAACACGAAATAGATGATAGGAATTCATACCTAACAACAAAGATAATTATAGGCATAGATGTGAGATAAAAATCTCACCTTTTACACAAAAACAATGAAGAGGAAGCTATAGAGAAAGGCAAGAACAATCACTCTTCAATCCCAACTCAACAAGCTTGAATCTAAGCTTAAAAGAGAAATATTTCCTAAAGTTAGGTTTAGGCATTTCTGAAATTGAAAGGAGAATGAGTTGGAGAAGAAGAAGGAGATTCTTACCAATAGCTTCTCTTCGAATTTGGAGCAAGAACTTGAGTTTGCAAAAGAAAACTAGGGTTTGGAGTTTTAATTTCCCATTCCTCTCTCCATTGTTGTAAAAGCTTGAGTATTAGGAAATAGAAGTAAGGTAATGAAGAGAGGAGGGGAGGCTTGGGACTAATGAGCTGAAACAAGACCAAAGTTCTAAGTGGAAAAAGTAGCAAAATCCTACTATCTCCAAACATATCGAAGTTTATACTTAAAAAAGATCGCAAACGTCATTTTGAACTCAACGGAGGTGTTCTCGAGTCCTAATTTGACCGTATGCAAAAAGTAGCTTTTCGGACTAACATCCGACTAACGATAAAATATTTAAATAAAATATTTAAATATAAAATCGATAAATATGCGGGTTGTTACAATAAGCTTTTGTGTTTTATTCGATAAGATAACATTATTTTTTTTTCTTTAGTAAGGCGGCTTGGTTGAAATTGGAGATTGAGTGTATGTTGGAGATATATGGTTTTACATCAAGGTAGAATGTTAAATTTTTGTGATACAGAATCACATTTATAAGAGGATATAAATATAGCAAAAGCCAACACGGTTGGCTTAGTAAGTTTGTAATTTAGACCGCAAGATTAAAAGTTACGATTTCAATGTCAATGATCGACATATGTTGACATTAATGAACCAAATTAAAAAAAATATTAGGAAAATTTTATTTGGACAGCGTATATTACTTTCTCTACACCATATATTTCTAATAAACCTTAGGACAAAAATGCCTTTATTTAACTAAAGAATTAATCGATTATAGAATGCAAAATGTATGGGATACAAATCCTTTTTGTCTAATTGTATATAGTCAATATAATTTATTTAATAAAGTAACCAAAATTTCTACAAATCATCAAATAAACTAAACATTAGTTTGTTTCTGGTATCATATTTTATTCGTACTCTCCAAAGTTTATTTGTACTTAACCAATTTTAGTATTTTTCACTTTAAAGCAAACGCCCAAAATTTAAATTTAAAATGCAATACTAAAATAATCACAAAATATGAAATTCGTCTCCATCTATTTCTTAATTTACATTAAGTTTAATATAAAAGGATGTATAGTTTAAAATTTTAATATTCAAAAACTAAATTGAAATTAGTCAAATTCTATTCAAACACATCAATTTATTTAGTAGCCCCTCTTCTTTTGGCAAAAAATTTATACCTACATTTTCACTGAGTAGCCCCCTCTTATTTTTATTTTTTTTCCAACTCTACCTCTTCCTCACTCGTTTACTCAACCTAACACACTCAGCCCCAATTCAACACATAACACCTGACCAAAAAAACCTTAATAAATTCAACCTCCCTCAATTGCCGCATCTTCCTCCACAGCCTCACCTCAAACCGCAAGCCGCACTTGATTGACACAAAGTCGCAAGCTTCACCTTAACCCGCAAGCCTCCCTCAAGCCGCAAGCCTTGCCTCAACGCAAAGTCCAACCTGGGAGTTCAACGGTAGGCTATGTAATTGATCTAGGGTTTAAGGAGTTTACCACGTTTGCATGGTGTGTATTCTTACCACACACAGTCAGTGCGTGGTAAATCAGAGTTTGTAATAAAATACAAACACCGTTTTTTATTTAAGGATATTTTGGTCTTTAAAATTCAAGTATTTTAAGGGGGGTTACTAAGTAAATTGATGTGTTTGAATAGAATTTTCCTTGAAATTATTGTATATAAACAATCAAATAAATTAATATTCCATACAAAGTGCTTTGGTTTGGAATTTAAAAATTGCAAAAGTGAATTTGGGGAGTTTAAGAATTAGTGCTCCTTAGTTCAATTAACATATAAAGGAGAGTTAATGAAATAAGGCAAGTCTTTTGTTTTATTCTAAGGGAAGTTCTGTAACGTGTATGGTGTATATTAATATATATTATTTTAGTAAATTTTTTGGTTTATATATAGTGATTTACGGTGTATGAATATAATTTACCAAAATATTACACAAAAGGAATGAGTAAATTTGGACTTTCCCTAATTAATATGTGTAAATAGATATGCATATCTCTCTCCCCACTTGGATAATAAATTTATTTTTCACTTAGAGTAATTTGATAATTATAAATATAGCTTAAAAGAGATTGTGGAATTATGAAAATATTTGGTATTTCTCTCTTTTTTTGTCCTTTTTCATCTTCACCAAACACTGAAAAGCCATTTCCATACAGATTAAGTTTCCATTCACAATTGGATTATCAATTCTATCTTTTTACTTTTATTTGGTAGAAGATTAATTGTAAATAATTATTTTTGAGAACCAAAGGTTGTTGGGTGGAAACTATTGCGTTAGTTCTTTTCGATTGCTATGTTTGTTTGGAATTATAATCACCTTTGTTTTTGTTAAAATGTTATTAATTTTGTCAAATATTATCCCTTTGTGTCTTGGGCGATACAATATAGGCCTCCAAAACATATATATATATATATATATATTCTTTTATTAGGTTTTTTGCAATAAAAATCATAACAAAATGGATATTTTACTTTAATTTATATGATATTATGACAAGATGTGATATTTGGGGATTTGTTAACTGCATATATTATAGTTAGTGGTGATTAATTCTAAGTTGTATTGGACTTATATTTATTAATTCATTATCTAGTTAATACTTCGTACGAATAGGGATAATATACAAGAAAAGCTATTATATATTTTCCCATATATTATTGTTTTTATTATTTTACAATATAATTTAATATATGATACCTATATCTCAAATTATGGACAAATGTTTAATTTTATATGAAATCAAGCATTAATTCAATATATATGCATCACTTTATGAATATTTGTTATTGTGCGTGAGCGTAGTTTCCTTCTATAACTCAATGACTCTCCAATTATACACACACACACACATATTTTGAGTGTGTGTGCATGATTATTGATGTGATTTTATAAAATCATTTGCCTTAAAATATTGACATTATCTTTATATGACATTACATAATATAAGAATAAACAAATTTAAGTTTGAATACTATGAATGAGTAAGATGATAGGAAATTTTTGTGACTGTAGTTTCATCCCAGATGTATTATGAGAATTACTTGATATCAGAGTTTCTAATAGAAATATACTATAGGAAATTTAACATATAAAATTCTAAAGAGTCCAATATCTATTAAACTAATCGACTATGGGGTACCACACCAACTTTATGATAACCAGTCATGTTCTCACTAATCAAACAATCTTCTACTCGAACATTATCTGGATATACTAGGTCATGGATTTGTTTATAACTTTAAATGGAAAATAGGAGTTGTCATTTTGACAGTAAAAATACTTTATGATCTATTTGATTTCATTATGTGTTTTGCGTTTCCACATACATAACAATATATGAGGATAACGAAAGGAAGAGAAATTTAAAGAAGGAGATTAATAGTGATTAGATGAATTAGGTAAAAGAAAAACAGAAGAGTGTATTGATCAACTTACAATATAATCTTATGAGGAAGCTATTTTTTAGTAGTACCCTTGTAGTAATACAAAATTTATTTAAAAAAACGACTCTTTCATATCCAAAAGTGAAGTGTCGGTAACAATGCTCATAGTTATTATAATGTATAGTAAACCGCCTTGAGGAATGTGGGTGATGGCGTGCTCAGCAGGCGTCCTCTTATATATACTTTTGGATAGTTTTCACTCTCTTGTTGCATGGGAGTAGGATGAGGGTTTAGATACTGCTAATAAAAGTGCTAAACTTATACATTCAAAAGTTACTACAATATTTGGAGTAACCGAAGATCCGCTGAATAAACATCGATTGTTGTTTATTTTTTATCGTAGGGGCATTGTCTATCGGTACCGTACATAAAAAATTTATTACTGATGGAGGTAACACTTTGCAAATAGGTAAGTATGATTGTTTTCAGCCATTATTAGTATTCTTCTCGATTCCTTGTTCCATTTTAAATGCATATATATATATGTATGTATATGTATGTATGTATGGAATTATTAAATTAAATTATGTAACGACCCGTAAATTTTATTGATTTTTATAATGTAGTTAATTGAATTTTTGTGAAATTTTTAATAATTGAATTTGGAAATAAAAAAAGTTTGATATTTGGACTACATCTACTTAAACATAGCAACTGGTAAATTTTCATTAGAAAATATGGGAGTTTAGTTTATTGTGTAATTTTATTTCAATTTAAATCAGTTAAATTTGATGATAATAAAATGTTTTCGAAACCTGAATATTTTTATATAATAAATTTGTAAATCATCTTCTGAGTGAGACGTCATATTCCGCTTCATCAAATTTGGACTACTATTACTCCGTCTATTTTTTCTGGCAAATTTGCATTATTTTTTCGGTACCGGATATCGACTTTTGATAGAATGATCCTATCACTAATATCTGTATACCGTTCTGATCGTCTCGTCATGCTGATCTCCGTAGTATATTCGTTTATGTGTTTTAGAGATCGGTGCGTGGCGAAACCCGTAAAACGGTTAACCACATCGGTACGTCTTTTGGTTTGCAATGACCATTCACTTCCTCAAGTTGAATTTAAATGGTTACTAACTTTTAGCATTCCAAGTAATTGTCGTGACTCTTACTATTTCCACTTTTCAATATAATCGTTGCTTTTGGCTGTTCACTTTATTTCTGTTTATATTTTTGCTTGTCTCCATTTTTCCCTACCACTTTCTTCTGTGTCATGCCGACTACCTCATCACCGAAGTTTCCCATAGCCATGCTAAAGCAGCCCTTCACCACTTGCCTTCTTCTCTAAACTCACCACAACCCACCTCGGCAACATCCCTCTCCAGCAGACCTCCGCCTCCTCATGCAATCGCCTGCATCCAATAGCCGAAACTCCTTGCCTCGGCAGTTGCGCCACACTCTTCACCATCGCGACCATTTTCCCTCGGCCTCCTTTTCCCCTTCCATTGGCCGAAGGCAACTCCTACCAGTTTTACCACTTCCTCACGCATGGCCTCTGCCACCCCTGTAGCTTCAATTTCATCTCTGGCAAGTTTTCTTTTATATTATATATATATGTATGTTTCTGTATATTTTCAGCAGTATGTTAGTTTATTTTCAGTTTAAAGTATACTATAAATCTGAGTTATATTTTAACCTATATGTATAAATGAGTTTGGTTTTATATATTTTTTTTTGCATTGTTCTGTTTATATTAGTTGTATATATATGTATGTAAGATTTGTCTTATCCGATTTGAATTTATATGTTTACAGTTTTAGGATTTTTGTTATATATTCATATATTGAGTCATATATATGTTTACAGTATTTACAGAATATGTTTATTAATAATGTACGTTATATTTTTATATAAGTCTATGTCAGTCTGCATTTTTTTGTTATTATATGTTAGTTTGTATAACCTGGTTGTTATTATAAATATATGAAATGAAAGGCTGTTGCTTCTATATTATATGTATATATAGATTGTAAAGTTAGTGAAATGTATAGGCTTTATAGGTTGCATATAATCTGTGGTGGTGCATATAAGTTATAAGTTTATATTCGACTTGTTGGAGTTTATATATATGTAATTATTTATAAAGTATAATATATAGTTGTGCAGCCGCATATAAATATAAAATTCGGCTTGCATATATAAATCGTGGTCTGCATACACATTCATTTGAATGGCTAGCATATATAGTTGTCTGCATATTTAGTTGTCTGATTTTATATATATTTGTGAGATTAGTTGTACATAGATATTTAGTGGTCTACGTTTTTAATTTTATTTTGATTCTGTTATATATTTTGATTTCAAATATATGAGGCTTTAAATTATAATACATTTTATTTTATTTTATTGTGCTTTAAATGGATATTGATTTTTACCAAATAACGTATATATGTTTGATTTTGATATATCTGTTTAATTTAAAACAATGATTTTTAATTATATATATTTTAATTTAATATTTGTTTTAAATTAAATATTGATTTCATGGAAATAATAATAATAATAATAATAATAATATCATTGCTGTTTCTGTCAAATTGATTCTAACTGTTTCATCGATTCCTTATCTATCAGCTTTGTTTGTCAAATCGTGTCCATCTAGCATTGCTTTGGAATTCGTAGCACATATCTTTGTCAAATCTATCTAGCCTCGAAAGGTGAGCAATCACTCATGATTAACGTTCTTATATTTATTAAATTTGATTTTAATTGAAACGACAATTGAAATATGCTGCTGTTAGTTATTTACACTGCTATATATGCTATTATCTGTATCTGTTCACCTATGACACCTGACACCATTATCTGTTACTTATATTGATGATATATGTCTGTTATATTATTATCATATCTGTTATCACTCTGCAAGTTCCCTGTTAGTATAGAATTCCCTATGGGTTGAAATGATACATACCCAAACGATCTTGTAGAATAGGAGAAAATCGTTATGGGTTGAAATGATAAACCCAAGCGATTTTCATTGAATTGAATTTGGGATTGCGGGTTGAAAAGAGATATACCCGTAGATATTTAAATTGCGGATTGAAATGATAAATATCCGTATCACTTGACCATAAGATAGAAAATTATATACAGACACCGTTGGTATATATATATATATTGAAATGATTTCCAAGGTTTAAAAAGATATATATGTGGTTTTATATAAATATTGATTTTTAAATAATATATATATATATATATGTTATTTTATATATATAGTTAAATTCTTGATTTTTAAAATTATATGTTTGAAAATTTTAAAATTATAAGTTAGTTTTGAAATTATAAATTTGATGAATTTACTTATAATTTTACTATTTTAAAATACGTATAAATTAGTTTTAATATAAAATAAGTTTAATAATAAGATTTAATTTAATAAAGTTTGATTTAATTAATATATAATATGTTTAAGTATTTATTTAAAATTATATTATAAAAAAATAGATTTTATAATAATTTTATAAGTTAAGGTTGGAAAGATGAATTTAAATTGATTTGAAATCGTATTCTTTAAGAATTATATTTAATTAAAATCAATTTGAAACTTATTGATTTTGAGATTTTAAAGGATATGACCTTATAACTTGATTTTGGTTTAAGGTGATTAAATGAAGATTTCAAGTTTAAATAAATTGAAGGAAATATTAAGTTTATTTGTAATTTGAGGTTTTATTTAAATGATATTGGATTTATTAAGTGAATATTTCAAAACTAAATAATAATGAAGTTAAATTAAGATATATATGAAATTATCAAATTTTGTTTTGAAAATGTGGAATATTTAAAGCTTTGAAATATATTGAAATTGAAATGGTTTATTTTGTGGTTCAAATCTGTATTTGAAATCGATGTAATTTGAAATGGTTTATTTAGAAACTAAATTGAGTTGAAATTGATGAATTGAGAATTAATTAAATTTGAATTTTGGAATTCGAGTTGATTTGAATCGATTTGTGAAATTTGAGGAAGCTATTTTATTATATAGAGTATTTTTAATTTTATTTAAACTATTTATATATTTTACTTTATAAATTATTTTAATATAAATCATTTTAATATAAACTATTTTTAATATAAACTATTTTTAATATAAACTATTTTTAATATAAACTATTTTTAATATAAACTATTTTAATATACTAACTATTTTAATATAAACTATTTTAACTTATAACTATTTTTATATAAACCATTTTATTTTATAAACTATTTTATTATATATACTATTATTAATATCTAAATTGTTCAAGTGGGAAGTTATGATTTCAAAGTATTATGTTATCAAGTGTTATGATTTCCAAAGTGTTATAATTTCTAAGCATTATAATTTCGAAAGTGTTATAACTTTGAAAGTGCTATGATTTTGGAAATGGATATATTATTAAAGTGAGTAATGATATCATATTGATATGGTTTTGAAATGGAAATGATATTTTGGTTTTGAAGTATAAACTATTTTGAAATGGCCACGGTGTTATAATAACGATTGGTTGTTAAAGTGACCGGGATCGGTTATTGTCATACTCTCTGCCAATGCCGAAAACCACTTTAGCAACCATGTATGCAGTGGAGATTCCAGAATAAAGTAGGATGGTGGCGACGTCCTATTGAGGTATATACGTGGACCTGACTCCCATGAGTTAGCTTAAGGTGGCTAAAACAGGAGCAATCGACGAGCCAAGTGAGGTCATTCCTCCGACCGGGAACACTCCTTCGATACTATATTTTGACTTTGTGATTGATTTGGTGGCCACCCTTGATTTTGATTTGGGAGTGTGTTCCGAGGTGGGTGGTAGTAGCTACTATGCGTTACCACCAGTCCGGAAGTGTTATTGGTATATCTACACTGACATTGCCTAGTTGTACCGTGTCATCTACCATATCGAGCCCACTACGAGTTTGTTTTGTACCATACCTATGGAGTTCCCTCTGACGACGCCCAGTATGGGGGAGATTACGGTACTGTATAGACTATGGGAATATATAAAATGTGTTAAGGGGGATATGGGTAACGCCTTAATGCTATTTTAATAGTTTACTTTACTATAGACATTATTATAATAGCATATATTATTACATAGTAGATAGTTCCATAGATCCTTAGAGGATGGTTATCACAAACATCCTTTGAGTTACTTGTATTTTAGTTGATATTTCACTTGAGTTGGATTTATTGATATAAGAATGTTAATTCTGACTCAATGTTTTGTGTTTTTCTTTACGCTCGGGTTAGACTGAGTGTCACAACATTTGAGACTCACCTTTGGAGTTGGAGCTTCACTTGGAGATCCACCCATCTATTCAGCTTGCAGTTATTCAGTTGACACCTGTGATATATTCAGATCTTGTATTTGACTATCGTATTGGGACTTCTATGTATTCGAGACTTCTGTTGTATCTTGTTTTAACTCTGTTATATATATATATATATATTTAGTAGCTTCATGAACTACGATTCATTTGTTTCTACTGCTTATTATTGTAATACTCTGTGCCTGTGATTCTGTGATTGATTTATTTACTGTATATGCTGAGTTTTGCCAAATATAAATTAACAATTTGATATTTTGAGCAATTCAAGTTTGACATGTGCGAATGTGAATGGTTGAAAATATCGGGATGTTACAAATTAGGTTTAGTTCTATCAACTTTAGGTTTCAACGTTGCCGATGTAGTTATCTTTGTATATTAGCACAAATTATTACCAATATATTTTATTCTATATGTCTAGCTACTATAAGAAAGGCATGGTTAACCTTTTCATCTCCCTTTTTTCAATTTAGTCTAATTTAAGTCCAAATACCTAACTCTTTGTAAGTTGACCCTATACACTACATTTTGTCTCTAACTTTATATTTTACAAAAAAAGTCTCTAAATGTTCATCTCCTCCCTTTCTATCTAATCTCAATCTAAATACTTGAATCTCCTAAACTTAATCCAGTATACTACATTTTATTACCTACCTTTTATTTCTATCCCATATTTTCCCCCAACAAAAAATAAACACTTAATTTTGTAAACCACATCTAGCTTATTCATTGTATTTAAATCTGAGTACTCTTAAATTATATTATTTCCTTTTTCCACTTTTCTATTATGTATTTCAGTTTTGACATCTCCATTTCTTCCTTAGAAAATATAACGCTCTCGATTTACCAACTAACATGTTACCTGCTCTATTTCCACTTTAGTAAAAATGGTACTCTCCTAATTTTCCAATTAACATCTTAAAAAATTATTTCCTTTCCCACTATCTTTCACAGTGTAATAATCTTTCATTAATTTCACATCCTACTAGAATTTTCTTCCATCAAAATATGTTTAAAAAGCTTTGGACCCATTTATCGTTGTGGGCTAATTCTATCTATACTCGAAAAGTTGATAACTAGCCCCCTTAGAACTAAAAAAACTTAGTATACCTAAGTTTTCATTGAATATACCACCTTTATTGATTAATTTTCCCTTTCTGCAATTCTCCAGTAAATATCTAATCCATAAAAAATTTCATCATAGAAAACTCATCCCTACAAAATCACGCAACAACACAAAATTCAAGTTTTACATCTTTTGTAAACTATGAAGTTTCAAATTAAAAAAAACTATATAAAATTCACATTTTACCTTATTTGATTTCATTATATTTATATTACATCGTCACAATCCATCGATTCAAGCACAAAATTTTAGAATTGACCTAAATTTAAATTTAGGATTTGTTGCAAAATAGGAACAGAAGAAGGAGAATATGACGAGAGGTATAAAGATGAGTGACATATGGGCAATTTTGTCTTGGAATTTTTTAATTTAAGGGACTATTCAGCAATATCATGTATCTAAATAGAGTTCGCCATCGTTGTGACGGGATGGAATAAACTTAAACTAATTTATAGAGCTGGAATTTCTTTAGTTCATCTATTTTTCAAGCATACGTTTTTTGATAAAATGTTTATGTTCATAGACTTCAGTTGTGGTAGAACCATAGTAGGTTATAGTACGTTAATGGTAAACTACAACAAATGTTAATTTTATATTTTTCATGCACTTTTGGACAAAATGTTTTCATTCTCATAATTAACATCTTAGATAAAACAAAACATATGTTCTCTTAGTGGTGGTATAGAGAAGACCTAAACAAATTGTGATTTTACAGTAATTTCATGCATTTTTTCATGATATAATTTTCGATAAAAGATTTGTATCATTATTCAATTCAACTTATTTCAAATTGTAACTTCATAGAAAAAGGTGATATGAAATTGCAAAATTACAATCTTGATTTGTTTTGTGTATATTTACAACATTTTTTAATTGTTTTATTGTTAATCAAATTATTTCGAATTCATGTTCTTAATATCATGATAACTGATTCATTGCCTTGTCTTGATTTGGGCTTGGTTTGCTCGATATGCCATCGAAGAGAAATGAGAAGTTCATCGTAGGGATGCCCCCATAATTCAAGGGTAATATGATAAATCACATCTTGCGGTCTTATGTAAATTTGGTTAATATGGGGTTGAGGTTTGAGAGATTAGCACCGAAGCTGTCTATTTCTGCACCAGTTAGGGACAATAAGCAGAAGTTTCAGCCATCGAGAGATATTTCTTGTTTAGCCTATCATAAGTGTGTGGAAAGAAGGAGCATTTTGCTAGGAGTTGTACATCGATTAGAGAAGGATAGTTAGCGAAAGCGTCATTGGTTAAGGCACTTATTGCTAAGGCACCAAAGCTAGAGCCATGGACAAGCAAGGCATATTTTGCACCACGAAGCTGCTACAATTGCCACAAACTGGTCGTCCAGTGAAAGACTGCCTGATTCTTAAGCATGTTTTGAAAGGCATTCTATTTATTTTTCGTATTCCTGTTCCTATCTTATTTGCCACCGGTGCTTCTCTTAATTTCATATCTCGTACTCTTATTGATATATTGAAATTTGAACCAGTTATAGCTTTAGATTCTATTTCTGTGTCGAACCTTGTTGGGGGCTCAGCCAATCTTAGTTTGGTTTTCTTAGGAGTTCCAGTTACTTGTTTTGATACGTCCTTTCCTTGGATATGTATGTTCTGGGTTTTATGGTTTTGATGTTCTGCTTGGGATGGATTGGTTATTACAGAATAGCGCAGTCTGGATTGTGGTAAGCGAACTGTGGTATTGAAGTAAGGGAGGAAGGTTCTGACTGTAGATTGTGAAGGACCTAGCTTTCTTATGACTAGTTTCTTTTATTCTCTTGATGTGGCGGATGAGGAGTTGGGTTCCATCCCTATTGTTCAGGAATTTGTGGATGTCTTCGAAGTAATGTCAGGTTTACCACCTCATCGTGAGATAGAACTTCACATTGATTTGGTGAAAGATGCTAAGCCTATCTTGTTTCCTATTCGTAGGCTTGCACCAAAGGAGAGGTTAGAACCAACAAATCAGGTTAGTGATTTTTTGTAGAAGGGCTTGGTCCAACCAAGTCGTTCAAGTTGGGGAGTGCCTGTCGTCTTTGCTACGAAGGTGGATGGTTCCCTAAGACCATGTGTAGATTATTGCAAGCTCAATAAGTGAACCATTAGGAATCAATATCATTTGCCTAGGATAGATGATTTATTCGATTGACTACATGGAGCTCGAGCATTTTCTCAACTTGATCTTGCTATGGGTTTCCATCAGTTGAGGGTGGTAGAGGAGAGTCTGCCCTCGTTAGCTTTTAGGTCCAACCGGTTTTATGAGTGGTTAATTATGTCGTTCGACTTAACTAATGCTCCAATATATTTCGTCGACCTAATGAATCAGGTTTTCTAAGAAGTGTTGAATAAGTTTGTCCTTTGTATATATCATGATATTCTGGTCTACTCCAAGACCGAGGAGGAACATCGCGCCATTTAACAATTATATTGGAAACACTAAGAGAGCACGTGTTAAAGGAAAAGTTCTCTAGGCATGTTGTTTTGATGGAAGGTATTTCTATTGATCTCGCTATGGTTGTGGCCATTCAAGGCTGGAAGAGGTCGAAAAGTGCAACTAGTATTCAGAGCTTTTTGGGTCTAGCAAGTTATTACTAGAGATTCAGACAGGGTATTTCGAAGATTGCCTCTCACTTAACGAATTGAAGGAAGATGTCAAATTTTTATGGATGGAAAAATGCGAGTAAGAATTCTTAAAGCTAAAAGCGAAGTTGATTGTGCTTCTGTTCTCACTATGCCAGATAGAGGTGGTAGTTTAACTATTTATGTTGATGCGTGTGGAATAGGTTTAGGTGCTATGTTAATGCAACATAGGAGGGTGATCGGTTATGCGACTAGGCAGCTTAAACCGCACGAAGCGAGGTATGCTATTCATGACTTGGAATTGTTCGCGGTTGTAATTGCGTTGAAAATGTGGAGACATTATTTGCTAGGTGAGAGGTTATAGTTATATATGAACCATAAATCCTTGAAGTATCTCTTCATGCAAAAGGACTTAAACATGAGGTAGCAAAGATGGTTGGAGTTTCTTGCGGCTTATAATATAGACATATTGTATACGTCGGGGAAAGAAAATGCTGCATCAGATGCTTTAAGTAAGAAGTATGTTGTTATGGCTAGCATTGAGGTTCATTCGACCTTGATCAGTCATACATAAGAGAATTAGCTTAGAGGTTCTCCTATTGCTTGAATAGCCAAAGTAGTAAGCGAGAATGAGGCATCCGAGAGGTGGCTAAGATTTGAAGTAGATAGCCGTGGTTTAGTAAAGATGAATGAAATGTTTTGTATTCCTAAGGTTGATGGGAATGAGCAGGAGGTTGTGACAGAGAGTCATCACTCCCGGCTGACGATGCATCCAGAGGTCACTAAAATGTATCAAGATATGAGGCATACTTTCTAGTGGAAAGGTATGAAGTGGGATGTTTCTACCTTTTTGAATAGGTATGCTAACTGCCAGTATGTAAAGGATAGTCACCAGAAAACTGCAGGATTTCTTCAGCCGCTCGTAATTACTAAGTGGAAATAGGAGCTGATTTCCATGGACTTCATCAATGGATTGCCTAGGTCAAGGAGAGGTAATGAAGGTGTTTGGGTTAATGTAGATTGATTGACTAAGAGCGCGCACTTCTTACCTATTAATACTACGAGAACAACATCTAGTTTGACTAAGTTAAATGTTAAGAAGATCGTCAAATTTTACGGTATTCCTTGTGATATTGTGAGTGATAGAGATCTAATGTTCACAAGCCATTTTTGGAAGGGTTTGCATAAGGCTTTGGGAACCAAACTAAGTTTCAGTACGACTTACCATCCTCTGACTGATGGGTAAACTTAAAGGGTGAACCGAGTGTTGGAGGACTTGCTTCAAGCATGCGTTTTAGATTTTGGGGGTTCGTGGGAAGAGCACTTAGCACGTTTTGAGTTTCCATACAACAACAATTATCAGATCAGTATCAGAATGGCACCATTTAAAGTCTCATTTGGAAGGCCTTGCAAATCTCCATCACGTTGGGTAGAAATTGAGGATCATCTTGTGCTTATGTCGGATATGATTCGGGAGGCATCAGATAAGGTCATAAAGACTCAAAAATGAATCAAGAAGCGTAGAATCGACAAAAGAGCTATGTAGACGAAAGGCATTGAGACTTGGAGTTCTTAGTTGGAGACTTTGTATTCATGAAAGATTCTCCAATGAGAAGTGTAATACAGTTTAGAAGGGTTGGGAAGTTGGCTCCTTTATATAGGACCATTCCTGATTTTGAAGATGGTTGGTACACTCACGTATATAGTCGATTAGACTATTGGGTATGCACAATGTATTTCGTGTATCGCATTTGCATAAGATTGTGCATGATCCCTTATTGATAGTGAAAGCATTGCAGCAGGAGGACTAGATGTTGAGTCAAATTTGACTATATCAAGACAACCTATTTGTATCATTGATAGAGATATGAAGCGATTGAGGACAAAGGTTGTAAAGTTAGTCAAGGTATAGTGCAAAGAGGATGCTCTGGATTGTACATGGGAAACCGAGGATAGTTTGAGGGAGTCTTATCTGTATTTTTTCTTAGACTAGTGATTTCTTGTTGTAGTATCATATATCTATTGTAGTGTTCTCACCATTTGAGGTGGAATCATTTAGTTTGCAATTTAGTTTGTATATAGTTTCAATAGTACTCTATATATGTATCTGGTTCTTCAATCTCCTTTGATTACCATTCTTATTTGAATTTCAAGGATGAAATATTCCAAGTGGAGGAGAAAGTAGCGACCATGAAATTCGAACACTTCGTTTTCGAATATCGAAATGTTTTGAAATATAATTAAATGTTATAATGGGATTTTATAACCTTAATTAGCATCATTTAATTAATGAATAAAGGAAATAAACTTGTTTCTGAAAATTGTTTACAAAAATATATTATTTGAAGAAAAATCGATAATGTGATCGAAAATCAGTTTATCGATAAAAAACTTTTTGATCGATATAAGTTGTTCGAACTCTTTTGCACTTGTTTAGTGGTCAAATGAACACATTATAAACTAATTAACACTTCTCTTTATGAAGCAAACATAACATTATAATGTTCCAAGTGGATAAGAGATATTTCTTTGTAATGGGTAACGTGGACTTTAGCTAAAAGGAAGTGATGGGGAAAGTAAGGGAGGGAGGTGGTGAACCTTTCATGACATAAAAGGAGGGTGAGAAAAAGATTAAAAAACACCATATTGAGCTTATATAAGGAGAGGCATACCCTTGATAATAAATTACAAATTTACAAAGCTAAAACAAACCCTCTTTAATGTCTCATTCTCAAATGTTCTAAAGAAAATAGTTTCAAATCAAATACAAGTCAACTCAAACTTTGCCACAAGCCTTAGGACAACATTATGAAACCTTCTACAAAATTAGATTTTGAATAATTAAAAAATCCTCTCCCCATAACCACAGACCATGAGCAATAAAGGGCATTATTTCCTTGAAAACAAGTGAAAGCAAGGAGGAAGAAGGAAGGAAAGGTGGTTGCAAGGGAGTGATTGAACTTGGTTAGCTAGGACTTGATTGTTTGTTAGGTTAAAGATGAGCTAACTCACCACCTTGAATGAATGTATATAGTATATATGTGCTTGTGTTGATTGTGTATATATTTTTTGAATTGATGTTGACATATGTTGAAACATTATTGGTTTTGATTCTTGCTTTGAAAGAAAATGGAATATGTAATCCATATGAACAAACTTGAATGGAGTTGAATGGACTTATATGACCTGTAGAAAGGCCTTGAAATAAAGAAAATAGGTTCTAGATGGACTTTGGTTTAGATTAGACTCGGATTTGAAAGTGCAATTATAGCGATAGTCGCTATGGATGCACTTAGGAATGGCCTTGTTTTTTTGTAATTTCTATGAAACTTTGTAGAGTGATCTTTCGGAGTTTCTCACCATGATAACGATGTTTTATATGTATGCTTGCTTGCATAAATAGTTTGGACAATAAATGACCAAGTAACATTTCGAAAGGTAGCCAAAACTTCACTTGTGCAAAACTGCCTCCTTTAGCCTTGATTTTTGAACTTCAAATGTTTGAAAATGACTTTTAATTTAAATATTTTGTGTCATTATTTTTACAAGTGTTAACTAACTCATATTGGAGTATTTTAGAAGTGGTTTGAGATATTTTAATATTTTTAAGAATTAGTTGGGAATTTTTAAAGAAGAGATTTTTAGAAGGAAAACTTGTTTTTCCAAGTTTTAAAGGATTTTATAAACTTGTTATTTTCAAGCAATATTTCGAGTAAATGTTTTCAAAGCTATTATAAGTATTTTAAAATATTTTAAAAGCATTTAAGTATAAATAGTTTTTAGAAAGTTAGTTGATTTTTTTAGTATAAATATCTTATATCTTATCTTTTAAATTGTTTTATTAAATATTTAGTTTTATAAATAAATTACTATACATATATCTTTATATCATTTTATAAAGGTTTTTGAATTATAAAACCAAAGGTTTAAAAAAGGGCTAGGAATTTCTTAATGGCTAAATAGTTAGTTATTTAATTACTTATTTATAGGCAATTAACTATGCTTAACCCTAAAAGCCGATGAAGTCGGCTTATCTATTCGTGAGAGCTAAGATTGATGTTCGATTAGGGATACGAGCAATAGCTAGCCTACCACCTTCCCTCTTGACCAAGGAATAGTTAATTCGGGAATGTTGGAAACATGTCAATTATGTTGATTTCTTACTTTTTTTTATAGAAATCATTAATACTACACTTAATACTCAAAGTTGACGATGGGGACTTACCTGTCTGTGAGATTCAAGAATGAAGTATCTAGGAAATGCTTTGATATACAACCAATGCTCTAACTTACCTAGCTTCACTCCTGAACGAGGGATAATATAAGTTGGAATGTTGAAAATGAGTTAAGTAGACGAATATTGGTTTGTATAGTAATTGTTTTTGACTAGATAGTCTATTAGTCGACTATCGAATGACTATGTAACTATACCAAATATAACTTAAGAAGTATCAAAAGGCTGTGCAATTTCATACCAATGCGAACGGCTAAGGAGGAGCATTGATATGAAATGTCTCTAGTTTTCGCATACTTGCAAACATACCGGAATTGAATTTACTGGAAATTCATAGGATTGGTTTTGAAGAGTCTAGGATTGCTAAGTGTTTTACTCACCGAACACTACTTCAAAACTAGTATACAAGTTCTATGTTTTGGAAGCAATTGAAAAGGGGAATCTATATGGAGAGTCGAGATCTGGTCACGATGCTCGAATCCATGTGTAATTCATTATTCGTTCGAAATACTGGAATCTAGTTGGGGATTCATGTTCTATTCAAGTAATGAAGACTCATGTGAGAAATGACGAACGTGAGCTCGACATTGAAATGGCTAAAGACAGGGTAGGCTGCATAATCTGGGGTTTAGCTAACCCGCGATAGTGTATTATCAACTCCATATTTAGTGTTTGCTTATTGATATGTTGGTTCTTGGAGTTGATGATATTTGGTTCCACGTGGTTCATGTTTATGTTTGGGCATGGGCCTTTGTTTTTTCCTTATAGTATACTTTATCTAGAAATATCAATGCTCGGAAGTTAACTTCTGATCCTTATGCATAGAGATTGGATTTCGGCTTGACCAAAGGGATCTCCATGAAAAATCAGTTATGCAAACGTACCTTAGCGGTTTTGATTATACCGTAAATATGTTGTTGTGTGATGAATGTAAGCACCATATCTATCTGATATGATATATATTCTACACTCTAGACATTATCTATCATATCACTATATTAAACTAAATGAATAGTTGGTTTCTTTGAGGGGAAAACCGTTATGGAAATCCGTACAATCTCAATTGTTACTGTTACACGTTGCATGTATCTTAGGTTTTGTCATATAAGACTTATGTATGAAGCTTGGTTTTTGTTTTTCCTAATTTCCTCGTATACTCTTTTGAGTAGACTGAGTATAATAGGTTTTACTTTAGACGCTTCAGAGTTCTGGAGATGAGCTAAGGGCTTCCAATATCTATTTATTTCTATTTCTGTTCTATTATAGTAAGTATGTATATATCATCATTGTGAGGACATGAAGTTATAACTGTCTAGGTAGATGATGGTGCTTAGGTTTTGAAACTTTAAAATTCCTATATTCATAGTAACCCTTTGTACTGAACTTTTGGTATGATATATTACCGTTCCGTTATATACAGTTCCGTTGTAAAATTCTGGTGTTGTGTTCTCTCTTTCTTGTTCTATTCTATTTTTATATTTTATCCTAACTTTCTTTCTTTCCTGCACTTGGGTGTTCAGCACATTAATACCATGGACGTATTTAATGTCAACATTCGAGGGTCGAAAAGTCGGATCGTTGCACATTTCTTTACTTATTTAATAAGTCTGGTTTATTTATTAACATAGGAAATAAAGAATCTAAAATTTCACATAATCTAAAAGGGATAAAAATGCTTTTTCCCCGTCTAGAAATATCAATATATATGAAAATAAAGTTTCAGAATTTTTTTTATTTAAAATTTCAATCCCTATATTTATGAGTGTAGTTTCATTCATATTTTGTAGAAGATATAACATTAGCTAATACGTGAATATTATAAATTCTCTCAGTGTTTTGTAAATTATTTGATAGGTAAAGCTAGACTAATTTTCTGTTCTCAAGTTCCATATTTCATTAACATTCGTTAGATTTCTTCATTTTTTAGTTTGATTATGAACTTCATTTCTTTTACCCATTGTAGACATCATACCTGGTTTATTAACACATAGAAACCAAACAATCATTAATTTATTATCATTCTAGAGGTAAAGTGGATGTGTTTTCCATTTGAAATATAATCATATAAGGAAAGAACTTGAGGGAAATAATGAGATAATAGACAATAAATTTCGATATGGGGCATTTCAGCAGAAGGACAAACTTTGCAGTCCAATTAGTTTCTAGGACACACATTCAAAGAAATTACTTTCAAGGCCAAAGTTAGCAAAATAATTACTTTCAAGGACAAGGTCAGCAGTCTAATTACTTTCAAGGACATAATTTCATAGGTTTTTAGGCCCTAGAAACTAATTATTTTGCGTTTTGTGCTAGAAAGTAATTATTTCAATTGTGTGTCCTAGAAACTAAGTCCACTTGCTAAAGAGGCCCTTATGGTTAATTTCCACTTTCGATATTGTATTTTGCAAGAAAATAATAATAAAAATCACTACGTTCTTTCTACCGTATGAAACTGTATGTTAAAAGTTTATTTCAAAATCCAAGTCTAATCGATTTTTATAAACTTAACTTTTATTCAAATGCTCTATATTGTTTTACTCAAACTAAAGTGTTTTTTTTATGATATCAGATTTTTTCCACCTTTTTCAAAGTAGAGGTAAATATATTTTTCTATAGTGATGCTTCATAAAAATGAAATTTTCGTAAACAACGTACATTTTCCATTTAATGCATGGTTAAATATGAACTCTTCAGGATCTTATGGAACACTATGGAAATTATAACATATTTTATATGAACTTTTTTTATGTTATATGGTATTTAATTTTTTTGCATTTTGGGGATTTTTGTTAACCATTATGGATGAATATATAGTTATTAATAAAGGCTACAAGTAAATGTCAAAAGGAAAGGATCATATCTAAAAGAATCTATTCATATTGGTACCAAAATATTTTTTAAATAATTAGTCTTCATATGTTCTTGTAATGTTAATAAATTAAGAACATTATTCCATAGATTCTTCTTTCACACAATGCACCAATGTCATGTATAGTGATCCTTTAATTAAATAAATCTATAAATCTTTTAGGAAATATATGTAACTCAGTTAGTTTGGAAATTAAATAATGTTACCTTTTAGTTTAATTGATAATTGATAATATAACATGGTGACCTGCTTCAAATTTTACATTATAACATTTAAAATAGACATCGACCTCGCTATAATTAGTTTCTTATTGAATAGAATATTAACATGATTGCCATAGCTTACTTTAGTAATGTGCACACAAAATCTTTGTTTATTTTGCTTTCAATATCTGGGTTTAGGAGTTGTATATGCATATATTTATGTATGTGTATAAAGTACAAAATAATTATTCGATCACGTGTTTTGTAATACATGTCCAATGGATGTACCTACATACTATCAATGTATACAAGTAAAAAATATTCAAATTATAGGATCCATGTTAATCAATTATGATCTTCAATGTAACATGAAGTTAAATAAATAGAGACTTATATATGATTAATTCTCTTTGAGTGAAATTAAAATTAATATGGAAAATAGTTATACACGTATTTTTATTTAATTACAATGAATTGTAGTGATTTTTACTCACTTAATTTACCTTGATTAAATCCATTTATCACTAGCATACCAGAAGGAATTATATATTTCAAGTCTATGCAAGACCATGTAGTATATGTTTACCCACTTTTTGACCAAAGCAGCTAATTTAAAATGGACTTCGAGAACACATAAAGAGTCAGATTGACTTGAAATTTTGGGAGAACACTTACAAGACGTAAATGATGGCACTCAACAAAAATGGGCTTGATTGGATAAGGCTAGATGGATCGATAGTGACCTAACTTGATGGACCGAAAGAGACCCATGTAGATTGGGCCTCATAACTTGAAATTTTTAGGGTAGGTCCCAAACATCCTCTAAAGTGTACCTGTAAAGTTTTCTTTGATTTCGTTAAGTTTTGAGCAAGTTATGGATGATTCTTCTAGACCAGGTGACCCATGAAGATGGATGATCAAACAAACTCCAAACGAATTAATATTTAGACAAGGCATTCAAGTAGATGAAAGGAAAGCAAACCAAAAGAGTAGACTCAAAAATAATTTAAGGGCATGGATCGCTAGCGATCCATCATGCTAGCTCGGATCTCCTTAAGTTTTTCTGGACTTCTTCCCAGCACTATGTAAAGGCTTCTGACAAGTCGGCCTTGGCCCGATTGCTCTCCTACCCCTACAAATACAATCCTACCTGCAACACAAAGAGGAGCTTGGGGGCTGACTTTTGGAACTCTGCAGAGATTATTCTTCACTCTTCTTCTCCCACACAGCAGTCATCTAGCAGTTCACTGTGATTCTCCAGTAAACTCTTGCACTTGTGACTTATTCTAATCTCATCTACTTGTAACCGAATTTAACTTGTAATAGAAGTCAGTCGAATATAAAGCTTACAAAGTGGACGTAGGCTTTGTCACAACCGAACCACTATAAAAATCTTCTTATCTCTTTATTATGTCTGCTCTTTTTACATTTATTTTCTATATTATTGCTCTGCAAGAACATGGCTTGTGCTTTCACACTCAATCCACGGAGTTGATCCATTTTAGGATTAACATTTTAGTGCTTTGAATGAGAAAACTGAACCCAGGGCTAGATCTGAAGACTTGAACTTTGAATCTAAGACTTGGAGAAGATGAGCAAGCATAATACCAGATTTTGAGTCGGAGCAAATCAACCAGAGCCTGGGGCAGCCAGGATGTGTCCTCAAATTCTCATTAACCCAACTATGTGATTAGAGAGGAGATGGAAAGGATGATGAAAGAGATGCAGGATGGAATCTTAGCTAGAAATAGGAGATGATGGAAGGCTTCTTTTAGAAGATGGGCATCATGGGATGGCTAGATCCACAAGGAATAGGAATCAAACTATAGGGAACAACGCAGGAGCTACCAGAGTTTGATTAGAACAAGAAGGAATCTTGCCCCACGTCCAGAGCAACTGATACTTGGGGGCAACGCTGGAATCAACATGGGAATCAATCCCAATGCCAAAGTGACTATTAAAAAACCAGGAACTCGTGTACGGGAGCAAATCCAAATACTAGGATGCAACCGATAGAAGAATATGTACTAGAACTTCCTCGATGGAATGCAGTTCTGAATTGAAGCTAGAGTTTTGAATCAGAATACAAGCGTGCGGTCAGAAGAGTACATCTCGGTATACACCCACAAGAACAGGGGGAAAATATTGCTTTAGGACGTAGACTTCATTGGATGGTGAGAACCAAATTGCTGAATTGGTATGAAGGTTCAATAGAGGAGGATCCCAGATTAGGGTCTGGAAGACGTGAACTGGAATCTATTTACTGATAATATCTGGAATGCGAGAAATCCTCCATATTTCAAGCTTCCGACGCTGGAAATGTTTGATGGGAGAAAGATATGACGATTCATATGATGACATACATCCAACATATGAAGGTGTTGGGTGCTTCTGAGGAGGTAACGGGGCGGTGCCTCCCATTATACTTGATGGATTTGGCTTTAATGTGGTTCAGACAGTTAGAGAATGGCCATAAGCACATGGACCGACTTGGTTAGCATATTCTTGAGATAGTTCAGAGTTCACATCTCACAACTGAGGAATTTACTTACGCTTTCAATTGTAAACAAAGGCTTAAAGAGTCCTTAAGAAGTTATTTAACAAGATTCAATGCGGCAGCAGTAGCAGTCAACAAGCCGGATCCACCGATGGATCTTGCAGAATTCTACTACGAAGCTGAGAGATATTTCCAATAGGAAGACGCTGAAGCCGAGGATGAAGATGTGGATGCTGAAATAAATGTTGTGGAGGACAGGGGACCGTCCAAAGCTGGAATTGGAAAAGATAAAGGAAAAAGGAAAACAGATAATGACTTCCGGAAGCCGAAACGACAAAGGAAGGAGAAGAGATTCTCTTCATACACTAACCTGATTGAAACATCGAAGAGGATATATTTGGATACTAGGGGGCAAAACCTCTAACGAAGGCTGCCTAGAGGGAGCCCATTGCTCGAGAGAAAAGATCTGGAAAGTTTTGTATCTTCCATAGCTTGATGTATGGCTGTCAATGGATACCCAATAATTTCGAAATCCGTCAACATTAGCATTCGAAAAGCGAATAAATATCCGATATCCAGAAAAACAGATGCGGATATGAAGGCGTCTGTATCCGAAAATTATCCGTTTGGGTTTTGTCATGATTATAGTTCAAATTATGTGTATTTTGGTGAAGTGAAATATATTTGTTTATTATTTATTAAGTTAGTAGTTTATAATATATGCACTTAATGCTTTTTAACTACTCAAAACTATTTATTATCATCACATTTATTAATTTTCAACACTTTTATAATTAACAGGATTGAAAAATATTTATGTTAAATTAAAATTTTCTTTTTATAATTATTGATTTATCGGTTGTTAGCGGATAGGATAATTATTCGATATTTGTCCGTATCTACGGATGTGGATATCCAATATCCAAAAATAGTTTTGGATGCATATGCGAATATGGCAATATCTGCATCTGAAAGCATCCGTTGGTAGGCCTAGCTGGATGAGCATGAAACAAATGAGTGCCGACACCTTCGTGATCTGATAGAAGAACTGGTTCAGAAAAAGCAACTCCCACGATACATGAGGAACATAACTGCAGTGGAATTGCAAGAACAGCCACCATCCATGGCAAATGCATCAAGAAATGCCAAGGTATTTGAGCGAAGACAAATTATCCCATGATCGGGGTAGATGGGAGTCAGATCCAAATCTCATGCTTTACTTTTTTTTCTTTTTCCGCACATTTCTTTTGGTATTTTGACAACAATAACCTCAGGGTGCTTATATGTGTACATGATTCCGAACTATCCCTTGGCACACTCTGATTTGAATGCCTGAAATGACTATTTAGGACAATAATAACCTCGGACCTCTTACACGTGTACTAGACCTAGATAGGTCTCTAGGCATGCCCTCAGTCGAATCTCCGGTGCGAACATTTAGGATTTCTGATTGTTTTGATTCCTGCTTGTTTAATTTCTGCTTATTATTTTTGATTTGAATATTTAATATTTGAAAAATCCACTTTGATTATAAAGACTAATATTGATCGCCTTAGAGTCCGGACACGGGACCGGAGTCTAAGGTGCAAGTTCCCTTGCCTGAAAAGTGAGTGGATGAACTTGCACGATATTTATCACCTTAGAGTCCCGATACGGGACCGGAGTGCAAGGTGCAAGTCCCCTTGGGTGGACTTGTACGATATTGATCGCCTTAGAGTCCCAACCAGAGGGATGGCACCAGAATGCAAGAAGTCCCCATACTAGAGAGTGAGTGAATGGGATTATTTAATCCCTTTTAACTTAACAAATAAACGATCCAGAGAGATCATCCCCCTTAACTTTAATATTAAACTAAACATTAAAATATCCAGAAGATCGAATAGATTTAAATTAATAAAATTATTTGAATTCCTTATAAATAAAATAAAACTGATAAATTCTAGATGAACATAGGATGATTTCGATATTTGATGTGATTTTGATATATGATATGATGTGTTTGATTTATGATGTTATAACTCTGTATGAGAGATGGAATGATAATAATGTAAATCCTAGATAGACACGGGATAACTAGAGATGTGTGATGTAATAATTTCAGATGAAATTGGAATGATTGTGATGTATAGATTACACTTATGCAAAGTATGAAGTCTTAAGTTGTAATAGGTTTGGAGCGACTTGCGATTGGCAAAAGAATCTGAAGGAACTGGATGGTTCACTAAAGTTGAAGTAGCTAAAATGGTAAACTATCGAAGACCAGAGATATGAACTTATTCTTAAGCAAAACACACCTTTCATTCAATAGGCGTACTTTGGAGGGCAAATGTTTACCTGCTTTTTGACCAAAGCAGGTAACTTAAAAAGGACCTAGAGAACTCAAACTAAGTTAGATTGACTTAAAATTTTGGGAGAACACTTTAAAGAGATAAAAGAAGCCACTCACTAAATATGTGCTTGATTGGATAAGCCTAGATGGATTGCTAGCAACCTAACTAGATGGATCGCTAGCAAGCCATGTAGACTGGGCCCTTCCACCTAAAATTTTTAGGGTAGATCGCAGACTTCCTCTAGAGTGTACCAACAAAGTTTCGTCAGATTTTACTAAGTTTTGAGCAAGTTATGGATTATTCTTCTGGACAAGATGACCCATGAAAACAGATGATCAAACAAATTCAAAACGACTTGATATTTAAACAAGGCATTCAAATATATGAAAGGAAGGCAACCTAAAAGGGTAGACTCAAAAATAGTTTAAGGACATGGATCGCTAGCGATCCATCATGTTAGCTCGGGTCGTCATGAGTTTTTCTGGACTTCTTCATAGCACTAAGTAGAGGTTTCTAACAAGTCGGCCATGGCCCAACTGCTCTCCTACCCCTATAAAAACAATCCTACCTGCATCTCAAAGAGGATCTTGGGGACTGGCTACTGGAGCTCTGTAGAGATTATTCTTCACTCTTCTTCTCCCACACAACTATCATCAAGTAGTACACTGTGATCCTCCAGTGAACTCTTGCACTTGTGACTTTTTCTAATCTCATCAACTTGTAGCCGAATTTAACTTTTAATAGAAGTCTGTCCATAACAAAGCTTATAAAGTAGATGTAGGTTTCGGTAATACCCGAATCCGTATAAAAATCTTCTTGTCTCTTTACTATTTTTGCTCTTTTACATTTATTTTCTATATTATTGCTCTGTAAGAACAGGGCAATTGCTTTCACACTCAATCCAAGGCGTTGATTCATTTTATGGGTTAACAGTATGAATTGCTTTGTAACTTAAACAAATGCTTCTTTATTGTAGAGAAATATTAATTTGAATTCACAAGCCCTTGTTAAGAAATATAGTTTCTTTTCTTTGACAAATTTAGCAAAAGAAATAATATAAAGGACGGAAAAATATTCAGAGATAATTTTATAATAGAAGAATAAAATACTGTTACGGTAGTATTTGTGCATGATTTTAAAGGCAACATTATATTTTAAATATTTCTTTATGCTTTAAATGAAATATCATATATACTCTAAGTAGTTAATATCGGTATCGAGTACGTATAGGTCAAGCACCGATATATGGAATTTTAAAATATCATGACAGTATCAGATAATATTGATAAAATATCGAACATGTGTAGAACGTATTACAGAGAATATTATACTATGTTACAATGTTATATTGATGTTATGTTTTCAGCTATTTTGATAATTATGCTAAATTACTATCGTAATATAGGTCTACAATAATCAAGAATTTTTATATTGTAAATCTTTATTATTTTCTATAATTTTATACTATATTCATTGTTTCTTCTATCAACTAATCATCTATATTACTTCCCCAAACTTTTCTTTTTTGTAGTTTCGTCATTTTCGTTCTCTCTTAATTTATCGACTAAGCAATGTTGATTTGATACCAATTAAACTTTAGCTCATTCCTTATTAATATCTCAAATATATAACTTTAAAGCTCTTCAATTTTTAGTTCTTGGTGGATGATAATAACTAATAAAATGAATTTTCATAAGCTAACTTACAAACTAGAAACAATGAACAAAAAACAACTAAAAAGAGAATTAGCTCTTCCATGATCTTATTTTTAATAATAAAGTCTCCAAGGAAAAAACATACAAAATAATGGATACGTAAAGTTTTCTTTATTGATAGACTAATAAAGAAGACTAAAATTGCATGGTTAAAACTAAAAAATTAGTGCACTGGAATTTCTAATATGGTATAGATATTGTCATTCACCAAAAACGAAAAATAAATATAAAGAATGCGACGATATTTATTTATAATAACACTTTTTCCAACATCAAATATATTCTTTAAAAATATCGGGAATTTCATACTAAATATCGGAGCAATATATCGGCAAATATTA
Source organism: Allium fistulosum (assembly GCA_030737815.1). NCBI lineage: Eukaryota > Viridiplantae > Streptophyta > Magnoliopsida > Asparagales > Amaryllidaceae > Allium > Allium fistulosum. The sequence continues at coordinate 1,106,488,900 of CM060907.1, forward strand.
GACGATATATCGGTAACGATATTTTAAGCGATATTTTGAAAAAGTAGCGGCCTAGGAACGATATGAGATATATCGACGATATATCAGTGGTATTATCCGATATTAACTACATAGTATATTCATAATAAAAAGTATTAAATCTTTATCTTAAATGCATAAGAGATGGATTGGCTCATCTATACAATAATGTGTTGGTTTATGGATGTACAATCAAATAATACTATGAGCGATCATGCTAATATTGAGTTGATACTGAAAAAAATGCATGTCCGATATCCAAATGGGTCTTCGAAGAAAAATCACGATCAAATTTTTGGACCATGATATCATAAAAAGAAATTTTTTTAATGAAGGCAAATTACATGGAAAAAAAACAAGGTGAAGGTGATTAATTATTAAATAGAATTGAAAGTAAATGAAAATTAGGTTTTAATGTAAAGATAAGTAGTATGTGATGTAATACTGTTAAAGGAAGAGAGGAATGGTAGTTGTTTCCACTTAATTGATTATTTTAAAGAATTTGCAAGACAATAAAAATTGTAATGCACCTAGTTATTACCGATATTTAACTTTTCTTTTCTTTTTATGGCAAAAGGCATAATTTTTCTATCCATAAACCATAATTTCCATATACATTGGTTAATAATGAAGCAATTAACTTAAGGCACTTCTTAGATTTTAAAAATCATTATTTTACCACTAACATTCTTATTTACATTTCAATATTAGTTGTTTATCGTATACGTCGATTCCTCTTTTATAAAGTACTTTGTTAACTCTATAATATTTTCATCTATAATAAATTTACTCTAATAGTAACAATTATTAAATATCTTTACTAGTTTGGTTCATTGACAATGTTACAATACACAACTTGATCTAAATTTTAACTTCAATGAAGTGTCATGTAGAGTATTTTTATGCATATTCATAAGTATTTTCATTTATCTTGATATTATTTAACTTTAAATTATGCTTTTATCGTATTATTTTAGCAATTATGTTTGCTTTAATATTAGAAGTAAAGGGATAAAAGTTATTTGGTTATTCCAAATTTATAATTACACAATGCATATATTACATTGTGTTGTTTGTGTTTGTAGGTAAAATACTTTACTCTAAGTAAAACTAGTATTAGTAGGTAAATTGTTTTTCTAGAAATAAAGAAATAACAAAGGAGGCAGATTTAATATGAAGAAGTTTGGAGTAATGTTGTTTGTGTTTTCACTTTTGAACCTTAGGATCTAAGTGGAGGTTTATTTGACCTTTAAAATATTTAACATTATTGTAAAGTTATAAGATTAATTCCATTTTAATGTGTGAGAATTTCAAACAACTTTCACATTCACTGATTAATAATGCTATTTTACAAATTAGGTTTACAGTTCAGTAATGTACATAACTCAATTAAAGTTAATCTTCGTGTTTTGCGAACTATTTGTTTGTCTCCCTTTATGAATGGTTAATGCAACCACATACATTACATCCGATGTGTATGTTTATATTACATAATCTAGATTTTTATTAATGTTACTTGATGTTAACTTTAGAAAAATGAACTAACATGGAGGAAGGAAAAATTAAACCCTAAAGTAAAGCTTCTATATGTATGTATATGTGTATATGTATGTATGTGTGTATGTATCTATGTGTATTTATGTGTGTATGTTGATGAAATTATTTGCTACATCCATAAATCCATTATGGAAAACATTATGTGCATATCATGGATTTGCGCTAGTTTTGACAGTTGGCAAATGCTTTAGTTAAGTAGACAATAGACTATAACTTTGCCACATTTGTAATTTGTTCCATGTCATTATTTATTATTTCTTTTTGGCCGTATAAATACCCATAACCACATTGTATACTATGTACTCTCAAAAATTAAAATCACCATTCACATTCATGTTCGTAAATAAAAAAACCTTTGTTTGGTATTATATTATATTCGTGGAATTCAAAACTCAAATGGTGTTCAAATAGAAATGTAAATTAACAAATATTGAAATACTAACCTTTATTTGCCATTATTGTCTGCATTACTTTTTATCCCTAGAAATAGGAGAAGAAATGTTTCTTTCCACAAGCCATTATTTCCATATGAGAAATTATTTTATTTTATTTTTGTAGTGATGAAGTAAGTGTTATCTAAGCTTAATTTATATACGGTGAGAAGATTAGCTGTAAAAATAATAAAACAAATGTAGAAAATTAATTACTTTTTTACTAGATAACTAATACGTTAATTAATTTATTTCTTCATTAATTGATTGTCGGCTAGTAAAAATAATATATTAATTAAGTAACTCCTTTAATTAATTTAGTAGTCTAAAATGACTACTAGGTTCATACGTACTACGTATGAACCTAGTAGTCATTTTAGACTACTTCTCTCCAATTTCATTCTATAATCACCAATTCTTATTTACAAACAAAAAAATGTATTAGACATAAAATATTTGCTCGTGTGGTCAACTTAGCTTATGTGACAAAAGATTTATAATTCAAGATATTGATATTAGGTCCAACTCATGATGACACCAGGTGATAAGGATAAATTTTAGAAAAATTTCATATATGTACCTGAATGGTCCAGGGAATGTTACTCTATCCATATGATGGACAGTGATTTACCCATGACCATGGAGAAACAAAGGGTAATGTGCTTTTAGTTGTTTAGAACAATCACTGGATTACTTGAAAAAAGAATTCAAAAGGTTAACGTAACTAAGTCAAAATAGAAGACCTTAGGATAACGATGCACAGTAGTCTTTAAACTTGACAGTACTATCAATCTTAAGTACTAGTCGATAAGAAATGCTTTGAATATAGTAATGCACATGGCACAATGATTGTTTAAGGCCATAGTAGGGTGCATATTGAAATACCTTAGTTGAAACACTACTGAAGCGAGAATCGTCTCCTTCGTTACAGAAGGTTAGTATCATAATAATTGATAATCGAATTTAAAGTCAAAATCTCTAGTTGGAATAAAATAATAATCGATAAATTTTATTAAATTTAACCAAGGACATTAAAGCGACCCATGCAACTAAATATGGATACTAATAATGTTATTGATCGTAGACCAAACACTAGATTCTAAGTGATATAGTGATGATGAAAAGAATTGGTGTACAAAATGTCATTACAAGGTTGGCTTATGATAGATTAGAAACCGGATCCTAGCTAATTTTTCTTTAAGCTTTGAACGTATGCCCAATACCGAGCTTCAACAAAGTCCATACAAGCTTTGAACTTAGTTAAGTGATATAGTGTTTTAATTGTTTAAATATCAGCCGAGGATCAAGTTCACAACAGAGAGTCAGCACGGCTGTATGTTAGTTATTTCAGAATACCACCAACAGGAAAATTTGAATATTACAGATTTTTAATAAATTAAACTAAATGTTATATTTATAATCATTGCATTTTTAATTATTTATTTAAATCCTAAAGTCGTTGAGAACAATGTATAAAAGTTGTACATTGATTTGATCGGTTACGAAGCTACACTCAAATGACTAAAACAAAGATTCAAAAATTAATCAAAAGGGCCATTGACTATGAAAAATTAATACTTTTGCCAGCTATATGTTGTGGGATAGTAAAACTATAATGACCTGTATTTTTGGATCTTCAAATTTGAATATTTAATTTGTTTAATATTTGGATTCGAATATAAATTATAATAAAATCTATGTTTCAAATTAAAACCTAACTTTTGATGATGTGTTTTTAATCCAATTTATAGGATTTTTCCATCATTTTTAATTTAGAAAATAATTAAATTATCGTTTAACGTATTTTACATCATACGTCCGTATTTTTGAAATTTAACAGAATAAGTTAACTTGTTTATTTTATTGTTGTTTTATGATCATCCCACATTATTGTGCACAATTGTATTTTTGTTTCTGTCGTTCTTGGCTCGTACGCGAAAATGTTATTGTATGGTAGGGTACCGCAAAAAAACTAACTTAAAAAAAACAATTTTTCTAAACATATATCCATGCACGTACATTCCCCTCCACGTTTTCATTTCTTTTCACCTTACCTCGTGCCCGCCACCCATACTTTTTTCCATGCTTGCACGCACGTTCACCACATTATATTGTACTTACATTATACTTTGTTTACTTAGCAGCCAAGCATATTAGTGCCTATCTATAGTGAGCACGAAAGAGGAGAAAAAAAATAACAACCTTTTTTCACACTTTCTCTTTCCTTTTAATAATTCATATAACTCAACAAATACAAAGTATTAGCCAAGGTCACTAAAACGAAATTGTAGAGGACAAGGTGGGCAATATTTTTCGTTCACATTGTACCCAAAATAGTGGAGTGTAGGCGGAGTTATGCGGGAGGGAAGTTTCGGCAATGCTAGTATAGATGAGTGCTAGTGTGACTGGGCATGCATGTGCATGTGTTTCATGTGTGCATGGAGTGCGGTCAGAGCATGGAGTTGCTGAGCTGAGGTTTGGGCGAATGAAGGTGGGGAGAGGAATACATTCATGGGAGAGAGGGGAGGAACACATGTTTTTGCACGCTTGAACTAAATGCAGGTGTGTGTTGGAGTGTAAGTGTGTGCGAGTTTGCATTGCCATGAGTGAAGAGGCATGAGGAAATGAAGTTAGCAGGCCCATGAAATAAGAAAAGGACGGAGCTACTGTCCATAACAAAAGATTTTGCACTTGAGTCCAATATACTATGGACAATTACGTATGTTAGAAGAAATGTAGGAAAGAGGAAGCAAGGTAAAATATGTGCTGTAGGGTAAGCGAGATGAAGAGATGTGTATATGTGGAGGTAGGCATGCATGCGCGTGGGCTTTCTTGTGTTGGGTGATGGATTTTGGGTGAGGGTATTAATGTAATTAATTTATGTAAAATTTAATCAAGATCTTATAAACTTAATATTTGTAACGAACCATAATTTTACCCCTTTGAAAATGGAATATTTAATTTATTTAAATATTCAAATGTAGAAATTTCAAACTTAAACAATCATGTTTTATATGATAAATAAGAATGGTAAATTATTTTTAATATTGAATAAAGGTTTTGGATTTCCATTTTAAAATTGACAAAAGTCGGATTCCGATAAAGTAGGATAAATATTCGAGAAATTTGTTTTAAAGGATAAATAATTTTTTTTAAATATATATAATCCATATCAAAATCATTTGATAGTAATAGTAATTTAATTTATAATGGTTCGGTAAATATATAAAACTTGTTTTATAAAAGTTGACAAATTTCATCGCATATCGATAAATCGATGTCGTATTTTTACAAATAGATTTGGATATTGTTTTATATTATTTTATAAGTCAAATATACTTGTTTTAATTATTTATAGATAATAATAAATTTATTTTGAAGTTTGGTCTACATGAATAAATAGTTTAACAAAAACGTCAAAATGTGATCGGAAAATGTTTTGTTGAAAATCAACGTTTTGTTCAAAATAAGTTGCCGCAACATTGTCGCACCTTTGTTAACATGTTTCAAAATATATATTACACATTTTAATAACTAAACTTGTTTACTTTTACTAAATATAATTAGAAAACTTCTAGAAGTCACTAGTAAAAGTAAATAAGAATTAACAAAAGTAAGAAAAAGTAAACATCAAATCAATATCACATCAAAAGCCAACATAATTATTGTTTTACTTATCTTAGTTCTTAAGGATTAAGACATAAGGTAAGGATGTAAAAGGTAATGATAAGTGTTGAAAAAATAAAGGTTGCTTTAGGTTGAAGTAAAGTTAGTTTGTTAATTTGGTAAGCGTTTATTTTGAAAAATTTACCACTTCTTACTTTTTCTATAAATAACCACCTTCTTCTCTCATTTCATTCACACTTCTTCTTCTTCTTTTCTCAAGCTCCTTCACCTTATTCCTCTTCACTTTAATGGCTTCCATGCTATAGAAATATTATAAAGAAATAATGTTTAAATATTTACAAAATATTCAAATGAAATCGATATTCATTCTCTTCAAATCAAACTCATCTTTTTTTCATATTTTACCTCTTCTTCTCTCGGCTATAACTTCCTCAAACCATAATCAAGATGCAAAATTCTTTTTTTAAAACTATGTATTTTTCCAATGTCTTCAACTTTCATTTAGACCACTTCTTCACATTCTGATCATAGCTATGCCAAAAAATCCACTTCTTTCCAGTGCATTCTCTGGCCCAGTTTTTGAGACAGAGAATGGCTCTATTTGTTTTGATCATAACTTATTCATACCTGATCCAAATATAGAATTTTTTTATTCCAATCATATAAAATTTTAGTGGCTACAACATTCATGTAGTGAACTTCTTCCAGTTTTGAGGTTTCACTATATCTAAAACTTAATTCTTTGAAATACATTTTCGAGCTTCATTTTTGTAAAACCGAGAATACCTCTTTTCTTTTGACCATATCTTCCTCAAAACTAACCAAAATCGAGTGACTCTTTTAATCAAATTCAAGAGAAAAGAAATTTAAACAACTTTCCGGTAGACAACATTTTCATAGTAAGAGGGTCAAAATCCAAGGAAGATGACATATTTTTCGGGTCTAATTTTGAGAATTCAAAATCAAAACTCTACCACTTCTTCTCTATACTTTCGGTCCACCTCCATCTCAAGCCTTGGCCGAGCACTTGGAAGGAAGGGGAAGTTGTTTACTAATGTTTAAGTAGAGTAGGAAGTAGTTAGTGAAGCGTGGATTAGTTTGAATGTTGGTAGGAAGTTAATCGCTTTGGTTAATGGTGAGAAACTCTATTTAATATCGATATCTATATTTATACATGTTTGATGATATGATATAATTTCTATGGATGCTTATATATGCTATGATCATCAAGTACTAATTATTTGATATGGCTGTTAAATTGTTTTGCCAAGTCAGGTTAATACACGTCAATAAGCACAAAGGGAATCACTTTCCTTTTGAAAATGAAATGGTGTATATGGAATGGTTAAACCTTTTGGAAATAGTTTTAAAATGAGTTAGAAATGTTTTATAAATATTTAAATATGTTTAAAGAAATAAAGAAAGAAAATCAAGATTCCATCTTGTATATTTTAAATAAGTCCAAAACAATATTTCAAAAAAATCACGGTTCTACGGTTTAAAATGCAAATTTGAAATTGATATAAAAATAATACTTTTAAACGATTAAAAATATGAAATAAATTTGATTAATCTATCAAAAGAGATTTAAGTTAGAAGAATGGAAGTTTATGAAATAAAATTGAATTATGGTTCTAAACTTAACGATTCTTTCCTGAATCATTTATAAATGTTTTTAAATAAATAATTAAGTGTTTTAAATAATGATATGGAATTTTTATAAATCATTTATAAAATAAAAGTTAATAACTGAGTATGCGGAAACGACTAGTACATTTGGCCCGCCTGTGAGGTCTAGGAAGATAAAACAGGGTGTATGACTAAGCTTAGGAATAAATCAACCAGTGCCCTGAACTTACCTGGCCTATGTTTTCTCTTTTTAGGTGAGGAGTGGAACAGATCGAAAAGAAAACCCGGATACTCTAAGATCTCATATTAAGGTTTTCCTAAATAAAATGTGAAATAATTTGAATTATTCCAAGATTCAAAAAGGTTTAAATAAACCAAATGATTTGATAAATCTCAAAAGAAAGGTTACAATGATTTCATAATTAATGAAAGAATATTTTTGAATATATATCTCTCGAAGATATTTTGATAATGAGAAATGAATAAATCAAACAACAATCATCAAATTACATCATTTTTATCGATGATCGCTATGAAGGAACCAGGATCGGATTTGGGTGATTCCTATCCAAAAAACCAGGATCGGATTTGGTGATTCCTATCTGAAAACACCTTCAAACTAATTTTCAAAATAAAACATATTTCAGATAAAGATCATTGAAAACAAAGATGTTCATGATGTAGGATTACTTACCACCGGTCGATCGAGGTGAAATTTACCATATCTGGGGTGGCAGTAGTGCTCTGTTATGAAAATCTTCGATTTGCAAGAATATGATTTGAAGTTAAGAAAGAAATCTTTGATTTAGATTTAATGAATGATTTAGGAATATTTTCTCTAAGTTAAAAGTTATAACTTGAATATAAGAAATCTTTGATTAAGATTTAATGAATGATTTGGAAATGTTTTCCTAAGTAAAAGATGAACTGATTTGGAATTATTCCAAGATAAAAAGAAAGGTAAATAAACCAAATAATTTGATAAATGAGGCTTAATGATTCCATATACTCTTGAAAAGAAAATGAAATAAATTGAAAAGAATATATCTAAAAAAGGTATTTGATTAAATGGAAAGATAAAGTAATTGATTGATTATTGATAATCATAAATGAGCTTAACATCTTTTAATCGATGATTGGATTCGAAAGAACCGAGGTCCGATTTGGGTGATTCCTATCCGAAAACCACTTTGAACCAATCTACGTTCGGAGTAAAACGTGTTTGAAGACGAATTATTTTGAAGACGAATATTTTCATGATGTAGGGTCGTTTTCCACTAGTCCCTCGAGGTGAAAATTACCATATCATATGGTGGCAGTAGTGCTCTGTTATGAAAATCTCCGATGCAAGGACTTCTCGCTACTAATGGAGTAAGGGAGTACATTCGGTTTGTCCTGTTCCTGGACAACTTGTATGGATGAATGTCTAACATTGCATTGAGTGATCTCTATAAAACGTATATCTACAAGGTGGTAGAGAAGGCAACTTCTCTTAGCTTAACACCTTTCTCTGAGACATACGAGCTCAATGGTTATTTGTTTGTAGAAATCAGTCATGTGATTATGGAATGGCAATGTGGCATTCGAAGAAGAAAGAAGATGTGTTATGTGAAAGGTAATCGTTTACCTCAGGCCTCATCACCTGGAAATGACAAAAACAGGGTAGAAGCAGTAGGGCTCAGTGGGTCGCTCCGATTAGGCGATGTCATCACCCTTCTAGATTACTCTATACATGTCTAAGTATGTGGTGAATGTATGACTTGGGATCCTCTTAAAGGTCGGTAACGGCTGGGGTGATGACATATTCGATACTATCCAGGAAGGGGTAGGCCGATTCTGTGTTGGTTTAGGCACCGAGTATCTCGAACCTAGGTGCATCCCTCTAGAGGTGTACTATCAGAAGGTAGTCCCTTACCTTGTCATTTGTATGGAATCCATTCGCCAATAAGTGCCTTCGGACTTGATTTTAGAATCTAGTATGCTGGAATTTAATAATGTAACAATTTTGGCTAAGATTAATAAGTTTATTTGTAAATATTTTCGATGAATGTCATTAGAAATAATATCAAATGTTTTGATATAAAAATATTTTAATTATCATAAGGGAAAACCCGTCCGTGTTTATATATGGGCGTGGTCTTATGAAATACTCTTTCTTTTCAAAGGATTTCATTTCCAAGCCTTATTTATAACACTAGCATTTTTGAGTTTTCTCACGCTGGTTTATCAAGCCTGCTACGGGTATTTTCAATACTCGTTTCAGATTCGAGTAGTTTCAGGTTTAGTTAAAGACAGTTGGAGTTTCCAGGAAGAGCTGGAGATATTCATCTACGTATGGACGTATTCTATTAGCCGCTGCTTATTCTGCATTTATTTGATGTTTGTCAACATTTGTAAGGATAGATGTTTATAACCGTCCAAACTAAATTTAGGTTAGACTCTAATATATGTATTTTAAAATTTTCCTCTGTAAAGATTATTGTTCAATATTATATGTTATTCCATTCGTGTAAGATTCTATTCTATCTATTTTTCTTTTTCTACCCTTAATGATCCGCTTGTTCGTGTAATTTGAGCTGGACATGTGTGGTTTATTGCCGGCTCAAAGGGTACGGAAAAGCGGGCCGTTACAATATCTTAATCATACTAAGTCCAAATCGAACATCGTTTTTACATTGCACTCATACGTACATTATCTTTACGATAAAACTAGTTGTTCGAAATCATAGCATGCTGAAATTTGGGCTAAAATTGGATGTCGTTCAATTTTTGTTCTAAACCAGAAAGTCTCGGCGGCAACTGAAATTTCAGTGAGTTAAACTTACCTTTTTGGTTAGCTAGTAATATTATATAGTTGATAAAAATTGCAGATCGGGTGTTTGGATGATTTACTGTTTTATCAGTTGGTTTGGATTTTTTTCGCCCGTGGAGAGGATGACCCTTTATATATAGCCGCCTAGTAGCGGATGACCCTAATTATATAATTATATATTGTATGTGATGTAAGGGGATAGGTTGGAGAGATCCAACGGGATTCCTCGTTATTGTTGGTCCAATAAATTTTTATTGGCAGCCAAGTAGTTCAGATTTTCCCACGGAATCATCTTGGAGGAGCTTGGAGCAGGAGGCTTCACCGTTAGCTAGTTATTATCGTATTTCTGCTATTAATATGTATATTGTATCAGTCGGGTAAGGACATGCTGTTATAACTGTTCTAGGGTGGAATTTGTATTAGTATGACTCTGATGTATCATTTTTGAAATAACTTTGAAAAGTTTTATGTGATTAATATATGTTATTCCGTTGCATTGTGAGACTCTGTGATTGTTTAGTTTCTCCCATCTTCTATCTCCTTTCTTTCCCCTAACAATCTGTTTTTCCGACACTTAGTTGTTTGACACCTGAATACCATGGATATATTAGTGTCGACTTCTAGGGTTCGAAAAGACGGGTCGTTGCATTTGGTGTCAGAGCACAAGGTTAAACGCGAACCTTGGCCCTAGTGAGGGGTAAGTGAGACCCTAAACTAAGTATGAGTGTATTATATAAGAGCGCATATTTGTTAGTGAAAGAAAATGTTTTATACTGTGTTGATTTATCTGTTGAGTGGTTAAGAACTCTGGTCGAGACATGGGACATCATGGTGTCGATAAGGGTTCCTAAACACTTGAATAAGGCAAACTGACACAATGTTGTTTTGAAATTGGGTAAATGAAATAATTTTACCTAGAAATATATTTTGTATATGAAGAATGATTTAAAAAATAGTATAATTTTTTGTGGTGTTGTTTGCTAAAAGGTAATAATATTTTATGATTATAATTTAGGGTTTGTTTAGTCATGCTCATCCAGTTGAGCATTGACTATTTTTAGTGTGTATAGGTAGCTCCCCTTTTAAGATTTTGGTTGGATAGAAATATGGAAAACATTGAAATGAACACCTTGTGAATTAAGTTTCATAATTTGACTATAAGGCGTTCAATGTAAATATTGGGGTAAAAATTGATTTAATGAAAAATGTTAATTTAAAAGTTAGAATATTTTACAATAAATATTTGGAAAATGATTTTATAATGGATTATATTATAAAATGCATTTAATAGAAGGTGTCTTTTAATTAAAAAAAAAGAATTTAGGTTGAAAACATGAGAACTCCCGGTGCTTTTGAAAATGACTTTCAAGGTTTTGGAAAATAATAATAGTATTGTTTGAAAATATTTTGGGTTCAAGTATAAGATTTTGGTAATGAAAAGGTTAAGTAAAAAGTGTTTTCTTTGGGTTAGTTTGGGAGAATGAGTCTTGATTGGTTTGTGATGATCTGAATAATCTTCTATGGGACGATCAGATGTTTGCCTAGGTGAAGGCTGTGGAGTACTTAGTAAATTATTTTCTTTATCATTGTACAATCAAACAAGTTTAAATCCGAATGAAACCAACGCGAGTTGGTGTTAAAAGTTTTGTTCGAAAAATGAAAATAATTGTTTCAAAAATGGGATTTTGAAATAAAAGTAATATTTTTAAGTTTACTGGTTCGAGTGGCTTAGAAATTACTTAAAATCGGGAAAAAGATATGTTTGGATGGTAAACACTTCTCTTGAGTATTACCTTCTTGTGAAGGGAATGTATGATATCATTTGGTAGTTCCCAGTTCCTTTGTATCATTTTAGAGTTACTCATGCTATATATATATATAATTTATTTCTATGATTAATATGTATATATATATATATAGAAGTTTCATTCGAAAAAAAAATTAAAATAAGACCGAGTATTTGGCTCTTAAGTTTTCTTAGAAAACTAAATGTAAAATGGAATACTTGAATCAAATAGGGGTATATACTCTTAGGATGTAGTGGAGTATTATATAAGTTGAGTCTAAGTTTAGTTTTCATGAAATGTTTTCAAAAATAATTTGGTGGAAACATAGTTGGTATTAGTGGGAACCAATTAAATAAGTGTGTTGGTTTGACGTAGATAATTTCTCCTTCCATATAGTCTTGATCCACTATTTGAGTACATGACTTTAAGGTGGTTCACACCATTTCGAATAAGGATATATTACTCGATTTTTGATGACGAACAATTGATGAGGATTTTTGATATGGGACAAATGTTTCCTTTCATAGTTACAGCTATGCAAGGGGAATAGAGGTTCTAAATCATGGAGTCTGATCGGAGTCCGCACTAGAAAATCGGGTGAGGGATACTAGTTCGGAAGTGAAGTTATGTATTCAAGTAGTGATCAAATCCTATTTTTATATAAGAATGATCTATGTACATCATATGAAATTATGTGTAGTGTTAAGTGTTTTCTAGGTTAGGTTGAGGTGTAATTTCAGGGACGAAATTCTTTTAAGGGGGAAGAATGTAACGACTAGGAATTTCACTACTTTGATTTGTGAATATTTAATTAATTTTAAATAATAAAATAATTGATTTTATAATGAAAATAAAACTCTTTTAAATGATAAATAATGATGATGAAATAGTTTTCATTTTTTTTTACAAAAATATGTAGTTCGAAGAAAAATAAAAAATGCAACAGGAATTCGTTTTCCAAAATTTTGACTTTTCACCGGATAAAAGTTATCGAAAATGTCGTGACACTTTGGTATACACATATACATTCATTTGAAAAAAATTCATGGAAATGCATATGCGTACATCTATGTACACTTAAGTATGTATGTGTACATATGCAAGATAAGATTTTATTTGAAAAAAATGTTAATATATTATAATATAAAGATTCTTTTCCAACATAAAGTACAAATGAAGTACAAACATGTTTTAACATGTTTTCTCATGAAATTTTTTGAAATTTAAGATGGTGAGACAAGGAAAAGACATGGAGGAGATGTGGCATTAAAGGAATGGAGGGTAAAGGACATGGGGTAGTTTGGTAATTCAACGTGTTAACATAATATATAAACTAATTTTTCTAATTTTTATTTCACTTTCTCATCTCTTTTCCATTTTCAAAACTTTCCTAAGCTTGGAAACAAAACTTCCATGGCTTCTCTATTTAGGTTTTAGGTTTTAAAGTTTTTAAAAATCAAATTCTTACTTTAAAAACTTAGTTTTAATTCACTTGTTCTCATCTCCACTTTCTCCATTTTTCCTCCTATTTCATTCGGCCATAAATTCCTATATACTACACCAAATCAAGATTTTACTTTTTCAAACCATGTAAAATTTTAGTGGCTACAACTTTTATGTAGACTATATTTTCAAATTTTGGGTCTAGCTATGTCAAAATCTTGTTTATTTGTAAAGTGTTTTTTTGACTCGGAGATCCTAGTCCGAAAACGGTCCTTCTTATTTCGACCATATCTTCCTGAAAATAATTAAAATTGAGTTTTTCTTTTTTAGTCAAATTATAGAGGAAAGAATTTCCTAAAACTTTCCTTTTAACCATTTTTCCAAAGTCCGAGGATTACATGTCCAAAAGTCGAGTGGAAGTTGACCTATTTTCGAGTAGATTTTATGATTTTTGCAAGTTTTTCGAATTCCAAAATGTATCAAGTTTTCAAAGGATTTTTTGTGAGTAAATTCTTTAAATTTTAAGAAAGTTATACCTTTATATGTATAATATTAGATGGTAAATTAAGTTTGTTGTTTGGTTGGAATATTATATGGTTTGAATATATGTATATGTTGCTAGTTGTGAGTCTGATATTGACTTGTGAATCGAAAGCTATAGCGTTGTGTTTTACTATAAAATGTGATTTTTGGGTTTGTTCTATGATGGTGATAAGTTTACGGATGATAGGCATGTGTATGTGATGTCATGCTAAGGAAGTGGACATTTTGATATGGTATTGACGATTGGATTTCTTTGTGGAAGAACTAGTGCTTAGTTTAAAGGAAATTGAAAATAATTTCAAAGTTTTCACCTTTGTTTTCTTATGCAAACTCTTATGCTATGTTTATGAAAAATCGGTAGGTATTTAAGTGTTGAGGTTTCAATGAGGAAAGTCAAAAACATTTTCAAGTTATGGTGTCTGTAGCGATAGTCGCTATGGATGCAGTTTCTCCTTAAAATTCCAAAATTTTCAAATTTAAGTTTCATACTTAAAATTGTTTTGTAAATGTTTTATAAGCCTAATAATAATGTTTTTAAAAGTTAATTAAGAACTTAATAATTAATAATTAATTAATAAAGTTTTAATAATTATTAATAATTAAATGTTAACAAGGTTTATAACCTTTAATTAAGTGAAGTTTAGTTACTAATTATTACCTCTTAAAGGACAAGATTAATTTTATTTAATCAATTATTAAGTATGATTAATTTTTAATTAATTATAAGTTAAGTATATGGTTTTCTTTTAATTAATTAATACTTAAATATAGGGCTAATTATTAATTAATTATTAACCTTGTGTTTAATTTTAAATTAATTAAAGTTTTAATTTATAAATTATTTATTAAAGGTTTAATTTATTATTTAAGACTTAATTAAAGATTTTTTAATTGAGATTTATTAATATTAAATTATTAATTAAGGTTTAAATGATTATTTAATAATCAATAAAGGATTAATTAGTGTTTAATTAATTATTGTTTATTATTTATTAAAGGTTTAATTATTTATTAATATATAATTAAATTAAGTTAAAATTTAATATATATTAATAATGATTAAATAAAGAGTTGAACTTGTAATTATTCATTTTAAAAGGGATTTTTAATTTTTAAATCCTTTGTTTTGAGAACCAAATTGTTTTAAAGGTACTTCTTTCTCAGAGATGGTTTTGAATATAAGGGATTCAAATGTCGATACCATTAGGTGGACAAATGACTGTGAATGGGTTATGATGTGGTTGTTTCTGTTTCTGTTTCTGTGGATAATTATTAGCAGAATAAAACCCCGTTCTGCTATAAATTGATTATTTGATTGTATGGATAGTTGATTGCAAAATAAATCCCCGTTCTGCTATAAATTGATTGAGTTGTTTGGACATCTATTTAGCAGGACAAATCACATTCCTGCTATTATGGACATGTTTATACTAGTTAGTTTATATTGACATGTTATTTTCGGATTTGGATACGAAGCGTATTAAATATATGTTTACTTATGTAAATAAATTGTTGAGTGACTTGAAATTCAAATTGAAATTAAATGGTTACTTAAATTAGTACCACTGGTATTGCTAGGTGTTTTCTTGGATTTATAAAGTGCGTTTTTGAATTAACTTAAATTCTTTAATCAATTTGGGGTTAAAGTTTATAAATGATTTTCAAGTTATATAATTATTTTATAAAAGTATTTATAAATAATAAATTGTTTATATAAAGGGTTTTACTAAATAGTAAGAGTTTATTTAAAGTGATTGAATGTGAGATTTTGTAAATGATATTTTGTAATGTCAAAGATATTTTATAAAGGAAAATTTATAAAGAGTTTTATACATGGAAAAAGAATTTATAAATCATTACAGAGATTTCTAAAATAAGTTTGAATTTAGTTTGAAATTTATAAGGAGGGTTGAATTATGAAGTGAACTTATAAAAAGAGTTTTTATAAGGGTTAAGCGAATGGATTTTACAAAGTGAATGGGTTTTATAGTAAGTGATGTTTTGGAAAGGGAATTTCTTGGCCATTTAATATGGAATTTGAGAAGAGGGAATTTTCCAAATGTTTTTAGTAGATACTTATATTTTGAGATATGTAAAATTGTTTTCCAAGTATAAAAGGAATGTAAAGAGTTTTGGGAATAGTGTTTTAAAAAGATCTTTTGATCTAGTTTCGCAAAGTGTTTTAACTAATGAAAGATTAATTAATAAAAGCTTAGTGGATCCCATATGAAATCAAATCAATGTTGAATGATTGTTTATTTGATAGTTAAATAATCGATTATCAAATCTGGACTAAAACATAACTTTGGAAATATCTAGGAGAAACGCGTGAGTTATATGGCACACTCATCCCCAATGATGTTATACTGTGCATAGAAACCTTGTTTCATTCTTCTAGGATAAATGATAAGGAAATTCGTCCACTAACGGTTAGGAGGTGAACTCGGTTCTTATCTTTATCTATTTATTTCCTAAAGAACCAGGGTTGAGTTTACCGCAAATTATCGGAAGTTGTTTCGAACAGACCGGGATTAGATATGTTATCTAAAAACCACTTCGATCCAACTCAAGCGTTTCGAACTAAAGACATCTTAAGGAATATGGAATTAAAGACGGAGCGTTGAAGTGCAAGGGCTGCTTGCTACTAGTCCTGAGGGTGATTCCAAAATGGATGTAGTAGAAGTAATGCCTTCAGTTTGTCCTTATCCTGAACAACTTGTATGGATGAATGCTGGCATTGCATTTCTGTCTGGAAGGCAGTGTTGGCATTCCAAGTGGGATTGCTTTCAAAAGGTAAGCGTAGCCTCAAGCCTCATCAATCGAGAATGACTAAAATCAGGGGGGATGCAGCAAGGCTAAGTAGGTCACTCCCATTAGGGTGTGTCACCACTTTTCTAGATACATCTACATATTTATGGATTGATTGTGCATTAGATCTCAATAAAAATGGTTGCAAAGCAACCGGGGTGATGACATATTCGATACTATCCAGTCAAGGGTAGGTAGGTCCTGTGTTGGCAGGGGATCCTGGAGTGGTCCTCGGTACATTTTCTAGACTTGTACCATGATAGGTGGTACCCCGGTGCCTTGTTAGTGGAATCCAATCTCCAATACGTGCCTTTACGGTTTTTATTGTAGAGCCTATTATGTTGGAATTTAATAATAGTAACCGTAAAGGCCCGCAAATCCATACCCCTTTGAGTCGACAATATTCCACCTCAGCTCAACTCAAATTGGACGGAAATACAAATCTTTAGGGTAAGAAGAAGAAAGAGATAGAAGAAAAATAGAAACAACAACACAGAATCTCACAATCGCGGCGTAACAAAATATAATATATAATAATAGATTTTATACAAAAGAATCTGTAACAGTTTATATACTTACAGTCATCAGAGTACAACAATCAATACATCAAACTGGACAGTTATACAACTTGTCCTTACACAGCGGAATATAAGTCAAGTACGGGAATACGTCTGAAACTCCTCCAGCTAGTCTCCTGAGCTCTATAGCATTTAACCTGAATCTGTAATACTCGGTCTGACCCAAGCATTATAATAAAATAACACCCGAGTTAGTCTGGAAAACTAGCGTGAGAAAACACATTCAATTTGAGTTATTAGAGTTATCAAAATCCTTTGAAAAACAAAGGCATCTCGTAAGACCGCGTCACACATAAACACGACATGTTTTTACCTTACGATGACCAAAACATTTTTATAGAAAGTCCAGTGATATTATAATAGTGTCTAAATACAAATACTTATTCAAATAGCTGAAATTGTTACATTAATTAAATTCCAGCATACTAGGATCTACAAACAAAACCGTAAGCTTGTATTGGAGAATGGATTCCAACGAATGACTGGGCCACTGGGGTACCATCCATTACAGTACACCTCTAGAACAATGTACCGAGGACCACGCCGGGATCCCCTGCTACACAAGGCCGGCCTACCCCTGACTTGGATAGACCGAATATATTATCACCCCGGGTGTTCCCACCCTTACTACCAAGCGCTCCTTCAAGGCAGAACCATATCCATAATATAAAGGTTTCTGAGGACATCTAAAAAGATGATAACATACCCTACTTGGGTGCGACCCACTTAGCCTTGCTGCATCTCCCTAGTTTTAGTCAATCCCGGTTGATGAGGTTCGAGGCTAAGCGTTACCTTTTCAAGAACAATATTACTTAGAATGCTCATCGTCCTCCAATTACGATGTCCTGATAGCATTTGTCCATACAAGTTGTCATGGGTCTGGACAAACTAAATCACCATCTTCATCATCTTCACGACATTCATTCGTAACGTTCAAACCAGATCGAAGTGGTTTTCGGATAATAAAATCCGATCCCGGTCTCTTCGAATCGATTAACGAAATTGGCCAATATTGATAGTCGGTTATTTAACTATCAATAAAACATCCATAAGCAGTCACTAGGCCCAATTTTATAAATCTCCAAAATATTTATTCCAAAACATCTTCACCCAGATGTATATATTCAATCTCTTCAATATTCTATATTTGAAAAGAATTTCAACACTTGAATCCATAACACGATATTCCACTATTTCAATACCTAGAATATTTTCCAACTTCCATTTTATAACACTTAAAAATCATTTCCAACTAAAAATATTTTCCAAAACCTTCCTTTCAATACTTAGGAAACTATTTATATGTATAATTTCCAAAATCATTTTAATATTTAACTTGGAAATATTTCGTACTTATCTCATAGTATTTGGAATTTTTAATAAATTCTTCTTACGATTCCCAAACCAATTATACTTATTTATAATCCCAACCAACTATTTTTAACTCCTTTAAATGAATCCAAAATCTTCCCAAGCTATCACATCTAGACATTGGAAATTCTCTTAAGTCTCTAACATTTCATTTATAAGATTTCTATTATAAAAATCTCATCCTTGAATAAACCCGTCTACACATTTCGAGAGAATTTATAAATAATTTTACAATCATTTCAAAACGATATATATAACAAGTATTTTTCTTTAAAGAATAGTAGTTTATTTAAAAATATGTTTAAGTTATTATTTAAAATATTTAAGACACTTTTATAACATCTATAACTCATTTTTAGGTGAACAGATAAATTTCCAAAGCTGAATTCAAAAGTTAGAATTTGTTAAATAAATATTTAACATTTGAAAATCTACTACCGAAGTATTTCAATCTCAACTAGTTTAAAATTCCATAGTTTTAAATTAATAAAATTTTCCCTTTTAAAAACAAACTCACTTCTTAAACTTAAAAATACATTTTTAAAATCTCAATAACCAATTTAATTTATAACTTCCTCTCGATTTAACAACACATCGATTCGTTGTCGATTTTCTAACCATTCTAATTTCAAAAATAAAACCTACTATTTTTCTCATACCTATTTTACCTATTCTCCCAATTTTCATATGATATCGAATTCCTTTATTTATAAACATTGTTTATAAATCCCATAATCCCTTTGTTTTACCTGTCCATAAAACAAATCTTATTTATTAAATTCCATTATATAAATTCATTCCTTATAAGTTCCCTTTATACTTCCAATCTATTTTCAATATTGATTTTAACTCTTTATATATTTCCAGAATATCATTAATAAAATCTCTTATATAATTCATTTTTAAAAATCTCCATTCAATAGTTCACAACAGTTAAGTATAACCAAAAATCAAATATATCTTTTTTTCCTAATTCATTTTCTTTAAAATAACACCAATTCCAATATATATATTTTTTATATCAAATTCCTTTTAATTCCATAAATTTTTACAAAAATATTTATAGTATTTAAATTATCAAAATTAAGGCTAGTGCTACAATAGCATCCAATAATTTCAATCACTATAATAATCTATAATAGATTATTCTACACAAATCATATATCACTATATATGAAAAATAAACAATAAATTTGAGGAATCCAGCTGGATCCCTCCAACCTGTTTCCCTACATCCATAGATGTTAATACAACATATAAAAATACCAATCCCACTTCAAGGAGGATATCGCGGTACATAGGGTTATCCGCTATTATGCGGGGCGCATAGGGTTTCATCCGCTATAATGTGCGGGAATATCACTCCAAATACTAATATATATACTACTATATATAATCATCCTACCAATAATTATAAATTTATCCATCAATCAAGCGTCCAATAATTTAAATTTAAACATCTAAATTTAAACATAGTAATCCAAATGAGTGAGAAATTCTCACCTTGATTTTCGAGTTTTGTTAACCATTCCAAATTTATTTTTTTATGCACAACTTCCATTCGATTTAGACCTCGTAAGAAAATTACGAACTTCATTAATTAACGGTTTTCAATTTTAATTGAAATTAATCAACTAACTTCTTATTAACGAATTAAATAAACCTTAAATTGCAAAACCTTAATCCCCTTGCAGTTTGCGGTTCTCCTTCTCCAACATCTGCCATCACCGCCAATTGAAAAACTAAGCCAAAGCTTCGGCCGAACATTCCAAAACGCCATCGCGATCCGAAGCAAACCACGCTTCCCATCGGCATCAGCCATTGTCGTACCTCTTTCGCGCTGCTGCTCCCATCGCGTCTCGCGTTTCACCCCTCACCGCGGCGCCTCCCCAGCATCGCCATCCTACCTATACACACGCGCGACCTAGAGCATCGCCATCTCTGCTACTCGCCTCGAGCCTCCCCCTCTACTGTCACCACACGTCGCTTGATCGAGACTCGACCCACTCGCGTGCGCGCACCCAGGCGCCGCTGCCCCTCCTCTTCGTGAACTCGAGATTGATTTCGATTTCATCACACACACACACAGATATATATATATTTATCGATTCATGAAATGAACAGAGACGAGGACGAATTCGATTTTGATTTTGATTCGAGACTGGATTCCCTCTCCTCTAAACAGAACGAATTCGTTTTCGATCGCCTTATCTCTTTTATTTTCTTCGATTTGAAAATGAAAGAAAAGGGGGAGGGAAAGACGTGATTTGAAAAGGTTGATATTGATTCTGACTGAAAGCATAAAGGGATGGATGCGACTTAAAGTGAGAAAACGGCGTGTTGGAGAAGGCAAGGTCAGATAATATTATTCAATTATACATATCTCACTTTACCCAGCTCAAAATTTCGAACCCCTATCAAGGCATGCCGCTAGGCGTTTATAATGTTATACCCCTATTTTGAAAGAAATGGAAAAGGTTTCGAGTCCTAATTCGATTGTATGGAGAAGATAGCTTTTTGGACCCAATTATTATATTGAATTTTCAATATAAATTTCAGGGCGTTTATATCTCGTATGACCAAACGATAACTCCAAATGCTACGAAATTTGAAATCCGATAATAATACACTATTGCGGATCCAATGAAACTAGTTTCGTCGAATTCCGAGACTGTGCTTCGGAAGGCTATTTTTAAATGTCAATTTAAACAATTATTTTTAAAATTGAATAGATCACTTTTAAATTCAATTTTAAAACTTTTATTATCTTCACTACTATTAATATAAATTTTACAAGCCTTTAAATTATTTTTATCGGGCTTAAAACTCAAGACACGATAATTTAACCAAATTCCAATTATTAAATTCAAAAATTAAATTATCCAATAAATCGTTATATTTGAAATTCAGGTAAAATATTAACTTTTAAACATTTAAAATTAGTCTATAATTCAAATCCAATATTTAAAACCATTTAAATATTCCAAATCAAACGTCAAAAAATCCAGGTCGTTACAGTAACAATTTTTGCTATTTTCGTATATTTATTTTGAATGCTTAGACATTATTATCATATCACTGGATTTTCTATGAAAAAGTGTTTTGGTTATCGTAAGGTAAAAACTCATCCATGTTTATACGCGGCGTGGTCTTATGAGATACCTTTGCTTTTAAAAGTGTTTTAAACATAATAATTCAGCTATTTCAGTTTACTCACATTGAACCCATGTCCAACCAAGAGTTTTATTTTCTTTTCCTAAAACTCTTGAGTGCTCAAATTTTTATGTGCAACCAAGTAGTTCAGGTTTTCCCACGGAATCATCTTGGAGGAGCTTAGAGCAGGAGGCTTCACCGATAGCTTGTTATTATCTTATTTTCAATGTTTATATGTATATTGTATCGGTTAGGTAGGGATAGGCTGTTATAACTGTCCTACGATAGAATTTGTATTAGTATGACTCTGATGTATCATTTTTAAAATGACTATATAAAGTATTATGTTGATTAATATATGTTATTCCGTTGTGTTGTGAGATTCTATGATTGTTTAGTTTCTTCTATCTTCTATCTCCTTTCTTTCCCCTAACAATCTGTCTTTCCGACACTTAGTTGTTCGATACGTGAATACCGTGGATGTATTTATGTTGAATTCTGGGGTTCGAAAAGGTGGGTCATTACACTAAGTCTCATAAACGTATCACGTT
Source organism: Allium fistulosum (assembly GCA_030737815.1). Lineage (NCBI taxonomy): Eukaryota > Viridiplantae > Streptophyta > Magnoliopsida > Asparagales > Amaryllidaceae > Allium > Allium fistulosum. Next base: position 1,106,511,208 of record CM060907.1, read on the forward strand.
TCCAACTCTCAACTTGTTATCCTTCGGCCAAGAAGGAAGCCCGGTTGATTAGAGTACCATAGTCACTATGCCCTACTCAAATCATCATTCTTAACACCAAATGATAATCAAGCCTATTCAGTCGGCTTCGTGCTATGTGCATGACTAATCAGTTCCCACATTAAGTCAAGGAACCAAAAATGGCCAAATTTGATTGTCGGTTGTTTAACTATCATAGCAATGAAAAAAAATCTAGCACATACGTAGTCATTGAGCTTATTTAATTAATCTTTTATTAATTAAATCACTTTCCAAATAGTTACTCCAAATTATTTTTAAAAAGATACGATCGCAAACTATTTTAATCTTTCGATATTTGGAAAACATTTCCATTTACTTATTTCAACGGTACAAATGTATTCACAAACCATTTCATTTTCAACACTTAGGAAATATCTACATATACTTGAATCCGTAATAAATATATTTACAAATCTTTTAAGGAAAGCTTCAAATTTTCTAAAACATGTTTTGTTGGGTCAAAATGAATGTTGCGTAAAACATCATTATGAAAACCCAAAAACACTAGTGCGAAGATTCGATTATATATATATATATATCGTGTATACAATATAAAATATCTCCTTTCGGAAATCATTTACTATAACAACAGTTTTATAGTCAATGCATTCTTCACTTTTCCAAAAACATCTATTACAACAATAAATGTCGAAATCTATGTTTTTGTTACTTAACACACTTTAAATCACCATTAAAAACCATTTAAACTCCATTTGGAAATATCACTTTCAAAACATTCCTTTAAACATAAACCACTTTTAAAACGATTAACTCCATATTTAAATCTCAACATTAATCATTTCTATATTTACAAACTATATAAATCTCCTCTTTTATCATATAATCTCTTTATTTATAAAATTCTATTTATAAATTTGTTTCTTTATAAATTTCTTTTACTTATAAAATCTCATTTATAAATCCACTTACAAAATATCGATTGCAGTTCCATTTTTTATATGTTTATAAATTTCATTTATAAATCCATTTCTTTATTTACAAAATATGACTTTTATAAACCTTTCAAAAATCTTTATTTAACATACTTCACAAGAACGGTTAATTTAAAATACCAAAAATCATACTGTTATTTTATTTAAAATAAATTCATTCCTTTTCATAATTAAAAAATTATTAAAATATTTTTACTTTCAAAATCACTTTGAAACCCCTTTTAAATAAAAATCATTATTTTATAGTACTTTAAAATGCCAAAAATAAGGCCCAGTGCCACTAAAGCACTAAATAAGGGAAATCATATAAGTATCATCAAATATGGCATCCGACACATCATTTATCAAAATATTTGAAAAGTAAAATTAATAGTGCGAGGAACCCTTTTTGATCCCTCCAACCTATTCCACTACATTATATACAGTATATAATCATAAAGTATAAATCAACCACTTTGAGTCGGGATCGTATACAAAGGGCCATTCGCTCATACACGGGAACGTAATAGGATCTCATCCGCTCTAGGGGTGGGAATATATCCAAACCAATAAATAAAATAGTAAATCATCCAAATAAGCAATAAATAGCAACAACAAAATATCTACACTTATATAAAATATAAATGGGCCAAAGAGGTAAGTTTAACTCACCGAAATTCCAGTAATCGCTGAAGCATTCTGGTTGAATTGAAATCGATTGAGTGTTCAATTTTAACACAAATTCCTACTAGCTCTAAAGTAATCCAATCCAACTTCATAACGTATTATTTGTCGTAACGAGCGCAACGCGACTGACCGCGTCCAAATTCAAGCTCGTATGGATAAGATACAGACATTAGAATATTTGAGATAATTAAATATAATTAACTAAATTTATTTATTTTAAACCCTTAATTTCCTTTCTTCAATTCACATTTACAAACCCAGGCCGCGTTCGTTTTGAAACCCTCGTTCGCAGCCTTGTTGCCCAACCACCGCCGCCTCGCGCCGTCCTACGCCATGGTGCCGCCACCGAGGGAGCCCCACTCCGCTTTGTCTAACGCCAAGATTTCGATGTCCAATCAGGTCGTGAATCGCTTTTGAGAATCCATAAAAAATGCCACGAGCGAATGGCCCTAGTCACGCCATGCTTCACCGATGATGATCATAACCGCTAAATAGCTTCGTATCGTCGAGCTCTACGCTTTCCTAGTTTAGGTCGAAGCTGAAAACAGATGGAGTGGCGTTGAGTGTTGATGGCCATTAGATGGGTAGGTTTTTAATGGTGGCTGAAGTTATTTTGTTTCAGGGTTTGCAAATGAAGACGATTAAGGTTCTTATATAGAAAAAGTTTACATTACTATTCACGTTATGAAATTTCGTACTCTAATCAAAGCGTGCCATGTGGCATTCTATATGTAATACCCCAATTCCGAACACAGTGGATCTAGTATTGGGATCAAATTCCATGATATACAAAAGTTAACTTTCAAAATCAAATTATATTAATTTAATGTCCATTGTACGCGTTACAAGCTCGCACGACCAAAAGATGCGTCTGATCGCCATGAAATTCGACGACATGTGATAATTCACTATTATGGATCCAATGAAATTGGTTTCGTCGGATTTCGTGGTAGTGTCCCAAAAGGCTATGTCCACACATTAATTAAAATGAATTATTATTAAAAACAATTTCAATCACTTTAATTATAAATTAAAGTTTACTATCTTCATTCTGATTCGAATGGAGTTTAAATCAGCTTTCAAAATCATTTTCATTCACATAAAATTCAAGATTAAATTATTTTTACAATTCTAACTATTCAAATAAATCACTATATTTGAAATTTAATCTATTTCACTTATAAAATTAACATTTCAATATTTAAAATCAATTAAATATTTCAAATTTAAATGACAAAAGTTTCAGATTGTTACATACTCCCCCTTTAAAAGAATTTCGTCCACAAAATTACTAAGGTAAGAAAAAATGCCACAATCCCATTAACTTTCAAAAATTAATTAGTTGAAACAAATTATAAAATTTTCACAGGTACCAACTAACACTCATTTATTCAATTCATTCATTCCAAGTTATAACACAAAAATCAAATTTTAGTTATCAATTTTTTTTCTTCAGAATTTCTCAAAAAAATTCTAACTCTTTAGTCTATAGAAAATTTTGGCAGAGACTCCATTGCGCGGTTTAAATGAAATTTTTTACAATATATAATCATATAATATACATCTCATCACATGGATAAGGCATCCCGTAGGGGAAAATATATAAAAATACGATATGTGATCTGAGATGTGTACTTTTTATTTATATTAGTAAACATATACAATCAATATAATGCGAAATTGAGCTCCAAATATGAAGCATGCACCATCCATACCGACTAAACACTCAACAACTAACGAGAACAAGTATATGAAAGTTAAAATCATTGTATAACATATACTAGTATAACAACCAAATGCAACACTAGTAAACAAAGTTAACTAAGCAATACATACAATCATATCAAATTATTTTTATTTTTATTCATATTCATTTATTTATATTCATTTTTATTCATATTCAATTCTAGCAAACAATATTCCAAACCATATTCAATTTACTAATTCATTTTATTAGTTTGCTTCATTTAACTCATTACATTAATTTAGTACAAATCAAATTTAATTTCATTTAACTGTACTTAAGTTAAATTCCATTTCATCTCAAATTCAAATTTTTGTTTGCTTAAAAAAATGTTCAACCATTTTACAATTTGGTTTTACTTTCCATTTGCTCAAATTCTATAGGTTACACAAACTTCTCTACTTAAAATTCCTTAAATCTTTACTTAAGTTCATTCACATTCTATAATCATAGCTTATGGCATATAATCATTTTACAACTTAAGTTTAAATTCATTTTACGCTCTTATATATCTAAGGGTGTATAAATTTCCAATTAATTTATTTTATCAGAATATTCAACAAGTTTAAAATTTGTTTTAACGTACTATTTTTCAACTTATAAGTTGCAAAAACTAATCTTCTTATATTTTCACAAATCACTTAAATGAAAATTTGTAGAATTCAAAACATTTTGAAATCGCAATATATACATATATCCTTTATACATCAAATCATACTTTTGAATTTTGAAATCAAAACTTGTTTTACCAAAACAAAACACCAATAGCAAATCACTATAGTAGCAATTCATCACTTTGAAACTCGAAAATGAATACTGATAATGCTACAGTCATCTGAATTATTTCCCGATGATGGAAGTGAGTTCAGTGCTTTCTATCTCTTTTACATCCTTTTAGAAATATTTCTAGAAAAAATAATTTCTAAATATTATCATTATTATTTCCTCAAAACTTTAAAAAATAATTTTCAAAATCAACAGGATTTAAATTCTCAAATTCTCAGCTTTTAAATCCTTTTTATTTACAAATCATATTTATAAATTTCCCTTGAATATAATTTCACTTTGGTTATATAAAACTATTTCTTAATCGTTTATCTTTGTTTATTTATAAGAATAACAACTTTTATTAGATTACAAACGACAAACAACAAACAACAAACAACAAACAACAGATGATAATAATAAAAAATTATCATTCACTAACAACCAAACACACCATATACACTACAATAATTTCTGAAAAACTATTCTCTTATATATAAAATATATTCAAGGTAAAATTATTACATTTACCCAATTTCAAAACAATACTATATCGGTTTACCTTTTTTAAGAGTTTAGAAACACATATCGATACAGTCGTATATTCTATGCCGACCAGAATTCATAAATCACCAAATCGATTAGTCAACACTATATAAAACATTTTTATATCACTGATAAATACGCGCCCATATCTATAATACACTCAAACTCATTCTAAGGTGCTACTGACCCAATCTATAATGAGTACGCCAATAAAACCTAGGTGTTTGCACAACCTAAGCTCTAATACCAGCTGCAACGACCCGCAATTCTACACAATTCAAGCTAGCAATAAACCACACATATCCAACCTAAATTAATCGGAAAGATGGATAGTTATAGGTAAGAAAGAAGAGAAGAGAAAAGAAGAGAAGTATAAGAGAAAACGAAACTAAAACAACACAAAATCTCATAATCGTAGCGGAACAACATATAACCTAAATCAACGATCTTTAAAGAAAAGAAACTGCAATATACATACATCAAATCAAAGTAAACATCAAATCAAAGTACATGAATAACAAATCGTCAGCCTTGATAATTATAACAACATGTCCTCACAAATGCTGATAATTTCAACAACAATGTAGCGAAAAATAAAAATATGCATGAATATGACCTGAAGATCTCCAGCTCGTCTGCTGAAGCTCCAAAGCATCCAAATCTACATCTATAAATATGCTCAGTCTGACCCGAGCATTGAAAGAGAAGAATGCACCGATCAATCGGTAAACCAGCATGAAAAAACACATCTCGATTAAATTTTTAAAGATCAATAAGTTTTCTTTTTCAAAACAAAAGGTATCTCGTAAGACCACGTTGCACATAAACATGGATGGGTTTTTATCTTACGATACATAAACATTACATATCAAATAATGTTATATTATGCTATTGTCTAGTATACAAATAATATTAATCACAGCCGAAAATTTTACATTGATTAAATTCCAGCATACTAGCTAAAAAGTAGGTTCTACAAACAAAATGGCATGCACGTATCGGAGTTTGGATTCCATACAATGGCAGGTAAGGAACTACCTTCCATACAATACATTTCTAGATGAATGTACTAAAAATCAACAACTTTGAAACCTCAACATCTGGCAAGACCGTCCTACCTTCAGACCCATTTGATGGCATATAGAGCCGAATTTGACATCACCCTGGTCATTCCTGACCTATATGTGGCCATAAGCATACACAGCATACCTGAAATATAGATAGTAATCTAGAAAGGTGATGACTACACCATAATCGGAGCGACCCACTTAGCATTACAGCATACCCTGTTAAAGCCATTTCCAGGTGTGAAGCTAAGGTAACATTTACCTTTTACATAACAAACATCCCAGTTTGAATGCCACATTGTCATTCCACAATCACAGAACTGATTTCTATAAATGTATAATTCCTGACTTGTTTGTCTCACGAAAGGGTGTTAAGCTAAGAGAAGTTCCTTCTTCGCCGCCAAACAAATGATTCGTTTTTAGAGATCAATCAATGTGATCTAGACATGTAACGTCAGACATTCGTCCATACAAGTTGTCCAAGAATAGGACAAACCGAAGGTACTCTCATACTACATCCTATCGGGAATCATCCCTAGGATTAGTAGCAAGAAGTCTTTGCATATCGAAAATTTTCATAATGAAGCACTACAACCACCATATGTATAATATGCATCGCATGTCTAGTGGCAAGGAGCCATGCGTCATGAATATCTTCATCTTCAAAAATCATCATCATAACCCAGCACTTTTGAATGAATACATTGGTCCAAAGTGGTTTCAGGATAAATCTGATCCCAGTCTCTCCGAACCAACAATGATAAGAGGCCTTCAACCTCATACGAAAACCAAGTCTCTTAGACTTAGCACGTTTCCAACTCTCAACTTGTTATACTTCGGCCGAGAAGAAAGCCCGGTAGATTTGAGTACTATAGTCACTCCGCCCTATTCGAATCACCAATCTTAACACTAACGATAATCAAGCCTACTCAGTCGGCTAAGTGCACAACTAATCAACCCCACATCAGGTAGAGGAACCAAAAACGGCCAACTTTGATAGTCTGTTATTTAACTATCAAAGCAACGGAACATTCTAGTGCATAAGTATTCACTAGGCTCATTTAATTAATATTTTATTAATTAAATCACTTTCCAAATATTTACTTCAAATTATCATTAAAAAGATATATTTGCAAAACCATTTTAATCTTTCATATTTGGAAAACATTTCCATATACCTATTTCAACGGTATAAGCATATTCACAAACCATTTAGTTTTCAATACTTAGAAAATATCTCCATATATACCTAAATCCGTAAAAAGTATATTTACAAATCATTTAAGGAAAGCTTTACATTTTCAAAAACATGCTTTATTGCGTTAAAACAACTATTGCGGACAACATCGTTACAACAACCCAAAAACACTAGTATACAGATTTGATTAATTATATACATACATACATACACATATATATATATATATAAATCCTGTATACTATTTAAAATATCTTCTTTTTAAAATCATTTACTATAACAACAGTGTTATAGTCCATGCCTTCCTCACTTTCCCGAAAATGTTTATTACAACATAAATGTTAAATTCTAAGTTTTTGTCACTTAACACATTTTAAATCACTTATAAAAACCATTTAAACTCCATTCGAAAATATCACTTTCAAAAAATTCCTTTAAAAGATAAACCACTTTAAACGATTAAATCCATATTTAAATCTCAACATAAATCATTTCTATATTTATAAAACTATGTTTATAAATCTCCTTTTTTATTTTATAAAACTTCTTTTTATGAAATCTCTTTATATATAAAATTCTATTTATAAATTCATTTCTTTATAAGTCTATTTTACTTATAAAATCCAATTTGTAAATCATTTACAAAATATCGATTACAAATCCATTTTATATATATTCCGTTTATAAATTTATTTATTTACTTAAAAAATATCACTTTTATAATTTCTTTTTATAAACCATTCAAAAATCTTTATTTAACATACTTCACTAAAATAGTTAATTGAAAATACCAAACATCGTACTTTTATTTTATTTACAAAAAATTCATTCCTTTTTATAATTATAAAACTTTAAAACATATATACTTTCAAAATCACTTCGAAACCCCTTTTAAATCAAAATCATTATTTTATAGTATTTTAAAATACCAAAAATAAGACATGGTGCTACTATAGTACTAAATAATGAAAATTATATCAATGTCATCAAATATGGCATCCAACACATCATATATCAAAATATATGAAAAGTAAAATCAACTATGTGAGGAATCCTATTGGATCCCTTCAACATGTCCCCTATCATCACAGGCAGTATATAATCATAAAATATAAATCAACTGCTTCGAGGTGGGATCGTATACAAATGGTCATCCGCTCATACACGGGAACGTAATAGGGTCTCACCACTCCAGGGGTGGGAATATATCCAAACCAACAAATAGAATAGTAAATCATCCAAACAAGCAACAAATAGCAACGATAATAATCCACACTTATTGGAACGGAGAGGTGAGTTTAACTCATCGAAATTCCAGTAATCGCTGAAGCATTTCGGTTTGAATTAAAATCAAATAGGCGTTCAGTTTTAGTACTAATTCCTACTAGCTCAAACTAATCCAATCCAACTCCATAACGTAGTATTCGTCGTAACGAGCGCAGTGCGACAGACGACGTCCAAATCCGACCTCGTATGGACAAGGTACGGACGTTAGAATATTTAAGATAATTAAATTATAATTAACTGAATTAATTTAGTTTAAACCCTTAATTACCTTCCTTCTATTCACATTTACAAACCCACGCCGAGTTCCTTTTCAAACCCTCGTTCGCGCCCGACCACCACCACCTTGCTTCTTCCTACACTACTGCGCTGCCGTTGAAGGGAGCCCCGACTCCGCTCTATCCAACGTCGAGGTTCCGATCTCTGATCATGTTATGAGTCGCCTCCGAGAACCAATAAAAACTGCGATAAACGGAGGGCCCTAGCCACCACCGTGCTTCGCCGATGGCGATCATGGCCATCGAATAGCTTTGTATCGTCTAGTTCTACGCTTTCCTAATTAAGGTCGAAGGTTGAAAACGGACGAAGTGGCGCTGGGTGTTGGTGGCCTTTAGATAGTTTGGTTTTTAATGGTGGCTGAAGTTTATCTTTCTCTTTCTGAAGTCTCGTGAATTAAATCTGGTTTGAGTAGGGTTTTATTGGTGGTTTTCCACCAACTATTTGGCTATTTACATGTATTCCATAAAGCACATCGAATGGTGCCATGCCAATCATCTATTGGTGACTATTATTATACACAAATTTTACCAAAGGTACGTTTTGCTCCCAGTGTCCTCCGAAGTCCATGATGCAAGCTCTTCAACAAATCCTCCAAGATCCTATTCACCCTTCAAGTTTGTCCATCGGTCTGCAGGTATTAAGTAGTGCTAAGGTATAATGAAGTTCCAAAGCCACCTGTAATCTCCGCCTAAAATTCGCTAGAAAATAATGGTTTCCTATCACAAACGACGCTAACTGAAATTCCATGAAGTTGAATCACACCTTTGATATGAATCTATGCTAGGAAACCTATGGTCTTATTGCTCCTAATGGAAAATTCTGCCATCTTCTTATTCTTTCTTGTCCAAATAAATATTCCCTTCATATCCCTATACATTTTGTCTCTTTCTTGAATGCTAACATTCTACAAGCTAGAATTTATTTTTTCCCAAGTCCGAAAGTTTCTAGGATTAGAACATTCTTTTGTTTCTTATTACTAACATAATTTCCTAATTAACTTCCAGTCTTATCTATAGTTCATCCCTAGTTAAGTGTCCTATAAAATTCCTTTATTTATGTGACATCTTAATACATATATATTTATCAAGTGTTTTAATCCCATCCATAAAATCAACATAGTGATAAAACAAGGACATATATTATATCATATTTTACGCTTTCCCAATAACTAAGGGAGACAACTAGCGATTGCAACCTAAAAGCTCCAAAAGAAAATTTTGTTGGAAGTTTCCATTTATCATCAACCAATGTAAATGGTGTTGAGGTCCCAACATTCCTTACTAAATTAAGATGGGCATTCTTAATATATCATTCCATTATTGCTCACTTCCCTTGATTTTCCTTCTTGGTTTGTAATAAATGTTGTTCATTCATTACTTTAGTTAACACACCCATAATAATTGGTAATAATTGTCAAATTGAACCATCTCTACTCAATCCTCATTTAATTCTTTTAACTTTTTACAAATTTCATAATCCATCTATTACTCTAATTCAATTCTTCCACAAATGCCATATTAGATTTCCTTAATCAGTCCCCATTTAATTTCTATTGACCTTCATTAGTTACAAATTTATTGCTCATTAAATTCGTAATCAATATCCATAAATATTAATCTGTTAATTACTAACTGATATGCATATAATTGTAAATTATGCTATTTTTATTTTTATTTTTATTTTTAGTCGTTAAGCACAGTTATGTGCATATTTATATTTCTAACTACTAATTTCTAAACCTGAATACTTATTTCCACATTTAATTTAACAGAGCCATCCTTCTTAAATTGATTACCATTATATTTTTTCATAGATTAACCAAAATGAGATTTTTGTTTTATTTGAGATTGCAAGGGATTATTTCTTTCTTTTATTGAAACAGACAGTGTAAACTATGGAAAGAATATTCATATCTTGCAAATCTCACCCTATTTGGTACAACCTTTGTTAATTCAAACAACGTTCTTTTATACATATTTTGGGATTGGATAATTTATGGAAATTACATGGATACTGCTCAAGAATGAAAATATAGAAACTCACATTCTATGGACAACATAATTTACAACCCAATTACAGATCTGGAATATCTTAATAACTTTACCACCTTCTACAAATAATGGTTTAGGACTTATTTCAAATTTTCGGATAAGGTTGTATATACTATTCCTATTCTATTCATAGACTAAAAACTTAGCTGTCTTATCTAGGTACTATCCTTGTCTACTCCATAGTAAAAATTTTGGTTTAGTTCCCACCATTCCTAAAATTTCACAACCATGAAGTGCTAAATCCAAAATCTTTATCGTTTGAAAATATAAACATAGAAATCTTTATCAAGAATTAAAAATTGTTTAGTTCCAAAAAGGAGTAAAATAATTTCATTCCTCAAATACTTTTCACGTCAAAGATTTATTCTTTCAAATGTTGGACTTTTTTTCATAACATTCGAAAATTGATATGTTTTCAAAAAGAAACTACGAAAAATTTCCCTTCTTGATTACTTCCTATAACAAAGGCTTTCTTCCTTTTAAAGTAGGATTATTTAACCCAAAATATTCAAAAAATCAATTATCATACCAAATAATCATTCATTTCAGTTTTTCAAAAACATCTTGTATAACTTCAAACGATGAAAAGTGGAGTTGGCATTGATTACTTTCATTCTATTATTTTCCTCATATATTATTTCTAACTACTAATCATGCTTTACATAAATTCCTAATGTCATTACTATCAATCTCAGCGATTATTCTCCTCAATTTCTTATAGGGGAATGTTCCTCTTACCTACCTTATTAAGCATTCTTAAGCTTCTATCCTTTCTATCTTATTTTAATCAAGTGTCATTTCCATTTATACACCTTTTTAAAAGAATTTAAGGAAAAGAACATCCAATTTTATCATGTAGGAAAATTTATCAAGTCTTACCTATCAACTTTTTTTTATTTCAAAAACGAAAATTCCTTTTTATAAAAAATCTTTAGACCAAAAACTTTTTGGCTCAATAAATTTTAAAATAAGAATTTCAAGAATGTAAAATCCTTATATTTTAGAATTTTTTAACTCAACTAATTTATAAATTATGAATTTTCAATTTTCCTTGCTCTTTTGAATTAACAACTTCCAAATTTATAAAGTGGGAAAAATCATTGGGCCCAACATATGTCATATTTTGCATTTATTTCAAAAATGAAGAATCCAGAAATTGAAATCTATTCAACTTAACTAATTTTTAAACTAAAAATTTCAAAAAAAACCCTCATTTTTTACAATTCTTTAAACCACCATATTTACAAATTTCTTTTTATAAAATTTATCCACCATTTTATTCCTAAAACGTTCCATCACTTTTAAAATTACACCATTTTCCCATACTTCTCACAAATCAATTGATAGCATATTTCCAACCATGAAAAAAATCGCATTTCTTTCAAAAGAAAAAAATTTCAACTTATGATATATAAGATCTTCATTTAATAATCCTTTGAAAATACCATTCAAAACATTTCAAGGAATTTTTAAAAATATTTTTACCAAATCCTTTCACATGGGGTTGGGTCTAGAAATTAACTTTAATTATTCTTTCCTTTGAACTTTCCTACTCAACCTTTAAAAATCAATTTATCTTCTTATTGTGATTAATGTATACCTTCTTATGGAAACTTATTCCGTTCCTTCTTTACATCTTAATTCCGGATTTTTACAAATATATTACTTTATAATATTTATTTAATTGCTACCTAACATGTTGTTTGCTATCTTTATAAATGTCAATTGTATGAAATAAATGGTTATAATCCTGGTAGATAATTCTTAGAGACATCTATTCTAATTTTACCAATTGTGCCTGTTTTATCTCCCCATAATTCTCTAATAATTTTTTTAATTATTCCATTTATATATCTATTAAATTCTTGTAACTTCCTATTTATTCCACATTTATTGTCTCATTAATCTTGGAGTTACAACCTTTTCCATTTATATTTTCTATCCCTGTTATTTATTAGGCGATTTACGTAAATGTTCTAATTAAATCTAATGTGAACATTTTCGAGTATTATGCTTATAGAGTTCACAATAATAAGGAAGTCTAGGTCAATAAAGGATCAAGTATTCGGCTTCTAGGGTACTTCCACATGTTGTGCTTATGCTCTTCGTATTTCATTCCTTACGGTACAACCACCGCCCCATGGGTAATCGGAGAAAGAGTATAAATTTAACTATATTTATTTTTCCAACTCCTAGTCGCTTCGCCCATACTTTCGGAATATGGTCACAACTACCTCTACAGTTGGAATTATAGAGTTAGGCGTATGTTCATAATAAGTATATAGATTTATACATAGTAGGGTTTTTGAAAAATACTTTTCAAAAATAACAAATTCATCGCTCATATATATAATTTCCCATTGAATGGGTAACCTAAGCTCTAATACCAAATGTAACATCCCACCCCAAAACAGGCTTAAATTCCAACCCCCAAAGGCCTATCGAAACTTCGACCAATTCCGAAGCTGGCTGTTGGTTGGTAAAAAGAACAACGTAGAGCAGTTTATCTATTCATTTAGAACTCAGAACAGAAGAATAAAATATAATAGCAAAAACAATACCTATTTTATTTCAAATTCCAAATGCCATAAAACCATAACATAATGTAAACAATAATCACTGCATAATAACGTTCAAAATACATTGTCAACTTCAAATGGTACATCAGAAAATTGCGTAAATAGATAAATAGACTACTGCAACAAGCTCCTCTCATCTTCATCTCCATCTTGACCATCGTCTCCTTCCCTAACATGTGTTGTAATTAGGTGGGAGTCAGAACAATAACATCTGGAGAATAGAAAATCTTGAGCCCTTCTATATCAGTACTTGGGAAGTGTAATTTAAATAAGGATACGCCTTTCGCATTTATACTTCATTCAAGACCATTTAGTACTTCATGTAAGGGAAACAGGAGTCATCAAACAACCACTTAATGCCTTCAATTCCTAAAGCAGGTCCTTCCATAATCGACAACCCATAACCATCATTATTAACGTCTACCAATGCTGAAGATAGAACCAAAGTCACTTAATACCTTTTAGTGAAAAATAGGCAGACTCTGCCTGTGGTAGGTTCCTGTTAACAAGATTTCTTGTCAACACCCCAAAGTTGTTCCAAGTAGTGTGATTAGTTTGATTTGAATGAAGGGACCAACATCATTAGGAATTGCCTTTGTATTTTCACTTGTAAATATCTTTCGAATCAAACCTTTCGACGTCGTCAAAAGGTTTAGGTGCTTGGTTATGAAACCTTTTGGCTTTATTAAGTTATTGTGAGATTCGCTTCAAGAGTTTCCTTCTTGGTTTAGATTGAATTCTCTTGAATTTGTCCTTTAGAGGTCGGATTTTATCTTATCGAAAGGTTAGGCTACTTATAAGGTGTATTTTGATCTTTGTCGAAAGGAATGGGAACGACTCCTTATGGAATACGCCTTGTAAATCCAGATATTTATACTCAAAAGACGATCTTCGATCAAGTCGAAAGGTTGGACCACTTGGATTATATCTTCGAAAGGTTATTGATATTTTACAGCACAAGCGCTTTTGACCATGTCAAAAGGTTTAAGCTGTAAGGTTGAAGGCTTCGAAAGGCTGTAGTCACTAATTGAATCAGAAGTGTTGTCGACCGTGTCGGCAAGAACCTTTCGGTGGTATTGAACCTAAAATTAACAGTTAGTCCGACAAAGTTTAAGAAAATAAATAAAGTAATTGATTGAACACAAGACTTTCCTTTGTATGCATGACAAACTCTGTTTTATTAAATCCCCAAATTATTACCCAATTAGGGTTACAATGTCTTGATTGAGAAAATACAAAATTATAATGAGAGAATTTGGATCCCTAAAACAGGACCCCTTGGGTCTTATTTATAGATGTCGGCGGCCTACCTTTCGACTCCATGCTCTCGACTGGGTTAGAAGGTCTCTCTTTTATATGCTTGTGAACCTTTAGACTTTGTCGAAATACTTGCCTTTCATCTGCTATTATGGACCCACTACGCCATAGATTGCATACTGCAACACCAAAGAAGTGATGCAGGATGTGCCAAAAAATGTTGCTGAAGGCTAAAAAAGGGCAAAGGCAACACTTTCTCGGTGATGCATTTTACCGCGTTGCCGCAGACCTCAAAGGCAACATTTTGACTATCTAAGGCAACATAAGAAATATTGTTGCAATAGAACCCTATTTGGGTCTATAGCAACATCCATAGGTGTTTGTACCAACATTCCAAAATGTTGCTATAGATATTAACTTTCTGAATTTGTGGGGCCCACAATGTAGAGCATATTTGATTTTTTAATAGAAAAAAATATTTATTTAATAAAATGCTATTGCACAGAATTTGATATTCAAACAGTAATTTATTTAAATAAATATTTTATTTCAACATTTAAAATAGTACAAATTCCTGACTCCACTATTTTACAATTCAATGATAAATAACACTGATATTCACATATACAGATATTCCTCACTACATTACTCAGTTCACTCATTACATATGCAGTTTCAATTTATACAGACACCGACACTGATAAATATATGATGAGCCGAGTGCCGAGCCGAAGGCGAGCCGAGAAGCGGGTCCGGGCGCAGCGCCGGCGGGGGTCCGGGGCACCGCAGTCCCGGCGGGGATCGACCTAAATCTGAGCTTAATTCCTATCCTCCATCTCCTCGCCTAAATCTGCTTGAATCCCCTACGGCCAAACACCAAAACGACGTAAAATGATGCACAAATGAAGACTGAACTTAGCAAACCCGCAAACCTCATCCTCAGCAACTTCATCACCCATCAGAACTACTGCCCATCTACCACTTACCTGAAACACGATTGCCTGAAACACTGACCATCTACCAAACAATGACCACACTCCCAACCTCT
This sequence comes from Allium fistulosum, assembly GCA_030737815.1. Classification (NCBI taxonomy): domain Eukaryota; kingdom Viridiplantae; phylum Streptophyta; class Magnoliopsida; order Asparagales; family Amaryllidaceae; genus Allium; species Allium fistulosum. The sequence continues at coordinate 1,106,526,705 of CM060907.1, forward strand.
TTCACAAAACATTCACTCACTGCCTCATCAAATTACATCATCAACAACACCGCCTGGAAGCAGCATCAATTACATTTCATTATTAGTGGATCTTCCTTAGTCAGTTTCTTTGCCTTTGAAATACAAATGGTAATTGCAAGCACTACAACAATAAATGAGGCAACTGTAATAACTGGACCAACAGCCACCTTCAAACCGTCAACAACACCTGCCGAACACTCACAGCACCACAATAAAACTTCTACCAACAATCACCTCTACCACTCACAACCTGAACATTGTAATCATCAATTCACCATCAAACAGCAGTACTACATGAAAACGTGCACTAGATTATAAAACTGAACTTGGAGCTCCTAAGTTCAACACTATTTCCCTTAACAACAATTTGAAAATAAAACACTCAAATAAAACACTCAACTGAACTTGGAGCTCCTAAGTTCAAACCTCCTCTCTCAAATCAGAAACTGGAAAACAATCAACAACATGACTAACCTTATCCGAAAACAGTATCAAATCACCAGAACTACCGTTGAAATTACTATCCTTCAATTCAGAATTTGGAGAGCAATCCTCAACCCAACCATAGGGCGTAGGCGGCGCGGCGTCGCGATGAAGGGGGGATGAAGGCAGTTCAGGTTTTGGGAGAAATTAAGGCGCTAGAAGGGTTTTCAGGTGAAGTAGGCTAAAGGAGAAAGGTAGAGGGGTTGGTGGCGAGCAAGTCTTCTGTTGGAGGTGAGAGCTGATGGCGACGACAGCGGTGGAAAAAGGGGTCTGAACGGAAAACTTTGTGATTTGGTGGCGGAGGCGAATGGGAGGAAGCGAATTGAAATGAAAACCAAAAGGGGATCTACTCTGAACAAGTACAGGCAGGAAAATGAAATTTTGGGGCAAATTGCAGTGGTGATCCATTTTAACAACCAGATTAAATGTAGACCGTTGGATCGTATTCACGCGGATTGCTAATTTTATTAATTTTTTAATTTGAATACATCTATAGCTACTGCAACATCTTGTTGATACCTATGCTAACACCTTGAAGCGAGTGTTGTAATAGACAAAAATCAGCATACCTATCGTTACATTATAGCTAGCAACACCATGTAATTTCGTTGCAGTAGGCCATCTATGGCGTAGTGACCTTTCGGCTTTTTCGAAAGGTTTGCATTTCTTTATATCTTCATGAACCTTTCGGCCTTGTCGAAAGGTTCTATTTTCTTGGTTGTCTTGAACCCTTCAACCTTGATGGAAGGTTGCTCTTCATTTGATTGTTGTCGAGAGATACGCTTCTCTTTGATGTTTTCGAAAGGTCGTCTTTCATTCTCAACTACCTTATGGGTGCTGCTTTCTTCATAAACCTTTCGACATTGTCGAAAGGTATGTTGGATGTGTTCCAGTCGGTTCGAAAGGCTTGCCATGCTTTCGAAAAGGTCATTATAGAGTTGCTTGCACTTGCTTTAACTTCTCCACCCTCTTGAAAGGTAAGAACTCTTTGAATGTTGAGAAATGAAACCCTTCGTTCCCTCCGAAAGGTCTAGGGCTGCTACACACTATTGAATGCATCCCTTCGACTCCTTTGAAAGGTTTGATCTGCACTCCTTCTCTTTAGTCTTTGCTAAAAGACCCTCAAACTTAGTCAGAAGGTGTATTTTTTAAGTAACATTTGCCCCTCCCCCTCATTCGAAGGGATGATTTTGACTTTCCAAGTCATCTTTGTCGAAAGCTATAAAATTTTCCGCCTTTTGGACTTCTCGCGTTGATCTGGAACGTTCATTCAAATATAATCCAATGGTTGAGAATTTGGGCGACTTTTCTTATATAGCACGCTTCTTCTCTTTCTTCCTCTTTTATCTGAAATTAAAATCACCATATACAAGTAAAAGAATTCCCAAAAATTTTCCGAATCTCGATTTGCTACAGCAAAGTATTTCTTGAATTCGCTTTATAAATCTTAGTCTAATTTTTACCCTTATCAGCTTTTGATTAAATTTCCAGTTTTCCAAACCCGAAATCAGAACCAGATTTTGATTTGGTTTGCTGTTAAAAAAATTTCTAAATCAGTTTCTAACAACGTCCATCTGTGGCTTTGGATTTTTAAGCTGGTGATGTTTGGTAAAAGAAAATCCCCTTATCGGGTTCAATTTTAAACCCAAAGTCTCTAAATTTAGCTTTTAACTCCTGGTTCTTGACCTAATTTTTATTCCTCTTCGGAATCGAGCTATATCGATTCCAGATGAAAGCAGTTTTGTTAATGAGTTTGTTTTGCTTGTTTCTCAAGAAAAATTTGAAACTGCATTTATTATTGGGTTCGGGTTTTGTTAAACCCGATATGATAACCTAGGACCCACTAGTGTACAGTTAGGCAATACAAAATGACTTTCCTACCCCTTCGAAAGAGGTTGAGGGGAGACAACATCAAATTTGCCCTTTTTGTACGTTTTAGTGAGGCCGGAAGGTATTTTGATGTCAACTTTTCATTATTGTCGAAAGGTTAGGTAGCTTAATAGTGAAACCTTTTGGCAACGAGCTTTCGACAAGGTTGAAGTGTTTGAACCTTTCAACTACTTGTTTTCGATAAGGTTGAAATTCTTTGGCCTTAAAGTTGCTTCTGCCCATCTATGTCGGAACATCTTAAGCACATATGTGTCACACTTAAAACGTTTCAACTTCAATGGATATGACATATTTTGATAACTTTGACCAAACCTTTCGACAACATCAACCATATCAATATTTTCTGGCTTAGGAATTTTTAGGCTCTGAATTTTGATCATATCGAAAGGTCTTGCCACTTAACTTTAGGTTAGACTTGGAATAAGTTCAGGTTTCTATAAAGCATTCGGCATCGTCGAAAGGTAGTGAGTGGATTAATATTTCACCTTTCCTTTCGACCTTGTCGATAGCCTAAGGAAGTTACATTTTTGCTTTCTTTTAAATATTGTTGAAGTGTAGAAGTTAAAGCTGAGGTCATTATTCTTTCCAACATTGTCGGAAGCCTTCATTGTTAATCTTTCAACATCGTCGAGAGCTTTTACTATAAATCTTTCGACTTTGTTGAAAGCTTAAACTATTAAGTTTTTGATCGAAATTTTCGCATCATTTTTTAAAGCTTTGTGCATGTTTTCATACTTAAGCTATCTAAGCAGACTTATTTACTTTTTTTTGATTGCTTTCTAAACTTGTAATTGATCAAAGGTTTTTAATTAAAACATTTTCACCTGGAAGGACCATGAGCTCTCCAAAGATTGAAGCCACTGCTAAGCACTCTTTCATTGAGTCTTAAAGTGAAGTAGATGCCATACTGAAGGACTTTGGCATCACCGGTATTGAAGCCATCCCTCCTAAATCTACTAAAACCATAGACAACCCTCCAGAAGGGTATTTTGCATACCCTGCCATCCAGATATGGCATAGTGGCTTTCTTCCATTTCTTGAATTCTTCCTCCCCTTCCTGTCTCATATTGGAGTTGCTCAAATACAACTTTCCCCCAATGTATATACCCATCTTTTATCCCTTGAGATGCTAGCGTTGGAATCCAGACTCTCTTTGCTCAACCCTGAAGTTTTAACCTCCTTGACCAAACTGGCAAGGTCAAGAAAATCTAACAAGCAAATCTTCAGAGTTAACACATATAAGAAGTTGATATTAGATGGTATCAATAGTTTAGGGATTGGAAAAACCAATTCTTCCTTTTCAAGTGCTTTGCGGATGTCCGCAGGGCCTTTGCCTTTCCTCGTAAGTCCAATTCAACGTCGTCTTTGCTTTTCTCTATGTTCTATTAATTAACCTTTGGTCTTTTCATGTGAATCTCCCAAGACACTTAGTGGTGCAGATCAGAGAATCATCAATTCTTTAACTGCAGCTATAGAAAATCTTAGGAGCAGGTTGACGCTCCTAACTCTCTCGAATCTAAGGAAACATTCTTTGCTACCAACCGGCTAAAGGATTCTTGGCACTCCACCCACCATTATGCACAATTCTTGTGGGAAACGCTTCTTCTCCACAGGCGATGCTGAACACTTTACTTCATTGTCGCCCATTTGTTCTGACATTTCAGGTATACTGTTAGCTTGGTATTCACCTATTTCTGTCTATGGAATTCCTGAATTTCTTTGACTGATTTTATATCTGCTTGAATTTGCTTTAGCTCCCTCCATGGCCGTTGTGTTTTCAAGTGACGTTGCTCCTCCCTTATCATTTTCGGATGTTACATTAGTCTTGAAGGCTTTTGCTAGTTCCAAGAGATCTTCAAAAAGAAAAATGACAGTGTTTCCCTTAGATGCTCCTAAAGTTAAAGCAGCAATGAACACTGATGTGGAGGAGGAAGAAGAGCGTATATCTCTTGAGAAAGCTTCAAAGAGCTCAACTGTTGAATCTTTAAAAGACATAGTGGAGCCAACTGCACCTACACCTGCCCCCTTTCCGCATATTATGATTTCTAACTCTCCAACTGCACTAGCACATATGCAACTTGCTCTTTATGGGACTCCTTCTAAGTCACATGCCCTTCCGGAGTCATCATCTTCCGCTCCTCCACCAACTAATTTCGACGAACTCGTCGAGCTCATCCTTCATTCGGAATTCTTCACTTCTTCTTCTCCATCGTCGTTTAGCCCAGACTTGGTAGAAAATCACTGCTCTCTCATGGAGCAACAACCCTTGGTAAGCTCTTATCCTATTTAGTCCTATCATCACTAGATCTTTCTAATTACTAACCTATGTTTCTTCTCTTGTTGCAGATTTCCAGGAACTGGATTTCTCCTAATGAATGTCTCCAAGCTCTCTTCTAGATCCTCCAGGCTACAGGAGGAGAATGTTGAATTGAAAAATCAACTAGCTTCATTGATGGCTACTCAAAATGCCACTTCCTCTGAATTAGAGTGAATCAAGGCTTCCCTCGCTAGGGCCGAAGGTGATCTAGAAGTAGAGAGGCAAGCTTATCGTCTCGCCTCCGATGAAAAATTTGCAAGGGAGTTGGCTTTGAAGGATTCAAAGGAGGAGAAAACTCGCTTGGTCACTAAGAATACTCTGCTGAAAGCAGAATTCAAGAGGACCATAGCTTCCCTCAAGCTAGCCGTTCGGACCCTCTCCGACTTTCAAAGGCATGTTATTGAGTTTGCTGACTCTACCTTGGGGCCTATGATGCTGGGCATTATGAAGATGCACTCATACTTGCCTATGCAGACAACCGTGACAAATGTTCTGACTTTGGTTTTCCTTCACTTGACCCATTTCTAGCCAAAAGATTTATGGACAAAATCGAGCGAGTTAGGCAAGGTTCTAAGCCTGAAGGTGAAGAGGGGATGGTTAATTTCAAGGAAGCTCTTTCTTTTGATATCCCCTCCTTTGACAACAAATCCTATTTTGAAGAGGAGGATGAAAAAGATGAGGATCCTAGGGAAAAAGATGATGATTATACAGGCCTCAACTGAAATAGCAATGATGATGACGATAATAATGAGAACCCCTCTGGAGGTTATTGCTTGGGTGGAGACAAAGGGGGTCCTTTCGGTGCCATAGAAAAGGATGGGTATGGTCCAACTAAATCTTCTTAAAAGGAGCCATCCCATCATAATGATTTGCCTCCAACATCCTTGGACCAACTGCCCCTCTAGAGGAGGAAACTACTCCCACTCATTCTGAGGGTCCTCAAGAGAAGGAACAAGCTCTCTAAGCTTCCATTCCAGTTTCATAGGTATGGAATTCCCTGTTTAAATATCCTATACTTAGAAGATAATACTTAGTGATAAACTATTTTTCTTAGATAAAGAAGAAGTTAAACTTTCCCTATAGCACAAAACCTGAGAGAAAACAGGCGGAGATTAACAAGTTATATAGGGAGTTAGACAAATTAATAAAGGAACACAATGCTCTATCTTAGAAATATCATAGTCTGGACAGGAGTACCTCCAGTTTAGCATCTTTTAAATATAAGAGGGTGGCTCCTTCACTAAAGAAAGCGTGTACCCGATACGACGCCTCTTGAAGGAAAATAGAGAGTTATCAACTCTATTCTGGATGATGATGGAAGAGAGAGATATTTTGATTAATTTTTTGTATAAAGTATATTGTAGACACTCAATCATAGTTTTTTTGTATTTCGGTGAATTCAGCGGTGGTTTACTCAGACGCTTTCATAAGAGATTCTTAAATGAATTTGGTTCTGACCCGCATCCCGAAGCTTGCTGGAATTTACTACGGGTCAGATCGATTCCACAAGATCTCCCCCTGAAAAGCTTAAGTTTTATAAGGATGGATTTGTTTCGGAGTTTTTCTTTAAGTTAATATGTAACTGATAGTCGGTTTATGAATACATGATTCTATAATGCTCCCTATACTTAGCTTCTTTTTGCTATGCTATTTTAGAATATCAGTTCTTTAGGTCGTGTCGTCCCAAGGGACCATCTAAGTCAATATATTAACCTGAGAAGGTTTTAGTCTAAAAATGTACCATTCTTAAAGACTTTGAAGTTAGCGAGATATTGCTTTCTTCTGGATTTACAAAAATTATATTTGGGATACTCTCGTCTGCACTTCGACTTTCTTGGTGAAGAGAAGAAAACTTTCTTAAAAGAAATCAGAACTTTTCATACTAAGTTAATTTGTGGTCGCAATAGTCCACCTACTGGAAAATAGGATTATAGTAAATGTCCACCAGTTATTACCCCTGACGGAGTTACTATACCTTTTGACTCAACAGTCATGCTTTTCGCTAATACTCTGGACAAAGTTAGGAATGTTGCCTCTCAACTTTAGATGCAATGGAAGTGGTTGTCGTATCTTTTGACTCTACTTCTATTTTGAGCTGTATTTCATTACTATAGTAATAAAGATATCTTTTTATCTCAATTTTGATTTTATTGAATTTCTATTCTTTAAATAGGAGCCGCAGTCGTCGAAAACCTCTCTCGATTAAAGCTTAATATCCTATGCTAACGTAATCAAAGAGAGGTTATTAATAGAGAGTGGAGAAATCGTGGTTCAGGATAAAGTATTATTGGAACATTTTGGTGGCAATGTTGGCGCCGTAAAATGCACAAAAGATACCTTATCTAAAAAACCATTACCAATAATCGTAAGGATTATATTGACTATCTTGAGGCTGAGATTAAGAGAAAATATGAAATGATTATTTTACTTAAGCGACAAGTGAAGTCGAATCCCACAATCGACTTCGATGAAAAGATGTCCGAGTTCATCCAGCGAATAAATGATTTAGGGTTAAAATTGAGAGATAGTCAAGCTCAATGTGCCTCTCTAGAATTCCTCTTAGGGGAATAGACTCCCAATATTGATCTTTTGGTCCCTCAAACAACCCCTCCAATTGTCAGGCCTATTAGGTCAAAACTTCTCGTAGCTCAGAAATTTCCAATAATGCGAAACCCTCCTCCGGGTTTAGATGATAATGTAGTTGGAAACTAGTGCCGGAGGGTGAAGTTTGAAATTGCCAAGTATTTTGATGAGCAGCAGAAAATCAAGTACTCTCAAACTATTAATGATTAGGCTACTAGGAATCAGAAGCTTGAGCATGATACTTACTTGCTTGACAAGCATGTTGCTGAGTTGGAAAAGAAAAATAAAACCCTTAAAGTTGCAAATAGGGCCTTTAATCATGCCCTAAAAACCAACATTGAGGCAATCGACGATGAAAATATAATTAGAAGAAAGGAGAAAAAGCTTACGGAAGTCCTTTGCACAACAATTAATCACGTAGAAAATCCATCAGTGGCGGATGCTCTCAAAAGCAGCTCAGGATCTGTAGTTGACATATTTGAGTCATGGAAATTTATCTTGAACATGATTGTGTTGCTTGTAAATAACTTCATAATTTACATAAATTATGGAAATTTGGCAAATATCACCTGATTTGTAATCACTTTTTTTTTTGAAGAATGGTAAATTTTATTGATGCCTCACAGAGACCAAAACAAAAACTCACAACGTCTCGTACAGAAACAAGATGTAATGCATAAGACAAAACACGAAACCAAACTGGAATAATAAAACATATATTCCACAGCAAAAAGTAAGAGAACTGGCTCCTACTAGAAAGCACTAAAGCTAAAAAGTCATGGCGGATCCACTTTCCAATCTCGAAGGATACTGCTCTCCAGTTCTAATGCACAGGTAAAGATCTTGCTTTTAATTCTTTTCACTAGGATTCTGACATCTTGCTCAATAGCGATCTGAATTTGCTGATGATTCTTTGTAGTTTTCTGGAAGACTCTTTGATTCCTCTCTTTCCAGAGATGGGAAACTGTTGTGGTGAGGCAAATAAGCTGCAGTTGGGTCAACAAGTCTTCTTTCTTGCGGGAACTCAGGTACAGTAATTCATCTTCAAGGGTAGAAATTGCATGCATGTCTTGATTTTTACTCTTAACATGACTTAACACACGAGTAGAGTATTCACATTCAAAAAATAGATGATTGTGTGATTCTGGGTGGGAATTACATAACTTACAATTGAGATTGACCTCCATACCCCATCTAGCAAGTCTGTCAGCCGTAGGAAGTCTTAAATTAATGGCTTTGAAAGTCGTGAATGCCATCTTAGGGTTGTTTGATCGGGACCAGATAGGAGCTGCCCAAAATCTGTTAATATGCTTAGTACGTAGAGCTTCCCAAGCACTATTGGTAGTAAAGTTACCATCTTTAGTGTAGTTCCACGTCCAAGTATCATTAGGTTCAGAGGAGTAGATAGGAACAAACTTGACATCCTCAGCAATAGCCTGAAGACCTTTCTGGTCAGGAATCCAATCACCATTTTGGATAATGGAAGCAACCAGATCATCATAATTTCCAATACATGAAATCATACCCCAGCCATATTTGGCAGCAAGTGAATGTCCATTAATCCAGGGGTCCCTCCAAAGATAAGTATCCCTACCATTAGCAATTCTCCTTGAGATACATGTTTTCAAAATATCCCTGCTCCTTAAAATGCATTTCCAAACCCCAGAAGAGTAATATCCTCATGCATAGTCCAGAAACTCCCCTTTAAATATCTGCTCCTCATCCACCTAGCCCAGAGAGTGTTAGAGGTTAGAATTTTCCATCCATGTTTAACTTGATAAGTCCTCCTAAGGTCTTTGAGGTTGACGAGCCCAACACCACCTTCAGATTTAGGTCTGGAATAATTGACTTTATGTAACCCCCCCTCCATATGAAGTTAGCACATGCTAAATTAATCTTCTCAATTGAGCTGTCAGGAATGTGAAATGTTTGAAGCCAAAATCTAACTTTAGCAGTAATAACTGTATGCACCAATTCAATTCTACCAGCAAAAGAGAGTAATTTAGAACTCCAACCATTAAGTTTGTCTCTAATCTTTCCAACTAGTTCACCACATTCACGGTCAGTAATGACATTAGTTGAGAGAGGAACCCCAAGATACTTGACAGGAAGCAGACCTTCCTTAATTTGCAAAATGTCCAAAATGGCTGTTTTAGAAGTGCAATATTTGCTAAAATAGCATTTGGACTTAGCAGTATTTAGCTCTAGACCCACAAATAGATGTAATTGATTAAAAATATGAAGTAAACCCTGAGCAGCAGTTGAGGAGGCTCTAACAGCAATAATCAAATCATCAGCATATAATAAATGATTGACAATAGGGTCATGTTTAAACAGAGGCTGAAACAAAGAGTTATAGCAAGCTAATTCCATTTGAAGTGAGAAAAATTCCATAGCAACTGCAAATAAGTAGGGAGAGAGGGGATCACCTTATCTCAAGCCCCTATTACTAGTAATGTAACCTTTAGGAGTACCGTTAATGATAATGGAATATGTGGGGGTGGAGATGCATTCCTCAATAAGATTAATTAAGGAAGTAGGAAAGTCCATACAGTGTAACACATGAATGATAAATTGTCTGTTGATTTTGTCATAAGCCTTTTGTAAATCAATCTTTAAACACATCTTGTCAGCTCCAGGTTTATTGAACTTTCTAATCAGTTCATGAGCTAGTAAAGAATTCTCAGATATGTGTCTTCTTTTAATGAAAGCAGATTGACATTCAGAAATAAGATCAGGAAGAACATTAGTAAGTCTATTACATATCACCTTACTGAGAATCTTATATAACACATTACAACATGCAATGGGTCTAAATTCTTCAATCCTGGAAGGACTTTCCACCTTTGGAATAAGAGTGATAAATATGTGGTTTAATTCATGAAGAACTTTACCAGTGTTGAAAGATTCCTGAATAGCTTCTAACAGTTGATTTTGCAGGTCATGCCAATGGAGTTGATAGAACTTAGAGTTCCACCCATCAGGCCCTGGGGAAGAATTAGTGTGAATAGAGAAAACAGCAGCTCTTACTTCCTTCTCAGTAACAGTCTCTTGCAGCATCTGCATTCCCACATCATTTATAAGTGCCCTGCAAGTGATATTAGGTAATGTTATCTTATTCTCACCATTATATAAGTTAGTGAAATAAGAAATGGCTCCCTGTTCAAATTGAGAAATATCAGTAGCTAAATCCCCATGATCATTCATAGAATTAATAAGAGCATTACAATTCCTCCTAAAGGACATCTTAGCATAGAAAAATTTGGTACAGCCATCCCCTTGAGTAAGCCATTTCTCTTTAGCCATTTGTTTTGCTTGTATAGCTTGTAATCTCTTTTTTTAAATAGTATAGCTTTTAATATGCCTTTGAATTGCTCATTCAATGACCCTTGTGCTTGCTGAGTCTTTTGTTACTCTTTGTCACTTTGATTTCCTTGAGAAACATGTAGCAAACAATATTTTTGATCGTTAGCTCGAAATTGACATATTTTTCTATGTATATCATTTGTCTAGATTAGCAAATCGTCTTGCCAATTGTATAAAAAGTAATTTATTTGCGTGTTAGGATCTCATCTTTAATCATGATGAGAAATGATCAAAGTTTTAACTCCTTCCGCTTATTTGGAATTCATAAAACTTGTTGGTAGTAGATTCCGCTTTATCATAAGGTCATGAATGTTAACGTATAACTTTTATTAAACAAAGAACCTAATTTTGAGGTTCATGTTTTGAAGTAGTAACTCTCTCACCCATTACTTTGGCATTAATGGGATTTAAATAGTTAGAAGCCCGAATTTCCCATTCAGAGAGTCTTAACAGTGTTCTTTTTGGTAATATTCTTTTGCCGAGATTCAGGCACTTGAGGTGAATAGAAGTCAAAAAATCTTGTTCCCAAACTAGGGCTTACTTAAATAGCAGTCTTGATACCTAGATTCAGATATAATATGTTAGCGATTGATAATGACTCAAAACCTAGATTTGGGTATTCATATGATGAAATTTTATATGGAAGACCCAAAACCCATGTTCGAGCTTTTATAGTGATGTTCTAAAATGAGTATCCCGAAACCCAGATTTGGGTATTAATTGATGAAAAACGAGTTAAGAACCATCTTTTGGGATCTAAAGATAGCAATGTTTGTTGTTAGAATAAATCAAAAAACCCGAGTCTGGTGATAAGTCTATGATGCCAATTTGATAGTAGTAGCCTTCTTGCAATAAGTGGTGGGAGATTAGAGCTCTATTTTTAGTAAAAGAATATCATAATACCCTTTCTGGTAATTAATGATAAGAGGTTAGAAAACCATATCTGCTAATCTGGTATTAATAATAGAAGACCAGAAAACTGTTTTTGGCCATGAGTATCAGAAGACCAGAAAACCAATCTGTAAATAAGTAATAGAGGACCAGAGAATCAATTTGCCAATAAGTAATAGAAGACCAGGAAACTAATATGGTAATAAGTAATAGAAGACCAAAAAACCAATCTGGCAATAAGTAATAGAAGACCAGAAAACCAATCTGGAAATGAGTAATAGAAGACCAAAAAACCAATCTGGCAATAAGTAATAGAAGACCAGAAAACCAATCTGGAAATGAGTAATAGAAGACCAAAAAATCAATCTAGAAATAAGTAATAGAAGACCAGAAAACCAATTTGGCAGATGTTCATGAGGAGAAGCCGGAGAATTCTTTCTGATTCTTTTGTCGAATGTGCCGTCTTTAGGCTTTGATGATATCTTGCATGCTTTTTCTTTCTCGGGCCCGAGTTTTCTTTATCCATTTACGTTGGCCTATTTCAAGCTAGGACTCTTTAGTCCAATTCTCATGCTTATTTCAAGCAGTGCCAATTTCAGGCTATTGTCGTTTTAGACGTTGCCAATTTCTGGCGGTTGCCATTTTAGGCTGTGCCCATTTCTGGCGGTGCCTATTTCAGGCAGGGAATTTTCATAGTCCGTTGGACATTTCATCTGGGTTTTCGGTGCGCTCGGCTAGCTTATTCTCAAGCAGGGCCCAAGGACTTACCCGACCTCCCTCCAGGAAGCGCCTCAGCCTGTCCATAGCGTGACGCGGCTAAGGGCTTGTTTGATACCTTGTCTAGGACTTAACATGGTGGGACAAGGGATTACCCGTCCTCCCTCCAGGAGACGCCTTTTCCTGGCCATAGCGTGACGCGGATAAGGGCTTGTGCTACTTTAACCTAGCCATTTCTGACTTTGGCGTGGCTAAAAGCTTACACCCTCGCTCCAGGAGGTGCCTTGACCTGGCCATCTTGGCGCGACCAAGGGCTTTCTACCATTATTGGTAGCTTACCATTTTAGGTAGTCCAACTTTTAAGGAGAATTTTACTCCCGACCATGTAGACTTCGCTTATTTTGAGAATAGAACTTATATTCCATAACTTGTTTATTCATTTACAAACTGTTTAAGTTTTCCTTGTCTTAGAAAGTGTAGGACCATCTTTTCAAGTACCTTACATTGATTTGTATCATGTCCGTTTATCAGATGAAAGTTGCAATATAATCCCTTAAGTTTCCTTTTAAATCCTGGCTTCTTTTTCTGAGAAGGCCAATAATTCAGCTCTTCTTTGGTTCGGATATAGATGTTTGCGATTGAGGTAGTAAGATTATATCTCTAAGAAGTCTTGACTTTTGAGCCATTTTTGACCGGCATCTAATTCTTTTGTGGCTTGGTTCAAGTACTTCTTCCTAAGGAGTAGGTTTCCTTTTCATTGTTTGTTGATCCTCTTTCAAGGGCCTTTCTTTCAATCTTAGGGTTTCGGTCGAAAATTTCTTAGTAATCTTTATATTTCCACTTGGTAATTCCTTTATTATCCTTAGTTCTTCGGTCGTGGATTTTTCTATGCGTTCATGGTTTTCCCTTGAATAGTGAGCGTCATTTATAATCTTACTCCATTTTTATGTAAAACTATCACAATCCTTTATTATTTCCTTTTCAAGGATAGTCCCCTGGGAATATGACTGAGTGGTCCTTTTCATTTGTTGAAACAGGTCTTTTCCTCGAATTCTCCTTTTCGAGAGCAATGATTGGGGTTGATCCCAAATGGAACGGGTTGATACTCCATTTTTTTTTGAGATCATGGGGAACCTTAAGATCATGGTATTCATTGATACTCACTTAAGTAAACCCCACGCCGTGTGTCTACTCCGCTTTTATTTAGTCGTCGCACACGGATGCTTAACGTTGAAACTCCCACTGATGGTTTGGCGCTGAGATTCGAACCTGCCCGAACACAGTCCTTAGGTTCTCATCTCCCAGCTCCCAAACGTTGATACTCCATTTTAAAGGGTCATAGGGTATAATCCGTATTTTCCTCTTAATGACCTATAGAACTTGGAACCGAAGGGTTTGCTCTTCAAGTATGTGTGGGTTATAATCCATTTGATGATTAGACTTTACTTCTAGAGGTTCCGTGGACCCTTGAACCGATTTTTCTTTGCAAAAGCTTTCTCTTATTTTGAACATTGAATCCATTCCTTAGCTAAGTAGAAGAGTACGTGGGGAATCCAATAAGGACGGAGGTTCCGGCCCTCCTTCTAGCGTCAAAAATGTTAATAAGATTTCTTGTCAACACCCCAAAGTTGTTCCAAGTAGTGTGACTAGTCTGATTTGAATGAAGGGATTGATATCATTAGGGATTGCCTTTGTATTTTCACTTGTAAATATCTTTCGAATCAGACCTTTCGACACCGTCGAAAGGTTTAGGTGCTTGGTTATGAAACCTTCCGATTTTATTGAGGTATTGTGAGATTCTCTTCGAGTTTCCTTCTTGGTTTAGATTGAATTCCCTTGAATTTGTCCTTCAGAGGTCGGATTTTATCTTATCGAAAGGTTAGGCTACTTATAAGGTGTATTTTGATCTTTGCCGAAAAGAATGGGAACGGCTCCTTATGGAATAAGCCTTGTAAATCTAGATATTTATACTCAAAGGACAATCTTCGATCAAGTCGAAAGGTTGGACCACTTGTATTATATCTTCGAAAGTTCATTGATATTTTACAGCACAAGTGCTTTTGACCATGTCGAAATGTTTAAGCTATAAGGTTGAAGGCTTCGAAAGGTTGCATCACTAATTGAATCAGAGGAGTTGTCGACCTTGTCGACAAGAACTTTTCGGTGGTATTGAACCTGAAATTAACAGTTAATCCGACAAAGTTTAAGCAATACAATAAAGTAATTGATTGAACACAAGACTCCCCTTTGTATTCATGACAAACTTTGTTTTATTAAATCCCTAAATTATTACCCAATTAGGGTTACAATGTCTTGATTGAGAAAATACAAGATTAGAATGAGAGAATTTGGATCCCTAAAACAAGACCCCTTGAGTCTTATTTACAGATGTCGGCGGCCTTCCTTCCGACTTCATGCTCTCGACTGGGTCGGAAGGTCTCCCTTTCATATGCTATTGTGAACCTTTCGACTTTGTCGAAAGACTTGCCTTTCATCTACTATTATGGACCTTTCGGCTTTGTCGAATGGTTTTCTTTTCTTTATATCTTCATGAACCCTTCAGCCTTGTCGGAAGGTTCTCTTTTCTTGGTTGTCTTGAACCCTTCAACCTTGATGGAAGGTTGCTCTTCATTTGATTGTTGTCGAGAGTTATGCTTCCCTTCGACATTTTCGAAAGGTTGTCTTTCATTCTCTGCTGACTTATGGGTGCTGTTTTCTTCATAAACCTTTCGACATTATTGAAAGGTATCTTGTATGTGTTTCAACCAGTTCGAAAGACTTGCCTTGCTTTCGAAAAGGTTATTATAGAGTTGCTTGCACTTGCTTTGACTTATCCACCGTCTTTGAAAGGTAAGAACTCTTTGAATGTTGAGAAATGAAACCCTTCGTCCCCTCTGAAAGGTCTAGGACTGCTACACACTGTTAACCGCATCCCTTTGACTCCTTCGAAAGGTTTGTTCTGGACTCCTTCTCTTTAGTCTTTGCTGAAAGACCCTCCGACTTAGTCGGAAGGTGTATTTTTTGAGTAACAGTCCCCATCATTTAATACCTATTCCCAAGGTGGACTCCACACAGGTATCTATGTAGCTGACATTGCATGGAAATCTCTTCAGACATTTAATATTTTCTACTGAAGTGGATTGTTCCGAGATATCCTTTACCATGCCTAATCCCAATCTCGACCATTTAATACTTCATATAAGCAAAAGAGGGGGTTCATAAAATAACCACTTAATATCTTTGATCCCCGAAGCAGGTCCTGTGTATTATGACCCGCACCCCATGGAGGCTTCTCACTTTAGTTTGACTATTCGTAGGTACTGGTAGCTAGATTACCTAGGCAGATTTACCGTATTGAACTGGGACTTACCTCGCGTCATCTGTAGTAACTTATTATAGGCGATGTTTTACATGAGCCCCAAAGTCATACTGTTGGTAGCCAGATTAGCTAGGAAGACTTCTATGTACTTTTGACTAGCCACATGTCACTATAACTTAGTCATTGTTAATGGGAAAAATGGGCACCGACACCCAAATAATGTGAGAGTACCAACAATTCAATATCCAAATCCATTTAGAGTGATGTAGAGAACAAAATATAAAGAAAATAAAATTAAATACAGTAAGAAAATAAGTAGAGACATGGATTCATAGTGGTTTGGTGTACTCCGACCTACAACCACTCCAAAAGTTTTTTCCTTTTTATTTATTTATACCGCTGATTACAGTAACAATTCGTGAAATCCAAGAATAAAAATGGCAGACTATAGCCTAGGTAAAAGAAGAAGAGAGCTAGAAAGAAGATCCCTTTCCTTGAACCATGCATGTTGTATTTATAGAGGAACCTGATTAAATAACTCACTCAAAATCGACATGTATAACCTCCAAACCCAGACAGACCTACACACAAAAAATGGAGTCCATTTGGGCCTCCTAGAGGAATAGATCCCGATTCCTATAAGGCGATCAACGTCGATCCTTAAGGATCAAGAATTAGGGTCGACGTTCCCTAGGGATCCCCATGCCCCCTGCTTCTTGTTTCCATAGTCGTTTCCTAAGTTGCTTTGGTGTACGTCGAGTTATTGAGCTATCATCGTTGAGTTAAACTACCAATCCAAGTGGTCCATAACAATATTGATCTGATCCGATCTATACTCCATCACATTGATCCGATCTAATTCTCTGTTTAGGGAAGCGCCAATTCCATACTTAGCCAATTCTAGAGTGTCATCCATTTGAATCCGCTCGACTATCATCCATAGTCTTGAATATATCCAATCTCCAAACCTAATAATCATCACTTCGAGCTTCCTACCTTAATGACTCCACTGGGCTAAATCCATGATGTCACAGCCTTGCCAAAAGGCAGGATAACATTTGCCTCCCAAAACATTCTTTGCGATAGGAAGGTGTGTTTTGAATTACCATAAGTCCGAAGTCCATAATTCATAATCCATTGATAACTGAGTTTTCCAATCCAAAATCCAATACTTTGCCAAGCCAAATCCTTGGCCTCTTTGGATTATTGGTGAAATCGGCGATTGCTTCGAGTCGATAGCCAATTAAGAATCCATTTCAAATACTTATCCAAATCCATATTCATCCAAAGTTGGTAACCAAATCCTCGATCTCTTTGAATTGTTTTCCATATCCAAAGCCTTGACCTCACCAGATTATTATCCAAATCCTCGACCTCTTCAGTTGTTAGCCAAATCCACGACCTCTCTGGGCAATGTCCAAAACCATAACCGTTTGAAACCCTTAAAGTCAATAAGCCAAATCCTCGATCTCTTCGGATGGTTATCCAAGTGCATGGCCTCTCTGGACTGATCGATGGTCTGTCCAGACTCTTGCTAAATTCAATCCAAACTTAAGGACCATTAAGCCGATCTTGTTGCTCTCCGGCAAAGCAACTCACTCCATACACTCCGATCCCTTTTGGGTTATATATCGATGTCTTGATCCTCTTGGCTCGATCACTGCCTCTTTGAGCTCTTATTGAACCCCTTCCTATCACTCTCCGATAAAGGGGAAATAATGACAAATAAGCCAATCCTGTCGCTCTTTGGCGAAGTAGCTTTACTTCCTGCACTCCGGTTCAATGTACCTGAACATAAAAGCGATGTCATGGCCTTCCTAGGTCGATCTTGGTCTCTTCGGACCCTTACTGAACCCCATCTAGCCACTCTACGGTGAAAGAGGGAAACAATAATAAGTGAGTCGATATTGTCACTCTCAGATGAAGCAACTCACCTCTTGCACTTCGGTCCCTAACTCTCTGGTCAGAGACATAAAGCAATCAATTCTATACTGGCTTCCTTTATTCGACATCGACTCTCCGGTCGAGGACTTAATCCATTATGTATGAGCCCATCCTGTCGCTCTCCGATAAAGTGACTTGCACCTTATAGTCATCGCCCTATCTCTCCGGTCGAGACAATCGCGACTAGTTTTATTCATTGCATTAATGGGGATTTGAAGTAAATTATTAAATTTGAGTCGTTACAGCTAGAAAACCAAAAAACAAAGAAAACCGAACATTGCTACTATGGGCGTGATGGTTTATCATCATCTCAAAGCATGCATAGGGTCCATCCTCGGTCCTGTGCATATGTAAATGAATTAGCTGTTTTATTGTGGAGTTTATTATTTTAGTTCATGCTATACTAATCAGGAGATGACGATCTGTGACATCGATCCAAGGCCATTTCCATTTGATGCGAACGGTGGCCGCTCCTGTTCCACCGTCGATGCCCGAGTCCTCACATACTGCGGGAGCCTTCCTTTCCTAACTTGTTCCTCAACCATATTCCTTAAGTTCCTGCATTCATTCATGGTATGCCCATGCAGTTTGTAGAACCGATAGTATTTTCCAGATCTGTGCTCCTGCACCGTAGGATCCCTCCTTGTCGATTTTCAATAGAGGGATTGCCTCTTGTTGTGTAGATAAATCCATTCCAAACTTTTCATCAAATTGGTATAAGAGGAGAACTTTGGCTCTCACTCGTTCCTTTTCCTTCTTGATCCATCATATCCATCGTTCAGCTTTCACTTACCCTTATCCTTCCCAAGTCCTTCTCCCAATAATCCTTCGCCTCACATAGCATTTACTTCCTTTTTGTCGATTCATGCGTCCTCCTGCCCAGGAACCTTTTCGCTACATGATAGAATTTCCAAGATCCATTAGTGGATCCCATACCAGTGAAATCTTAAAGTCCATTTCATCAGAAATTCCTAATACTGATACCATTAAAACCATTGATGGATCCGACCGATCCACCGAAGCCACTGCCACATTGAATCATGTTAAAAGTTCCTTAGGGACTCTCCGATCCTCCGTTTCAGTGCTGCTAATGTCATCACATTCTTGGTTGTGAGATGTGAACCCGAAATTGTTTCATGAACGTATCTACTAGCTTATTCCATGTCCTGATTGGTCCACTTTCCAACTACCAGAACCAAAGCGCAGCTAACTCCATCATGTATAAAGGAAACACCTTGTCGTTACCTCTTCCGATACCCCCAACACCTCCATATGCCGGATATATCTCATCATATGCATTGTTAGATCTGACTTTTCCTCATATGCTTCCAATGTTGGTAGTTTGTACTACGATAGGTTCCTAGCATTCATGATATTTGGAGCAAATGGACACCGATTGACATCTCCTAAGCTCATGTTGGGCAATTCGCCTCTTATTATTCAACGTATCAGCTCAACCATTCTTTCATTCTCATATATAGGTGGTCTCCAATCCATATTCCCAGCCAAACCCCTAACTCCACATGGGTATTCTTAAACATACTCTACATGACGTGCATTCGCATTCCGATCCACACCAAATTGCACAACACCAACCACTGGCCTACCTTGAACTGATCCAATCAGTCCTGGGAGCATGCCCTCGAGTCCTAGGCAATCGATGTTGATCCCTATGGGTGGATCGTTGCTGAACCCTCCATATTGGTTGGGGTCTGCCCTAGTTGCTATTTTCCATTTCTCTTTCTATTAGCTTTGTTTCACTATTCTCTGTTTTGATTTTCTTCATCTTCTACTGCTCTGAACCCTTGATCCACATTTCTTGTTGTTCCTGCTGCTCCTATTTATCCAATTTTCCTAAGGAAATTCTGCATCATCTCCTCTTGCCTCTTTATTATCCACTCTGCATAGCATCCATCATAGTCTCCATCTCGTTCCTTATGATGTAGATAAAGGGTTGATTAGCTCTAGCTCTTAAGGAAGCCTCCTGGCTTCTTCCATGCTGACTCCTTTCTGCCAATGGTCAACTTGTTGATTGCCTCACCATTGATCCAAATACAAGCTCTAAATCTTTTTCAAATCAGCGGGTGCTAGTGCCTCTCAGTGAAAGCACCAAAATGTCGACAACAAAAATAGCTGCCAACACCCAAATAATGGGAAAGCACCAACAATCCAATATCTAAATCCATACAGAGTGATGTGCATAACAAAACATGAATAAAGTAAAGTTAATAATAGTAAGAAAGTTACTAGAGACGTGGGTTTATAGTGGTTCGGCATACTCCGACCTACATCCACTCCATTTTTTTTCCTTTTTATTAATTCATACTGCTGATTACAGTCACAATCCATGAAATCCAAGAATAAAATTGATAGAATATAGCCTAGGTAGAAGAAGAAGAGAGCTAGAAAGAAGATGTTTTTCCTTGAGCCATGCTTGTTATATTTATAGAGGAAACCGATGAAATAACTCGCTCAAAATCCGCATGTAGAACCTTTAGACCCAAACGGATTGGCGCATAAAAAATAGGGCCCATCTGGGCCTCCTAGAGGGATCGGTTTGATCCCTATAAGGGATCGACACCGATCCATAAGGATCAAGAATGGGGATCGACAATCCCTAAGTGACCCCTATGCCCCTTACTTCTTGTTTCCATATTCGGTTCCAGAGTTGCTTTGGTGTTCATTGAGTTATTGAGCGATCATCGTTGAGTTAAACTGCCATCCAAGTGATCCATAGCCATAGTGATTCGATCTGATCTGTACTCTATCACATTGATCCAATCCGATCCCCTGTCAAGGAAAAGTGCTAATTCCATACTTAGCTAATTCCAAAGTGTCATCTGTCCAAATCCACTCGACTATCGTCCATAGTCTTGAATATATCCAATCTTCGAACCTAATAATCATCTCTCTGGGCTTCCTACCTTGATGACTATAAGATCCATTGGGTTAAATACATGATATCATGGCCTTGCCAAAAGGCGGGATAACGTTTACCCTAAAAAACATGCTTTGCGTTAGGAAGGTGTCTATAGAATTGCCATAAGTCCGAAATCCATAATTCGTAATCCATTGATAGTCGAGTTTTCCAATCCAAAATTGTAACGACTCGTAAATTTCCGATAATTAGAATTGTTCATTTAATAAGATTTTGTAATTTTAAGTTAGGAGAAATTAAAATTTTAAGATTTATAAGGGGAATAATAATAGAATGAAAGTTAATAATGTTAATTTAAGTTAATTTTTAACAATTTGAATGAAATTCCAATCAACAGAAATAATGAAATTGTTAACTTGGTTATAAAATTGAATAGAGGAAAACAAACATAATATTGCATTAATTAATGAAATAATATAATAAAATGGAATTGATTTAAATCAGTGATAAGTAGGAAGTTATAACATTTGGTTGTAAGTAATAAACTTATAAATGCAACTAAGGTTAATGGTGACAATAATTATATACTGCCTATTTAGTTAATCTGTTAAATGGAAATTTGAAATCAATTGCAATTAATTCACTTAATTAATGCAGTTAATGTAGATTAATTCGATCATTGTATAATATTAATTCAATAAGATGTAACCAATGTAAATTTCAATCATAATATGACTATTGATTTGAATAAAAAGAATTGGAATCGAGTTTGACCAAATTTTGGAATATAAATTTGTAACGACCCGGTATTTTGGACCATTCAAATCGACAATAAATCCACACATGTCTGACTTGAATAATTCAAAATACCGCGTTGTTAATTTAAATTTGGCAAAACTCAGCATATGCAGTAAATAAATCAATCACAGAATCACAGACACAGAGTAATACAATAATACGCAGCGGAATAGATAAAATAGTAGTTCATGAAGCTACTATATAAACATCAGAGTTAAATAACATACAACAGAATATCTCAAATGTAGTGAAGTCTCCAATACAACAGATGACTTCTCTGAACGAATCAACTAGAAGAGCTGAAAGCTGAGGCGATAGTTGGATCTCCAAAGGAAGCTCCAAACTCCAAAGGTGAGTCTCAGATGCTGTATCACTCGGTCTGACCCGAGCGTAAAGCAAAACACAAAACACTCGAGTCAGGATTAACATTCTTATATAAATAAATCCAACTCAAGTGAAATATCAACTGAAATACAAGTAACTTAAAGGATGTTTGGGATAACCATCCTCTAAGGATCTTCAGAACTATCTACAAGGTGGAAATATACATTTTAACACCGTGGTCATTTCAATTAAATTTATACTTCAAAACCAAAATATCATTTCATTTCAAATATATCTATTTTTCCAAAATAGTATATATATATATTCAATGATTTGAAAAGTAAAGTATTTAATTTCCTCAAGTCTAGCAAATCGATTCAAATCAACTTCAAATTCCAAATTCAAATTTATTCAAAGCTCAATTCATCAATTTAATTCATTTCTAAACAGATCATTTAAATTTTCAATATATTTCAAAGCTTTAATATTCAACATTTTCAAAGTTAAATTTAACAGTTTCATATAGCTCTTGATTTAACTTCATTATTATTTAATCAGGGAATATTCACTTAATAAATTCAATATCATTTAACTAGCCTTCAATTACATTTTTTTCTAAATATTTCCTTAATCTTTATTTAAACAACAAAATATTCATTAGATTACTTATAAATCAAACTCAAGTTATAAATCATATCTTACATCTCAATTTCAATGAGTTTCAAATCGGTTTAATTAAATAAAATTCTTTATTGAATACAATTTCAACTAAATTCAAATTACCTTCCCAATCTTAACTTATTCAAATTATTACCAAATCTATTTTGAAATATATGTTTCAAATACTTATCCACATTATATATTAAATCAATCTTAATCAAATTTAATATTATAATTAAATCTATATATATATTATTACTATTTATATATAATAATTTAAGAATCAACATTTGTTAAAACCATATATTTCTTTCCAAAACCATAGAATTCAATTTCAAAATATTTATATATATATGGACCAACGGTGTTTGTATATATATTTCTCATATGGTTAAGTGATACGGATATTTATCATTTCAATCCGAAATTTAAATATATACGGGTAGATATCATTTCGACCCGTAATCCCAATTCAATTCAAATGAAAATCGCTTGGGTTTATCATTTCAACCCATAACGATTTTCTCCCATTCTAAAGTCCGTTCGGGTATGTATCATTTCAACCCATAGTGAATTCTATACTAACAGGGAACTTGCAGAGTGATAACAGATAATATAAAATATAACAACAGGCATATATCATCAATAAATAACAGATACTAGTGTCAGATGTCATAGGTGAACATATACAGATAATAGTAATAACAGGCATATAAATACTAGATACTGGTGTCAGATGTCACAGGTGAACATATACAGATAATAGCATATATAACAATTTAAATAACTACAGCATCATATTTCAATTGTCATTTCAATTGAAATCAAATTTAATAAATACAAGAATGTTAATCGTGAGTGATTGCTCACCTTTCGAGGCTAGAGACGAACGAAATTGAGAAGAGTTACAAATCCAAGCACGAAATTCAAAGCAGAACACGATGGACACGAATTCGATGGACAAAGCTGATAAACAGAAATCGATGAAACAGACCAAATCAGTTTTGATATACTGAAATGAAATGAATGTTATATAGTTCTATATATATTTCTCAAAATCAAAGTAAAATTTTAAAACACAAGCGTATAACTTACTTTACTGTAGTATATTCATACAAATGAAAGTATGAAATAGTTACTTTGTTAAAAAAACTCAATACTTCATAAAATCAATATAGATAACTACATACAATATTTTTCTAACATATATTAGGTATAAATGTACCCAGATGAAAATCCTCTATATAACTAACACATATTAAATTTTAAATTTTAGAATATATCTATAACTTATATGCAGATCCTTAAATTCACTTTGCACGCATACTGGTCTTAATATAGATACTATTATAAAATATATGCAGACAAAATATGACTAACGTGTAAAGCCCAATCAACCTACGACCCACATATAAATGTAGCAGTGAACGATCTAAATATCATTCAGGCTTATATATAGATAACCAGATAATATACATCTTATAACCAAAATACACATATGCAGACCAATCCTACATATTATCTAAACAGTGTACGAATTCATAATATTTTAACTTAAACTCTATGCATAAAAAAAATCGACTATCACTATATATAATATATATAGCAAAACACATATATAGGCAAACATGTATATATTATAGCATATACTCGCATGCAAATCCTTCGCATGTACATATAACAAAACATAAACACAGACTATATGCGAATTAATATACTTTATAAACTATATATATAAAACCAACAAAGACTTCACTTCACTTTTACATAATATAGTACTACTAAATGGACACAACTGACACATATATACAAAATCATGTCAACCCTTACAGTATCCTATTCGATATCATATTTATAAATGCTTACCCAGGTTATATATAAATACTAATGCAACCTATATAACAGATAACCACACATCTATATATCTTATGAATCTCAACAGGCTATATATATCTCACATACTCATATATATATGCAGACTAACAAAGTTTATTAACATATCTAAACACGTCAAAATTCTATATAAACATATTTAAACATATATGCAGACTAACCAAATTTATATAATTAGATTTATTCCTTATATAGCATGCATTTAAAAACATATCTACATAGGTATACAACATATAATGACAACTCATATACTACATATATTATAAAAATAAAACACGTCGAAAATGCTATATAATACTTTGGAGTCAAATAAGAAATTATATAAACTTTTAACTATACAACATATATACAAACTTTCGTATATAAACTATATTTAGGATATACAGAATTGAAAAAAAAAACTATATTTTATAAACATTATCTATAAACTGATATATAAACTCACCTATAAAAATGCAACAAAGGGATGAAGGTAGCCGAGCATGCTACAGGGAGGATGAGTGAGGGAAGAGGGGAAGACTAAGGAACGATAAGGAGGCTGACGAGAGGAAGAGGTGGAGGCTGACACATGGGCGGTATGGGTTGCACGCACGTGTGATGCTGGTAGACAAGGCGCAAGGCCAATGGGAGGGCGGATCTGGAAGGGAGAGCGAGAGGGAAGAAGATAAAGGTGAGAGGAATGGGTGGATGAGGCTTTGGGTCAGGCGGAGCAGTGGGGTTTGTAGAGTGGAGATGACTTCGGGGGTTTTGGCCGAGGACGGTTGAAGGGGGGCGGTGAAGTACAGGGGCGAGCATGGGGAGACGGAAGGAATGGTTCGAGTGGGATTGGAGGATGAAACAGAGGAGGGAAGAAATGCAAGCAGATAGTGAAAAAGGAAAAAGAGACTGTGATATCGTATATATAAGAATATAAAAGGGAAGGTAACGAGCTGGCTTGGAAAAGATGTTGAACAGTCTGAATTAATAAATGCTAAACGAATATAAGTTTATGCGTTCAAACTTCGAAACGGTAGGATTGCAAAAGTTACACACGATTTTCGGATGTATTAAAGGCAACTGACTCGAATTCAACAGTGGAAAAATTCAAATGGTTCGAATGAAAAAAAAAAAAAAAATAACGGGTCCTCTGATTTGGTGAAAATTTATTTAAGCAATAAATTTCTTGTTTGGGCTGCAAGCAATAGATTTGAAAAATCAAGGGAGAATGTAAAGTCAAAAAGTGGTACCGCTTCGGTGAATTGTTTATTGTCGCCGTCGCGTACCGGACCTCAAAAATACGGAAATAAATATACCATTGAGATCAACACGATGAGAGGATCAAAACGGTATACAAATATTAGTGGTACGATCATCCGACCAAAAGTCGATAATCGGTACCGAAAATGCTGCTATTTTGCCAGAATTAAGATAAACGGAGCAGTAGAAGTCCAAATTTAGAAAAACGAATTTCGCAGTCTGATTCAGAATGATCTGAATAAATTTTCTCCTGTTGACATATTTTGGTTTCGGAAAACTTTTAAATTCACTGTTATTAACCGGTTTGATTTGAAATGAAATTTCACAGGAAAATAAACTTCAATATTATCAGATGAAAATTTACCAGTTGCTATATAAAAATAGACGTATTCCAAATAATAAATTTTTAATTTCAAATTTTATTGTTTAAAATTTCACAAAATTTCAATTAATTACGTCATAAAAATTGTTAAAATTTACGGGTCGTTACAAAATTACAATAAGTGAATTTATTACAATTAAATGCAATTAAAGGTTACACTAATGAAAAGTAAGATAAAATGGTAAAATATTAATGTAATAAAATGTATAGCAATGTTAACTATGTCCGTAGAGTAACAATTGTTTGACTTAAAAGATCGAAACCAGATTAAATAATTTTATTGGAATTAAATTATAATAAATTGGATTAATTGCAGTCGGAATTGGACACTGCATTTTGGAAATTAATTAATATTGAAATTTTATGTAAATTTATTTTAAATGTCTATGCAATCAAAATGATAAAATGGGTTATTTAAATTATTTGAATATAAAAAGTGATTTATTAATTAATTATTTATTTAATTAATGTGAAAATAGCCATTTTGGCCACTGACTCGGATTTCAACGAAACCTATTTCATCGGATCTGTAACGGTGAATTATTGTAAGGTTTCAAGTTTCGTAACGATCGGACTTGTCGTTTGATCGTACGGACTCGAAACGCCCAGAAATCAATTTAATTGAAATCAATTTGAAATAAGCCGATTTAACATAACTTCTTCATACGATTGAATTAGGATTTAAAACCTGTTCCATTGAGTTTGAAAATATCGAAAACATCTATTTTGATATATGGGATGACCCATTTTCGCTTCGGAGACAGAACATGCTTTACGGGTCGTTTATCGTTCAATTTCTAAATCGATCTGGTCCATTCTTTTCTATTTCAGCTATTCATATAAGTAGCCTATTATAAACCCTAGTGTTCCTCAACTCAGTTTGTCTGTACATACAATTTCATTTGTTCCTCTCTTTCCAATGGTAGACAAACCCTAATTCTCAATTCAATTTAAAAATCAAAACCAAATCAAAAAAATTAAAACTCCTCGATTCCTATCAAATTTTATATCGATTTGAAGGTCTCGATGAGCGTAATCTTCTGCTATTCGTTATCTAATTTGAACCTCTGTCTGTCCACAAATTAAAGAACAAATCTCGGCCGTCCATTGATCGTCGATCAACATAGACCGATCGTTGATTCGGTGATATCGTGCTGTGGAGAGTGCGGAGGGGAGTTCATCTAGGCGCGTTGCACGAAGTTTCAACGGCCAGATTGGCCGCGATAATTCGATTAGGGTTATATGTTTTGGCGGCTGCTGCTGTTCGTCATGGTCAAGGGGGGTCGCACAGCCTTAGGTAGGCGTGCGCTTGGCTGGGCGGTGGCAACGGGGGTCGGTCGTGGGTTGCAGGCGATGTGTGGGGGTGCGGTGGCGTTGAGATGCGTGACGGCTGCAACCTAGGTTACGTGCACGACCTGGATGCGAAGTTGAGAGCTTGAAGTTGCTGCTGACGTGAGTATGAAGTGTTCTCCTTTTCCTTTTTTTTTATTTTTATTTAATAAAATTTTAAATCATTCTAATTTGTATAACTTCTGCATACAAGGTCCAATTCAAGCGCGGTTTTCTCTGCTAGGATCGTACTAAAATTTCGGACATTTTGACACTGGTTTGGACGAATTCTGAGACTATTCAAATTTGAGCCCCATTTTGGATTTAAATTCGATTTAAATTCAAAGGTGAGTGTTTTAACCCACTCACAACTTCTAAAATTTCATATGTTAGTTAAATTAATTTTTTATGTGATTGGAAATTTATTTATGGCTGTTTGATATATTTAAATCGTCATTCCAGTTAATTTGAATTAAATTGTCATTTAATTTATTATTGAATTTAAATTGCCAGTTAATCACCTGTAATTGATAACCTGTTATTTGTTGATATTTATTAATTGATTTGGATGATGATTGTGATGAATGTTTGATTTGTTGTATTGGATGAATGGATGTTGTATTTATATTGTTATAACTGCAAGTTCACTATGGGTTGAAATGATACATACCCGAATGATCTATAGATTAAGGAAAAATCGTTATGGGTAAAAATGATAGACTCGAGCGATTTAATGGATTTCATATTTTCGGGATTGCGTATTGAAATGATATATATCCATAAATATAAAATTTTAAATTGCGGATTGAAATGATAAACATCCGTATCACTTGACCCTAGGTTAGAGAATTATATACGAACACCGGATTGGTTAAATTAAATGATTTTAAAATCCTTAATTTTTGAATTTAATTAAATGATATCTTGAAATAAATTTTGATTTATGTAAATTGAAGTATTATTGGAAAAATCAAGTTTATGATGAAATGTGAAATGGTTTAAAAGGAATTGCTTTAAGAAATTAAATTGGAAGTTTAAAGTTAAACTTTTAAGTATAAATGAAATTGTATCGAAATTAAGTTATTGAAGTTGTTTGAAAATAACTTTGAAATATTTTGAAATTGGAGTAATCCGAATTGATATTTGAACATGGATTGAAACGATATGAAATTCAATAGTTCATTGAAATGTTAAATTGAAAGGTTTGGAATTTGGTTTGTTGACTTGGAAATTGAAAATGGTCCAAATGCATTGAAATGAAATGAATAGTTTAATTTGATATTAATCCCAAATTCATGTTTTAATATAAAATGTTTAAAAATATATTATTTCAAAATTTCTAATTATTAAGATTTTCAAAGTATTAAACTATTTTAACCTGTATTAATTATATTAAATCATTTTAACCTATTTTAAATCATTTAATTTATTTAAACTAATTAACCCGTTTTAAATTATTTTAAATCTAATTAATCTATTTTAAAGCTACTTAATCTATTTTAATTATATTTAATCTATTTTAAATCTATATTAACTATTTATAACTATTTAAAACTATTTTCTTTTAAATTCCAAACTAAGTAAAATGGATGGGTTTATATTCAAATTCTCGATTTTTTAAGTGAATATGGTTAATGATATTATAACCTAAGTTGGGAAATAAATAACATATTTGGTTTAATATGATATTTTGAAATGAGAGTTTAGCCTATTTTGGAAATATGACTTTTGAAAGGAAATATAATTTCGAACTATGATTTCAAATGTGATATGATTTCAAATGTGATATGATTTCAAAGGTGAATATGATTTCGAAAGTAAGTAATGATTTCGAAAATGATATGATTTGAATTGAATATGATATTTTTATATCAATTATGAAATGATTTTGGAAATGTAAAAGAACCATCCGGTGTGTAATAAGCGATTGGTTGATAAAGAGACCGGGATCGGATATTGTCATACTCTCTGCCAATACCGAAAACCACTTTGACAACTGTGTACGCGGTGGAGATTCCAGAATAAAGTAGGATGGTTGGCGACGATCCTATATGAGGTATATACGTGGACCTGACTCCCATGAGTTAGCTTAAGGTGGCTAAAACATGAGCAATTGACAGGCCAAGTGAGGTCATTCCTTCGATCGGGCACATTCCTTCAATACTATATTCTGACTTTGCGATTGATTTGGTGGCCACCCTCGATTTTTGATTTGGGAATGTGTTCCGAGGTGGGCGGTAGTAGCTGTTATGCGTTACCACTAGTCCGGAAGTGTAATTGGTATATCTACCCTGGCATTGCCTAGTTGTGCCGTGTCACCTACCCTAGCGCGCCTTCTACGAGTTTGTTTTATGTCGTACCTATGGGGTATCCTCTGGCGGCCCTAGTTTACGGGGAGTTACGGTACTGTATAGACTATTGGCATTATAAAATGTGTTAAGGGGGAAATGGGTAACGCCTTAACGCTATTTTAATAGTTTATCTTACTGTAGACATATTATAATAGCGTATTGTACTACATAGTAGATAGTTTAACGGATCCTTTGAAGATGTGAATCCCGAACATCTCTTAAGTTACTACACTCACGTTAGACACTGGATAGGAGATGTCAAACGCCGTAAACATCTCCGACGCCGCTTACACTCATATTTATTTACCATTGATTTGACTTACATGAGATCTTTTAGTTCTGACTCGAGTGTTTTGTCTTTTCAATTTGCTCGGATCAGCCTGAGCATTTCAGGATTTGAAGACCTTATTTCTGGAGGACGAAGAAGAAGATTTGTACTACTATTATTTACTATATTTATTCCACTACATTCATACTGTTCCGCCGCATTATTTGTTTATATCTGATATGTGTAACTCTGATTTTTTGTATTGTATAAGTATAATCAAATGTTTGGTATACAGCTTCATGAACTGTTATTTGATTAGTACATTTTTTCATTTCGCTGCGAGATTCTACTTTTGTTTTTTTTCTTATTTACCCCAGAACAATCCGCCCTTCTGTATGGTTTGAGTTGGCACGTGTGTCTGCTTAAAGCATCCAAAAAGGCGGGATGTTACAAAAATCCAATCCTTTGCCAAGCTGAATCCTTGATCACATTGAATCGTTAGTGAAATCTGCGATCGCTTTGAGCCAGTAGCTAATTCCAAAGCCATTCCAAATCATTATCCAATCCATATTCAAACAAAGTCGATTCCCCGATCCTTGTTCTCTTTGAATCATTTGCCAAATCCAATGCCTTGATCTCACTAGATCATGACCCAAATCCTAGACCTCTTCGGGTCGTTAGCCAAATCCACGACTTCTCTGGGTCAATGTGCCAATCCATTACCGTTTGAAATCCTAGAATTCAGTAAGCCAAATCCTTGATCTCTTCGGATCGTTATCCAAGTTCATGGCCTCTTCGAACAGATTTAAGGTTCATCCGAACCCCTGCCAAGTTCAATCCAAACTTAATGACGAGTAAGCTGATCATGTCGCTCTTCGACAAAGCAACTCACTCCTTGCACTCTAGCCTTTTTTAGGGTATATAAAGATGTCTTGATTCTCATGGACCGATCACAGCCTCTCCAAGGTCTTATTGAACTCTATCCTATCACTCCCCGGTGAAGGAGGAACAACGACAAGTAAGCCAATCCTATCGCTCTCTAGCGAAGCAGCATTACTTCCTAAACTCTGGTTCAGTGTCCCTGAACATAAAGCATTGTTAATGCCTTCCTAAGCCAATCATAGTCTCTTCGAACCTTTTATGAACCCCATCCAGCCACTCTCCGATGAAAGGGGCAAACAACGATAAGTGAGCCTATCCTGTCGCTCTTCGGCGAAGCGATGCACATCATGCACTTCGATCCATATCTCTCCGATCAGGGATATAAAGCGATCAATTTTGCATTGGCTTCCTTTTTCTAGCCTCGACTCTTCTATCGAGGACTTAATCCATGATGTACAAGCCCATCCTGTAACTCTCTGGCAAAGGGACTCGCAGTATGTGGTCACTGCCCCGTCTTTCCACTAGGGACAATCGCGACCTATCTTATTCACAGCATTAATGCGGATTTGAAGTAAATTATCAAATTTGAGTTCCCATAGCTAGAAAACCAGAAAATAAATAAAACCAAACATTGACTCTTTGGGCGTTACAGTTTATCATCAAATCAAAGCATTTGTAGGGTCTGTCCTTAGTTCTGTACATGTGTATATGACTTAGCTTTTTTTTGTGGAGTTTATTTTTTTAGTTCACGCTATCCCAATTGGGAGATGATGATCCGTGACCTCAATCCAAGGCCACTTCCAATTAATGCAAACAGTGGCCACTCTAGTTCCACCACATTGCTCGAGTCCTCACGTGCTGTGGCAGCCTGCCATTCCGGACATGTTCCTAAACCATACCCTTTAAGTGCCTGCAATCATCTGTGATATGCCCATCTAGTTCATGGAACATGCATTATTTTATAGGCATGTGCTCCCTATCTATAGGATCCCTCCTTTCCTGTTTCCAATAGGGGAGTTGCCCTTAGTTTCTAGATAAATCCGTTCTAAGCTTTCGATCAAATCTAGATAAGAATGGGGGTCGACGATCCTTAGAGTGGGATCCCCATGCCGCCTGCTTCCTATTTCCATATTCATTTGCTGAGATGCTTTGGTATTTGTCTACTTATTGGGTGATCATCATTGAGTTGAACTACTAATCCGAGTGATCCATGGCCATATTGATCTGATCTGATCCCATGCCTAGGGAAAGCGCCAATTCCAGACTGTCATCTGTCCAAATCTGCTAGATTATCGTCCATTATCTTGAATATATCCAATCTCCAAACCTAATAATCATCTCTACGGGCTTCCTTCCTTGATGAATACGAGATCCGCTCAGTTAAATCCATGATATCACGGCCTTGCCAAAGGCGGGATACCCGTTATATTTCAACACTCTCTAAGTGTATTATCACACATCTTACAGTATTCATTATTTAAGCCTTATCGGAAATCCTTCTTATTTTGCCTCATTAATTACTTTCTTAAGGGAGATTTAAAAGACAAATATTAACCTAATTAACTATGCAATTAATAGTTACAATTGTACATTATTTACACTAGTTTATATATATATATATATATATATAAACTGCAATTGCTAATTTCTATGCGTGCAAAGATTACGTTATAAACTAACGTTCAAATGTCAAATCTTCCAATGATATTCAAGTTTCATTTCCATAATATCGCTTTTATCATAACCAATATTCTGAAGTCAAAATGGTCTTGTACTTAGAATCCTAATCCAACTTATTTTATATTAAAATAATGGAGTAAATCAATAATGATGGAAACTTACAATTTAATTAATTTTATGCTTTATTCAACTTCTTTTACATGAAATTAGATAAGAGGATTTCTATTCAATTTGTAGAAATAGGAAGTGCAAACTACGAATAAGAACTTGTACCTTACACACCATTTCTTAATCAAATCTCTTATCTTGGTTTTGAAATGCCTTTAATGAACTATATTTATATCTCTTGTCTTTATTTATATATATATACAGCAAGAGATTTGTATATATGTTAGATTCAGAATATTAGAGGTTTGGAGGAGAAGAGGTTGAGAAAATAAACAATAAACAAAGATAGATATAGGGTATTGTTAATGACACTCCACTTTGATTAAGAGGGAGCTATCTATTTAAAAAAAGTTTTTTTTACTATAAGGGTTACTAACAAAAATATCTCCCTCGTACAATTATAGCGTAAACTGACCAATTTATCCCTTTATTTTTTACCATAATTTCCTTTAATATTCATTGTTCTTCTTCTATAGCCAATAATCCAAATTAATAATCATCAGAGAAATTAAATCTATCTACAAATGAAATTCCAAAAGAGAAAAACATGATTAATTGTTAACCAAAAAAGCATCCATAATGTAGATTTTGTTAAATAAAACAAATAGGTAATTTTTTTTTAAAATTCTATTATTTACATGTTAATTTAGCTATCAACAATTCTAGGTTGAATTAAATGATGGTAAAATAGGAAGGTTGTTTTGGCTTAAAAGCAAAAGATTGGTTCTCATATTTATTAAAAGCAAAATTAAATTTAATGAAAAATGTAAGTGAAGAAGATAAAGATTGGTGGAAAATAAATCATGGGTAAAAAAGGAAAAGATATATTACTTGTACATCCTGAGTAACCCTAAAAAAATTTGAATTTAGTGGAGTGAAAATAAAAATTTACCCCCTCTTAACCAAAAGTGGAGTTTCAGTAACAATACCCTAGATATATAGAATTTCTTACTTGAAACCCTAATGGAGCTTTTTGAATCTATAAAGAGATGAACTGACAAAGATTCACTAATGTTCCCAAAACACTTTGTGAATAAAAGTTTGGGGGCTAGCCTCCTATTTATAGTGGTTAGAACGCACCAGAAATGATAGATGAAGGTCTATTAAAAATAATAAAATTTGGCACATTAAAATAACTAAAACCCTAGCTGCCAACTACAGGGAGCGGTCGACCGCTAGAGGTTGACCAATCGTGATCAAGGGGTCGACTGTTCCCTTTTTTTGGAATGCATATCTTTTTACCATTGTTCATTTATTTCTTTCCTTAATTAATATTTAACATTAACGTTAATTTTAATATTTACTTCACCCTCAAGTATAATTACTATTAATTTTTGAATTTCAAATTTAAGAATTTATTATTTACTTGAATTTGAATTTTATTTAAATCAGTTTGTATCTGAAACTTTAAACGTTCATAACTTCCTCGTTTAAGCTCCATTTTTAACATATTATATATGAAAAATTGATCAAAAAGCCGCTGTGAATGCAAAGGCATAACTTCGACGGTTAAAATCTGAATTATTTCAATTTTTAGCTCTATCTTATTTGAATTAATTTATCTAATTTATTTATTTATGGTTGATTTTACGGGGTATAACACCCCGCAATTTTAACGATAATTAATTTAGATAGAAGTTAATTGATAAATAATAAATAGTGGAAAATGAAAATTTTGCAAATGTTGGTTTGGCTACGGAACTTGTAATATTGGGTTCATAGCGATTTTTTAATCAATTGTCTTATATATAGTTTTTTGATTGGAATTCAAACGAAAAAATTATTAATGTTTGAAGTTTTAGCAATGGAAATAATTATATATGTGAATATGGTAATAAAATCAATTAACGCCAATTAGCAACATTGTTGGAATTTTAAATGTTAAGAAAGGCTATCATAAAAATTAAATCTAAGAGAATATAAATAAGGGGTAACAAATGATAGCAATCAACGTTAACAAGGAAGAAAAGCAACGATTTAATTTACAACCATAAATAAATTAAACAAATATCACACGTTAACAACTTAATGCTTACACAGAAATCGATCCCAAATGTGCTAAGGTTGACTAGTAGCAATCGACCTAAGGCAAGTGGCAGTCGACCTATGTATCTTTAATTGCAGTAGTAAGTTGTTTTATAAATGGCCCGGATTTAATACGGTTTAATCAAGCGTTTGGCATTGATTTGAACCATGATAAATATAGGTTTAGACCCTCACTTACACACTTATAATTTTCTAATGGGTGCGAAAGCTCTACAATTTTCTCTTCTCCTCCACAACTCTAAATTCTTGGAAATAGTTCTAGATTGCTAATTTGCAGGAATACACCATTGGAGGATTGAAGAAGATGTTAGAGATAGAGAATAGGTTCAAATTAAGTCGCTACAACTAAGGTAAACTATGAACCTAGATTTAAAATTTATAATCAACCTAAGTCTCATCTTTCTAATCTAAATTCTAATAGATCTATATTTATATATTATATGGGAATCCAAGTAGGAAGTTAGAAGTGGAGACACCGATAACTGGGATTAGATCTGAAGATTTGGGAATGCTTGGAAAGGTGAGTGTGAAATTACATGTTTTGTAATAAGATTTGATTTATTTTATTGCAATCTATTTCAATTGTGCGTATTTATAATCGATTCAGACATAAATTTGTAAGTGCATAATAATTACATATAAATTTATTGTTTTACACATAGTGAATTTAATGAAATAGATCTAATACGAAGATTATGGAATTGATTAGGTACGAATTTAATAAAATTGGAAAACTTGCCTATATATTTTATCTCAGTTACTTGTTATGAAATTGATAATAATAAATTGGTATTTGAATGTTGAGAAAATACATAAAATAAAAAGGAACTTCATTAACATTTTAGGGGTTTAAGTGATATTTTAATTCATTGGAATTTGGGATGTAGCTAGTAATTTTTTTCGTATTATTGCAACATCCCCGTACTTGGAGGCCCAAAATTAACGGCAACGGATGCTGCAGTCATCCATAGTTATTAATCCTCGATGACCAGATATGGCGATATTAGATACATTGATACATAGAAAAACAAGAATATGGAAAAATTTAAATAACAAAAAAAATTCCACATTCCTTTTCATAATATTCCAAATTGATTACAAAATCCCAGCTTGCAGACTACGTTCCGATAACATATAATTATTACAAAATACGCCAAGAGCGACATATGAAGATGCCACCTTGGTTGACCAGAGTATATAATAAGGCACCAAACAATTCGCCTTTACAATCAAACACATAGCGGAAATAAAAGAATTCTAATAATAAGCTTGCCTCCTGCACATCTTTGGATGCTTTATCCGTCTAAAAGAACACCCATAAATCTTAACTCTAAACCTACTCAAATTCAATTGAGTACCCAAGAGTTTAAGGGGAAAACAAAAACTTCGAGTCAGACATAAAGCCTGGTATGAATAATAATCTACCATCTCAAGCCATTTGGATAACTAGTGAGACCACGCCGCTTAGCGGAACGGGTTTTCCCCTCACTAGCATCCTAAAACATTTATAAAACTATATACTGTGCTCCTGCATCCACAATGGTTAAAGCATAGTATATCAAAATATTACGATGATATGCAAAACAAGTAAATCAAATCTGGATTACCCATCCCCATTTATTCTGACTATCTATCTCAATTATAGTTTTAAGGATTACTATTAACCTGCTAAATACTTATGGACTATCTGTCCGATTTCATAGTTTTTATGGGATTACTAAGAAACTACTGGTAACTCCAATATCTTTTCTCTTATCCTAGTTTTCATAGGCTAACTAGGAACCTATTAACTGACTGTCAATATCCT
This sequence comes from Allium fistulosum, assembly GCA_030737815.1. Taxonomy (NCBI): domain Eukaryota; kingdom Viridiplantae; phylum Streptophyta; class Magnoliopsida; order Asparagales; family Amaryllidaceae; genus Allium; species Allium fistulosum. Next base: position 1,106,562,938 of record CM060907.1, read on the forward strand.
AATCTGGATATAGTTTTCAACGGCTAACTACAAACTACTGGCTCCTGCCAGTATCAAATCATAGTTTTCATGGGCCGACTATGAACCTATTGGCCCCTGTCAATATCTTTAAGTTAGATTTTAACATTTCTTAAATTATATTCATTGCTGGGTCAACCTTGTTGGTTATACTGCCTTCCCCCAAAATAATGTGCTGGGTTAATAACAATGTGAATAAGTGCATGAAGAAGTATATATATCCACAATCAATACCAACACCTATGGTTTATTGCCTTCTATATTTATATAACCTAGTCAAACCCTTTAACCTTTATAGTCAATGAAAAACTTCTTCATTTCAAAGTCCTTTTTTTTATTCGTGCCATGGTTACTCCTTTAAATTGAGGTTGGGTATGTGTTTTGAAATCTTAAAAACATCACTTTCGAACCAAATATACCTTTCGATGGTATCAAAACATCTTTTAAAACATAGCTTCGAAATAAATGAAAATACACCTTTCGAAAGCATTGGGTTTACTCTTTAAAACATTGTTTGGGTCAAAATGGTTATGTACGAAAGTATCTCCTTCGAAACCAACTATAAAATTGTTTTGGGGAAAAGTTGATGGTGTCGAAACCACCTAGTCGTAAGCCACAACCTTTAAATTGAAACTTCAAAGGATAGAGTCGAAACCTCCATTTTGATTCCATTACCTTCGAAACCCTCAACCCCTTTTGAAAGCATTCAGGAAAAAGGCTTAACTTAAACAAAAACAAGAATAATCTATCGAAAGCATTGTTGGCTTCAATGCAGTCGAAAGGTGAAGTTGCGGCTAGGTTTCGACTTGATCGGAACCAATCCTTTCGAAAGCTCTTATTTAAGGAAAAATGTACCCCTTCAAAAGCTAACTCCTATACATAGTATAGCAAACTTCTTTGAAGGCCATTTATAAAAGCTTTTTTCGAGAGCATGTGTTTGACTATGTCGAAAGCTTTAAGTAAAACAAGGAAAGATCTTATCTTTTAAAAACAAAACAGGGTTTCGACCCCATCGAAAGCATACCCTTCGACACCAAGTGCTTCCACCTTCCTTCATATCCACTATGTATCATCTAAGTGATACCTTGTGTATTGGTTTCGACTATAAAGGTTTTGACTGAGTTAGGGCGGAATATGGAGTCGAAAGGAACTGCTATTTGAAGCAGAACCAACTTTTCTGATTTAAAGGCTAAAATTTTGCTACTTTTAGTAATTTCTTTATAACAACTTGTCGATTTGTAAATCTTTGACTAGTTGCATAAAACTTATCAAATACTTTACATTCAAAACCACCGCATTTAATCAGATCCAAATCAAAGATATATAATGTTTAATCTCTTCCATATAACCAAATCAACAATTGCAGAAAAGTCCTTCTTTTTAAATAGAGTTACAAAATAAAAGCCTGTCCATTGGAAGTGGCCATGGCAGTTGTGTAACATTATACTGATGTGATACATATCCAACAATAGGACTGTAGAGTATATACTTTTGCGTATAGATAAAGGAATACCCCCAATAAATAGAGTATTCTGCTTCAAATATAGTTTAAAAGGGGGTGTTGCCTTGATTACATTAGGTAATCTAAATAGGATAATGAGCGAGACATAACAAGAGTTAGAAGGCAATTGGAATAAACTAGTGTTATGTACAAAATGTAAATTTTACCAATCACTAGAACATTATACTAACCCCTTCTCATTACAACCTATAGGTTAGTTAGAAGGACAAGTACTGGTGCTTAGCGTGTTCGATGCTGATAAGGACACTTGACTTTGGAAGTGTTAAACCTTGGCCAGTAACTATGTGATCTATTATATTTTATTATTCTGCTGTACGTTATTTCACTAGAGCTCTGATATTCATTCCTTTGTTTTATTTGTAGGATACCATACCAACGATCCGTTCTTTAATGGACTTGAGTTTTCGATTCAGCAAAAATTTAGGCCCACTGGAGTACGGGTTGTTATATTTAGTATCAGAGCTTAGGTTAGTCGATCTTGAAAAATTAGGAAATGTTAAGTGGAAGTATTTGTATTTTTCCGATAAAAATAAATATAATACACGTTAAATCCTAGGAGTTCCAACTATAGGTACTTGCATATGGAAGATCCCTGAAGCTGAATGGTACGTGACTCTCTAGTAGGGCCTCAGTAGTCCAATGATTGTAGATCTCTGTATGATTAACGGTTGATGATGTACAATAGATCCAAATAAGGGAAAATAAGAATCCATATGTTATAGATAGTGGAAGATAAGGAAGTTTATAAAGAAGGATGAGAAATGGTCACCCATAATTAATTAATAATTGGATTTTCAATCTTGGGAGAGGAACAAGTTGCTAAATTGAAGGAAAGACATTCTTAAGGGAATAGGTAGAAACCCCTTCCAAGTCCAACCCAATAGTAAATAGTTTTTAAAGTTGAGAAAATGTATAGTTAATATATTTGAAAAAAAGTAAGTAAGTATTGGATTTTGGAAAAATACTTATATAATAAAAGTTTTGTTGGATATATATATTGAAAATTTTCCAATTTATCCACTTTCAAAATAAATTGAAAAGGTTCCATATATGTTTGAAAAAGTTAGAGAGTATATATGCTCGCTAGTTCTTTGTAAAGAAAGAAAAGTGTTAAATATAAATTTCCACTATAAATTGAAATTTGTTAAAAATCTAAAATTTATGTAAAGGAAATTTTTATAGAAAGCTGTTTTCTTTTGAGAACAATGGAAGAGCAATATATCTTATGTATTTTTCTATTTATTAAGAATTTTTAAGCAATAAGAACATTTTTATCGCTGGACAATAGAAAGTGGTACAGGTTTGGATTAGGATAAATAATACTGAAAAGAAGATTTAGAACCCTAAAACAAGGCTGTAGGCGAACGCACTCCAATGGTTTTTGAGTAAGAAGATAGTAAATTATGAGAAAAACTTTTGGAATTAGTGTAGTTTAGATAAAGAAAAGTGGAATAGTAACACCAACGTAAAATATAAACAACATTAGGAAATGATATAAAATAGTGTTCACAATTAGGAATAATGTTAGCAGATACAGTAAAAAAATGCTAAGTGATCTAATTAGAAGCAACATAAGAGATTGAAAGCAGAACAATGGAAAATGGACATTTTATATTTTTATGTGCATTTATTTCAAGTATCTTTTAAAAGCACCCCTTACATGATATTAGAGACTCCACCAAGGATGGGAAGTGAACATAGTATGAGTGATAATAAAATATTAGAATGATAGTTGTCCTTGTTTACTCCAATTTTGTTCTTGAAAATTTTAAACAGATGTTTTAAAAACATTGTAAAGCATATTTTCAAAGAAATGGTTTGGTGTAACAAATAAGTTTTTGAAGAAAAAAAACTTAAAACAATTTGAACTAAAAATCCTAATTTTTAAGAAGTAAATGTTAAAATGGTCTTTATATGAAAAACTTGATTTGAAGAAGAAAGAAAGAAATTTTTTAAACCAGTTTGCTAACATTTTCTTTTAAGGTTCAACGAATAAAATAAATTCAAAAATGTTAAGATTTTAGTTTTGAAAGGTTAAGACACTAAATATTTTTGAATTAAATAAAAGGTTTCTACGTTGAACTTTTTAAAGAGAAAGGTTTTAGGATTAAGTATTTCATAAAAATTTAGTTATAATTTTTAAAGGAAAAATTAGCGAAGTCCAAACCAAAAATTTGAATATGGAGTAAATAGGAATGAGTGCCTAGGTAAGATAAAGTGAAGAGTAAGGATAGAAAGAAGATATCAATAATTACTCATGGAATAGTAATAAGGAACCCCGTAGAGTGTAAAGAATAACGGTAACAACCTAGAAAATTTTGTTAGACATGTGTGCAACATAAGAAGAACTCGTAAAGGAATGATAAATGGTATTAAAGTATGCTACTGCAATTGCTAGGATTTTCTCGTAGAAGGGTCAAGGATAAAGGGAAAAAATACTAAGATTTGGGAATATTATTGAGGGATTTGGATTTAAAGAAGACGGTAACAAAGGATTATGGGATAGCGAACAAACATGGAGGATATTGACAAACTCAAAATTAAAATATGAGGATTTCAGAGGGATGGCATGTTAGAAAGGCCTATTCAAGTCAAAGGTGATAGAGCCAATATCATTAGTGTTAGTAATGTTGAATGATGGCTTCCAACAGTTGTTCTTTCTTAGGTTGTGTTGTAAGCATTAGCTGTCTTTATGGGGGATAAAAACACATATAATATTATAAGAAATGTTCCTTTTTATGTGTTTTCTATGTGGACCACTATGTTATGAAAAACAATAAAAACAAAGAAATTCCAGAAAAGACTGGAAACTAATGCAAAAAGAAAGAAACAGTAGAGACTGGAAGTTAAGAAATAAATTAAGAAAATTTGTTTCATTTAATACTAAAATAGAAATGAATTACGATTGTAAGTCCAAAAAAGTTCAGGAAATAAATTTCAGTGAATGGAGGACATGGAAAGGATGTTACGTAGCTACGGGTCAATATACATGTACCTCAAAAACTGATATTTATAATTGAACTTGGTTGTTGGCTGCTATTATAAATAAAAGAAAAGTTTTTGGAACTTAAAATTTACAGTGTAAATTAAGCGAAGTCCATTATGAATATTGGATTGTTGACTAGACCTCAATTTCATAAGATGTGGATAAATCTATTTTGAAAATTTATATATATATATATATATATATACATAGAAAAAATAAATTATACAAATTCTTTTAGAAAGTTATTAGAATTTGAAATTTTATTAGATGTCTATAAAGTAACATAAAAATATTTTTGAATTGAAAAAGAAGAATTTTTTTAAATTTTGGAAGTGATACATACTTAACATTGGATAGTAGTTAACAAGTTGGTTAGTATGGATTTTATTGTGTAGCAAAAGCGGCAGTAAAATAAAATTCGAATAAGAACAAGGGAGAAAGCTATTATGGCTAGCGTATCGCTTTCTCCATATCTTATTAGCAACAAAAATTTGATTTTGAAATGAACCGTGTTTTAAAACTTCAAGGTAAAAACTAATTATGTAAACAGTACTTGGAAAAGTTGAAAAAGAATTGTGGGGAAAAGAGAAGGTTCCAAGATATAATGGGAAAATGGTACATATGACAAGGATGGAAATATGGAGTTTTCCATCTAACCCTTTCTTGGCATAAGAGGATAGGTTTAGAAAACTAGATTTTTCTAAATTTGAATGTTAGCAATGATATGCTAGGATTTTGGATGATGGGTATTGGATGAAAAAAAAATTGGTCGAAGTACACATCTATTCATAGAAATATGGGAAAATTTGGATGTAAAAGCATGTTTTGGGTTTCAAAAGTTGTATTCATATAAAACTGTCAGTATATTTAGGATGTTTGCACCAAATTTTCAAAATTGTTTTAAATAATCCATTCATATAGAAAGTGTTGATTTAGAATTGCTTAGTATGAATATCATATAAGTTGTGATACACCATGCACTTTTACACGATTAGTTGCAAAATTGTTTGTGCGCAAATAGATTGTTAGTTTAGAATGGTTGTACATTAGTACATGATTAAGCCCTTGAGGAATTTCAGGGACAAAATTCTTTTAAGGTAGGAGAATGTTACACCCTATGATTTTAACGATAATTAATTAATTAATTAATAATAAACAGTGAAAATTGTAAATTTTTTAAATCTCAGAATTTAGCTACGAAACATATACTATTGGGTTTATGGCGATTTTCTTATCAATTTTCATATATAAAGTTTTTCGATCGAAGTTCAAACAAAAAAGTTATTAACGTTTAGAGTTTTGGCATCAGAAATAATTATAAATGTATATATGTAATAAAATAAATTAATGCCAATTAGCAATGTTAATGGAAGTTTAAATGTTAAGAAAAGTTTAACATAAAAATTAAATCTAAGAGAATATAAATAAGGGAAAACAAATGATAACAATCAACATTAACAAGAAGAAACGCAACAATTTAATTTACAAGAGTAAATAAATTAAATAAAGATCGCACATTAATAATTTAAGGCTAAAAGTACACAGAGGTTGACCCCAAATGTGCTAAGGTCGACCAATAGAGGTTGACCCCAAATGTGCTAAGGTCGACCAGTAGTGGTTGACGTTAGGAAAAGGGCGGTTGACCCACGTATGTTAATTGCGGTAGTAAATTGTTTGATAAACGGCCCAGATTTAATACCGTTTAATCAAATAGTTAGCATTGATTTGAACGCCTATATATATAGACCTAGTCTCTTACTTCCGAACTCATAATTTTCTAATGGTTAGCGGAAGCTCTACCATTTTATCTCCTCCTCTGTAATTCTACATTCTTAGAAATAGTTTTAGGTTGCTAGTTTGCATGTATACGCCATTGGAGGATTGTAGAAGATGGTAGAGACAACGAATATGTTCAAATCAATCTCTACATCATTGGTAAACTATGAACTGGATTTGGAAGTTTAACCAACCTCAATCTCTTCTTTCTAATCTGAATTCTAATAAATATGTATATATATGTTATGTGGGAATCCAAATAGGGAGTCATAATTGGGAATACATATAACAGGGATTAGATCCAGAGATTTGGGAATGCTTGGAAAGGTGAGTGGGAAAATTACATGTTTTGTAATAAGATTAGATTTTTCATTGTAATGTATATCAATTATTCTTATTTATTATCGATGCGGATATAAATCTGTCAGTGCGTAATGATTAGATATAAATTTATTGTTTTACACGCAATGAATTTAATAAAATAGATCTAATGAAAAGGATTGTGGAATTTATTACTGTAGGGATTTAATAAAATTGGAAAACTTGCCTACACATTTTATCCCAGTATGTTGTTATGAAATTGATAATAATAAATTGGTATTTGAACGTACAAAAAGAATGTAAGATAAAAAGGAACTTTATTAACATTTTAAGGGTCCAAGTGATATTTTAATTTGTTGAAATTCAGGATGTTGCAAGTAAATTTTTATGTATTATCAAGTTTAATAATTAAAAGTGAGATGTTTGGAATACACCTAAAAAGAAAGACATGTACACAAAATAGGGATAATCACTGTATTTTGTACAGTATATTTCAAGCAATAAAAGCCTTGTAATTACAAACACCACAAATCTCTCTTTTTGGATAGACAGAAATTTATGTGTTAATATTTTAGAATAGAATCATAGTGCCAATGCATTAAGACGTAGTAAACCCAAAAGTTAAATGGTAAGAAATGAATGAAGTAAAAGATCCTAAAAGTTAAAGGTGTGAAATTCCAATAAAATTTGGAAGTAAATGAAAAGAAAATATGAAAGACATGCAAGAGGAAATAAAAAGATAACATGGGAATAGAATGGTAATAGACAACGGATAAAAAGTAGTATATGAATGATATTATGAACTTGGTAAGTGGAAAGCGGTAAATGAACTTAAAGTGAAGAAAGAGGTGAAACACATAATGAGACAAAGACCTAGGGCCAACTATAAAATTTAGAGGCATAATAATTAAGTGTGAAAGAATATATATATATAAGTAGCCTCAATATGTGTTTATGACGGGTGTGAACTATTATAATTAAATGAATAAGATGACATTTGGTCATTAGAGTAGGTTGGAATGCGAGGTCAGTAGTGTTACACAATATAAGCCCACCCACCGCAAGGACCTACATGAAGTTGTGTATGATTATACTGATGTGAGATATATCCAACCATAGGACCCGTGGAGTACATACGTTTGCGTATGGATACAGGAATACCATAGTAGATAGAGTAGTCTGCTTCAAATATTGTTTTAAGGGAGGGGTATTATCTTGATTGCATTAGGTAATCTAAATAGGATGATGTGTGGGATCGGGCACTATGTAGCAATAGTTGGTACTAAAATTTAGTGGTAAGGCTGGATACGATGACTCGTCATCAATCATAAGCGACTAACGGGAAAGGCAGGGTTACACCTAACCAGTCTTCACCGCCTACCTGGGTATTCCAAGTTGGGTTATGAACCGCCATAGTTGTTTGCTAGTTTGTTTGTTAGGGCAAGGCTAGTTATACCAAAAGGAGTTCTTTCAAAATAGTGGTGGTGGTCCATGGAACCGTATCCACAATTGGAAGCGGACAAAGTAATAAATCCCCAAAGTGGGATAGAATACGGCAAAATGTATGAAAAGCCATCATTATGTACTTCGAGAGTCCCTCGATATTGGCAGCGATGAGACTATGATACGACGAAAGCAAGAGATCCTGGTGGGGGTGCTAATTAAGAGATATTAGAGAGGATAGTATCTGGGTCCATTCGAGGACCATGGGATATATATTTACACACACACACACACACAAATATAGCTGTGATTTTACAAAGGGTAGATGAGAACGGATCGTACGCAGATGTGGATTCAAAATGACTAATTAAATAATAAAAGGCATAACAAGAGATAGAAAGAAATCAACATAAACTAGTGTTATGTACAAAATGTAAATATTACCAATCATTAGAACGTTGTTCTGAATCCCTCCTCATTGCAACCCACAGGTTAATTAGAAGGACGGATAATTTTGCTTGGCGTATTCAATGTTGATAAGGACACTTGACTTTGGAAGGGTCAAATCATGGTCAGTAACATTATGATCTATTATATTTTATTATTTCTTTGTAAGTTATTTCGTTAGAGCTCTGATATGCATCCTTTTAGAGCTTCGATATGCATTCTTTTCTTTTATTTACAGGATACCAAACCAACAATCCGTACTTTAATGGACTTGGGATTTTGATTTAGTGAATACTCAGGCCCACTGGGTATAGGTTATTAGGCCAGGTGTTACAGAGATAATAGAGAAGCTAATTCCCTATGAGATGGAGTTAGGGCGTTGCGTGGTTGGGTAAACGTACTAGTTTAGAAGTGGAATTGTGCGATTGAATGAGCGATCAGATTTGATTTTGCGGATGATATATGTACATCGTACGGACTTTAGTAAATTAAATGTTGGAAATTGAAAATGAAAAATAATATGATTTTGAATTATATGGTTAGATATTATTGGCAAATAAGATGCAGGTATATAAAAACAAGAGCAAACATGATGCTTTTGGTTTCATAAGTAAAATTTGATTGCCCGACTAAAAGGTACGTGTTTATGTTGTTTGATTGCTGGTTATATGGTTAAGCTACTTGGCTTTTTTTTCTTTTGCCGATTTGGGCCCATAGCGGGGGTTTGTAGTTGTTTCGATCGAGCAGCGCAAAGGAGATGCTGTCGGAATTTTTCATAAGTTTAAGAGTTAGAAAATTTTGACAACTAAAATTCGATTTTGAATTATAATCTGAAAAGATTAAATGGAATGATATTAGTAGGAGTCTTTGAATGAATCAAGGTCTTAAGAAAGGTGATAATAAAGTTTCAACAAATTGGTTTTTTGCAAGTTAAAGACTTAAAAGGATTTGGTTATCTATTTCAACTAATTAGATTTGGTAAGCAATGGGTTTGGGAATTTTCCTTACCTTAGAAATTCGGGGAAGAAATTCTTTTAAGGGGGAAGAATGTAACGACCTAGAATTTCAATCATTTGATTTTGTAATATTTAATTGATTTTAAATATTGAATAATTATTTTTATAAGTCAAATAGCTGAAATTTAAAATACAACGGTTTATTTGATAATTAAATTGTTGAATTTAATAATTGAAATTGTCTAAATAATTGAATCTTGGGTTTTAAGTTAGATAAAAATGATTTCAAAGCTTATTTAAATTCTTTTTAATAAGAATGAAGATAATAGAACTTTTAATGTAAGTCTAAAAATGTTTAATTTGGTTATTAAAAATAATATGTTTTAATTAACGAGTAAAAATAGCCTTCTGGGCACTATCTCGGATTTCTTTGAAACCAGTGGCATTGGATCCGCAATAATGAGTTATTGTATGCTAACGATTTTTGATGCAATCGGATGTATCGTTTGGTCATCCGAGATCAAAACTGTATAAATTAATTTCAGAGATTTATACAAATAATTGGGTTTGAAAAGCTATCTTCTGCATATGATCGAATTAGACCACGAGACTAGTTCCATTACATTGGAATCGGGGTATAACATATAGAACGCCTGGCGGCACGTCTCGTTTGGAGTTCGAGATTTTCAGGCGTTTTATAGTTGGATATTTTCGAATACACACACACACACGCACACACACACATATATATATATATATATATATATATATATATAATTCACATTCTCTAACCATATCTTCCCATTCCTCAATCATGCCTCCTCCATGTTCGGCCATACCTTTCCCACTTATATAAGTCAAGTTGGATCAGAGAATAACATTATCTTTTTTTTTCAAACCAAAACTTGGCCATATCGAACGGCACATGATCATCCAAGCCATTAGAGGAGTTTCTAGGTGATGGCCTCAATTAGAAAGTTGTTGCCGACGTTGACGAGAACTGAATGAATGGTTGGATGGGGGTAGATTTGCATGTGGTGATCGTGTTTGGAGATGAACGGAGAATTTGGGTTTTGACGTTTTGCTGCCACTCGAGATGTTTTGGGGCCTAGCTTTCAACTAGTGATATGTAGGGGAGAGGTAGGGCTACCTTCGGCCGGAGTTTGGTGGGGTAACTCCTCCTACGGCGGTGGCGAGGGATGGTTGAACAGAAAACATTCATTTGGGTTTTCATGGTGGTGGCGGCGTCGTTGAAGCCGAGGGCGTCGGTGGATTGAAGCTCGAGGGTAGGGCTTCTCGTGGTCGAAACGCGGTGGGGACAGGTGGTGCTAGGCGGCAACGGTAAGGAGTTTTTTAATGGAGTGGAAAAATGGGGTGGCTATTTTTGAAAATTGGAGAAGAAGGATTGTTCATTTGGTAATTAATTAATGTAAATGTAATTAGTTATTAATTATTAATTTAAATATCGCTAATTTATAAAATTGATAACTCTCTCATACGAGGTGCAATCGAGGCCCGACTTTTTGTGTTGCACTCGTAATGACGTAAGCTTCGCAATGGAACTAGTTTGGATGAATTTGGAGAACGTTGAAATTTGGGCTAAAATCAGACGTCGTTTGGTTTTTGTTCCAAATCGGAACGCCTCGGTGAAAACAAAAAATTTCGGTGAGTTAAACTCACCATTTTGGTTTACTAGTATGATATATAATTAATAAAAATTGTTGAATGATTGTTTAGATGATTTATTATATTTATTAGTTGGTTTGGATATATTCCTGCCCTTGGAGCAGATGAGACCTTATTACGTTCCCATGTAAGAGCAGATGACCATTTGTATACGTATCCCGCCTCGAAGCGGTTGATTTATATTATTTTATTATATACTGTTTGTGATGCCGAGGGAAACAGGTTGGAGGGATCCAATAGGACGCCTCTCCATTGTTGAATTATTTCAATAATATTTCTTTTATATGGATTATTGAAAAATGAACCTGATTGTGGACGTTGTGGTTATAACATTGTTATATGTTAAAAATAAAATCCAGTATTGGTAGAAAATCAATATCGATATTGCTTAAGCATTGGGTAGCTATTGGCCGTAAATTAGTATTTTGAAATACTATAAATTACCATTGAATTGAAATTGATTTTAAAATGGAAATTGATTTTAAATCCGAAAATTGGGTTTTCGAAAAAGTATTGCTTTAAAGTTATTTAATTATATTAATATTGTTTTGAATTTATTTAATTATATTAATATTGTTTTAAAGTTATTTAGTTATATTGTTTTAAAGTAATTTAATTATATTAACATTGTTTAAAAGTTATTTAATTATATCAGTATTGTTTTAAAGTATTTTTTTAATATTTAATATTGTTTTAAAGTGAAATGTTAATATTTGAAAGGTTAATTATTTAAAGAATAATTATGTTTGAAATTAATAATAAGGATTTATTAATATGGTTTTGAAGATAAAATATTATTATTTATAATAAGGATAAAGATTAATTTTTATTATTTTTGAAATGATTAATTATTATTTTAAGATGTTTAAGATTAACAATAATTATTAATTTATTCATAATATTTAATTTTAATAATTATTTTTATATAATATCGGTTTGGAAGTAAATGATCCTTATTTGTTTATAAATGTGTTCGAGACTCATAAGTTGAATTTTATAAATGGAATTAGATTTTATAAGGGAAGTTAAAAAATGGCTTGAGGCCTAATGGAAGATTATTTATAAGGTGAAAGAGTTTTAATAATGGTTAGATATTTATATACGAGTTTTAAGAATTAAGTCTATAAATTAATAAAAGGAGTTTTATAAATGGTTTTATGGGTTTATAAATGATTTTAGAAATGTACAAAATGAATTTATAAATGATTGAAATTTATAAATGATGTTTTATAGATGGTTCTAGGAGTTTTATAAAATGGTTCATAAATGGTTTTAGAAAATTATATTGAATTCATGAATGATTTTTGAATCGAATAAAAAGATAATTTTTCTCAGTTTTATAAATATACTTATATCGTTTAGGCAAGTATATGGATATTCTCTAAGTATTGAAAATATAGGGATTAGTTGATATATCTTTATTGAAGTATTCTTATACAAGTAATTTACAAAGTGGTTTTTATTTATGAAAGATTTATAAAAGGAGGCTAGTGATTTCTTATAAGCTTAACAAATGTTGGTTTTTCCCTATGGAATAAATCCCTGATTGAACGTTTGTTATGCGATAGTTAAATAACAAACTATCGAAATTGGACCAAAACGTAACTTTGGAAATATCTAGGAGAAACACGTGAGTTATATGGCACATTCATCTTTGATGATGCTGTACTATGCATATAAATCTAGTTTCATTCTTCTAGGATAATGATAAGGACATCCAACCACTAACGGCTAGGAGGTGATCTCTGTTCTTGTCCTTGACTATTGATTTTCTAAAGAACCGGGGTTGAGTTTACCAGGAATTATCGAATGTTGTTACGAAGAGATTTGGATCAGGTATGTTATCCAAAAACCACTTCGATCCAATGAATGCGTTTTTGAAGTGGAGAATTCTTGAAAATGATGGAATTGGACATGGAGATCTCAAGTGTTTCGCTCAGTCCCAGAACGAACTTGTATGGATGAATGCTAATTTTGCATTGTTGCATGAAAGGTAGTATTAGCATTCCAAGTGGAAAGTACTATATAAAAGGTAAAATGTAGCCTCAAGCCTCTTCAACTAGGAATGACTAAAATAGGGGAGATGCAGCAGGGCTAAGTGGGTCGTTCCCACATAGGGTATGATCATCCCTATCTAGAGTCGTTGTTATCTCTCATTTGTATGCTCGGGGCCCATTAACGGAGGGGGGGTTCATATTCGGTACTATCCAGTATGGGGTAGGCCAGTTCTGTGTTGGTAGAGGATCCAAGCGAGGTCCTTGGTGTTATTTTATCTAGAAAAGCACCATGACGGATGGTACCCCAGTAGCCCAGTCATTGTATGGAATCCATTCACCAATAAGCGCCATACAGACTTAGTTGTGCCTAACTATGCTAAAATGTGATATGCAAGCATTTTATATATATATATATTTTACTTTGACACCTAGACATTATTATAATAAAATGGATTTTCTATAGAAAATGTTTTGGTTATCATAAGGTAAAAACCCATTTGTGTTTATGTGCGGCGTGGTCTTACGAGACACTTTTGATTTCAAAGATTTTTCTTATAACTTTAAATCCAATTGGGTGTGTTTTCTCACGCTGGTTTCCCAAACTGACTTGGGTGTTATTTTATTACAATGTTCGGGTAAGACCGAGCATATTACAGATTCTAGTTGGAAGCTTTGGAGTTTTAGGAGAAGAGCTGGAGGCCCATCGATGTATTCACATAGATGATTATTTTCCACCGTGTTCATTTTGGTATTTATTAGCAAACTGTGAGGATAGGATATATAACTATCCAGGCTGAAATAAGTTAGTATATTCTGATTGATGTCTGTATATACATATATTACAGTTTGACTTTTTGTGTAAAGATTTGTTGTATATTATAGATTATTCGTTCCGTTGTGAGATTCTGTGTTGTTTAGTTTTATTCTTATCTTCTTCCTTCTTTCTTTTTCCCTAACAACCAGATTTTCTGGCATTCGATTCTCGGCATGTAATACAGTGGGCATATTGGTGTCGATTTTCAAGGGTCGAAAATCCGAGTCGTTAAAGCGAAGGAGTGCAGATCAAACAGTTCAAAGGTCAAGTTTTATAATTGCAAACATTTTGGGAACATGAAATGGGACTGTCTAGCACCTAAGAAGGCCACTACCCAGGTGTCCCAGCTTATGCACTAGACGTAGTACCTAGCTCAAGTATACCGCCAGTTGCGGATAAGGGGAAGAAGGCCGTAATCGAAGGTATGTTGACTTTATCTAGTTTATGAATTCATACTTTATTTGATATTGGGGTATCACAATCTTTTATATCTAGTAGACCCGTGGACGAGTTGCATTTTAACACTAGCATAGTTATGAACCCCGTAAATGTGTCAAACACTGTTGGAGAATCGAATATTTGTCTATGATATATAGGAGTTTGAAGTTATTCATTTTGGGGGGTCAAATGCCACTGCGATGCTTTTATCTTAGGATTTTCTGGGTTTGGGTTGATATTGGGCATGGATTGGATGATAATGTATTGGGTTATATTAGACAATGACAGGAAGGTTGTTAGATTGAGTCTATGTAGTGGACATATCTTGGAGTTTTATTGCGATCACCAAGGATCAGTTATGTTGAGCTCATTATATTCTTTGGACACATCACATAATGAGTTGGATTCAGTGCCTATAATTAGAGATTACTCATATGTCTTTTTCGAGGTTACCGGTCCCCCACACCAGCAAGGGATCTTGTTCAGGATTTATCTTATGGAGTATGCCAACCTGTTGCCTTACCCTTGAGGCATATGGCTCCAAAGGAGAGATACGAGTTAAATAAGCAGGTGAATGAGTTGTTGGAGAAGGGCTTTATTAGGAGGAGCATCTTAGAGTGGGGAAAATATGTCATTTTTGCCACCAAGGCGGTTGGTTCTCTAAGGCCTTCTGTTGACTATAAAGAGTTAAATAAACTGACAAAGGAGAATCGATATCCACTACCACATGTAGACGATGTCTTAGATTAGTATGTTGGAGCGAGGGTGTTCTCATAGCTTAATTTGGCTACTAGATTCTATGAGTTGTGAGTGGCTGAGGGTAGTATCTAGAAGACCGACTTTCGTAAACTCGACAGACTTTATGAGTGGTTAGTCATGCCCTTTGGACTAACCAATGCACCCACCAACTTTGTTCATCTAATGAGCCGAGTTTTCAAAAGGTTGCTTAATAAGTTCATTGTGGTATTTATGGATGATATTTTAGTCTCTTCGAGGAGTGAGGAGGAGCATGTTTACATTTTGTGAGCGTAAGCTGAAGGAAAAGTTCGAAATGCCACTTTTGGTGAGAGGAGGTATGCCTTTTGGGGCATTTTGTCTGAAAAAGTGGGTAGGTGGTTGATCCTAGTAAAGTTGCAGCATTTTAGGATTGGCATATGCTAAAGGATGCCACAAAAGTAAGGAGTTTGCTTTGTTTGGCGGGCTATTGTCGAAAGTTCATTAAGGGCTTCGCAAAGATTAGCTCCTCAGATCTGCCTTACAAAGAAGAATCTAGTTTTTTGGTCGGATGCAAAGTGTGAGGTTGCTTTTATTAAGCTAAAGGATAAGTTGAATAGTGCACATATTTTAGTATTTCCCAATGGTACAAAGACATTCACAGTATATATCGATGCATGTGGTATGGGGTTAGACATGCACTAGAAGCGAGAAGGAAGGGTGGTGAGCTACACTCGTTGACAGTTGAAGGTCCATGGGAAAAACTACCCTACCTATTATCTTGAGTTGGCGACAATTGTCTTTGTGCTCAAATCATGATGGCATTATCTTTAAGGAGATTCGTTTGAGCTATATACGGATCAAAACTTTCTGAAGTATTTATTCTCCTAGAAGGGCTTGAATTTATGAAAGTGACTCCTCAACAAAGAAATCAAACTTGTTAAGGTCCAATGAGGAGATGATTTAGCAGAGAGTACATGGCAACTCGAGGAGAGAATTCGAGCTACCGACTAACAACTCTTTTCTTACATTTCAAATTTAAATATTAAGTTTAGGTTACTTTATGCATTAGGACGTAGCATGGTATACCCTTTAGGTAGAGACCATTGGGTGGTAGGAGTAGTTTAAAAGGTGTCAATAGGACATGTAATGGATGATAAATGCTAGTGGATGTATGGTTTGGATTGTTTCTTTTACGCATTTAGGACAATATATCCTTTAGTTAGTACACACAATCACATTATCTCTTGTTTGTTGTTTATCTTGTTCAGCATTGTATATATGGATTAAATGGTTATGCATACAGTAGAATTGCAACTATATTACTTAGGATGTTGCATATATTTTGGATTCATGGCATGGGCATTTGCATGTTAGAAGATCGACTAGATCAGGAGACTGCCTACTCTTTGCATTAATATAGATTCACGTGCATTTCATGTTGCATATATACATACTTCTTGAGAAAAATTACTATGAGCAATGATTGCATGTGGATGATGGATGAGTAGATGGTTGTAGCTATTGTTTGTTGCTTATGTGAGTTACATTTTTCCACCCTCTAATGTTTAAGGGACGAAATCCTTTTGGGGGGTGGGGGGAGAATGTAGAAACCCAAAAATTTTGTGGAAAATTTAATTTAAATAAAATAGAGGCTAAAATGAAAATTTCAAAAACGTCCAAATTTGGGTATGAAACTTGCACCACTGCATTCATAATGATTTTTGGAAAACTTTCATATATAACACATTAAAATTGGAGTTAGTAAGGAGAAGTTATGGATGTTTGAAAATTTGAAAAAATAAAAATAAAAAATTTCTTAATAATACTTGGTCACCGATCGACACCCTAGGGTATGCCAGTCAGCATGAAGCAGTCGACCAGTCTACCCTAGTGGTCGACCATTGGCGTACAATTTTTGTGATATAGAGGGATGATCGGACGAAAATGATTGCACCGAATATTTTTCTTTATTACCAAGTTTCTGATGTGCGTTAGAGATGAGAACAAAGATTCTCTAGGGCAAACCCAATGCTCCAAATCAATCTCTAACCCCTATAAATTAACACCTAAGTTAACCCTAATTTTATCAGAATATTAAAAGTACACAAAAATTTTGTCAACTTTTCTTCTCTCCATCTGTAAAATTTCTTTCAAAAATAAATTAAAATCAAAGCAAGAGCATACTACTGAATTTGATCAAGGAGGGGGAAAGTTAATGGGTAATGATTTTCAAATGAAGCATAGAGTTAGAGCTTAGATCCGAGGTGAGTGGGAACAAGTTTAATAAACTGATTATTTATAGTTAATTTTAACCTATTCTATCTGATCTAGGATGTTAGTAGAAAAACTATAAACTGTAAACCCTAATTGTTAAATCTTAAATTAGAATTAGAATTTAGAATTGGTATAAATTGTCTACTCTCATTTTAACGCAAGTTAGTCCCCTCTGTTATTGAATTGAAATACTAAAAATTGGTTAACCCTGAATTAAACTAGTATAATCTATGAATTTGAAACTAATAAAAAGTTCTGAAAAGTGCAAAGACTTGTCACTGTAAATTGTTTAGGGTTCACTGTGTAAGAAGAATTGATATAATTAACAAATGATTAAAAATGAAATCTAAAATAAAAACACTTAAATTTACACTTGACAGATCGATCCTTCACCCTAAGCGGTCAACCGCAAGCAGTCGACCAATAAGATATAGTGGTCGACCGGTTGAAGGCTTGTTACCTGAAGGTTTGACCAGGCAACTAGGCACTCGGCACTTACATACCGTTCGGCATTAAGAGTCGTTCGGTATTGTATATCGTTCAGCATTCTAGAGCGTTCGGCATACATGGATCGTTCGGCATGACAGAGCGTTCGGCATACCTGGATCGTTCGGCATGGCAGAGCATTCAGCATACATGGATCGTTCGGCATTCGAGAGCGTTCGGCATACATGGATCGTTCGGCATGGAAGAGCGTTCGGCGTACATGGATCGTTCGGCATTCGAGAATGTTCGACATACATGGATCGTTCGGCATGGCAGAGCGTTCGGCGTACATGGATCGTTCGGCATGGCAGAGTTATTCGGCGCTCTGTACTGCTCGGCATCCACACCTCGTTCGACATTCAGAGTTGTACGGCATCTAGAGATGTTTGACATCCAGAGGTGTTCGGCATTCATCCAATCTCGACCAGCTTCAACTATTGCTCGGCCTGCACTTTCCACTCTGCACAGCACTTCGTTCCGCATGACGACTTTGTTTGGCATCAGTCTGTTCGGCATCAATGGTTCGGCACACAGAACTCACTCTTTCTGGGCTGAGGTATTCGGCTGCCAGGCCCACTAGGGAAGTCCAACCCATCTTTGTCTATAAATAGAGAGGCAGGGGCACAGTGAGAAGGACCTTTTTTTAGGAACACTGGGGAGACTCTGCCGCTTTCAAGACTCATTCTCTTTACTTAGCAATTGTATTCAAGTAGTTGGTGTACGGATTGTATCTGTAATCAATTATCAAGTAAAGCATTAAAGATTAACCTCAAAGTGGACGTAGGCAGTTACGCCGAACCACTATAAATCCGGTGTTCTCGTCTTTGCATTCAATTTAGCATATTGTTCTTTGTTTAAATTTACTTTCATCATTTATCTCTCTACACAATCTTTCTCAACGAGGTTAGTGACCAATTTTGGTGCTAACACTTTGGTGCTTTCACTGAGAATCGAATTCTCAAACCTCAAGGATCTGCTTTGAAGCTACTGGATTGAATAAATCCCCCGAAGAAGATCCGAGTCATTCGTAGGATGTCCATTGATTCTACTCAGAGTTCATACCAATAACTCTACAATGGGAAGACCACGTACCAGATCAGCCTCTCATAATGCGGATGCCCATGAGACTGCTAGCGTACAACAAGCAGGGCCTAGCAATTAGCAAGCAAATCTAAGTGCAGGGACTATCGCCCAGGACCAAATGCCAGTTTTCACCAGAATAGAGTTCAACGACTTGATAAGAGAGCTCAGGGAAAGCAGGAGACAACTCGGAGAGCAGATGCAAGCTAACGCCAACCTCATGGCACAGCTCACTCAACAACAGCATCAGAATGCTGGGGGCAGTCCAGCTCCTTATTCTTCATCTGACAGCTCGACTTCGTCCGATGAACCTCCCAGGCGTAGACGCCGCAAGACTGAAACTACACAGGCAGGTGCTGCTGTCCGAACAGCTAAGGACCATTTACACCTCGGAGACCGTGACCAAGCAGGAACTGGAAACTGAGGAGCTGGAGTGCAGGTGGAAGCTGGACGCCCGTCTCACCAAGATGCCAATGACGTCGAACCTCAAGATGCACGTTTGGCAGATCGCCAGCAGAGGAGGCATCAGCCTGATCAATCCCGTAGGATAGACTCCAACCTTCCATCTTCCATACAAACCCCAGATCTAACAGCTATGATCAGAAAGTTGATGAAAGAGAATCAAGGCCTGTCGAATGATGATTGGGGGGTATCCAGGAGTCATACTCCGTTCATAGACACTGTCCTACGGGCTGAGTACCCCAGGAAGTTTAGCATGCCAACTATCCAGGCTTACGAAGGAAAGACTGATCCCAGGCAGCATGTGATGAGGTACGAATGGATGATGGATTCATCTAGAGCAAATGATGCAACCAAGTGTAGGTGCTTTCCAATAACCCTGTAACGACCTAGAATTTCTGTCATTTGAAATTCGAATATTTAATTGATTTTAAATATTAATAAGTAAGAATTGTAAGTCGAATGAATTTAAATTTGAATATAGTAATTTAATTTGACGATTAAATTATTAATTTATTATTTGAAATTGGGTAAATAATTGAAATCTGAATTAAATGTGATTAAAAATGATTTATAAAATTATATTAAATCATATTAGAGTTAGTACGATGTTTGTAAACTTTTAAAATTGAATTAAAAGTTAATTTGTGAAAATTGAATATTTTAATATTTAATTGACGAGTAAAAAATGACCATTTTTCAAACAATCTCGGATTTCGACGAAACCAGTTTCATCGGATCCGTAATATGAAATTATTGTATGGTTTCAAATTTCGTGTCAATCGGATGTACGGTTTGTCCGGGGCAAGCCAAAACGCATCGAAATCGGTTTAAATCGATTTGATTTAAAATTTATCGTTTATTTCCGTAACTCTCACATACGATCGAATTAGCCTTCGAAACCTATTCCATTAAGTCTGGAACGCGGGGTAAACCTTAGTAACGTCAGCCGGCATGCTTCGTTTGGAGTTCGGAAAATTTTCGATGAATAGTAATTTGAGAAATTTCTATATAAGGACCTCACATCTTCAATTTGCAAACTAAAATCAAACCCTAACCCTAATTGTTCCAGCCGCCACTTTCAATTTTAATGGCTGAGAATTTTGAAACTTCCTCCTCTATTATCTCCAAATCTACAAACAATTAGCAAAAGTCATCAACTACAAAGTTGTAGAGGGCATCAAGATCTAGCTATCCAACGGTCAAGATCGGAAACGGAGCCACGGATTGACGGCAAAACGAGATTGAAGCCGCTGCGTTTTTCACGCAAATCGAGGCAAGGGGGGAGCCGAGCTGAGCCGCACTCTGGCCGATGGTGGAGCTCGTGGTGGCGAACAACGTGGCACTCTCTGATCGTCTTCAAGTTGAGTGTGGTGGTCGCGAAAATTCAACAAAGATTGGCGGCTATGGGTATATGCGAACGTGATTGCCTGGGAACGTTTCTTGCATTGGAGAAGAAATGGAAAGTGCGGCTGTGATTTGCAGTGGCGAAAATCGAAGGCTGAGATCAGATCTAGGTTAAAATTTGAAAATAAAATTTGAAATAAATTGCATATTAATTCGTATAAACTTTAAAAGGTTGTAACTTTGTCATACGTTATCAGAATTCGACGAAACGAGTTGCGTTGGAACCGTTTTGACGAGCACTACGCGATGGAGCTGGATTGGTAATTTTTTGAGTTAGTGAAAATTTTGGTTGAAATTAAACGCCTGTTTAATTTCAAGCGGAATAAATCGCTATTGCGACAAATAAAAGCAAAGGTGAGAACTTCTCACTCAATCGAATATTTGTTTCGATTTAAATTTTAAATAGTTGAGATTTAAAATTGTTGATAGTGTTAATTGTGATGATTGAATGATGATTGCTATTTATTGTGTTAAATAGACATTATACGCCGTATATTAAGCGGAGGTTATTTATTAAAAACATATACTGCGATAATTTCACATTGAAGTGGAATTGGTATTATATATGTATTTGGAGTTGATTTCCCGCATTATATAGCGGATGAGACCCTATTGCGCCGCATAATAGCGCATAATATTAATAAATCCCATATACCGCGATAATTTCACATTGAAGTGAAACTGGTATTGTGCTAACATCTGTGGATACAGGGAAACAGGTTGGAGGGATCCAACTGGATTCCTCAAACATTTGAATTTATTTCAATGTTGTGTGTTGATTTATTTATAATCATTGTGTGATTATATTGTGATGGAATCTGTAGACGGCTATAAATTAGCCGAAGATATTTTTGGTATCGATGGATACCAGAAATATTTAAATTTGGATTTTTAAAATGTAAGTTGAAATTTATCGAAAAATTCATTTTTGATAATTGGATAAATTAAAAGGAGTTTTAAAGATAAAAGTCTTATTTTTGAACCATACTGAATTTAATTTCAAATTTTGGAAAAAGGGCTAAATAAATGGATTTCAGAAATATCAAATATAAATTGAAGAATTTATTTGAAATGAGATTTTTAAATAGATTTGAAGAGATAAAGGAATTTATTTTAATAGGGAAATATTTTTAAAATGTTTGGAAATTTGATTTGGTGTTTTGAAATAAATTTGAAAATAAATTTGAAATTAATTGGTTTTTAATTTACTATAACTAGTAAAATTGTTTTATTAAAAATTTATCTGATTTAAATTTATCAGATGATTATATTAATCCTATCTAAGGATGTTTGGATTATATTGGATGTTAAATTGTTTGACATCTTTTATGTGTGATGTTTTGTGATATATCCTGTTTTATATTGTGATCTGTGATTTATTTATCTGTGATATATGATGTATCTGTGATCTGTGGATGAAAGATAAGCATTATAATTTATACCGCTTATCAAATTATATTGTTATATTTGATCTGTGATGGTTGAATGTTGTTGCACTATTGTGTTAAACCCGTGGACTACACAATACACACACAAATGTGGATTTCACATGGAAATCGGTTAAGTCATAGTTTTTATCAGTTTTTGAAAAATTGAGTTTTTGAATCTAAAATTGATTTGGAATTGGAATTGAAAGTTTTTGAAATTGGGTTTCAGAAATAAAAGTTATTTTAAATAACTTAATGAAATTGGAATTTAAATCATTTGATTTAAATTTTGAATTTAAAATTTTGAATTGAATTCAATAAATTGGGAATTTTGGTTTAAAAGATTTTATAAGTATAAAAGTTGTTTATATGGGTTTTTAACCATCTAAAATACGGTCTTGGGAAAATTTAAATTTAAATTCAAGTTTATACTTGAATAGCCGTAACTTGTATAAATATAACCAGTTTTTCCCAAAACGAAAACTATCTGTTTTCAAATAATAATGGCTTTCATTAAGTGAAGAGATTTCCAATTTGTATCGAAAACATCTCTAGTTGAAATGAAATTGTAAATAGTTTGGAAAACTATGAATTAACCTTTGAAACGATAATTAAACTTTATTTTGAAATAAAAGAGTATTTCAAAAAGGTGTATCTTTTATATTATAAAAGACTTGAATTGTGAATAGTTTGAAAGCTATAAATTAAATTTTAACTTTAAAGATTTAATTGGTTAATTCAATTTAAAATGGAAATTGATTTGGAAATCTGTAAATGAAACTTTGTGAAGTAAATCTTTTTGTTTAAAGATTTAAAATGGTAATTTGTTTAAACCATTTAAAGGAAAGGATTTGGGTAATAAGTTGTGACTTAATTAAAATCCCATATCCAGATGTTTTGAAATATTGTGCTCACTATTCGGGTTAGCCGGGAAAAGACCTCTGTGTCATATAACCCATTCCGAACTGGTGATACGACGATATGGATCGTATTGAAGACCGGTGGTGAAGACCGGGTATTTGTGAAAACGATAGGATGACCTATCGATTGTCTCTGCACCGTTAGCTACGGTGTAGATATTTCCTTTGTGATGGGAAGTTTTATCGGGATTGTGAATACCCGGATTTACAAGGGCTTCTTTTGAAGTGCCTTCGGTTCTGTTCGAACCCGAAACAGACTTGTATGGTTACGTGTTTGACATTACATTTTGAGATATAAAGCCGATTTCTTTCAAAAACATTTCTGTTTGGTGGCGGAGAATTTATTCTCTTAGCTTAACACCCTTCTCTGAGACGTACGAGCTCAGAGGTTATGTAGTTTGTAACGACCCGATATTTTCAACCATTCGCATCCATTATAAGTGTATAGGTAGACACTCATGCCGGAGTTGAATTGCTCAAAATACCGCGTTGTAAATAAAATTTGGCAAATCTCAGAATATACAGTAAATAAATATAATCACAGATCACAGACACAGAGTAAAATAATGCAGCGGAAGTAAAAGAAATAGTAGTTCATGAAGCTACTATATAAATATATCAGAGTTACATAAGATACAACAGAAGAAATAGAGTACAACAAAAGTCTCAATAAAATAACCAAGTACAAGCTGAGTAGAACAACGGAACTGGAATAGATAGGACATGACAAGCAGATAATCTCCAGCGATTCAAATCTCCAAGAGAGTGGAAATCCAAATCTGTGAATAACTCAGGCTGACCCGAGCGTAAAGCAAAACACAAAACACTCGAGTCAGGACAATATATACTTATATAATGTAAACCAACTCAAGCGAACTGTAATAAGGGTACAAGTAACTTAGAAGATGCTTGGGACCGCCCATCCTCTAAGGATCCGTTAAACTATCTACTATGTAGTAATATACGCTATATACAGTAGTGTCTAATCAGTAAAGTATAATCATATAGAAAATAGCGTTAAGGGGATGGAGAACCTTAACGCGGTCGGATCTTAAAATCATAATCGTAGTAAAGCTCGATATGGTAGGTGACACGGCACAACTAGGCAATGCCAGGGTAGATATACCAATTACGCATCCGGACTGGTGGTGACGCATAGCAGCCACTACCGCCCACCTCGAACAACACTCCCAAATCAAGGGTGCGCACCAAATCAATCACAAGTAATAGAATGGTATCGAAGAAGTGTGTCCGATCAGAGGTGCTACCTCATTGGTCCGTCAATCGCTCCTGTTTTAGCCACCTTATGCCAACTCACGGGAGTTGGGTCCACGTATATACCTTAGGATCGTCGCCACCATCCTACTTCATTCTGGAATCTCCACCGCGTACACGGTTGCCAAAGTGGTTTTCGGTAAGACAGAGAGTATGTCCATATCCGATCCCGGTCTCTTTAACAACCCAACGTTATTATAACCCGTGGTTATAACTTTTAAAAACAATACTTTACTTCAAAATAAAATATCATTTCAAACCATATCTTTATCAAAATAAAGATTAAATCAATTCCAAACCATTTCCATATATTTAAATTTTCATATAATTTCAAAACTTCATTTCAAATCATTTTAATATAATAAAATATCATATCCTTACAAAACTTCATTTCAAATCATTTTAATAAAATAAAATATCCTATCAGTTCAAATCCAATATTCAACTTTAAATACCTTTTAAATTCAAAGATATCGTTCATTTACTATCATTTCAAATCACCTTTAAATAGTTTATATTCCAATCAAAATAATTCATTTAAACCTTTTAAAAGTGTAATTATTATATTTTCAAATCAAGTATTCAATTTCCAAAGTTTCAAACCATTCCGAGTTCGTTTACTAAGTCAAAAACCCTAATTATTAAAATTTCAGCATTTCACAGCATTTAAAAACAACTGCTATAAGTTATATTTGAAAACATTTTTAATTCAGCAAAGACAGCACTTAAAACTGCTGTTAAAACTCAGTTTTAGTTGAATTATAGTTCAAAACAGAAAAGACAACAATTCAGAAGTGCTGCGGTAGTTCAGATTTCAAAACAAGGGTTAAATTTGGTTTCAGCAAAGACTGCAGAACATTATAGCATTTCCAGAGAATGCTATAATAGACCTGGGTTCAATATTAGCCTATAAGTTCAACTGCAGCAACTGCAGCATTTCAGAAATGCTGTAGTAGCCCTTTTATTCAAATTTTAGTGTAATTCAGAACCATAGCATTTCTGAATGCTATTAAAAGTGATTTCCAGCTTTTTAGTGTATTTCCAGCAATTAAATAACTTCATTTTAAACTCTTTAAACATTTTAAAAATCATAATTTAACATTTAAAATGTTTATTTACATATCATTTAACATGTATCTTTTTCACAATAAATTTCTTATAATTAAGTCCAATTTTCAACAATTTACTTAATAAATTTAAGTGTAAAAGTTTCCAATTCTTCACATTTCAACAAATAACTTAACACTTCAAATTTAAATTACCATTTCACAAATTTAACTAAATTTCCAATTTTATTTAATTAACTAAAACCTTTAATTAAAACCAAATTTCACATTTCCAAGTCAAGTTATATTTTAAAAGATCACTTTTAAACATTCATTTATTTAACCACTTAAATTCATAGAAAAAAATCAATAATACTTTAATAAATCACTTAAATTCACATTTAATCAAATTATCATATTTACCATTTCCAAATAAAATTTAATATCCATTTTATTTATATAACTTAAATATCATTTTTAACCAAATTCCAAATTTCCAACTTAAGTTATATTTCAAAAATCCAATTAAACCATTCATTAATTACATTTTTAACACATAGAAAAATCATAATTTCTTTATTTTAAACATTTCAAAATCTATTTAAATCAAATTTCATAAATTTATATTTTTAAAATACTTAAAAATATTCAAAACACTTTATAAAATAACCACGGGCCTGTATATAATTTTCTAACCTAGGTCAAGTGATACGGATATGTATCATTTCAATCCGCAGTTAAAAAAGAAAAATCCGGGTTCTATCATTTCAAACCCGCAATCCCAAGTTAAAATAATTTAAATAAAAATCATTCAGGCCTATCATTTCAGCCCATAACGATTTTTCCCTATTCTAAAGTCCGTTCGGGTATGTATCATTTCAACCCATAGTGATTCTAATCTACAGGGAACTTGCAATGGTGATAACAGATATAAATAACAGAATAACATTAAATAATAGTAACATATGATATAATAAGTGTAATAACAGGTGTGAACATCATATGATAATAATATAAACATATATAACATGATGATATACATTACAGATTCAAATGGTGTCGGTTTATCAGTTATATAGGTACATATTGTCTGGTGAGAATAACTCACCGTTTTGTGCTGGAGAAACGACGACGACTGCACGAATGGGATCCAAACAAGCACGATAACACGAATATGATTTGATATGGGAGAGCCAAAGATAAATTCCCTTGTCACATTCAAACAAAACAAATACAGACAACATGAGTTTTTAACTCAAAATTCAATAAAACAATGTTAGAAATGAATGCATGAACCAAAGCCAAAGTGATTGCACATGCTTTCTACCATCTATGCTTCAGCTCCAGATCTGAAATGCATGGCTAAGGGGTGGGTTTGGATCTGGTTTTGGGTTCCATAGGGTTGGCCAAACATGTATGGTGATGGTGCAAAGATATGTGAGCATGAACTACAACACAAACACAAAGGCAAACTACATGGTTTCTAAGCCACATAAGGTCACGGCTAAGGCAATACAAGTCATGGTCAGGTCTGTAGTGGGTTAGGTACAGGTGTGGCAGCGGTGTCAGGGTCCACTATGGCAGGTGGTGGTGATGTAGGTGGCGGCCAAGGAGGAGTTGGAGGTGGTGGTGATGTATGGTGCTCGACTAGGAAGATATAGGTGAAGTTTGCTCATTTTTGTGTGGATCAACATCATAGGAGGCCACGGCTTGGGCTTGGGGTTGGGTTGGAGGAGGTAGTGATAGGTTCAGGTGGTGGTGGAGGAAGCCAAGGTGCTGGAGTTGAGAGGAGCCGAGCCTAAAAGGAGAAGAGAGCAAGTGCAAAATCAACAAAACAAGTAGAAAACAATGGAAAAGAAAGGGAATTTTACCAAATCTTTGAACAAGGGAGAGGCCGTCATTTTTTTTCAAGTTAGAGGTGAGAATTCACGTGAAAAATGAGGAAGATGTTGCTGGAAAAGAAAAGAAAAGCACGGCAAAAAAATCATTAAGGTGGAGGTTGAGAAAATGAAAGGTCGGAAGATTAAAGGACCTTAAGCAACTAAAGAGACATAAACTTTTCAAATTTCCATTATATATTTATATATATATTTATAAATATGAAAATAGCTGAAATTAAAGATAAATAAACTCAGAAATAAAGTAAATAAGAAAAATAAATAAATAAATTTTATATTAATTAAATTAAATGAAGAAAAATAACACTATATACAAACTAGGTTAAATAAACTGAAACAAATTCAAATAATCTTTGGAAAAATCTATTCTAATCTAAATACATGTAAAGTGAATATTAATAAAGTAAAACAAAGAAAATAAAGTGAATGTATAAAATAAATAAATAAATTTTAATTATATATAGTTAAATTAAGAAAATAGCAAAGAAAATAGAAATTAGGCTTTAAAATTACAAAATAAATTCAACAAGCTTTGGAAAAATTTTATAATCACTTTAAAATTATTAAAAGACAAAATTATACATAAAATAAAATATTAACATATATTAGAACAAAATATGACAAATAAAATATAATTTATATGTTTTAAAATAAATAATATTGCAAAATAAACAGTTTATACACAAAATTGAAAATTACATAACTTCTACAATATAAGTCCGTTTTCAACGAAACGAAAAGCAGTATTCATGGAATTAAATCTATTTTCATAATAAAAGATAAAATTTAAGAATTTTAAATATTTAAATTTAAAGTTTAAAAGTCAAAGTTTGACCAGTTTGAACAGAAATTCACTTTACAGTAAAATATCCAATTTTTACCAGTTTGAAATTATAATTTACATAACAATCAAAATATATATTTAGAAATGAAATATTTGAAACAAAACAAGTTTAAAATAATTTCAAATTAAAATAAAGTTTTTCAATCAGGAAATTCAATTTAACAGAAATAAAATATAAAATAAAATAAGCCTAAAATGTAGGGTTGTTACACTCTCCCCCACTCAAAACTTTTCGTCCCCGAAAAGGAATGAGGTACAGGAAAGCACAGAAAAAGAAAAAAAATGAAATAGAATTAAGACAAGATGATAAGAAGATTGGAATTACACCTGATAACTATTGTTATAGGTAAGTTTGACAAGATGGAGGTGATCAAATCAAGAATATAAGCACGAAAAAGATCCTCTAGAGTCTGAATCTCCCTTTTCACTTGACTGACGGTCTATGAATGGAAAAACAGTGTTCAGATCCAGATGAGTAACAAAGGTTATCAAAGATTACAGAAAGATTTCTAAACAGACTAGTATAAGCAATAGCCTTCCCATTCTGTAACAAGATAAGAGAAATAGGGACAACCAAAAGGTAGTTTGAAAAACAAAATAAGATAATAGATTTGTAACCATAATGTTTTGAAATCATAACAATTTAGAGATGTTATCATTTAGAAATCGTACTACTTAAAATCATAACACTTTGGAAATGTTATTCAAAAAAAAAACATAATACTTTGAAAATCATAACACCTTTTTAAAAATAATCTTCATTTAAACCATTTAAATCCAATGTCAAATAATATTCATTTGAAAGCTGTAACATTTCTAAGTTCATTCAATTATAAATTTCCAAAACATTGTATTTTCAAAACAGCAGCACTTATAAAATGCTACAGTAGATATATTAATATTTCAAATCAGTTTAATTTCAGAAATATTCATTTGGATATCATTTAACTTATGACTTATTAAAACAAACCTTTATGAATGAAATATCCAAATAAACTATACTTCATTTATTAAGTCAAAAGCTCACTATTTTAGTTAGCTCTTAATTTAACACATAACCTAATACTTATTTAAAATACCCATTTCATAAATAGATATTCCTTTAATAAGTTACACTTAAAATTCCATTTGAAAACCAAATTTTCAATTATCAAATTTTAGTGATGTTAAAATACATTTTAACTATTTAAATCATAATTATTCAATTTCCAAGACATATCTATTTCATAAATAAACATTTATATAGCAAATATAACAATCAAATTTCTTTACACATTTATTCATTTAGACATCAATTAAACTATGAATTCAAGTTAAATAAACTTTATTACCAAAAGTCCAATTCAAATGTATTTTATTTTATCTATTCAAAGATACATTATTTATTATACAACATATTCATTTCAGGAAATAACCTTTATTAAAATTCCTAGGTTAGACTTAAGGTTCCATATTAAATCAATTTGATTATTAAGTTATTTAAATAAAATCTCTTTAAATTCCTTTTTCACTATTTACCTCTGTTAATCTTTTATAACTAATATTTAAGTGTATAAAAATCCTTTTTATATTGTATATTATCCAATTACATTGTTAACTTCTAAAAAATTTTAAGGTAAGTTATATTTGAATGCAATTGTAATATACAAATAAAACTATCCAATTCAATTATCTCAAGTTTGAATCATTTATCCAAAATTTTGATTTTTCTTTTTATAATTGAAATTATTCTTTAAGAAAAAATTTAAGAATTTGAATCTTCGAACATCTTCAAACCATTTGGAGATAAGTAATTATATATACATAATATGTTAAATCAAATTTAAATCATATATCTTTATATATATTATAATCCAGTCATATTTTAGAAATTCAAATCAATCAGATTTTCCAAAACAAAGCTGTAGCAAGACTACAGAATGGTTTCTTCACTTCGAAACTCGAAAATGAACGTCGATGATGCTGCAGTCATCACCGAAATTATTTTCCAGCGACAAAGAGAAGAGCACTAAATTTTTAAACTTTAAAATTCTTTAGAGACAAATTTTTATTCAAAATACTTTAAATAATATCCTTTTAAAAATTTTAAACACAAGGTTTGAAACCATCGGAAATTAAATTCTTTAACTTTCTTGTTTTAAATTCATTTCAGTTCCCAAATAAATTTATAAACAACTATTTATAAATTCATTTGTAGAACAATAAATGATAAATCAAGTATTATCATTTCAAATTATCAATTTAAATCAATTTATTAAGTTACATAAAATTATATATCCAAATTTATTTCATAAACCAAATTTTAAAATAATATTGTGTCAGTTTGTTCTGTCAAAGTGTTTTAGAAATCCTATCGATAGCGTTGATCAGACGAATCGATCGGAAACCCAAATCAACATTAACAACTCAAACAACACAATATAAAACAAAACATTAATTTACAAGTACAGTTCAAAATGTTTGGAAGATAGATTGGAACAAAAGACAAGATGATTAAACAGAGTAGAGAGATGGGTAAGCTTAGATAAATCGCGGACAACCTTAACCGGGTCAACCGTGACTCAATGGATAAGATCAAATGTGGATTTTCTGGGGTAAATCTACCTTCAATATCAAGAGATAGAGTTTGGAATAATAAAAGATATTAGCATCTAAACCAAGGATAAATATAAATCTCTGGTGAATCGATGCTGATTATAAAGAATTTTCACCCTTTTACAAGAAAATTAGAATATTGGCGAGACCGCCAATTCACTATAAAGATCATTGGAAGTGGAGTCATGGGATACTCCAGAATCAAAAGATGATGAATAGTGAGGGACACGAATGAATTTCGGAACCGCAGGGAACGTTCCAAAATTCAAAGGAAAACGAATCAAAGGAAGAGATTCAAACTCGAACGAAAGTGATTCTGTAAATAAATTTACCATACATTCTAAGTTTTGCCTCAAAGCCAAAGCTCTGATACCAACTGTAACGACCCGATATTTTCAACCATTCGCATCCATTATAAGTGTATAGGTAGACACTCATGCCGGAGTTGAATTGCTCAAAATACCGCGTTGTAAATAAAATTTGGCAAATCTCAGAATATACAGTAAATAAATATAATCACAGATCACAAACACAGAGTAAAATAATGCAGCGGAAGTAAAAGAAATAGTAGTTCATGAAGCTACTATATAAATATATCAGAGTTACATAAGATACAACAGAAGAAATAGAGTACAACAAAAGTCTCAATAAAATAACCAAGTACAAGCTGAGTAGAACAACGGAACTGGAATAGATAGGACATGACAAGCAGATAATCTCCAGCGATTCAAATCTCCAAGAGAGTGGAAATCCAAATCTGTGAATAACTCAGGCTGACCCGAGCGTAAAGCAAAACACAAAACACTCGAGTCAGGACAATATATACTTATATAATGTAAACCAACTCAAGCGAACTGTAATAAGGGTACAAGTAACTTAGAAGATGCTTGGGACCGCCCATCCTCTAAGGATCCGTTAAACTATCTACTATGTAGTAATATACGCTATATACAGTAGTGTCTAATCAGTAAAGTATAATCATATAGAAAATAGCGTTAAGGGGATGGAGAACCTTAACGCGGTCGGATCTTAAAATCATAATCGTAGTAAAGCTCGATATGGTAGGTGACACGGCACAACTAGGCAATGCCAGGGTAGATATACCAATTACGCATCCGGACTGGTGGTGACGCATAGCAGCCACTACCGCCCACCTCGAACAACACTCCCAAATCAAGGGTGCGCACCAAATCAATCACAAGTAATAGAATGGTATCGAAGAAGTGTGTCCGATCAGAGGTGCTACCTCATTGGTCCGTCAATCGCTCCTGTTTTAGCCACCTTATGCCAACTCACGGGAGTTGGGTCCACGTATATACCTTAGGATCGTCGCCACCATCCTACTTCATTCTGGAATCTCCACCGCGTACACGGTTGCCAAAGTGGTTTTCGGTAAGACAGAGAGTATGTCCATATCCGATCCCGGTCTCTTTAACAACCCAACGTTATTATAACCCATGGTTATAACTTTTAAAAACAATACTTTACTTCAAAATAAAATATCATTTCAAACCATATCTTTATCAAAATAAAGATTAAATCAATTCCAAACCATTTCCATATATTTAAATTTTCATATAATTTCAAAACTTCATTTCAAATCATTTTAATATAATAAAATATCATATCCTTACAAAACTTCATTTCAAATCATTTTAATAAAATAAAATATCCTATCAGTTCAAATCCAATATTCAACTTTAAATACCTTTTAAATTCAAAGATATCGTTCATTTACTATCATTTCAAATCACCTTTAAATAGTTTATATTCCAATCAAAATAATTCATTTAAACCTTTTAAAAGTGTAATTATTATATTTTCAAATCAAGTATTCAATTTCCAAAGTTTCAAACCATTCTGAGTTCGTTTACTAAGTCAAAAACCCTAATTATTAAAATTTTAGCATTTCACAGCATTTAAAAACAACTGCTATAAGTTATATTTGAAAACATTTTTAATTCAGCAAAGACAGCACTTAAAACTGCTGTTAAAACTCAGTTTTAGTTGAATTATAGTTCAAAACAGAAAAGACAGCAATTCAGAAGTGCTGCGGTAGTTCAGATTTCAAAACAAGGGTTAAATTTGGTTTCAGCAAAGACTGCAGAACATTATAGCATTTCCAGAGAATGCTATAATAGACCTGGGTTCAATATTAGCCTATAAGTTCAACTGCAGCAACTGCAGCATTTCAGAAATGCTGTAGTAGCCCTTTTATTCAAATTTTAGTGTAATTCAGAACCATAGCATTTCTGAATGCTATTAAAAGTGATTTCCAGCTTTTTAGTGTATTTCCAGCAATTAAATAACTTCATTTTAAACTCTTTAAACATTTTAAAAATCATAATTTAACATTTAAAATGTTTATTTACATATCATTTAACATGTATCTTTTTCACAATAAATTTCTTATAATTAAGTCCAATTTTCAACAATTTACTTAATAAATTTAAGTGTAAAAGTTTCCAATTCTTCACATTTCAACAAATAACTTAACACTTCAAATTTAAATTACCATTTCACAAATTTAACTAAATTTCCAATTTTATTTAATTAACTAAAACCTTTAATTAAAACCAAATTTCACATTTCCAAGTCAAGTTATATTTTAAAAGATCACTTTTAAACATTCATTTATTTAACCACTTAAATTCATAGAAAAAAATCAATAATACTTTAATAAATCACTTAAATTCACATTTAATCAAATTATCATATTTACCATTTCCAAATAAAATTTAATATCCATTTTATTTATATAACTTAAATATCATTTTTAACCAAATTCCAAATTTCCAACTTAAGTTATATTTCAAAAATCCAGTTAAACCATTCATTAATTACATTTTTAACACATAGAAAAATCATAATTTCTTTATTTTAAACATTTCAAAATCTATTTAAATCAAATTTCATAAATTTATATTTTTAAAATACTTAAAAATATTCAAAACACTTTATAAAATAACCACGGGCCTGTATATAATTTTCTAACCTAGGTCAAGTGATACGGATATGTATCATTTCAATCCGCAGTTAAAAAAGAAAAATCCGGGTTCTATCATTTCAAACCCGCAATCCCAAGTTAAAATAATTTAAATAAAAATCATTCAGGACTATCATTTCAGCCCATAACGATTTTTCCCTATTCTAAAGTCCGTTCGGGTATGTATCATTTCAACCCATAGTGATTCTAATCTACAGGGAACTTGCAATGGTGATAACAGATATAAATAACAGAATAACATTAAATAATAGTAACATATGATATAATAAGTGTAATAACAGGTGTGAACATCATATGATAATAATATAAACATATATAACATGATGATATACATTACAGATTCAAATGGTGTCGGTTTATCAGTTATATAGGTACATATTGTCTGGTGAGAATAACTCACCGTTTTGTGCTGGAGAAACGACGACGACTGCACGAATGTGATCCAAACAAGCACGATAACACGAATATGATTTGATATGGGAGAGCCAAAGATAAATTCCCTTGTTACATTCAAACAAAACAAATACAGACAACATGAGTTTTTAACTCAAAATTCAATAAAACAATGTTAGAAATGAATGCATGAACCAAAGCCAAAGTGATTGCACATGCTTTCTACCATCTATGCTTCAGCTCCAGATCTGAAATGCATGGCTAAGGGGTGGGTTTGGATCTGGTTTTGGGTTCCATAGGGTTGGCCAAACATGTATGGTGATGGTGCAAAGATATGTGAGCATGAACTACAACACAAAGGCAAACTACATGGTTTCTAAGCCACATAAGGTCACGGCTAAGGCAATACAAGTCATGGTCAGGTCTGTAATGGGTTAGGTACAGGTGTGGCAGTGGTGTCAGGGTCCACTATGGCAGGTGGTGGTGATGTAGGTGGCGGCCAAGGAGGAGTTGGAGGTGGTGGTGATGTATGGTGCTCGACTAGGAAGATATAGGTGAAGTTTGCTCATTTTTGTGTGGATCAACATCATGGGAGGCCACGGCTTGGGCTTGGGGTTGGGCTGGAGGAGGTAGTGATAGGTTCAGGTGGTGGTGGAGGAAGCCAAGGTGCTGGAGTTGAGAGGAGCCGAGCCTAAAAGGAGAAGAGAGCAAGTGCAAAATCAACAAAACAAGTAGAAAACAATGGAAAAGAAAGGGAATTTTACCAAATCTTTGAACAAGGGAGAGGCCGTCATTTTTTTTCAAGTTAGAGGTGAGAATTCACGTGAAAAATGAGGAAGATGTTGCTGGAAAAGAAAAGAAAAGCACGGCAAAAAAATCATTAAGGTGGAGGTTGAGAAAATGAAAGGTCGGAAGATTAAAGGACCTTAAGCAACTAAAGAGACATAAACTTTTCAAATTTCCATTATATATTTATATATATATTTATAAATATGAAAATAGCTGAAATTAAAGATAAATAAACTCAGAAATAAAGTAAATAAGAAAAATAAATAAATAAATTTTATATTAATTAAATTAAATGAAGAAAAATAACACTATATACAAACTAGGTTAAATAAACTGAAACAAATTCAAATAATCTTTGGAAAAATCTATTCTAATCTAAATACATGTAAAGTGAATATTAATAAAGTAAAACAAAGAAAATAAAGTGAATGTATAAAATAAATAAATAAATTTTAATTATATATAGTTAAATTAAGAAAATAGCAAAGAAAATAGAAATTAGGCTTTAAAATTACAAAATAAATTCAACAAGCTTTGGAAAAATTTTATAATCACTTTAAAATTATTAAAAGACAAAATTATACATAAAATAAAATATTAACATATATTAGAACAAAATATGACAAATAAAATATAATTTATATGTTTTAAAATAAATAATATTGCAAAATAAACAGTTTATACACAAAATTGAAAATTACATAACTTCTACAATATAAGTCCGTTTTCAACGAAACGAAAAGCAGTATTCATGGAATTAAATCTATTTTCATAATAAAAGACAAAATTTAAGAATTTTAAATATTTAAATTTAAAGTTTAAAAGTCAAAGTTTGACCAGTTTGAACAGAAATTCACTTTACAGTAAAATATCCAATTTTTACCAGTTTGAAATTATAATTTACATAACAATCAAAATATATATTTAGAAATGAAATATTTGAAACAAAACAAGGTTGAAATAATTTCAAATTAAAATAAAGTTTTTCAATCAGGAAATTCAATTTAACAGAAATAAAATATAAAATAAAATAAGCCTAAAATGTAGGGTTGTTACATAGTTGAAATTTATCAGTGATATATTCCCAATTTGGTAATGTGGCATGCTGAGTGTTGTTATGTGATGATCATTTATTTGATCATTTGTGATCAAAGCGTGGCTTTGTGAAAAAGCGTAGCTTTGTGGACGAGACTTCGTCAGACCTCACAACCCGGAAATGGTCGAAACAGGAAAGATGCGGCAAGGTTTCAGGGGTAGCTTCCCTAGGGTATGACCATTCCTTCTGGAAAAGGGTAGTATCATGGTATGGAGCCCAGATACTTACTCATGTGGACACACTTTATTTATTATGTGTGATGTTGATTACCGAGCGCTCGGATAAAGGTCCCAAAGGACCGGGTGTGGCATATCTCAGGTTTACTGCCTGGGAAGGGAGTGACCGACCATGTTTGGCAGAGAGCAGGTTGTCTCTCGGAGCGTCCAGCCAGAGGCGTTCTTTCGTGGCATAGGAAGTTCCTTAGCCTGACCATTTGTTGGAAATCCATCTTCCAAATACGAACCTTGTACGGTTTTAGATGTAGAACCTGCCATTTACTTATGGTGGCGCCCCACTGTTTAGATGGTAGCTATAGTAGGCATACAATAATGGTTGTATGTTGGCTAAGATTAATATTATACTTTCGAAATGTTTTATGCACTATGCACTAATAATAATAATCCAATGATTTGTTTTACGTAGTAAGCATCTTTGACTATCATAAGGAGAAATCTCCTCCGATTCTGCGTTTGCATTGTGTGTGTGCGCGGGAGGCCTTATGGTAGTTTTATTTTCCAAAAGCATTGCGAATGTTTTTCCACTTCCTTTGTTGTTGTTGTTGTTTAAAGATAAACTGTTTTAAGTTCTCACACCAGTCACCATGATTGACCTGGAGTTTATTGTTTCCTTCCTAAACTCTGGGTGCCCACCAATTTCCACACGGGCAGTCTAGAGTCAGGTTATCAGGTCATTCTGGATTCAGGAGATGCTGTGGAGCTCATTGGCGAGCTGGATGACGAGACGTACCACTTGTATATGATATTATTTATTCTGCTGTGTATTCTGTATGAGGACAAGTTTATATAACTGTCCAGTGTTGTATTGTTGTTGTAAACTCTGATGATGTAATGTATAAAATGATATAGTTCTTTGATTTAAAGATTATTCATTTATCTATTATATGTTGTTCCGCTGCGAATGTGAAATTCTGATATTGTTTCTGTGTTCTTTTTCTTTCGTTTTCTTCTGTCTTCTTCTACCTCTTCTTTTTTTCTCCATAACAATTCGGTTTTCCGGCATTCGATTGCTCGGCAGTTGATACAGTGAATGTATTAATGTCGATTTTCGAGCGACGAAAAGTCGAAACGTTACATTTGGTATCAGAGCATATGGTTAAGCGATAACCATGGCCCTGTTGGGTGTTGCTCATTAGAGATAGAGTCAGTAGTACTCTAGAATGAGTGTGAGTGTAATAATAGATACGAGTGTGTATTTGTTAGTGAATATGAAATTGTTTTATATTGTGTTTACTTTTCCGTTGAGTTGTTTATGAATTTTGGTCGGTATGTGGGACGCCATATTATCGATAGGGATTTCTAAACACTTAAACGAGGCAAGACGACATGGTATCATTTTAAATTGGGTAAATGAAATAATTTTACCTCGGTTATATTTTGTATATAAAGGAAATAATTTTTCAGAAGTTGTTAAAGTATATATAAAATTGATTGTTTGGTTGTTGAAAATGTAAGAATATATATAAGTTAATAAAAGTTGTTTGAATAAGTTAACTGAAAACAACAATTGTGAAAGAGCAAATTATATAAGCAAATGAATTATAAGTATGGAATTATAATTAAAATGATTTACAATGGTAAAAATAATCTTATATATAAGAAGTGAAATTTTATAAGTAAAAGATTTGTAAATGTGATTTATAATCTAAAATAAAATTCCAAAGAAGTGTTTTGAAAGGATTTGATATTTTGAAAAAAAAATTGTTTTGGAGAGATGAAAGCTCTAAACTCTTTTCAGGTCGTTGGAAAATAATTCCGATGATGATCGCGACATCATTGGTGTTCATTTTCGGGTTTCCAAAAGAGGAATTGCTGCTAGATTATTTTAAATGAAAGTTGTTTGGAAAAAAAATTGGATTTGGTTTTAGAAATTCAAAAGATAAATTGAATTGATTTCAAAAATGGTTTTGAAAGGTTGAAAAGACTCTGGAATCCTATTTAAAATATTTATGGGAATGATAAATGAGTTGATACTTATATAATTTGAATTTTGATATAATAAATTTAACTTAAACGATGGAGTTAAATTAAAGTAAGTATAAGTGAATCAATTAAATCTAAGTTGTAATTGTTGAATATAAGTAATCAAGTTTTGAACTTATATATGAGATAATAAATTTGACTTTGGTAAAAGTTAAATAGAATTGGAAATCTGAATTGGATTTATAGGTGGAAATTTGAAATGGAATATAACTTAAGTGATGTTGAACGAAGTTGATTTTGATATCAAAGTAAATTAATAAAGTGAATTTATTAAATGAATGTGAACTTGAGTTATATAAATGAAATTCAACTTTATTTGTAAAATGAATTAGCAATTGAATTAATAAATGGATTGAATGTTAATCAATCTAATGTAAATAAATTGATATGGAATAATGATATAAGTGTTAATTCATTAAAGCTAATAAATTGGAATTCAAATAAATTGAATGGAAGTCAACTTAATATTAAACCAATTGGAATTAAAAGTGTTGAACCAAATTGAATGTAAGTAATGTAAACTTAATAATTTGGTTGTGTTGAATATACATTGGTTGTTATATGATTGTTGGTTGATTGTATGTAGTATAATTCATTAAGTGCCAATGAAATTGAATTGATTAAAATTGGAAGCTATGTAATTTGATTTAAATTGAAAGTGAAGTAAATTTAAATAGAAATTGATTTGAATTGAAAGTGAAACAACTTGAATGTAAATTAGTGAATATGAACTAATTGAAAATGAATAATTGAATGTCATTGTATATAAATTGGTTGTAAACAATTACAAATAGTGTCGAAATTATATAAGTGCTTATAAAACTGGTTTAGTATGCATTTCTTTTGATATGCAAGTGTTGTAGTTGTTTAAAAGAGTAAAATTGTTAATAACTTTGTATATATGTTACTTACATATTTGAACTGAGTAAGTACAGGTGCCGTGGCTGCCGTTCGGTTGATTTGGGTTGCGCTAAAATGCTAATAAATAACTGCTTTGCTTAAAAATGCTAAATAGGTACGCCTATGCAATAAAAATAGGAAATATGAACTGTTTTTCTGCTTTTCCGACCGGGTGGGTCGATGTATATATATTTATGTCTATTGTGATCCTACTACGATCGAACCGCGCAAAGGAGACGCTGGCGAATTTTTTGGAAAATTTAAGGCGTTGGAAAATTTTTGAAAATTTTGGAAAATTTTTGTTAATGAAAAGTCAATTTCTAAAGTGTAATGAAACCGTAGGAATTGAACTAGAAAATGGAAACCATTATTTTGGTTGAAGTTAAAGATTTCGAAAAAGTTGAATATAAAATTTTCACGAAATGGATTTCTGAAAAGTTAATGAATTTTGGGGCATTTTTCTTACTATGCAATTTCGAGGACGAAATTCTTTTAAGGGGGGAAGTTTGTAACGACCCAGAATTTCTGTCAATTGAAATTCGAATATTTAATTGATTTTAAATATTAATAAGTAAGAATTGTAAGTTGAATGAATTTAAATTCGAATATAGTAATTTAATTTGACGATTAAATTATTAATTTATTATTTGAAATTGGGTAAATAATTGAAATCTGAATTAAATGTGATTAAAAATGATTTATAAAATTATATTAAATCATATTGGAGTTAGTATGATGTTTGTAAACTTTTAAAATTGAATTAAAAGTTAATTTGTGAAAATTGAATATTTTAATATTTAATTGACGAGTAAAAAATGACCATTTTTCAAACAGTCTCGGATTTCGACGAAACCAGTTTCATCGGATCCGTAATGTGAAATTATTGTATGTTTTAAATTTCGTGTCAATCGGATGTACGGTTTGTCCGAGGGAAGCGAAAACGCATCGAAATCGGTTTAAATCGATTTGATTTAAAATTTATCGTTTATTTCCGTAACTCTCACATACGATCGAATTAGCCTTCGAAACCTATTCCATTGTGTTCGGAACGTGGGGTAAACCTTAGAAACGTCAGCCGGTACGCTTCGTTTGGAGTTCGGAAAATTTTCGATGA
Organism: Allium fistulosum; assembly: GCA_030737815.1. Lineage (NCBI taxonomy): Eukaryota > Viridiplantae > Streptophyta > Magnoliopsida > Asparagales > Amaryllidaceae > Allium > Allium fistulosum. The sequence goes on from CM060907.1 coordinate 1,106,603,288, forward strand.
ATAGTAATTTGAGAAATTTCTATATAAGGACCTCACATCTTCAATTTGCAAACTAAAATCAAACCCTAACCCTAATTGTTCCAGCCGCCACTTTCAATTTTAATGGCTGAGAATTTCGAAACTTCCTCCTCTATTATCTCCAAATCTACAAACAATTAGCAAAAGTCGTCAACTACAAAGTTGTAGAGGGCATCAAGATCTAGCTATCCAACGGTCAAGATCGGAAACGGAGCCACGAATTGACGGAAAAACGAGATTGAAGCCGCTGCGTTTTTCACGCAAATCGAGGCCAGAGGGGGAGCCGAGCTGAGCCGCACTCTGGCCGATGGTGGAGATCGTGGTGGCGAACAACGTGGCACTGTCTGATCGTCTTCAAGTTGAGTCTGGTGGTCGCGAAAATTCAACAAAGATTGGTGGCTATGGGTATATGCGAACGTGATTGCCTGGGAACGTTTCTTGCATTGGAGAAGAAATGGAAAGTGCGGCTGTGATTTGCAGTTGCGAAAATCGAAGGCTGAGATCAGATCAAGGTTAAAATTTGAAAATAAAATTTGAAATAAATTGCATATTAATTCGTATAAACTTTAAAAGGTTGTAACTTTGTCATACATTATCAGAATTCGATGAAACGAGTTGCGTTGGAACCATTTTGACGAGCACTATACGATGGAGCTGGATTGGTAATTTTTTGAGTTAGTGAAAATTTTGGTTGAAATTAAACGCCTGTTTAATTTCAATCGGAATAAATCGCTATTGCGACGAATAAAAGCAAAGGTGAGAATTTTTCACTCAATCGAATATTTGTTTCGATTTAAATTTTAAATAGTTGAGATTTAAAATTGTTGATAGTGTTAATTGTGATGATTGAATGATGATTGCTATTTATTGTGTTAAATAGACATTATACGCCGTATATTAAGCGGAGGTTATTTATTAAAAACATATACTACGATAATTTCACATTGAAGTGGAATTGGTATTATATATGTATTTGGAGTTGATTTCCCGCATTATATAGCGGATGAGACCCTATTGCGCCGCATAATAGCGGATAATATTTATAAATCCCATATACCGCGATAATTTCACATTGAAGTGAAATTGGTATTGTGCTAACATCTGTGGATGCAGGGAAACATGTTGGAGGGATCCAACTGGATTCCTCAAACATTTGAATTTATTTCAATGTTGTGTGTTGATTTATTTATAATCATTGTGTGATTATATTGTGATGGAATCTGTAGACGGCTATAAATTAGCCGAAGATATTTTTGGTATCGATGGATACCATAAATATTTAAATTTGGATTTTTAAAATGTAAGTTGAAATTTATCGAAAAATTCAATTTTGATAATTGGATAAATTAAAAGGAGTTTTAACTATAAAAGTCTTATTTTTGAACCATACTGAATTTAATTTCAAATTTTTGAAAAAGGGCTAAATAAATGGATTTCGGAAATATCAATTATAAATTGAAGAATTTATTTGAAATGAGATTTTTAAATAGATTTGAAGAGATAAAGGAATTTATTTTAAAAGGGAAATATTTTTAAAATGTTTGGAAATTTGATTTGGTGTTTTGAAATAAATTTGAAAATAAATTTGAAATTAATTGGTTTTTAATTTACTATAACTAGTAAAATTGTTTTATTAAAAATTTATCTGATTTAAATTTATCAGATGATTATATTAATCCTATCTAAGGATGTTTGGATTATATTGGATGTTAAATTGTTTGACATCTTTTATGTGTGATGTTTTGTGATATATCATGTTTTGTATTGTGATCTGTGATTTATTTATCTGTGATATATGATGTATCTGTGATCTGTGGATGAAAGATAAGCGTTATAATTTATACCGCTTATCAAATTATATTGTTATATTTGATCTGTGATGGTTGAATGTTGTTGCACTATTGTGTTAAACCCGTGGACTACACAATACACACACAAATGTGGATTTCACGTGGAAATCGGTTAAGTCACAGTTTTTATCAATTTTTGAAAAATTGAGTTTTTGAATCTAAAATTGTTTTGGAATTGGAATTGAAAGTTTTTGAAATTGGGTTTCAGAAATAAAAGTTATTTTAAATAACTTAATGAAATTGGAATTTAAATCATTTGATTTAAATTTTGAATTTAATATTTTGAATTGAATTCAATAAATTGGGAATTTTGGTTTAAAAGATTTTATAAGTATAAAAGTTGTTTATATGGGTTTTTAACCATCTAAAATACGGTCTTGGGAAAATTTAAATTTAAATTCAAGTTTATACTTGAATGGCCGTAACTTGTATAAATATAACCAGTTTTTCCCAAAACGAAAACTATCTGTTTTCAAATAATAATGGCTTTCATTAAGTGAAGAGATTTCCAATTTGTATCGAAAACATCTCTAGTTGAAATGAAACTGTAAATAGTTTGGAAAACTATGAATTAACCTTTGAAACGATAATTAAACTTTATTTTGAAATAAAAGAGTATTTCAAAAAGGTGTATCTTTTATATTATAAAAGACTTGAATTGTGAATAGTTTTGAAAGCTATAAATTAAATCTTAACTTTAAAGATTTAATTGGTTAATTCAATTTAAAATGGAAATTGATTTGGAAATCTGTAAATGAAACTTTGTGAAGTAAATCTTTTTGTTTAAAGATTTAAAATGGTAATTTGTTTAAACCATTTAAAGGAAAGGATTTGGGTAATAAGTTGTGACTTAATCAAAATCCCATATCCGGATGTTTTGAAATATTGTGCTCACTATTCGGGTTAGCCGGGAAAAGACCTCTGTGTCATATAACCCATTCCGAACTAGTGATACGATGATATGGATCGTATTGAAGACCGGTTGTGAAGACCGGGTATTTGTGAAAACGATAGGATGACCTATCGATTGTCTCTGCACCGTTAGCTATGGTATAGAGATTTCCTTTGTGATGGGAAGTTTTATCGGGATTGTGAATACCCGGATTTACAAGGGCTTCTTTTGAAGTGCCTTCGATTCTGTTCGAACCCGGAACAGACTTGTATGGTTACGTGTCTGACATTACATTTTGAGATATAAAGCCGATTTCTTTCAAATACATTTCTGTTTGGTGGCGGAGAATTTATTCTCTTAGCTTAACACCCTTCTTTGAGACGTACGAGCTCAGAGGTTATGTAGTTGAAATTTATCAGCGATATATTCCCAATTTGGTAATGTGGCATGCTGAGTGTTGCTGTGTGATGATCATTTATTTGATCATTTGTGATCAAAGCATGGCTTTGTGAAAAAGCGTAGCTTTGTGGACGAGACTTCGTCAGACCTCACAACCCGGAAATGGTCGAAACAGGAAAGATGCGGCAAGGTTTCAGGGGTAGCTTCCCTAGGGTATGACTATTCCTTCTGGAAAAGGGTAGTATCATGGTATGGAGCCTAGATACTTACTCATGTGGACACACTTTATTTATTATGTGTGATGTTGATTACCGAGCGCTCGGATAAAGGTCCCAAAGGACCGGGTGTGGCATATCTCAGGTTTACTGCCCGGGAAGGGAGTGACCGGCCTTGTTTTGCAGAGAGCAGGTTGTCTCTCGTAGCGTCCAGCCAGAGGCGTTTCTTCGTGGCATAGGAAGTTCCTTAGCCTGACCATTTGTTGGAAATCCATCTTCCAAATACGAACCTTGTACGGTTTTAGATGTAGAACCTGCCATTTACTGGCGCCCCACTGTTTAGATGGTAGCTATAGTAGGCATACAATAATGGTTGTATGTTGGCTAAGATTAATATTATACTTTCGAAATGTTTTCTGCACTATGCACTAATAATAATAATCCAATGATTTATTTTGCGTAGTAAGCATCTTTGACTATCATAAGGAGAAATCTCCTCCGATTCTGCGTTTGCATTGTGTGTGTGTGCGGGAGGCCTTATGATAGTTTTATTTTCCAAAAGCATTGCGAATGTTTTTCCACTTCCTTTGTTGTTGTTGTTGTTGTTTAAAGATAAACTGTTTTAAGTTCTCACACCAGTTACCATGACTGAGCTGGAGTTTATTGTTTCCTTCCTAAACTCTGGGTGCCCACCAATTTCCACACGGGCAGTCTAGAGTCAGGTTATCAGGTCATTCTGGATTTAGGAGATGCTGTGGAGCTCATTGGCGAGCTGGATGACGAGACGTACCACTTGTATATGATATTATTTATTCCGCTGTGTATTCTGTATGAGGACAAGTTTATATAACTGTCCAGTGTTGTATTGTTGTTGTAAACTCTGATGATGTAATGTATAAAATGATATAGTTCTTTGATTTAAAGATTATTCATTTATCTATTATATGTTGTTCCGCTGCGAATGTGAGATTCTGATATTGTTTATGTGTTCTTTTTCTTTCTTTTTCTTCTGTCTTCTTCTACCTCTTCTTTTTTTCTCCATAACAATTCGGTTTTCCGGCATTCGATTGCTCGGCAGTTGATATAGTGAATGTATTAATGTCGATTTTCGAGCGACGAAAAGTCAAAACGTTACAAACCCTATCTGGGATCGCTACCATGTGGTTCACCCGACTTCCTCCACGGTCCGTATCCAGTTTCGAGGAGTTGGCGAAGAAATTTATAGAACAGTTCAGAATACACACTACTCGTCCAATGGACGTGATGTCTCTATCAAGTGTAATCCAAGCTCTTGGAGAGTCATTGAAGGAGTATTTGCAGAGATTCCATGTTGCAGCTACTGAAGTCAGTAATCCCAATGATCATGCAATTCTTATGGCTATGATGCGAGGTGTAGATCCGGATTCAGAGTTTGGAGATTGGCTGGCAGGAAAACCTCTAACTACGCTAGAGCGTTTCTACTCAGAGGAACATCAGTTCATAAGAAGAGAGGAAGCCAGGTGGATAAGGCGAGATAAGGCACCGGGGCCTATTCAGGAGTCCGTGAAAAGCAACATTGCTGTGAAGCAATCTGGAGATAACTCGGGGAAAGTTCAGGTCAATGTCCAGAATAAGCTCGGGCAATCTAAGGAATCCGGAGGAAGAAATCAGGGGAAGAAAAGAGAAGCGGGGAAATGGAAGCCGAGAATTCCAACTTACAACGAGTACACCCCACTGAATGCATCTCTTGAAAACATTTACCTATCAACTTGCAATACCTTTCAGTACAGAAAGCCACACCCAAAGGAGTCGACCGAGGAACAAAAGCGGACCGGGAAGTATTGCCGCTTTCATGAGACTTATGGGCACAATACTAAAGAGTGCAGACACCTACACGACGCTATAGAGAAGTTGATTAGGCAGAAAAAGTTACAGGAGTTTGTGAAGAATCCACAGGAAGGTGGACAGGGAACATCCAATCCCGGCCGTGCACCAGCTCCACGTCATCCCGAGGAGCCTGCTCGGACCGTGGGCAGACTAGTCATAAACACGATCATCGGCGGATCTCACCCTGCGGATAAGAATTGGCAAGAGATGGAACGGTATGCTAGTTCCTTGAGGCATGCAGACTTCGAGTGTTGTTCCAACGTAGAGGATGGGACCCCTGCTAAACAGCTGCGCATGATGACAGACGATATAGTATTCAGGAGCAGAGATGCTGACCAAGTGGAGGCTCCAACCATTGACCCGATGGTCATATCTGCGACAATCGGGCCGGCTTATGTGAAAAGAATTTTGATTGATTGTGGAAGTTTTGTCAATATCATCTTCAAGAAGGCTTATGACCAGATGAAGATGGAGACGAAGGACTTGAAGCCATCTAAAGCTCGTATACATGGCTTTAATGGCGCAGCGACTGATGCGTGGGATATGTTGAGTTGCCAGTTGAACTGGGACAAGGTGAGCGAAGGAGGGTGCGAATCCTACCTTTCGTAGTTTGGGATGTGCATTCTCCGTACAATGTGTTTTTGGGCCGACCGGCCCTGGCTGAGTTTAGGGAAGCATTATCCCCGTGGTGTTTGACTTTAAAATTTCCGACTGACAAAGGAGTAGGTGTTGTTCATGGCGACCAGGCGACCGGTCGTGCATGTTATGTGGCTGAGCTCCGAGAGGCCCATCGGAGGGAGAAAGGAAAGGTTGCGGACAATCCCGTCCGCATCCAGCATACTGACAATTGACAAGTAATGCCCGAGCCCTGGCTCGGGCATGATTCTCGGATCTTCAGAGACATAGATCCGAGAGACGACGATGAGGAACCCAGGGAGGAGAAAGCAGCACCGGCTAAACTGACGATTAACATTTCAGTCAGTCGAGACGATCCATCGCGAGTACTGAAGATTGGATCACAACTCAGCCCTGCAATGACTGAAGACCTTAGTGATTTCATCCGAGCGAATCTCGATGTTTTCGCTTGGATACATTCCGACATGTGTGGGATTTCTCCCGCTATTACGAGTCATATGTTGAACATAGACCCAAAGTACGTCCCAGTTAAGCAAAAGAGGAGAGGAATGGACCCAGAGAGGTCCGCTGCTCTCAGAGAGGAGGTGGACAAACTCAAAGCCAATGGGTTCGTCCGCGACGCCCTCTACCCTGAATGGGTATCAAACCTCGTGCTGGTGAAAAAGGCGAACAAGAAATGGAGAACTTGTGTGGATTATTCTGATTTGAACAAAGCATGCCCCAAGGATAGTTTCCCATTACCTAGAATTGATCAGTTGGTCGACTCCACTGCAGGACATGAGTTGTTGTCATTCATGGATGCGTACTCGGGATACAATCAGATCCCGATGCACATTCCGGACCAGGAACACACCAGTTTCGTCATAGACGTTGGGCTATATTGCTATGTAGTAATTCCTTTTGGATTGAAAAACGCGGGAGCGACCTATCAGTGTTTGGTGAATCGAATGTTCAAAGATCAGATTGGTAGAACGATGGAAGTCTATGTGGATGACATGCTCGTGAAGTCACGACAGTCAAACGACCACATTCGAGACTTAGCAGAGATGTTCGGTATACTCAGATATTATGTGATGAAGATCAACCCTCTAAAGTGTTCCTTCGGCGTTGCGTCGGGGAAGTTTTTGGGATTCATTGTTAATGCCAGGGGAATTGAAGCTAACCCGGAAAAGATTCAAGTTATTCGAGATGTACAAGTGCCCAGAACTATAAAACAGGTACTAAGCTTGAATGGAAAGGTGGCTGCGCTGAGTCGATTTATATCCAGAGCCACAGACAAGTGCATTCCCTTCTTCGATATAATAAAGAAAGGAAAGAGGAATTTCGAATGGACATCCAGCTGTGAGGAAGCGTTCCGAGATCTGGTGAGGCATTTGGAGAGTCCTCCAGTGCTGTCAAAACCAGTAGACCACGAGATGCTGTATGTATACTTGGCTGTATCCCCGCATGCTATAAGTGCGGCTTTGGTCCGCGAGGAGGACCGAGTTCAAAAGCCAGTGTATTACGTTAGTAAATGTTTAACGGAGGCAGAGAGGAACTACCCTAAAATTGAGAAATTGGTCTATTGCTTGGTGATTGCATCACGCAAGCTGTGTCCGCACTTTCAAGCGCACTCAGTCAGTGTTTATACCGATCAGCCCTTGCGACAGGTACTCCAACGACCAGAAACTTCTGGAAGGATGTTATAATGGAATATAGAATTGAGTCAGTTCGATATTACCTACCTACCGCGAAGAGCCATACAAGGGCAAGCATTAGCAGATTTCATCGCTGAGTTTACTGTGCCGGACGAACCAAATGGTCACAGAGTCATTCCTCCCATTCAATGGAAAATGTACACCGATGGGGCATCAAACGACCGTTGCTCCGGGGCTGGTGTAGTCCTTGTGACTCCAGAAAATCGATCAATTTGTTATGCTTTGAAGCTCAATTCCCCGGCTATGAATAACGAAGCAGAATATGAAGCATTGATTGCTGGCTTAAAGCTTGTTGGAGAACTCGGGGTAAAATCAGTTGAAATCTTTTGTGACTTTTAGCTGGTGGTGTACCAAGTGCGAGGAGGCTACCAAGCAAGGGGACAAAAGCTTGCTCCATACCTTGCTCTGGTTCAGGAACTATTGGCGAACTTCGAACATTATGACATTTCGCATATCCCGCGTGAACAGAACAAGAAAGCCGACTCGTTGGCCAAATTCGCAAGCACTGGCGATGCACAGCAAATGGGATTAGTTCCCGTCGAAACCTTACATGCTCCCGGCATAGATGTGATGGAAGTCCATTTTGCGTTGGAAACAGAAATTGAGAAGGAGTCGTGGATAACTCAGTTCAAACAATACTTGCTGAACGAGACTCTGCCCGAAAAAAGAATCGAAAGGCGACAGGTCATTCGCAAAGCCGTGCGATATGTGATGCAGGGAGAAGTAATGTATCGGAGGGGGTTGTCAGTTCCCTTACTACGGTGCATCGCCCGTGATGAAACAAAGCGGGTCTTGGAGGAGGTTCACGAAGGAGAATGTGGCGATCATGCTGGGGGCAGACGCTAGCAAAAATGATCCTCCGCTACGGATACTGTTGGCCAACTGTGAATCGGGATGCTGCAGACTATGTAAGAAAATGTGACTATATCCAAAGGTTAGTCCATGGCCGTTTGCAATCTGGGGAATCGACATAATCGGTTCTTTGCCTATATCCAAAGGTGGTGCAAAATACGCCATAGTTGCGGTCGACTACTTCACGAAATGGGCCGAGGCAGAGCCCATGGCCACAATCACCTCCAAGAAGGTCATTAATTTCATTGTACGAAACATTATATGCCGCTTTGGCCTCCCGCGAACCATCATTACAGACAACGGAACTCAGTTTGAAAGTAGAGAATTCAAAGATTTCTGCTTAAAGTACGACATTGAGAAAAAGTTCGCCGCCGTTGCTCATCCGAAGGCTAACGGACAAGTCAAGGCCGTGAACAAAATAATTAAGTCCATATTGAAGAAGCATTTGGAAAAGGCTGGAGGCAAGTGGGTAGATGAACTCCCAATAGCACTATGGGCTTATAGAACTACCCACAAGTCCACGACTGGCCACACTCTATTCGCATTGGCATACGGCTCGGAAGCTGTTATACCCGTGGAGCTTGAAGTTCCATCGCAACGAGTGACATATTATGATGCTAAGACGAATCAGGATATCTTGTTGGAATCACTGGACTGCATCGATGAAAAACGTGAAGAAGCCGAATTAAGGGCGGCAACATATAGGCACCGAGTCAAGCGATATTACGACGACAAAGTCCGCCCAAGAATCTTTGATGTGGGTGATCTCGTTTTGAAATGAGTTTTCCCGGTACCATCACGTATGAATCCCAACTGGGAAGGTCCGTATGTCGTTGAACGGAAGCTTGGAGAAGGAACTTTCAAGCTAGCGACTGTTGATGGCGTGACACTCCCCCGAGCGTGGAACAGTGAACATTTGCGACGTTATTATATTTAGCCTGTTTCTTTTCTGTTTTAGGTGCAATTGGTTCCCGTATGTTAATATTCCGTTGATTCTTAGTTTCCTTTTTAGCATGTAATAGGAAGATTTAGTTTGTTTTCATTAATAAAGGCTTGAAGCCATCCTTTCTATGAATTATTGATGTCTCTGAACCTTATAGTCCGGTGACAAACAACTGAAGTTGCATTATTCTACCTGACGTACGAACTCGCATAAACGACTTGAATCTCCGAGTCCCCTGAATGCGGACCGGAGTACTCTAAGTCCTCGGAGCGCGGACTAGAGTATAAACGACTCGAAATCTCCGAGTCCCCTGAATGCGGACCAGAGTACTCTAAGTCCTCGGAGTGCGGACTGGAGTATAAACGACTAGAATCTCCGAGTCCCCTGAATGCGGACCGGAGTACTCCAAGTCCCCGGAGCGCGGACTAGAGTATAAACGACTCGAAATCTCCGAGTCCCCTGAATGCGGACCGGAGTACTCTAAGTCCCCGGAGCGCGGACTAGAGTGTAAACCACTCGAAATCTCCGAGTCCCCTGAATGCGTACCGGAGTACTCTAAGTCCTCGGAGCGCGGACTGGAGTATAAACGACTTGAATCTCCGAGTCCCCTGAATGCGGACCGGAGTACTCCAAGTCCCCAGAGCGCGGACTAGAGTATAAACGACTCGAAATCTCCGAGTCCCCTGAATGCGGACCGGAGTACTCCAAGTCCCCGGAGCACGGACTAGAGTATAAACGACTTGAATCTCCGAGTCCCCTGAATGCAGACCGGAGTACTCTAAGTCCCTGGAGCGCGGACTAGAGTATAAACGACTTGAATCTCCGAGTCCCCTGAATGCGGACCGGAGTACTCTAAGTCCCCGGAGCGTGGACTAGAGTATTAACGACTTGAATCTCCGAGTCCCCTGAATGCGGACCGGATTACTCTAAGTCCCCGGAGCGCGGATTAAAAAATATTCTAAGTACCAAAAATGTGAAACAAGAGATGTACAATTCCAAAGAATGTCCAAACAATGTAAGAATGGATTGGGAATTTATGCAACTCATAAGAACTTGAGTTTTGATCACAGTTGTACAGAAAGCTGAAAAGCAGCAATCGTTCAAATGACAAAGAAACTAAGCTTTATTCAATAATCCAAAATGAGGTTATACAACCACTCCTCCAAAACTTGGAGTCAAAAGTCTATCTACATAAACTACGAAAATGAAAAAGTAAAAGTAGTTACATGACCTAAGTAAAACCTCGTTGAACAAGTATAGTGGCTATTTCTTCGACTTCTTTAGTTTCTTGTCCTCCTTTGCTTTCTCGGATGACTCCTCTCCCTCACGCTTCCTCTTGGACTTTTTACTCGCCAAAGAATCAGAGTCAGGAGTGGGAGGAGGAACGTCCAGTGGTTTGGATTTGCTGGGAAGAATGACTTTCAAAGGCCTGTTCAGCGGGTCTTAAGTTCTATTACTTGAGACTCGACCTTGATCTCAACCTTCTTCTTCTTATCTTCCGTGAGTCGCTCCTTCATAATCACCTTCGAAGTGTGTTCTGAGGCGCCCGTGATTTCAATTTCATAACTCCCTTCAACGGGAGATGAAGTGTCAGACTTATCATCATCTAGTGCCCCGATCACTTGAGCATCAGGACCGGGGGTTACTCCCGCGTGAGTAGCATCGCTTGTTTTCCCCGTCTCCTCCTTGGCGTCATCGCTCCTCGGAGTCGGTTCAGGATCAGAGCGACCTGCATAAAAACATAAAGAACGAACATTAGAACCAATAACCGCTCGCAGAAAGCGACAGATCTTTGAACTTCTAGAAGAAGATTTTTATACCGGTTTCTTGCTGGCATTCAGCTGTGCGCGGAGTTTCACCCTCTAGAATGGGAGATAGCACGTGAATGCCGAGACCGGGGGCTTCCGGATCATAGCCAGCATGTTGTTCGAACGGGTCGAGTACTGGCCGATCGGCCGATTGAGTAGAAGGAGGAGCTTTAGCCTTGGTTCTAGATGGACCAGCTTTGTCATCTTTCTCCTTTGATGGAGGAGAGCCTTTACCAAAGACAGCCATAGCTGCAGACAAGTCCGATGGCTCATTCCCCCTGAGAAACTCTTTCACTAAAGCCTCCTCGTCGACCTCCTCGGTGCCCGACTCCACCTTTCTAATCCGTATTAAAGTTTCCCAAGCCTCGGTCAAAGATTAAACGTAGCCCTCGCCTAAGAAAGTCAAGTCCCGGTGCATGAGGACACGAGCACTGTATTCGACTATCAGTGGGTCGAACATACACTTGATCTCTTCTCTGCCGGCCTCTGCAGCTGCTTCAAGGTGGGAGTCGATCTCCTCAGAAGCAATTCTCTTGCCCTCCTCACGGGCTTCGTCCTTCATCGTCTCAACCTTAGAAAGCTCATCATCAAGCTTTGCTTTTAAGAGTCGTGTAGCAACAATTTCGTTGCAATATCATTGGGACTCTTCTTGAGCGGCTATCTTCTCTTCTTTCTCCTTAGAGAATAGCTCTTTCAACTCTTTGACTTGCAGGGCGAGTGCATCCCTTTCTTTCTGAATAGAATCTTTTTCTAAAGCCAGGGCCCCACTGCGTTGGACCGCTTCGTCAAGTTCCTTTTTACGGGTCATCTTTAGACGAGTGACGGCCTCGGCAGTGTCTTTTGCACTTTGTTTTGGAGCCTCGAGCTTGGTCTTATACGAAGCAGGCTCTTCATCTTGATTTTTGATGATGTATCGAAGATAGCTTCGAGCTTCAAGCGGTCGATCTCTTGTTGACGCTCAACGGATATTTCCGAGACTTTCTCCACTAAATGAACAAACGCGTCATGTTGAACATAGACGTCGTTGTTGCAGGCGATGACACTTTGCTTGACATGTCCCGGAATGTGGTGGATAGCTGGGAGGAACTTCAGACCGTCAAAGCAGATTTTGGGGAATTTAGCTTTAAGCTCGGTCAGCTTCTCCGATATTGTTGGGTCTGCCGTAGGAACAGGGGAAGGAGGTTTTGAAAGTTCTGTTCTCTTGCGATGCTCCCGAGATTGTCGTATGCTTGAAGAGCCAGAATGTTGATCTCGGGAAACATCGGGTTGAGACCCTTTCAGCGAAGACTTTTCTCTGCCTTGCTCTATTTGAGGAGGAGGATCGCAAGAGTACGAAGACTGGAAATGTGATTTCTTTCGATAAGTCGACTCTCGGGGACGGTTGTCTCGATCTCCGTAGTCGTCCCTGTCCCGGTGTTTACCGGAGCCTGAATCCCGGCCAGAGTGGTGAAATATGGAAGAGCCGTGGAGGCGATCGAATCTGTGGGAGCATCCCATGTCACCTGCATAGAATGAGAATAACGACAAGTTAGAAAAGATCTGGGTGATGATTAAGATTGAAGTGCAGAGTGAAGTGCGTGTGTCTGTGTGTGTCCTAGTGTTTCCCCCTAACGGACCAGTTTCTTTACTAATCGGAGTTTTTTCTCTCTGGACTTGGGCTTGAACTCCCGTACTGCCTCTAGCGGGCGAATGAAGCTTGAGGGCCTCTAGATCGTCGAAACCATAGTTGAGTAAATCGTCAGGAATGGTAAGGTTCGACAGGCCCTTCAGAGAACTTTCTAAGTGCTCCGAGGAAGTTTCTTTTTCCGTTGGAATAAGGGTAACTTTAGAAGTTTCGCCCACAGTTTTCTTCCTCAGCTTGCACGTCAGTTTCTTCTCTCTCTTCGAGGGGGAAGACGACGTTTCTATGTCATGAACTTCAACTGTCGGTCCCCGAGACAGACTAATATTATCGCCCTGTACTTCGAGCGTCTGTCTTCTTAATCTCCCCCTCTTCTAGTGCATCAGGAGCATTGCGTGCTGAAGACTCAGCTTGTTTTTTCCCTTTACCAGAGCCGGGCCTGGGAACGGTGACGCCTTGAGGAAGGCTTATCCGATGGCCTTCTGCCAACAGTCCGAGCCTTGTAAGTGACTCATTAAAAATGAGATTTCTAATGTCCCGTTCTTCGGCAGGGAGGGCTCGAATGGTTTCGACGGCATCGGAATATCCACAACCGTCAGGACGTGGGCTAATACCTGAAATGATGGGTAAAGTTTAGAAAAGGTACGGCTTTGACTAAACATGAGTAACAGACCAAGAAAAAGGCTTACTTCCTTCAACCCATCTACTCGCAAAGCCGGGAGGACAATGCACATAAAACCATTCCTGTTTATACAAGGCGAACTTGGTCCACGCCCCAGTTAAAATTTGACATTTGTTATGCAGCTCGAGAAACATGAATGATGGGCTATCCTTCCGCTTCTTGATGCAATATATGTATCGGATATCGCCCGGAGTTGGGAGCCTAGAGAAGACATTCATGAAGAGGATGCAAGTACCGTAGAGGAATGCATGGCCGATCGGGTGCAGTTGCAATGGGGCAATGTCAATATATTGCAGCACATCCCGAAGAAACAAGTTGAACGGTGGCACACTGCCAACCCAGCACATGAATTTATTACAAGCTGTGTATCCGGCTGGGGGCAGGTGTGGACGAACATGCCCCGATGGAACTAGCACGTCATCAAAGGGGATTCCGTGGACAGAGCATATCCAACGGAGTGTACTTTCATTGATCTTTGAAGCATGTGAATCGAAAGGGTTGTCCAAGAGAATTGCTGCCTCCAGAGCATCGGGAGCTAAGTCATGTGCAGGGAAAGTTGATGGGTTTGAAGTATCTGCGACTTCTCGTCGGGAGGACGGCCCAGGCCTGTCTGAAATCGTGGCGGAGCTAGATTTCCTAGACATTGCTGATAAAGATTGTATCTAGCAAAGTACCTGTTCGAACTATACTTAAAAAATAATCGACGTTAGACTTAACAATACGAATATTCCCCCCGTGTAGTGTGTGAACTAGTGCGACATTCAAGTGTAAACGCTGAGAAATTATAAGTCACAGAATTGATGGTATAAAGTTGAGCTTTGAACTGTCATCTTCGAAGACCGTCATCGCTGACCATCTCCGAAAGCCAGCATTGCAATGTTTCCAATTTTGAACTTGGACATTGGCACTGCGTGTTAAAAGCTTTAATATGTTTTTATTGGTTTAAGATCAGGCTTGTGATTATTGAAACTAGGAAGTTATCAGTCCAGATTAGTTCGATATACTAGTATGCTTAGGTCTTTGTCCTTGTGTTTGTTATATGATTAGGCAAGATGAATAGGAGTTCAGCCAAAATTCTGTTCGGCTTAAGTTCTGTTCGGCTTAAGTTGTTCGGCCAAAATTATGTTCGGCTTAAGTTTTGTTCGGCCAAAATTCTGTTCGGCTTAAGTTCTGTTCGGCTTAAGTTCTGTTCGGCTTAGATTCTGTTCGGCTTAAGTTCTGTTCGGCTTAGATTCTGTTCGGCTTAGATTCTGTTCGGCTTAGATTTTGTTCGGCTTAAATTATGTTCGGCCTTCGTTCTGATCGGCCAAAATTCTGTTCGGCCAAAATTCTGTCCGGCCAGAATTCTGTTCAACCTCTCTTCTGTTCAGCTTGAAAACGAGTGTACGCAACAAGTTATGCCGAGCCGATTCGCTCGGCCTTCTGCCCTTAACGTCACTTCTCCTCTTTTCCTCCATCTCTCCCAACCAGCATGACCAAGTCTTTCGGCAAGCCGTGTCAAACCACAGTCATGCCGATCCACATCACTAGGCCTTACCTCCAATTCATCACCCACACGCCTCTTACTTCCTTTAATCTACGGAGAATTTACGATTTCGAGTTTTTTGTTAAGCTTCCTAATTCGAGAAAACGATCAAGAGTTTCTTACCGAAGGAAACGGCAGGAGCTTGGGGATTTGTGGACTTAAGATTGACAAAGTGTTCGACCTTAACTTGGAAAGGGCCTGTTGGATTTGAAGTAAGAAGGAAAGATCGTAGGAGGTGAATAAAATTTAAGGGAGGTAATTTATGTATTCTTGGAGAGTCGCGGAGGTGAAAAGTGAAAAAGAGAGAAGAAGAAGAATGCCAGCTTTTATAGGAGAGGAGAGGAAGTCGAAAAGACTATAACCGGTAGAACCGATCAAAACAACATTGTTCAGCATCGGCTATGTCGTTCGGCATCCAGGGTGCTCGGCTTCGGCTGTGTCGTTCGGTATTTGCATGACGTTTGGCACACATCGCCTCACCTGGAATTCGAGAGAAGACACTACCGTGAAGACTAAGCCACAGCTTGGAGCAAGGCACGATTCATGACTCAAAGCACACAACATTTAACCATATGATGTACTTTGGGGGGCAAGTGTTACCTGAAGGTTTGACCAGGCAACTAGGCACTCGGCACTTACATACCGTTCGGCAATAAGAGTCGTTCGGTATTGTATATCGTTCAGCATTCTAGAGCGTTCGGCATACATTGATCGTTCGGCATGACAGAGCATTCGGCATACCCGGATCGTTCGGCATGGCAGAGCGTTCGGCATACATGGATCGTTCGGCATTCGAGAGCGTTCGGCATACATGGATCGGTCGACATGGCAGAGCGTTCGGCGTACATGGATCGTTCGGCATGACAGAGCGTTCGGCATACCTGGATCGTTCGGCATGGCAGAGCATTCGGCGTACATGGATCGTTTGGCATTCGAGAGCGTTTGGCATACATGGATCGTTCGGCATGGCAGAGCATTCGGTGTACATTGATCGTTCGACATGGCAGAGTTATTCGGCGCTCTATATTGCTCGGCATCCACACCTCGTTCAGCATTCAGAGTTGTTCGGCATCTAGAGATGTTTGACATCCAGAGGTGTTCGGCATTCATCCAATCTCGACCGGCTTCAACTATTGCTCGGCCTGCACTTTCCACTCAGCACAACACTTCGTTCGGCATGACGACTTCGTTCGGCATTAGTCTGTTCGGCATCAATGGTTCGGCGCACAGAACTCACTCTTTCTGGGTTGAGGTATTCGGCTGCCAGGCCCACCAGGGAAGTCCAACCCATCTTTGTCTATAAATAAAGAGGCAGGGGCACAGTGAGAAGGACCTTTTTTCAGGAACACTGGGGAGACTCTGCGGCTTTCAAGACTCATTCTCTTTACTTAGCAATTGTATTCAAGTAGTTGGTGTACGGATTGTATCTGTAATCAATTATCAAGTAAAGCAATAAAGATTAACCTCAAAGTGGACGTAGGCAGTTACGCCGAACCACTATAAATCCGGTGTTCTCGTTTTTGCATTCAATTTAGCATATTGTTCTTTGTTTAAATTTACTTTCATCATTTATCTCTCTACACAATCTTTCTCAACGAGGTTAGTGACCAATTTTAGTGCTAACAAGACTGAAATGCATAATCTGAACCTTTGCCTTAGGCTCAGGTTAAAATATAAATTATTAATTGTGTGTATAACTATATTTTTACATATGTGCGTGTATGTTAAAGATAATAGGGAATCAAGTTCCCTATGAGATGACGTTGAGACGTCGTTGGGTTGGGTAAATGTACTTTACCAAATGAGGGGCGATTCTATTGCAAATGGAACGTACAGTAGGTTTCACGCTAGACGTGCAGCACTGCTTGATGCCTGATGAAGTGTGTAGGCCTAGTACAATGGGAATCCTTAGTATTCACGATTTTGATGCTAAGATCGAGAGGTGGACACAGATGAAGACAATGAGACACACCAGTGAGTTGACATTGCGGGCTCCCCCTTGATGCGTAGTTTGATTCCGTGTAATCGTACCTGTGCAGTTAAAGCCCTATAATATCTTTGTTATAGTGCATAACGCACTTCGACCGCTATGTTATTTCAGTTTAGCGTTGTTAAACAGTAGATCCGCTTTAAGCCTTGTGTTTTCCACTACACCCGCCAAATTAAGGCTTTTAGCATCTACTTTAGCAGTATTAATATTCAACGGTTGATTTGACTATTTATCTTTTAAACCAAATCAACAAAGTTAGTGTAAAGACCTAATTTTAAGCCATACGTGTGCAGTATAAATTAGAAACATATTGTACTCACCAAATCTAGTCCATATAAATCATAATATTCGTCGGTTTTATTATATAAGATTAAACAATATTTCTTTTCCCACACAAATGCTGAGGGAATGAATAAATTAACTTTAAACATTTGGTTTATATCAAATGAAGCTTTTTGCACCTCCGCTATATCGTCGCTATATCCGCGATTTATCCCCGCCATAACTTTTTTCACCTCTGCCGCTATAGAACCGCTAAGCGCTTTAACCGCATAGAGTCGTAGTTATGTGAAATTTATTCCCATGTAACTCTTGTAACAACCCATATTTTAACAAATATTTTAAATTAATTATTTGATGAAACTTTGATTTTTAAATCATTTTAAATTGAAATATTCGAATTTAACAATGTAATTTTGGATATTGTTTACACTTTATTTTCCAAATATAATAAAATAATGATTTTCTGGAAATTTTATATTTTGGTCAACATTGGTCAAACTTTGACTTTTAGTTGAAATTTTTAATTTTTAATTTTTAATTTTTAATTTTTAATCTTTTTCTTTGAAGCAGTATTTGTTTCTGATATCCGCTCTGTTTTTCCATTCGTCAAATTCTGTTTTATACCTTTTAAAATTTATAAAATTCAGCGTTTTACATGCAATTTTTCTCTGTATTTTCATTTCTTTTTTTTATTCTATTTTCCATCTTTCATTTGTTTGGGCTTTGAAATTTTTGTTGTGTTGAATTTGTTTTGAATTGGGCTTGATAATGGTCTTGGATATTCAAAAAGACTTAAGTTATTTTGTTTGCATTGTTGCCTTTTCATTTTCCAAGCTCTTCCACTTCTAGCTGTTCTCTTCTTAGCCGTACATACTCACTTCCCACTTTATTTTTTTTCACGTACATCATTTCAGTTTCTCTTCACGTTTCCATTTCTTATCACCTGAAAAAAATTAGCAGTTAGTTTCATGTATTCTTTCTCCTTTTCCTTTCTCTTTTCTTTGTTTGCTTCTCCATCACAAGCTCGACCTCTACCCATGTCTACCATCACCTCCACCGACCATCACCTCCTCCTCCACCACCACCTTCCACGGCCAGCACCACCATGATCTGACCCCACCATTGACGTGACCACCACCACAAACTCCACCTCAAAACAATGAAAAAAACCTAACCGGCCTCATATATTCAACATCTTCCTCCTTGTAACCTCGGCCACCACCACCATAACCCCCTCCTCCGACCTGACATGACCTATGGCCGCCACCTTCAGACCTGAACCTCACCATGCAACCACCAAACCGAGCCACTTGTGCACTAGGCCGAACCCACTTGAAGCCTTGACCATTCATTGCTTTGCCTCTTGACATTCACAACTACTACCTTTTCACCTACCTTGCTTTGCTTCCTACTTTTGAGCCATGGCCGAACCTATTGCTCAGATCTGATCATAGGCCGAGCCACTTTGATGGTGGTCAAGCCCTTGGTGATGTGGCTGAGCCCACTTGATTTGGGTTAAGTCCTCTTCCTTGACTTTGTTCATATTTTGATTTTGTTTAAGTCTAAATTCTTTTGTACAATCATATACTTATATATGTTGTATTTGTGTTGTTTACAAGATTGGATTTTTGCTCTTCATCCACTCAAATCTATTCGTTCTTTGTCGTGCTTTTCGGAGTGTAGTTGTGTGTCTTGAATTATCATCTCTAACTCTAAAAGGTGAGTTTATCACTCTCGACAAACCGTACTTATATAATTGTGAAACAATGGCATGTGAATTGTAGTTGATGATATGATAGTAATTTATATATGTCTGTGATATGATTATATGATCTTAAAATCTGTTTGTAAACCTGTTACATTGTAACAGCCTGTAATTTTCAATGTTTTAAATTTTTTAATTTGAGAAAGTTTGATAATTTAATGTTGAAGGAATGAAAAAAATTTGTTAATTAATAATGAAATAATAACTAGGATGAAATGTAACAACGAAGTTAATTAAAGCTGAATTTGTATAAATTGAATGAAATTGCAATAAATGAAAAATTGTAAAATGGTATAACTTGGTTATAAGTTGAATGTAAGTAACAAATGTAAATGTTGATTTATTAATATAAATCTGTGTAATAAATGGGAATTGAATAGGATTAGTGTGATATGAGTTGGTATAATCATTGGTGACTAATAATGAACATTTCTTTAATGACAATTAATATAATAACGGAAAGTGTGAATGTATAAGTTACATAGAAACGTAATGTATGTATAAAGTAATAAACTGGTATAAGAATGGAATTAAGGTAAATTCGTTAATTGGTTTTTAAACCTTAATTAATGTGTACAATTGATAGAAGTACACATTTAGAAATATAATATTTATTCAAATTAAGATGTAAATAGGCATATATTAGCGTAATGGATAAAACTAATGTAATTAGGTATGAATGTAATGATTGTGTAAATAAAAGGAATTTGTAATTTGTTAATGAATTTATAACAGGAATGAAATGTAAGAATGTTGATGTAAGCTAATAAATAATTAATTCAATGCAATCCCAATTAATTGAAACCATTGTTGTAAATAGTAATATTTGGTAATAAATTTAATACAAGAAAAAAAAGGTAAATATTGAATTAAACAATGAATTAATTATAACAAATAGTAATTGAATAAAATCAACGTTCTGTAGTAATTGTTTGGAAATGATGACTTATATAAATGGGAATTGTATAATAAATGGAAATAGTAGTTAATACAAAGGAAAGATGTATATTTGAATATATTAGGGTAATGAAAGACAAACGCAAATATTGAATCAATTAATGAATTAATATATATTGAATGGTAATTGAATGTAATCAATGTTTAGTAAGAAATTATAACATTGGTTTGGAAATGATTAAACTTGTAAGAATGTGATTGAGAGTTAATGATAAAAATTTATTATAAGTTACCTGTTTTGATGGAATTGGAATTAGAAATAAATTTTTATAAATGTAAATAAATGTTACATTAATGTGAAATGTAATACAATGTTTAGAAGTTGTTAAGTTGGAGTATATTAAGGTAATATTTGGAAATAAGGTTAATGTTATTCAAAATTGGACAATTTGTTGAATTAATTAATGAAATAATATAGTGTTAATGGTAAGTAATAAACTTGTTAATGTAAGTAAAAGTAAATAGGTGACAACTAATATATGTTATTTATTTAGTGTGTTAAATAAAATTTGTAATCAAATTTCAATTAAAGGTAATAATGTTAATGCAAGTTAATAAATAATTAATTTAGTGCTATCCCAAATAATTAAAACAATGGTAAGGTTATAATTGATTGTATTTGGTAAATTGGAAATAAATTTTAATAAATATAATTAAATAGTATGTTAATGATGATTGAATGAAATTTGTGTGATGTAAACAATTGTAACAATTGTTGGGAATAATAACTCATTTGTGTGATTGAAAGTAAATGGTAACAAATATTTTAGGTTACCTATTTGTTTAGCTTATTAATTTAAATGTGGTAAAAATTGCAATAAATCTAAATTTAACATTTTGTTAATGTGATTTAGTTAATAATGGGAAATAACCTTTGCTTTATTCATAGTATGACAATTTGTTGAATTTTAAAGATGGGAATAAAGATTTATAAATTTGTTGGATTTGAACTATAATAATTGGATTAATTGGCATTAAATGAAATTAAGTATCTCAGTATTACGTTAATTGAAATAAAGATGGAATGTGAGAATATTAATGTAATAGATTTTGAATCAAATAAAAATTACATATGTTTTCTTAGTTAAGTAATAAACAAATCAAATCGATATGTAACCAACCAAATTTTAAATTGAGTAATAAACAAAGTTGTAAATAGCAATTTAATTATACGTTTTATTTGATATGTTTTTATCCGTTCCTTGTTTATTTCTTTGGCGTTATATAAATGGTATGTTATTTACTGAATTATTCTTTAGCATATATTTCATAAAATAAATAGGAAACAAATAAATATAAGATACGTTACTTTGTTATTTATTTTGGGCATATGTTTTAATTCATCTCTTGCCTTTAATTACACACTCCTTGATTGCATACCTCAGCCATTTAAATCAACAGCCGTGCATTTCAAAAAGGAAAGAATTAAAAACTCTTGCTACCTAGTTGCCTTGCAATTCACGTGTAAAATTTTCATCTCATTCCACTTTCCATTTGCTTCTCTTTAATTGATAGGAATAAAATACTTAAATACATCTAGCCGTTTCAATAAATTATTTATTGCGTTTTTCCGCTAAATCAACATAAGACTTCTATGTTAAATACAAACTCACGTACTAAAATACCTTACCGCATCTCATTTGGTTTCCATTCTCTCGTGTGAAGCTTGCTCCTCTGTAGGTAATGGCTGCACATATTATTATTTTCTCTTCTTTTTCTTTTTTTTTCTTTCTCTCTTTTTCTCTTTTTCTCCTTTCTTAGTTTTCCTTTTATTTTATTTTAACTTTGATTTCAAATTTTCTAATGACTATAACTTTTACATACGATATCCGATTTACGCGCAGTTTCTTTTGTTAGGATCATTTTCAATTTTCTGACGTTTTGCAACTAGTTTGGTTGGATTCTGAAGCTGTCCAAATTTTGGGTTTAAATTGGATTTAAATTCAATTTAAATTCAAAAGGTGAGTGTTTTAACCCACTCACAACTACTAAAATTTCTTATGTGTGTTAAATTAATTGTTGATGTGATTAAAAGTTTATTTATGACTGTTTGGCATATTTTTAATCATCATCTCAGTTAAATTGAATTTATTGGATTAAATTATTATTTAATTTATTATTGCATTTAAACTGCCAGTTAAATTATTATTTGATTTATTATTGCATTTAAACTGCCAGTTAAATTGTTATATAATTTATTTTTGAATATAAACTGCCAGTAAATACCTGTTATTTATTTTTTGTTCTGTATTGATGTTATTATTGAATTGGATGATGATTGTGATAAATGGTTGATGGTTGATATAGGATGAATGGATGTTGTATTTATATTGTTATAAACTGCAAGTTGTTATGCATTTTTATTTCATTCAGGATTACGGTTTGAAATGATATATAACCGTATTTTTATTTTTAAATTGTGGATTGAAATGATAAATATCCGTATCACTTGACCATAGGATGGAAAGTTATATACAGACACAGTTGGTCTATATATATATATTTGAAATGATTTCTATGGCTTTTGGAAAAATAAGGGTTTATATGAATACTGATTTTGATATTAAATAAATATTATTAAATTCTTAAAATTTAAGCTATGTATAACTTGATGATGTTTTAAGTTGATTTACGAATATTTCAAGTTTGAGCTTTATGTAAATGCTATTGAATTTAATTAATAAATAATTTTAAACTAAATAATAGTAAATTGAATTAAGAAATATATGAGATTATCAGATTTGGTTTGGAAATTTTGGAATATTTAAAGATTTGAAATATATATCAAAATTGAAATGTTTTATCGGAATTAAAGTATTATTGTTTCAAAGTGTTGGTTTTGAAACTGTTATAACTACGAAAGTAATATGGTTTGAAAAATGAATTTATTTGAAATAGAATTTATTTAAGAATTATCTTTGAATATATTGATTTGAAACCGATTGAAATTTTGAGATTAAGAATATGACTACATTATGTGATTTGGGTTTAAGATGGTTTTAAAGAATATTTCAAGTTTTATAAATAAAAGTAAGAATAGTGATTGAAAATTTGGATTTTATTTAAATGATATATTATTGAATTTGGTTTGAAGTATATACTATTTTGTAATAAAGGTTATGTTTTGAAATGGAAATGATATTATGGGTTTTTAAAGTATATATATTTTTAAATGACCACGGTGTTATAATAACAATTGGTTGTTAAAGAGACCGGGATCGGATATGGACATACTGTAACAACCCGCATATCTATCGATTCTATATTTAAATATTTTATTTAAATATTTTATCGTTAGTCGGATGTTAGTCCGAAAAGCTACTTTTTGCATACGGTCAAATTAGGACTCGAGACCACCCCCATTGAGTTCAAAATGACGTTTGCGATCTTTTTGAGTGTAAACTTCGATATGTTTGGAGATAGTGAAATTTTCAACACTTTTTCCCGCCTTTGACTTTGGTTTGGACTGCACCCCTTTAGTTCAGCCCAACCATCTTCCTCACTCTATCAAGACACTTGAAGCTTTCTCAAAAATGGTGGTGGGAAGTGGAAATTAAAACTCCAAACACAAATTCCATTGCAAATCCGAGATTCAACATCAAATTCACGTGAAGACCATTGATTCAAGCTTGTTGGTGTTCTTGCTTTGCTCTCAAATCTCCATCTTCATCAAATTCCGTGAAAAGGTGAGATTTTTGATCTCACATCTTGCCTATAATCGTCATTGGACTGTTGGGAATGATTCCTCATCACTTTAGCATGTTTGTTGCATTTGGTTTGGATTGGATTGGCGAAAAATTCCAAATTTTAGTGATTTTGGTGAAAAAACTGCTACTAGGTCGTTCTGGCCATTTTTAGCTCGTTCGGAGTTAGGTCGTCCATCCATAGGTCGTAGGTCGCCTGCGAGTTAAGTCTTAGGTCACCTGCGAGTTAAGTCTTAGGTCGCTGCCGACCTATAAATCCCAGGCAAAAACTTAGGTCGCTGTCGACCTATAACTTCCAGGCAAAACGTTAGGTCGTTGCCGACCTAAAATTCCAAGGCAAACCACTAAGTCGTTCGAATTTTCTTAAGTCTTAGGTCGTTGCCGACCTATAACTTCCAGGCAAAACGTTAGGTCGTTGCCGACCTAAAATTCCAAGGCAAACCACTAAGTCGTTCGAATTTTCTTAAGTCTTAGGTCGTTGCCGACCTATAACTTCCAGGCAAAACGTTAGGTCGTTGCCGACCTAAAATTCCAAGGCAAACCACTAAGTCGTTCGAATTTTCTTAAGTCTTAGGTCGTTGCCGACCTAAAATCCCCAGGCAAAACGTTAGGTCGTTGCCGACCTATAATTTCCAGGCAAAACCTTAGGTCGTTGCCGACCTATAATCCCCCAGGCAAACTTTAGGTCGCTCGCACTGGCTTATCTCGTAGGTCGTCTCCGACCTAAGCTTCTTTTCCATAAGTCGTTCGCGAGTCAAGTGTTAGGTCGTCTCCGACCTAACGCCCTCGTCACCTTAGGTCGTAGCTCGTAAGTCGCTCGACCCTGCTAAGTCTTTAAGTCGGTCGAGTTAGGTCGGCCAGTATATCTCGTAGGTCGTCTCCGACTTATCCCCCAGTTAAGTCGTTCAAGTTAGGTCGTCGCCGACCTTACACTTGGTCTTTTTAGGTCGCGATTTTCCTTAGGTCGTATGACCTACTTTTCCTTAGGTCGAACCCCGTATTACTCTGCGTAGGCAATCTTTTCTGAAAAGCATTCATCAGAACTTCCACTTTGATGCATTGTAAGCTGATTTCCTTGGATTTTATTCACGTCTCCGAATGTGAATTTTTGTGATAGATTGTTCCAACAATCGTTTTATGACTTGTCACTTTAAAGATATATGAAGGTTTCAATACTAATAGTAAATATTAAAACTCTTTCATCAAAGCCATTTCAACACTATTTTAAATATCTAAAGTTCGTTTTCTCAAACCGATTTTCAATCTACTAGTATATACAAGCCTTTACTTCACTCGAATGAGAAATCGACTTAAACGACTTAGTAAAACGAGTGGTATGAAACGCTTGCGTTCACTTCGTCGGTTAGCTCTTGGACTTGTTCGATTGAACCCTTTTCGTGACAATTTCCTAGTGAAGATTTACAGCTTGTTCGTAAATATTTAAGTTAAGCAAGTGGTTATGGGACATGAAGCTAAACTCATATATTTACTAGCTTGGTGTGATTGACACTTCTCGCTGATCATGATGATCATTTTATGATTTAGACTAGCAATTGTGCGATGTCTCTTTGTTTGCAAGGTAAGACTAGACCGCAATAGTGTGATTCCGACTCACACATATCTCTTTGTCCGCAAGGTTAGTCTAGGCCGCAGTAGTGTGATTCCGACTCACACATATCTTTATGTTTGCGAGGTTAGGCTAGACACCACTTGTGTGATTCCATTCACACATACCTTTCTGCTTTTTGGTTAGCCTAAGCCTC
Organism: Allium fistulosum; assembly: GCA_030737815.1. Lineage (NCBI taxonomy): Eukaryota > Viridiplantae > Streptophyta > Magnoliopsida > Asparagales > Amaryllidaceae > Allium > Allium fistulosum. Next base: position 1,106,628,753 of record CM060907.1, read on the forward strand.
AATCAGTGTGATTCCGACTCACACATATGGGGTAGCTCCCCATGGTCTTCGGACCATTATGTGATAGGCCTCTTTCTCTTTTTATGATTTCTGGATTTCTTGTTTGATTTCTGGATTTTTATGTCATTGACTTGTTATGAGTACAAGTTTAGGGTATGATGCCCTCTTTGGATCTTTGAGAAGATTCTCGTGATATTGATCATTTCTCATCGGTTGATCTCCTGTTGATCATCATTTTCATACTTATAGTAGTATGTCACTATGGATATTCTATGTTTATGCCATATCTTTTATTATATATCATGTCATCTGATATTTATAGTTAGACTGATCCGTTTATTATTTTCTTAAATAATACTCGGGTCAGACCGAGATGTTACAGGTGCTTCTGCTTGACTTCCTTCCGGGATTTGCTACTCTGACTTTTGGCTGACTATTTAGTTTAGCAGTTTTTGTTGTATACACTCGAGATATGGACTCATAGTTGTATTCTTTTTGTATAGCACAGGTTGCTATTCTTTTGTATTATTGTGGAACTTTTTGACCACTACTCTGATGTACACTTTCATGTGTTAGTTATATATTCATATCTTCTTCCGCCTTTGTGATATGGATGTCTGTGACTGCTTTGTGTTATGTTTATTTCTATGTTTGTTTCCGAAGATTATTTTATAGCCACCGTGTGATAATCAATTACATGGATGGTCGCTCCTCAACAGCCTTATTCTCCGTGCTAGTTGACAGCACTACATCGTAGTGTCCTTGGCTAGCGTGGGTATTGAGGTGGGGCGTCACACATACTCTCTATCGATACCGAAAACCACTTTGACAACTGTGTACGCGGTGGAGTTTCCAGAATGAAGTAGGATGGTGGCGACGATCCTAAGGTAAATACGTGGACCCAACTCCCGTGAGTTGGCATAAGGTAGTAAAACAGGAGCGATTGACGGACCAAGGAGGTAGCACCTCTGATCGGACACACTTCTTCGATACCATTCTATTACTTGTGATTGATTTGGTCCGCACCCTTGATTTGGGAATGTTGTTCGAGGTGGGCGGTAGTGGCTGCTATGCGTCACCACCAGTCCGGATGCGTAATTGGTATATCTACCCTGGCATTGCCTAGTTGCGCCGTGTCACCTACCATATCGAGCTTTACTACGAATTGTGATTTCCCTCGTAGCCTGTGGAGTATTGAGGGTAGCCCCCATTTTGGGAGTACGCTAATACTGGATAGACTACTGGGACTATTACGTGTTAAGGGCTATATGGGTAACCCCTTGACGCTATTAAAAAGTATGTTTATTTTACTATTAGACATTATTATAATAGCGTATATTACTACATAGTAAATAGTTTAACGGATCCTTAAGAGATGTGAATCCAGAACATTTCTTAAGTTACTGTACTCACGTTAGACACTAGATAGGAGATGTCAAACCCCGTAAACATCTCTGACGCCGTTTACACTCATATTTATTTCATTGATTTAACTTACATAAGATCTTTTAGTTCTGACTCGAGTGTTTTGTCTTTTAAATTCGCTCGGGTCAGCCTGAGCATTTCAGGATTTGAAGGCCCTATTTCTGGAGGACGAAGACGAAGATTTTATTACTACTATTTATTATATTCCACTACACCATTGTATTCCGCTGCATTATTTATTATTCTCTGGTATGTGTAACTCTGATATGTATTGTATAAGAATAATCAAATGTTTTATAAAACAGCTTCATGAACTGTTTATTTGATTATTATATTTTATCGTTCCGCTGCAAGATTCTATTTTTGTTTCTTTTATTTCTCCACTTTTTCTTATTAACCCCATAACAATCCGCCCTTCTGTATGGTTTAAGTCGGCACGTGTGTCTGCTTAAGCGTACAAAAAGGTGGGACGTTACATACATCATCTGATTTTTAAATGGTAATTAAAATTTTTGATTTAACTTAATAATTGAAATTTGATTAAAAATGGTACTTTAGGAATTATTAAGTATTTTTAAATGTAAAAAATGTGAAATTTTGACTTAAGTTGGACTTAAATGATTTAAATAGTGATTTTCAAAAAGTTAAAATTTGATAAGTTAAATAATGGGTTAAATTGTAATTTAAATTTTGATTAACTTAAATTTGAGTTAAAATGGAAATTTAGGCTTAACTTAGTAATTAAAATATTTTATTTATGAAATGGGTATTTTAAAGAAAAAGAAAATATCAAGTTATTTGTTAAAGTGAAAGTTTAACAACTTATAGTAAATTTTGACTTGATAAATGAATTATAGTTTTAAATTGGATAATTATTAATAAAATGTTATTTTATTAAATTTATAAGTTAAATGATATCCTAATAAATTTTTTTGAAAAGTGGAATAAGTTTGATAAGTTAAAAATGATAATAGTTGAAGATATATTGTTTAAACATGTTATAGTAAAGCTTAGAACAGAAATGGTAGCATTCCAGAAATGCTGTGGTTAATGTTTTTTTTTCAAATCTACTACTGTCTCTATAGTAGCATTCTGTGAGTGCTGCTGTTTTGAAATTTGTTGTTTTTCCCAATTTCCACTATACCTACTTCAGTAGTTTATAGGTGCTGCAGATTCTGAAATGAACTGTTTCCAAATTTACACTATACTTACAGCAGCAGTTTATATGTGCTGCAGTTTCTGAATTGTATTGTTTTTCAGCCTATCACTATACTTACAGCAGCATTTTCTAAGTGCTGCGAACGCTGAAAATACAATGTTTTGAACTATTATTATTGAACGAATAAACTTTGAAATTGCTACAATTTTGGAAATTGAGTATTTGATTTAAAAATATAATGACTTCATAGTTAAATGGTTTAAATGAATATGTTTTGAATTGAAATATAAACTATTTTGAAATTTATAACCACGGGTTATAATAATGGTTGGATGTTATAAAGTGTGGCTAGAGGTGGGCAATTGCTGTAGCTTTGCGCTACCCTAGTCACCTTAGCACTATTATTTGCATAATTTTCTTTACTTTGGATATTACTATGATAGCGTTCATTACTGCTTATTTGATAGTTTAACGGATCCTTAAAGGATGGGCGATCCGAAGCATCCTTTAAGTTATTTGTGCATTCCTGTTACAGTTCACTTGAGTTGGTTTACATTGTATAAGTATGTATGTCCTGACTCGAGTGTTTTGTGTTTTGCTTTACGCTCGGGTCAGCCTGAGTATCACAGCTTTGATTCATCTTCTAGAGCTAGAGATCTGCTGGAGCTTATTTATCTATCTGTCATCTATTTCCATTTCAGTTATTTCCTATTTAGTATTGCTTATATTCAGACTTCTGTTGTATCTGTTTTTCAGACTATGATATTTTGTATATATTTTGAGATTATTTATGTAGTAGCTTCATGAACTACTATGGTATTTTATTTCCGCTGCGAGTTATTCTGATATTCTGTGTCTGTGATTCTATGTTTGATTTTATTTGCTCCAAATTTTCTTAACAATCCACTGTTTTGAAGTATTCGAGTCTGTCATGTGTGTCTACCTATGCACTTGGTGGATTTATTATCGATTTGAATGGTCCAAAATAGTGGGATGTTACATTTGGTATCAGAGCTTTGGTTTTAGGCAAACCTTAACCCGCGGAGCAAAAAACTCATTAGAGATAGGGTAGAAATACCCTAGAATGAGTGAAATCAATCTCAGAATCACCTCTTTGTGAGAGAACGTATTTTCAAAGTATAAAATGATCTTTTTCAAAGGATTTTCAAAGGATTTTTCAAAGATTATTTTGAAATAAATTTTCTTGTTTTGAAAGCAATTTTTTTTTTCTAGACCTTATTCCTTTCCTTATCCAACTTGTTGGTAATTTCTTTGATTAGGATTCTCATCGATTAGGATTCCTTTGAATTTTGGAATGCTCCCACTTGTTCTTAAATCCATTCTTGTCTTACCCTATTTGTATTCTTTTGATTCTGGAGCATTCCATAACTCCACTTCGAATGACCTCTATAAAATCGGCGATCCCGCCAATCTTTGAATGATTTGTAAAGGGGTGAAACTCCCTTACAATTGGCATTGATTCACCAGAGATTTCTATACTTTCGGTTTAGATGCTCCTATATTTTGCTATGCCAAACTCTATCTTTGGCGATCGAATGTCGATTTGCTTTAGAATTTTGCATTGATCATATTCCTGAAGTCACGGTTGACCCTGTTAAGGTCGCCCGCGATTTATAAGGTACATCCATCTACTATTTGGTAATTTAATTATCTCATTTTCGTTCGAGCTTATCTTCGAATCAGAATTCTATTTGAGTAGAGTTTCTCTATTTTGAATCTCTATCTTAGTTTTGAAATCCATCCTTGAATTATCCCTTGAAAATTTTGTGTTTGTTGTATTTTAGAAATTGTTTATACATCGAAATTATTATTTTGACAAGGGTGATTATATTTTATATATGAAGGTGAAATATTTTTGATAAGGATTATATACCTTTTAAAAATGAGAATTTGAAGTTTCGAAAGGATTTGAAAATTTTGAAATTATATAAGCAATTGATTCATATAAAAATGATTTATCATTAAATGGTTTTGAATCCGAAATTTTGAGAGATTGAACTCCGGCATTTTTGAAATTGGTTTTAAGATTTTGAAAATATATAATAATACAATTTGAAAGTATTTTATGAATAAGAAATGTTTCAAATGGTTTCAAACGAGCTTCAATGATTTCGAAGAAATTTCAAAGAAGTTTTCAACGAAAATAGAAGTCCAGAACCCACTTATGTCGCTGGAGAATGATTTCGGTGATGAATGCATGCATCATCGACATTGATTTTCGAGATTCATAGTGGGGGAGAGGTCACTTTAGTAGCTTTGCTATGCGATTGATTTTGTGAAACCAATTTTGATTTCAAATTCCGAAGTATGATTTGGTATTCGAAAGATATATGTATATATATTTGAAACAGTTTGAAATGAGCCCGGTGTTCAATCCTTGAGTTTCGGATTTGATTGATATAACCCTATCTTTTGGAATTGATTTACTGATTTGTTTATGATTTCCAACTCTTGGATTGTAAATACGATTTCTCCGACTATTTTGAATGTTCGAACACTTCCAAATCAAGGTTTAATTTTCAAAGCTAAGAAATTTCGGAAGTATAAATTATTTGATAAAGTATATAAGTTTGGTTTTGTATGTTTACATATGAAGTAATAAGAATTAAATAAGATTGAAACTGTTTTGTTAAGTAAATAAATAAGGCTATTTTGAATTATACTAATATGAAATTAGTTTTAAAATATTTTGAATAAAATTTAGTTTTAAATGTTTTAACTTAGTAACATCTTTTATAAAACTATTTATATATATATATTAATAATAATTTTCAAAGGGTAAAGTGGATCTTTTAAATAAAAATAAATAGTTTAAAGGTTTTAAAGGGATGGTTATAAACTTGGTAATCAGTTTTTTTGAGTATAATTGATTTTGAGAAAAGATTTGATTTCGAAAATAGATTGGGATTTATAAACCCAGTATTTAAATTGATATCTATATATTTTCAAAATATAGAGTTTATAATGATTCAGGTTGGAAAGATAAATTTGAGATTGATTTGAAATTATATTTATTTAAGAATTATACTTATATAAGTTTGATCTGTAATTTATTAAAAGTTGAAATTTCAAAGATATGATTTTTATAACTTGGGTTTGATTAAAAGTGACTTAAATACATATTTCAATTTTATATAAATTTGAATGGGATATTTTGTTTAATAAAATTTGAAAATTGAGGTTGTATTTAGATGTTATTGAAATGATTAAGTAAATATTTCGAACTAAATAATAGTAAAGTGAATTTGAGATATAAATGAAATTATCAAATTTAGTTTTGAAATATTGAATATATAAAGCTTTGAAATATATTGAAATTGAAATGGTTTATTTTGTGGTTCAAATCTGTATTTGAAATCGATAAAATTTGAAATGGTTTATTGAGAAACTGAATTGAATTGAAATTTGAGGATTCAAGGTTGGATTAAATTTGAATTTTGGAATCTGAGTTGAGTTGAATCGATTTGTGGAATTTGAAGAAACTATTGTATTATATAAAGTATTTTAAAACTATTTTATATTATTTTATAAACTATTTTTAATATAACTATTTTTAACAAAAACTATTTTTAATATAACTATTTTTTTATAAACTATTTTTAATATAACTATTTCTAATATAAACTATTTTAAAAATACTAATTATTTTAATATAAATTGTTTTAACTTATTACTATTTTATTTAAACATTTTATTTTATAAACTATTTTATATTATATACTATTATTAATGTCTAAACTGTTTGAAGGAAAGTGTTATGATTTCAAGTGTTATGATTTCCAAAGTTTGAAATTCAAAGTATTATGATTTCCAAGGTATTATTATTTCAAATTGTTTTGGGTTCGAAAGTATTATATCCTTGAAAGTACTATGATTTTGGAAATGAATTTGTTCGACCTAAATGATGTTGATTTGGAAATTTGGATTATTTTCTAAACTCATTATTTTGGAAACTTTGAAACTGGAGATATTTAATTTGGAAGAAATAATTTGATGGAATCGTATATGATTTTGAAACTGAACTGATATTGAACCGAATTGAAATTGATAACCTTGTGTTACTAAATACTTGATTTGGGAGTTATCGAACTTATATAAAATCGATTTGTATAAGTATGAAGTTGATTCGAAAACTATTGATTTGGAAAGGTACTCAATTTGAAAAGTGAAATCATATATAATCGAAGTCTATATAAGTGTGATTTGATATACTTTTGATTTTGGAAAGTATTCGATTTGAAAATGAAATCTTATATATGGTAGACTTTATATAAGTATGATATTTGAAAGTGATTTGAAAAGGTACTATATGATACATATTTTCGAAGTAAAGATATGGAAAGTGCCTTCTGCTTGATATCCGCTTTGTGGCCATATTGTGGATTCATTCTATCGATATTATTCTCTTTGATTTGGGTTTTTCGGATATGATACTCGAGTGTCCATCGAGTTGCATGGCGATCTCCATGGTCTTACGAACTCGACTGCATAGCGTAATTTGCAGGGCCGAGATGGCCTACGGGTACGGATGTTTCATGGGAGATCCAGGCGTAACCATTGTGTATCTGCGATCTATGGTCGTTTTAGTAGCGTAATCCACAGGGCCGAGACGACTTACGGGTACGGATGTTTCCTGGGGAATCCAGGCGTAACCATTGTGTATCTGCAGTCTACTAGTCATCATGGCGTAATTCGCAGGGCTGAGATAGCCTACAAATATGGATGTTTCCTGGGGGATCCAGGCGTAACCATTGTGTATCTGCGATCCATGATTCGACATGATTTGGTTGATTTGTTTGGATTGTACTTTCCATATCTATTTTAAAAGTTTTCCAGTATTTTCACTGGGTGTCGAAACAAGTCTACTAAGTACCTGGAGAATTCTAGCTTTGCGCCTGATCAACGCATGGCCAGAGTCTGCAGGAACGAGGATAAACTTGTTAAGACATCGTGTTATAAAAGTATTTTGATAAAGTATTATATAAAAGATATTTTGATCGTTTATTTTACCTTTCTAAATAATTTAAAATGTTTTAAATATTGTTTACTTTTTGAACTAACAATTTGAATCAAATGACTTTTATGGATATAGTAAAATGGGTTTAACCAAATTATTAAATATTAAATAATTCTAATTGAAATTTATATAGTTTTAAATTAATGGTTCATCCTTGTCTTTCAACCTATTTTTCCTTTCTAGCTATTCCTATTTCCCTATTTTTCCTTTCTAGCTATTCCTATTTCTCCTATTTTCCTTCCTAGCTATTCCTATTCTCCTATTTTTCCTGCTAGTTATTCCTATGCTCCTACCTTCTTCCTTTTCGAGGACGAAAAGTTTTGAGTGGCGGAGAGTGTAACAACTCATATTTTAACAAATATTTTAAATTAATTATTTGATGAAACTTTGATTTTTAAATCATTTTAAATTGAAATATTGGAATTTAACAATGTAATTTTGGATTTTGTTTACACTTTATTTTCCAAATATAATAAAATAATGATTTTCTGGAAATTTTATGTTTTGGTCAACATTGGTCAAACTTTGACTTTTAGTTGAAATTTTAAAATTTGAATTTTTAATTTCTAATCTTTTTCTTTGAAGCAGTATTTGTTTCTGATATCCGTCCTATTTTTCGTTTTGTCAAATTCTGTTTTATACCTTTTAAAATTTATAAAATTCAGCGTTTTACACGTAATTTTTCTCTGTATTTTCATTTCTTTTTTTTATTCCATTTTCCATCTTTCATTTGTTTGGGCTTTGAAATTTTTGTTGTGTTGAATTTGTTTTGAATTGGGCTTGATAATGGTCTTGGAAATTTAAAAAGACCTAAGTCATTTTGTTTGCATTGTTGCCTTTTCATTTTCCAAGCTCTTCCACTTCTAGCCATTCTCTTCTTAGCCGTACATACTCACTTCCCACTTTATTTTTTTTCACGTACATCATTTCAGTTTCTCTTCATGTTTCCATTTCTTATCACCTGGAAAAAATTAGAAGTTAGTTTCATGTCTTCTTTCTCCTTTTCCTTTCTCTTTTCTTTGTTTGCTTCTCCTTTACAAGCTCGACCTCTACCCATGTCTACCATCACCTCCACCGACCATCACCTCCTCCTCCACCACCACCTTCCACGGCCAGCACCACCATGATCTGACCCCACCATTGCCGTGACCACCACCACAAACTCCACCTCAAAATAATGAAAAAAACCTAACCGGCCTCATATATTCAACATCTTCCTCCTTGTAACCTCGGCCACCACCACCATAAGCCCCTCCTCCGACCTGACATGACCTCTGGCCGCCACCTTCAGACCTGAACCTGACCATGCAACCACCAGACCGAGCCACTTGTGCACTAGGCCAAACCCACTTGAAGCCTTGACCATTCATTGCTTTGCCTCTTCGCATTCACAACTCCTACCTTTTCACCTACCTTGCTTTGCTTCCTACTTTTGAGCCATGGCCGAACCTATAGCTCAGATCTGATCATAGGCCGAGCCACTTTTATGGTGGTCAAGCCCTTAGTGATGTGGCCGAGCCCACTTGATTTGGGTTAAGTCCTCTTGCTTGACTTTGTTCATATTTTGATTTTATTTAAGTCTAAATTCTTTTGTACAATCATATACTTATATATGTTGTATTTGTGTTGTTTACAAGATTGGATTTTTGCTCTTCATCCACTCAAATCTATTCGTGCTTTGTCATGCTTTTCGAAGTGTAGTTGTGTGTCTTGAATTGTCATCTCTAACTCTAAATGATGAGTTTATCACTCTCGACAAACCGTACTTATATAATTGTGAAACAATGGCATGTGATTGTAGTTGATGATATGATAGTAATTTATATATGTCTGTGATATGGTTATATGATGTTAAAATCTATTTGTAAACCTGTTACATCATCTGATATGTTATATTATGTTATACTCTTTATTTTATTTTCTGTTTCTCACACTGCAAGTTCCTTGTAGTATAGAATCACTATGGGTTGAAATGATACATACCCGAACGGACTTTAGAATAGGGAAAAGTCGTTACGAGCTGAAATGATAGGCTCGAGCGATTTTTATTTGACTTGGGATTGCGGGTTTTAAATGATAAAACCCGAAATTTTTACTGATTACGGATTGAAATGATATGTTATCCGTACCATTTGACTTAGGTCAGAAATTATTATTCAGACCCGTGGTTAATTTTAAAATATGATTTCCAAAAAAAAAATTAAGTATTTTAAATGAAAAAAATATATGAAATTTTAACTTAAATTTGATTTAAACAATTTAAATAGTGATTTTCTATAAGTTAAAATTGTATAGGTTAATAAATGGTTTAAAAATTGAAATTTAAAAATTTGATTTAACTTAATAATTGAAATTTGACTAAAAATGGGACTTTAGGAATTATTAAGTATTTTTAAATGTAAAAAATGTGAAATTTTGACTTAAATTGGACTTAAATGATTGAAACAGTGATTTTCAAAAAGTTAAAATTTGATAAGTTAAATAATGGGTTAAATTGTAATTTAAATTTTGATTAACTTAAAATCGAGTTAAAATGGAAATTTAGGCTTAACTTAGTAATTAAAATATTTTATTTATGAAATGGATATTTTTAAAGAAAAAGAAAATATCAAGTTATTTGTTAAAGTGAAAGTTAAGCAACTTATAGTAAATTTTGACTTGATAAATGAATTATAGTTTTAAATTGGATAATTATTAATAAAATGTTATTTTATTAAATTTATAAGTTAAATGATATCCTAATAAATTTTTTTGAAAAGTGGAATAAGTTTGATAAGTTAAAAATGATAATAGTTGAAGATATATTGTTTAAACATGTTATAGTAAAGCTTAGAACAGAAATGGTAGCATTCCAGAAATGCTGTGGTTAATGTTTTTTTTTTCAAATCTACTACTGTCTCTATAGTAGCATTCTGTGAGTGCTGCTGTTTTGAAATTTGTTGTTTTTCCCAATTTCCACTATACCTACTTCAGTAGTTTATAGGTGCTGCAGATTCTGAAATGAACTGTTTCCAAATTTACACTATACTTACAGCAACAGTTTATACGTGCTGCAGTTTCTGAATTGTATTGTTTTTCAGCCTATCACTATACTTACAGCAGCATTTTCTAAGTGATGCGAACGCTGAAAATATAATGTTTTGAACTATTATAATTGAATGAATAAACTTTGAAATTGCTACAATTTTGGAAATTGAGTATTTGATTTAAAAATATAACGACTTCATAGTTAAATGGTTTAAATGAATATGTTGATTTGAAATATAAACTATTTTGAAATTTATAACCACGGGTTATAATAACGGTTGGATGTTATAAAGTGTGGCTAGAGGTGGGCAATTGCTGTAGCTTTGCGCTATCCCAGTCACCTTAGCACTATTATTTGCATAATTTGCTTTACTTTGGATATTACTATGATAGCATTCATTACTGCTTATTTGATAGTTTAACGGATCCTTAAAGGATGGGCGATCCGAAGCATCCTTTAAGTTATTTGTGCATTCCTGTTACAGTTCACTTGAGTTGGTTTACATTGTATAAGTATGCATGTCCTAACTCGAGTGTTTTGTGTTTTGCTTTACGCTCGGGTCAGCCTGAGTATCACAGCTTTGATTCATCTTCTGGAGGTAGAGATCTGCTGGAGCTTATTTATCTATCTGTCATCTATTTCCATTTCAGTTATTTCCTATTAAGTATTGCTTATATTCAGACTTCTGTTGTATCTATTTTTCAGACTATGATATTTTGTATATATTTTGAGATTATTTATGTAGTAGCTTCATGAACTACTATGGTATTTTATTTCCGCTGCGAGTTATTCTGATATTCTGTGTCTGTGATTCTGTGTTTGATTTTATTTGCTCCAAATTTTCTTAACAATCCACTGTTTGGAGTATTCGAGTCCGGCATGTGTGTCTACCTATGCACTTGGTGGATTTATTGTCGATTTGAATGGTCCAAAATAGTGGGATGTTACAACTCTAGTAGCAGTGTTTCTACATTGAGTAGCTCTTGTAGAGGGGTTTCCATATCGAGTAGCTCTAGTAGCTGTGTTGCTATATCTATAGCTCTAGCATTGATGTTCCCGTATCGAGTAGCTCTATTGGTGGCGTTTTAATATCAAGCATCTCTAGTAGCAATGTTTCCATATTGATTAGCTGTAGGAGTAGCCGATCGTTGGTTCTTTCGATTCGATCTGTATCGATCCTTGTAGCTGCCCGCTCAACTTGTAGTGTAGGTAGGTGTGTGTTGAATAAAAAACCCTACGTAATGGACCTAGGAATACACAAACATTTATGGGATACCCTAGGTCACTTAGGTTAGAATTAAAGTCAACTGCATATGATCACCATATATTAATCATATATTCATTTACCAGACTTATATTTGACCACCTTTTCCCTTTTGTTCCTCCACACAGGAGGATGGGCCAGTAGGTGATTTGGCCCGATTTTAGTATGTAGAGAGGCAAACTCATCACTGGAGTTGCTTATCCTTTATTTACTCTCCATGTGTTTATATATCTTATAAGTACTTATTGTTTCTTTTATCATACTTTGAGTAGTATTTCTATGCACTCTGTATTAGACTATGTATTACTTTTCTGAGACTGTGTTTTAGAATATTTTCCGAGGCAGATATTTTTTGTATTTATATTTTGTTCCTTCTACTGTGAGTTCCGAAACTGTAGATCATATCTATTCACATCTATTCACTATCATTCCTTGTAATGTTATTAAAACCCGATAGCTTATAATTCTTGGCATAAAAGCGGGTCCAAAAGTCACACTAGACTTTGGATCCGTGTGTCGAGGGGTGTGGGCTGTCACAAGTTTTTAAAGAAAATTTGGTTTAAATATATATTTTAATGTGTAAGCATTTAATTTATTAAAAACACAATAAGTTTTCCCAGTTTTAAATTAAAAAAATTATCATTTTGTAATATCTCGGTTAATTAAAAATAAAAAATAAAAAAGAATTTTTTTATATACATTTGCAGATATATTGTGTAAATATACGATTAAAATAATTCTACATGGTAATTGTAAAAAATGTCTTTTTTAACCTTTGGTTTAATTTTTTTGAAATTATAGATTTTATTTATTTTAATAAGTCAATGCTAAATTTATAATTTTAATTTTGATTTTTTTAAAATGATATTGATATGGATAATTTGTTACAAAATCCTTTTGGTAGCTACATCGAATAAACAATAATTATCGTTACGTGTGTGTGTGTGTGTATTTATGTATGTGTATGTGTGTGTGTGTGTGTGTGTGTATATATATATATATATATATCTGTATGTGCGTATGTGTGTTCGAGATAATCTTTTTAAATTGTCATATACTCAAAATTTTAACTCTAGATATATTAAGTAAAATTTTAAAATATTTCCAGAAAAGAAAATGAAAAATTCTACCATAATTTAATAATACTAGTGCAAACCCATGCTACACACATGGGTATAGATAAATAGATGTACATGTGTATTACTAGATGATTTGATTATTTAGGTTGTTTATTTTATTTATATTATTTTCAACCAAATATTTTGACATGAATTAATGATAATATTTGTTTTATTATAAATTTGTGTTATAAATTATAAATATTAGCATGTATTGCACCTACTACACCTAACAATCTAACCGAACTGAATATATACATCAAACCCGAGTGGTGGCCTGCGCATTTCATGTGCAAGCAAGAAATAATTTTTGATGTACTTGTGACATTAAGAAATAAATTTGGGTGATTTGTTATAAAGAAACCATATTCAATAAAAAAAATTCAAAGAGAATTTTGTAGACCACAAAGCACATCAAATGAAAAAAAAATCAATGTGTTTAAAATATAATGGGACATGGTTATCACTTAATTTTTGCTCTATAATATAGAACACCTACAGGTTATTGTTTTAGTAATAGTTCAAAATGACTAATGCACCTAACCTTCAATTTGTTGAAATATTTGTTCTTGTTTCTTTTTAGCTTTACTTCTTTTATCTACTTCAACTAGTGTAGGCCCTACTTTCTTTTTATCACCTTATGTTTTGCTTCATTGAATTTGATGGAGCAAGGCACTATAGCTCATTCTACATCGAATAATATGTATCACATATAGCCATCATCGTGTCCACTTTGGTTAGCCAAGCGAAGTACTTATCACATTTCACCTAGCTTGGCCAAGTGCTTTACCTTCACCAAATCTTTCTCTTTCCCCTTTATTATTCTTCCTTATTTTTTGAGGACTCACATTTTTTGCAAACAATCATAAACAATGCATGTGAAAACATGATTTTAAATTAGAACATGGATTCATTACTTGTTCACTTATACGTATTCTTTAAATTAACATGAATGTAAATTGAACATGAACCTAAATCAAAATATGGAATCAGCTGTTGTTAATTTATATATTTTATGACTTTATCTTTAAATACACATGAATGTGAATAATTAAATACACATAAATCAAAAATAGATAAACATAGAGGAGATAATAAATTATTAAATATTATATGAATCTATATCCTGAATAGTTGGTATAAACCATGGTTCATTCCCTATCATAACTATATGATATTATAATATGTATTAACTTCAAACTATGTAATCCTATTATAAATATAGTATTGTAGACTCAATAAACCTATACTTCAATTATTTAATGAAGTTTTGATGTTGAGCTTCTGAAGTGGTATATTATAACTCTCTAAGAAAAAATTTGTTTCCCAAAAGAACCACACTTCTCTACTCAAGAAAAAGATTAATGCATAAACTAACGGTTAAAAAATAATGATCGCACCTACAATGCCTTAGACATACAGTCACAACCTACTTCAATCAGTAACCCAACTCCCTTTTGTACAAACAATTACCATACCATAGCTCTCCGTTGCACAAGCAAAATAACCAAAATAACTAAAAATATGAACGAAATGTTATTTATGATATGTGCAATGGCATGAATCAAGTGATACTATAAAACCTTAACTTCCAGTAAATCCTTATCTTATATCAAATAGTCCAGAACACAAATTTTAAGTAAGGATAAGCTAAAAGATATGCCAGTTCAAACTTTAATTATTTAATGGTATAATGTCAATAAACAAAAGTAACATAAGTTGCACAACAACAAAGATAAAGATGAAAAAGTATTTTCATTTAACTACTAAATCATTTCAGTACAAATTTAGCACATAGTATATAATGCTCATAAGATGCATCAACAAATCTACTCATAACTAATAGTTTACCAAATATACATCTACAACATAGATATGCCAGAAATTCTTTATTGTTCGATCTTTCATGATTAATGATGAACAATTCAAGTAATAGCCCAAGGATCACCAATACCGAATATTTCACAAACAAAACTTAATATGATTTATTGTTTAAGATGACGTACCTAGATTAACAGCAGAAGATGTAATGGCTGTCATCTTCTTCTTCTGACTTCTAATAATTACTCTTCTTCTCAGAATTCGGTTTCTCTATCTAACCCTATTTCTTTATGTGTTTCTTGATGGAGAAGAATACATCTGTTAGCTGGGAGAGAGAGGACCCAATCCTTTATATAACATTTAACTCTAAGTCTGGTACGTCCATCATATACCAATTCAACGCTTAAGATTAATCACAGACCTAATGTTCTAATTATAGAACGGTCTATTTATGACTTAATTAATTGGGTCACATTAAGATTAGAAACTGCATAACGTTAAAGGTAAATGAAACGTTCTATTTATGACATAATTAATAGGGTCACATTAAGATTAGAAACTGCATAACGTTAAAGGTAAATGAAACGTTCTATTTATGACCTAATTAATAGGGTCACATTAAGATTAGAAACTGCATAACGTTAAAAGTAAATGAAACGATTGCAGTTTCTAATAGCAGATTTCTAACATTCTCCCACTTGACCCGATTATTCATAATATCAAGTGTTGAACATCATACTATGATAAATTGCTGAGAGTTATGGTGGTTGTGTATTATTAATTCAATGCATTTCCTTCCATATACTACAATACCAGCAATCCATCATTTTTATACTCATAATTTATATAAAACAGCATAATGGTACACATAATGTCTTATATCATAATGATTAAACATAATATCTTTATAAGACTCTTTCTTGTTTAAAATTACATAAAGTACGTACTACCACATTAAAACAAGACACATAATTGTATATCAGAAACACACAAAGGAGCTCAGAATGTCACACATCAATTATTATTAATACAACCAAGACCCATTCTTTGAACATGTTCCTTAAATTGTCTTGGCTGTAACCCTTTCGTCAAAGGGTCTGCAATCATAAGTTCTGTCCTAATGTGCATGATTGACACTCTTTGTTTCTGAACCTCATCTTTCATAACAAGATACTTCAGTTCCATATGTTTGGCACCTTTAGAGTACTTGTCATTTTTTGAGAAAAACACTACTGCAGAGTTATTACAATAAATTTTCAGCGGCTTGCTAATGGTGTCAACAACCGCAAGTCCTGAAATAAAGTTCCGCAACCATAATGCATGAATTGTGGCTTCATAACATGCCACAATTTCTGCCTCCATAGTAGATGAAGCAACGATAGATTGTTTCGCACTTTTCCATGATATGGCTCCTTGAGCAAACATAAACAGGTAACCAAAAGTCGATTTTCTAGTATCGATGCATCCAACAAAATCTGAATCGCTATATCCAATCACCTCCAATTCATTGGATCTACTATAAATGAGCATGTAATCTTTCATGCCTTGTAAGTACCTCAACACTTTCTTTGCAGCTTGCCAATGTTCCCTTCCTGGATTACTTTGATACCTCCCTAACATACCGACCGCAAAACTGATATCCGGTCTGGTACAGGTTTGAGCATACATTAGGCTACCAACTACAGATGCATATGGAATTGATTCCATTTCCTTTCATTCAACTTCATTCTTAGGACATTGCATGAGATTGAATTTATCACCTTTCTGTACAGGAAGTTTCCTAGGTGAACACTTACTCATTCCAAATCTCTCTAGAATCCTTTCGATATATCCTTTCCGAGACAATCCTAATATTCCTTGTGATCGATCACGAAATATTTCTATTCCAATCACATAGGATGCCGCTCCCATATCTTTCATTTCAAAGTTCGTTGAGAGAAATTCCTTAGTCTCATGCAATATGCTTAAATTATTTGCAGCAAGCAAGATGTCATCAACATAAAGGACTAGATAAAAAACTTGCTCCCACTGATCTTTTGGTATAAACAGTGATCAACCGTATTTTCCTTAAAACCAAAAGATGTAATAATGGTATTGAACTTAATATACCATTGCCGGGATGCTTGTTTAAGCCCATATATTGACTTCTTAAGTTTACACACCAATTGTTCTTTATCTTTTATAGAAAAACCCTCAGGTTGATCCATATAAACATCCTCATCAAGATCTCCATTCATAAAGGCTGTTTTCACATCCATTTGATGCAATTCCAAATCATAATGTGCTACTAATGCCATTATTATTCTTAGCGAGTCCTTTTTCGAAACAGCAGAAAATGTCTCCTTGTAATCAACACCATCTTTCTGAGTGTAACCCTTAGCAACAAGTCTAGCTTTATACCGTTCGATATTACCACTAGAGTCATGTTTGGTTTTAAAAACCCATTTGCATCCGACTCTTTTACAGCCATGTGGTAACTCAACGAGATCCCAAACTTCATTCTGTTGCATGGATTTTAGTTCTTCTTTCATGGCATTAATCCATTCCTTTGACTCTTTACTTTCTACAGCATGTAAAAACGAAACTGGGTCCTTATTGATTCCTATTTCATAAAATGATTCTTGCATATAAACCATATAATCATTAGAAATAGCTGACCTACGATCTCTTTGAGATCTTCTTAATGCTACTTGCTGTGGTTCATGCATATCAGCATTATGTAAGTCATTCCCTTCAGGAAGTACTTCTTCATTTATATGTTGTTCATCATCATGTTGTTCTCCAACAGCTGGAACAACATTTGGAGTAATAATAGATGAAGGAACTATTCTAGGCAATGTAACATTTACCCATGTTTCCTTTATTTCCACTATTTCTCTTCTAGTACTCCCACTGACTTCACCAATCTCAATGAATCTTGCATTACCAGTTTCTACAATTCTTGGACTATGATTAGGACAGTAAAACACATATCCTTTAGATTTTTCAGGGTAACCTAAAAAATACCCACTAATCGTTCGAGAATCTAATTTCTTTTCATGTGGATTACAAATTCTCGCTTCCGTTGGACAACCCCAAACATGCAGGTGTCTTAAGCTAGGTTTCCTGTTAGTCCATAATTCAAAAGGAGTTTTTTTGAATAGCTTTACTAGGAACCCTATTCAACAAATAATTAGCGGTTTTGAGAGCATACGACCACAAATTCTTAGGTAGTGTAGAATCTGACATCATACTCCTAATCATATCTATTAACGTCCTATTGCGCCTTTCTGCTACACCATTTTGCTGTGGTGTACCTGGCATTGTGTATTGCGCACATAAGCCATGACTTTTGAGGAATTTTGTAAATGGACCTAAACACTGGCCTGAATCATTATATTTGCCATAATATTCACCACCTCTATTAGACCTTATGATTTTCACCTTTTTACCTAATTGCCTCTCCACTTCCTTTACAAACGTCTCAAGGACATTCACATATTGAGATTTTTCATGAAGCAAATAGACATAACCATAGCGGAAAAAATTGTCAATAAAAGTGATGAAATACTTTTCTCCATTAAAGGCTGGAGTGTCCATAGGTCCGCAAATATCAGTGTGTATTATTTCAAGAAGCTGGTTGCTTCTAGTGGCTCCTTTCTTATTATGTTTGGTTTGTTTACCTTTAATACAATCCACACATAATTCTAGATCACTAAAGTTCAAATTTGACAAAATTTCATTACTTACTAATCTCATCATACTTTCTTTGGATATGTGACCTAGTCTTTTATGCCATAAGAAAGCAGAATTTTCATTCAACATGCTACGTTTGCATCCAACATTATTTATTACATTCAGCAAGGAATTCACATAAGTGTCATTCAGTTTCAATTTATATAAACCATCAATTAGAATACCAGAACCAACATTATCAGTATTCTTATATAAATCAAAACAATCAGATCCAAACGTACATCTAAAACCAGAAATATCCAACTTACTTACGGAAATAAGGTTTCTAGATAATGAAGGTACATAAAGGGTACTATATAAGTCTAATACGTATCCACTTTCTAGAATTAAACGATAAGTCCCAATGCCTTCTATTGTGAATTTCATTCCGTTTCCCATAAAGAGAAAATGATCTTCATTTGGATTTATGGTTCGAATCATAAGAAATCCCTTTCTTTTCAAACCAAGCTATCCTTTTCGGACAGTCATTTTGATAATGTCCTTTCCTTTTACAGAAATGACATCGAACATCCTTTAGTTCCTTCTTTTCCTTATCCTACCCATTCTTAGCAGGTGCCTTTTTCTTCTTAAAATGACTTGATTTTCCATTCTTTTCTTTACCAGCTTTATTACTCACAAAAATTACTGAGTGATTCACTTGATTTTTCAAACGTCCTTCTTCCTGAACAAGTCTACTGGCCAATTCATTAACATTCCACTTATCCTTTATAGTGTTATAGTTAATTTGAAAAGGTCCATATTAAGAAGGTAGCGAGTTCAGGATAAACTGGACAAGAAAAGAATCCTCTACTGTAAGTCCAAGGGAGTTTAACCTTGCTGCAAGATTAGTCATCTCTATAATGTGCTCTTGCATAGTTCGCGACCCATCAAACTTCATGGTCGTGAGTTCTGCCACAAGAGTACCAGTGAGTGACTTATCAGCTGAACGAAAACGCTCTTCCACAAACTGCATATATACCTTAGCACTTTCTGTTTGCGGAATTGTTGACTTGATGTTGTTAGCAATAGTCATCTTAATAAACATAAGGCTCAATCTGTTACTGCATTCCCATGCTTTATGGTGTGATTTTTCTGTCTCAGTACTAGCTGTTGTAAGAGCAACATGTTTATCCTCAAGGAGTGCCAAGTCAAGATCCTGAACACCTAAATGGAAATTGACTTGTTCTCTCCATTCAGAAAAATTAACACCAGTGAACAATGTAATAGATGAAGCATGTGTATTCATGGGAACTACTGCAAATTAAATAAATAAAAATGAAATAACTATAAGCTCATAGCTAATGCGATTCAGATATGTACATAATAGTATAATATAGCACTCCTTTGGGTAGATACTATCGTATACTTAACATAATTAAATACCAAAACATAAGTAAGTAATAAATATATTCAATTAAATAGAACTGACATCTTTGGATGATCAATATTTATTTAATCAAGATATCTATTAAACCTCATCATGTCAACTAGTTATAGAACAAGACTTTCCTTTGGGTAAGTTCTCAGGTTCTATCATTAGTGACGCCAGTTTTTAATTGGTATTATTATAACTGGCAATTTCTATCAATAATCATTATGTCACTTATACACTAAATGATTATTCTGATTTTGACCACTTTGGTGATTAACAAAATCATAAATCTCATGTGCATAAATGACTTATAACACATACTTGATTAAACATCATGAGTAAAGCATAGAACAAATCAATTGCAATCATAGGAAATATTCAGTTATTGATTGGTGGCTCTGATACCAAATTTATGACCTAATTAATAGGGTCACATTAAGATTAGAAACTGCATAACGTTAAAGGTAAATGAAACGTTCTATTTATGACCTAATTAATAGGGTCACATTAAGACTAGAAACTGCATAACGTTAAAAGTAAATGAAACGATTGTAGTTTCTAATAGCAGATTTCTAACAAGATAGAGCTGACCCATATATACTAATAGAAATCAAGCACAAAAGGATATAATATAATCAAACCCATAACAAAGTGATCCCACCGTACCTTTTAGTATTAAATATTTTGGTCCTTCCTCCATATAAAACCTCCTAATTTTAGCAAATACGCTAATAAGTTTAGTGCATGGAGATTAATTCTACTTCAATATTTTGACATAGTTCACCATTTTAATAGTGTAGGATTATGTTATTTATTTCAAATTAAATGTAACAAAGACGATCTAGTTCACACCACCATCAATCAATAACTAAAAAGTTAGTTATCAATGCACTAATGAAAGCATAACCTACTATTGATTAAGCTACGGATGTTGGAAAATTATTGTATGATGCAACGTGAACCTTAAAATTTGCTCAAACTACACATTGTAGTTTTTAATATTTATATCCAAGCAGTTTTATTTTGATTCATTCACATTGCTTATGAATCATAATATACTGGATGGCTAAAACTAACTTCGTTTTAATTAATTTTTGATTTTTTTAAAAATAACACTTGCACAATCTAAATTTGCGCATGTATAATTTTTTTAAGCAAAAATACATTTTCGCAATCCATATTTGCCCAAAATAAGACCTATTTTTGTAATAAGTTTCGATTCAGGTCTAAAATTGAAATATGTTTTTTGTTCGGATTTAATTTGAAAATTTTTCCTAATCAAAAAGGAAAAAGAAAAAAATTGAAACGAGTATAAACAACCATGCATAGGATCTACCAACACTTACGTGCAGTAGAAGAAATTTTTTGAAACTTCTATTCATAATAAATAAACTTAAAATAAAATCATTAAAGATTATCTTCATTAAATTAAGTTCTCAAATGAATTGAAATTGGCATGGCTCCACATTAGTAAGGAAAAACAAATAAAAAATAGTTGAAAAAAATAAATTTAATACATACACTGTTAATGAACCAACTACATAACAATATCTTGATAAATAAAGTGCCATGAAGAAGCTCGTTTATAATTTTCCTAGCATACAACAAATCGTAGATGACCTGAGTAGAAAAGGATTGCTGTTGATTGAAAAAATAGAGAAGTAGAGGTCTAATGTGCAGAGCAACATGGGTAAAGAAACAAAGAAAAAGGGAACAGTCGGTGATAGTCGCAATCATAAATTCACCTAACGTAGAGAGAATATGGTGTTACGATTTAAAAAGAAAAATACGATGTAGGGTTAGGGTTAGGGTTCAGATATTGATAAAGTGTAAGGTGAGAAGACCAAAAAATTTGTTAATTTGTGTACGAGGAAATTGAAGGAAGAGGGAGAGAAAAGAATTGCATATAACCTTTCGGTATCAAATTTGTGGATGCCTAAGAGCAAAGAATTTCATAACCGTCTTTAATAGTATAATATAGATTTTTATTAAAAATATATTCTAAATTAACATATTTTAAATGAATGCATAATATTTTACTTATATATACATATATTTATTTGTCAATGCAATTAATTAAAATGTATATATATGTATAACTACACATACAAAAAATAGTTGTATTAATATGTATATAATTATTTGTTTATATTTAGGGTTGAGCGTTTATGTGGTTTTGAGGTAAAAATGTCAAACCGAATTGAAATCGAAAGAGATCAAAACCAAACTGAACCGAACCAAACTTATATCATTTAGTTGGGTCGATAACTGATTTAACCAAACCAAAATATTATGTTATTATTCAAATGATTGATTTACTCAAAGGAAAACATAAATTTATGTTTGAGGAGATTATATTAAGTATTTTTTTATGGTTTTAAGTAAAATTGACTTATTTTCAATAGGTAAACATTGGTTTTTATCACTAAAACCATTATTAAAGGTATTCCAATACCATAAACTTAATAAATGTTCAGTTAATTCGGTTAAACAGATAACAAAAAAAATTGTTTTACGAAACGATTTCAACCCGATTTAGTTTGATAACTGAACCGAGCCGATCAAAATGAACCTCTTCGGTTGGTTAGTTCAGTTCCAGCCGTATATTGCTCACCGCTATATATATTCTTTGAAATTATATATCACACATTGGCATTTATTGATCGCATGACAAAGCGGTTAACTCTCCCATTAAACCCGTAGGATACTTTTTGTGTTGATATAGTTGTTACGTTCATATTATTAATATGAATATCACATAACATCATAACTTTGAGTATGAAATTAAAATAAAATTATATTCATAAACCAATTTTAAATTTACTTAATAATAAATATTATTTAGACATTTAAGAAGTAAACTTTAATTTAAATATATTAAAAAGTTAAAATATTATATATATATATAATATTATTAATTTAATACTAAATTTGGTGTAGTATAAATATAGCTTATTCCACATAAACACATAATAAGTCTTGTGCGGTTTAACAAAAATAAAACATTGGAAAATCCACCCTTTTACACCGTTGTCAATGCACCTGATCCAATAAGCTTAATTGCTAACCAACTAAGAAACTATTCATGTATGAAATACACCTTTAGTGTTATGAGCTTTATATCCTATAAGAACTTTTAAAACATCAATAACACTCTTCTTTTACTGCCAAATATAGAGGAGTTAATCATTTTCTTCATTAACTTCAAGTTCAACTTCATATTTGTTGCTTATGCATCACTATTCTTTCCAATGCTGGAGTAAATATCGCAATGAATATACAAAGCTATTACACAAAAAAACTCCATTGGTAATACCTAAGAATGATAAATTAAGCGAGCTACGGTTAGCTAGTTCAGTCCAGTGAGTGACACCCCTAATGTCCTCTTCCTCATAAACTAGCTGCTCTTGCTTAGCTCGTCTAGTGAGTAAGAAAATTGGTTAAGAAACAAAACAACTAAATACAAAAACCAAGGTTTTTCTATATTAATTTCCTTTTTTATGGGTAAAAGGTTATACACATTTTTGAAACCATAATGTAACACCTCACCTATATACTAATACTACCAAAGAGTATTGCTATGTAATACTATTTGATAATACGGAGAATGAGGCAATATTTGGCTTACACACGTGGATATTCTCTTGGACGAACATTGGTATGTATTTCAAAAATCATAAAAAACTCACATATACATACACAGTATTGCACAAAGCAATAAACACGTGCGTCTCCAGGATAGAAAAAACAAAAAACAAAATAGATCGTAGAGATCATATAGTCATCAACACAACGATAACATATTGTAGTAAATATACACGAGTCCAAGTGGGTCTATGCAACATCTATGCCCAACATCTACAAACTGGTCAACTCGTCCTTGAACTTGAAATGTCTCGGACTGATTCAAGTATTATATAAATAACACATGTGTTAGACTATGTCTACAATTTAGATGTCAATATGAAATAACAGCGGGCATGGTATAAACAAGTGCAACACAAGTGGCACATGCATATCCCAAGTGTCAACATATCTCAAAACAATTCACATAAAAGATAACCCATTTCTAAGTAAAATCGATCAACACATCAATAGACATATAATCAAGTGGATGAAATAACATAATCTAACTGTCATCAAATACAAAGAATACAGGACATGCTCTCAGCAATGCCTTAGATTATCTCTTAGATAACAGTAAAGTAGACATACCCGGGGTACCTTTCACTCGATAAATTTGTATAGCAAGTAATAATCATCCAAATCAAACATATATGAAATATAAATATGGAATACCCTCGGTAGCTAAGGTCATATCTCAGATAACTATGTAAAAGATAGATACAGGGTCCAACTCCATGCTCTCACCATCTCTAGATATCCTCGATAGCTGTATAATTGATGTGTAAGGGGTTACACGGCTGCATAGACTCTCGGTCTCATAAATAATCCAAGAGATTGATAACCACATAATAATTATCTAGGCCTTCAACCTCATAATAATCAACTTGCCTCTCAGCCAAAGAAATAATCTTATAGTTTCTTAGACCTCTACTAATCCACTCAACTCTCAGTATCATGGATAATTATCTAGACTCTCAGTCCTATGTGCTCTCAGCATCATAAATAGCGAATTCGACATCGGCCTTGACAAATGATCAGATCGGCTCTTAGTCATACCACAATGATTTCATATAGCTAAATAAGTAGGTGTCTATAGCATCTCATGATATCTCATCAATAATCAACAATAAAAGAATAAAAATATAAATATTCATAAATTTAACTTATTTAATCAAATCCCAAAAATTCATCATTTTCTTAACAATTTTTGTTCATGGAATACTAAAAAAACTCATTTAAATATTTTCTATCACTATATTTCCAACTATAAATAAAAATCATTCCAAATCCACTATTTATTCCCAAAATATTTCATTTCTCAAAGCCTTCCATTTAATCAATTAATTTCCTTCCAAACAACTACAATTATGATCTCATCATAATAACAATCGATCAAAAATATATGATCTCATCACAACAATCTTCAATCACAATATGCAATTTAAATTTATCCAATTTCAATCTATCTCAAGTCTTATGCGTAATTAATACCATCATTTAATTCAACCAATATACACACATAGCATAAATCATCCATAGTACATTATACTCTTTCAATCCATATCATCCAATAACAATATATTTCATCCAATTAATTCATGTCAACCAAGCATTCATTAACAATCAATCAATAAAAATAGTGCAAATAAGCCTCTAAATGATAGTTGTGAGTAAAAGAATTTTACTCATTGAAACGACACTCGAATTCCAAATAATGATTGCCCTCAGCTCAATGCAATCGCCAAACACTTTCTTCGAACCCTAATCATCAATAAGTCTGTGCTATACCCTAACTAGCCACCATACTTACAATCATCACCTCCAACCACTTTTAAAACTGTACACCTCGCCATGGACGAGCTGCCTCCAACAACTGCCAACATCTGCTCTACCTCATTTATTCCATACTACACATCAGCTAATGACTACGACACCAGATGCTTGCTCTCCTCTCCTATAATCCACATGTTGCGGTCAACACTTCCATTCATACATACCTACTATCCAAATGCAATGGTGCTCATGAACTCCAGTTCGTTGCGACCTTGCCCCAGCTCACGCATGCCTTCTCGTCACTTGACTTGGCGATGAGCGGCCTTGTTACACACCACCTCTATACCCATATCACCCAAGAGTATTACTGAGTAATACTATCAAGTAACATGGAGAATTATGCGAAATGGGTGATGCAAACATGAATATTCCCTTGAACCAACACTAAATACATCTCAAAATATAAAACCCACCCATGCAGCAGCGTAAACAATCTCAGTACAAAACAATAAACATGTTTGATGCCCAAGGATAGAACACTACATAATACAAATAAATCATAAAGAACACAGAGTCATCATTGCAGTGATATAAATATAATACATCACATAAATCTTAGTTGGAAGCAAGAACAAGTCAAACTCCCACTAAACTCAAATATAGTTACATATAAGATAGTTCCAATACATATAACCCTATAATCCATGCATATACGAGTCCACATGTTGGTATACAGTACAACCAATAATCTAATCTCCAAATAAGCCTAATAAGCAAATCTGGTCACATCGTCCTTGAACCTAAAATGTCTCGAACTGACCTGAGTATTATGCAAATAATAAATTGGTCAGATTATGTCATGATTCAATAGTGTGAATATAAACGATATATTAAGGAATAATATACTCAGCATAAATAAGAAATCAATCTAAAGGAATAATAAAACGTCCATAACACATTAAACAACATCCATAACATAATAAACATCGAGACATCCATAAGACATCAAGAACTATCATACTATCAAATAACATACATCAAACATCCATAAATCATCGAACACAATCACACATATCTTACAACATACATCAACATCCATCACATACATCACACAACACTCATCAAGCATCCATCGCACATATCACATTCATCATTTTCCAAAATAATTTCTCATTTACAACATCCCTAAAATTATTCCACTTATATATTTTTTGAAAATCATTCATCTTTCAAATTTTCCATTAATCCAATCATCTCAATATTAATTAAAAACAACTTTCCAGAATTCATTGTTTATTTCCTGAATAATTTATTCGTTTCAAATCAACATCATTTAATTTATTTGCCTCTTTTTCAAAAAAATTCCAATATCATTCAATTATTTACAAACATCTAATTACCGCTCAAACATCACAATCAGCCATCTAACATTGAAACAACAAATAAATCATAGCTCAGAACACATTTCCATCCAATTCAAACAACATCATCCATCAACAATAATCAAACAATCAAATGCATCACCAATAGCATCCAATAATCTACCCAACAAAACTAATCGAGTGAATATATATGTAACATCCCACACTTGGAGGCCCAAAACTAACAGTTACAGATGTTGTAGTCATCCATAGTTATTAATGCCTGTTTGCGCCAAAAATGGTCACAAACCTCAAATATCGTGAAAGCACCAGTGTATGAACACAGATCAGCAATAAATGATCACAAATCACAGATCTAAGTAATGTAGAGGATAAAAAATGAAGAATAATAAACTTAAAACGGAAAGAAAAAGACAGAGACACAAGATTTATAGTGGTTCGGCTATCTCTGGCCTACGTCCTCTTCAAAAGTTAATCTTTTATTGACTTTCCTTGCTGGTTACAACTGGTTACAGCGGATTACAATGATGAAATTCAAGTACAACAGCAGCCTTGTAGTGCAAAGATGTTTTCGGCAGAGTCTGGACGTTGGATAGCAAAAAGATCTCCCCTTCTGTAGGCTCTAGGGTACTATTTATAGGCGTAGGTCGAAAATATCTCGCTCAGATCTCGGGAGACCTCTTCTGGCACGTGAGTGGGCCCATGCGATCGATCCCAGGTGATTTCGACTCAATCTGTGATCGATACGAATGAAATTCGTATCGATCAAGATCTTGTCTAATCGAGCCAAAATTTAGCATGAGCATTCTTTAGGTCATACGTAAGCTTTTGTGAAAATTTCATAGCATTTGGATATGTAAATCTTAAGATATGATCGATACGAATTAGAACTTCCTTTATGCTGCTTGGTTCGTATCGATCAATTCTTATCGATATTTTTTCGTATCGATACCAAGCACATGCGCATTGGCGACGTGGCACTGATTTCCAGGTTCGATCCATTTTCCATGCCGTGTTGAATGTTTCTTCCTTCAAATCATGCATATTTCTAGTTCGTGTCTGTTACTTCGTATCTCGATCTAAGTCCATAGCCCATGTATCGATTAAGGCTCCACTTATTCGTATCCATCTTCACCTGCAGTTCGTATCCATGTGCTACCATCCATCTATTAACATTTCCGGTCTTCTTCGTATCCTTCGGCCGCTCCTCTGCTCGTATCCATCGACCAACCTTCCTTCGTATCGACTCGAAGTATCCAATGTCGATCGATACGAACAATATCAATTCGAAGTAGTCCATGCTAATCGATACGAACAGTATCGATTCGAAGTATACTGTTATGCTCCATCTTGATCGATACGAAATCATCGAGTTCGAACAAATCACCATGCGCCTACCTATTTAATCCAAGTCCACAACCATCGAGTCGAAATCCACTTGATCCTTCTTTTTGATCGGTACGAACGTCCTATTCGTATCCATGGGTATCGATACGAACAAGATTCCCTTGAGCATGCATCCATCAATATCTCGAACAAACGAACTCCGTTTGACTTGAAATTTGAAACATAGCCGTTCCTAGCCTTGCTCATCATTCCCAATCGATTCCGTCTTGATCGGAGCTTGGCCAAATTTTGACGACATCGATCACAGCCTTGTTTCCAATCGATCTCCAATCCTGATATTCATCCATTCCAGCTAATTTGCTGATATTCCGGCCTTGACCAAAATGTGGGATAACATTTGCCCCCCAAAACATGCCTTGTGGTAAGAAGGTGTGTTTTGAATAGTTCCGAATCCGACATCCGAAGTCCATATTATGTCCATAGCCATACCATCCGATTCATAATCCAATCCATTACCAAGCCATCCCATCCAAGTGCATCGTTCTTGACTGCTCCAAGTCGACGTCTGATTCCAAATCCATTAACCAAAGCCTTAGCCAATTCTGTATCCATCCGAACCCAATAACCAAGTCCTAATCCATCCTTATCCAATAACCGATAACCGAATCCAGGACCTCTCCGGGTCGATGTCCAAATTCTTTGCCGTTTTTAGTCGATATACGTATCCATAACCTCTCCGGGTTCTTACCAAGTGCAATCCACACCTGACGACCATGGTCCAGTGTCCCTGAACGTTGCGTAATGCCATGGCTTAAGTCCTAAGCCGAATCCTGGTCGCTCCAGACCCTCGCCGAGCATAGTCCACACTCGACGACCTGAAATTGTAACCGATATATATCATGGGGCCTAAGTCCTAGGCTGAATCCTGGTCTCTCCGGACCCTTGCCGAGCATAGTCCATACTCGACGACCTGAATAAGCCAATTCGCCATGTTCGGACGAAGAGTCTTACCCCTTGCCAGGCATAATCCATACCCGACGTCCGTTTACCAAAAACAAGATGAAAATCCAATCAAAATCGAATCCAAAATCCAAATCAAATCGGAAAACCAAAAATCCATATCCGAAATCAAAACCAATATCCAAACATGAATACAATCATCCAAATGAAAGTCCAAACCAGAAAAAAAAACAACATCAGGAGTTCAAACCAAACTCCAAAACCAAGCCAGAAAAGACAAATGTCCAAACCAAAAGAAAAAGCAGATTTCACAAACCATAACATCGTGGTTTATCATCATTCAAAGCATGCCTAGGAGCCATCTCCGTCCCCGTACATGAGTAAATGACTTGGCCGTCTGTCTGTAGTTTGCTACTTATTTCATATCATCCCTATCAATTGATAACCAATTGACCATCATTCCTGGGCCTCGCGCCATCGTTGTTTGAGGTAGACGGTGGTTGCTCCTGCTCCACCGCCGCATTCCGGGCCCTGACATATTGTCGCAACTATCCATTCCTTACATGCTCCTCAATTATGTCCTTCAGATGCCTGCAACTGTTGGTATCATGTCCGTCAAAATCGTGAAAAAGACATTACCTCCCTAATGCCCTTTCATATACCGAGGGTTCTCTCCTAGCTGGCCTTCGGTAGGGAAGGCGATTCCGAGTCTCCATGAATATCCATTCCAGCATCTCGTTTAATCCCGTGTAAGTGGAAAACTTAGGCTCCCTCCACCTCTTCCTAGCTTTTCCTAATTCGTCATCCAGCTTCCTTTTTGCTTTATCTTTATCTTTATCCGTGCCTCCGCTAGATGGCCCACCATCCTCAGCTGTGTTCACCTCCTTTAACTTCATATATGAACATGCATCTTCCTGCCGAAGGAATCTCTCAGCTTCGTGAAAGAATTCCCCGAGATCCAGTGGTGGGTCCCGTATTAGAGATACTTTGAAATCTGAATCCTATCTGACTCCTAATACTGCTGCCATTAAAACCATCGATGGATCCGGCCGATCCACCGAAGCAACGGCTGCATTGAACCGAGTTAAGAAAGCTCTGAGTGTTTCATCTGTCCTTTGCTTTACTGATGTTAACGTCATCACATTCTTCGGTCTTTTAATGTGAACCTGAAACTGCTTCAAAAACTGTCCACCAATTCTGTCCATGTCCTAATAGATCCTTCTTCCAGCTGTCTGAACCACATAGCAGCTATATCCGTCAGGTACAGAGGGAAACATCAGGCCATCACTTCCTTCGATGCCCCTAGCACTTCCATATGTCGCGTGTACCTCATCAAGTGATCAGTAGGATCGGCCTTGCCATTGTACACCTCTAGCGTGGGTAGCTTGAACTCTAGTGGGTTCCGAGCCATTCTGATTTCACGAGTAAACGGACTCTTGTTTACTCCTTCCAGATCTCTGTTTGTCAATCCTCCGCGCATAGTTCGCCTGATAATCTCTGCCAATCTAGCGTTTTCCGTCAAGGGTTGCCCCCGAGTCCCTGAGGGAATTTCGACATGTATTCCTCATCACATGCTCTTGCATTCCTGCTAGCATCTTGTTGTGTAGTGTCAACTGGAATTCCTCCATGAACCGGTTCATCGTTGCCGGGTGGTGTACCCCCGTGTCCGGATCCATCCAGGTTTATGGTTGCGTGCTGGTCAGTGGTTATCCCTTATTGAGCTACCCTATTCGATTGCCTGTTTAGTCCTTCTGCTCCAACCTCGTGGGTCTGAACTCCTAGAGCTTCAGCTGTTCCTGCTTGTCCAAACTGTCTGAGGAGGTTCTGCATCATCTCCTCTTGCCTTTTCAGAAACTCTTCATGTATAGCTCCCATCATCATTTCCATCTCGTCTCTGGTGATGAAAGCTGAAGTTTGTTAGCCCCGGATGATGCCTCCTGGCTCCCTTCGTGTTGACTTCTCTCGGGTCTTTGTCTTCTACTTGATTGCCTTGTCATAGCTCTTTAGATCTGAACCGTTAAGCCTTCAAATCCGAACTCCAAATCTGGTATAGTGGGTGCTAGTTGCTCTCAGTGAAAACACCAAAGTGTTTGCGCCAAAAATGGTCACAAACCCCAAATATCGTGAAAGCACCAGTGTATGAACACAGATCAGCAATAAATGATCACAAATCATAGATCTAAGTAATGTAGAGCATAAAAAATGAAGAATAAAAAACTTAAAACGGAAAGAAAAAGACAAAGACACAAGATTTATAGTGGTTCGGCTATCTCCGGCCTACGACCACTTCAAAAGTTAATCTTTTATTGGCTTTCCTTGCTGGTTACAACTGGTTACAGCGGATTACAATGATGAAATTCGAGTACAACAGCAGCCTTGTAGTGCAAAGATGTTTTCGGCAGAGTCTAGACGTCGGATAGCAAAAAGATCCCCCCTTCTGTAGGCTCTAGGGTGCTATTTATAGGCATAGGTCACAAATATCTCGCTCAGATCTCGGGAGACCTCTTCTGGCACGTGAGTGGGCCCATGCGATCGATCCCACGTGATTTCGACTCGATCCATAATCGATACGAATGAAATTCGTATCGATCAAGATCTTGTCCAATCGAGCCGAAATTTAGCATGAGCATTCTTTAGGTCATACGTAAGCTCCTGTGAAAATTTTCATAGCATTTGGATTTGTAAATCTTAAGATATGATCGATATGAATTAGAACTTCCTTTATGCTGCTTGGTTCGTATCGATCAATTCATATCGATATTTTTTCGTATCGATACCAAGCACGTGCACGTTGGCGACGTGGCACTGATTTCCAGGTTCGATCCATTTTCCATGCCGTGTTGAATGTTTCTTCCTTCAAATCATGCATATTTCTAGTTCGTGTCCGTTACTTCGTATCCATCGATCTAAGTCCATAGCCCACGTATCGATTAAGGCTCCACTTATTCGTATCCATCTTCACCTGCAGTTCGTATCCACGTGCTACCATCCATCTGTTAACGTTTCCGGTCTTCTTCGTATCCTTCGGCCGCTCCTCTGTTCGTATCCATCGACCAACCTTCCTTCGTATCGACTCGAAGTATCCAATGTCGATCGATACGAACAGTATCGATTCGAAGTAGTCCATGCTGATCGATACGAACAATATCAATTCGAAGTATACTGTTATGCTCCATCTTGATCGATACGAAATCATCGAGTTCGAACAAATCACCATGCGTCTACCTATTCAATCCAAGTCCACATCCATCGAGTCGAAATCCACTCGATCCTTCTTCCTGATTTGTACGAACGTCCTATTCGTATCCATGGGTATCGATACGAACAAGATTCCCTTGAGCATGCATCCATCAATATCTCGAACAAATGAACTCCGTTTGACTTGAAATTTGAAACATAGCCGTTCCTAGCCTTGCTCATCATTCCCAATCGATTCCGTCTTGATCGGAGCTCGGCCAAATTTTGACGACATCGATCATAGCCTTGTTTCCAATCGATCTCCAATCCTGATATCCATCCATTCCAGCTAATTTGCTGATATTCCGGCCTTGACCAAAAGGTGGGATAACAATGCCTAATAAAAAAATGTGGTAATGTTAAATACATTGATACAATAGAAACATATGGATAGGAAATTTTTTAAAAACGTTAAACAAATTTCTCATTCCATTTCAATCATATTTCAAATTCATTACATAATCCCAAATTCGAGAACCACGTTCAGAGAAAATATAATTATTACGAACTACACCAAGAGTGATGCCCCTTGGATGATCAGAGTATATATATACAGGTGATTAAACAACTTTGTCTTTACCTCAAAACACAGCGGGATCAAATAGAAAAGAACTCCTTATTAGCTAGCTTGCTTTCTGCACGTCTTCGAAAGCTTATTCGTCTAAAGGAGAACCTGGAAACCTTAACTCTCGAACTACTCAAAATTAATTGAGCACCCGAGAGTTTATGGGGTAAAACATAAACTTCGAGTCAGACATAAAGCCTGGTATAAATAATAACCTACCATCTCGAACCATTTAGATATCTAGTGAGACCACACCGCTTAGCGAAACGGGTCTTCCCCTCACTATTATCTTACCCAAAAATTTATAATAACCATATATTGTGCTCCTACATCCACAATGGTTAAAGACATAGCAATTTCAATTGTATCATGATGATATGCGAACATGCAAAATATCCTGGATTTTCCATCCTCATTCATTTGACTATCTATCCCAAGTATAGTTTCTGGGGTCACTATTAACTATTAGTTTTCAAAGGTTGATTAATAACCTGTTTAAAGCTTATGGACTATCTGTCTGGTTTCATAGTTTTCATGGGATCACTAAAAGCCTATTGGCCCCTGCCAATAACTTCATTCAATTATTTCATGGGTTCTCCCTAAACCTATTGGTATCTCCGATAACTTCCCTTATATCATAGTTTTTATAGGTCGACTATGAACCTATTGACTTTTGTCAATAACTTTATATAAATATAGTTTTCGTGGGATCACTACGAACTTAATGGCCCCTGCCAATAACTCTATCCAAACATAATTTTCATGGGATTACTATGAACCTGTCTAATTCGACAACTTCTTTGATTAGTCTTTAGGCATCATATATTCTGGTCTACCTAACCTCCTGGATTCAACTCTATTCATTCAGGAGTTAACTCAAGTTATATTCACTACTGGATCAATCTAGCTGGTTATTCTACCATTACTCCCCAAAATACAGTTGTTGGTCCATTATACAGTGAATATGTTGATAGAAGAAGCACATATAATAACTGATCATAACATAATAATAATACCAACATTTATAGTTTAATATCCTTGAAATCATTCCTACATGAAACATGGTTAATCCCTTTAATCCATTATTTTTATCAAGGAAAGCTTCTTCAAAAACTCTAAAATTAAAAGCCATTTCAAAGCTCTTTTATATTTCCATGGGTTTTTCTTTAAAATGAGATTGGGTTCTTTGTTTTGAAAACTAAGGCTTTCGAAACCTTAGACATTTACTTTCGAAACCATTAGAGCATATCTTTCGAAAGCATTCAAATCTTCCTTTCAAAACACTAGACATATACCTTTTGGAACACTTTATAACATCTCCTTTCAAAACCATTAAAAAATTCCTTTTGAAAGTATTATAGCATCATTTTCCAACTTATAGAAGCATAGCTTTGAAATCATTTTAAAGTACCTCTTTCGAAACCATTTGAAAGTAACTCTCTTGACATCATTGGGTTTATCCTTAGAAATAAATTTTAGGTCAAAGTGAACATAAATGAAAGTAACCCTTTAGAAATCATCAAACTTCAAGTAAAAGATTTTGGGGAAAACAGATGGCTTTGGAACCATCCTTTCGAAAGCTTTGGTCTTTAAAGGAAACAATTAGAAGGATAGCTTCGAAACACCTTTCGAAGCTGTTGCCTTCAAAACCTTTGGTTTAAATAGTTACTAGAGCCCTTTCAAAAGTATTGGGAAGCGACTTGTTATATTTATAAAAAAAAGCTTGCAGTTTGAACTCATTAAAGAATTTCAACCTAATCGAAAGGTATAAAGACGAAAACAAGGTTTCGACTTGGTTCAAACTATCCCTTTCGAAGCTCCTTTTTAAAACATAAAACACGACAACTCATCGAAAGCTACCCTTTTAAAATAAGAAGGCGACAACCCCTTCGAAAGCTTTATAAAAGTGATTCAACCCTTTTGAACGCATTTATTCGAAAGTAAGCAAGTGGCATCTCTTTTGAAAGCAAAACAAAGACCATTGAAAGCTATTTAAAATGGTCTCGACCCCTTCGAAAGCATGGTTTCGACTCTATGCCTTTCACCTTTCTCTAATCCACTACGTACCAAAGCATTGATACCATGTGTATTGGTTTTGAATTGGTTGGGGTTGGAGGTATGGGGTCGAAAGGTTGCAACTGGAAGTGGCAAAACAATAAATCTGTACAAAACTGTTTTGTTACCTTTTTAAGTAAATGCTTTTCAACTAACTTACCTATTTGAAAAAATATAATTGGTTGTCATAATCTTTACCAAAATCTTTTCTAAAGACTATCGAATTTATCCAGAATTAATTAAAAATAATTTTACAAAGTAGTCCTTCCCTTTAAAAAAAACAATTAAGACATTTAAGCCCTTCAACTTAAATAATTTAATTTACATAGCAAATTACTTAGGAAAAATCTCCAAAAATCATCATAATTCATTTTTAATATGTTATCTAACATATATAAATTTCAGGCCCAAAATCTTTTATGTAATAGCCAAATAAATTTTAAACCCAATTATTTATTTCTTCCTTCAAAAATTCATAGTAAATTATCCATAGCTTGGATAATTATGAAAATTTAAACCCATCTATCTTACATAACATACTAAATCCTTATGGCATTTGAAACCACATATATATGATTTTTAGCCTTAAAATCGAATAGAACATTTACTAAACATAGTTGTTTGAATCTAGCATATCATATAATCCAAGCATATCATCATTAAAATCATCATAAAGGTTTAAACTTAAAACCCGAAATCAAATGCTCTTTAAAAACAAAAATGAGATGGTTTTGATTATTATTCACCCTGCTTTGGATAAGGAACTTGAGATTTGATCTTGCTTAATTCTCCTTGCCTGATTCTTTAGCTTTTACTTGATTTTTAATCCTCTTAACCCCTAAGTTATGGCCGGCTTTGAGCTCCCCTTTTTCTTATGTTTTTAAAATTATTAACTTGTGAAAATGAAAATGGGAATAAGGGTTTAGGGGTTAAGGGTTATGGTGGATGGCTATTCCCCATAAAACCATTTTCATAAACTCACTCTTTAGTTTTGTTTAGTTAAGCACGACCTCTATTTAATTTCCAAATCTCAATCCCTTTATCACTCTAAGATTTACATTATTCTATTTAATTTATCTAATTAAATCTCCTAAATAGTGTTATTTAAAATTATGGGTGTTACAATATAGGTGAATACACATCAAATATAATGAAATTAGTATAGTTATGAGTGAGAAATCTCACCACGTCAACACTTGTTCAACCAAATGGGAAACAATACATCTGTCCTTTGCCTTTGTTGCTGCCAACAACCCCCTAACATTTAACCTTCATTGCAATAGCTAAACCCATTATCCAAACACCGCACATCAGTTTACCTACACCTCCACACACATTCGAATGCAACTTCTCCTCCTTGTCTCCACTAACTCAGGTTCATACCCACCATGTAGCAGCCACAACAACCCTCCTTCATCCCGCTTTAAGTCATGCAAATGAGTAGCCTAAAATCCACCTCTTCCTCTGTTGTGCAACCAGTCGGCCTCCACCCCTATCATCACATCCTACATCTGCAACCAAAATGCACGGCCACTCCAAGTCACATTATAGCACAAGTGTCTTCAAGCTCTGTCGACCCAGTCGCTTGTTATCACATCCTTAGATCGACGTCTCCTCCATCCATGCGAGCCCAGGTCATGATTCCACTCATCGTTGGCTGCTCCCCCTTGTTGTGCCTCTAAGTCGAGCACGATCGATGATGTTTTTCTTGTTTTTTATTAAAGTGTAGGTTGAAATTTTTCCCCATTTGAAAAAGTAGGGCACTAACGATAAATTTGGGTCCGGGTTTGTATAGAGAAGGGTAGAGGTTTCGAGAAGTTCAAGGATAATGAAAGTAGGCTTGGGCTTGCATATTAGATCTTGTTTTAATTCAATCCAGTTCAACTTCCATTCAAAATTAAATTTAAATTCTTGGCATTTATTTATAAATATATTTCAATCCTGTTCGAATTGATTAAACACTTCATTATACAAGATATATTTCGATGACTACACGATAGTTTTCAATTCAATATCTGCTTATTTATTTAAATGCTCATTGTTCCATTACAAAATAAATTAATTTTCCATTCACTTCAACCATGTAAAAACTATTTACACTTCAAAATATTTTATATTGATTAAAACATTCTATTCAACTCAATAAATTATTCAAAAATAATTTATTAATTTAATTAATTTAAAAATAATTAATTAATTTAATTCAATTTAAAAATCTTTTATTAAATGGAATTTAATTAACTAATAATATATTTTCAAAATATAATCATCACAATTCAAATTCAAACACTTTTATTTCAATTAAATTTATTTATTTATTTAGGGTAGAAAGCAGGCTGTTACAGACTTCCCCCTTAAGAAAATTGCATCCTAGTAATTTCCTATAGGGAAGTCGAAATACACAACTTATACCTTGACTTTCTTCGTTTTCAATGCTCTTCTCTCAAATTAAACTACTCAATCCTCTATGTGGCTCTTACACTCTAGCTCATCTTAACATATGCAATGATTTTTAATAGAGTCACTTAACGACTATCTATTCTTTACATATAGTAGATTTTGCGAAAATTTTCTAAGTGTCAGATTTTCCAAACAATTTCAGCAAAGTATCCTTTGTAAGGAGAGCGGTCTGTAAAATCAAAACATAATATAACCACTATACACACCCACATACACTAACATTGGGCATCCTGAAACACGAGGAAACAATAAAATATCACTATATCTATCAACGTACCATAAAAACATACCTTTATTTAGCAATTTTAAGCAAAATTTCTTATTATAAAGTGAGCAGAAGCATGTCATCATCACTAAATAGTCAAAGCATGCTTTGTATGTACCTATACTCAACTCAACTTTGAATATTAGCTTCATACGAAGAGATAAGACTGATATCAATTCTTTTAATTTCTAGGCAACATGGTACTTAAATTTTAACCACATTCCTACAAAATTTTAACTATTAAAAACTCCAAATTAAACAATGAAATCAACAGATAAATTGTTTCACAATGTGTTAGCTTTCCAAAACAACTCTTGAATTATAAATATGTCACATACATCCTGAGTTATATTGTCTTCTCCCAAAGAGG
The DNA here is from genome assembly GCA_030737815.1 of Allium fistulosum. Classification (NCBI taxonomy): domain Eukaryota; kingdom Viridiplantae; phylum Streptophyta; class Magnoliopsida; order Asparagales; family Amaryllidaceae; genus Allium; species Allium fistulosum. The sequence continues at coordinate 1,106,666,733 of CM060907.1, forward strand.
GTAAAAATAAAAAGTCAGATGCAAAATGCAGGCTTACTTCAAAGATCAGCGTCTTTGGCCAAGAAGATGTCAAAATTTCATGAAATGCCTCAAACAAAAGTTGTTACTTATGTTTTAAGATTTTTGGAATGGGCCAAATCATCAAAATTGGATAAACAATTCAAAAGTTATAGTTAAATGAATTCAGCTCAGTTTTTGGTAAATTTGCATTTCGGGATAGCGATCACCATTTGCTTCATAATTTTTAAAGAATTTTTACGGCAAAAACATTTTTTACGGCAAACCTAAATCACTTCACAATTTAAACATTACCTTTAAAACTTGCTTTTTCAAGGTTTAATTATATTTATAAGGGTCAAAAACAATTGTTGCTATAACATCATTTACTACAACCCCAGAACCATTCACTTATAATTACATTAAAATATTCCTTTATTAAAGCTCTTATTATATTCCAAATTTTAATCTTGATTAAATTATAACCTTATTCACACCTTAATTATATTCTTAATTACAATTTTCATTATTTTCTTAAATATAATCTTAATTATAATTAACACTAATTTAACAAGTTAATATACTTTTACTTGACTTTACAAAACCATTTATTTTAACTAAAGGTTTACAATCCAAATCTTATATTATTTCTATATAAAAGATTTAAATTGTTTTTCCCAACATATATATTTACTAAAAACTATTTTAAAATTGTATAGATATATACATACATACATATATATACACACTAATTTATTTGTAAGATAAAATATTTAAAATAAAAAATAATTTAAAAAGATATTATATTACATAAACTTTTATTTACTTTAATAAAATATTGAACTACTTTTCTAAAAACTATATACATTTAAAAATAATTTAAAAATATTTTAAAATACTTATAGTATGTTTTAAACATTTATATTAAATATTACTTAAAAATATTTATTTTATAATTTATTTAAAAACTATAAAAACATATTTTATAATTTAAAACCCTCTACTTTCGAAATAATAAAATAATTATTAAAATATATTTAAACTCTGACATTTTTCGAATAATAAATACACTTATAGTATTTATTAATAATGCAAAGAAGCCTTAGGATATCTTTTAAAGTTAACTTTAACATTGCCGAACACAAAGCGATTTCAAAATGCATCCATCACGACCTTTTCGCTTTCAAATTATCACAACTTCCATTCACAATTCTACAAATGTCCAAACTAATTCCTCAACGCCGAACACACCAAAACATAAATGATGGACAATCAATATATGTTCCCACAATATTATCGCAATTTAACCAATTTAACATACGTCAAATACAAGGGATTTTAAAGTGCGTTTATATCGACTTTTTCGCTTCAACAAATTTCAGCACACTATCAAACATGTAAACAACAAGGCTTGGCCACTTCACATATGTTAGAGGGCTTAAAAGAGAATGTATACTATGTATAATGTTGTCACTTACTTTCAAAAGCAAGGAGTGGTCCAAAAGTAATAGCTTGCATTGTTATCAATTTAATTTATATTTAAACACAACAAACAGTTATATACACGACAAACAAACATTAAATGTTGATTTATCTCACCAAAGTCCAAGCTAGACCAAGACATACATAATCCTTACATGAGTGCAATGGCGAAGATGACGTCTCGATTGGACCTAGTATGCACAAGATATTGATTTTATAAGAAATCAGATTAATTACTTAATTAATTAATTTAATTACTCAATTAATTTACCTTAAACATTTCCTCCTCCTCTTTCCCAATTTTAAACCGTGCACAGTGATATGAACACACGTACAAGCCCAAAACAAACATGCATACCATCACCCCTCACCGGAGCTTCGATTGATGGATCAACGAACGGATTTCGCCATCGCACCGCACTCCATCTCCTCTCTGCATCGGTCACCACCACTTGGAGCTCGGCCCCACCATCCCATTTTTGACCTGTAGCCAATATACACTGCCCCTAAATGTTGCTTTTCACCTTAGCCACTTATGCCTGCTACGTCTACCACCAATCTTCATCTCCTCGCACCCAAAGTTCAACCACACCTTAAAGTTCACCTCCGGCATCCCTTTTCGATTCACGACTTAAACCCTAGTTGTAACGACCCGTATTTTTAACTATTTTAAATTATTAAATTTAATATGATTATTTGATAAAAATGGTTAGAAATAAAAATTTAATAATTTATTATTGTAGTTTATTTAATATGAACTTGAATAAAATTTTGAAATAACCAATTTTGAAGATTTTGGCAATAACAAATATTAAAAATTAAATTTTATGTATTGGGTGTATTTATAATCAATAGCTGAAATTGGATAATAAATGTTGAATTATTTAGATGGAAATAAAATAATTGTTGATAACTACAATTTATTTGAAATTCAATGCTTATTAATGAACTTTATTTATTAATTGAATCGTTTAAATTTAATATTGGAAATTATTTAAATAATTGGATCTGGAATTTAATACGAATGAAATGATTTCAAAAGTTGATTTAAATTTTATTTAAACAAGAATGAAAATTATTTACTTTTAAAATTGAATTCAAAATTGAATAAATAGAAATTGGAAATTTTATATTTTAATTAGCGTGTAAAAATAGTCATTTTCGCCACTGTCTTGGATTTCGACGAAACCAGTTTCATAGGATCCGTAATAGCGAATTACTATAGGATTTCAAGTTTCGTAGCGATCGGACTTATCGTTTGGCTGTGCGAGCTTGAAACACGTAGAAATTAACTAAAGGAATTTAATTAAAATAAATTGATTTTGAAATGCTATCTTCCGAATATGATGGAATTGGCTCCCGAAACTAGTTCCATTGTGTTCGGAATAGAGGTATAACATATAGAACGCCAGACGACAGGTCGAAAATTTATATATAAAGCCATCGTTTATCTTCATTCATGTAAACCCTACCCTAAAATATCAGTCGCGCTTCTCAAACGATTAATGGCCGATATTAGGGATGGCAATGGGGCGGATTGGGTGGGTTTTTTGTGCCCCAGAACAGCCCCGTAAACCCAGTGCGGGTCTAGACTTTCGCCCCATACCCGGAACCCATATGGGTCAGGGTAGACCCGCCCCACTCCAAGACCCGGTGAGGCGTTACATATTCATTAAAAATTATGTGTTAATGTACATATATTTATTTATTTTATTTGTAAAAGGGGTTGGTAAAAGATACAATAAATATAGATATCAATGTGTTTACAATGATAAGTAAGGTAATTATAAGAATGAGGTATATGATAACAGTTCAAGAAAAACATGCATATGCTATTATAGAATTATTAGAGATGTAACTTAATACCATGAAAATTATATAACTTATTGTATGGAACATTATAGTATTCATGTTATAACCGTTTATGTATAAAAAGATTAACAAATCATCGTTATAGCAATAAACGATTATATGATATTGCAGTAGTGCGGGTCGGGTTGGGGTGGGTCAGCCAAGCCCCGACCCGACCCTAGACCCGGATCTCTTAAGAACGGGTCATGGGTCTACCCGTCCCATTGACCCAATGGGGCATGTCTTGACGGGTTAAAACAGGGGCGGGTCTTCCGGGTTTAGACCCTAAACCCGCCCCATTGCCATCCCTAGCCGATATCCTCCTTCCTTCTCCTCTCATTATCTCCAAATCCGCTAATTGAATTTGCTCGACTACAAAAGGAGAAGTGTAGAGCACGACGAGCTCTACATATCGAACGGTAGGATCGTGTCGAATGGTCTTAAAATTGCTAGGATCTGCCTCTGAAGTCGCGGCAGTTTTTGGGGTTCTGCGCTCCAACCGCAGCGGCGGGATCATCGAGGTTTAGGGTGGTGGTAGAGTAAGTCGCGATGCACGCATCGGCAGGTTTGGATCGTCGTTCAGTGATCTCCAGTGGCACGCACATTAGGGTTGTGCGTGTAGTTGGGTTTGCGTATGCCTAGAGTAGATAGCGAAAGGATGAACATTTGGGTAAGGTTTTAATTATATTAATTAGTTAATTAATTTTTTTATATGGTTAATTATCGTTATGTTAATTAAAACTGTATCTTCCTCGTACGAGGTTCGATTCAAGTGAAACAAGTCGCGTTGCGACCGATCGACGTTGTTTACAGCATGGAGTGGAAGTGGAGTTTATTTGAAGCTGAAATATTTTCAGTTTCAAACAAAAGGTGAGTGTTTTATAACGCTTACAAAGTATTAAAATATTTTTATGTTAGTTAAACTGAATTTACGAAGTGATTTAATTTATTGACTATTGATTGATAGTTTAACCAACATTTAAAATTGATATATGAATTAAACTGATAGAAATTTAATTTCACAGTTCAATTTGAATTGGAATTATATTTCTAGTTAGACACCCGATATTGATAACCAGTTAATGGTTTTGAGATTTTGAATGATTTGGATGTTGTTTGTGATGGATGATTATTGGTTGATGTATTGGATGATTTGGATGTTTATTTATTTTATCTATCCCTGTTATCACCTATAAATTATTTGACCGTATATCAACTGTTATTTGAATTATTTCGAATAAATCTAGAAATAGGTTGAAAGGATATATACCTATGACATTTATTTTGGATTGAAATGATATATATCCATCCTTGAAATTAAAATCCAAATATCACTTGGCCATAGGATAGAAAATTATATACGGACACCGGATTGGTTAAATTAAATGATTTTAAATTCTTGGATTTGAATTTATTCAAATGATTTCGTTTTATAAAAGTAAAATTTAATTGAAATATAGAAATTGAATTAATTTCGAAATTGAGCTAATAAATGTGAAACTAAAATTTGTTAAACGAAATTGTTTAAAAATGAAATTTGAGATTTTGAAGTTATAATTGAAAAATGATTTGAATTTCGGAAATTGATTTGTTTTTAAAAGATTTGGACCTTTATTCGAACTTTGAAATATTGCTAATTAATGTGATTTAAATGGATATTTAAATTTGGACTCGGAATTGAATTATTTTAAAGATTTGAACATTAAATTGAACATCGAAGTTAAGCTTAATTTAAATGATTTAAATTGATATTCTGAAAGTGAACTCGAAATTGATATAAATTGAAACGGTTTAAAATTTTGAATTGAATTGAAATTTAAACCATTAAACCGGATGGTTGAATCGAATTTGAAATTGAAATTGAAATTAGTTTGGAATTGAAATTGATTTAAATTTGAATCGATTTGATTGGAATTTGGAATTGGGTCCAGATTTGTTGAAATGGAAAGAGACAGTTTGATAAAACTATTTTCAAAATAAATTATTTTGATATAAACTTTTTAAAAAGTGGGAATTAGCCACAAGGGCCTCTTTAGCAAGTGAAATTAATTTCTAGAACACACAACTAAAATAATTACTTTTAAGGACAATACGCAAAATAATTAGTTTCTAGGGCCTAAAAACCTATGAAATTATGTCCTTGAAAGTAATTGGACAGCTGACTTTGTCCTTGAAAGTAATTATTTTGCTGACTTTGGCCTTGAAAGTAATTATTTCATATGTGAGTCCTAGAAATTAATTGGACTGCAAATTTTTTCCTTCTGGTGAAATTCTCCTTTTAAAAATTTATCTTTTAAACATTTAAATTATTTTGATTTTCTAAACTAATTTACTATATAAATCATTTTCAATACTCAAACTATTTTATATTAAACTATTTTAACTATTTCACTATCTAAACTATTTTAAAAAATTCAAACTATTTTCTAAAAGTTCAAACTGGTCAGAGTGGGAACTGTTTATATTCAAATCATTGATTTAAATGCGAATTGGGTTAAAATGAAGTTATAACCTAAATTGAAATTCGAAACGATTTTGGAAGTAAAAAAAATTGAGAAATTTGAATGAAATGATATTTTCAAGTGAAATTGACGTATTTGAAGTAAATATGATATTTTGAAAGTGAAATGATATTTGAAGCGAATATGATATTTTGATATCAAGTATGAATCGTTTTTCAAACGTAAAAGTACCAATCGGTGTGTAAAACGATGTTTGGTTGTTAAAGAGACTGGGGCCTCTTATTGGCATACTCTATGTCAATATTGGAACCACTATAACAACTGTTTACGCGAAAGAGACTCCATAACAAAGTGGTTTGATTTGGTGTACATTTGTTGGATTTGAAGAAAGAGAACGATGATGGATAGACCCCGACACTTGTGCCAATTTGAAGTGACTAAAACAGGACGGCTTGATAGGGCCAAGCGGGCTAGCTACCCGTAGCAGACATCCGTTCTTCGATTTTCTTTGGACTTGGTCCATACTATTACTCTTGTTGTTGGTTTCAATTGGTGCACCTTGATTTTGGGATAACCTCCCTTTTATTCGATATGGGATGGATGGACGCGGTGGGCGATCATGGCTACCATGCATTACCACTAGCCCTACGACTCGAACTGGGCATTGCCTCACGTGCCTTGTCATACTTTTATCTTGGGCATTGCCTCACGTGCCTTGTCATACTTTTATCCCTATACGAGGCCACTACGAGTTTGGTTTAGTGTTGTCGTATCACGACAAATCCCTATCCCCCGACATGCTACTGGGGCGTTATATGCAAACTGTACGACAATGCTTAAAAACGCGTTAAGGGGGATTAATGTAAAGCCTTAACGCTAAGAAAAATATTTATTTTACTGATTAGACATTATATATATAGCGTATCCTGCTATATATGAATATTTTGATGGACCATTAAGAGATGGAAAATCCCGTAACATCTCTTGAGTTATTGCACGCACGTTATACACTGGATAAGAGATGTGAAATCTCGTAAACATCTCTAATGCTATTACACACCTGTTATATGTGATATTGATTTGACTCACATAAGGATATTTTAGTCCCGACTCGAGTGTTTTGTCTTTTCATCACGCTCGGGTCAGTCCTGAGTTTTTCAACGCATTGATGATTATTTTCTGTAGGACGAAGACGAAGATTGGTATATTATTATTACTAGTATTGTTTTCACCACATTGATTTTTTCGCTGCATTGTTTTATGTTATTCCGTTGTGTGTGTGTGTGTGTGTATATATATATATAACTCTGATAAATTTTGTATAAATTATAATCAAATGTATAGAATAAACAGCTTCATGAACTGTTTATTTGATTACTGTATTTTGTCATTCCGCTGTGAGATTTTGTGTTTGTCTTTCTTCTTTTCTTATTTTTCTTAATTAACCCCATTGATTATCTGTGTTTCAGATCGTTTGAGTTGGACATGTGTGTATTATTTCGATTTAAACCTTCTGAAATGCAGTTCATCACAATTGGTATCAGAGCTTTGGTTTAGCGATAACCTTAGCTTTGTGGGGTTTGACTCATTAGAGATAGGGTAGTAATATCCTAGAATGAGTCTGTTTGAGTGTGTGTGTATATGAGAGCACGTACTTGTTAGTGTTATTAAATGTTTTATATTGCGTTTCCTTATCTGTTGAGTTGTTTATGAATTCTGGTCGGTGCGTGGGATGCTATGTTATCGATAGGGGTTTCTAAACACTTAAATAAACAAGTCGACATAATATTGTTTTAAAATCGGGTAAATGAAATAATTTTACCTAAATTTGTATTTGTGAATATTAGGCTCAGGTCCCTAATAAGTTTCAAAATACATAAAAACCCAAATAAAAAAAGGTATGTAAATTAGGTCCCTAGAATTAAGTTCCTAAGTAATTGCATATAGTTATGTAATTATTCATTGAATAATTGCAGACATTTATGCAATTATATCCAAAAGTTGCATAAATTTATGCAATTTTTTCGGTGAATAATTGCTGAAATTTCCGCAATTTTTTGGTGATAATTGCGGAATTTTCCGCAAATTTTTGAAAAAATTGTGGAAATTTCCGTAATTTTTCAGTGAAATTGTGGAAATATCTGCAATTTTTTGATATAATTACATAAATGTCTGCAATTACTCACTGAATAATTGCATAAGTGTATGCCATTATTCGGTAACTTCATTCTAGGGACCTAATTTACAAACTTTTTTTCACTGGGGTTTTTGTGTATTTTGAAACTTATTAGGGACCTGTGCCAAACTGTCCCTTTATATTTTATATATGAAATGATAATTTTTTTTACCCTACATGATTATTAATGAAGTTGTTGTAACGACCCGGTATTTTGGACCATTCAAATCGACAATAAATCCACACATGTCTGACTTGAATAATTCAAAATATCAGATTGTTAATTTAAATTTGGCAAAACTCAACATATGCAGTAAAGAAATCAATCACAAAATCACAGACACAGAGTAATACAATAATACGCAGCGGAAAAGATAAAATAGTAGTTCATGAAGCTACTATATAAACATCAGAGTTAGGAATAAAATACAACAGAATATCTCAAATGCATTGAAGTCTCCAGTACAACAGATGACTTCTCTGAACAAATCAACTAGAAGAGCTGAAAACTGAGGCGATAGTTGGATCTCCAAAGGAAGCTCCAATCTCCACAAGTGAGTCTCAAATGCTGTATCACTCGGTCTGACCCGAGCGTAAAGCAAAACACAAAACACTCGAGTCAGGATTAACATTCTTATATCAATAAATCCAACTCAAGTGAAATAACAACTGAAATACAAGTAACTTAAAGGATGTTTGGGATAACCATCCTCTAAGGATCCATGGAACTATCTACAATGTAGAAATATACACTATAACACCGTGGTCATTTCAAATTAATTTATGCTTCAAAACCAAAATATCATTTTAATTTCAAATATATTTATTTTCCAAAATAGTATATAGATTAAATAATTTATAAAGTAAAGTATTTATAATTTCCTCATGTCTCACAAATCAACTCAAATTCCAAATCCAAATTTATTCAAAGCTCAAATCATCAATTCAATTCAGTTCTCAATAGACCATTTAAATTTCAGTATATTTCAAAGCTTTAATATTCAAAATTTTCAAAGTTAAATTTAACCGTTTCATATAGCTCTTGATTTAACTTCATTTTTATTATTTAATCAGGGAATATTCACTTAATAAATTCAATATCATTTAACTAGCCTTAAATTACATTTTTACTAAATATTTCCTTAAATTTATTTAAACAAGAAATATTCATTAAATTACTTAAATCAAACCCAAGTTATAAATCATATCTTAAATCTCAATTTCGATAAGTTTCAAATCGGTTTAATTAAATAAAATTATTTAATGAATACAATTTCAACTAAATTCAAATGATCTTCCCAACCTTAACTTATTCAAATTATTACCAAAATCTATTTTGAAATATAAATTTTATACTTAACATATTATATGTATTAAATCCATCTTAATTAAATTAAATATCATTATTAAATCTATATATATCATTACCATTTATATATAAAAATTTAAGAATCAACATTTATTAAAACCATATATTTCTTTTCAAAACCATAGAATTTATTTCCAAAATATTTATATATATGGACCAACGGTGTCTATATATATCTATCATATGGTTAAGTGATACGGATATTTATCATTTCAATCCGTAATTTAAATATATACGGGTAGATATCATTTCAACCCGTAATCCCAATTCCAATTCAAATGAAAATCGCTTGGGTTTATCATTTCAACCCATAACGATTTTCTCCTATTCTAAAGTCCGTTCGGGTATGTATCATTTCAACCCATAGTGAATTCTATACTAACAGGGAACTTGCAGAGTGATAACAGATAATATAAAATACAACAACATGCATATGTCATCAATAACAATATAATATAAACAACATGATATGGTGTCATATCCCACAGGTGAACAGTTACAGATAAAAGCATATATAACAATTTAAATAACTACAGCAACATATTTCAATTGTCGTTTCAATTGAAATCAAATTTAATAAATATAAGAATATTAATTGTGAGTGATTGCTCACCTTTCGAGGCTAGAGAGATTTGACAATAGAATGAGCTATGAATTCCAAATCAGAACAAGATTGGCACGAATTTGACGATCAAAGCAAGGCTGGAATAGATGAAAACAGATCGAATCAGTTTTGATACAACTGAAAATATATACATTATTATTATATTGTATATATATAATTTCAGTATTTAGTTTAAGACGAATATTAAAATAATATAAAAGAATCAAAATCATATTTTTATAAAAAAAACTCAAGTATTAAGGATCAAAGATATATATATTTTTATACTTAAAATCATTAAGGTCAAAATACATATCATTTCCAAAATCTTGTATAAACTACATTTTTTTTCCAAACTACATATATATTTACAGTACATGTGTATGCAGACCTTATGTATGACATATATGTATAAAATCAACTATTTTATAAACTAATATATAACAATACATAAACTAAACCCACATATCCTTACGTATATAAACTAATATATGACCAATCGGCATAAGCTACCGTGCCAACTTCTATGTGTAAATACTTATTATATTATATATGCATAAAAAATAAAAATAAAAATTGATGCATGCTACTAAAATATATACCACTTGCCTACGTACAGCAGAGTATATATGTGAAAACTATTATAAATCGATACATGAAATCAATAATTTAACTTATAAAATAAAACACATACTAATACCAATAACACGAATTATATAATTTTAACTTTTAAAATCTTATGCATAGACAACAACAAATGTTCAGCGAACTAAAATCTACATAGGTAAGGAAATGTTAGATCTGGAAGGCCAAAATAAGAATCATTATGAAAAGTTTACTCAAAATAAATGTAAGCACATAAATATGCAGACTAAAGCTTACATATACTAATATATACAACATTGTATACTAATATATACCAAAACTGTTTCAACAATACTTATATACATATGTATATATATACATATAAAATTATATAACTTTTATAAATATCTAGAAATCCACCTAACTCATATATGCAGACTTACTAATATCACATAAATGTATACAACATAAAATATATTATAAAATATTATATAACATCAAATATATTATAAAAATACCGTATAATATGTATGTGTCAAACGATTACTTATATATACCCAGCCATCTCAGTGCTTACCTGTCTATAAATAACGAATGTATGCTTACATTCAAATCTTATAAAATATAAATAAAATATATGTAAACAATTTCCTCTACACAAAATAAAATATCTTACACAAATTTTTTTTTTTATATATATATAAAGCACAAGGATGGTTAGCCTAGAGGCTAAAATGCTCGGCCACCTGCTGCATTGGCTCGACCCGGCTAGGCAAAGTGATGGGTCATGACAACTCGGCCATGGGAAGTGGTGATGAAGTGATGGTCACGGCAATGCTTTGGTGAGGTGATGGTGTCTGGAACAGTGGGTTGAAGCGCGAGAGAGGAAGAGAGGGGAGACCGGGTTGTCTTGGTTGCTGCTCGTGGCCATGGTGGGAGAGAGATGAAGGTGTGGTGAGGCCGGCTGTTCGCGAGGTGGTGGGTTAATCATCACGGTAGTGGCTGGCCACTTCGGAAGGAGGAGTGATGAGGCGGAGCAGATGGTAGTTTGCTCGGTGGGAAAAATGGTAGGTTTGGGTGAACGTTGGTGGCGGGGTCAAGTGTGTGGTTGGGGTTTGGGTGATCACGCGGCCAGAAGCTTGGTCGAGGGAGGGGGTGGTGGTGAGCTGGCAAATGGTGGGTTGCCATTTATGTGGCGCATGTGAGAGCCAGAGACAAGAGGAGATTGGGAAAGTGAGTAAGATGTAGTTTTTTTTTTCAAGTGGAAGAAGTTGACAGGCTCCAGAAAAAAGTAATTGAATATAAATTGGTTTATGAGTTTTCAAGCGAACAGAATGCAGAAGAGACAGAGAAACCGACCATTGAATAAATTGAAATGATGGTAACGGCTGGCCATAGATTTCTACAAATAATAAATGCTAGTAGTTGTTGTTTCGGCAATTGTAACAGCTGGCTATCGATAACAATATATTGGCTACAGATTTTACTGAACGTTACTATTGAACCTTCTCAAAACAGTGAACCGAATGAAGTCAGGAAAAATATAAATAAAATCAAAGGAATGGCAATGGTCTTCCAAAATTCAGCTGAATCATTAAGGCAAATAAATGGTTTGATTGGACACCACGTTTCAAATTTTAAAACCGAAGGAAGTAGTAAAGTCACAGTTTAGGATACCGTTACAACGAACAATTTATTGTTTCCGTCGCGTACCGGACCTCCAAACACAGAAATAAATATACCGTGGTGATCAGCGCGACGAGACGATCAAAACGGTATACAGATGCTAGTGGTACGATCATCCGATCGAAAGTCGATAATCGGTACCAGAAATGCTGCTATTTTGCCAGAATTAATATAAACGGAGCAATAGAAATCCAAATTTGATGAAACGAAGACTGATGTTTCACTCAGAAGATGATTTAGAAATTTACTGTATAAAATATTCAAGTTTGGAAAACATTTTATTTTCATCAATAATTAACTGACTTAAATTGAAATAGAATTTCACAAGAAAATAAACTTTAATATTATCAGATGAAAATTTACCAGTTGCTATATTAAAATAGACGTATTCCAAATAATAAATTTTTATTTCCAAATTTTATTGTTTAAATTTCACAAAATTTCAATTAATTTAATAAATAAGATCACTAAAAATTATGGGTCGTTACACTCTCCCCCACTCAAAACTTTTCGTCCTCGAAAAGAAAGGAGGTAGAAGAATAGAAACAACCAGAAAGAAAAATAGATTGAAAGTTAAGATTAAACAATTAATTTAAAACTATATAAATTTTACTTGAAATATTCATTTGAAACTTCATTTGCAATTCAATTATCTTTAATACTTTAATATTTTTCAAACCCACTTGTACAATTTCTTACTTCCTTTATAAATACCATTTATATGTTTAAATAACACTTTTATAAATATATGAAAATTATTTGAAAACAATTATTTACATCATTAGTTATATTTACAAAGAAGCTATCTGAAAACATTAATCCATAATTCATAACTTTATTAATTTATCTCAAGATACTTTCAAATATTATTAATAAATAAATAATCATTTACTTTAAAAATGTCTTATTTAATTTATAACTTCTAAAATATTTATAACACTAAAATTTCTATTGAACCATGTAGTATATAAATAAAAATATTAAAAATATATATATATATATATATATATATATAAAATCAACAAGGAAAACAAGGAGGATTTGGAAAACAGATGATGAGTGAATGAATAAGGCTGAGCAAATAAGGTAGATTCAAAAGAATAGTATCAGCAAGAATAATTTTTTTTTTAGAACCATAAGTGTTTTGATTCCAAATATTGATACAAAATTTTCTTTGTTGGAAATACTTTTATTATAAAATACCTTTATAACGAAACAAATTTTCTTTCGAAAATACTTTTATAACTCGATGTTTCAACAAGTTTATCCTCGTTCCTGCAGACTCTGGCAGTGCGTTGATCAGGCGCAAAGCTAGAATTCTCCAGGTACTTAGTAGACTTGTTCCAACACCCAGTGAAAATACTGGAAAACTTTTAAAAACAGATATGGAAAGTACAATCCAAACAGAAAACAAACAAAAACTTTGTCTAACCATGGTTCGCAGATACACAACGGTTACGCCTGGTTCCCCCAGGAAACAATCCATATCCGTAAGCTTTCTCAGCCCTGCGAGTTACGCCATGATGACTAGTAGAATGCAGGATACACAATGGTTACGCCTGGATCCCCTAGGAAACAATCCGTACCCCCAGGCAAGTCTCAGCCAAGCATTTGCGCTACTATTCGCGACCTACATAGATGCAGGATACACAATGATTACGCCTGGATCCCCCAGGAAACAATCTGTACCCCTAGGCAAGACTTAGCCAGGCAGTTGCGCTATGCAGTCGCGCTCGTAAGACCATGGGTAACGCCATGGAATTCGAAGGACACTCGAGTATCATATCTGGAAAACCAAAAATCAGAGAGAATAATATCGATAGAATGAATCCAAGATGTGGCCACAAATCGGATATCAAGCAGAAGGCACTTTCCATATCTTTACTTCGAAAATATGTATCATATAGTACCTTTTCAAATCACTTTCAAATATCGTACTTATATAAAATCCATTATATATAAGATTTAATTTTCAAATCAAATACTTTCCAAAATCAATAGTATATCAAATCATACTTATATAGACTTCAATTATATAAGATTTCACTTTCAAATTGAGTACCTTTTCAAATCTATAGTTTTCGAATCAATTTCATACTCATACAAATCAATTTTATATAAGTTCGACAACTCCCAAATCAAGTGTTTAGTAACATAAGGTTCTCAATTTCAATTTGTTTCAATATCAGTTCAATTTCAAAATCATATACAATTTCACCAAAATATTTCTTCTCAAATTAATTATCTTTAGTTTCAAAGTTTTCAAAATAATAGATTTAGAAAATAAATCCAAATTTCCAAATCAATAATTTAAGTCAACCAATTCATTTCCAAAATCAAATGTTTTCATAATCAAATTATACTTACGTAAGGTCTATCTTATATAAGGATCAAAATTTTCAAAATAAATTTCGCTGTATGAAGAGCCATATGGGATTTGAATGTCTTTGCTTTTATGGGTTATATATCTTTGTATTTTATATTGGAAATTTTCCTTTAGTAAGCAAAGATATTCTAACCCGACAACTTTCAATTTCAGCATCAAAATATATCACCGATATTAGAATATAAGATGTAAATACGTCATCATTTCGCAAAATCACATTTGATCGCTCGCTCGATCACACAAGTTCGCTTTCGAACTAGTATTGTCCATTCGACTTCCCTAATGCGGATTTCGATATGGTTTCTCGACTAGAAGCCATCAGTCTCCTTGCATAGCCATATACTGTGATAGAGAATTCTAGAATCGAGCCCAAAATCCATATCAAATATTCGCCATCAAGAATCGAATGAAAATCCTAACACGAAATGGTGTAATTCACCTCGAACTTGTGTACTCAAACTTGGATCAAATTAATTATGCAAATAAAACAGCATACGTACAACTTATATATTTATTCCAACTTGTTAAACATATAGTTTCATAAAGATGTTACTAAGTTAAAACATTTAACTAAACTTTATTCAAAATATTTTGAAGACCAAATTCTTTTCAAAACATTTCAAATCTAAATTTCATATTAGAAAAATTCAAAATAGCCTTATTCATATACTTAACAAAACAGTTTCAACTTATTTAAATCATATTACTTCATACTTAAACATTCGAAACAAATTTATATACTTTATCAAATAATTCATACTTTTCAAATTTTCTTAGCTTTGAAAAGTTAACCTTGATTTGGAAGTGCTCGAACCTTCAAAAATAGTTGAAGAAATCATTTTCAAATTCAAGAGTTGGAAATCAGCAACAAATCAGTAAATCAATTTTAATAGATAGGGTTATATCAAATCCGAAACTCGAGGACTGAACACCAGCTCATTTCAAATCGTTTCAAATATATATATTTATATATACATATATCTTTCGAATATTAAATCTTACTTCGGAATTTGAAATCAAAATTGGTTTCGCAAAATCACTCGCGTAGCAATGCTACTAAAGTGGCCTCTCCCCCACTCTGAAACTCGAAAATCAATGTCGATGATGCGTGCACTCATCACCGAAATTATTTTCCAGCGACATAAGTGAGTTCTGGACTTCTATTTTCTCAAACTTCTTTTGAAATTTCTTTGAAATCATTCGAAACTTATTAAAATCATTTGAAACATTTCTTATTCGGAAAATACTTTTAAATCATATTATTATTATATATTTCAAAATCTTAAAACCAATT
Organism: Allium fistulosum; assembly: GCA_030737815.1. Lineage (NCBI taxonomy): Eukaryota > Viridiplantae > Streptophyta > Magnoliopsida > Asparagales > Amaryllidaceae > Allium > Allium fistulosum. The sequence goes on from CM060907.1 coordinate 1,106,682,625, forward strand.
TCAAAATACCGGAGTTCAATTCTTGAATTTCAAATTTAAAATCCTTCAGTCATAAATCATTTTTAGATAAATCAAATTTCTTATATAAATTTTTTCAAAATTACAAATCCTTTCAAAACTTCAAATTCTCATTTTTAAAAGGTATATATAATCTTTATCGAAAACATTTCACTTTTATATATAGAATATAATCATACTTATCAAAATAACAATTTCGGTTTAGAAAACAATTTCTAGAATACAAACAAACCCGATTTTCAAAGGATGATCTAAGAATGGATTTCAAACAAAGATAGAGATTTAAATTAGAGGAACTCTTAATCAAATAGAATTATGATTCAAAGATAAGCTCGACCGAAGATAAGATAATTAAATTTAAAAATAGAAGATGAATATACTTATATAAATCGCGGATGACCCTAGGGTCAGCCATGACTTCAGGAACAAGATCGATGCAGAATTCCAAGAAAAATCAACATTCGATCGCAAGAGATAGCGGCATCTAAACCAAAGATATAGAAATCTCCGGTGAATCAATGCCAATTGTGAAGGAGTTTCACCCTTCACAAATCATTCAAAGATTGGTGGGATCCTATTCTCATAGAGATCACTCGATGTGGAGTCGTAGGATACTCCAAAATCAAAAGAATAGAAATAGGGAGTGACAAGAATAAATTTTGGAACCGCAAGGAACGTTCCAAAGTTCAAAGGAAATCAAGTCAAAAGGAAGAGGTTCAAACTCGAACGAAAGTGATTCTGTAAATAAATTTACTATATATGCTAAGTTTTGCCTAGAGCCAAAGCTCTGATACCAACTGTAATGACCCGGTATTTTGGACCATTCAAATCGACAATAAATCCACACATGTCTGACTTGAATAATTCAAAATATCAGATTGTTAATTTAAATTTGGCAAAACTCAGCATATGCAGTAAAGAAATCAATCACAGAATCACAAACATAGAGTAATACAATAATACGCAGCAGAAAAGATAAAATAGTAGTTCATGAAGCTACTATATAAACATCAGAGTTAGGAATAAAATACAACAGAATATCTCAAATGCAGTGAAGTCTCCAGTACAACAGATGACTTCTCTGAACAAATCAACTAGAAGAGCTGAAAGCTGAGGCGATAGTTGGATCTCCAAAGGAAGCTCCAAACTCCACAGGTGAGTCTCAAATGCTGTATCACTCGGTCTGACCCGAGCATAAAGTGTAACGACCCAGAATTTTGAACGAATTAAATTGAAAATATTTAATTAATTTTAAATATTTGAACGGTAATTAAATTTGAATCCCCAATACATCTTTGAATTTGGCGATTAAATCTTAAAATTTAATCTATTGAATTGAATAAAAATTTATATCTTCAATTTTAAGTTGAAGAAAAATATTTCGAAAGCTTTTAAAATTCGTATTGATAATACTGAAGATAACAGAAGCTTCAGAATTGAGTTTGGAAACAATTTGATCAGTTTTGAAATTAATTGTTTGAACCGATATTTAAAAATAGTCATTTTTCAAACAGTCTCGGAATTCGACGAAACCAGTTCCATTGGATCCGTAATATTGAATGATTGTCGGATTTCAAATTTCGTAGCATTCGGATTCATTGTGTGATCGTACGAGATTAAAACGTCTGGACAATAATTAATCGATTTAATTTAAATATAAAATTTATACACAAAGCAGTAGCTACCCTAGTATCTGATTTCCGTCGACCTAGTTGTCTCCTCTCGTACAAGACAACATTATCTCGTTCTTTCCCCTTCTTCTGTTTCCTTTCAAATTTAAAAGCAGATACATTCATAAAGAAATATGGCCGACCAAATAATATCGCCTACCACTACCTTCTCTTCCTCTCCTTCTTTTGCTTAAGCAGCCGAGTCTCCTGCTACTTTATCTTCAAAATCGAAAGAGATATAGGGTCTTACTTCATCAATTCAAAATCGAAATCAATCTCACAAATAAAAAGAAGAATGCGACTTTCCCTCTTTTGAAAAGTAATGGCCTGCGAATTCTTTTTCACCTCTTTAAATAAATCAAATCACAGCTGATCTAACTTGTCCTCTCTTCGTTCCTTTTCATTCGAACGACAATCGAGTCGCGAGAGGCATCGTGGGGAATCGAACAGCGGCGGTGAGTGGTGTTGGCGTTCGCGAGTTCTGGTGCGATCAAAGGCCGTGATATCTAGGGTTTTGGAGTGTCGAACTCGAGTCGATCGCGAGTTCGTTCGCAGTTGGTGGCGGAGGTTGAGTACGAAAATGGGGTCGCGTGCGATGTCGTGTGGGCGAGACGAGCAGCGCGGCATAGCATTGGAGGAAGAGACTGTCGAAGTCGTATCTCTTCAGGCGACGATGTCGCGTGGAGGTTGCGATAGTTAGGGTTGCGTTCGCACGTGCATTTGGGTTTGATCGAGACAATGGTGATGGAGGTGGTTCGTCGCCAGAGTTTTGCTGAGGTATTCGAATTGTGTATTTTTTCTCAGTACTTAACTCCTGTTATATTTTTTTTTGAGATGAAAGTTTGACTAGCTAAATTATTAATTTAAAAGTTGTTAATTAATTAACTGATGATACTAGGTTGTTAAAAAGCTAAATGGATTTGTTAGAGTAATAATATTAATCAGTTATATACTATTTAAAAAGGTGGTTTGGGTTACTGGCATATTACAGTATTTGCTTTAAAAGGAAAAAAATTATGTATAAACCTCTTACAGTAAGCTATAGATAAAGTTGAGATAAAAAAATTAGATTTTTAAATTTATATAGGTTATTTTCAAAGAAAATATTTTGTTAGAAAGAAATTAGTTAGAAAAGATAAATTGCTAGTTTATTTTGGAGATAATTTAGTTAAGTAAAATTGTTAAAAGAAAATTGGTTTAAAAGGAACTATCAGATAATGAAATCACAGATGAATCAAAATTATCAAATGAAAATTTATTATTCGATTGATTCGAATTTTAATAAATTGTATAATTGTTTATACAAGGTTAAGAATGGAAGAAAACAAACTGAGATGGAAATGGATGGCAAATTAAAAAGCTAAGGTGAGATCTTTCTCACTCAAAATAAATTTTGTATGACAGTTATTTATTGACTGATTGCTGCTATTTGGATGTGATATTAGATATAGTAGGATATATCTATATATATAGCACTATATACATATTGGCATATGTATATATTGAATTGATGATTTCCCGCCTCGTATAGCGGATGAGACCCTATTGCGCCGTTAGTAAGCGGATATATTATAAAAACCCATATACCACGATATTCCACCTCGAAGTGGAATTGGTATTGTGCTAACGTCTGTGGATGCAGGGAAACAGGTTGGAGGGATCCAACTGGATTCCTCAACAGTATTTATTTATTTACAGATATTGATGTATATTATGTTATCATATTGATATATGATGTTTGTTGTTGTGATTGACCAATTGGTGCTGTAGCATCATCGGATTCAAGTTTTGGAATTTAAAAATAACGACCTTTACTTTAAAAGGATTTTAAAGTGATTTTTGAAAGTAGACGTTTTATTGAATTGTTGAATTGATTTATTTTAAACAAATAAACGTTTAAAATTTTAAAGTTATAAAAGTTAGGATTTTTGTGAATTATGACCGTAAGGTGATTTTTGAAATAAATAGTTTAAGCAATTTATAAAATGGGTTGAACTGAGATTTTTTGAATTTTTGTGAACAGTTTATTTAAAAAGATTTATAAAAATTGATATTTATAAATCAAATATTGGAATTATAAAACGAGTTTTTATAAGTGTTAAAAATGAAATATTTATGGAATTCATAAGTAAATGAAATTTATAGATTTATAAATTGTGAAGTTATAAAATGGATGAAACTGTCGAATAGGAGATTTATAAGAAATTAACTTATAAATTGGATTTTTGCCTTTAAAAGGAATATTGATCGAATTTGTTAATAAAAGAGATTTATTAAATCAAAGTTGTTATGAATTATGAAGATGAATTTATAAACGTTGTTTTATAAATTCGAAAATAAATCAAATTTGATTGATTTTAAATATAGAGATTATTTAGGGAATTTTATCCACGATTTTGGACAGTGGATAATTCTTGAAATAAATGTTGTTATAGTAAATGATTTCCGAAAGGAAATGTTTTGATGTAATATTGGGATTTATATATCTATAAAGATTCGAATCCCTATACTAGTGATTTTGAGTCGTCGTAACGATGTTTTACGTAACATTCGTTTTGACTCAAATAAATGTTGTTATAGTAAATGATTTACTTAAAGAATGAAATTATACTTAATTTTGATTTTAAGTATATCGAATATTTTCAAATGTTGAAAATGAATAGATTTGTGAATTGCTTATTATTAAATAAGTATGGAATTGCTTTTCCAATATGAAACGAAGGGTTTGAAACTTTATCTTTTAAAGATAAATTTAAAAGTGAATATTTGAAATTTGTTTTCAAATGGTTAAGTGTGGAAATTTTATATCTAGTAAAGATATTTTGGGAGATTAAATAATTTGGAAAATTATTTGGAATCTGATGATGTTGCGCATCTTTATTGATAGTTAAATAACCGACTATCAATAATTACCTTGAGTAGGTATTTGTTGTGAATTGGATGAATTTGAATGCCACACTTATTTTTAAATAAGCGCTCACTATTCGGGTTAGCCGGGAAAGGACCATGGGGTCGTATAACCCATTCCGAATATGTGATACGTCGTTATGAATTGCATTCGAAGACCGGTGTTGAAGACCGGATATTTTTGAAAACGGAAGGATTACCGTCGAGTTACTCTACATCGGCTGATCTCCGATTTAGAGGTTTTATCACCCTTAGTGACGGGAAGTCCGGACGTGATTACAAAATTATCCGGATATGCAAGGGCTTCGTGAGAAGTGCCTTCGGTTCTGTTCGATCCCGGAACAGACTTGTATGGATTGTATGTCTGACGTTACAATTTGAGATATAAAGCTTTCAAATACATTTCTGTTGGTGGCGGAGAATTTATTCTCTTAGCTTAACACCCTTCTCTGAGACGTACGAGCTCAGAGGTTATGTAGTTGAAATTTATCAGCGATATACTCCCAATTTGGTAACGTGGCATACTGAGTGTTGCTGTGAAATGATCAGTGTTTGATCATTTGCGATATGATCATTTGTTTGATCTTATATCTTTGTGATCATAGGTTGATCATTTGTTTGACCCGAAGCATGGCTTTGTAGAAAGCGTAGCTTTGTGGACGATACTTCATCGAGCCTCACACCCCGGAAATGGTCGAAACAGGAAGGATGCAGCAAGGTTCTAGGGAGTAGCGCCCCTTAGTGTATGTCATTCCTTCTGGATAGAGGTGGTATCATGGTATGGAGCCCAGATACTTAACCTATGTGGTTGCTGCATTATTATTTTGATGTGGTTTGTTGGAAATCGGGGATCCTCGGGAAGATCGGTTACGATCGGGGGATGACATATGCGTCGTCAGTAGTTACCTATTTTTGCAGAGGTAACCTGGCCTTGTGTTGGCAGAGATCCGGTTAGGTTCTCGGGTCGTCTATTCCAGGGACGTACCCATCGTGGATAGGAAGTTCCTTAGCCTGACCATTTGTTGGAAATCCAAAGAAACAATACGAGCCTTGTACGGTTGTAGTTGTAGAACCTATCATTCACTTATGGTGGCGCCCCACTGTTTGGATGGTAGCTATAGTAGGCATAGTTCGAAATGTCTATGCTGGCTAAGATTTATATTATACTTTCGAAATGTTTTCTACACTATGCACTAATAATAATATCAAAAATGATTTGATTTTGCGTAGTAAGCATCTTTGACTATCATAAGAAGAAATCTCCTCCAATTCTGCGTTTGCATTGTGTGTGTGGCGGGAGGTCTTATGGTAGTTTCATTTTCCAAAAGCATTGCGAATTTGTTTTATCTTCTTTGTGAAAAATAACTGTTTTACGATCTCACACCAGTCACCATGACTGACTCGGAGTTTATTGTTCCCTTCTAAACTCTGGGTGCCCACCAATTTCCACACGGGCAGCCTAGAGTTATGTTATCAGGATATTCTGGAGCTTGGAGATAAGCTGGATGACGAGACGTAGTATTTGTATCTGATATTATTTATTCTGCTGTGTATTCTGTATGAGGACAAGTTTATATAACTGTCCATTGTTGTATATGACTCTGATGATTGATGTATGTATAAACTGATATAGCTCTTTGTTTTAAAAGACTAGTGTTTATTTATTATATATTGTTCCGCTGCGATATGTGAGATTCTGATATTGTTTCTGCTTCTGATGTTGTTCTGCTGTTCTTCTCTATTTTCTTCTTCTCTTCTTCTTTTTCTTCTACCTCTTCTTTCTAAAACCATCACTATTGGAGTTTCCGGCACTCGATTGCTCGGCAGTCGATAAAGTGAGTATCGATGTCGAATTTTCGAAAGTCGAAAATTTCGGTATGTGACATAAAGCAAAACACAAAACACTCGAGTCAGGATTAACATTCTTATATTAATAAATCCAACTCAAGTGAAATATCAACTAAAATACAAGTAACTTAAAGGATGTTTGGGATAACCATCCTCTAAGGATCCATGGAACTATCTACAATGTAGAAATATACACTATAACACCGTGGTCATTTCAAATTAATTTATGCTTCAAAACCAAAATATCATTTTCATTTCAAATATATTTATTTTCCAAAATAGTATATAGATTAAATAATTTATAAAGTAAAGTATTTATAATTTCCTCAAGTCTCACAAATCAACTCAAATTCCAAATCCAAATTTATTCAAAGCTCAAATCATCAATTCAATTCAGTTCTCAATAGACCATTTAAATTTCAGTATATTTCAAAGCTTTAATATTCAACATTTTCAAAGTTAAATTTAACCGTTTCATATAGCTCTTGATTTAACTTCATTTTTATTATTTAATCAGGGAATATTCACTTAATAAATTCAATATCATTTAACTAGCCTTAAATTACATTTTTACTAAATATTTCCTTAAATTTATTTAAACAAGAAATATTCATTAAATTACTTAAATCAAACCCAAGTTATAAATCATATCTTAAATCTCAATTTCAATAAGTTTCAAATCGGTTTAATTAAATAAAATTCTTTAATGAATACAATTTCAACTAAATTCAAATTATCTTCCCAACCTTAACTTATTCAAATTATTACCAAAATCTATTTTGAAATATAAATTTTATACTTAACATATTATATGTATTAAATCCATCTTAATTAAATTAAATATCATTATTAAATCTATATATATCATTACCATTTATATATAAAAATTTAAGAATCAACATTTATTAAAACCATATATTTCTTTTCAAAACCATAGAATTTATTTCCAAAATATTTATATATATATGGACGAACGGTGTCTATATATATCTATCATATGGTTAAGTGATACGGATATTTATCATTTCAATCCGTAATTTAAATATATACGGGTAGATATCATTTCAACCCGTAATCCCAATTCCAATTCAAATGAAAATCGCTTGGGTTTATCATTTCAACCCATAACGATTTTCTCCTATTCTAAAGTCCGTTCGGGTATGTATCATTTCAACCCATAGTGAATTCTATACTAACAGGGAACTTGCAGAGTGATAACAGATAATATAAAATACAACAACAGACATATGTCATCAATAACAATATAATATAAACAACATGATATGGTGTCATATCCCACAGGTGAACAGTTACAGATAAAAGCATATATAACAATTTAAATAACTACAGCAGCATATTTCAATTGTCGTTTCAATTGAAATCAAATTTAATAAATATAAGAATATTAATCGTGAGTGATTCCTCACCTTTCGAGGCTAGAGAGTTTTGACAATAGAATGAGCTATGAATTCCAAAGCAGAACAAGATTGGCACGAATTTGACGATCAAAGCAAGGCTGGAATAGATGAAAACAGATCGAATCAGTTTTGATACAACTGAAAATATATACATTATTATTATATTGTATATATATAATTTCAGTATTTAGTTTAAGACGAATATTAAAATAATATAAAAGTATCAAAATCATATTTTTATATAAAAAAAACTCAAGTATTAAGGATCAAAGATATATATATATTTTTATACTTAAAATCATTAAGGTCAAAATACATATCATTTCCAAAATCTTGTATAAACTACATTTTTTTCCAAACTACATATATATTTACAGTACATGTGTATGCAGACCTTATGTATGACATATATGTATAAAATCAACTATTTTATAAACTAATACATAACAATACATAAACTAAACCCACATATCCTTACGTATATAAACTAATATATGACCAATCGGCATAAGCTACCGTGCCAACTTCTATGTGTAAATACTTATTATATTATATATGCATAAAAAAATAAAAATAAAAATTGATGCATGCTACTAAAATATATACCACTTGCCTACGTACAGCAGAGTATATATGTGAAAACTATTATAAATCGATACATGAAATCAATAATTTAACTTATAAAATAAAACACATACTAAAACCAATAACACGAATTATATAAGTTTAACTTTTAAAATCTTATGCATAGACAACAACAAATGTTCAGCGAACTAAAATCTACATAGGTAAGGAAATGTTAGATCTAGAAGGCCAAAATAAGAATCATTATGAAAAGTTTACTCAAAATAAATGTAAGCACATAAATATGCAGACTAAAGCTTACATATACTAATATATACAACATTGTATACTAATATATACCAAAACTGTTTCAACAATACTTATATACATATGTATATATATACATATAAAATTATATAACTTTTATAAATATCTAGAAATCCACCTAACTCATATATGCAGACTTACTAATATCACATAAATGTATAAAACATAAAATATATTATAAAATATTATATAACATCAAATATATTATAAAAATACCGTATAATATGTATGTGTCAAACGATTACTTATATATACCCACCCATCTCAGTGCTTACCTGTCTATAAATAACAAATGTATACTTATATTCAAATCTTAGAAAATATAAATAAAATATATGTAAACAATTTCCTCTACACAAAATAAAATATCTTACACAAATTTTTTTTATATATATATAAAGCACAAGGATGGTTAGCCTAGAGGCTAAAATGCTCGGCCACCTGCTGCATTGGCTCGACCCGGCTAGGCAAAGTGATGGGTCATGACAACTCGGCCATGGGAAGTGGTGATGAAGTGATGGTCACGGCAATGCTTTGGTGAGGTGATGGTGTCTGGAACAGTGGGTTGAAGCGCGAGAGAGGAAGAGAGGGGAGACCGGGTTATCTTGGTTGCTGCTCGTGGCCATGGTGGGAGAGAGATGAAGGTGTGGTGAGGCCGGCTGTTCGCGAGGTGGTGGGTTAATCATCACGGTAGTGGCTGGCCACTTCGGAAGGAGGAGTGGTTAGGCGGAGCAGATGGTAGTTTGCTCGGTGGGAAAAATGGTGGGTTTGGGCGAACGTTGGTGGCGGGGTCAAGTGTGTGGTTGGGGTTTGGGTGATCACGCGGCCAGAAGCTTGGTCGAGGGAGGGGGTGGTGGTGAGCTGGCGAATAGTGGGTTGCCATTGATGTGGCACATGTGAGAGCCAGAGACAAGAGGAGATTGGGAAAGTGAGTAAGATGTAGTTTTTTTTTTCAAGTGGAAGAAGTTGACAGGCTCCAGAAAAAAGTAATTGAATATAAATTGGTTTATGAGTTTTCAAGCGAACATAATGCAGAAGAGACAGAGAAACCGACCATTGAAATAAATTGAAATGATGGTAATGGCTGGCCATAGATTTCTACAAATAATAAATGCTAGTAGTTGTTGTTTCGGCAATTGTAACAGCTGGCTATAGATAACAATATATTGGCTACAAATTTTACTGAACGTTGCTATTGAACCTTCTCAAAACAGTGAACCGAATGAAGTCAGGCAAAATATAAATAAAATCAAAGGAATGGCAATGGTCTTCCAAAATTCAGCTGAATCATTAAGGCAAATAAATGGTTTGATTGGACACCACGTTTCAAATTTTAAAACCGAAGGAAGTAGTAAAGTCACAGTTTAGGATACCGTTACAACGAATAATTTATTGTTTCCGTCGCGTACCGGACCTCCAAACACAGAAATAAATATACCGTGGTGATCAGCGCGACGAGACGATCAAAACGGTATACAGATGCTAGTGGTACGATCATCCGATCGAAAGTCGATAATCGGTACCAGAAATGCTGCTATTTTGCCAGAATTAAGATAAACGGAGCAATAGAAATCCAAATTTGACGAAACGAAGACTGATGTTTCACTCAGAAGATGATTTAGAAATTTACTGTATAAAATATTCAAGTTTGGAAAACATTTTATTTTCATCAATAATTAACTGACTTAAATTGAAATAGAATTTCACAAGAAAACAAACTTTAATATTATCAGATGAAAATTTACCAGTTGCTATATTAAAATAGACGTATTCCAAATAATAAATTTTTATTTCCAAATTTTATTGTTTAAATTTCACAAAATTTCAATTAATTTAATAAATAAAATCACTAAAAATTATGGGTCGTTACAGTTGTTGTCAGGAGATGATAATATTTAGTATCATTGATTAATGGTTGAATTAAACTAAAAACGAATACTTTATGAACTCTATTTCACGAAACGTTCAATAATTAAATTAAACTGAAATCTAATTTCAATAAGAATTGTTTGCAATAACCAAGATGTAAAATCGAATATTTTCATAACAAGGTAATGAAATTGTATAAGTATATTTATAATATAGCTTATAAATAGAAGAGATTTAAAAGTAGAGAATTTCAAAATTTAAATCCCGTTGCTTTCTAATTTGTTTTCAAAGCTTTCAAAATTAATAATAATATTATTTGGAAGTGTTTTGACTAGTAATATATTTTGAAAAGATTTTTTAAAGAAATAAAAGCATCGAACTCGCTTTAGTCGCTGGGAAATAATTTTAGGGATGACTACAACATCGCCAGTATTCATTTTCGAGTTTCTAAGTGAGAATTGCCACCAAAGGAAATTTATTTTAGGTTAAAACAAGTTTTGATTGTGAAAATATTCCAACTATGATTTGATAAAGATATGAAAATAGTTTTTGAACTTATAAATTGAAAATAGTATAGATAAGAAATAAGTTTATAACTTTTGAATTTGAATAGGAAAGCAAAAACTAAATTTTAAAAATGATTGAACATTAATTCTGGTTAAGCAAACAAAATGAAATTTGAATTTGAGATATGAAATAAAAGAATTAACCTAAGAAATGTTAAATAAATTGAGTTGGTGAAATGAAGTTTAACTCAAGAAGCTTAAATTAAATGAATTGTATTTGAAATGAATTAGATAAAATAATGAAATGAAATTTTTAAATGAATCAATTTGTATAACTTATAGATTTGAGAAATATTAAGCTAAAATCAAAATTTAAATTTGTTAAATGTGAATGATAAAAAGAAATTTTTTTTACTTAAATAAAGTTAAGTAATGGATTAAATGAAATAATGTTTAATTTAATAAAGATTAAATGAATTGAATTGGATTTGAATTGAACTAGATGAATTAGTAAAGTGAATTAATTCCACGTAAGATATAAAATAAATTAACAGAACGAATGTGAACTTGAATTAAAAAATGAAATGCAATTTGGGTGTGAAAGAAATTGAATGAGAATAAATAGGTGTAAGTAAAATTTATATGAGTAATTGAATTTGATTTAAATTGGATGTAAATAAATTGAATGCAAATGGAATGAGTTTTAATAAATTGAATGGTAACTAATTGAATATGAAATGAATTGTAAGATGAAGGTTAACTTAAGAAAAGTTGAATGAAATTGATTGTGATAAAAAGAAAAATTTATTAATTTGATTTATAAAATAAAAATTTACTTAAGTAAATTAATAATAAACTAATGAAGTGAATCATTTTATAAAATAAAATTTATTTAAGTAAAATTATTAATATGAATTGAATTAACAAAATGAACTAATGAAGTGAATCGAAGAATTAATATGAACTTAGTTATGAAAAATAAACATAAGTTGCATTTATAAAATGTTTATAATAAACTTAAATGGCATTATGAAATGGTTTATAAATGATATTAGTATTAAAGAGAATATACTAAGTGGCAACGAAATAAAATTTAATTCAAATAAGATTAAATGAAATGATTTATAAAATGACTCAAAAATGGATTTATATGGAATATGTTGAACAAAAAGTGAAATAATTGAAATTTGAATAAATTAAATATAAATGAAATAGATGTAAATAAATTTGAAGCAAACCAATTAACTGTTAATAAAAATTGGATGTTAATAAGAAATGATAGTGTATAACTTAATTATTGATATTGAAAAATGTAAATTGTGATGATTATGAATTTGAATATTAATAATAATTGTGAATGGTTTCTTTTGTTGCAAATCATTGTTATTACGGCTTTTGATTGCATATGATTGTTATGGTTGTGTATTTGTGCTCGTGTTTGTGGTTTGGATTCAGAATTTATGTTATATAGTCTATTTAAATCATACATGTTCTATATCTTATTATAAGTGACTAATGTTCTAAATTGAGTTGAGATAGGTACATACGAAGACCGTTTGGACGTATACGTGGATTTTATTTGCTTTTGCTTGCTTAATATGAGCGAACTCGCTCATGTTTGTAACGACCCAGTATTTTGAACCATTCGCATCCGCACATGTCGGACTAGAATTGCTCAAAACAACAGATTGTTAATTTATATTTAGCAAAACTTAGTAGATACAGTAGATAAATCAATCACGAAATCACAGACATGGAGTATTACAACAATAAGCGGCAGAATAGATAAATAGTAGTTCATGAAGCTATTATAAAACATCAGAGTCTGAAACCAAATACAACAGAATCTCAAATACAAATGAATCTCTAATACATAAGCAACTGACGAGTCTAAACATAAATGACCAGAATAAACTGAAATAACTGAAAGCTAGATTGTAACGACCCACTATTTTGGACCATTCAAATCGACAATAATCCACACATGTCCGACTTGAATAATTCAAAATAACAGATTGTAATAAAATTTGGAGCAAATAAAATCAAACACAGAATCACAGACACAGAATATTAGAATAACTCGCAGCGGAAATAAAATATCATAGTAGTTCATGAAGCTACTATATACAAACTCTCAAAAACATATACAAAATGTCATAGTTTAAAAATGGATATAATAGATATTAGGATACATAAATCAATAATACAGAGACAATAGCGAATAGTAAATAACTGGATTAGAAGATAAGAAATAACAGATGGACAAATAAGCTCCAGCAAATCTCTAGATCCAGAAGATAAATTCCAAAGCTGTGATTCTCAGCTGACCCGAGTGTAAACAAAAACACAAAACACTCAAGTCAGGACATATATACTTATGCAATGTAAACCAACTCAAGTGAACTATAATAGCAATGCATAATAACTTAGAGGATGCTTGGGATCGCCCATCCTTTAAGGATCCATAAAACCATCAATTAAGCAGTTATATCAATATCACAGAAATGTCCATATCGAAATAAACCATGCAACTAACGGTGTTAATGTGCATCACAGCCATCATCAGGAAATCAAATGACATACAGAGAAGTATACCCGTGGTTATAGTATTTCAAAATAATATTTTATATTTCAAAAATTTAATATCATTTCAAATCCAAATCTTTATCAAAATAAAGATTAAATCATTTACAAACCATCTCAATATATTACAATACCATATCCTTTCAAAACTACCTTTCAAATCTTTATTTAAATTCAAATTCAATTATCAAATTTAATACCCTTTAAAATTCCAAAATATCATTCATTTATTATCTTATCAAATCACCCTTTAAATAGTTTTCCATTTAAACCATTTAAAAGTGAAATTTTTATTCTTTCAAGTCAAGTATTCAATTTCCAAAGTTTCAAATCATTTTGAGTTCATTTACTAGGTTAAAATCCATAAACATTGAAAATTTCAGCCTTTTACAGCATTTAGAAAAGGCTGTTATAAGTTATATTTGAAAACATTTTATTTCAGCAAAGACAACACTTTAAAACTGCTGTTACATCTCATTTTTGTTGAAATTTACTTTAAAACAGCAAAGACAGCATTTCAAGAAATGCTGTAATAGCTCAGGTTCAAAAACAAGGGTTTTACTTAATTTCAGAAAAGACAGCATGCAGCTACAGCAGTTTACAGAACTGCTGTAATAGCCCTTTATTAAGTTCTTTAGCCTTTACATTTACTACAGCAACTACGACATTTCAGAAATGCTGTAATAGCCTCTTTTTACTAAGTTTTAGTTCAATTCTGAAATCATAGCATTTCTGAATGCTATTAAAAGTATTTTTCAGATTTTAGTGTATTTCCAGCCAATAATAAAATTCATTTTTAAACCCTTTTTATATTCTAAAAATCATGTTTTAACATTTAAAAATGTTTATATAATATATCCTTTAACACATGATTTTTATTAAATAAATCCGTTATAGTTAAATCGAATTTTAATGAATTATTTAACAAATTCAAGTGTAAATTTCTTTTCTTCACCTTTTTTAATAAATAAACTTAACACTTAAATTTTATTTCCAATCTCCAATAAATTTCAAATTTCCATTTTTATTTATATAACCTATTTTCTCATTTTAACCGAAATTCCAAAATTTTCTAACTTAAGTTATATTTTCAAAAATTCCATTTCTATTCATTTTCAACATTTTATCAAATTTTCATAACTTTACACTCTTAAACATATTTAAAATATTCAAAATACTTTATAAAAAAAACCACGGGCCTGTATATAGTTTTCTAACCTAGGTCAAGTGATACGGATATGTATCATTTCAATCCGCAGTTTAAAAAGCAAAAATCCGGGTTCTATTATTTCAAACCCGCAATCCCAAGTTAAAATAAAATAAATAAAAACCGTTCAGGCCTATCATTTCAGCCCATAACGATTTTTCCCTATTCTAAAATTCGTTCGGGTAATGTATCATTTCAACCCATAGTGATTCTATTCTACATGGAACTTGCAGTGTGATAAACAGATATAAAATGAACAGTATACAATATATAACAGTAACAGATGATATGACAGGTAATTAAACAGGTTTAACATCATATAAATAAATCATCACAGACAGTTATAACATCATATAAAATTCTACACATTCAATTGTTGTCGTTTCACAATTGCATAAGTATAAATGTCTAGTGAGATTTACTCACCTCTTTTGCTGGAGATGCAAGCTCAAATGACACAACACAAACCAGAACACAATGACAAAGCTATGAACTTGAGTGGAGAGCGAGATCCAAGTTATAGATCTTGTGTTACAACCCAAAACAAAACCAAAATAATAGTTAAAAATCAATACGATTGAATTTGAATAACTTTGAAACAAAAAGCAGTTTGAATACAAAACTTTTTGCCTTGCTTTCTCTACTTGTTTGCATGGCCTAGGGGATCAATTAGGTCAGGTTTGTACTTGGTTTGGATCAGGTATGGGTCTGGAAAAGGTAAGGCTACAAGGCATTGAAGTGGTGGAGGGGTTACTACACATGAATATGAAGAGGCTTATGCAAATAATGGGGTTTTGGTTCAACTTTTGGCTCGGTCTATGTCCCATCTAGGTTCGGCCATTTCATGTACAGGTCTGGACAGAGGTAGGAGGTGATGGTTAGGGGTGTGTCAAGGTGGTGGTGGAGCAATAGGAGGTGGCCAAGGTCATCTAAGGTGATGGTGATGAAGACTAGGTGGCCAGGCATGCTTTTTAAGGAGTTTTTGTGATGTTTTTGTGGTGTAGGCTCAACTAGATGGTCATGGCCTGATCTGGTCAGAGGGGATGGAGATGATAGGTGGTTGATGGTGAAGAGGAGGAGGTGGTGGAGGTGATGGACGAGGCAACTAGAGTGGAGAGCATGCAAATATGTGAAGAAATCATGGCCAAAACAAGGCAAAAGGAAGAAGAAAAAGTAGAAAAGAAGAGAGAGCCATTACCAAACCTTTCAGATCTGAGTTTGGCCGAAAATTTGTGATGTTGAGAAGCTTTTTCACGTGAAAAATGAATAGAAACTCATGGCTAATCAATAGAAAAGGAACGGCCAAAAATATGAAAAGGCAAGAAAGTGAAAAGTCATAGTTTATAAAGCTTTAGTCTCTTCGAATTTCCAATATCTTTTATACAAAATAAATAAAATAAAACTCAGTAAATAAAGTAAAAACAAACTGAAATAAAGTTAAGAAAAGAAAATAAATAATTAAATTTAAAGAAAATAGAAAAAGAATTAAAGAAATTGCTAAAAATTTGGAAACAGGGTTCAAAAATTTCAAATAAATCATCAGTAGCTTAAGGAAAATTCCAACTTCACTTTAAAATATTCTAAAACAAAATTTGAAGTAAAATAATTCATTTATATTTTCAAAATGAAATAAATAATTAGATTTAGAGAAAATAGAAAAATAAATAAAGAATTACTTTAATTAATTGAACTGGAAAAATTGTAAACAAATTACAGTTGACACTAGAAAATTTCAATAGCACATTTAAAAATGTTTTAAAACTAAAATATATACATAACATGTTATTTTACCCATATAAATGTAAATTGGAACATTACATGACAAAATAAAATATTATTTATATAATTTAAAATAAACAATTTTGTTAAATACAGCAAATTACACTCAATAGTTAAAAAGGCATAACTTTCACAATATAAATCGGATTTCAATGAAACGAAAAGCAGTATTCTTAAAATTTTATTTACTTTCATAATAAAAGATAAATTTCAAACTTTCAAACTTTCAAATTTCTAAATTAAAAGTCAACGTTTGACCATATTGACCAAAATTCACTTTTTTGGAAAATATTCTATTTATTCATGTTTGGAATTCTAATTCACATCAAAATCAAAATTTATATTTAAAATAACAAAATTTATCCATTTAAATAAATAAATAAAGTTTTCAAATCAGGAAATTCAATTTAAAATAATTAAAATATACAATTAAAATAATCACAAAATACAGGGTTGTTACACTCTCCCCCACTCAAATCTTTTCGTCCTCGAAAAGGAATGAAGTACGGAAAACACAGAAAAATAGAATGGAATAGGATTAAGACAAGATGCCAAGAAGATTAAAATTATACCTGATAACTGTTGTTACAGGTAAGTTTAACAAGGTGCAGAATAGGAATAGCTAGAAGGGAAAATAGGACGAAAGACAAGGATGAGCCATTAATTAAAATTGTTGGTTAAAGAGGTAAACAATATTTAAAACCTTTTAAAATCCTTTAGAAAGGAAATAACTGATCAAAGTATCCTTTATATAATATTTTATCAAAATACTTTTATAACTCGATGTCTTAACACGTTTATCCTCATTCCTATAGACTCTGGTAGTGCATTGATCAGGCGCAAAGCTAGAATTCTCCAGGTACTTAGTAGACCTGTTTCAACACCCAGTGAAAATACAAGAAAACTTTTAAAAACAGATATGGAAAGTACAATCCAAAAAAAAACAAAACATGTGGATCATGGATCGCGGATACACAATGGTTACGCCTGGATCCCCCAGGAAACATCCGTACTCGTAGGCCGCCCCCCAACCTTGCGATTATGCCATGAAGACTGGTAGTACCGCAGATACATAATGGTTACGCCTGGATCACCCAGGAAACATCCGTACCTTAGGCTCTCGCAGCCCCTGCTGATTACGCTACCAAGCAACCCAATAGATCGCAGATACACAATGGTTACGCCTGGATCTCCCAGGAAACATCCGTACCCATAGGCCGCCCCCCAACCCTGCGATTACGCTATGAAGTTGCGCTCGTAAGACCATGGAGATTGCCATGGAATTCGATGGAAACTCGAGTATCATATCCGGAAAACCAAAAATCAGAGAAATATCGATAGAATGAATCCACAATGTGGCCACAAAGCGGATATCAATCAGAAAGCACTTTCCATATCTTTACTTCGAAAATATGTATCATATAGTACCTTTTCAAATCACTTTCAAATATCATACTTATATAAAGTCCATTATATATAAGATTTCATTTTCAAATCAAATACTTTCCTAAATCAATAGTATATCAAATCACACTTATATAGACTTCAATTATATAAGATTTCACCTTTCAAACTGAGTACCTTTTCAAATTCAAGTTTTCGAATCAATATCATACTTATACAAACCAATTTTTATATAAGTTCGATAACTCCCAAATCAAGTTTTTAGTAACACAAGGTTCTCAAATTTCAATTTGTTTCAATATTAGTTCAGTTTCAAAATCATATACAATTCCACCAAATTATTTCTTCTCAATTAAATATCTTCAGTTTCAAAGTTTCCAAAATAATAGGTTTGGAGAATAATCCAAGTTTCTAAATCAATATAATTTAAGTCAACCAATTCATTTCCAAAATGAATGGTTTTTTTTAATCATTTTATACTTACATAAAGTTCATCTTATATAAGGATCAAAAAATTTCAAAAATAATAAATTTCGCTGCATGAAGAGCCATATGGGATTGAGCATCTTTGCTTTATAAAAGATTTTTAATTTAGAATAGTTTTGTATATAAATAGTTTGTTTAAGAAGAACAAAAGAAAAATGGTTTTGAAAAATGGTTTTAAATTGATAGTAGTTTTTCATAAAAGAAAAATTCCAATTAAATTACAAAGATATCCAACCCAACAACTTCCAATTTCAGCATCAAGTGTATCAATGATATTAGAATATAAGATGTACATATGTCATCATTTCGCAAAATCACATTCGATCGCTCGCTCGATCACACAAGTTTGCTTTCGAACTAGTATTGTCCATTCGACTTCCCTAATGTGGATTTCGATATGGTTTCTCGACTAGAAACCATCAGTCTCCTTGCATAGCCATATAATATGATAGAGAATTCTAGAATCAAGCCCAAAATCCATATCAAATATTCGCCATCAAGAATCAAATGAAAAATCCTAACACGAAATAGTGTAATTCACCTCGAACTTGTGTACTCAAACTTGGATCAATTCAATTATGCAAATAAAACAGCATACGTACAACTTATGTATCTATCCCAACTTGTTCAATATATAGTTTTATAAAGATGTTACCCAGTTAAAACATTTAACTAAATTTTATTCAGAATATATTGAAGACCAAATTCTTTTCAAAACATTTCAAATCTAAATTTCATATTAGAAAAAATTCAAAATAGCCTTAGTCATTTACTTAACAAAACATTTTCAACTTATTTAAATCATATTACTACATACTTTAAACCTACATACCAAACTTATACTTTTCAAAATTTCTTAGCTTTGAAAAAGTTAACCTTGATTTAGAAGTGCTTGAACCTTCAAAATAGTTGAAGAAATCATATTTCAATCCAAGAGTTGGAAATTACCAACAAATCAGTAAATCAATTCCAAAAGATAGGGTTATATCAAATCAAATCCAAAACTCAAGGACTGAACACCGGCTCATTTCAAATTGTTCAAATATATATACATATATCTTTCGAATATCACATCACACTTCGGAATTTGAAATTAAAATTAGTTTCACAAATCAATCGCGTAACAAAGCTACCGAAGTGGCCTCTCCCCCACTCTGAAACTCGAAAATCCATGTCGATGATGCATGCATTCATCACCGAAATTATTTTCCAGCGACATAAATGGGTTTTGGACTTCTATTTTCTCAACTTCTTTTGAAATTTCTTCGAAATCATTTGAAACTCATTAAAATCATTTGAAACATTCCATATTCGGAAAATACTTTAAAATCATATTATTTATTATTCCAAAAATCTTAAAACCAGTTTCAAAAATGCCGGAGTTCAATCACTCAAATTCAGATTCAAAACCTTCAGTTGTAAATTATTTTATATGAAACCATTTCTTATAAAATTTTCTCAATTTCAAATCCTTTCAAAACTTCAAATTCTCGTTTTAAAAGGGTATATAATCTTTATCTAAAACATTTCACTTATATATATAAAATATGGTCACCCTTATCAAAATAACAATTACGATGGATACAAAAATTTCAAAAGACAATCAACCACAAATTTTCCAATGGATGATTCAAGGATGGATTTCAAAACAAAATAGAGATTCAAATTTAGAGGAACTCAAATCAAATAGAATTCTGATTCAAAGATAAGCTAAAACGAAGGTAAGATAATTAAATTACCAAATAGAAGATGGATAAGCTCAAATAAATCGCGGGCGACCTTAACCGGTCAACCGTGGCTTCAGGAATAATCGATGCGAAAATCTAAGGCAAATCGACCTTCGATCGCCAAAGATAGAATCCAGGTATAGCAGAAGATAGAAAACATCGTAAACCAAGGATATAGAAATCTCCGGTGAATCAATGCCAATTATAAGGGAGTTTCACCCTTTTACAAATCATTCAAAGATTGGCGGAATCGCCACCCTATAAAGGTCATTCAAAGTGGAGTTACGGAATGCTCAAAAATCAAAGGAATATAAATAGGGAAGACATGAATGGATTTCAGAACAAGTGGGAGCGTTCCAAAATTTCAAAGGAATCCTAATCGAAGAAATCCCAACTAAGATAGAAGTTCAGAATTTTAAGGAAATCCTAATCAAAGAAATTACTAACAAGGTGGATACGAAAGGGATAAAGTCCAGAAAATTTTACTTTCAAAGCAAGAAAATTTTATATAAAATTCTTTAAAAATCATTTGAAAATCATTTTATACTTTGAAAATACGTCCTCTCACAAAGAAATGATTCTGAGATTGATTTCACTCATTCTAGGGTATTTCTACCCTATCTCTAATGAGTTTTTGCTCCGCAGGCTAAGGTTTGCCTAGAAACCTGGCTCTGATACCAAATGTAACGACCCACTATTTTGGACCATTCAAATCGACAATAATCCACACATGTCCGACTTGAATTATACAAAATAATAGATTGTAATAAAATTTGGAGCAAATAAAATCAAACACAGAATCACATACACAGAATATCAGAATAACTCATAGCGGAAATAAAATATCATAGTAGTTCATGAAGCTACTATATACAAACTCTCAAAAACATATACAAAATGTCATAGTTTAAAAATGGATACAATAGATATTAGGATACATAAATCAATAATACAGAGACAATACCGAATAGTAAATAACTGGATTAGAAGATAAGAAATAACAGATGGACAGATAAGCTCCAGCAAATCTCTAGCTCCAGAAGATAAATTCCAAAGCTGTGATTCTCAGGCTGACCCGAGTGTAAAGCAAAACACAAAACACTCGAGTCAGGACATATATACTTATACAATGTAAACCAACTCAAGTGAACTGTAATAGCAATGCATAATAACTTAGAGGATGCTTGGGATCGCCCATCCTTTAAGGATCCATAAAACCATCAATTAAACAGTAATATCAATATCACAGAAATGTCCATATCGAAATAAACCATGCAACTAACAGTGTTAATGTACATCACAGCCATCATTAGGAAATCAAATGACATACAGAGAAGTATACCCGTGGTTATAGTATTTCAAAATAATATTTTATATTTCAAAAATTTAATATCATTTCAAATCCAAATCTTTATCAAAATAAAGATTAAATCATTTACAAACCATCTCAATATATTACAATACCATATCCTTTCAAAACTTCCTTTCAAATCATTATTTAAATTCAAATTCAAATTCAATTATCAAATTTAATACCCTTTAAAATTCCAAAATATCATTCATTTATTATCTTATCAAATCACCCTTTAAATAGTTTTCCATTTAAACCATTTAAAAGTGAAATTTTTATTCTTTCAAGTCAAGTAATCAATTTCCAAAGTTTCAAATCATTCTGAGTTCATTTACTAGGTCTAAATCCATAAACATTGAAAATTTCAGCCTTTCACAGCATTTAGAAAAGGCTGTTATAAGTTATATTTGAAAACATTTTATTTCAGCAAAGACAGCACTTTAAAACTGCTGTTACATCTCATTTTTGTTGAAATTTACTTTAAAACAGCAAAGACAGCATTTCAAGAAATGCTGTAATAGCTCAGGTTCAAAAACAAGGGTTTTACTTAATTTAAGAAAAGATAGCAGGCAACTACAACAGTTTATAGAACTGCTGTAATAGCCCTTTATTAAGTTCTTTAGCCTTTACATTTACTACAGCAACTACGGCATTTCAGAAATGCTGTAATAGCCTCTTTTTACTAAGTTTTAGTTCAATTCTGAAATCATAGCATTTCTGAATGCTATTAAAAGTATTTTTCAGATTTTAGTGTATTTCCAGCCAATAATAAAATTCATTTTTAAACCCTTTTTATATTCTAAAAATCATGTTTTAACATTTAAAAATGTTTATATAATATATCATTTAACACATGATTTTTATTAAATAAATCCGTTATAGTTAAATCAAATTTCAATGAATTATTTAACAAATTCAAGTGTAAATTTCTTTTCTTCACCTTTTTTAATAAATAAACTTAACACTTAAATTTTATTTCCAATCTCCAATAAATTTCAAATTTCCTTTTTTATTTATATAACCTATTTTCTCATTTTAACCGAAATTCCAAAATTTTCTAACTTAAGTTATATTTTAAAAAATTCCATTTCTATTCATTTTCAACATTTTTAACTTATAGAAAATTCCTAATTTCACTATTTAAACTTATAAAAATTCAATTTAAATCAAATTTTCATAACTTTACACTCTTAAACATATTTAAAATATTCAAAATACTTTATAAAAATAACCACGGGCCTGTATATAGTTTTCAAACCTAGGTCAAGTGATACAGATATATATCATTTCAATCCGCAGTTTAAAAAGCAAAAATCCGGGTTCTATCATTTCAAACCCGAAATCCCAAGTTAGAATAAAATAAATAAAAACCGTTCAGGCCTATCATTTCAGCCCATAACGATTTTTCCCTATTCTAAAGTTCGTTCGAATAATGTATCATTTCAACCCATAGTGATTATATTCTACAGGGAACTTGCAGTGTGATAAACAGATATAAAATGAACAGTAT
Organism: Allium fistulosum; assembly: GCA_030737815.1. Taxonomy (NCBI): domain Eukaryota; kingdom Viridiplantae; phylum Streptophyta; class Magnoliopsida; order Asparagales; family Amaryllidaceae; genus Allium; species Allium fistulosum. The sequence continues at coordinate 1,106,705,799 of CM060907.1, forward strand.
ACAATATATAACAGTAACAGATGATATGACAGGTAATTAAACAGGTTTAACATCATATAAATAAATCATCACAGACATTTATAACATCATATAAAATTCTACACATTCAATTGTTGTCGTTTCACAGTTGCATAAGTATAAATGTCTAGTGAGATTTACTCACCTCTTTTGCTGGAGATGCAAACTCAAATGACACAACACAAACCAGAACACAATGACAAAGCTATGAACTTGATTGGAGAGCGAGATCCAAGTTATAGATCTTGTGTTACAACCCAAAACAAAACCAAAATAATAGTTAAAAATCAATACGATTGAATTTGAATAACTTTGAAACAAAAAGCAGTTTGAATACGAAACTTTTTGCCTTGCTTTCTCTACTTGTTTGCATGGACTAGGGGATCAATTAGGTCAGGTTTGTACTTGGTTTGGATCAGGTATGGGTCTGGAAAAGGTAAGGCTACAAGGCATTGAAGTGGTGGAGGGGTTACTACACATGAATATGAAGAGGCTTATGCAAATAGTGGGGTTTTGGTTCAACTTTTGGCTCGGTCTATGTCCCATCTAGGTTCGGCCATTTCATGTACAGGTCTGGACAGAGGTAGGAGGTGATGGTTAGGGGTGTGTCAAGGTGGTGGTGGAGCAATAGGAGGTGGCCAAGGCCATCTAAGGTGATGGTGATGAAGACTAGGTGGCTAGGCATGCTTTTTAAGGAGTTTTTGTGATGTTTTTGTGGTGTAGTCTCAACTAGATGGTCATGGCCTGATCTGGTCAGAGGGGATGGAGATGATAGGTGGTTGATGGTGAAGAGGAGGAGGTGGTGGAGGTGATGGACGAGGCAACTAGAGTGGAGAGCATGCAAATATGTGAAGAAATCATGGCCAAAATAAGGCAAAAGGAAGAAGAAAAAGTAGAAAAGAAGAGAGAGCCATTACCAAACCTTTCAGATCTGAGTTTGGCCGAAAATTTGTGATGTTGATAAGCTTTTTCACGTGAAAAATGAATAGAAACTCATGGCTAATCAATAGAAAAGGAACGGCCAAAAATATGAAAAGGCAAGAAAGTGAAAAGTCATAGTTTATAAAGCTTTAGTCTCTTCGAATTTCCAATATCTTTTATACAAAATAAATAAAATAAAACTCAGTAAATAAAGTAAAAAAAACTGAAATAAAGTAAAGAAAAGAAAATAAATAATTAAATTTAAAGAAAATAGATAAAGAATTAAAGAAATTGCTAAAAATTTGGAAACAGGGTTCAAAAATTTCAAATAAATCATCACTAGCTTAAGGAAAATTCCAACTTCACTTTAAAATATTCTAAAACAAAATTTGAAGTAAAATAATTCATTTATATTTTCAAAATGAAATAAATAATTAGATTTAGAGAAAATAGAAAAATAAATAAAGAATTACTTTAATTAATTGAACTGGAAAAATTGTAAACAAATTACAGTTGACACTAGAAAATTTCAATAGCACTTTTAAAAATGTTTTAAAACTAAAATATATACATAACATGTTATTTTACCCATATAAATGTAAATTGGAACATTACATGACCAAATAAAATATTATTTATATAATTTAAAATAAACAATTTTGTTAAATACAGCAAATTACACTCAATAGTTAAAAAGGCATAACTTTCACAATATAAATCGGATTTCAATGAAACGAAAAGCAGTATTCTTAAAATTTTATTTACTTTCATAATAAAAGGTAAAATTCAAATTTCAAACTTTCAAATTTCTAAATTAAAAGTCAATGTTTGACCATATTGACCAAAATTCACTTTTCTGGAAAATATTCTATTTAGTCATGTTTGGAATTCTAATTCACATCAAAATCAAAATTTATATTTAAAATAACAAAATTTATCCATTTAAATAAATAAATAAAGTTTTCAAATCAGGAAATTCAATTTAAAATAATTAAAATATACAATTAAAATAATCACAAAATACAGGGTTGTTACATGGATAGATAGATCTTCAAGCAAAGCTCCAATCTTGAAAGGCGAGTCTCAAATGCTGTGACACTCAGTCTGACCCGAGCATAAAGCAAAACATAAAACACTCGAGTTGGGATTAACATTCTTATATCAGTAAATTCAACTCAAGTGAAATGTCAAATGAAATACAAGTAACTTAAAGAATGTTTGGGATTTCCATCCTCTAAGGATCCATGGAACTATCTACTATGTAGTACTATACGCTATTATAATATGTCTATCAGTAAAGTAAAGTATAAAAATAGCATTAAGGCATTACCCATATCCCCCTTAACACATTTTATATAATGCCGTAGTCTATACAGATACTGTAAACTCCACCCACAGGTGGGCTATCAGGGAGCACTCCATAGGTACAACATAAACCAAACTCGTAGAAGGCGCGATAAGGCACACGAGGCAATGCCCAGGGTAGATATACCGTTTGCATATCCGGAGTGGTGGTAACGCATAGCAGCTACTACCGCCCACCTTGAGACACACTCCCAAATCAAAGGTGCACCCAATCAAATCACAAAGTAATAGAATGGTATCAGAGAAATGTGTCTGATAGGTGGAATGACCTCACTTGGTCCGGCGTGGCTCCTGTTTTAGCCACATCAAGCTGACTCGTGGGAGTCAGGGCTACGTTAATACCTCATATAGAATCTCGCCAACCATCCTACTTCGTTTTGGAATCTCCACCACGTACACAATTGTTAAAGTGGTTTTCGATATTGGCATAGAGTATGACAATATCTGATCCCGGTCTCTTTAACAACCAAATGCTTATTTCACACCGTGGTCATTTCATTTCAAATAGTTCATACTTCATATCAAAATATCATATTCATTTCAAAAATCATATCAATTCGATATCATTATTCACTTTAAAAAATATTCATTTCCAGAATCGTAACACTTTCAAAATTATAACACTTTCGAAATCATAACACTTTTGAAATCATAACACTTTTAAAATCATAACCCTTCCCACTTAAATAGTTAGATATTGAAAATAGTATATATATTGAAATAGTTATAGATTAAATAGTTTATATATTAAGTAATTTTTATATTAAAATAGTTGTAAATTTAAAATAGTTTATATTTATTTAAGGGATTATACTAAAATAATTTCCAAACTGTTTCATCCAATTCCATAAATCGATTCAAATCAGCTTAAATTCCAAAATTCAATTTAAATTAATCCCAGTTCAATACTTTCAATTTAAAAGGTTAAAGATTCAATTCAAATTGTCAATAAACCATTTCAATTCTTGTCGATTTCAAATCCGGGTTTGAACTATCTCTTCAATTCCAATAAGATTCAAAGTTTAAATATTCAAACATTTTCAATATAAGTTTCATTTAGATTTAAACATTTAACTTTAATTTTATTCAAATTGGAAAATATTCACTTAATCGTTTTTAATAACAATTAAAAAAATCTCAATTTATAAATTTTAAATCAATATCAAACATCCAGTCTCAAATTTTATTTAAAATTTAGAATATTCATTTAATCACTTTTTATCAAATCAAGTTATCAATCATATCTTTCAAAATCTCAAAATCAATAAGTTCAAATCAATTCTTATTTAAATTCAATTATTAACCAATTTAAATTCCAAGTCAACATTAATTTATCTTCCCGGCCTTTATTATTTAAGTTATAAAAATCTATTTTTAGAATATTAATATAAATTTAAATAAATACTCAAACATATTATAAACCAATTAAATTAAATCTTATTATTAAATGTATTTTGTATTAAATCTTCTTTTATATATTTTTAAGATAATTAAATTATAAGAAAAATCTTAAAAATTATATTTTCAAAACTAATGAATTTAAAATTTCCAAACATATAATTTTAAAAATTTAAATTTTACACATATATTAAAATAAATTCTTTATATTATAATTTAAAAATCAATATTTAATAAAATCCATATATTTCCTTTCAAACTTTGGCAATCATTTTTTTCAAAATAGACCAACGATGTCCGTATATAATTTTCTATCCTATGGTCAAGTGATACAGATATTTATCATTTCAATCCGCAAATTAAATATTTACGGGTATATATCATTTCAACCCGCAATCCCAAAATTTGAATTCAATTAAAATCACTTGGATTTATCTTCTTAATGGCTTACAAACCCACGACAAGTAGCTTACAAACCTACGACAAGTGGCTTACAAACCCACGAACATCCTGGTTTTGTACAAGTTCTCGAGTCCTGATGTGATGAGATATTCTGCAGGAAGAAGCTTGCAAAACTACTTCAAAATGGTTTTCAAAATGATTTTCAAAACTGCTTTTCAAAATGTTTTAGCCTTAAAAATTATCTTTTCAAATGATTTTCAAAAAGATGTTTTAGCCTTAAAATATTCTTTGTTTTTGTTTTTAAATGAACTTTTGTTTTAAACTTTGTTTGTTTTTAAAACTATCTTCTGATTTTTTAAATATTCTTCTATAATATATATACTTGAGATTTAAAATCAAATTTATATATACATTCTAAAAATATATTTTTATACTCTTCTTTATTTCAAAACATAGGAAAATTAGTTTATTTCATTCCATAATCATTTCATCTTGTTTTTCGTTCAATACCATTTTCAAAAAAAAATTTACATTATTTTTAACTTAGGGATGTCGACATCATGGGATACCCCATGTCGACATGGTGGCCGTTAAATTCAAAAGTTTCAATTTTCAAAAAAGTGTCTATTCGTTTAAATCTCTTCACGAATGGTTATGACCGTTACTGGTCTATAAATAGCCTTCACAAACGAATTTTTTAACTAACTAATTTCGTATTTTCTTCACTCCTTCTTCTCCACAAATCCATATTCTAAAATTTTCATATTTTTAAGATCGTGCCGAAATTCTGCCGAATTCTCAAGTGAATCAAATTAGAATCTCATTCTTGTTTGATTCACTTCCCTCTCTCGAAGATCAAAGTGCTATTTAGAGTTATAGGATCAATTTGTAATCAAAAGTTTATCGAGTCTCTCTATAAGGTATGGTTGTGCCTGGAAATCAATTGGGTAATCTTGTGGCCTGTAAATCAAGAGAGTTTGCCTCGGACTCGTGAGACAGGAGGGTACCTCAAGGCCTTTAGAAACCGAGGATTGTAATCTCGACTTTGGTATAATAAAAATCTGTATGAGGTGTTCTGCCTTGGTACAGGACTGGATGTAGGGTAACTCCGAACCAGTATAAAATCAAGTGTGTTCTGTCCTTTTACTGCTTTTTATTTACTTTCTACATCTGTGTTTGATTCTGTGATTGTTCTATGATTAAGTTCTGCATTTGTTCGTGTCATAATTTTAATTTAGTCCATATAAGTCTTAGAATCCATTAAACACTATTCGCCCCCCTTTAGTGTAAATTAGCCTTAAGATCCTTAATCTGCACTCCTTTTCAATTGATATTGGAGCATAGGTTTTCATAGTTTTCATAATCTTAAACTTGAAAAGTTGAAAATGGCATTTTTAGAAATTTTTGTTAATACTAGTTTGAATCTATGCATTTCATCAAAGTATCATAGGTCTGTGTTAACGTAAAAATTGACGCTAACACCCCGGTGTGAGTATTAGTAATGTGAAAGCACCACCCATTGGTACGGGAACTAGAAATAAGCAGAAAATAGCAGAAAAGTAAAGAGACAGCAGTTTTATAGTGGTTCGGCTCGAAATTAAGCCTACGTCCACTTTATCTTCTTTATTGATGATTCGGTTACAACTCTTTACAATACACTTTGATTACAACACACTTTAGACGAGTAGCTAGAACTTTGATGTAAGGGAGCTCTTTGAATCCATGTCGGATGTGTTAGATCTCCTCTTGAAGTTCGTTGAAGCATCTTTGGTGTTTGAAGTGTCGGGTGAGTCGAGAAAACAGTAGAGTATAGGCATTCCAGAAATGTTCCAAAAGTCCTCTTGAAGTTGGAGTTGGTGCAGTATTTATAGGGAGAATCTGGAGTTAGGTCGTAGGTCGTGAGCGACCTAAGGGTAGGTCGTAGGTCGTGGGCGACCTAGTGGGCATGGTTTGCGGCTTAACAGGGGTGCACTTGATCTGTCTGAACGAGGTGGTAAGTTGTAGGTCGTGAGCGACCTAGGGAGTAGTCGGCGACCTAACTGTGTTGAGATATCTTGGTGGAGTGACTTAAGCTGGCTCGACCTATAAATTAGGTCGTTTAGTTGTTAAAACGCTAGGTCTCTAGGTCGTTAAACTGTTCCATCTTTAGGTCGCTAGGTTGCTTTGTGATGTTAGGTCGCTAGAGCTATAGGTCGTTGGAGTTTTAGGTCGTTAGGTCGTTAACCTACTATGATCTTCAGAAACTTTAGCCCGTTAAATCGTTAGGTCGCTGAGTCCATTAGGTCGCTAGGTCGCTTATGAAGTTAGGTCGCTAGATCGCTTCAAAAAGAGGAGTTAACAGTCTGCATATAGTTTTTATGAAAAATCAAGTTATCTACCGAATTGGTTTGTTATGTAGGAACAAACATGTTACATGGCTTTTGAGGAATCAACAACCAATGGACAAACTGTGCAAATTGAGAAAGATAAATGGATACTTGATAGTGGCTGTTCAAGTCTTATGACTGGAAATCCCGAGATACTCAATGACATTATATATCAAGATGGTGGATTGGTCAACTTTGGAGACAACTCAAAAGGATAGGTGATTGGCATCGGCAATGTCGGTAATTCTAAAACTCCTCTTATTTCTGATATTTTGCTAGTTAGGAATTTAAAACATAATCTGCTTAGTATATGTCAACTATGTGATAAAAGATTTAAATTAAATTTGGAAAAGATAAGTATCACATCGAAGATAATAAGTCAAATATTATCTTTGAAGGAATTAGGAAGAAAAACATTTACATCCTTAGTATGAAAGTTTCAAATGATAACTTATGTCTTTTGGCTAGTACAAGTGACCCTTGGATTTGGCATAAAAGATTTGGTCATTTAAATTTCAAATTGTTATCTAAGTTATCAAAACTTGAATTAGTTAGAGGTCTTCCCAAGTTAAACTTTAAAGTAGATAGTATATATGATGCTTGCCAATTAGGAAAACTTAAGAAAAATTCATTTAAATTAAAAGATATGATTTCTACTTCTAAACCTCTAGAATTACTTCATTTAGATTTATTTGGTCCATCCCAAGTTCAATCAATTAATCACAATAAATATATTTTTGTAATTGTAGATGATTATTGTTATCCCGCCTTTTGGCAAGGCCGTGACATCAAGGAATTGACTAGTAACCGACGACGGCCCGTTCTAGAGAGCAGTTATACACAGGCTCACTATGGATATCAATGAATTTTGTCCGAGTCCGAATCGAGCCAAAATTGGTAGGACATGACAAGCTAAGCCATGAGAGTCAACGCTCCAAATCTCAAGTCAATCCGAGTTTGTATGCTCAAGTTATGAACGATACAAAATTGGATGAAAATCATTCACCGGTCGACTCGCTCCCTTCGACTCGCTCCACATCCCTCAGATGCCAACTTCGACTCACTTCGCAACACTTAGAAGTGACAACTTCGACTCGCTTTGCTCAGAGGCCAACTTCGAGTCGTTTAGGTTCGACTCGCTTCACAGCCATCGAAAGTACCTACTTCGACTCGCTTCGCTCAGATGCCTTCTTCGACTCGCTCCATTCGAACCACTGATCGACTCCATCAACTTCGACTCCATTGGCGAAGCCACTACTCAAACCTCTCAGGACGCTCCATTTCGACTCGCTCGACCAGTGCATACTTCGACTCGCTCGATCTGGGCACACTTTGACTCGCTCAATTAGTGAACATTTCGACTCGCTCGAAACAACATCAAGGGCAGAGTGAGATTCAAGCGCCACGTCACCGAGTCGAATGGAAGCAATTCGAAACAGAAGCGAGTCGAAGGAAACAGCCTACCGAAAACCTTATGTCGTATCGATCATATCTCCCAATCTACAAGTCCAAATGCTATGAAATTTTCACAGAAGACTACGTGTATGCTAAAGTATGTCCACGCCAAATTTTGACTCCATTGGATGAAATCTTGATCGATACGAAATCTATTCATGTCGATCACGGATCGGACCGAAACTTCATGGGCTTGGGCGTGCGGGCCTGGTCACGTGCCAGAGAGGGTCTCCCGAGATCTGAGCGAAATACCAGCCTCCTACACGTATAAATAGACCCCCAAAGCCAACAGAAAAGGGGTTCTTCTTCCTCTTTGAGATCTCCAATGCCCGGACTCCGCCAGATCCAGATCTGAACTCCATTGCTGCTGCTACCAACGAATTTCACTGCTGCAAATCATTGTTATTCGCTGTAATTTGCCGAAATCATTTGTAAACATCAAAGAAAGATCAATAAAGCAAACTACTTCATAGTGGACGTAGGCTATACGCCGAACCACTCTAAATTCTTGTGTCTCCCTGCATTTTAATTATTCTCATTTCTGAAATTTGGAGTTTTTGTTAGATAATCCTCTTTTTCGATTTAATTTCTTCACTTTATCTCTTCAAAGACTTCCGAAGAGTGTTGTGCCCAATTTTGGTACAAACACTTTGGTGCTTTCACTGAGAGAAAACCCAATTTTTCTCCTGCTCTTTGGATCTCCTATCTATATTGGATTGCATAAATCGAAGAAGAAGATCCAGATCTAGAACTTTGAAGCCCTTCCATTCTATTCAGATTTGCAATCAGAACTAGGAAAGGACTTCGTCAATTCATTATGGTGAGCACACGTACCACTTCTACAACTGCTGATCAAGGAGCACGGGATCGACAGAATCCCGTGCAATCACCTCCATCCAACCAAAATGCTGCAAGACCTTCAAATCCATCAGGTCCAATCACTAGACAAGAATTCTAGACATTGCTTCAAGAGTTGACCCAAAGTCGACAGTAGCTCACTGAACAACTGCTCGCCAACACAGAGTTGACTAACCAGCTAAATCGCCAAAGGCGAAGAAGATCCAGAAGAGATAAAGGTTCTAATTCTTCCACAGAGAGTTCAGCCTCCTCTGATGGCCAAACCAGATCCACACGCCCACGGCTAGGTGTAAGCTACACCCAAGCCACGGGACACCAACCTGCTTCAAATCTTGGGCAACCTAGAACTGGACCATCCGCTAGTCTCCGTACAGAACCTTCGTCTCGAGGAGGTGCTGCTCCTTACCATGTTACCGGCAACATTGCTACTACCACCACTACCGGACGAGGAGGTGATGCTAGAAACCAAGCTGATTCTCAACGTAACCAACGAGAGCAGACTCCTGAGCCTTATGTCCTCGAGGATGTTGAACCAAGGAGGCGAGGCCCGGACCGTCAACCGCGTCCGGTCCAGAATCGCGTTGTGGAACCCGACCACACCTTGGCACAGCATGCTCCCAGCATCCGAACGCCGAATATACCAACGATGATCCGTCAAATGATCCGTGAAAGTCAGGGTCTCAGTAATGACGACTGGGGAATCTTCCGGAGTCATACCCCTTTCACCGATGACGTGTTATATGCTGAACCACCTCGGCACTTCAAGATGCCAACTTTTCCAGTTTATGAAGGAAGTTCTGATCCCAATCAACACGTCCTAAAATACGAATGGCTAATGAATGCTGCGAGAGCTGATGACGCAGTGAAGTGTCGTAGTTTCCCTATTTCCCTAGGGGGCATCGCTACCATGTGGTTCACCCGTTTGCCACCACGATCCATCTCTAACTTTGACCAGATGGCCACCAAGTTTGTCGAGCAATTCCGTATGCACGTGGCAAGGCCTAAGGACGTTAACACTCTGTCTAGTGTTACACAAGCCCCCAGAGAAACACTTAGACGTTACTTGGAGCGATTCCATGCTGCGTGTGCAGAGATAAGCAATCCCAATGATAACTCTATCCTGAGGGCATTGACTAAGGGGATTGATGGTGATTCCGAGTTCGGAAATTGGTTAGCTGGAAAACCACCTGCGTCATTGGACCGTTTCTATTCCAAGGCAGCTCAATTCATGAGAAGGGAGGATGCGAAACAGTCTAGGAAGCAGGATGACGCAGGGCCCAACATCGAAGGAATACAAAGTAACATCGCTGTTAAACAATCCGGAGATAGTTCTGGGAAAATTCGGTTGAACATACAAAATAAACAGAATCAGCAGAGAGACAATGGAAATCAGAACAAAAAACGCGATCAGAATCGTAGTCCACGGCATAGAGCTTCCATGTACGATAATTACACTCCATTGAACACGTCATTGGAAAATGTGTATTTGCAGACCTGCAATACCATGCAGTACAAGAAACCTGCCCCAAAACCGCCAACTGAGAGACAAATCCAAACAGGAAAATTCTGTAGATTCCATGAGAGTTATGGCCACAACACCAATGAGTGTCGTCACCTACAAGACCTCATTGAAAAACTGATACGTGAGCGGAAGCTGGATTAGTATGTGCGGGCGCTGCAGTCTGGTGGTGCGGGCCCATCAAATCAGAATCGTGCGCCGAATCAGGAAAGACAGGAGGAACCCGCTCGTGCAAGCGGGAGGTTAGTTATCAATATGATAAGTGGTGGTCCTCACCCAGCAGATCGAAGCTGGAAGGAAACGGAGTCATACGCCAGGTCTATCAGGCATGCGGACTTCGAGTGTTGTAGTAACTTTGATGAAGGAGCTCCGGCCAAGCAATAGAAGATGATGACGGATGACATCGTGTTCAGGAACAGAGACGCTGATAAAGTCGAAGCCCTCACTATTGATCCACTGGTCATCTCAGCACAAGTAGGTCTTGCTTGGATGAAGAGGATCTTAGTTGACAGTGGGAGCTCTGTGAATATTTTGTTCAAGCGAGCTTATGATCAAATGAAAATGGAAGCCACGGACTTGAAGCCTTGTCAATCTCGAGTCCATGGTTTCAACGGAAGTGCTACTATACCCACCGGAATGGTGGAACTGCCAGTAGAATTGGGAGTCGGAGATCGTCGGAGAGTACGGATGTTGCAGTTCATTGTTTTGGACATAGACTCCCCTTACAATGCTTTCTTGGGCAGACCAGCCCTCGCTGAATTCTGGGTAGCCATCGCCCCGTGGTGTTTGACTTTAAAGTTTCCCACTGATCATGGAATAGGAATCATTCATGGAGATCAAGCTGCTTCCAGAGCCTGCTATGTTGCTGAGCTATGGAAGGTGCATTGAAAGGAAAAAGGAAAGGGCGTGGAGGAATCACTCTGCGTCCGTTCCACCGATAATTGACAATTAACGCCCGGGCCCAGGCTCAGGCACCCCAGCCAATTCCTCAAGGATCTTGCCCCAAGAGAAACTGAAGACGAAGGAGAATCTAAAGAAAGTCAAGCATTCCCGGCCGAACTGACAATTGATGTCCCAGTTGACAGCGATGATGATTCGAAAATGATAAAGATTGGATCTCAGCTAAGCCAGCAAGCTCAGGAGGAATTGGTTGAATTTCTGCAGGCAAACCTTGACGTATTTGCCTGGACACATTCTGATATGTGTGGGATCTCGCCGGACATCGCGAGCCACACTCTGAACATTGACCCGCGGCATGTCCCAGTCAAACAAAAAAGACACGGTATGGATCCAGAGAGATCTGCCGCCCTTAAAGAAGAAGTAGAAAAGCTTGTAGCGAACGGATTCATTCGAGATGCGCTATATCCTGAATGGGTGTCGAATCCCATGCTCGTTCGAAAGCCGAACAGAAAGTGGAGAACGTGTGTCGATTATTTCGATCTGAATAAAGCATGTCCCAAAGACAGCTTCCCGCTTCCCAGAATTGATCAGCTAGTAGATTCAACAGCTGGGCATGAACTCTTATCCTTCATGGACGCATATTCTGGCTACAATCAGATACTGATGCATTTACCCAATCAAGAACATACCAGCTTCGTAACCAATCTGGGACTTTACTGTTACAAGGTTATGCCGTTCGGACTCAAGAACGCCGGGGCTACTTACCAACGATTGGTCAATCGGATGTTTGCTAATCAGATCGGGAAAACAATGGAAGTATATGTAGACGACATGCTTGTGAAGTCACGACTCTCCACCGACCATGTAAAAGACCGGGAAACTATGTTCAACATACTTCGGGAATACAAGATGAAGCTCAACCCACTGAAATGTCACTTTGGAGTTGCATCCGGAAAGTTCCTTGAGTTCATCGTTAACGCCCGGGGAATCGAAGCCAATCCCAAAAAGATTTGGGCAATCAGAAATCTTGAAACTCCTAAAACTATAAAGCAAGTCCAGAGTCTCAATGGAAAGGTAGTGGCATTGAGCAGGTTCTTTTCAAAGTCTACCGACAAATGCATTTCCTTCTTCGATCTGATCCGAAAAGGGAAACGAAACTTTGAATGGACCACGGAGTATGAAGGCGCTTTCCAAGCACTAGTTCAACATCTATCCACACCACCAATACTGTCAAAGCCTATTGATCATGAGAAGTTGTATGCATACTTGGCGATATCAGAAAACGCTATCAGCGCTGCCTTGGTTCGAGAAGAAGACGGGATACAGAAACCAGTGTACTACGTCAGCAAACGATTGACTAGGGCTGAAAGGAACTATCCAAAGCTAGAAAAGTTGGCTTATTGCCTTGTAATCGCATCAAGAAAACTCTGACCGTTTTTCCAAGCACATCCCATTGTTGTTTACACCGACCAGCCGTTACGACAGGTCCTTTCGCGGCCTGAGACGTCTGGTAGGTTACTCAAGTGGAACATCGAACTGAGTTAGTTTGATATTACTTACACTCCAAGACGAGCAATCCAAGGACAAGTCCTTGCTGATTTCATAGTTGAATTTACCATTCCATAGGACTTGCCCGAAACCAGTAAATCCCCCGAATACGTCTGGAAGTTGTATACTGATGGTGCATCAAACGACCGATGTTCGGGCGCTGGTGTTGTACTCGAAACCCCCGAAGGCCGATCCATGTGCTATGCTGTGAAGTTCGATTTTCATGCGACTAATAATGAGGCTAAATACGAAGCCCTCTTAGCTGGCTTGAAACTCGCCAGAGATCTGAAAGTTATTGCTGTGGAAATTTATTGTGATTCACAATTGGTTGTGTGTCAAGTACGGGGAGAGTATCAGGCAAGAGATCGAAGGTTGGCTGCTTACTTAGCTCGAGTTCAGGAAGCCTTGAATCAGTTCGATTACTACACCATCTATTGCATACCTCGGGAGCGCAACCAAAAGGCCGACTCATTGGCAAAGCTAGCCAGCACAGGTGAAGCTCAGCAAATGGGACTCGTTCCCGTAGAAACGCTATCTTCCCCGAGCATCGACCGGACAGAAATAAACTGGGTATGCGAAACCGTTCCCGAAAAGGATTCATGGATGACCCCACTCAAAAATTAAATTGAGCACGGAACCCTGCCGGAGCGCAGGATTGAAAAGAGACAAGTCCTTTGGAAGGCCCCACGATTTACCATCCAGAATGGACTCATGTACAGAAGAGGGTACTCAGTTCCCCTACTCCGGTGTATCGCTCACGATGAAATTAAACAAGTATTGCGCGATGTGCACGAAGGAGAATGTGGCGATCACACCGGGGAGGGCAAGCACTTGCCAAGAAAATACTTCGCTACGGGTACGACTGGCCTACCGTGAATCGTGATGCGTTGGACTATGCAAAGAAATGTGATAGGTGCCAGAAATATGCCCGAATTCCTAGAGTTCCTCCTACCGAGATAACGCAAATGGTCAGCCCGTGGCCGTTCGCAATGTGGGGCATTGACATCATTGGTGCCCTACCTCTAGCAAAAGGTGGTTTGAAATACGCCATCGTCGTAGTTGATTACTTTACAAAGTGGGCTGAAGCCGAAGCTATTGCTACCATAACAACGAAGAAAGTAATCAACTTTGTAGTTCGCAACATCATCTGTCGATTCGGTCTCCCATACACCATTATTACGAACAACGGAACCCAATTCGACAGTGCTGAATTTAAAGATTTCTGCAAACGATTCCACATCCAAAAGAAATTCTCTACAGTTGCACACCCTCAAGCAAACAGACAGGTCGAAGCTGTTAATAAAGTTATAAAATCTGTTCTGAAAAAGCAACTGGAAAAGGTCGGTGGCAAGTGGGTTGATGAACTTCCTATGGCTTTATGGGCTTACCGAACAACCCACAAGACTGTGACCGGTCACACTCCATTCTCTCTTTCTTACGGTTCAGAAGCCGTTATTCCGGTCGAACTAGAAGTACCTTCTCATCGTGTGACATACTATGATCCAAGGACAAATGCTATATTACTTGCTGAATCTCTTGACCTACTAGATGAGAAGCGTGAAGAAGCTGATTTGAGGGCAGCTACACATCGAAGTCGAGTCGCCCGCTTGTACAACGCCAAGGTCCGCCCACGAACCTTTGAACAAGGCGATCTCGTCCTCAAAAGAATCTATCCGGTTCCTTCGCATATGAAACCGACATGGGAAGGACCGTATGTTATTGAATGAAGGCTCGGAGATGGCACATTCAAGTTGTCAACCGTCGACGATCTTACCTTGCCAAGAGCTTAGAATAGCGAGAGCCTTCGCCGTTATTACACATGACAGGCTATCTTTATCCATTTAGTTTACTTTCCTTTTCTGCAATTTGTTTCTGCATTTCGAAATTAGAACTTGTAATAAGGCAACTGACTTTGCCATACTTTCTTATTTCAGCAATAAAATGCAATCTCTTCGAGCCAGAGCTGTGATTTATTTGAAAAGCTTCATATGACCATCACTATGCACGGAGAGCTAAGTTTCACCATACAGTGGAATTTATTCAAATAGAGAGTGACTGCGATGCAACCAATCACTTGCTAAGTTAAACCCGAGCTCGGGGACAAGACATCATGTCAAAATCAAAAAAGGATTGATACACGACAATCCTTCATCAACTCTGTATTCCCAGAGTGCGAAGCGGAGTATAAACATCAACTCCGTATTCCCAGAGTGCGAAGCGGAGTATAAACATCAACTCCGTATTCCCAGAGTGCGAAGCGAAGTATAAACATCAACTCCGAATTCCCAAAGTGCGAAGCGGAGTATAAACATCAACTCTGAACTCCCAGAGTGCGAGTCGGAGTATAAACATCAACTCCGTAATCCCAAAGTGCGAAGCGGAGTATAAACATCAACTCTGAATTCCCAAAGTGCGAAGCAGAGTATAAACATCAACTCCGAATTCCCAGAGTGCGAGCCGGAGTATAAACATCAACTCCAAATTCCCAGAGTGCGAAGCGGAGTATAAACATCAACTCCGTGTTCCAAGAGTGCGAAGCGGAGTATAAACATCAACTCCGAACTCCCAGAGCACGAGCCGGAGTATAAACATCAACTACGAGTTCCCAGAGTGCGAACCGGAGCTAAAACATCAACTCCGTATTCCCAGAGTGCGAAGCAGAGTATAAACATCAACTCCGAATTCCCAGAGTGCGAGCCGGAGTATAAACATCAACTCCAAATTCCCAGAGCGTGAATTGGAGTATAAGCATCAACTCCGAGTTCCCGGAGCGCGAACCGGAGTACAAACATCAACTTTGTATTCCCAGAGTGCGAAGCGGAGTATAAACATCAACTCCGAGTTCCCAGAGTGCGAGCGGAGTATAAACATCAACTCCGAATTCCCAGAGTGCAAGCCGGAGTATAAACATCAACTCTAAATTCCCAGAGCGCGAATTGGAGTATAAGCATCAACTCCGAGTTCCCAGAGTGTGAACCGGAGTACAAACATCAACTCCGTATTCCCAGAGTGCGAAGCGGAGTATAAACATCAACTCCGAGTTCCCAGAGTGCGAAGCGGAGTATAAACATCAACTCCGAATTCCCAGAGTGCAAGCCGGAGTATAAACATCAACTCTAAATTCCCAGAGCGCGAATTGGAGTATAAGCATCAACTCCGAGTTCCCAGAGCGCGAACCAGAGTACAAACATCGACTCCAGATTCCCAGAGTGCGAAACGGATCGTAAACACCAACTCCAAGTTCTCGAAGCGTGAATCGAAGTATAGATGTCATCTCCAAACTCCCGGAGCGCGAGTCGAAGTACAAATGCCAATTCCAAGTCCCCAGATCGCGGACATATGATTGAAACTTCAGCCGGCGTAACCAACCGCCGGTAAACGAATGGAAATCCCCGGAGTGTGGATATGATCATCGACAATCAAATGAGCATGGATGAACTACTCAATCTCCGCTTGCCTCAGACATTCGTTCGGTGGCACTAGACTTAACATGTTATATGTAAGAAACGATCGTCGACTGATGATCTACAACTCACCACCAAAACTGGGGGCAAGACTTAAGCATCAACCATCGACTGAAGTAATGCAACGTCAAAATTCAACTCACTTCCCGATCGCAAACCATGTCCATAGTTTCCGAACTTGGCAAATAAAAACAAACTTGATTCAAAAGCTAAAACTTCACAAGTACGCTTCAGATATTGAAACACTTGGACAAGTACACAATGACAGAAAAGAAGCCAAAAAAGAGAAGTTTCATTTCTATCGTTTATAAAAGAAGTTCGTGTACAAGTTTCCAAAATTCCTACTAGCAGGGGCCGAACCCGCATCTATACACGGCCAACAAAATGAAAGTCAAAATACACCGGAGAAGCATGTTTAATCTTTCTTCTTCCTTTGCTTCCTCCTCGGTGTAGACCCGCTGGAGCCACCGCTAATCTTCCTCTTCGAGCCTTTGCTTTTCGGCGGTTGGTCTTCAGGCGAGGGCATTATGTCAACGTCCTCCTCCGAACTCATGTGAATAAGAATGATCCCTGCGGGCGGAGTCGGAGGAACAGGATCAATTACAGAAGGTGGAAGGGGCACGCTGGTGAGGAAAACAGTACCATTGGGAGATATCATGCTAAGAGGAGCAGGTCCCGGTGCTGCCATCCCACCTCCGAAACTGCCTCCATGAGCCGCTGCTGCCATTTCAGCGTCGATTTGAGCGAACATCTGCTCTTCAGTTACTGCTCGAGCCCCGCTGAGAGCATCAGCGGTCGGCATTGATGAACTTGCAGCAGGATCAGTTCCACTCATGACGGATGGCAGGTCAGCAAGAGGATCGCCGTGACGACGAAAGAGTTCATCCATTAGCTGCTCGTCAAACATAATTGTACCTCCGTGCAGATCGTCAAGCGGGGCAGCTATACTCATGGTGATTGCTTCGGTCGCAATAGCCTCCTGCGTTTGATATGGCTCTTGAGTAGCAGGAGGCATGGCCGGTGCGGCATCGATCACTGGACAAAGAATGAGAAAACTGTTAGAACTTAACTCGATCGAAGATGTCGACTTAAGAAAGATATGTGGAATGTTCAGAGTACCTTCCTCAGTTTGACTCGTAGGCGGCAGAGCGGCATCAGTGACTTGCGCTGCAGCCGAAGACATCTGCGGTCGATCTGGATTACAAGCAGGGACGGCCTGGGGATCAGCCACAGACGAGGATTCGGGCTGGGTTGACGTGGGAATTTCAAGACTTGCTTCATGGTGGTCAACTCCAGAACCCTCTCCCACTTCAAAGTACTGGGCGCCAAGTCTTTCCTTCTCACGCAGAATCATCGACTCGTGGAGAATCTTCTTTTCATCCTCAGTCAGAATGCGATTCTCGAGTTCGAATTCATCCACAGACTCGCCCTGATGCGCCTCCTTCTCCTCCTCGACCAATCGGCCCCAAGCATTATAGAGATGCGTCAGAAAATCATCGAGCCAGGTTAGACCCCTGTTCCTCAGCAAGTTAGCGTTGTAGACAACAAGGAGGTCTTCGATGTCAACCTCTAGCCTAGACTCGGCCAACTTCACTTTTTCCTCCACCTCAGCCTCCACCTTGTGGACTTTAGCCACGGCCGCATCCCGTTCGTCCTTGAGCAGGACAGCTTGTTCGCACGCCTCCTGGGCTGCATTGTTCGCATCATCTTTTTCCTTGGCCATGTCGGCGAATTTGGCCTTGAGCTCATTGAGTTCCTTAACCCCCGCATCCCGCTCGGCGGTGACCTTAGTGTTCCGGTGGCCCATCTCCTCCACCAGAGCAACATGTGTCTGCCTTAACCTCTCCATTTCCGCCTTCGCTTCATCGGCCTTTTTAATGGCCTCAATCTCAGATTTTCGAGAAGACTCGGACTCAGCGGTGAGTACCTGAATAATCTGATCCATTTTTGCAAGCTCGGTCTCCATCTTCTCGAGTGCTTTGGCTCGCTCAAAGGCCACTTTGGAAGCTTTTTCGACAGCCTTTGCCCACTCTCAGTATTGGGTGTAAATGTCTTGGACATAATCATGCATCGTGCCTTCTACCCCTGATGGAATTTTCTTTAAGTGAGGAGGGAAGACATAGCCATCGAAGCAGATATTCGGAAAATCCTTCCTCATCTGATCCAATTTAAGGGCCCCTTCTCCTGTGGGGTCAGTTGGGACATGCTCTGTAATCATGGAGGTTGTGATCTCGACTCTCAGAAGATGAGTTTCGGACCTAGAAGCAAGAGAAGACGGCCTGTGACGAGGAGGTTCTGGTGGATTTGAAGTTTGAACAGGAGGAGGAGACGGAAGTCTAGGAGGAGGAGAGCGTGATATGGATCGATGTCTATACTCCCTGTCACGCCCATACCTGTCCTGGTTAGAGTATTCGCGATCGCGATCCCTATCTGAATCCCTCCTGCGGGAATCATAGTAACCAGAAGCTTTTCGGGCTGAGCGAAGATTCCCGAGCATCGATCCTCTTCCAGACATAGTACCTAAGAATAAGAAACGAAGAAAGGGTTAGCGACTTCTTGAGTTGGTCGATTTACAGTCGTGAATCATGCAGTGTAGTGAAGTGTATGCATGTGCAATCCCCCGACCAACCGGAAATGTCGGCTGCACTCGTAGCAAGCGACCCGCTCAGTTCAAGAGCGCTATCAAGCTCCCTCATCCCGGCGTCGTGCTGAGACGACACAAAGTCCGGAATCGGAACATCGGCAAGCCCATCAAAAAGATTCTCTACCGGCGGGGGAGAAGCCTCCGCAATTCTAATCCCCGGGACGGGCAAAGACACGACCACGGATTTAAATCTCTCGGATTTAGAGCGTTTGTGAGCAGCAGCCTTGCCTTTTCTTTTTCCTTCAGAATCTTGGACATCGAAAGAAGGCCCGGCCGGGAGCTCGGTGTCGGTAGGCGTTCTCTTCGGATCAACTTCCTCGGTTATCACGACTGTTGGCGCTTTGCGCTTCACCCGTCTCTTCGGGACCACTCTATGTGTCCCTTCCAAATGTATGCTCTGCCTCCGTTCTATCAGCCCGACAATCCTCAAATTTCTGTCAGACAGAACCAAGTCGATATTCCTCTCTTTGCCCGGAAACGCTTGAAGAATCCGAACAAACTCTCTGAAGTATGCACCGTCTGGACGAGAGATTGCAGCTATAAAAAGGGAAAGCATGTCAGTTTGAAGTCAGTTACTAATATCTCAATGATTCAAGAGAGAAATGGCAACACTTACATCTATCCAACCACCGCCTAGCAAATCCAGGGGGCACCGAATGTAGAACCATTTGGTTTTATAATAACTTAGCCTTCCCTAGGAGCCCAGTACAATGTGGCAGTTTCTGACCGCTTCCAAGAAGGTGAAAAAAGGGCTGTCTCCACGGCTCTTGACGTTGAATAAATATCTGATTTCGATCGGTTTTGGCGGTCGAAAAGGGATCTCCACAAATAGGACGAAGGTGATGTTCAACATGGCATACCCGTTGGGATGTAGCTGAGATGGGGCTATGACAAGAAACGATAACATCTCCCTTATATATTGATTGAAGGGAGGGAGTGTCCCCGCTGTGCAAGCGTGATGGTTGAAAGCAGTAAACCCCTTCGGGGGATCGTGCGGCCTGTCATTTGGCCCAGGAAGTAGCACGTCGTCAAGTGACAAACCGTGCCTCAAGAAAATCCGTCCTAGCATATCTTCAGAGATACCCGACGGCACTGAATCTTGCGGATCACAAATAAACCGGGCACCCGGACGCTCATCTGGAGTTGGCTCTATAACTTCGGCCTCAATAACCGGTATCTCTATGGTGGGAGGAATAGAACTTGGGAGTTTCGGCTGCTGAGAACTTGAAGGGTCCATGACTAGCTAGCTTATAAAAAATCATTGTTAAACTGACAAATAACGCTCGTGCATCCCCTAGTGTAAAGTGTGTGAGTGTGTTGTGCAGTGCAATACTGTATATCATTTGAGAAGATCAACCGGATTAAGGAAAGCATATAAACGACGAGACTTCGGAATTCAGTCGAAAGGACCGTCATCGCTGACCGTCAGAACCGTGACATCCAGTTATTAGCTATCAGTCCGACTTAAAATGTGTTATTATTTTAGTAAGTTCTAGTTTCATCGACGAACTTCAATAGGCAATCAGGTGTGCGGTGAAACAATTAAGTCCAGCTAAGCAAATCTGAAGCTCGTCGGAGTTAAGTGGTCAAAGGCATTAGAATTTTCGGTATCGTCGAAATTAAATCAATGGTCAATCATCAAAAGTTCAAGTTCAATACAATCACTCCGGTTCAAGTTCGAATCATTCGCTAAGGCTCGAGTTCGAATCGATTGTTCGGGGTTGTGCAGTTCGACTCGATCCAAGACCACGTGCTTCGACTCGGTCCAAAGCCACGCGCTTCGACTCGCTTCGAAGCCTCTGCTTCGACTCGCTCCAAACCACGCGCTTCGACTCGATCCAAAGCCTCTATTTCAACTCGATGAAAAGACGTACGTTTCGACTCGATCCAGGGCCATTGTTTTGAGTCCATTAGACACAGCCCTTCGTATCGATCCACAGATTCAAAGCATTCGACTCGATGCAAAGCTCCACCATCGATCGATACGAAGGCCTCCGCCTCATCATCTCGAAACCCCTACTCCAGATCGACATGAAGCTGAGGCCAAGGACTTTTCAATCGATCACGACTCTGATCGATTTTGTGTTAAGAATCGAGTCTCCTCGTTTACGTGACGGTTTCGTTCAATGGATTACCTAAAATTTGTCAATTGGTTCAAATAATCGAAGGTATGAAGTAGTTCGAAGGCAAGAGTGCTTTTCTTCTTTGTTTTCTCGAGTCTTAGAGCGATACGAAGGCAAGGCAGGAAGACGAAAAGTAAATGGTGAAAAAACAGCTAAGTACGAAGTATTTATATGGACTCGAAAGCGAAGGGAATAAACGTTTCGTATCCCAGTGGATTCGAACACACGTTTCGACTCTGTTTCCAGGTGATCGATGCGAAGCTCCCCTTCGTATCGCTTGACTTCGACTCCGTCTCCGGTGCAGCAAAACAAGCAGTTCGAATCCATCAGGGAAGCGTACTTTGACTCGCTCCATTTCGATTCGCTCAGTTCACAGCCATCGGGGAAATTTACTTCGACTCGCTCCACTTCGACTCGTTCAGTTCGCGTCCATTATCGAGTCGAACAAGCACTTCGTATCCATCGGACCCTGCGTCTATCGATGCAAAATTCCTGTTCGTGTCCATAGTTTCCAACTCCTTCCCTAGAGCATCGATACGAACAGCCAGTTCGAATCCATCAAATCATGGCTTCCAGGGGCCAACTCCATCAACTCGACATACTTACTTCGCATACATAAATCCAATGAAAGTCATCTTCGTTGTTTCAACCCTTCACATCGATTCAGGAGAGGATCGTTACGAAGGAACATTCAAAAGCAACCATCGAGCGTTATTGCACCGAATTTCACATCGGTTCAGGAGAGGATCGATACGTAATTCAAAAGTAAAATAAACTGACAACGACTCGTGGGCGTACAAACGTCAACGAGAGTCAGGTTAACATATATGCATGAATGTTGGACTATATTCAATATTCCAGATTTTCAGGAATCAGAAGCTCATCCAATAACGATTACAACAACAAACGGTTAACCACTGGCATACAGCAATCAGTCGCAACAATACAAGGTACACCAGTTGACGGTCAACAGTTTACATTATCGAGAAAAAACAGTCGAAGATTACAGCTTTCATCTAAAAAATGATGACTATTCAGAATAAAGATTGCAGCACTTCAAAGCACATCATGTTTTCACAAGACGTACTTTGGGGGGCAAATGTTATCCCGCCTTTTGGCAAGGCCGTGACACCAAGGAATTGACTAGTAACCGACGACGGCCCGTCCTAGAGAGCAGTTATACACAGGCTCACTATGGATATCAACGAATTTTGTCCGAGTCCGGATTGAGCCAAAATTGGTAGGACATGACAAGCTAAGCCATGAGAGTCAACGTTCCAAATCTCAAGTCAATCCGAGTTTGTATGCTCAAGTTATGAACGATACAAAATTAGATGAAAAGCAATCACCGGTCGACTCGCTCCCTTCGACTCGCTCCACATCCCTCAGATGCCAACTTCGACTCGCTTCACAACACTCAGAAGTGACAACTTCGACTCGCTTTGCTCAGAGGCCAACTTCGAGTCGTTCAGGTTCGACTCGCTTCACAGCCATTAAAAGTACCTACTTCGACTCGCTTCACTCAGATGCCTTCTTCGACTCGCTCCATTCGAACCACTGATTGACTCCATCAACTTCGACTCCATTGGCGAAGCCACTGCTCAAACCTCTCAGGACGCTCCATTTCGACTCGCTCAACCAGTGCATACTTCGACTCGCTCGATCTGGGCACACTTCGACTCGCTCAATAGGTGAACATTTCGACTCGCTCGAAACAACATCAAGGGCAGAGTGAGATTCAAGCGCCACGTCACCGAGTCGAATGGAAGCGAGTCGAAACAGAAGCGAGTCGAAGGAAACAGCCTACCAAAAACCTCATTTCGTATCGATCATATCTCCCAATCTACAAGTCAAAATGCTATGAAATTTTCACAGAAGACTACGTGCATGCTAAAGAACGTCCACGCCAAATTTCGACTCCATTGGATGAAATCTTGATCGATACGAAATCTGTTCGTGTCGATCACGGATCGAACCGAAACTTCACGGGCTTGGGCGTGCGGGCCTGGTCACGTGACAGAGAGGGTCTCCCAAGATCTAAGTGAAATACCAGCCTCCTACACCTATAAATAGACCCCCAAAGCCAACAAAAAAGGGGTTCTTCTTCCTCTTTGAGATCTCCAACGCCCGGACTCCGCCAGATCTAGATCTGAACTCCATTGCTACTGCTACCAACAAATTTCACTGCTGCAAATCATTGTTATTCGCTGTAATTTGCCGAAATCATTCGTAAACATCAAAGAAAGATCAATAAAGCAAACTACTTCATAGTGGACGTAGGCTATACGCCGAACCACTCTAAATTCTTGTGTCTCCCTGCATTTTAATTATTCTCATTTCTGAAATTTGCAGTTTTTGTTAGATAATTCCTCTTTTTCCATTTAATTTCTTCACTTTATCTCTTCAAAGACTTCCGAAGAGTGTTGTGCCCAATTTTGGTACAA
The DNA here is from genome assembly GCA_030737815.1 of Allium fistulosum. NCBI lineage: Eukaryota > Viridiplantae > Streptophyta > Magnoliopsida > Asparagales > Amaryllidaceae > Allium > Allium fistulosum. Next base: position 1,106,729,224 of record CM060907.1, read on the forward strand.
ATAATTATTCTAGATATACTTGGACAATTTTTCTTAAACTTAAAAGTGATGCTTTTGAATTATTTAAGAATTTTGATAAAAGAATTCAAAATCAATTTTCTTTAAAAATAAAAACTATTCGTAGTGATCACGGTGGAGAATTTGAAAATGAAAATTTTGAGAATTTCTATAATAAAAAAGGAATCACTCATAATTTCTCTTTTCCAAGAACTCCACAACAAATCGGAGTGGTAGAACGTAAGAATAGAACGATTCAAGAGTGTGCTAGAACAATACTTTCTGATAGTAACTTACCTAAAAACTTTTGGACTGAAGCAGTCGCTACAGCTTGTTATATATTAAATAGGATTTTAATTAGACCATTAACTAATAAAACACTATATGAATTACTTTACAATAAGAAACCCATAGTAGCTTATTTTAAAGTTTTTGGTAGTAAGTGTTTTATTCTTAATACAAAAGATAATTTAGATAAATTTGAACCTAAATCCGACAGAGGTATCTTTATCGGATATTCTAATAGAAGTAAAGCATTTAGAGTTTATAATTTAAGAACTAACACTATTGAAGAAACAATGCATGTATCTTTTGATGAAAATTTTAAAGATACTGTGCAAATAGAAGATGAAGAAGATTTTGTAACTTTAAATAATGAACCTAATGAAACTAATTGTGAAATCATTCAACCTAATAAAAGAATTAGACTATTAAAAGATCATCCTGTAGAAAATATACTAGGAAATATTGAATCTATAGTTAAAACAAGAAATCAACTAAATAGTATGAGTAATGTAGCTTTTATATCAACTATTGAACCTAAAAATCCGAAGGAAGCATCATCTGATGATTCATGGATTCTTGCTATGCAAGAAGAATTGAATCAGTTCACCAGAAATGATGTTTGGGAACTTGTTCCTAGACCTGAGGATAAAAGTATAATTGGAACAAAATGGGTTTATAAAAATAAAATGAATGAACTCGATGAGGTCGTGAGAAATAAAGCTCGTTTAGTCGCGCAAGGTTATTGTCAAGAAGAAGGAATTGATTATGACGAAACCTTTGCACCCGTAGCAAGACTAGAAGCTATCAGGATTCTACTTGCTTTCGCAAATTACAATAATTTCAAGTTATATCAAATGGATGTTAAAAGTGCTTTTCTAAATGGTTTTGTAAAAGAAGATGTGTATGTTGAACAACCTCTGCTTTTTGGAAATAATGAATTTCCAAATCATGTATATAAATTAAAGAAAACTTTATATGGTCTGAAACAAGCTCCTAGAGCCTGGTATGAAAGACTAAGATCTTATTTACTACAATCTGGTTTTGAAATTGGTAAAATAGATACAACTCTTTTTATTAAAAGAAACAAAAATGATATTCAATTAGTACAAATATATGTAGATGATATAATATTTGGGTCAACTAATAACATAATGAATAAAGAATTTTTAGATATAATGACTAAGGAATTTGAAATAAGTCATATGGGAGAACTAAGCTTCTTGTTAGGACTACAAATCAAACAATTAAATAAAGGAATTTTCATTAGTCAAGAAAAATATGCTAAGGATTTAATTAATAAATTTGGATTGACCAGTTCTAGTGGGAAACCAACTCCAATGACAACTAATGTAACTTTGAGTAAAGAAGATAAATCAAAAGATGTTGATCAAAAAATATTATATGGGAATGATTAGTTTGCTGCTTTATATAATAGCAAGTCATCCTGACATCATGCATAGTGTTTGTCTCTGTGCAAGATACTAATCTCAACCTAAAGAAACTCACTTAAAAGCTGTTAAAATAATTTTAAGATATGTAAAACATACTTTAGATTATGGTTTATTTTACCCTAAAAATGATGTATTTGATTTAATTTCATATTGTGATGCTGATTACGCTGGTTGTAAATCAGACCGAAAAAGTACAAGTGGAACTTATCACTTTCTAGGACATTCTCTGGTTTCCTGGTTTAGTAAGAAGCAAAACATTGTATCCTTGTCAACAACTGAAGCAGAATATATATCTGCTGCTTTGGCTTGTTCTCAAGTTATATATATGCAACAAACTTTAAAAGATTTTGGATTAACTATAACTAAATCACCAATTTATTGTGATAATACTAGTGCAATAAACTTATCTAAAAATCCAACTCATCATGCTAGAACAAAACATATTGATATTAGACATCATTTTCTTAGAGATAATATAAGTAAAGAAGTCATAACTCTTGAATATATTAATACTGAAAAACAAATTGCTGATATATTAACCAAACCATTAAATGAACAAAACTTTATTAAATTTAGAAGAGAATTAGGTATATGTTCATTAACTGAAATATAAATTATAAATAATATAAGTATAGTTAATAATTAATATAAATAAAAATTCTTCAAAAATTGAACTGGGCATATCGACATGACCCATCTCCCTTGTCGACATACAGGCCGAGATTTTCAAATTTAAATTTCTCTCTAAAATTAGTTATTTGGTTATATATTTATATATTTTGACTATTACTCCTTTCCTATGTTCTATTCTCTGTAATAAACTTCTAAAATGGTAAATTAATGGCTTCCTCTTCTAATAATGAACCTTCTTCACCCACTTCTCCTCATTCTGGCCCTTTTCAACGTTCCACACACGTATGAGTCATCAAATTACAAGAGAAGATGAAAGATTTGCTTCATATGATGACGGAAATTCAAGTGAGTCAACTGCGAATGGCTAGAGAACAAGATAGGCAAGGCAGAATTCTTAGGAATTTACAACAATTCCTTATGGATAACCATGCCAATCCCATTGTCATCGAAGAATCATCACAAGCCATGGATTCTGAAGAAGAAGGGCCTATGGAAGAACCACAAGAGGATCAAGAAGAAGAACATCCTCTGCCGAATCCGAATGTTCATATGGACGAAGACAATGGCGTGATTTGCGTTGGAGAGGTCCTTTTTGACGCTAATGGAAACTTGGTCGAACAACGTGGAAACTTTTGTCTCCACTATCCAAATTGTTCGGTCCATAAATCACCAATAGTTAAGGGTCCTCGTTAAGTGTTTTTTGTTTTTGTTTTTTTTCTTGATTATAAATTGGTTTGTTAATTTGTATATAAAGTGTTATCTTAATTAATGTTCTTCTAAAAACAATCTTTGGTGTATAAAATTTTGAATTCCATTTAACTTAGGATGCTATATTTCACTCATACATAGTTATTATTCTTATGTCATATGTTTGTTTATCTCATTTTCTATTAAGTTCAAGATTTATAGGTTATTGTTTTGTTGATGACAAAGGGGAGAAGTTATATAAAATAGTAGGCTTGGAGTAAGGGGGAGTTGTTGGTGTAATGGGGAGTTATGGTATGATCGAAGGGGTTGTGAGGAATGCAGAATATGGATCTTAAGGCTAGAATGAACACTAGAGGGGGGTGAATAGTTTTATAAGAAATTACTAAATCTTTTTGAGTTATTGTTGATTTGTACACAAATGTATGCAATATTCAGACACAGATATAATCACAGAATCAAACACAGATGCAGAAATAAAGTAAATGCAGTAAAGGAAAGAACACACCAGATTTTATACTGGTTCAGAGTTACCCTACATCCAGTCCCGCACAACTAAGTACGGATTTCCTTTCAAAAGCAATTCAACAATTACAACCCTCGATTTCAAGGCCACGAGGTACACCCTCCAGAATCACAATCCTCTGGGTAGAGATACTTGATTTCCGGGCAACAAGTTCACCCAATTGATTTCTCAAGGCTACAATCACACCTTTACTCACTTGATTGATTTCCATGGCTACAATCACACCTTTTCTCGCTAGATAGATTACAAAGAAGCCTATAACTCTGAATAGCACTGGGATCTTGTTAAGATAGTGATAGAGAATCAAACCAGAGATGATCTAGTTAGATTCAATGTTGATTTTGGCAGAGTGATGATAGGATTTTGAATAAGAAAATGTGGAAGAACAAGAGAAGTGAAAAACCAGAAAATCTGATATTCAAATTCGTTGAAACTAACCCCTATTTATAGAAGAACAACAGCCATGTCCATTCGTGAAAGGTTATGGCGAATATACACTTCTTTTGAAATTCAAATTTTTGAATCTAACTGTCACTATGTCGACATGGGGTACTAGGGCATGTCGACATCCCAAAGCATTTTTTGAAGGTTTGATTTTCTTTGAAAATAACCTTTATCTTATATTAAAAACTATTTAAACTTTATAAATATACTTGACTATAGATAAAATACATAGATAAATATAGAGAATAATATATATAAAATTTTACTATAATTTTATATTTAAATCTAAGTATAAATATATTATAATTAAAAGATAGTTTAAAACAAACGAAGTTTAAAACAAGAGTTTATTAAAAACAAAAACAAAGAATATTTTAAGGCTAAAACATCTTTTTGAAAATCATTTGAAAAGATAATTTTTAAGGCTAAAACATTTTGAAAAGTAGTTTTGAGAATCATTCTGAAGTAGTTTTGAAAATCATTTTGAAGTAGTTTTGCAAGCTTCTTCATGCAGAATATCTCATCACATCAGGTCTCGAGAACTTGTACAAAACCAGGATGTTCGTTGGTTTGTAAGCCACTTGTCGTAGGTTTGTAAGCTACTTGTCGTGGGTTTGTAATCCACTAAAAAGGTAGAAATGGGTTCCATCCCAAAAGAAAAATGGAGTGAAGATTTCAGTGCAATTATGAAGTTTTAACATAATTCTAGACTCAATACTTATCTTGAAATCTTGAACTCTTGATAATCTTGATACTCATGAGTCTTCAATCTTGATACCTTGAATCTCTATACTGTACAGTCTTCATTCTTTGTACCTGCATGGTTAAATCCTTCATATACATATATATCTAAACTATAATGTTAGTATTTATATTTTATAATCTTATTCTAAGGTTGTTGTCATCAAAACCATCAACTCATGGACTAACAATCTCCCCCTTTTTGATGATGACAACCTTTGTTTATAAAATATTACTTCTATCCTAATAACTCCCCCTAAAACTGATAACTCCCCCTTAATCTATGCCTAACTCTTCTATTTTATATTTCTCCCTCTTTGTCATCAACAAAAACAAATTAACTCCAAACTATATAACTCTTAGTCTAATATCCTATATGATTATAATGATAGTGTTATCATACATAATCAATACTTACTTGTAAACCTAAAACTTAGTCTTAAACTACTAACATTCCTAACCGAGTACCTATATAATACTTATATAATATATATATATATATATGTTTATATTTACATTTTCGTACAATGTGACAAATATACACATAACGATGAAAACGAAAAAGAAGAAACTACCGAGTATCTTTGACAATTTGAGATCTATGGATCAAACAATTTGGATAATGGAAACAGAAATTTCCACGTTGTTCAACCAAGTTTCCGTCCTTGTCAAAACATACTTCGCCAATGCAAATGACTTTGTCGTTGTCTCCTGCATGCTCTTCTTCCATTGGTTCTTCTTCTTCTTCACTTTCCTCTTGTTCATGATCTCCTGAAGAGTCCTCATCAATCAAGATTGGATTAGCATGATTGTCCATTAGAAATTTTTGCAAATTTCTAAGGATTTTCCCTTGCCTTTCCTGTTCTTTTGCCATTCGGAGTTGCACTATTTGAATTTCAGTCATTAACCGAATTGCATCCTTCAGAGAATCCTCCATTTTTGTCACTCGGGCGAGCGTAGTACGTTGGAACGGACCAGAGGTAGGAGAAGGGAACGAAAAGGTTGATTTTATGTTTGATTTGGAAGAGAAGGCCATTGATAAATTGATTTCAGAAGATAGAATAGAAAGAGAACAGAGAGAATGAAGAAAATTTCAAAACTAAGAAGAATATATAACCAATTATTTGAATTTTGGTGGGAAAAAATTTTAAAATAAAAAAAAAAACGTTATATGTCGACATGGGTATAGGGGGATGTCGACATGGTTCTCAATATTTTTACTATTTGATTTTTTTTTGATTTAATTTTTAATTATACTTTGTTATTTATATTTTATATTTCAGTTAATGAACAAATACCTAATTCTCTTCTTAATTTAGTAAATGTAGATTCATTTAAGGGTTTTGTTAAGATATCAGCAATTTGATTTTCAGAATTGATATAGTCGAGAGTAATTACTTCTCTACTTATATTATCTCTGAGAAAATGGTGTCTGATATCAATATGTTTAGTTCGAGCATGTTGAGTAGTATTTTTGGATAAATTTATTGCACTAGTATTATCACAATAAATTGGTGATTTTGAGATATTTAAACCAAAATCTTTTAAATTTTGTTGCATATATATTACTTGAGAACAAGCCAAAGCAGCATAAATATACTCTACTTCAGTTGTTGATAGAGAAACTGTGTTTTGCTTTTTACTAAACCAGGAAATCAGAGAATGCCCTAAAAAGTGACAAGTTCCACTTGTACTTTTTCGGTCTGATTTACAACCAGCATAATCAGCATCACAGTAAGATATTAAGTCAAACGAATCATTTTTAGGATAAAATAAGCCATAATCAAAGGTGTGTTTAACATATCTTATAATACGTTTTACAGCTTTTAAGTGAGTTTCTTTACGTTGGGATTGATACCTTGCACAGAGACAGACACTATGCATGATATCAGGTCTACTCGCAGTGATATAGAGTAGTGATCCAATCATTCCTCTATATAATTTTTGATCTACATCTTTCGAGAGATCTTCTTTACTAAGGTACTCATTGGTTGCCATGGGAGTGGGTTTTCCACTCGCAGTAGTCAAACCAAATTTACTAACTAGGTCTTTAGCATATTTTTCTTGACTAATAAAGATACCATTATCTAATTGTTTTATTTGTAATCCTAAAAAGAAATTTAATTCACCCATATGACTCATCTCAAACTCTTTTGTCATTATTTCAAAAAATTCTTTATTCATTTCAAAATTAGTTGATCCAAAAATGATATCATCTACGTAGTATTGTACTAGTTGAATATCATTTTTATTTCTCTTAATAAAAAGAGTATTATCTACTTTACCTATTTCAAAATTTGAGTGTAACAAGTAAGATCTTAGTCTATCATATCAGGCTCTAGGAGCTTGCTTTAGACCATACAGAGCTTTCTTAAGTTTGTAAACATGATCTGGAAATTTATCATTTTCAAAAAGTGGTGGTTGTTCAACAAATACTTCTTCTTTTACAAAAATATTTAAAAATGCACTTTTAACATCCATTTGAAATAATTTGAAATTATTATGATTTGCGAAAGCAAGTAGAATCCTAATGGCTTCTAATCTTTCTATGGGGGCAAAGGTTTCATCAAAATCTATTCCTTCTTCTTGACAATAACCTTGAGCGACTTACCGGGCTTTATTTCTAACAACCTCTCCTTGTTCATTCATTTAATTTTTATAAACCCATTTAGTTCCAATTATTGTTTTATTTTTAGGTCTAGGAACAAGTTCCCAAACATCATTTCTAGTGAATTGATTTAATTCTTCTTGCATAGCCAAAATCCATGAATCATCAGTTGATGCTTCTTCTGGATTTTTGGGTTCAATGGTTGATATAAAAGTTACATTACTCATTTGACTTAGTTGGTTTCTAGTTTTAACAACAGATTGCATATCTCCAAGTTAATTTTCTATAGGGAGATCTTTTAAAAGTTTAATCCTTTTATTAGGATGATTTAATTCATTATTAGTTTCGGTTGACTCTTGGTTTTGAGTGATTAAATCCTCTTCATCATTTATTTCTTCAAAATTTTTGAAATTTTCATCAAATGAAACATGCATTGTTTCTTTGATGGTATTAGTTCTTAAATTAAATACTCTGTATGCTTTACTTCTATTAGAGTATCCGATAAAGATACCTTTGTCGGATTTAGGATCAAATTTATCTAAGTTATCTTTTGTATTTAAAATAAAACATTTACTTCCAAAAATTCTAAAATAAGATACCTTAGGTTTCTTTGAGTAAATAAGTTCATAAGATGTCTTATCAGTTAAAGTTCTAATTAAAATTCTATTTAAAATATAACAGGTGGTAGCAATTGCTTCTGCCCAAAAGTACTTTGGTAAACTACTATCCGAAAGCATAGTTCTTGCACACTCTTGAATCGTCCTATGTTTACGTTCTACTACTCTGTTTTGTTGTGGAGTTCTTGGAAATGAAAAATTGTGAATTATTCCCTTTTTATTGCAGAATTCTTCAAACTTTTCATTTTCAAATTCACCACCGTGATCACTACGGATGGTTATAATTTTTTGAGAAAGTTGATTTTGAACCCTTTTTGAAAAATTCTTAAAATATTCAAAAGTATCACTTTTATGTTTTAAAAATATTGTCCATGTAAATCTAGAATAATCATCTACAATTACAAAAACATATTTACTATTATTTATTGATAGAATTTGAGATGGACCAAATAGATCAATATGAAGTAATTCAAGAGGTTTTGAAGTAGAAATTATATTTTTTTAATTTAAAAGAGCTTTTTCTAAGTTTTCCTAGTTGACATGCATCACATAGACTATCTACTTTAAAATTCATTTTAGGGAGGCCTCTTAATAGATCATGTTTTGACAGTCTAGATAAGAGTTTGAAATTCAAATGCCCAAATCTCTTATGCCAAATCCAAGGGTCACTTGCATTTGCTAAAAGACACAAGTTATCATTTGAAATTTTCATAATAAGAATATAAATATTCTTTTTCCTAATTCCCTCAAATATTATGGTTGAATTATTATCTTCAATGTGACACTTATCTTTTTCAAATTTATTTTTATATCCTTTATCACATAGTTGACTTATACTTAGCAGATTGTGTTTCAGATTCTTAACTAGCAAAACATTAGTAATAATAGGAGTTTCAGAGTTACCGACTTTGCCGATGCCGATCACATAACCTTTTAAATTGTCTCCAAAGTTAACCAGTCCTCCGTCTTTGTATATTATATCATTCAGCACATCTGGATTCCCAATCATGTGTCCAGAACATCCACTGTCAAGTATCCATTTGTTCTTTTTGATCTGCACAATTTGTTTATTCTGGAATAATTCCTCAACTCCCATAAAGCATGATTCCTGCACATCAAACAATCTTAGTAGACAATTTGTATTTGAATATTGATTATATGCAGACTCAAGAGACAATGATGATCTGAATATATCTAAACATGCATTAACAAATTTCTTAAATATAGCTATTTTTTAAGAAAAAAAACTTTTTCAGAAATCAGATTATGAAACTTTTGAAAACCTTGCTCTGATACCAAATGTGAGGAATGCGGAATATGGATCTTAAGGCTAGAATGAACACTAGAGGGGGGGTGAATAGTGTTTATAAGAAATTACTAAATCTTTTTGAGTTATTGTTGATTTGTACACAAATGTTTGCAATATTCAGACACAGATATAATCATTGAATCAAACACAGATGCAGAAATAAAGTAAATGCAGTAAAGGAAAGAACACACCGGTTTTATACTGGTTCGGAGTTACCCTACATCCAGTCCCGCACAACTAAGTACAGATTTCCTTTCAAAAGCAATTCAACAATTACAACCCTCGATTTTAAGGCCACGAGGTACACCCTCCAGAATCACAATCTTCTGGGTAGAGATATTTATTTCCGGGCAACAAGTTCACCCAATTGATTTCTCAAGGCTACAATCACACCTTTTCTCACTTGATTGATTTCCAAGGCTACAATCACACCTTTTCTCGCTAGATAGATTACAAAGAAGCCTATAACTCTGAATAGCACTGGGATCTTGTTGAGATAGTGATAGAGAATCAAACCAGAGATGATCTAGTTAGATTCAATGTTGAATTTGGCAGAGTGATGATAGGATTTTGAATAAGAAAATGTGGAAGAACAAGAGAAGTGAAAAACCAGAAAATTTGATATTCAAATTCGTTGAAACTAACCCCTATTTATAGAAGAACAACAACCATGTCCATTCGTGAAAGGTTATGGCGAATAGACACTTTTTTTTAAATTCAAATTTTTGAATCTAACTGTCACTATGTCGACATGGGGTACTAGGGCATGTCGACAACCCAAAGCATTTTTTGAAGATTTGATTTTCTTTGAAAATAACCTTTATCATATATTAAAAACTATTTAAACTTTATAAATATACTTGACTATAGATAAAATACATAGATAAATATAAAGAATAATATATATAAAATTTTACTATAATTTTATATTTAAATCTAAGTATAAATATATTATAATTAAAAGATAGTTTAAAACAAACGAAGTTTAAAACAAGAGTTTATTAAAAACAAAAACAAAGAATATTTTAAGGCTAAAACATCGTTTTGAAAATCATTTGAAAAGATAATTTTTAAGGCTAAAACATTTTGAAAAGTAGTTTTGAAAATCATTCTGAAGTAGTTTTGAAAATCATTTTGAAGTAGTTTTGCAAGCTTCTTCCTGCAGAATATCTCATCACATCAGGACTCGAGAACTTGTACAAAACCAGGATGTTCGTGGGTTTGTAAGCCACTTGTCGTAGGTTTGTAAGCTACTTGTCGTGGGTTTGTAAGCCACTAAAAAGGTAGAAATGGGTTCTATCCCAAAAGAAAAATGGAGTGAAGATTTCAGTGCTATTATGAAGTTCTAACATAATTCTAGACTCAATACTTATCTTGAAATCTTGAACTCTTGATAATCTTGATACTCATGAGTCTTCAATCTTGATATCTTGAATCTCTATATTGTACAGTCTTCATTCTTTGTACCTGCATGGTTAAATCCTGCATATACATATATATCTAAACTATAATGTTAGTATTTATATTTTATAATCTTATTCTAAGGTTGTTGACATCAAAACCATCAATTCATGGACTAACAATGGTAAGTATATTTTATAAGGTTGTCATCATCAAAAAGGGGGAGATTGTTAGGACCTGGAGATAGTGGTTTTGATGACAACAACCTTTGTAACTTATTTTATTATAACTTATATACTAACACTATTATCTAGATACATATGAATGTTATTATGTAGGATATATATAAGGCAGGTATTAATTATTGAAGACTGTACAGTATAAAGATGAAGGATGAAGAAATCAAGTTTGAAGACTCATGAGTATCAAGATCAAGATTTCAAGATAAGTGTCTAGTTTATTGTTAAAACTTCATAATAGCACGGAAATCTTCATTCCATATTTCATTTGGGATGGAACCGATTTCTATCTTCTTAGTGGCTTACAAACCCATGACAAGTAGCTTACAAACCTATGACAAGTGGCTTACAAACCCACGAACATCCTGGTTTTGTACAAGTTCTCGAGTCCTGATGTGATGAGATATTCTGCAGGAAGAAGCTTGCAAAACTACTTCAAAATGGTTTTTCAAAATGATTTTCAAAACTTCTTTTCAAAATGTTTTAGCCTTAAAAATTATCTTTTCAAATAATTTTCAAAAAGATGTTTTAGCCTTAAAATATTCTTTGTTTTTGTTTTTAAATAAACTTTTGTTTTAAACTTCGTTTGTTTTTAAAACTATCTTCTGATTTTTTAAATATTCTTTTATAATGTATATACTTGAGATTTAAAATCAAATTTATATATACATTCTAAAAATATATTTTTATACTCTTCTTTATTTCAAAACATAGGAAGATTAGTTTATTTTATTCCAGAATCATTTAATCTTGTTTTCCGTTCAATACCATTTTCAAAACAAATTTTACATTATTTTTAACTTAGGGATGTCGACATCATATACCCCATGTTGACATGGTGGCTGTTAAATACAAAAGTTTAAATTTTCAAAAGAAGTGTCTATTCGTCTAAATCTCTTCACAAATGGTTATGACCGTTACTGGTCTATAAATAGCCTTCACAAACGAATTTTTTAACTAAATAATTTCGTATTTTCTTCACTCCTTCTTCTCCACAAATCCATATTCTAAAATTTTCAAATTTTTAAGATCGTGACGAAATTCTGCCGAATTCTCAAGTGAATCAAATTAGAATCTCATTCTTGTTTTATTCTCGGCCCTCTCTCAAAGATCAAAGTGCTATTCAGAGTTATTGGATCAATTTGTAATCAAAAGTTTATCGAGTCTCTCTATAAGGTGTGGTTGTGTCTGGAAATCAATTGGGTAATCTTATGGCCCGTAAATCAAGAGAGTTTGCCCCGGACTCGTGAGACAGGAGGGTACCTCAAGGCCTTTAGAAACCGAGGATTGTAATCTCAACTTTGGTATAATAAAAATCTGTATGAGGTGTTCTGCCTGGTATAGGACTGGATGTAGGGTAACTCTGAACCAGTATAAAATCCAGTGTGTTCTTTCCTTTTACTGCTTTTTATTTACTTTCTGCAGCTGTGTTTGATTCTGTGATTGTTCTGTGATTAAGTTCTGCATTTGTTTGTGCCATAATTTTAATTTATTCCATATAAGTCTTAGAATCCATTAAACACTATTCACCCCCCTTCTAGTGTTAAATTACCTTAAGATCCTTAATCCACACTCCCTTTCAAGAGGGACGTGGCTGTCTGGTGATAGGTGTAGGCGAAGTGGGGCAGTGGAGTTCGCCTGGAGCCTTGGTGCGTGTGAAGGCTTTGCGCAGGCGGGCTAGAGTGAGTTGTTGGCTGTGGTCGGTCAGCAAAAGGAGGTGTGAGAGAGAGGGGTTTCGGTTGTTGTGTGGTTGGGTCTGTAAGGTTGGCGGCAGGTGAATGGTAAGGGAGGGGAAGTCGAGCAAGGCTATTGGTGGAGAGGGCCGATGGTTGCTGTTATCACGGTGGTAGGGAAGCATGGGTGGATCTGAGGTCAGAGCATGCTCGGTTGGGCGTGTCTGCAAAGTCGAGTAGGATGGGAGGAGGGAGGTTGATGTTAATGGCGGAGGGTGCTCGTATGGGTGTGGCGCGGTTGGGAATGAAGGCGAGTTCTAGAAAGAAGGGAAGGTGACCGGGTTTCACAGTATAAAACTTTACATATATAAGTTAGTTGTAATATATAATATATATTTATTCTCAAATGAATGCGCAGAGCCAAGAAGAGAAAAGAGAACCAAAGAATTAATGCGCACCAACCAGTAATAGAATATAAAGTGAAAAGGTGGAATGACAAAAGTCTGATATGAATTTTTGGAAATATTAAAAACAAGAGGCTATTGGTATTACAACGGAGGAAAAATGAACGATCACAAAGAAACAAAAAGACGGACCGTTACGGTTAATTGTTTTGCATGTTTCACCGCGTACCGGACACCGAAACACCCTAATGAATATACTGTGGATATCAGCGCGACGAGACGAACATAATGGTACACAGATATGAGCAATATGATCATGTTATCAAAACTCAGTTTTCGCTGCCGAAAATGCTGCTAAAACGCCGAAAATAAGATAAACGCGGCTAGAGTAGTCCAAATTTGGCGAAACGAAATACGATGTCTCATTCAGAAAATGACTTACAATTTTATTATATAAAATAATCAGATTACAAAAATAATTTATTTTCATCTATTAACTGATTTTAAATTGAAATTGAAAATTACACAACAGAACTAACTTCCATATTTTCCAATGAAAATTTGACATTTGCTATGTTTTAATAGACGCATCTCAAATATCAAATTTTCATTACAAAATTTTATAGTTTTAAATTTCAAAAAAATTCAGTTAATTTTGTTATTTAAACCATTAAAATTTCCGGGTTGTTACACTCTCCCCCACTCAAAACTTTTCGTCCTCGAAAAGGGACGAGGTAGGAGTATAGAAGTAACCGAAAAGTAAGATAGATTTGAAATATAAAATATCAAATACCACAATTAATTCCAAAACCATATTATTTATTTTTAAATTGACTAATATTCAACAAATTTGGTTTAAATCTATTTTATTTAATAAATATTCATTGTATTCACATTTTGGTAGATTTCAATTCAATGTATTTTCATTCAATTGGTTTGATTTCAATTTGTTTAACTTTGTTACAAAAAAATTCTTTCAAAACAAAATTTATTCTATTTAACTTATTTATTTAATCCATTTGATTTTACTTAAGTTAATTCCACTAAAAATCCTATTTCTACTATTCTTGAAATTTACTTTTGTATCACAATAGTCTATAACGATATGAATTTACTTATTACCTGCTTAATTCTTAAGTTCATATTTATTTACTTAAATAACATTCTCTTTTATTATTCAATTTATTTCACATAAAATATCTTGCAACATATATTAAGTGTGTAAACATTAATTATAACAATTAAATTTTATTTATAAATTTCCTTAACAATACTTCACTTTTTTAAATATCTTATTACTTATATTTTATATTGTATACTATTCAACTACATTCAACTCCTTTTTCTCAGGTGAGTTAATGTTTCAGAATATAATTGAACACTACAAATTTACCTTTTTATTTACAACATTTCTATTAAGCAAAATTTAGTTTGAATATTTTTATTATTTAAAAATTCTCTTGTATAACCTTCAATTACACATTCACATTCATTTTACTTTTGAATATTTTTGGTAAGCTATATATGTTTTAGAATACAATTGAGTATTTTACAAATTAATTTATCCTAATTCAACTGTTTAAGTTGTTTTAAATTCCAATTCTCATTTTAAGCACTCTAATTATTCAAAATTTTGCTTCATTTCAATAATTGGAAACCATTACTTAATATAAAACTGAAGAGTTAAATTTTCGGTTTCACTTCAAACTGTTTTGAATTATATATACATATATACATTGTATAATAAATCATACCCAAGGAGTTTCTAATCCAATCCATAAATATATACATATATATATATATATTTTGTACATCAAATCATACTCATGAATTTCAAATCAAATCCATTTTTTAAAACAAAAGTGTAGCAAAGCTACTAAATGGTCTCTCCACTTTAAGACTCGAAAATGAATGTCGATGATGCTGCAGTCATCATTGAAATTATTTTCCGGCGACAAAAGTGGAGAGTACTAACTTACTTCTTTTTAAAATTCTTTGGAAACAAATTCTATTCGAAAATACCTCAAATAATATAATTTTCAAAACTTTGAAAACCAAATTTAGATATGCACAGGAAATTAAATTCTCAAATTCTTAATTTAAATTCATTTCAATTTCAAATCCAATTTATAAACCATGGTTATAAAATTTCATTCCCTATAACATACAATAATAATTAAAAGTTCAGGAATGTTAACAAAACAATAAATGGTAATCTAGTATTATCATTTCTAATAACCAATTAATTTAACTATCCAATTTCAGAAATTATACCTTTATACATATAGAATATAATCATACATAAAATTATTGCATTTACCAATTTTCGAAAACAATATTGTGCCAGTTTGCTCTGTTCAAGTGTTTTGGAATTCCTATCGATAGTGTTGGCCAAACGAATCGATCGAAACCCCAAATCAAACTTAACAATTCAAATAACACAATATAAAATATTTTATATTAATTACAAATACACTCCCTCACAGGGTGATCCAAGAATGGATTTGAATAAAGAAAGAGATTCAAATTTAGTGGGACCCTAATCAAAGAGAATTCTAACTAATCAGATAGGCTCGAAAGGAAGATAGAATAATTAAATTATAAACGAGGAAAGATGGATAAACAGATATTAATCGTGGCGACCTTAACCGGGTCAACTGAGACTTAGAAAAGATGAAAATATCATCTGCGAAAATGGGGACAAACCCATTGAGAACATCGTAGAAATGCGATTCATGAGATCGACGAGGAAGGTAGGAGCATTGGTTAATCCAAAGGGCAAGGCTAACCATCCATAAAAACCATTCGTCCGAGGCAGGACACCAGATCTAACTCCAGGAATAAGATCGATGTGAAATTCAATTTCCCGCTGAGAAGTAACTTCACTAAAGATTTCAGGATAATTCCTGACAATCGGGTGGAGTCAAGATCATAAGGCTGAGCATCAAACGGAAAGATAAACTGCCTGCAAAATCATGAGGCAATCGACATTTGATCACAAGAGAATTTCCCCGGTCGTCTACTAGAGAAACATTCAGGCATTGCAAGAGATAACAACATCAAACCGAGGATATAGTAATCTCCAGTGAATCGTCGCTTGTTGCAAAGGAGTTTCGCCCCTTTTCAAATCATTCTAAGATTGGCAGGACCGCCGATGGAATTAGACACGCATAAGGACGGAATTGCCAATTAAGGTGGTAAGACGTTCTCAAATTCATTATAGAGATCAACCGAAGTGGAGCTATGGGATGCTCCAGAATCAAGAAGAACACGAACAGGAAAAGACACGAATGGATTTCAGAACAAAGGGATAGTTCCATAATTCCAAAGAAATCCGAACTCAGGAGGATCCTAATGAAGAATTTCAAGCTCCAACGAAGATGATTATGTAATTCATTTTACTCAATATGCTAAGTTTTGACTAAACCAGAGCTATGTTACCACTTGTAACGATCCGGTATTTTGAACCATTCGCATCCGCAGAGCTCTATTACCACTTGTAACGATCCGGTATTTTGAACCATTCGCATCCGCATATGTCAGACTAGAATTGCTCAAAACAACAGATTGTTAATTTATATTTGGCAAAACTTAGCAGATACAGTAAATAAATAAATCAATCATAGAATCACAGACACAGAGTATTACAACAATAAGTAGTGGAATAGATAAATAGTAGTTCACGAAGCTACTATAAAACATCAGAGTCGAAACAAAATACAACAGAATCTCAAATACAAATGAATCTATAATACATAAGCAACTGACGAGTTTGAACATAAATGATTGGAATAAACTGAAATAACTGAAAGCTGGATAGATAGATCTTCAATGTAACGAACCACTATTTTGGACCATTCAAATCGACAATAATCCACACATGTCAGACTTGAATAATGCAAAATAACAGATTGTAATAAAAATTTAGAGCAAATAAAACCAATCACAGACACAGAATATCAATTTAACTCGCAGCAGAAATAAAATAAATAGTGGTTCATGAAGCCACTACAATACAAAGTCTCAAAAACAGTACAAAATACATAGTCTGAAAACAAATACAGTTCTGAAACAAGTACAGTAGAAATCCCAAATACATATGTCTCTAATACAAAGCTGACATAGAACAACTGAAACTGAAATAGATAAATAACTAGATAAAGATGATCTCCAGCAGTCCTAGCTCCAAAGGTGAGATCCAAAGCTGATACTCAGGCTGACCCGAGCGTAAATAAAACACAAACACTCGAGTCAGGACATACATACTTATACAATGTAAACCATCTCAAGTGAACTGTAATAAAAGGTACAAGTAACTTAAAGAATGCTTGGGATCACCCATTCTTTAAGGATCCATTAAACTATCTACTATGTAGTAATATTCGCTATTATAATAATGTTTAATCGTAAAATAAAAATACTTTTAAATAGCGTTAAGGGGTTACCATATAGTCCTTAACACATAATAGTGCCAATAGTCTATACAGTACCTGCATACCTCGAAAGGCTATGAGAAGATACTCCATAGGTACGACAAAAATAGAAACTCGTAGTAAAGCTCGATATGGTAGGTGACACGGCACAACTAGGCAATGCCAGGGTAGATATACCAATTACGCATCCGGGCTGGTGGAAATGCATAGCAGCCACTACCGCCGACCTCGAGCCACACTCCCAAATCAAGGGGTGCACCCAATCAATCACAAAAGTAATAGAATGGTATCGAAGAAGTGTGTTCGATCAGAGGTGCTACCTCATTGGCCCGTCAATCGCTCCTGTTTTAGCCACCTTATGCCAACTCACGGGAGTTGGGTCCACGTTCATACCCCAATAGGATCATCGCCACCATCCTACTTCATTCTGGAAACTCCACCGCGTACACAGTTGTTAAAGTGGTTTTCGGTATCGACAGAGAGTATGTCCATATCCGATTCCGGTCTCTTTAACAACCAATCATTATTATAACCCGTGGTTATAAATTTCAAAAATAGTATATATTTCAAATCAAGATACTTCACTTAAACCATTTAAAAATAGAGTCATTATACCTTTAAATTAAATATTAAATTCCCAAAAATTTAACCTTTTCTGAGTTCTTTTATTCACTTAAATACTTTAAAACATTGAAATATCAGCTTTCACAGCACTTAGAAAATGCTACGGTAAGTTATATTTGAAAACAATTCATTTTAGCTAAGACAACATTTAAAAACTGCTGTAGTAATTCAGTTGCATTTGAAAACAAGTTTAGTTCAGAAAAGACAACATTTAAAAACTGCTGTAATAGTTCAGGGTTCAGTTTAAAAGGTTTAATTCAATTCAGAAAAGATAACGTTTACAAAACTGCTGCAGTAGTTCAATTATATTCAAAAATCTCATTTCAGCCAACTGCAGCACTTAACAAGTGCTACAATAGCTCTTTTATTAGTTTCAGTTTCAAAATTAGTTTCTGCAACTACAACACTTACAAAGTGTTGTCATAGCCCTTAGTTAAATTTCCTTTTTAGTTTACTTCTGCAACTACAGCACTTACAAAGTACTACAGATTCTATTAGTTCAGTTTTTAGTTCATTTTCAGAAACGATAGCATTTCTGAAGTGTTGCTAAAAGAATTTCCAGATTTTAAATAGAATTCCATCCACAATTAAACTTTAATTTAAATCATTTTAACTTATAAAAATCATATTTTTCCACATCAAAATGTTCATTGAAATACATTTTTAACTTATGATTTTTATAAAGTAAATTTTACAATAAAATCCAATTTTCCTATAATTTCACTTATTAAATTCAAGTGTATAATTTCTTATTCTTTTCATTTTTAACAATTTACCTTTTCACTAAATTTTATATTTCCATTTCAAAATAAAACTTAATTTCCACTTTTATTTAATAAACTTAAACTTCCATTAAAAATCAAATCACAAATTTCCAAATTAAGTTATGTTCAAATCACAATTTTTCTATTCATTTATTAACATTTTTAATACATAGAAAAAAATCATTATTACTTTATTAAATCATTTTAAATTCAATTTAAATCAAATTATCATATATTTTTTTAAATACTTAAAAATTTCCAGAAAACTATATAAAATAACCATGGGTCTGTATAATATTTTCTAGCCTAAGTCAAGTGATACAATTAATATATCATTTCAATCCGAAATTTACAAAGAAAATCCGGGTTCTATCATTTCAAACCCGCAATCCCAAGTAAATAAAATAAATAAAAATCGCTCAGGCTTATCATTTCAGTCCATAACGATCTTTCCCTATTCTAAAGTCCATTCGGGTATGTTTCATTTCAACCCATAGTGATTCTATTCTACAGGGAACTTGCAATGTGATTAACCGAAATAAATAAACAGTATAATAAAATATAACATAGCAGATGATGTGACAAGTTTATAACAGGGTTTAACATCATATAATTTACATAACAGGTAGGTATAACATGATATAATAGTTTATACACATTCACTTGTTGTCACTTCACAATTTATATAAGTATAAATGTCATGTGTGAATACTCACCTTTTACGCTGGAGTTAGCAAATCAAACACACAAACAAAAATCCAGAAAGCACACGATAGCATGACTTGATTTGAGTGGAGAGAGATAGCCAAGATATTAATCTTGTATTCAACAACAAAACAAAGCAAAATATAAATACAATACAAAAGTTTATTGAAACAATTTGAAAAATAGAAGCAACAAATGGCATCACCAAGCTTTAAATCAATTTTGCTTGACCATAACTCACATATGCTCGGCCTTAATGCTCTACTGGTTCAACCACAACATGTTTTCTGGTGGTAAGGCTCGGGTATGGATCAAGATGGCATGGTTAGGCAAGAGAATAAGAAGAGGTAGGAGTTACAAATGGAAGGAGGTCGAAAGGCAAGGCCAACAAATGGAGTTTTGGTTTCATCTAGGCTCGGCCATATGGTCTATGGGTTCAGCCATGGCTCACTACAGGTCAGGTCAGTTCTGAAACAAGGCTAGGGTGATGGTCACGTGCTGGTGGCGGTGGCTAAAGGGGTGGCCGTGGCTACAATTGAAGGTTGTGATGAAGACAAGGCTCGACTACACATTGTTTTGGAGTTTTTCAATGTTTTTGTGGTGGTGGGTTCAAGGGGTGGTCACGGCCTGAACTGGTCAGAGGGATGGTGATGTTTGAAGCCATGGATGATGAGGAGGAAGTGTTGGTGGTCGGTGGAGGAGATGATGGAGGGTTAGGCCGAGCAACATGTGAGGAAGGCAAGGCAAAAATCATTGAAAAATCAATGGAAAAGTGAAGAGAAAAAGGTAGAAAATGAAGAAGCCATTACCTAGAATTTTCAGAAATGAAGATGGCCGAAATTTGTGATGTTGAGAAGGAGTTTTCACGTGAAAATGAAGTAAAGAATATACGGCTACAATTAAGGAAAAGAATGGCTAAGAAATGAAGGGTCTAGAAAATGGAAAGTCAAAAGTTTAAAGCCTTTTTGTCTCTTAGAATTTTCAATTTCTTTTATTCAAAGTAAACAAAATAAAAATCAATAAATAAAAATAAAAGACAAACAAAATAAAGTGAAAAAGAAAACAAATAATTATTCATAGGAAAAATAAAAAGAAAATAAAAGTAAATAAAGAAAATAGCTTAATATATTGCAACTAGAATTAAAAGTTGCAATTAACTTTGGAAAATTATAACTTTACTTCTAAAATATTTTAAAAATAAAATATTGAAATAAAATTTAATTTAAAAATATTTACAAAAATATTGGGTTGTTACACTCTCCTCCACTCAAATATTTTAGTCCTCGAAAAGGACAAACAAGGAAAATAAGGAAAACAAGATAGAAAAGCAAATAGTACCTGAAACAAACAATTCCGGATTCGAAGCACGAATGCTCTCCTCTGTCTCCCAGTTACAGTCTCGATCATTAGTACTCCACTGTACTTTGACCAGACTAAAAGATTTCCTTCTTAGCTGCTTCGTACCTCTATCAACAATACGAAGTCGCTTCCTCTCGACAGTCAGATTAGGCTCAATATCCAAACTATCAAGAGCAGAAGGCTGAACAATAAGAGATGGATCATGCAGATAGCGATGAAGATGCAAAACGTGGAATACATTATGCAATCTAGAGAACTTCTTGGGCAAATCCAGACGATAAGCCAAAGAACCAATTCTTTCCATAATGCGGAAAGGACCAATGAACCTAGGAGAAAGCTTCCCTCTACGACCAAATCGAATGACATTCCTTAAGAAAGATACCTTAAGGAAAACCAAATCACCAACAGCAAACTCCAAACTCCACCTACGCCAATCAGCATACTTCTTCTGCCTATCCTGAGCAATCCTCATCTTCCTCCTAATATCCTCAACTCTCTCAGAAGCCTCTAAAATCATCTCAGGACCAAGAACCAAACGATTACCGGATTTAATCCAGCAAGATAGAGATCTATAAGGTCGTCCGTAAAGAGCAGCAAACACAGACGTTTTAATGCTAGCCTGAATTCAAATATAGAAATGAGATAGATAAAAGATTAGGATAAGATTAAAATAGAAGATAGAAATTATACCTGATAACTATTGTTATAGGTAAATTCGACAAGATGGAGATGATTTTCCCAAGATCCTCCATAATCAAGCACACAAGCACGAAGAAGATCTTCGAGAATCTGATTCACCCTTTCCGTTTGACCATCGGTCTGTGGATGGTAAGCAGTGCTCAGATTCAGATGAGTACCCAAAGAATCCTGAAAAGCTTTCCAAAACTGACTAGTAAAGATAGGATCATGATCACAAACAATACTGAGAGGAACACCATGGAGACGAACAATCTCCCTCATGTAGATCTCAGACAAGCTAGAAGCAGAATGGGTAGACTTGACCGGAATGAAATGAGCTGATTTGGTCAATCTATCCACAATAACCCAGATACTCTTATTATCCTTCCTAGTCCTCGATAATCCATCAATGAAATCCATAGAAACCTGTTCCCACTTCCAATTGGGAATCTCAAGAGGCTGCAACAAACCGGGGGTCTTCTGATGATCTACCTTGACTTGCTGACAAGTTGTACACCTACTGACAAAAATGGAGATATCTCGCCTCATACCCTTCCACCAATACAACTTCTTCATATCCTGATACATCTTGGTCACTCACGGATAAATAGAAAGTCTTGACTGATGATTCTCCCGAAGTAACTCCTATCTAAATCCATCAACATTCGGGACACAAATCCTATTATTAATCCTCAAAACACCTCTATCATCAATCTGGGCTCCACTGCCATCAAGACTACTACCTCCAACTCTGCTACGAACATTCTCCTTCATCAATCTAAGCATCTCATCCTCATCCTGCTTAGCCATGATACGATCCAAAAGAGGAGAAGAAACAACAAGCTGACACAACATCGCCTTCTTCCGACTCAAAGCATCTGCCACACATTAGCTTTCCCAGGGGTATAGTTGATGTCGAGTCATAAGAAGCAAGGAACTCTAACCACCTAACTTGTCTCTGGTTCAAATCTTTCTGAGTGAAAATATACTTCAAAGACTGATGATCTGTGAAGAGCTCAAACTTAGTACCCAAAAGATGATGCCTCCAAAGCTTCAATGCAAAAACAACACCAAGCAACTCTAAATCATGAGTAGCATAATTGGCTTCATGGGTCTTCAACTGACGACTGGCATAAGCAATCACCTTCCCATCCTGCATCAGAACAGCTCCCAAACCTTCACGACAAGCATCAGTGTATACCGTTAATCCCTTATTTCCATTTGGAACGGTAAGAACTGGTGCGGAAGTAAGCTTGGCTTTAACTCACTGAATGCAGCTTTACACTCATCACTCCAAATAAACTTAGCATTCTTTCGAGTCAAAGCGGTGAGAGGTGCAGCAATCCGAGCAAAATTCTCAATGAATCTCCGGTAATAACCGACAAGGCCTAGAAAACTACGGATATCAGTTGGAGTCCTAGGAGTTTCCCAATCCTGCACAGAATAGGGATAAATAAGAACAACCGGAAAGATAGAATAAATTGAATGAAACAAGGAAAGAGAAGGAAAGACTTACATTGATCGCAGCGATCTTGACTGGATCAACAGAAACTCCATTACCAGAAACAATATGCCCGAGGAATCGGACTTCATCCTTCCAGAAATGGCATTTAGAAAATTTAGCCTTCAACTGATGATTTCTAAGAGTCTCAAGAACAGATTTCAAATGTGACTCATGCTCTTTCTTGGACTTAGAGAAAACAAGGATATCATCAATAAAGACTAGAACAAATTATTAAGCACATCACGAAAAACACGATTCATCAAATCAACAAAGAAAGTAGGAGCATTAGTCAAACCAAAAGGCATGACTAACCATTCAAAGAACCCATTCTGATCAGTACGAAAAGCAGTCTTGGGAATACTTTCCTCAGCAACTCTGAGCTGGTGGAAACCTGTGGCAAGATCAAGCTGAGAGAAAACAGTAGCACCATAAAGCTGATCAAACATATCATTGATGCGAGGCATTGGATATCTGTTTTTCATAGTGAGCTTGTTCAGCTCCCTATAATCAACACACATCCGGAGAGAACCATCAGACTTGGTGACAAAAACAACCGCTGCTCCCCATTCTAAATAGCTAGGTCTGATCAGACCCTTGGAGGACAAGTCCTCAATTTAATTCCTTAACTCAACCTTCTCGCGGGGCACCATTCTTCTAGGAGGAAGAACTACAGGTCAAGCTCCAGGAATAAGATCAATACGGAAATCAATTTCCCGCTTAGGAGGTAAAGTAGTGACTTCACCAAATATATCGGGATAAAGTTTGACCACACGAGTCGACTGAAGATCAACAGGAGAATAATCCAGAGAATAAATAAAACTGCCAGCATAATCATGAGGCATACGACACTAAATAACCAAGGGATTACCCCGATCATCCTCAAGAGGAACAATTCGGGATTTACAAGAGATACGAGCATCATGCTTATTAAGCCAATCACCTCCGAGCAACAAATCAAAAGCATCGAAACCAAAAACATAGAAATCACCAAAAAAATTATGGCTAGAATAGAAGAGTCTCACTTGCTTACAAATCCTATTAAGATTTGCGGGACCACCAATAGGATTTTTAACACACAAAGATTCAACAGCATACACAGGAGAAAGAAGATGCTCAAACTTATCACACAAATCAACAGAAATAAAACTATGCGAAGCTTCAGTATCAAATAAAACACGAACATGATGATTAAATAAAGAAAAGGTGTCCTAAAGAGCACCTTGATCATCACTAGGAGCAGGAGCAAGTGCAGCTGGTGAAGAAGCAGAGGTAACAGCAAAAATACCAGATGGCTTGCCCTTCTGATACAAAGGACAATCATTCTTGAAATGACCAGGCTGAAGACAGACATGACAGAGATTGTTCCTGGTAATCTGAGGTGGAGGAACAGCAGCACCAACTGAAGTAGGGCAACTATTAGCATAGTGTCCCTTCTAATCACACTTGAAGCAGGTAATGGTAGATAAGTCGATCGGGTGCCTCTGAGAAGGAGAAGATGATGAAAATCCTAAACCCGGATGTTTGAGCCAATTCTTCTTCTACTGGTGGAAATTGGGTTTTCTCTTCTTAGGGTTAGCAGAGGAAGTCTGAGATGCAGGAGCACTAGCAACAGCAGGACCCTTGGAAGTAGGGTTCTCATAACGAATAGCCATATCCATAAGCTCGGTAAAAGTGCCGTGAAGATGAGAAATGAGATGATCGTAGAACTTTAGGCGAGCTCCATCTATGAAATTCTCATTTTTCTTAAGCTGGGTGTCGATAAGACCAGGACCAAACTTGGAAAGTTCATTGAACTTCCGCTCATACTCAGAAAAGGACATGGTACCCTACTTGAGATCCATGATTTCACGATAAAGCTGAGATTTCCCGGCTTCGGGCATCCATTTTGCCACAAAAGCCTCCCTAGAAATAAGATACAGAAACAAAACTTAAGATAGATTCAAAAGAAAGGAAATGGGAAAAAAATTCAAGATAACACAAAGGATACCTAAACTGCTCCCACGAAATATCACCCTCGTTAGTGTGAGCTGTAACAGACTCCCACCAATCCAAGGCTGACTCTTGCAGCTGCCAAGCAGCTAACTGACGCTTCTGGGCATCAGTAATCTCGATACCGGTAAAGATCCTCTCTAAACTCCGTAACCATTGCTGGGCTTCGATAATGCTCTCTGAACCGGTAAACTTGGTACCACCAAGCTGAGAGAATTCCTTACAGAGAACGGTAAACCTAACAGGTGCAGCAGGTTGAGGAGCTGGGGCAATACCACGACCCCTACCTCTGGCATTTCCACGATTCATCCTGAAAATATCAAGAATGAATTTTAGGACAAAGGTATAGAGAAGACAAAGATAAGATAAGATAAGACAAGATAAATCACTTGGATGAATATCCTAATTAAAGAAAATTTCTAACAAGGTAGATACGAAAAGAAGGAAGTTAAGAAAATTTGCTTTTAAACAAAGAAGAATTTTTTTATATCAAAATAATCTTTGAAAAATCCTCTGAAAAATCATTTTAAAAATCATTTTATACTTTGAAAATACGTTCTCTCACAAAGAAATGATTCTGAGGTTGATTTCACACATTCTAGGGTATTTCTACCCTATCTCTAATGAGTTTTTGCTCCATAGGCTAAGGTTTGCCTAAAACCAAAGCTCTGATACCAAATGTAACGACCCACTATTTTGGACCATTCAAATCAACAATAATCCACACATGTCAGACTTGAATAATGCAAAATAACAGATTGTAATAAAAATTTAGAGCAAATAAAACCAGTCACAGAATCACAGACACTAAATATCAGTATAACTCGCAGCGGAAATAAAATAAATAGTGGTTCATGAAGCCACTACAATACAAAGTCTCAAAAATAGATACAAAATACATAGTCTAAAAACAAATACAGTTCTGAAACAAGTACAGTAGAAAACCCAAATACATATGTCTCTAATACAAAGCTGACATAGAACAACTGAAACTGAAATAGATAAATAACTAGATAAAGATAATCTCCAGCAGTCCTAGCTCCAAAGGTGAGATCCAAAGCTGATACTCAGGCTGACCCGAGCGTAAATAAAACACAAACACTCGAGTCAGGACATACATACTTATACAATGTAAACCAACTCAAGTGAACTGTAATAAAAGGTACAAGTAACTTAAAGAATGCTTAGGATCGCCCATTCTTTAAGGATCCGTTAAACTATCTACTATGTAGTAATATTCGCTATTATAATGATGTCTAATCATAAAATAAACATACTTTTAAATAGCGTTAAGGGGTTACCCATATAGCCCTTAACACATAATAGTGCCAATAGTATATATAGTACCTGCATACCTCGAAAGGCTATGAGAAGATACTCCATAGGTACGACACAAATAGAAACTGGTAGTAAAGCTCGATATGGTAGGTGACATGGCACAACTAGACAATGCCAAGGTAGATATACCAATTACGCATCCGGGCTGGTGGAAACGCATAGCAGCCACTACCGCCCACCTCGAGCCACACTCCCAAATCAAGGGGTGCACCCAATCAATCACAAAAGTAATAGAATGGTATCGAAGGAGTGTGTCCGGTCAGAGGTGCTACCTCATTGGCCCGTCAATCGCTCCTGTTTTAGCCACCTTATGCCAACTCACAGGAGTTGGGTCCACGTTCATACCCTAATAGGATCGTCGCCACCATCCTACTTCATTCTGGAAACTCCACCGCGTACACAGTTGTTAAAGTGGTTTTCGGTATCGACA
This sequence comes from Allium fistulosum, assembly GCA_030737815.1. Classification (NCBI taxonomy): domain Eukaryota; kingdom Viridiplantae; phylum Streptophyta; class Magnoliopsida; order Asparagales; family Amaryllidaceae; genus Allium; species Allium fistulosum. The sequence continues at coordinate 1,106,756,081 of CM060907.1, forward strand.
GAGAGTATGTCCATATCCGATCCCGGTCTCTTTAACAACCAATCGTTATTATAACCCGTGGTTATAAATTTCAAAAATAGTTTATATTTCAAATCAAGTTACTTCACTTAAACCATTTAAAAATAGAGTCATTATACCGTTAAATCAAATATTCAATTCCCAAAAATTTAACATTTTCTGAGTTCGTTTATTCACTTAAATACTTTAAAACATTGAAATTTCAGCTTTCACGGCACTTTGAAAATGCTACGGTAAGTTATATTTGAAAACAATTCATTTCAGCTAAGACGGCATTTAAAAACTGCTGTAGTAATTCAGTTTCCTTTGAAAACAAGTTCAGTTCAGAAAAGACAGCATTTAAAAACTGCTGTAATAGTTCAGGGTTCAATTTAAAAGGTTTAATTCAATTCAGAAAATACAGCGTTTACAAACTGCTGTAGTAGTTCAATTGTATTCAAAAATCTCATTTCAGCCAACTACAGCACTTAACAAGTGCTACAATAGCTCTTTTATTAGTTTCAGGTTCAAAATTAGTTTCTGCAACTACAGCACTTACAAATTGCTGTCATAACCCTTAGTTAAATTTCCTTTTTAGTTTACTTCTGCAACTACAACACTTACAAAGTGCTGTAGATCCTATTAGTTCAGTTTTTAGTTCATTTTCAGAAACGATAGCATTTCTGAAGTCTTACTAAAAGAATTTCCAGATTTTAGATAGAATTCCAGCCACAATTAAACTTCAATTTAAATCACTTTAACTTATAAAAATCATATTTTTCCACATCAAAATGTTCATTTAAATACCTTTTTAACTTATTATTTTTATAAAGTAAATTTTACAATAAAATCCAATTTTCCAATAATTTCACTTATTAAATTCAAGTGTATAATTTCTTATTCTTTTCATTTTTAATAATTGACCTTTTCACTAAATTTTATATTTCCATTTCAAAATAAAACTTAATTTCCACTTTTATTTAATTAACTTAAACTTCCATTAAAAATCAAATCACAAATTTCCAAATTAAGTTATGTTCAAATCACAATTTTTCTATTCATTTATTAACATTTTTAATACATAGAAAAAATCATTATTACTTTATTAAATCATTTTAAATTCAATTTAAATCAAGTTATCATATTTTTATTTTTTTAAAAAAATACTTAAAAATTTCCAGAAAACTATATAAAATAACCACGGGTCTGTATAATATTTTCTAGCCTAAGTCAAGTGATACGGATAATATAACATTTCAATTCGAAATTTACAAAGAAAATCTGAGTTCTATCATTTCAAACCCGCAATCCCAAGTAAAAAAAATAAATAAAATTCGCTTAGGCTTATCATTTCAGCCCATAACAATCTTTCCATATTCTATAGTCCGTTCGGGTATGTATCATTTCAACCCATAGTGATTCTATTCTACAGGGAACTTTTAGTGTGATTAACAGAAATAAATAAACAGTATAATAAAATATAACATAGTAGATGATGTGACAAGTTTATAACAGGGTTTAACATCATATAATTTACATCACAGGCAGGTATAACATGATATAATAGTTTATACACATTCACTTGTTGTCACTTCATAATTTATATAAGTATAAATGTCATGTGTTAATACTCACCTTTTACGTTGGAGTTAGCAAATCAAACACACAAACAAAAATCCACAAAGCATGATAGCATGACTTGATTTGAGTGGAGAGAGATAGCCAAGATATTAATCTTGTATTCAACAACAAAACAAAGCAAAATATAAATATAAATACAATACAAAAGTTTATTGAAACAATTTGAAAAATAGTAGCAACAAATGACATTACAAAGCTTTAAATCAATTTTGCTTGACCATAACTCACATATGCTCGGCCTTAATGCTCTATTGGTTCAGCCACAACATGTCTTCAGGTGGTAAGGCTCGGGTATGGATCAAGATGGCATGCTTAGGCAAGAGAATAAGAAGAGGTAGGAGTTACTAATGGAAGGAGGTCAAAATGCAAGGCCAACAAATGGAGTTTTGGTTGCATCTAGGCTTGGTCATAGGGTCTATGGGTTCGGCCATGGCTCACTACAGGTCAAGTCAGATCTGAAACAAGGCTAGGGTGATGGTCACGTGCTGGTGGTGGTGGCTAAAGGGGTGGTCGTGGCTACAATTGAAGGTGGTGATGAAGACAAGGCTCAGATACACATTGTTTTGGAGTTTTTCAATGTTTTTGTGGTGGTGGGTTCAAGGAGTGGTCACGGCCTGAACTGGTCAGAGGGATGGTGATGTTTGAAGCCGTGGATGATGAGGAGGAAGTGGTGGTGGTCGGTGGAGGAGATGGTGGAGGATTAGGCCGAGCAACATGTGAGGAAGGCAAGGCAACAATCATTGAAAAATCAATGGAAAAGTAAAGAGAAAAAGGTAGAAAATGAAGAAGCCATTACCTAGAATTTTCGGAAATGAAGATGGCTGAAATTTGTGGTGTTGAGAAGGAGTTTTCATATGAAAATGAAGTAAAGAATATACGGCTACAATTAAGGAAAAGAACGGCTAAGAAATGAAGGGTCTAGAAAATGGAAAGTCAAAAGTTAAAAGCCTTTTTGTCTCTTAGAATTTCCAATTTCTTTTATTCAAAATAAACAAAATAAAAATCAATAAATAAAAATAAAAGACAAACAAAATAAAATGAAAAAGAAAATAAATAATTATTCATAGGAAAAATAAAAGAAAATAAAAGTAAATAAAGAAAATAGCTTATTAAATTGCAATTAGAATTAAAAATTGCAAACAAAAATGCAATTAACTTTGGAAAATTATAACTGTACTTCTAAAATGTTTTAAAAATAAAATATTGAAATAAAATTTAATTTAAAATAATTTAAAAATATTTACAAAAATATTGGGTTGTTACATTCAAGCAAAGCTCCAATCTCCAAAGGTGAGTTTCAAATGCTGTGACACTCAGTCTGACCCGAGCATAAAGCAAAACCTAAAATACTCGAGTCGGGATTAACATTCTTATATCAGTAAATTCAACTCAAGTGAAATGTCAAATGAAATACAAGTAACTTAAAGAATGTTTGGGATTTCCATCCTCTAAGGATCCGTGGAACTATCTACCATGTAGTACTATATGCTATTATAATATGTCTATCAGTAAAGTAAAGTATTAAAATAGCGTTAAGGTGTTACCCATATCCCCCTTAACACATTATATATAATGTCGTAGTCTATACAGATACTATAACTCCACCCGCAGGTGGGCTATCAGGGAGCACTCCATAGGTACGACATAAACCAAACTCGTAGAAGGCGCGATAAGGCATGCGACAAGGCACACGAGGCAATGCCCAGGGTAGATATACCGTTTGCGTATCCGGACTGGTGGTAACGCATAGCAGCTACTACCGCCCACCTAGATACACACTCCCAAATCAAAGTTGCACCCAATCAAATGACAAAGTAATAGAATGGTATCGAAGAAATGTGTCCGATAGGAGGAATGACCTCACTTGGCTCGGCGTGGCTCCTGTTTTAGCCACATCAAGCTGACTCGCGGGAGTCAGGGCTACGTTAATACCTCATATAGAATCGTCGCCAACCATCCTACTTCATTCTGGAATCTCCACCACGTACACAGTTGTTAAAGTGGTTTTCGATATTGGCAGAGAGTATGACAATATCTGATCCCAGTCTCTTTAACAACCAAACGCTTATTTCACACCGTGGTCATTTCATTTCAAATAGTTCATACTTCATATCAAAATATCATATTCATTTCAAAAATCATATCAATTCGATATCATTATTCACTTTAAAAAAATATTCATTTCCAGAATCGTAACACTTTCAAAATTATAAGACTTTCGAAATCATAACACTTTTGAAATCATAACACTTTTAAAATCATAACCCTTCTAACTTAAACAGTTAGATATTGAAAATAGTATATATATTGAAATATTTATAGACTAAATAGTTTATATATTAAGTAATTTATATATTAAAATAGTTGTAAATTAAAAATAGTTTATATTTATTTAAGGGATTATACTAAAATAATTTCCAAATTGTTTCATCCAATTCCATAAATCGATTCAAATCAATTCAAATTTCAAAATTTAATTTAAATCAATCCCAGTTCAACACTTTCAATTTAAAAGGTTAAAGATTCAATTCAAATTTTCAATAAACCATTTCAATTTTTATCGATTTCAAATCCGGGTTTGAACTATTTCTTTAATTCCAATAAGATTCAAAGTTTAAATATTCAAACATTTTCAATATAAGTTTCATTTAGATTTCAACATTTAACTTTAATTTTATTAAAATTAGAAAATATTCACTTAATCGTTTTAATAACAGTTAAATAAAATCTCAATTTATAAATTTTAAATCAATATTAAACATTCAGTCTCAAATTTTATTTAAAATTTAGAATATTCATTTAATCACTTTTTATCAAATCAAGTAATCAATCATATCTTTCAAAATCTCAAAATCAATAAGTTCAAATTAATTCTTATTAAAATTCAATTATTAACCAATTTAAATTCCAAGTCAACATTAATTTATCTTCCCAACCTTTATTATTAAAGCTATAAAAATCTATTTTTAGAATATTAATATAAATTTAAATAAATACTCAAACATATTATAAACCAATTAAATTAAATCTTATTATTAAATGTATTTTGTATTAAATCTTATTTTATATATTTTTAAGATAATAAAATTATAAGAAAAATCTTAAAAATTATATTTTCAAAACTAACTTATAAATTTAAAATTCCCAAACATATAATTTTAAAAATCTAAATTTTACACATATATTAAAATAAATTCTTGATATTATATTTTAAAAATCAATATTTAATAAAATCCATATATTTCCTTTCAAACTTTGGCAATCATTTTTTTCAAAATAGACCAACAGTGTCTGTATATAATTTTCTATCCTATAGTCAAGTGATACAAATATTTATCATTTCAATCCGCAAATTAAATATTTACGGGTATATATCATTTCAACCCGCAATCCCCAAATTTGAATTCAATGAAAATCACTTGGGTTTATCATTTCAACCCATAACGATTTTCCTCTAATCTATAATATCGTTCGGGTATGTATCATTTCAACCCATAGGGATTTCTAAACTAACATGGAACTTGCAAAGTGAGAACAAATATGATAAAATATAACATATCAACAGCAGGCATATATCATCAGTACAAATTTAATCATAATATAAATAACAGGTTATGGTGTCATATGTCACAGGTGAACAGTTACAAATAATGGCATATCATATATAGCAATTATAAAATTAACAGTTCAAATTTAACAGCATATTTCAATTGTTATTTCAAGGTGAATTAAATTTATTGATTATAAGAATGTTAATCGTGAGTGATTGCTCACCTTTCGAGGCTAGAGAAATTTGATAACGAACTGAGCTGTGAATTCGAGCAACAAATTCCAAAGTAAAGTACGATGAACGCGAATTTGACGATCAAAACGAAGCTGGAAGTTTGGAATTGACGGAGGACAAATCAAAATTAGCTTAATATAAACTGAGCAAAGATATGTGATATATATAAAATTTTCTCTTAATCAGTTTAAACATATATTTAAAATAAATTCTCTATATACATATATATTTTCAAATCAAAAATTTAGTTTAAACACATAAAAATATCTATATATATTTTTGATAACCAAACTCATGGATATACAAAACTGCAAATAATATAAACTGAAGAGATCAAACAGCTTACCATATTATTTGATAAACAAAAATTTATAAACATAAAACATTGTAATATCCTTATATAAACATATATATACACACACACATAACAACATATCAAATACAACTTATATAAACTTTTATATATATAAACCGACCTATAGTATACATAAACTTTTATATATAGAAAATAGGACTTATACATTATAAATCGACTGATTAAATATATAAGCTAATATATATACAAACAGTTCAAATATATTATCACTAATGTAATCATAACATATGTAAACAATATATATACGAAACCAAATGTATATATACACGCTAAAAATATGCAAACTACCTACAATATATGTATGCTCTCAAAATATATATGCGAAACTACTTTCACAATAAACATATTAATGTAAATATATATAAACTGTAAAACATATATAATACTTCTTCTATAATATAATATATACTATAAACATATATATAATATATACCTTATACAAAAGAAGAAGTGAAGGATGGCATGGATGCTTGGCTACGCGATGTGGAGGAGAGAGGGACGTGGCTGCCTGCTAATGGGTGTAGGCGAAGTGGGGCAGTGGAGTTCGCTTGGAGCCTTGGTGCGTGTGGAGGCTTTGTGCAGGCGGGCTAGAGTGAGTTATTGGCTGTGGTCGATTAGCAAAAGGAGTTGTGAGGGAGAGGGGTTTCGGCTGTTGTGTGGTCGGGTCTGTAAGGTTGGCGGTGGGTGAATGGTAAGGGAGGGGAAGTCGAGCAAGGCTATTGGTGGAGAGGGCCGATGGTTGCTATTATCACGGTGGTAGGGAAGCATGGGTGGATCTGAGGTCAGTGTGCATGCTCGGTTGGGCGTGTCTGCAAAGTCGAGAAGGATGGGAGGAGGGAGGTTGATGTTAATGGCGGAAGGTGCTCGTATGGGTGTGGCGTGGTTGGGAATGAAGGCGAGTTCTAGAAAGAAGGGAAGGTGACCGGGTTTCACAGTATAAAACTTTACATATATAAGTGAGCTGTAATATATAATATATATTTATTCTCAAATGAATGCGTAGAGCCAAGAAGAGAAAAGAGAACCAAAGAATGAATGTGCACCAACCAGTAATAGAATATAAAGTGAAAAGGTGGAATGACAAAAGTCTGATACGAATTTCTGTAAATATTAAAAACAAGAGGCTATTGGTATTACAACGGAGGAAAAATGAATGATCACATAGAAACAAAAAGACGGACCGTTATGGTTAACCGTTTCGCATGTTTCACCGTGTACTGGACACCGAAACACCCCAATGAATATACTACAGATATCAGCACGACGAGACGAACAGAGTGGTACACAGATATGAGCGATACGATCATGTTATCAAAACTCGATTTTTCACTGCCGAAAATGCTGCTAAAACGCCGAAAATAAGATAAACGGGGCTAGAGCAGTCCAAATTTAACGAAACGAAATACGAAGTCTCACTCAAAAAATGATTTACAATTTTATTATATAAAATATTCAGATTACAAAAATAATTTATTTTCATTTATTAACTGATTTTAAATTGAAATTGAAAATTACACAACAGAACTAACTTCCATATTTTCCAACGAAAATTTGACATTTGCTATGTTTCAATAGACGCATCTCAAATATCAAATTTTCGTTGCAAAATTTTATAGTTTTAAATTTCACAAAAATTCAGTTAATTTCGTTATTTAAACCGTTAAAATTTCCGGATTGTTACAATGTTATTAATAATAAGGTACATATCTCGGATTACATACCGCATTTTTATATTTTTTCCTTATGGGACGCCTATCATTGAGATGAGATGTATATTTGGTATATATTTGTGTTATATATTGTACTGTAAAAATTTTCTGATCGAGCAGCGCAAAGGAGACGCTGCTGAAATTTTCCTAAAATCCAGGTGTTAGAAAAATTTTGAGATTTTAAAATTTTATAACTTGTTTTTATAAATAAGCTGTAATTTGCATAAAGCTTATATCAGAGTGGTTGTAAATGAGATTTTATTATTTTATAAGTTGATTATTTTGTGTAAAATATATCAAATGTTAAATTCCATACTTAACCCCTTTTCGAGGACGAAACATTTTGAGTGGGGGAGAATGTATGACACGTATTTTTAACTATTTTAAATTATTAAATTTAATATGATTATTAGATAAAAATGGTTAGAAATAATAATTTAATGATTTATTAATGTAGTTTATTGAATATGAAATTGAATAAAATTTTGAAATAACAAATTTCAAAGATTTTGGTAATAACAAGTATTAAAAATGAAATTTTATGTATTGGATGTGTTTATAATCAATAGCCGAAATTGGATAATAAATGTTGTATTATTTAAATGGAAATAAAATAATAGTTGATAACTAAAATTCATTTGAAATTCAATAATTATTAATGAAATTTATTTGATGATTAAATTGTTTAAATTTAATATTGGAAATTATTTAAATAATTGAATCTGGAATTTAATATGAATGAAAATGATTTCAAAAGTTGTTTTAAATTTTATTTAAACAAGGAGGAAAATTGTTTACGTTTAAAATTGAATTTAAAAGTGAATAAATAGAAATTGGAAATTTTATATTTCAATTAGCGTGTAAAAATAGCCATTTTTGCCACTGTCTCAGATTTTGATGAAACTAGTTTCATCGGATCCGTAATAGTGAATTATTATAGGATTTCAAGTTTCACGGCGATTGAACTTATCATTTAGCTGTGTGAGCTTGAAACGCATAGAAATCAATTAAAGGAATTTAATTAAAATAAATTGATTTTGAAATGCTATCTTCTGAATATGATGGAATTGTCTTCTGAAACTAGTTCCATTGTGTTCGGTCGGAATAGGGTTATAACATATAAAACGCCAAGCGGCATGCTTCGTTTGGAGTTGGAATATTCGTGGGTCAATCGCGTCGAAAATTTATATATAAAGCCATCGTTTATCTTCATTCGCGTAAACCCTACCCCAAAATATCAACCGCGCTTCTCAAACGATTAATGGCCGATATCCTCCTTCGTTCTCTCCTCATTATCTCCAAATCCGCTCATCAAAATCGCTCGACTCCAAAAGGAGATGTGTAGAGCACGACGAGCTTTAGATATCCAATGGTGGGACTAAGCCGAATAGTCGTAGAATCACTAGGATCTGCCTCTGAAGTTAGTTATCGTTATGTTAATTAAAATCGTATCTTCCTCGTACGAGGTCCGATTCGAGTGAAACAAGTCGCGTTGCGACCGTATCGACGTCGTCTACAGCATGGAGTGGAAGTGGAATTTATTTGAAGCTAAAATATTTTCAATTTCAAACAAAAGGTGAGTGTTTATAATTCTCACAAAGTATTAAAATATTTTTATGTTAGTTAAATTGAATTTACGAAGTGATTTATTTTATTGACTATTGATTGATAGTTTAACTGACATTTAAAATTAACATATGAATCGAACTGATAGAAACTTAATTTGACAGTTCAATTTGAAATTGAAGTTAAATTTCTAATTAGACACCCGATATTGATAACCAGTTAATAGGTTTGATATTTTGACCGATTTGGATGTTGTTTGTGATTGATGATTATTGGTTGATGCATTTAATGATTTGGGTGTTTATTTAATTTATCTATCCCTGTTATCACCCTGTAAATTAATTGACCGTACATAAACTGTTATTTGAATTATTTTGAATAAATTAAGAAATAGGTTGAAAGGATATATACCTTTGACATTTATTTTGGATTGAAATGATATCTATCCATCCCTGAAATTAAAATCCAAATATCACTTGGCCATGGGATATAAAATTATATACAGACACCAGACGGTTAAATTAAATGATTTTAAATTCTTGTATTTGAATTTATTCAAATGATTTCTTTTTATAAAAGTAAAATTGAATTGAAATATAGAAATTGAATTCGAAATTGATTTTTGAAATGTGAAATTAAAATTTGTTAAACGAAATTGTTTAAAAATAAAATTGAGATTTTGAAGTTATAATTGAAATATGATTTGAATTTCAGAAATTGATTTGTTTTTAAAAGATTTGGACCTTTATTCGAACTTTGAAATATTGCTAAGTAAAAGTGATTTAAATGAATATTTAAATTTGGATTCGGAATTGAATTAATTTAAAGATTTGAACGTTAAATTGAACATCGAAGTTAAGTTTAATTTGAATGATTTAAATCGTTATTCTGAAAGTGAACTCGAAATTGATATAAATTGAAATGGTTCAAAATTTTGAATTGAATTAAATTTAAACCATTAAATCGGATGGTTGAATCGAATTTGAAGTTGAAATTGAAATTTGTTTGGAATTGAAATTGATTTGAATTTGAATCAGTTTGATTAGAGTTTGGACTTGGGTCCAAATTTGTTGAAATGGAAAGAGATAGTTTGATTTGAAACTATTTTCAAAATAAATTATTTTGATACAAACTGTTTAAAAATTTATCTTTTAAATATTTAAATTATTTAGATTTTCTAAACTACTTTACTATATAAATCATTTTCAATACTCAAACTATTTAATATTAAACTATTTTAACTATTTTACTATTTAAAGTATTTAAAAATTTTCAAACTATTTTCTAAAAATTCAAATTGGTCAGAGTGGAAACTGTTTATATTTAAATCATTGATTTAAATGCGAATTGGGTTAAAATGAAGTTATAACCTAAATTGAAATTCGAAACGATTTTGGAAGTAAAATTGAGAAATTTGAATATCTTTAAGTGAAATTTTTAGGATCAGTTTCACCCTAGAGGGGAGGTGAATAGGGTGATACTAATAATAAAAAATTAATGCGGAAATAAAAACAATAGCAGAAAATAATGCAGAAGAGATCACACACAAATTTACCCAACTTCGGCAAAATCCTGCCTACGTGCTGCCCCCAAGGTTTCTACTAGAAATTAAGTAGTCAGACGCTTACACACGTAAACTTGCAACACCCACTAGTGACTAACCTAACTCTACGCTCAAAACCCTGCCACAACTCAGCCACTGAGTTGCGAATTCTCAAACTACACCACCGTAGTTCGTAACCTAGTTACAAAACTAGACAGTTACACAATTTAAAAAGAGAAATTACAAAATAAAAATCAAAAACAAACTAAAACCCTAATTAAAAAAATAAGCCCAATATAATATAGAGGCCGGCCCAAATAAATTATCACTTAAGAAAAAATAGACGTCTTCCCTTCTCTTTTGTTATACTCCCTTCGGCCGTTCCTTTCTATCTGCTCTTCACAAATTGGGGTTCTTCAAATTGAAGCTCCGCTTGTGATAATGATTGATTGAAGTGTGCTATTGCGTTGATTGGCTTCGTCAATTGCTCCCTTGGCTTTGATAGTGTTGCGGCAGCTCCAATTGTCGAGCTCAAATGCGGTACGTGATTTTTCGATTTGATTATGCTCGACTTCGACTGATTCGAGTTTTGGATATATTCTCTGATTTGTTCTAAGTAAGTATGCTCACTGATTTTAGTCTTGAACTCGAATCCATTTACTGCTGATGATGTAATTGGGTTATATAGGGATTGAAACCCTTAAGTTTCGTTCGTATATTTTTCAATTGAATTCTTCAGTGATTTTTGCTTGGGCGTGATTTTTTAATCGAACGATGGTGATAATTTTGACTTGTTCATTTCGTTGATACGTTGCTTCACGAATTTGAACTTGCTCCGTTCTTTCTCCTATGACTTTGGCTTGATCATTTCTTTTTCAAAACTGCTCCTTATTTTGAACTGCGATTTTGGCATTTGAATATTTAAGATATTTTTTGACTTTCTGGCTTGTTCATGTTAATGCATATACCTCCGTTTGAAAATGTATGACCCACGGCTTGATTTTCTTTATTTCTTGACCAATGCTACTTGTTCATCATGTTGATTGACTTCACTAAAATTTTCGAACTGCTACTAACATATTTTATTTTCTTCCTTTAAACACTACTGCTTTACTAACATTTCATTTCTGTAACGACCCGATATTTTCAACCATTCGCATCCGCACATGTCGGACTTGAATTGCTCAAAATACCGCGTTGTAAATAAAATTTGGCAAATCTCAGAATATACAGTAAATAAATAATCATAGATCACAGACATAGAGTAAGAAGTGCAGCAGAAGTAAAAGAAATAGTAGTTCATGAAGCTACTATGTAAATATATCAGAGTTAAATAAGATACAACAGAAGAAATAAAGTACAACAGAAGTCTCAATATGATAACCAAGTACAAGCTGAATAGAACAACAGAACTGAGATAGATAAAACTAGATAAGCAGATAATCTCCAGCGATTCCAATCTCCAGAAAGTGGAATCCAAATCTATGAATACTCAGGCTGACCCGAGCGTAAATAAAATACAGACACTCGAGTCAGGACATACATACTTATACAATATAAACCAACTCAAGTGAACTGTAACAAAGGTACAAGTAACTTAAAGAATGCTTGGGATCGCCCATTCCTTAAGGATCCGTTAAACTATCTACTATGTAGTAATATTCGCTATTATAATAATGTCTAATCATAAAATAAACATACTTTTAAATAGCGTTAAGGCTTTACATTTTCCACCTTAACACGTAAAATGCCAATAGTCTACACAGTACCTATATACCTCAAAAGGCTATGAGAAGATACTCCAAAGGTACGACACAAATAGAAACTCGTAGTAAAGCTCGATATGGTAGGTGACACGGCACAAAAGGCAATGCCAGGGTAGATATACCAATTACGCACACGGACTGATGGAAACGCATAGCAGCCACTACCGCTCCACCTCGAACAACACTCCCAAATCAAGGGTGCGCACCAAAGCAATCACAAGTAATAGAATGGTATCGAAGAAGTGTGTCCGATAAGAGGTGCTACCTCACTGGTCCGAGATCGCTCCTGTTTTAGCCACCTTATGCCAACTCACGAGAATTGGGTCCACGTATATACCTTAGGATCGTCGTCACCATCCTACTTCATTCTGGAAACTCCACCGCGTACACAGTTGTCAAAGTGGTTTTCCGTATCGACAGAGAGTATGTCCATATCCGATCCCGGTCTCTTTAACAACCAATCGTTATTATAACTCGTGGTTATAATTTAAAAACAGTTTATACTTCAAAATAGAATATCATTTCAAATCCAAATCTTTATCAAAATAAAGATTAAATCAATTCCAAACCATTTCAATATATTTAAAATATCATATCATTCCAAAACTTCATTTCAAATCATTTCAATATATCAAAATATCATATCCTTTCAAACTTCATTTCAAATCATTTTAATATACCAAAATATCATTTGAGTTCAAATCTAAATATTCAACTTTAAATACCTTTTAAATTTAAAGATATCATTCATTTATTATCATTTCAAGTCACCTTTTTAAATAGTTTATATTTCAATCAAAATAATTCATTTAAACCATTTAAAAGTGTAATTATTATACTTTCAAATCAAGTATTAAAATTTCCAAAGTTTCAATTCAATTCAATCATTTATTTCAATTAAATTTCCATGGACCATTTCAAATCTAGATTTAATCCACAAAATAACTATTTAAATTATAAAAAAAATTCCAAAGCTTTATTATCCTATATTTCATAAGTCCAATATCTTTTAAATAGATTCAAATTACAAGTAAACCAACTATTTTTCATACTAATATAAATTACAATTATTCATTCCAAGATTTAATATCATTTCAAATTCATTTCAAAATATCATTTATTAAATTTAAATTTAAATACCATTTAATCACATTTCAAAATAGTTGTATTTCTCAAATCAACTATTCCATTTAAATCATTTAAAGTCAATTCTTTATATTTAATAATTAAATATTTAATTTCCAAAATTTAACCTTTTTCAAAGATCATTTATTCATTGTAATTTATTAAACAAAGAAAATTCAACTTTCGCAGCACTTAGAAAATGCTACGAAATGTTATGTTTAAAAACAGTTCATTAACAAAAGACGGCATTTAAAATGCTGTAATATCTTAATTTAGTTTCAATTAAAATTTTAGTTAAATTTAACAACTATAGCACTAACAAAGTGCTATAATAACTCTTAGTTCAAATTTGCTATTTGGTTCATTTAAAACAACTACAGCACTTTCCAATGCTGTAATATCTTTACATTACATTTCAAAAATGATGTTAAATCAAATTCAGAGTTTTATTTACAATTTCACACATAATTAACTTTTAATATAAATCATTTTAACTTATAAAATCATATATTTTCACATTTAAAACAATCATTTATATACCTTTATTTTTATGATTTTATAAAGTCAAATTTCCATACAAAAATCAAATTAAATAACAATTTAATTTTCATTTCTTTAATTAAATTCTTAACTTAACAACTAAGTTTAAATTTCCAAAATATAACTTATTTCCATTTATTTTACTTAATTAAAATTTCACTTTTAACAAAATTCACAATTTCCCAATTTAAGTTATATTTCAAAAAAAAATTCAACTTAAACATTCATTTATTCCATATTTTAATTTATACAAAATCATTAACACTTTTAAAAATTATTATTACTTAATAAAAATCATTAAATTCATCTTTTAAATCAAATTTGTCATATTTTCTTACTTTACATAAATTCCATTTATAAACAAAATATAAATTCCAAAATTAACTTATATTTCAAATTTGTAACGACCCGGAATTTTGGACCATTCGCATCCATTATAAGTGTATAGGTAGACACTCATGCCGGAGTTGAATTGCTCAAAATACCGCGTTGTTAATTTAAATTTGGCAAAACTGAACATATACAGTAAATAAATGAATAATCACAGATCACAGACACAGAGTAATAAGTGCAGCGGAAATAAAAGAGATAGTAGTTCATGAAGCTACTATATGAATATATAAAATACATCAGAGTTTACAACAGAAGAGTAATATGATACATCAGAGTTAAACCAGATACAACGGAAGAGTAACACGATACATCAGATACAAATCAGAATGCATCACTGGAATCATCGAATACTGAAAGCAGAATAGATGGCTGGATCTTCAAGCAAAGCTCCAACTCCAAAGGTGAGTCTCGAAAGCTGAACTACTCAGTCTGACCCGAGCGTAAAGCAAAACACAAGACACTCGAGTCAGGATTAACATTCTTATATTAATAAATCCAACTCAAGTGAAATAGCAATTGAAATACAAGTAACTCAAAGGATGTTTGGAATAACCATCCTTTAAGGATCCGTTAAACTATCTACTATGTAGTAATGTACGCTAAGTAGATAATGTCTATCAGTAATATGTAAAGATATCAAAATAGCGTTAAGTCATGGCCCATTCCACCCTTAACACATTTTTATTCCCAAAAGCATATACAAGACCGTAGTTTCCCCAAAACCGGAAGTCACCAGAGGGCAATCCATATACTAAAGGTACAAATCAAAATCGTAGTGGTCGCGTATAAATGGAATACAAGTATGACAAGGCACATGAGGCAATACCCAAGGTAGTGATACTACCGTTCGCCTGATCCGGACTGGTGAGAATGCAACGCCGCAGCGCCCGCAACACCGTGAAACAACACTCCCAAAATCAAGGGTGCACCAATCGACAACAAGTATAAGTAGTTCGAAGAAGTGTGTCCACTTGAGGTAGCAATCCTCCATTGGCCCGGCACAGCTCCTGTTTTAGTCATTTCAAATTTGACACAATTGTCAAGGCTATCCATCATCGTTCTCTTTCTTCAGTCATCACGTACATCATTTGTAAAGACCCAAAAGTTGGCCTTCGAAAATCGGCACCCGTACTCCACTTGTACTCAAAATGCCGTAGATTCAAATGCCAAATCTGGTTCTCCGGAGCTTATAACAACATTAAGTAAATAACACAGCGGAATAAAAAGAATATAGATATACAACATCTGATACAATATCCAGATACAATGATGATACAATGAATATCTATATACATCAGAGATATAATACAACAAATAGCAGCGGAAAGAAAAATAGATAACTAACATCAGCAGCGGAACAAATAACTCTAAGATAGTCTTCAAGAGAGAACTCCAGCAATAGCTCGAACTCCCAGTAACGATACACCAAGAATAAGCAAGTGCAGTCCGATCCAAAGACTGAACTAGCTCCAGAAAATCTACTGAACCTGACTATCTGAAAAACCCAACTCTAGACTGCTCGTGTAGAAAATTATGAGCACCCAGAGTTTAGGAAATGAACAATAAACTCCGAGTCAGTCATGGGACTGGTGTGAGCAACAAAAACAGTTTATCTTTAAAAACGAACACAAAAGAATTTAAAGTAAATTCGCAATGCTTTTTGAAAATGAAACTACCATAAGACCTCCCACCACACACACAATGCAAACGCAGACTTGGAGGAGATTTCTTCTTATGATAGTCAAAGATGCTTACTACGCAAAAAATCAAATCACTTTGGATATTATTATTAGTGCATAGTGTAGAAATCATTTTCGAAAGTAGAATATAAATCTTAGCCAGCATAGACATTTCGAACTATGCCTACTATAGCTACCATCCAAACAGTGGGGCGCCACCATAAGTGAATGATAGGTTTTACAACTAAAACCGTACAAGTTCGTATTGGAGTTTGGATTTCCAACAAATGGTCAGGCAAAGGAACTTCCTATCCACGATGAGTACGTCCCTGGAATAGACGACCCGAGAACCTAACCGGATCTCTGCCAACACAAGGCCGGGTTACCTCTGCAAAAATAGGTAACTACTGACACGCGTATGCCATCCCCCGATCGTCACCGATCTTCCCGAGGATCCCCGATTCGCAACAAACCACATAGTAAAAATGCAGCAACCACAGAGGTTAAGTATCTGGGCTCCATACCATGATACCACCTTTATCCAGAAGGAATGACATACACTAAGGGGCGCTACTCCCTAGAACCTTGCCGCATTCTTCCTGTTTCGACCATTTCCGGGGTGTGAGGCTCGACGAAGTCTCGTCCACAAAGCTACGCTTTGTTCACAAAGCCATGCTTCGGGTCAAACAAATGATCAACCTATGATCACAAAGATATAAAATCAAATAGATGATCATATCGCAAATGATCAAACACTGATCATCACACAGCAACACTCAGCATGTCACATTACCAAATTGGGATATATCGCTGATAAATTTCAACTACATAACCTCTGAGCTCGTACGTCTCAGAGAAGGGTGTTAAGCTAAGAGAATAAATTCTCCGCCACCAACAGATATGTATTTGAAAGAAATCGGCTTTATATCTCAAAGTGTAATGTCAGACATGTATCCATACAAGTCTGTTCCGGGTTCGAACAGAACCGAAGGCACTTCTTACGAAGCCCTTGCAATTCCGGGTATTCACAATCCCGTCCGGACTTCTCATCACAAAGGGTGATAAAATCTCTATACCGGGGACCAGTCGGTGCAGAGACATTCGACGAGTTGTCCTTTCGTTTTCGTAAATATCCGGTCTTCAACACCGGTCTTCAAATGCTATCCATATACGACGTATCACTATTCGGAATGGGTTATATGACACAAATGTCTTTTCCCGACTAACCCGAATAACGAGCGCAATCTTTAAAAACATATGGATATTGGGATTTCAATTAAGTCACAACTTAATAATTCAACTTCTTCTTTTAAATGGTTTCAATCGATTACCATTTCAAATCTTTTAAACAAAAAGATTTATTTCACAAAGTTCACTCAGTTTTCACAAAGATTCATTCACAGTTTTTCCAAAACAATTTCTGTTTCAATTGGATTAACTCGTTAAATCTTTAAAATAAAGATTCAACTCATAGCTTTCAAAATAATTTCATTCCGAATGGTTTAAACAAATCATCATTTTAAATCTGTTAAAAATAAACAGATTCAATTCATAGTTTTTTTTTTTTAAAAAAAGAATTCATTTACAACTTGGAAAAACCATCTTTCAATTCATACCTGAAATTCCTTTAAATTGGAATTTCATTTCTTATATATATACGAAAGCTTTTATCATTTGAAAACAAACAGTTTTCATTTAAGAACAATCCAATTTTATTTGCATGGGTTAAAGTCCTTGAATTATATTCATATTTCAAAATCAATACTTTTAAAAACGGTTTAACCCATATATAACGGTTATAACATCTTTAATCCCTAATTCCAAAATTTTAGGATTTTATCTCAAATATTGAATTTAAATTTAAATCAAATAATTTAAATTTCGAATTCAATCAAGTTACTCAAAAATAACTTTCATCTTTGAAATTCCATTTCAAAAGCTTTTCACTTTAAACCCGAATTTCCAATTTCAAAATCAATTGAGATTAAAGTTTCAATTTCAAAACATCATATTTAAATTATCTGTGACTTAACCGATTTCCACGTGAAATCCATATTTGTGTGTGTATAAGTGTGGTCCAGGGTTTTACACACAATAGTGCAACATCAATCATCACAGATATATCGATAAGCGGTAAAATCGATAACGCTTATCTTCATTCACAGATTCATAGATAAAATAAATTTATCAGTCACAAAGATTCACAATTACAATTCGATGTGGGTTTCGGATAACCAACTGGAATCCGACTCCCTGTCGCATCGAAATTCAAGTGCCGTTTTACGGGCCAAGGGTTTCATATTCATATAACGATATATACATCATAGATATAGAAATTTCATCACAGATTAAAACACAAATCAGGGTATATCACAAAACATCATATATCAAGGATATCAAACAATTCACATTCAGTAGAATCCAAACATCCATAGGTAGGGTCAGTTAATTGTCTGATTAATTTGAATCAGACTTATTCCTATGAATAAATTACTAATCATGGTTAATTAATATTAATCAATTACAAATCATTTTGATAAATTATCCTTTCTTATAAATTAATTAGCTTTAAATTTATAATTAATTGATCTTTAGTTAATTATAAATTATTAAACAATCTAAACTCTAAATACCGTTATAAAGTAATTGGCCTTAGCTACTCTCCAAAACAATTAATCAATATTAATTAGTTATCTTAATTAACATTTTAAAGTCCTTGCAAACTTTGAAAATCAAATCTCTATTAATTATAAACTTAATTGTTAATAAACTTTAGAGACTTATATTACATTTTTAACTCAACAGTTAAACCTTTATTAAGCTATAGTATTTAAAACTTGTAGAAAAGAAGTTACTTAACTTTATTTTTTTTTTATATACATTACTGCAATTTAAGGATAACCCGAGTATCCCCTGGTTGTAACTCGAGTAATGCTTCGAGTTATTCACTCGATGCCCTGAGACGTTCATCTGTACTTGCTTCTTCTCCCCTCTTTTTTTTTTTATTTTACTTTTAAACTTGTTTTGATTTAAAAATTTAAAACTGTTAAAGCGTATAATCTCCACGCGAATAAGCTTCAGAATGTAGACGAGAAAAACTTCCAGGAAACCTACTATCATCCTTGAGACCAACCCACGCATCCCTTGTCTTCCCCAAATCACAATCATCTGGACACCACCATAGCCGTGCACGGTGCACGTGTACACTCGATCGGAGTAACTCCGATCATCGCGGAGACCCTCGACGAGTCTCTGGTGACCTCCTCGTCACCCTCGACCAACCAACACCCTAGTCTTCGCTGTGTTTCGAAAAACGAGTCGAACGACGAAAACCGGAACCCATCTCGAATGCAAAACCACCTCGTCCGGCCGACCTCGATCACCCGAATCATCGCGACTCCAGCCTAAGCTCAGTTGATCACCCACGCAGCCGTTCCCCCCTGTGCGATCGACCAAATTGTCGTGACGATGACAACATTGCTCGTGAACGGCAGCAACCCCAAAACGAACCCAAAACCCTAAAACTGTTTCGCGCGGCCACCACGATCAAAAATAAAATCCCAAGGTATTTTTCCCATGATCCTTGTCCCCTCCATGACCTCCATGCTCCACCGCGATCCCCAGTTCGCCGTCGTTTGCCCCCAATTGGCCAATTTGTCCAAAACAGCCAAACCGAGAATTCACCCTAATTACTAAACTAAAAATCATGCTACAACCGTCAAAATTCACGGTTTTGCATCACGAATCCTGTCATATAATTCAAACTTAAAATTGCTTTGATTTATTTTTTGTCCCAAATTAAAGATTCACTGCAAATTTTAAAATCCTGAACACAGGGTTCATTTTATATACCTATAATTATTTTTAGATGAAAATTACATGATTTCCAATATCTTTTATTTACAAATCATAAGCAAATTCGAATTCAAAGTTTAGTTATTGAATTTATTATAAAATTTTAGACCTGTAATCAACAGACAGAGTACATGTTTAAACTACCCAGGCATTCAAATATACTTAATTCAAACATGCTTCCAATTTTAATTCAAGTGTTCAGATAATATCAAGATATTCGTTCACGAGAACAAAATGAAACCAGGATTTAACTGCTTTTAAAATTCATTTCAAAATGAAGTTACTCACATGTAAATAAGAAGAGTTGCTCACCTGTTTTATACTTAGAACAGAGAAGATGGACAGAGAACTGAAATTGTTGAAACTGGAAATAGATTTAGTTGCCTAAACTTGCATGCTTGAATTTGCTAGGTTCTTTTTAACTGCTTCAGGTTTGAATCCTTGGTTTTATTTATATTTTATTTTTCTTTCCTGGCTTTCACTTTTGCTGAGTTTTTGATGGATGAAGTGAAGAGGTTGATATACAGAAAGAAGATTACAGGGTGTTATCATGGGTTATGTACTGAAAACCCGTTGTTTATACCTTAGCCAGAGATCTTTTCTTGTTTTGGCCGGCATAAATCTTGCTTTGCCATGCTAGAGATGCAAACATTAAATGCATATGTACCCTATGCCAGAGATTTTCATGTTTTTTGGAGGCTGATGAACACATTTTGTATGATTTCGAATTGACCAAAATACTTTGAGCTGTGAAAGCATTTAATGCAAAGTACTTTATGTCTATACTTAACCTCTTTAAACAAAGATATTTCATCTTTCTTTAGCTAGTGTTCATGAAAGCATATTTTTGTTTGCTGTTTTACTCGGCTGAGATAAAAATGTTGTTATGTACAATATCAAAGACGTTTTGTTTTTCTTCCTTTACAAGCCTGCAGGCTGCATACCTATACTTGCCTACATACTACTTTTATGTTGATAGACTTGCCTACATATCTTCTTTTGTTTGAACACTTGAGTGTATTTTTATTTTTATTCCTATCTTCATTATTTATTTCTAACTCAAATTCTAATTATTTTATATTCATTTGGTAATATAAGTGAATTTCTAAATTTAGTTTGTTATTAGATTTTTATCCAATCTATTTATTCTATACTTTATATCTTATATATTTCATTTTTATTTTTAACCCATTTATTTACAATTTAAATTCAAATCAAATATTCACATATTTACAATATTTAAATTTTAAATGATTTAACATAGAATTTATTTTAATTCGGGGAAACTCGCATCACTTTATAAATCAATTTCCACGATTTTTATTCAAAAATTAATTTAATTATCAATTTGAATAAATTAAAATCTAGGGTCGTTACAAACTTCCCCCCTTAAAAGAATTTCGTCCTCGAAATTCGCAGGCACGAAGATAACGCAGAGATAGATAGATTCGATCTCCTATAATCCCTCAAACTTAAGATATGAATTCCAAACTCAATTCGGAGTATCTCAAAATATATACCAATTTGTCCCTCTTCGGACTTTGGTATTCACAAGAAATTACAATAGAATTTCAAATTTGGTTTTAAACGAAATCGTTTTATTGATTCAATTCAAATTCAGCTTCATATTCTATTAATCAATTTATCTCAATTTAAAATTTCCAATTTCAAATTCATTAAGGTTTAAATCAAAAAGCTGATAAGAAAACGATGAAGATACGAAGTAAAGATCCTCGACAATGATCCGTAGAGCCATCATCACACCGAAACTTCTTTCTTATAGTTGATACGAAGCAATCAAAAGAATTTGGAACGAATCAAAGAAGATTGATAAGAAAGTTATTTCCACTGTTACAGGGTATTGACCATTTATAGTCGTACTCCCTTGTCCCCTATCTCGTCCTCTTCTTGCACTCATACTCACTATCAGTGGATAGTAAGAGAATTTACTGAGACGTTCAGACGGATATCTTAAGGATACACTCATTCTAGAGTTTACTTCACTCTATCTCTAATGAGCTACTTAATGTGTTACACTCCTGAGCTAAAGTTCAACCTTAGCTCTGATACCAAATGTAAAGGACTACCGTCAGCGGCCACCGGTAGGCTTTGCAACCATCCCAGTCCCACCGTGGCTTACATTGGCACCTCGCATTTACTTTTACGGCCAGCCTCTCGACTGTCACGGCATCTGCCTAACCAACCCATCCCTCTCAGGGACATGTAGGGGTAAGAGTCCCCCGTTCGCCACCAAACCGCGAAGCGAGAACCCCCTATCATGCTGTAATATAGCAAATGCGATCCATATACGACGTATCACTATTCGGAATGGGTTATATGACACAAATGTCTTTTCCCGACTAACCCGAATAACGAGCGCAATCTTTAAAAACATATGGATATTGGGATTTCAATTAAGTCACAACTTAATAATTCAACTTCTTCTTTTAAATGGTTTCAATCGATTACCATTTCAAATCTTTTAAACAAAAAGATTTATTTCACAAAGTTCACTCAGTTTTCACAAAGATTCATTCACAGTTTTTCCAAAACAATTTCTGTTTCAATTGGATTAACTCGTTAAATCTTTAAAATAAAGATTCAACTCATAGCTTTCAAAATAATTTCATTCCGAATGGTTTAAACAAATCATCATTTTAAATCTGTTAAAAATAAACAGATTCAATTCATAGTTTTTTTTTTTTAAAAAAAGAATTCATTTACAACTTGGAAAAACCATCTTTCAATTCATACCTGAAATTCCTTTAAATTGGAATTTCATTTCTTATATATATACGAAAGCTTTTATCATTTGAAAACAAACAGTTTTCATTTAAGAACAATCCAATTTTATTTGCATGGGTTAAAGTCCTTGAATTATATTCATATTTCAAAATCAATACTTTTAAAAACGGTTTAACCCATATATAACGGTTATAACATCTTTAATCCCTAATTCCAAAATTTTAGGATTTTATCTCAAATATTGAATTTAAATTTAAATCAAATAATTTAAATTTCGAATTCAATCAAGTTACTCAAAAATAACTTTCATCTTTGAAATTCCATTTCAAAAGCTTTTCACTTTAAACCCGAATTTCCAATTTCAAAATCAATTGAGATTAAAGTTTCAATTTCAAAACATCAGATTTAAATTATCTGTGACTTAACCGATTTCCACGTGAAATCCATATTTGTGTGTGTATAAGTGTGGTCCAGGGTTTTACACACAATAGTGCAACATCAATCATCACAGATATATCGATAAGCGGTAAAATCGATAACGCTTATCTTCATTCACAGATTCATAGATAAAATAAATTTATCAGTCACAAAGATTCACAATTACAATTCGATGTGGGTTTCGGATAACCAACTGGAATCCGACTCCCTGTCGCATCGAAATTCAAGTGCCGTTTTACGGGCCAAGGGTTTCATATTCATATAACGATATATACATCATAGATATAGAAATTTCATCACAGATTAAAACACAAATCAGGGTATATCACAAAACATCATATATCAAGGATATCAAACAATTCACATTCAGTAGAATCCAAACATCCATAGGTAGGGTCAGTTAATTGTCTGATTAATTTGAATCAGACTTATTCCTATGAATAAATTACTAATCCCGGTTAATTAATATTAATCAATTACAAATCATTTTGATAAATTATCCTTTCTTATAAATTAATTAGCTTTAAATTTATAATTAATTGATCTTTAGTTAATTATAAATTATTAAACAATCTAAACCCTAAATACCGTTATAAAGTAATTGGCCTTAGCTACTCTCCAAAACAATTAATCAATATTAATTAGTTATCTTAATTAACATTTTAAAGTCCTTGCAAACTTTGAAAATCAAATCTCTATTAATTATAAACTTAATTGTTAATAAACTTTAGAGACTTATATTACATTTTTAACTCAATAGTTAAACCTTTATTAAGCTATAGTATTTAAAACTTGTAGAAAAGAAGTTACTTAACTTTATTTTTTTTTATATACATTACTGCAATTTAAGGATAACCCGAGTATCCCCTGGTTGTAACTCGAGTAATGCTTCGAGTTATTCACTCGATGCCCTGAGACGTTCATCTGTACTTGCTTCTTCTCCCCTCTTTTTTTTTATTTTACTTTTAAACTTGTTTTGATTTAAAAATTTAAAACTGTTAAAGCGTATAATCTCCACACGAATAAGCTTCAGAATGTAGACGAGAAAAACTTCCAGGAAACCTACTATCATCCTTGAGACCAACCCACGCATCCCTTGTCTTCCCCAAATCACAATCATCTGGACACCACCATAGCCGTGCACGGTGCACGTGTACACTCGATCGGAGTAACTCCGATCATCGCGGAGACCCTCGACGAGTCTCTGGTGACCTCCTCGTCACCCTCGACCAACCAACACCCTAGTCTTCGCTGTGTTTCGAAAAACGAGTCGAACGACGAAAACCGGAACCCATCTCGAATGCAAAACCACCTCGTCCGGCCGACCTCGATCACCCGAATCATCGCGACTCCAGCCTAAGCTCAGTTGATCACCCACGCAGCCGTTCCCCCCTGTGCGATCGACCAAATTGTCGTGACGATGACAACATTGCTCGTGAACGGCAGCAACCCCAAAACGAACCCAAAACCCTAAAACTGTTTCGCGCGGCCACCACGATCAAAAATAAAATCCCAAGGTATTTTTCCCATGATCCTTGTCCCCTCCATGACCTCCATGCTCCACCGCGATCCCCAGTTCGCCGTCGTTTGCCCCCAATTGGCCAATTTGTCCAAAACAGCCAAACCGAGAATTCACCCTAATTACTAAACTAAAAATCATGCTACAACCGTCAAAATTCACGGTTTTGCATCACGAATCCTGTCATATAATTCAAACTTAAAATTGCTTTGATTTATTTTTTGTCCCAAATTAAAGATTCACTGCAAATTTTAAAATCCTGAACACAGGGTTCATTTTATGTACCTATAATTATTTTTAGATGAAAATTACATGATTTCCAATATCTTTTATTTACAAATCATAAGCAAATTCGAATTCAAAGTTTAGTTATTGAATTTATTATAAAATTTTAGACCTGTAATCAACAGACAGAGTACATGTTTAAACTACCCAGGCATTCAAATATACTTAATTCAAACATGCTTCCAATTTTAATTCAAGTGTTCAGATAATATCAAGATATTCGTTCACGAGAACAAAATGAAACCAGGATTTAACTGCTTTTAAAATTCATTTCAAAATGAAGTTACTCACATGTAAATAAGAAGAGTTGCTCACCTGTTTTATACTTAGAACAGAGAAGATGGACAGAGAACTGAAATTGTTGAAACTGGAAATAGATTTAGTTGCCTAAACTTGCATGCTTGAATTTGCTAGGTTCTTTTTAACTGCTTCAGGTTTGAATCCTTGGTTTTATTTATATTTTATTTTTCTTTCCTGGCTTTCACTTTTGCTGAGTTTTTGATGGATGAAGTGAAGAGGTTGATATACAGAAAGAAGATTACAGGGTGTTATCATGGGTTATGTACTGAAAACCCGTTGTTTATACCTTAGCCAGAGATCTTTTCTTGTTTTGGCCGGCATAAATCTTGCTTTGCCATGCTAGAGATGCAAACATTAAATGCATATGTACCCTATGCCAGAGATTTTCATGTTTTTTGGAGGCTGATGAACACATTTTGTATGATTTCGAATTGACCAAAATACTTTGAGCTGTGAAAGCATTTAATGCAAAGTACTTTATGTCTATACTTAACCTCTTTGAACAAAGATATTTCATCTTTCTTTAGCTAGTGTTCATGAAAGCATATTTTTGTTTGCTGTTTTACTCGGCTGAGATAAAAATGTTGTTATGTACAATATCAAAGACGTTTTGTTTTTCTTCCTTTACAAGCCTGCAGGCTGCATACCTATACTTGCCTACATACTACTTTTATGTTGATAGACTTGCCTACATATCTTCTTTTGTTTGAACACTTGAGTGTATTTTTATTTTTATTCCTATCTTCATTATTTATTTCTAACTCAAATTCTAATTATTTTATATTCATTTGGTAATATAAGTGAATTTCTAAATTTAGTTTGTTATTAGATTTTTATCCAATCTATTTATTCTATACTTTATATCTTATATATTTCATTTTTATTTTTAACCCATTTATTTACAATTTAAATTCAAATCAAATATTCACATATTTACAATATTTAAATTTTAAATGATTTAACATAGAATTTATTTTAATTCGGGGAAACTCGCATCACTTTATAAATCAATTTCCACGATTTTTATTCAAAAATTAATTTAATTATCAATTTGAATAAATTAAAATCTAGGGTCGTTACATCATTCCAACCACTTCATTCTGGATCATCACTCCGCGCATAGTTATTAAAGTGGTTTTCGGTTTAGATAGAGAGTATATCCATAACCGAATTCCGGTCTCTTTAATAACCTTCGAAATTATTTCACCGATTGGTCGTTTATTTATTTCAAAACCAAATCAATTTCAATTTCAAATTTCAATTCGCAAATCAACATTTCATTTGTCTTTCAAAACCAATTTCCAATAATTTACGTTTCAAAACTTCCAAATTATCATTTCAAAATCTTATAAATCAATTTCAATTTCCTTTAAAACAATTCAAATATTGATTCAAGTTCGTATATAAGGTTCATTCCGAAATCATTAAAATTAACTTAATTTAACATTCAAATCAATTTAATTCATTTATCGATTTCATTTAATATTCGGAAAGTAAATTTATCATTCAAACAATTTCTATTAAATTTCCAAATCATTGAATCAATTCTTAAGTTCAACTTCATCAAATCAAAACTTACAATTTTGAATTAAACTAAATTCGTCAAATCAAATTTTTTAAATTTCAAGTCTTACATTAATTTCAATAAATCGCATTTTATTTCTTGTTAAAGAAATTCAATTTCACTTTTTTACTTACTTGAATAATTTTCCAAAACTTACTTAATAAAGAAACTCAATTTCAATTATTACGAAGTAAAACTCACTTATTCAAAAATTCAATTTAATTTAATCATTAAATAATTCAATCTTATTTAATTTTTAAATAATTCAAAACTTAATTATTAAATAATTTCAAAGTTTAATAATCTAAAACTTAATTATGATTTCAAACTTAATTATCTCATCATTTCAAACTTAATTCAATCATTTCTCAAATTAAACATCGTTCTTTCATCAATTTCACTTTTAATATTTTGTTTCAGATTTTTAAATATTAACATTTTCCTTTCATTAAAATTCAAATTTCAACTTCATTTCAAAACCATATTATTTATTCAAATAAAATCTTCATTTTATTTTAAATCAAATTATTGACCAATCGGGTTTTTATTTAATTTCCTATCCTAGGTCAAAGTTCAATTTGGGTATTTATCATTTCAACCCGATTCCAATTCAATTCAAAATCAAAAAATACAAAGGGAACTTGCAGTGTGATAACTGGGATGGTGTCAAAGTAAATAAACAAGCAATAACAACAATCAATAACAATCCAATAATCAATTCAAATAATCCCGAAATAACTGTATTAATTCGCATTGTTATTTGTACGAATTAATATAATTATCTCTAGAATCTACACTATCATTTCATGTAGATTAAAGATTATTACATTACGGTTTTTCACTTGTCATCTATTTACAATTTCATACATCATCAGTTTAACAACATACATTCAGTGTTTCAAAGTGTAATTAACAAATCCTACGTGTCAATAAATTCAACAGTTAAAGGGTCACATTATACAATTTAACTAATCAGTTTTTTTTTTAACATTTAACTATTCTATATCGAGTTCAATTTCATACTATTTATCAATTTACATTAACAGTTTAACGTCCAATATAAACATCAACAATCAATCAATTATCAGCCAAACAGTATTATCATCGCATAAATAATTAACAGAAAATGGTGTCAGATGTCAAAGGTGAACTGATACAGGTAATATCATATATAACAGTGTAATTAACTAACAACAGCATATTTCAATTGTCGTTTCAATTGAAATCAAATTTAATAAATAAAAGAACGTTAATCGTGAGTGATTGCTCACCTTTCGAGGCTAGAGAGAATCAGAGATGACACGGCTACGCACACTGATGCGGACATTGAAATTGAGTTATGAATCCAAGCACGAATTCGATGATCAAGGCTGATATTAAGGAATAGACGAAGTCAATCAAAATTGGGTCGATGATGATAAATGGATATAAGTGAACTTATATAGATATATAACCATATATATATATATATTCTAATTTCAACATATATTAAATTTAAATAAATAAATATGTCAAAAACATTTTATATTTATATTCATTTTTATTTTTATATATTTAATTTAATTTTTTTTTAGATAAACACACGCTTATAGAAATCAAATAGTATGTATACTGTACACTTACATATATATAACACAACGGCATGGCTAAATCAAATATATAGATTAAACTATAAACTGTTGCCTACAGACTTCATTTATTACCAATAGATATGTGAAACAATACACACAAATGTTTAAATACTTTTATATATACATTTATATATACATATAAATATGAACTACATAAAACGCATGCTATATATATATATCAATGTATGCAAACAATGTACTTATACATATATACAGAAACTACATAAACGCATGATATTTATAAAACAAATGCAACTCACTTTATACTTATACTGGGAACACTTTTATAAAGCATAAATTTGATGTCTGAAGATAAGAATTTAAGATTATAATATAAACCCACCAAGCTTACTCGACTATGTTATAAATATGTTACTAAATAAAACATAAACTACTGTAAGGTTGAGCACCACTAAAACAAATGCAAAGCACGGACATAATAGTAATATATATATATATATAAATTTCAACACTTTAATTTTCTTTTCTTTCCTTTTTTTTTAACAATGTAACTGACCTTATTTATAATATCAAACTCATACTTAAAATTTATGTTATCTCTACATAACATAATATACATGATATAATATACCCAAGCCATAGTATAAAATATTATATAATATACATACGTACACAGAATTTTGCAGTTTATATAAACATATATAAAACCATTTATCAACATAACAGACAGTGCATAACCATTTATAACTGCAATATAGTGCATAGGAAACTAACGTATAATTATATTAAACCGAGAATACATATATATACTAAAGACACTAATATACGATACTACATATATATTACAGTATTGTCCAAATTGGATATATATACCTGCACCGAAGAAGACAGTATGGCTCGGTGTAACTAGGTAGCGGAGGGGAGGGATGCCCAAAGTGGGTTGCTCGTCAAAGGGATTATCACTGTGTTCGACTGAAGAGAATAAGGCTGGAACAAGAAGAGGCGAAGCGGGGCGGTGGTTGGTCAGAGGTTGTTTGGATGGAGAGAGAGATGGGGACATGGCGTGGGCAAGCAGGAGAGGGAGAGAGGCGAGGCCGAGATTTTTGCTGTCACATGGGCGTGCTTGGTTTGCAGGCGGCTGAGGCCGAGGGGAGAAGTGGGGTGACAGGTTGGAGGCGATCAGATCTGATGTGGGCTAGCCTATCGCTTGACTGGCCGAAGGGTTTGAAAGCAAGGAAAGTGGAGATGGGTAACCACGGCAGAGAGAGGGAGAGTTTGGTGGAGATCTGGGTGGAAGGGTTGCGGCTTCGTTTGCTGGGCGGTTGCTCGGGGAGGAGAAGGGCAGTTCGGCAGGGTTGTTGCTTGCATAAAGTTAGGTCGAGAAGTGGTGGGAGACTTTGATGATGAGGTGGCTCCGGAAGGTGGGGACGTGTTAGGGGTAGGTGGCGAATCTCGACTGCACAAGGTGGTGTTATTGGTATAAGCTTGGTGGAGAGGAGCGATTGTTGTGAGGTGGTGCTACAGGCAAAAGAAGCTAAGAAAAATGGAAAAGGAGAAGAATCTCAAGAAGTACTTACGTCCATTGAAAGAAACCAAATATATTCTTTCGTTTGTAGCAGAAGGTAAGTGGCTTTTCGAAATACAAATCTTTATTTTATATTAACTTCTCAATGAATGGTTCATAAAACGTGAAGAGATGGGAAAAATAAAAGTCACGAGCGTGCATATTTATGGGATAAGCAACGGTCACAAGCTATAACTCACTAAAATAATTAAAGCAATTTATTACCTTGCTTGGACTGGACGGTTCAAAGTTTGGAAAACAAGAAAGCTAACGGTTTCAACTTTATGGTACCGATACAGCGAACATTTTATCGTTTCCGTCGCATACCGGATTTTAAAATACAGAAATAAATATACCATAGAGATCAGCACGACGAGACGATCAAAATGGTATACAGATATCAGTGGTTCGATTGAATTATAAAAATTCAAATTTTTCTACTGGCGGAAAATGCAAGAAAAACGCTGAAAAATAAGATCGACGAAGCCAAAGATGTCCGAATTTGGAAAAATGACAAACTGAAATCTTGCTCAGAAGATGTTTTAGAATTTTTCTATATAAAAATATTTAGGTTTCGAAAACATTTTATTTTCATTTCTTTTTAACTGATTAAATTGAAGTGGATTTACGCGCGAAATAAATTTTCATATTTTCGGATGAAAATTTACCGGTTGCTATGTTTAACTAAACGTATTCCAAATATCAAATTTTTATTTCAAAATTTTATCGTTTAAAATTTCACAAAATTTCAACTAATTACGTTATTAAAACAGTTGAAATTTACGGGTCGTTACACTCTCCCCCACTCAAAACTTTTCGTCCCCGAAAAGGAACGAGATAGGAGAATAGAAACAACCAACAAGAAAACAGATTTGAAATACAGAATAACAATTAATTTAAACCATATAAATTCAAATTTAAATTAATTGATATTTAATAATTGATTTAATCCATTTGATTTCACTAAAATCAATCTCAGCTATTTCTAAATTCATTATCTTATTATCCAATTATCCTCAATTTACAATTTATAAAACCATAAATTTGAATAGTCTTTTATTATAATCATATTTTTTTTCAGCAATTTAAATTTTCTTTATTCTAAATTATTATTAAATTTATTCTACTCAATATATCTAATCACATATATTTAACATATATAAATTTATTTAAAAATATAAAAGTGTCGATTTAAATTAATTTACATCTATTAATTTCTTTTAAATTCAAGGTAATTTCATATGTTAATCAAATTTCAATTTATTAATTTTTTTCAAAACAAATTTATTAATTCTTTCAAAACAAATTTATTTCATTATTAACTGAGTTTACTTATTATCCTATCTAACTCTATTAACATCTTTATAATCAAAATTTTAGTGTATAACGTTTATTATAAACACTCAAATTTTATTTACAAATTCAATTTATCTTATATATTATCCAATTACATATTCAACTTCTGAATGATTTAGGTAAGTTGTATTAGAATGCAGTTGAATAATATACAAATAAAATTTTCCAAATTCAATTATTCAAGTTTAAATGTTTATTCCAAAATTTGGTTTTATTTATAAGTAAATCATCCTTTAACAAAATTGAAGAATTAGATTTCCGATTAACTTTAAACAATTTAGAGATATATATAATATATTTATATTAAATCAAATTAAATTTTAAACTAAGATACCCATATATATATATATACATATATAAATCAAATTATACTAAAGAAATTCAAATCAAAATATTTTCAAAACAAACCGTAGCAAAGCTACAGAATAGTATCTCCACTTCGGAACTCGAAAATGAACGTCGATGATGCGGCCGCCATCACCGAAATTATTTTCCAGCGACAAAGAGAAGAGCACTGATTTCAACATTTTTAAAAATTCTTTGAAAATGATTTCTATTCGAAAATACTTTCAATAATATATACTTTAAAATTTTAAAACCAAAGTTCAAAATCACCGAAAACTAATAAATTCTCAAATTTCTGAATTAGATTCATTTCAAATTTCAATCAATTTATAACCAAGTTTATAAATTCATTTATTTATATTATGCAATAGTCAATGGTTTACAAAACAATAAATGAAAATCAAATATTATTATTTTCAGACAACAAATTCATTAACAATTTAATTTCAGAAAACTTATATTTATATATAATATAATCATTCAAAACTATTTTGTTTATCAAATTTGAAAACAACATTTTTAATATAAATTTACAAATACATTTCTTTGCTCGACGATACAGGAATGGATTTTCAAAATAAGGATAGGGATTCAAATTTGATGGACTTAAATCAAAGAGAAATTTGATTCGAAGATAGGTTCGAAACAAAGATTAGATGATGAAATAATGAAATAGAAAGATGGATAAGTTTATATAAATCGCGGGCGACCTTAACCGGGTCGACCGTGACCTCAAGAATTAGATCGATGCAGAATTTCGAGGTAAATCGACATTCGATCTCAAGAAATAGAATTCAGGTATAGCAGGAGATAGATAGCATCGTAAACCGAGGATACAGAAATCTCCGGTAAATCAATGCCTATTGTAAAGGAGTTTAATCCTTTACGAATCATTCGAAGATTGGCGAGACCGCCGATTCACTATAAGGGTCATTCGGAGTGGGGTTATGTGATGCTCCAGAATTGAAAGGAGACGAATAGTGAGGGACACGAATGAAATTTGGAACCGTAGGGAACGTTCCAAAATTCAAATAATCGAAAGGAAGAGATTGAAACTCGAATGAGAGTGATTCTGTAAATACATTTACCCTATATGTTGAGTTTTTCCTAGAGCTACCAAAGCTCTGATACCAACTGTAACGACCCGGAATTTTGGACCATTCGCATCCATTATAAGTGTATAGGTAGACACTCATGCCGGAGTTGAATTGCTCAAAATACCGCGTTGTTAATTTAAATTTGGCAAAACTGAACATATACAGTAAATAAATGAATAATCACAGATCACAGACACAGAGTAATAAGTGCAGCGGAAATAAAAGAGATAGTAGTTCATGAAGCTACTATATGAATATATAAAATACATCAGAGTTTACAACAGAAGAGTAATATGATACATCAGAGTTAAACCAGATACAACGGAAGAGTAACACGATACATCAGATACAAATCAGAATGCATCACTGGAATCATCGAATACTGAAAGCAGAATAGATGGCTGGATCTTCAAGCAAAGCTCCAACTCCAAAGGTGAGTCTCGAAAGCTGAACTACTCAGTCTGACCCGAGCGTAAAGCAAAACACAAGACACTCGAGTCAGGATTAACATTCTTATATTAATAAATCCAACTCAAGTGAAATAGCAATTGAAATACAAGTAACTCAAAGGATGTTTGGAATAACCATCCTTTAAGGATCCGTTAAACTATCTACTATGTAGTAATGTACGCTAAGTAGATAATGTCTATCAGTAATATGTAAAGATATCAAAATAGCGTTAAGTCATGGCCCATTCCACCCTTAACACATTTTTATTCCCAAAAGCATATACAAGACCGTAGTTTCCCCAAAACCGGAAGTCACCAGAGGGCAATCCATATACTAAAGGTACAAATCAAAATCATAGTGGTCGCGTATAAATGGAATACAAGTATGACAAGGCACATGAGGCAATACCCAAGGTAGTGATACTACCGTTCGCTTGATCCGGACTGGTGAGAACGCAACGCCGCAGCGCCCGCAACACCGTGAAACAACACTCCCAAAATCAAGGGTGCACCAATTGACAACAAGTATAAGTAGTTCGAAGAAGTGTGTCCACTTGAGGTAGCAATCCTCCATTGGCCCGGCACAGCTCCTGTTTTAGTCATTTCAAATTTGACACAAGTGTCAAGGCTATCCATCATCGTTCTCTTTCTTCAGTCATCACGTACATCATTCCAACCACTTCATTCTGGATCATCACTCCGCGCATAGTTATTAAAGTGGTTTTCGGTTTAGATAGAGAGTATATCCATAACCGAATTCCGGTCTCTTTAATAACCTTCGAAATTATTTCACCGATTGGTCGTTTATTTATTTCAAAACCAAATCAATTTCAATTTCAAATTTCAATTCGCAAATCAACATTTCATTTGTCTTTCAAAACCAATTTCCAATAATTTACGTTTCAAAACTTCCAAATTATCATTTCAAAATCTTATAAATCAATTTCAATTTCCTTTAAAACAATTCAAATATTGATTCAAGTTCGTATATAAGGTTCATTCCGAAATCATTAAAATTAACTTAATTTAACATTCAAATCAATTTAATTCATTTATCGATTTCATTTAATATTCGGAAAGTAAATTTATCATTCAAACAATTTCTATTAAATTTCCAAATCATTGAATCAATTCTTAAGTTCAACTTCATCAAATCAAAACTTACAATTTTGAATTAAACTAAATTCGTCAAATCAAATTTTTTAAATTTCAAGTCTTACATTAATTTCAATAAATCGCATTTTATTTCTTGTTAAAGAAATTCAATTTCACTTTTTTACTTACTTGAATAATTTTCCAAAACTTACTTAATAAAGAAACTCAATTTCAATTATTACGAAGTAAAACTCACTTATTCAAAAATTCAATTTAATTTAATCATTAAATAATTCAATCTTATTTAATTTTTAAATAATTCAAAACTTAATTATTAAATAATTTCAATGTTTAATAATTTCAAACTTAATTATGATTTCAAACTTAATTATCTCATCATTTCAAACTTAATTCAATCATTTCTCAAATTAAACATCGTTCTTTCATCAATTTCACTTTTAATATTTTGTTTCAGATTTTTAAATATTAACATTTTCCTTTCATTAAAATTCAAATTTCAACTTCATTTCAAAACCATATTATTTATTCAAATAAAATCTTCATTTTATTTTAAATCAAATTATTGACCAATCGGGTTTTTATTTAATTTCCTATCCTAGGTCAAAGTTCAATTTGGGTATTTATCATTTCAACCCGATTCCAATTCAATTCAAAATCAAAACATACAAAGGGAACTTGCAGTGTGATAACTGGGATGGTGTCAAAGTAAATAAACAAGCAATAACAACAATCAATAACAATCCAATAATCAATTCAAATAATCCCAAAATAATTGTATTAATTCGCATTGTTATTTGTACGAATTAATATAATTATCTCTAGAATCTACACTATCATTTCATGTAGATTAAAGATTATTACATTACGGTTGTTCACTTGTCATCTATTTACAATTTCATACATCATCAGTTTTACAACATACATTCAGTGTTTCAAAGTGTAATTAACAAATCCTACGTGTCAATAAATTCAACAGTTAAAGGGGTCACATTATACAATTTAACTAATCAGTTTTTTTTTTTAACATTTAACTATTCTATATCGAGTTCAATTTCATACTATTTATCAATTTACATTACAGTTTAACGTCCAATATAAACATCAACAATCAATCAATTATCAGCCAAACAGTATTATCATCGCATAAATAATTAACAGAAAATGGTGTCAGATATCACAGGTGAACTGATACAGGTAATAGCATATATAACAGTGTAATTAACTAACAGCAGCATATTTCAATTGTCGTTTCAATTGAAATCAAATTTAATAAATAAAAGAACGTTAATCGTGAGTGATTGCTCACCTTCCGAGGCTAGAGAGAATCAGAGATGACACGGCTACGCACACTGATGCGGACATTGAAATTGAGTTATGAATCCAAGCACGAATTCGATGATCAAGGCTGATAATAAGGAATAGACGAAGTCAATCAAAATTGGGTCGATGATGATAAATGGATATAAGTGAACTTATATAGATATATAACCATATATATATATATTCTAATTTCAACATATATTAAATTTAAATAAATAAATATTTCAAAAACATTTTATATTTATATTCATTTTTATTTTTATATATTTAATTTAATTTTTTTTAGATAAACGCACGCTTACAGAAATCAAATAGTATGTATACTGTACACTTACATATATATAACACAACGGCATGGTTAAATCAAATATATAGATTAAACTATAAACTGTTGCCTACAGACTTCATTTATTACCAATAGATATGTGAAACAATACACACAAATGTTTAAATACTTTCATATATACATTTATATATACATATAAATATGAACTACATAAAACACATGCTATATATATATCAATGTATGCAAACAATGTACTTATACATATATACAGAAACTACATAAACGCATGATATTTATAAAACAAATGCAACTCACTTTATACTTATACTGGGAACACTTTTATAAAGCATAAATTTGATGTTTGAAGATAAGAATTTAAGATTATAATATAAACCCACCAAGCTTACTCGACTATGTTATAAATATGTTACTAAATAAAACATAAACTACTGTAAGGTTGAGCACCACTAAATAAATGCAAAGCACGGACATAATAGTAATATATATATATAAATTTCAACACTTTATTTTTCTTTTCTTTCCTTTTTTTTTAACAATGTAACTGACCTTATTTATAATATCAAACTCATACTTAAAATTTATGTTATCTCTACATAACATAATATACATGATATAATATACCCAAGCCATAGTATAAAATATTATATAATATACATACGTATACAGAATTTTGCAGTTTATATAAACTTATATAAAACCATTTATCAACATAACAGACAGTGCATAACCATTTATAACTGCAATATAGTGCATAGGAAACTAACGTATAATTATATTAAACCGAGAATACATATATATACTAAAGACACTAATATACGATACTACATATATATTACAGTACTGTCCAAATTGGATATATATACCTGCACCGAAGAAGACAGTATGGCTCGGTGTAACTAGGTAGCGGAGGGGAGGGATGCCCAAAGTGGGTTGCTCGTCAAAGGGATTATTACCGTGTTCGACTGAAGAGAATAAGGCTGGAACAAGAAGAGGCGAAGCGTGGCGGTGGTTGGTCAGAGGTTGTTTGGATGGAGAGAGATATGGGGACATGACGTGGGCAAACAGGAGAGGGAGAGAGGCGAGGCCGAGATTTTTGCTGTCACATGGGCGTGCTTGGTTTGCAGGCGGCTGAGGCCGAGGGGAGAAGTGGGGTGACAGGTTGGAGGCGATCAGATCTGATGTGGGCTAGCCTATCGCTTGACTGGCCGAAGGGTTTGAAAGCAAGGAAAGTGGAGATGGGTAACCACGGCAGAGAGAGGGAGAGTTTGGTGGAGATCTGGGTGGAAGGGTTGCGGCTTCGTTTGCTGGGCGGTTGCTCGGGGAGGAGGAGGGCAGTTCGGCAGGGTTGTTGCTTGCATAAAGTTAGGTCGAGAAGTGGTGGGAGACTTTGATGATGAGGTGGCTCCGGAAGGTGGGGACGTGTTAGGGGTAGGTGGCGAATCTCGACTGCACAAGGTGGTGTTATTGGTATAAGCTTGGTGGAGAGGAGCGATTGTTGTGAGGTGGTGCTACAGGCAAAAAAAGCTAAGAAAAATGGAAAAGGAGAAGAATCTCAAGCAGTACTTACGTCCATTGAAAGAAACCAAATATATTCTTTCGTTTGTAGCAGAAGGTAACTGGCTTTTCGAAATACAAATCTTTATTTTATATTAACTTCTCAATGAATGGTTCATAAAACGTGAAGAGATGGGAAAAATAAAAGTCACGAGCGTGCATATTTATGGGATAAGCAACGGTCACAAGCTATAACTCACTAAAATAATTAAAGCAATTTATTACCTTGCTTGGACTGGACGGTTCAAAGTTTGGAAAACAAGAAAGCTAACGGTTTCAACTTTATGGTACCGATACAGCGAACATTTTATCGTTTCCGTCGCATACCGGATTTTAAAATATAGAAATAAATATACCATAGAGGTCAGCACGACGAGACGATCAAAATGGTATACAGATATCAGTGGTTCGATTGAATTATAAAAATTCGAATTTTTCTACTGGCGGAAAATGCAAGAAAAACGCTGA
The DNA here is from genome assembly GCA_030737815.1 of Allium fistulosum. Classification (NCBI taxonomy): domain Eukaryota; kingdom Viridiplantae; phylum Streptophyta; class Magnoliopsida; order Asparagales; family Amaryllidaceae; genus Allium; species Allium fistulosum. The sequence goes on from CM060907.1 coordinate 1,106,794,074, forward strand.
AAAATAAGATCGACGGAGCCAAAGATGTCCGAAATTGGAAAAATGACAAACTGAAATCTTGCTCAGAAGATGTTTTAGAATTTTTCTATATAAAAATATTTAGGTTTCGGAAACATTTTATTTTCATTTCTTTTTAACTGATTAAATTGAAGTGGATTTACGCGCGAAATAAATTTTCATATTTTCGGACGAAAATTTACCAGTTGCTATGTTTAACTAAACGTATTCCAAATATCAAATTTTTATTTCAAAATTTTATCGTTTAAAATTTCATAAAATTTCAACTAATTACGTTATTAAAACAGTTGAAATTTACGGGTCGTTACAAAATTCTACTTCACCATTTACTTAATTCACTTATTTAACTTGTAGAAAATCACAAATATTTTATAGAAATCATTTTAATAAAATTTAAATCAAAATATCATAATATTTATATTTTTAAAATATTTTAAAATTTTTAGAAAAATATATAAACCACGGGTCTGTATATAATTTTCTAGCCTATGTCAAGTGATACGGATATATATCATTTCAATCCGTAATTTACAAAGAAAAACCGGGTTCTATCATTTCAAACCCGCAATCCCAAGTTAAATAAAATAAATAAAAACCATTCAGGCCTATCATTTCAGCCCATAACCATTTTTCCCTATTCTAAAGTCCGTTCGGGTATGTATCATTTCAACCCATAGTGATTTCTATACTAACAGGGAACTTGCAGTGTGATAAACAGATATGAATTAACAGAAAGCATCATATAAAAGTAACTGATGATATAATAGGTGTAATAACAAAGGTGAGCATTATATGATCATAATATAACAGTTATAATAGGATGATATAATTTTACAGGATGATATAATTTTACAGATTTAAATGGTGTCAGTTTACTAGTTATATAAGTACACATCGTCTGGTGAGAATTACTCACTTGTATTTGCTGGAGATTACAACCAATGCACACAACACATAAACTACGAAGGCATAACAACTCGAATATGATTTGAGAATGGGAGAGCCAAAGATTAATTTCCTTGAATACATTAAACAAAACAATATAAAAATATATAAGTTCCAAAGCAACACAACACCAAACAACATTAGAAATCAAAGCCCAAAACAAAGACAAATGCTTTGCACTTTTTCTCAACTTCACATACTTCAGTTATGAACTGAAATAGCACAGCCAAGGCATGGATTTGGGTCTGGGTTTGGGTCCATAGTGGTCGGCCTAGCTAGGTTTGAATGGCGATGAAGTATAGGTGCACACATATACAACTACAAGGTCAATTTCAACAACTTAATGCTACAATTAGGGTTCGGCCATAGGCTCTAGGGTAATGGCCAGAGGTCCAGGTGGTGGTGGCTATTGTGGCAGAGGGTGGTGGTCAGATCTGGGCTGGTGGTGGTGGTGGAAGTGGCGGCAAAAGGAAGTTTGAGGTGGTGGAGCAAAACTAGGCTAAATTGAGCATATAGGTGATGTTTTGTAAATTTTGGTGGTGATCTCTTGCCATGGGGTGCTCGACCTGATGGAGTGGTGGTCTGAAGGGGGTGATGGTCGGGGTATGAGGTGGTGGAGTCGGCCAAGGTGCTGGTGTAGGTGGAGCCGATCAAATCTATTGAGAACAAGAGCAAAACAACATAAGAAAATCAAGAAAAACAAGAAAGAGAAGAAGAATTTACCTAAAACTTTGATCAAAAGTGATGTGGCCGTGATTTTTTTGTTGAGAAAGTTGTTCACGTGAAAATGAAGATGATACTGAAAGGAAAAGGAAGTATACGGCCAAAAGAGAATGAATGCAAGAGTTAAGAAAATGAAGAGACGGGAAAACAAAAGGTCTTAAGCAAATCAAGAGTCACAACCTTTCAAATTTCCTTTTTATATATTTTGTAATTTATAAATACCCATAAAACTGATAAATAAAGATAAAAACTCAGAAAAGAAAATAAATATAAAAAATAAATAATTAAATTTTAATTAAATAGAATTTAAATTAAGAAAATAGCTTAAAAATGCAAACTAGGCTTTAATAATTAGAAATAAATTCAATAAGCTTTAGAAAATTTTTATAATCACTTTAAAGATATTTAAAAGTCAAAATATATATGATATAACCTAAATATACAAATTAGAGTAAGATATATCAAATAAAATGTCATTTATATAAATTAAAAATAAAGAAAATTGTTAAATAACTCAATATACACATAATATTGAAAACAGTATAACTTTCACAATTTAAATCCGTTTTCAACGAAATGAAAAGCAGTATTCATGTAATTAAATCTATTTTCATAATAAAAGATAAAATTTAAGAATTTATATTTTTAAATTTAAAATTTAAAAGTCAAAGTTTGACCAGAAATCCACTTTTCAGGAAAATATTCAATTTATACCAGTTTGAAATTATAATTCATATAATAATCAAAATTTATTTTATAAAAATGAAATGTTTGAGATAAAACAAGTTTAAAAATAATTTCAAAATAAAATAAAGTCAAATTTAAAATATATGCAAAATCTAGGGTTGTTACACTCTCCCCCACTCAAAACTTTTCGTCCCCGAAAAGGAATGAGGTACGCGAAAACACAGGAAAGATAAAATTGAAATGAGATTAAGACAAGATGACAAAAGATTGAAATTATACCTGATAACTGTGGTTATAGGTAAGTTTAACAAGGTGGAGATGGTCTTCCCAAGATCCTCTGAAATCAAGGACACACGCACGAAAAAAAATCCTCTAGAATCTGATTCACCCTTTCCGCTTGACCGACGGTCTATGGATGGAAAGCAGTGCTCAGATTCAATTGAGTACCAAAGATCATCAAAGATTATAGAAAGATTTCTAAACATAAAGGTCCTAGAAAGACACCTATACCAGTTTGTAGCACGATAAGGAAAAATAAGGACACCCAAAGATAGTTTTTTAAAAAACAAAATAAGATAATAAGTTTATAACCATGGATATTTCAACTTAAATTGATAATTAATTTTACACAAGTTAAATAAATCTTAACTATTTCTAATTTCATTATCTTATCATCTAATTTTCTTAAACTAACAATTTCAAAAATCATGGATTTACAAATTCATTATTTATTATACTCATAATGTACTTAATAAATTTAATTCCTCTTTATTCCTAATTAAAATTAAATTTATCCCTCTCAATATATTTTATCACCTATGTTAAATATACTTACACTTATTATAACTGTTTTAATTTATTCCTAATTCCCTTAACATCATTTATATTGTAAATTATTCAATTAACCTTTTAATCTATTTACCTCTATTAATCTTTTTATAACTAAAATTTAAGTGTATAATATTTATTATAACCACTCAAATTTTATTTATAAAAATCTATTTATATTGTATATTGTCCAATTACATTGTTAACTTCTAAAAATTAAGGTAAGTTATATTGGAATGAAATTGAGAATTATACAAATAAAACTTTCTAAAATTAATATACAATATAAACATTCTAATTCAATCATTTCAAGCTTGAATATTTATTCAAAATTTTGATTTTCTTTTTATACTTGAAGTTATTATTTAAGATAGAATTTAAGAATAAAAATTCCGATTCCTTTCAACCATTTAGAGATAAATAAATGTATGTACATAATTTGTCAAATCAAATTTAAATCATATATCTATATATATTATAAATCAAATCATATTTTAGAAATTCAAATCAATTAAATTTCCCAAAACAAAGCTGTAGCAAGACTACAGAATGGTCTCTTTACTTCGAAACTCGAAAATGAACGTCGATGATGCCGCAGTCATCACCGAAATTATTTTCCAGCGACAAAGAGAAGAACACTAAAATTTTAAAACTTTAAAATTCTTTGGAAACAAATTTCTATACACAAATACTTTAAATAATATATCCTTTTAAAACTTTAAACACAAGGTTTGAAATCATCGGAAATTAAATTCTCAAATTCTTGATTTAAATTCATTTCAGTTCCCAAATCAAATTTATAAACAACTATTTATAAATTCATTTATAGAATGATAAATCAAGTATTATCATTTCAAATAATCAATTTATTAAGTTCCATAATATTTACTTATATCAAAATTTATTTCATTAACCAAATTTTAAAATAATATTGTGTCAGTTTGTTCTGTCAAAGTGTTTTAGAAATCCTATCGATCGCATTGATCAGACGAATCGATCGGAAGCCCAAATTAACATCAACAACTCAAACAATACAATATATAAAACAAACATAGATTTACAAGTAATAAAAATTCAAAATGTTTGGAGATAGTTTGGAAACAAAGACAAGATGATTAATTAACAAAATATGAAGATGGATAAGCTTAGATAAATCGCGGACAACCTTAACCGGGTCAACCGTGACTTAATGAATAAGATCAAATGTATATTTTTTCTGGGGTAAATCTACATTCGATCTCAAGAGATAGAGTTTGGAATAACAAAAGATATTAGCATCTAAACCAAGGATAGATATAAATCTCTGGTAAATCGATGCTAATTGTAAAGGAGTTTCCTTTTTACAAGTCATTAGAGTATTGGCGAGACCGCCAATTCACTATAAAGCTCATTCGAAGCGGAGTTATGGGATACTCCAGAATCACAAGAAGATGAATAGTGAGGGACAAGAATGGATTTTGGAACCGCAGGGAACGTTCCAAAATTCAAAGGAATCAAATAAAAATGAAGAGATTCAAGCTCGAATGAAAGTGATTCTGTAACTAAATTTACCATACATTATAAGTTTTGCCTCAAAGCCAAAGCTCTGATAACAACTATAATGACCCGATATTTTCAACCATTCGCATCCGCACATGTCGGACTTGAATTGCTCAAAATACCACATTGTAAATAAAATTTGGCAAATCTCAGAATATACAGTAAATAAATAATCACAGATCACAGACACAGAGTAAGCAGTGCAGCGGAAGTAAAAGAAATAGTAGTTCATGAAGCTACTATGTAAATATATCAGAGTTAAATAAGATACAACAGAAGAACTAAAGTACAACAGAAGTCTCAATATGATAACCAAGTACAAGCTGAATAGAACAACAGAACTAAGATAGATAAAACTAGATAAGCAGATAATCTCCAGCAATTCCAATCTCCAGAAAGTGGAATCCAAATCTGTGAATACTCAGGTTGACCAGAGCGTAAATAAAATACAAACACTCGAGTCAGGACATACATACTTATACAATATAAACCAAATCAAGTGAACTGTAATAAAGGTACAGGTAACTTAAAGAATGCTTGGGATCGCCCATTCCTTAAGGATCCGTTAAACTATCTACTATGTAGTAATATTCGCTATTATAATAATGTCTAATCATAAAATAAACATACTTTTAAATAGCGTTAAGGCTTTACATTTTCCACCTTAACACGTAAAATGCCAATAGTCTACACAGTACCTGCATACCTCGAAAGGCTATGTGAAGATATTCCATAGGTACGACACAAATAGAAAATCGTAGTAAAGCTCGATATGGTAGGTGACACGGCACACAAGGCAATACCAGGGTAGATATACCAATTACGCACACGTACTGATGGAAACGCATAGCAGCCACTACTGCTCCACCTCGAACAACACTCCCAAATCAAGGGTGTGCACCAAATCAATCACAAGTAATAGAATGGTATCCAAGAAGTGTGTCCGATAGGAGGTGCTACCTCACTGGTCCGAGATCGCTCCTGTTTTAGCCATCTTATGCCAACTCACGGGAATTGGGTCCACGTATATACCTTAGGATCGTCGTCACCATCCTACTTCATTCTGGAAACTCCACCGCGTACACAGTTGTCAAAGTGTTTTTCGGTATCGACAGAGAGTATGTCCATATCTGATCCCGGTCTCTTTACCAACCAATCGTTATTATAACCCGTGGTTATAATTTAAAAACAGTTTATACTTCAAAATAGAATATCATTTAAAATCCAAATCTTTATCAAAATAAAGATTAAATCAATTCCAAACCATTTCAATATATTTAAAATATCATATCATTCCAAAACTTCATTTCAAATCATTTCAATATATCAAAATATCATATCCTTTCAAACTTCATTTCAAATCATTTTATTATACCAAAATATCATTTGAGTTCAAATCTAAATATTCAACTTTAAATACCTTTTAAATTTAAAGATATCATTCATTTATTATCATTTCAAGACACCTTTTTAAATAGTTTATATTTCAATCAAAATAATTCATTTAAACCATTTAAAAGTGTAATTATTATACTTTCAAATCAAGTATTAAAATTTCCAAAGTTTCAATTCAGTTCAATCATTTATTTCAATTAAATTTCCATAGACCATTTCAAATCTTATAAATTTCAAATCTAGATTTAATCCACAAAATAACTATTCAAATTATAAAATAAATTCCAAAGCTTTATTATCCTATATTTCATAAGTCCAATATCTTTTAAATAGATTCAAATTACAAGTAAACCAACTATTTTTCATACTAATATAAACTTCAATTATTCATTCCAAGATTTAATATCATTTCAAATTCATTTCAAAATATCATTTATTAAATTTAAATTTAAATTCCATTTAATCACATTTCAAAATAGTTGTATTTCCCAAATCAACTATTCCATTTAAATCATTTAAAGTCAATTCTTTATATTTAATAATTAAATATTTAATTTCCAAAATTTAATCTTTTTCAAAGATCATTTATTCATTGGAATTTATTAAACAAAGAAAATTCAACTTTCGCAGCACTTAGAAAATGCTACGAAATGTTATGTTTAAAAACAGTTCATTAACAAAAGACGACATTTAAAATGTTGTAATATCTTAATTTAGTTTCAATTAAAATTTTAGTTATATTTAACAACTATAGCACTAACAAAGTGCTATAATAACTCTTAGTTCAAATTTGCTATTTGGTTCATTTAAAACAACTACAGCATTTTCCAATGCTGTAATATCTTTACATTACATTTCAAAAATGATGTTAAATGAAATTCAGAGTTTTATTTACAATTTCACACATAATTAACTTTTAATATAAATCATTTTAACTTATAAAATCATATGTTTTCACATTTAAAACAATCATTTAAATACCTTTATTTCTATGATTTTATAAAGTCAAATTTCCATACAAAAATCAAATTAAATAACAATTTAATTTTCATTTCTTTAATTAAATTCTTAACTTAACAACTAAGTTTAAATTTCCAAAATATAACTTATTTCCATTTATTTTACTTAATTAAAATTTCACTTTTAACAAAATTCACAATTTCCCAATTTAAGTTATATTTCAAAAACAATTCAACTTAAACATTCATTTATTCCATATTTTAATTTATACAAAATCATTAACACTTTTAAAAATTATTATTACTTAATAAAAATCATTAAATTCATCTTTTAAATCAAATTTGTCATATTTTCTAACTTTACATAAATTCCATTTATAAACAAAATCATAAATTCCAAAATTAACTTATATTTCAAATTCTACTTCACCATTTACTTAATTCACTTATTTAACTTGTAGAAAATCACAAATATTTTGTAGAAATCATTTTAATAAAATTTAAATCAAAATATCATAATATTTACATTTTTAAAATATTTTAAAATTTTCAGAAAAATATATAAACCACGGGTCTGTATATAATTTTCTAGCCTAGGTCAAGTGATACGGATATATATCATTTCAATCCGTAATTTACAAAGAAAAACCGGGTTCTATCATTTCAAACCCGCAATCCCAAGTTAAATAAAATAAATAAAAACTATTTAGGCCTATCATTTCAGCCCATAACAATTTTTCCCTATTCTAAAGTCCGTTCGGTATGTATCATTTCAACCCATAGTGATTTCTATACTAACAGGGAACTTGCAGTGTGATAAACAGATATGAATGAACAGAAAGCATCATATAAAAGTAACTGATGATATAACAGGTGTAATAACAAGGGTGAGCATTATATGGTCATAATATAACAGTTATAACAGGATGATATGATTTTACAGGATGATATAATTTTACAGATTCAAATGGTGTCAGTTTACTAGTTATATAAGTACACATCGTCTGGTGAGAATTACTCACTTGTATTTGCTGGAGATTACAACCAAAGCACACAACACAGAAACTACGAAGGCACGACAACTCGAATATGATTTGAGAATGGGAGAGCCAAAGATTAATTTCCTTGAATACATTAAACAAAACAATATAAAAATATATAAGTTCCAAAGCAACACAACACCAAACAACATTAGAAATCAAAGCCCAAAACAAAAACAAATGCCTTGCACTTGTTCTCAACTTCACATACTTCAGTTATGAACTAAAATAGCACAGCCAAGGCATGGATTTGGGTCTGGGTCTGGGTCTGGGTTTGGGTCCATAGTGGTCGTCCTAGCTAGGTTTGAATGGCGATGAAGTATAGGTGCACACATATACAACTACAAGGTCAATTTCAACAACTTAATGCTACAAATAGGGTTCGGCCATAGGCTCTAGGGTCATGGCTAGAGGTCCAGGTGGTGGTGGCTGTTGTGGCAGAGGGTGGTGGTCAGATCTGGGCTGGTGGTGGTGGTGGAAGTGGCGGCAAAAGGAAGTTTGAGGTGGTGGAGCAAAACTAGGCTAAATTGAGCATATAGGTGATGTTTTGTAAATTTTGGTGGTGACCTCTTGCCATGGGGTGCTTGACCTGATGGAGTGGTGGTCTGGAGGGGGTGATGGTCGGGGTATGAGGTGGTGGAGTCGGCCAAGGTGCTGGTGTAGGTGGAGCCGATCAAATCTATCGAGAACAAGAGAAAAACAACATAAGAAAATCAAGAAAAACAAGAAAGAGAAGAAGAATTTACCTAAAACTTTGATCAAAAGTGATGTAGCCGTGATTTTTTTGTTGAGAAAGTTGTTCACGTGAAAATGTAGATGAGGCTGAAAGGAAAAGGAGGTATACGGCCAAAAGAGAATGAATGCAAGAGTTAAGAAAATGAAGAGACGGGAAAACAAAAGGCCTTAAGGAAATCAAGAGTCACAACCTTTCGAATTTCCTTTTTATATATTTTGTAATTTATAAATACCCATAAAACTGATAAATAAAGATAACAACTCAGAAAATAAAATAAATAATTAAATTTTAATTAAATAGAATTTAAATTAAGAAAATAGCTTAAAAATGCAAACTAGGCTTTAAAAATTAGAAATAATTTAAATAAGCTCTAGAAAAAATTTATAATCACTTTAAAAATATTTAAAAGTAAAAATATATATGATATAACCTAAATATAAAAATTAGAGTAAGATATATCAAATAAAATGTCATTTATATAAATTAAATATAAAGAAAATTGTTAAATAACTCAATATACACATAATATTGAAAACAGTATAACTTTCACAATTTAAATTCGTTTGCAACGAAACGAAAAGCAGTATTCATGTTATTAAATATATTTTCATAATAAAAGATAAAATTTAAGAATTTATATTTTTTAATTTAAAATTTAAAAGTCAAAGTTTGACCAGATATCCACTTTTTAGGAAAATATTCAATTTATACCAGTTTGAAATTATAATTCATATAATAATCAAAATTTATTTTATAAAAATGAAATGTTTGAGATAAAACAAGTTTAAAAATAATTTCAAAATAAAATAAAGTCAAATTTAAAATATATGCAAAATCTAGGGTTGTTACACTCTCCCCCACTCAAAACTTTTCGTCCCCGAAAAGGAATGAGGTACGGGAAAACACATGAAAGATAAAATTGAAATTAGATTAAGACAAGATGACAAAAGATTGAAATTATACCTGATAACTGTGGTTATAGGTAAGTTTAACAAGGTGGAGATGGTCTTTGTAAAGACCCGGTATTTTGGACCATTCAAATCGACAATAAATCCACATATGTCTGACTTGAATAATTCAAAATATCAGATTGTTAATTTAAATTTGGCAAAACTCAGCATATTCAGTAAATAAATCAATCACAGAATCACAGACACAGAGTAATACAATAATGCGCAGCGGAATAGATAAAATAGTAGTTCATGAAGCTACTATATAAACATCAGAGTTAGAAATAAAATACAACAGAGTATCTCAAATGCAGTGAAGTCTTCAGTACAACAGATGACTTCTCTGAACAAATCAACTAGAAGAGCTGAAAGCTGAAGCGATAGTTGGATCTCCAAAGGAAGCTCCAAACTCCAAAGGTGAGTCTCAGATGCTGTATCACTCGGTCTGACCCGAGCGTAAAGCAAAACACAAAACACTCGAGTCAGGATTAACATTCTTATATAAATAAATCCAACTCAAGCGAAATATCAACTGAAATACAAGTAACTTAAAGGATGTTTGGGATAACCATCCTCTAAGGATCTTCAGAACTATCTACAAGGTGGAAATATACATTATAACACCGTGGTCATTTCAATTTATTTACTTCAAAAACGAAATATCATTTTCATTTCAAATTAACTCAAATTCCAAATTCAAATTTATTCAAAGCTCAATTCATCAATTCCATTCAGTTCTAAATATACCATTTAAATTTTCAATATATTTCAAAGCTTTAATATTCAACATTTTCAAAGTTAAATTTAACAGTTTCATATAGCACTTGATTTAACTTTATTATTATTTAATCAGGGAATATTCACTTAATAAATTCAATATCATTTAACTAGCCTTAAATTTCATTTTACTAAGTATTTCCTTAAATTTATTTAAACAAGAAATATTCATTTAATTATTTAAATCAAACTCAAGTTATAAATCATATCTTAAATCCCAATTTCAATAAGCTTTAAATTGGTTTAATTAAATAAAATTCTTTACTAAATTCAAATTATCTTCCCAACCTTAACTTATTCAAATTTTTACCAAAAATCTATTTCGAAATATAAATTTTATACTTAACATATTATATGTATTAAATCCATCTTAATTAAATTAAATATCATTATTAAATCTATATATATCATTTCCATTTATATATAATTTTTTTTTTAGAATCAACATTTGCTAATACCATATATTTCTTTCCAAAACCATAGAATTCATTTTCAAAATATTTATATATATGGACCAACGGTGTTTGTATATATATTTATCATATAGTTAAGTGATACAGATATTTATCATTTCAATCCGAAATTTAAATATATACGGGTAGAAATCATTTCGACCCGTAATCCCAATTTCAATACAAATGAAAATCGCTTGGGTTTATCATTTCAACCCATAACGATTCTCTCCTATTCTAAAGTCCGTTCGGGTATGTATCATTTCAACCCATAGTGAATTCTATACTAACAGGGAACTTGCAGAGTGATAACAGATAATATAAATTATAACAACAGGCATATATCATCAATATAAATAACAGATATTGGTGTCAGATGTCATAGGTGAACATATACAAATAATGGTAATAACAGGCATATAAATACTAGATGCTGGTGTCAGATGTCATAGGTGAACATATACAGATAATGGTAATAACAGGCATATAAATACTAGATACTGGTGTCAGATGTCACAGGTGAACAGATACAGATAATAGTAATAACAGGCATATAAATACTAGATACTGGTGTCAGATGTCACAGGTGAACAGATACAGATAATAGAATATATAACAATTTAAATAACTACAACATCATATTTCAATTGTCGTTTCATTTGAAATTAAATTATATAAATACAAGAACGTTAATCGTGAGTGATTGCTCACCTTTCGAGGTTAGAGGAGTTTGACAACAGAACAAGTTACGAAATCCAAACCAAAGCAAGATGGACACGATTCGATGATCAAAGCTGATAGATAGGAGTTGACGAAATCATATCAAAGCTGGATTGATAAAGACCAGTTATATAAGTGAACCATATATAAAATCATACTCTATATTCAAACACATATTAAATTAAACATACATATATAATTTTAAAATTCATTGTTTTAAATAAAACACATATAATAAACAAACATATATATACATAGTATAGTTTGAAATAATACGTATAATTCAAACTAATATACAAACAAAATCTTATATTTAAAAATTCAAAATCAATGCTCCTAATAGAATTAATATATACTTACTTTAAAATAAATGTATTGCCTCAAAGCAGATCATACACGCATACATGATATACATTTACAGATTGTGACAAGGTAAACTCGTATGTATAAATTAACATATAAAAGTATATAAAAAAAAATATATATTACATCCCCAAATTTCAAAATTCAACAACATATATAAATTAAAGTTATTTCAAACATATAATATTATCAAATAAATACCTTTAAACACATGACAAGTTATAACCCCTTTGCAACATATACACACATCAACTAGTGTTACTGTTTATGTAAGTTTATATAAATTAACAGTGTATTATATCCTAAAAAAATGCAAACTCAAAGCAACTAGTGTACCAAGACACGCATAAATAGAATAGATATACAATATTTTAAAGTCTCATTCGAAAGTATACTACAGCAAATCCAAGAATACATGCAGACCAACTAAACAATATTCCAATACCACTATATATTAAGGTATTAACAGTATAGTACATAACCTATATGCAACTGTGTAATTATATATATATAATGTAGGAATGTAAAACCTATATATAGACACTGTAACTTCAAAACTCATATACACATACTTTTCATATATACAAAACACATACAACATTTTCATTGTATATACATCTATACCATACCCCTACATAAACAGCATATCTATAAAATATATATAAATATATATCCAGATATTAGACTAATAACACACACGAAATATACTTTTAAACATATATATTCACCCATATATATATAGCTTTAATACTATAACACTGTAAACATGAATACAGTAAACTCACACCACCGATTATATATAATATAATAAAATGTTAAATAACTATAAAACAAACAAAAGGAGGTAAGGCAGCCTTAATAAAATAAACTAATATAGAGATAATATATACAAACCCACCTACGAAAGCAACAGAGGAGGAGGAGGCGGAGAAACTGCTCGAAGAGATGGAAGAAAACAGGAAGGTGGCTCGAACTGCTGTTGTGGCCGTGACTTGCCGTGGGTTGCCGGCTTCAAGGTGGCGGGTCAACGTGAGTGGAAGTGAGGTGTGGTAGAGGTGAAGACGGAGGAAGGACGTGGAGGGCTGGTTCGGTGATGTGGGTTGCGAGGCGGACGAAGGGAGGGATGATGGAGGGAGATTCGGCCGGAGCTAGGTGTTCACGAGGCAGGGATCATGCGGCGGAGGAGGGAGAGCTTGGACGTGCGTGCTGTCTGGCGAAAGGAGGAAGGGGAATGATGGCTTCAGGCAACAAAATGAAGAAAAGGAGTAAGGCAAAAATAAAATGAGAAGAGAGAGAGGTAGTGGAGGGCTATAATTTGTAAATGAATGTTGATAACGTGTCAGCTTCCCAATTTATTTTTATGCTCTCAAAAGATATAAATAGAAATAAAGGAGAGAAAGGGGCAAAAGAAACGTTCCACCTTAATTTTAGATATAAATTCAAAAGCCAAAGAAACGTGCAGCTATCCATTGATTCCGCAAAAGTTTTAAAGCAATCAATTGTGATGCTTGGACAGCACGCCATCAGATTTTGAAACCAAAGAAATAGTAAAGCCACAATTTTAGGGTACCGTTACAACGAACAGTTAATTGTTTTCCGGTGCGTACCGAACCTCAAAATACAAAATGAATATACCGTAGAGATCAGCACGACGTGACGATCAAAACGGTATACAGATACTAGTGGTACGATCATCCGATCGAAAGTCGATAATCGGTACCGAAAATGCTGCTATTTTGCCAGAATTAAGATAAACGGAGCAGTAGAATTCCAAATTTGGAAAAACGAATTTCGCAGTCTGATTTAGAACGATTTGAATAAATTTTTTCCTGTTGACATATTTTGGTTTCGGAAAACTTTTAAATTCACTGTTATTAACCGGTTTGATTTGAAATAAAATTTCACAGAAAAACAAACTTTAATATTATCAGATGAAAATTTACCAGTTGCTATATTAAAATAGACGTATTCCAAATAGTAAATTTTTATTTCCAAATTTTATTGTTTAAAATTTTACAAATTTCCAGTTAAATATACTTTTAAAACCATTAAATTTTGCGGGTCGTTACACTCTCCCCCACTCAAAACTTTTCATCCCCGAAAAGGAAGGAGGTAGGAGAATAGAATAACCAGAAAGAAAAATAGATTGAAAGTTAAGATTAAACAATTAATTTAAAACTATATAAATTTTACTTGAAATATTCATTTGAAAACTTCATTTGCAAATCAATTATTTTTTTATAATTTAATACTTTTTCAAAACTCATTTGTAAAATTTCTTTCTTCCTTTATAAATACCATTTATATGTTTAAATGACACCTTTATAATTATATGAAAACTATTTGAAAACAATTATTTACATTATTACTTATATTTACAAAGAAGCTATTTGAAAACATTAAATCCATAATCTATAAATTTATTAATTTATCTCAAGATACTTTTCAACATTATTAATAAATCAATAATCATTTCTTTAAATATGTTGTATTTAATTAATAACTCAAAATATTTATAACACTAAAATTTCTATTAAACCATATAGTATATAAATAAACAATATTTAAAGGGATATAGTCAACAAGGAGAAGAGGGACTTGGAAAAACAGAATATAGGTGAATAAATAAAGCTGAGCAGATAAGATAGATTCAAAAGATTAGTATCGGGCATGAATAATTTATTCAAACCATTAGGATTTCAATTTCAAATATTAATTCAAAATTTCTTTGTTGGAAATACTTTTATAATAAAATACCTTTATAGTCGAAACAAATTTCCTTTCGAAAATACTTTTATAACTCGATGTTTCAACAAGTTTATCCTTGTTCCTGTAGACTCTGGTAGTGCATTGATCAGGCGCAAAACTAGAATTCTCCAGGTACTTAGTAGACTTGTTTCAACACCCAGTGAAAATACTGGAAAAACTTTTAAAAACAGATATGGAAAGTACAATCCAATCAAAAAAACGAATCAAATCATGGATCGCAGATACACAATGGTTACACCTGGGTCCCCCAGGAAACATCCGTACCTTTTAAGCATTCACTGCCTTGCGAATTTCGCCATGCAACAAAACGGTGGACCGCAGGATACATAAAAATGGTTACGCCTGGATCCCCCAAGAAACATCCATACCCCTTAAGCAATCTCTGCCTTGCGGATTACGCCACTAACACGACCATAGATCGCAGATACACAATGGTTACGCCTGGATCCCCCAGGAAACATCCGTACCTTTTAAGCAATCACTGCCTTACGAATTACGCTATGCAGTCGAGTTCATAAGACCATGGGTAACGCCATGGAATTCGAAGGACACTCGAGTATCATATCCGGAAAACCAAAATCAGAGAGAATAATATCGATAGAATGAATCCAAGATGTGGCCACAAATCGGATATCAAGCAGAAGGCACTTTCCATATCTTTACTTCGAAAATATGTATCATATAGTACCTTTTCAAATCACTTTCAAATATCGTACTTATATAAAATCCATTATATATAAGATTTAATTTTCAAATCAAATACTTTCCAAAATCAATAGTATATCAAATCATACTTATATAGACTTCAATTATATAAGATTTCACTTTCAAATTGAGTACCTTCCAAATCTATAGTTTTCGAATCAATTTCATACTCATACAAATCAATTTTATATAAGTTCGACAACTCCCAAATCAAGTATTTAGTAACACAAGGTTCTCAAATTTCAATTTGTTTCAATATCAGTTCACTTCCAAAATCAGCTACAATTTCACCAAATTATTTCTTCTCCAATTAAATATCTTTAGTTTTAAAGTTTCCAAAATAATATATTTAGAAAATAAATCCAAATTCCCAAATCAATATAATTTAAGTCAACCAATTCATTTCCAAAATCAAATGTTTTCAAAATCATCTTATACTTACGTAAGGTCCATCTTATATAAGGATCAAATTTATCAAAATAAATTTCGCTGTATGAAGAGCCATATGGGATTGAATATCTTTGCTTTTATGGGTTATATATCTTTGTTATTTTTAAATTGGAAATTTTCTTTTAGTAAGCAAAGATATTCTAACATGACGGCTTTCAATTTCAGCGTCAAAATATATCAATGATATTAGAATATAAAATGTACATACGTCATTATTTCGCAGAATCACATTTGATCGCTCGCTCGATCACACAAGTTCGCTTTCGAACTAGTATTGTCCATTCGACTTCCCTAATGCGAAATTCGATATGGTTTCTCGACTAGAAGCCATCAGTCTCCTTGCATAGCCATATACTATGATAGAGAATTCTAGAATCAAGTCCAAAATCCATATCTAATATTCGCCGTCAAGAATCGAATGAAAAATCCTAACACGAAATGGTGTAATCCACCTCGAACTTGTGTACTCAAACTTGGATCAAATTAATTATGCGAATAAACCAGCATACGTACAACTATATTAGTTTCATAAAGATGTTACTAAGTTAAAACATTTAACTAAACTTTATTCAAAATATTTTGAAGATCAAATTCTTTTCAAAACGTTTCAATCTAAATTTCATATTAGAAAATTTTAAAATTGCCTTATTTGTTTATTAACAAAACAGTTTCAGCTTATTTAAATCATATTATTACATATTTTAAACATACATATCAAACTTATATGTTTTACTTCAAAATTCTTAGCTTTTGAAAAGTTAACCTTGATTTGGAAGTGCTCGAACCTTCAAAATATTCGAAGAAATCATATTTCAATCCAAGAGTTGGAAATCACAATTAAATCAGTAAATCAATTCCAAAATAGGGTTATCTCAAATCAAATCTAAAACTCGAGGACTAAACACCGGTTTACTTCAAATCATTTCAAATATATATATACATATATCTTTCGAATATCAAATCTTACTTCGGAATTTGAAATCAAAATTGGTTTCGCAAAATCACTCGCATAGCAAAGCTATTGAAGTGGCCTATCCCCCACTTTGAAACTTGAAAATCAATGTCGATGATGCGTGCACTCATCACCGAAATTATTTTCCAGCGACATAAGTGAGTTCTGGACTTCTATTTTCTCAAACTTCTTTTGGAATTTCTTCGAAACTCATTAAAATCATTGGAAACATTTCTTATTCGGAAAATACTTTTAAATCATACTATTATTATATATTTCAAAATCTTAAAAACCAATTTCAAAATACCAGAGTTCAATTCTCGAATTTCAAATTAAAAATCCTTCAGTTATAAATCATTTTTTTAGATAAATCAAATTTCTTATTTAATTTTTTTTTTCCAAAATTGCAAATCCTTCCTAAACCTCAAATTCTCATTTTTAAAAAGGGTATATAATCTTTATCGAAAACATTTTACTTTTATATATAGAATATAATCATACTTATAAAAATAATAATTTCGATATATAAAACACTTTCTAAAATACAAACAAACCCGATTTTCAAAGGATGATTCCAGAATGAATCTCGGAATGAGATAAAGGTCGAAGTCAAATTCAAAAGGGATCCTACTTAATGAGAATCCTAACCAAGATTTCGAGGTATATTAACCTATATCAATTCAAGGGAATTTATTCCATTAGTGAAAGAAAAAAAACAAATTCTCATCAAACGAAATGGTAAAGCATCATTATAAATCTTAAGTTCGACACATCGACTTTTACTAGGTAAAGGATATAATAGAGTTTACTTAATACAACTTAACTTATACCACTGATACAAAGAGATTTCACTGATCCATACTTCTACAAGAATAATGCATCGGTATTAATCCTACCGGGTGGTGCTTCAACGGGTCCAGTACACTCCACATCAAGGTGCCCCCAACTATGACATTTCTTGCATGAGTACACTATTCTCCCATCTTCCCTAGTGAACTTTGGGAAGGCAGCAGCTCGAGCAGGACGTAACACAGCTTGCCTTCCGCGCTGTCTCTCAAAACAATCTCTGGCTATATGTCCAGTCTGTCTACAGTGGTAGCAAATGGTTGACTGGTCGGTAGATGCCGTAAGTGCCGATTTCACTTTCTTCACTTCCAGGCAGCGACTTGGGAAGTGTCCCTTCTTACGACACTTAAAACAGAAAATCTCGGATCGAAAGCGCTTGCCCTCCTTCTTTTTCCCTTTCCATCTCTTTCCGCACATGGCTGCATAATGCCCCTTTTCCTGACACCGATAACAAATGACATGGTCATAAGGACCCAGTTCTGCCCTTTCTCTCCACAGCCTCTCTTGTTCCTCAATTGCTTCCTCCCGTTCCTTACGGGCCAGTGCTCTTCGTGCCCGACGGGCTGCTTTCTGCTCTTCAGATTTTGCCATTTACCAAAATATTTTCCTATCATTCAATGAGTCCAAAATCAACAAGATAGAAGTTCAAAAATTTACGGGGGAATTTAAATCAAAGGAAGTTTCAAAATAAAAAGGAAAGGACTCGCACAAAGATGAGATAATTAATATTCAAAAAGAAGATGGATATACTCATATAAGAATATAAATAGGGAGAGGCCAAGACGAATTTCAGAACAAAGATAGCAATTCAAATTATAGGAACTCTAATCAACAAGAATTCTGATTCGAAGATAGGCTCGAACGAAAGTGATTCGGTAAATAAATTTACTATATATGCTAAGTTTTGCCTAGAACCTGGCTCTGATACCAACTGTAACGACCCGGTATTTTGGACCATTCAAACCGACAATAAATCCACATATGTCTGACTTGAATAATTCAAAATATCAGATTGTTAATTTAAATTTGGCAAAACTCAGCATATGCAGTAAATAAATCAATCACAGAATCACAGACACAGAGTAATACAATAATGCGCAGCGGAATAGATAAAATAGTAGTTCATGAAGCTACTATATAAACATCAGAGTTAGAAATAAAATACAACAGAGTATCTCAAATGCAGTGAAGTCTTCAGTACAACAGATGACTTCTCTGAACAAATCAACTAGAAGAGCTGAAAGCTGAGGCGATAGTTGGATCTCCAAAGGAAGCTCCAAACTCCAAAGGTGAGTCTCAGATGCTGTATCACTCGGTCTGACCCGAGCGTAAAGCAAAACACAAAACACTCGAGTCAGGATTAACATTCTTATATAAATAAATCCAACTCAAGCGAAATATCAACTGAAATACAAGTAACTTAAAGGATGTTTGGGATAACCATCCTCTAAGGATCTTCAGAACTATCTACAAGGTGGAAATATACATTATAACACCGTGGTCATTTCAATTTATTTACTTCAAAAACGAAATATCATTTTCATTTCAAATTAACTCAAATTCCAAATTCAAATTTATTCAAAGCTCAATTCATCAATTCCATCCAGTTCTAAATATACCATTTAAATTTTCAATATATTTCAAAGCTTTAATATTCAACATTTTCAAAGTTAAATTTAACAGTTTCATATAGCACTTGATTTAACTTTATTATTATTTAATCAGGGAATATTCACTTAATAAATTCAATATCATTTAACTAGCCTTAAATTTCATTTTACTAAGTATTTCCTTAAATTTATTTAAACAAGAAATATTCATTTAATTATTTAAATCAAACTCAAGTTATAAATCATATCTTAAATCCCAATTTCAATAAGCTTTAAATTGGTTTAATTAAATAAAATTCTTTACTAAATTCAAATTATCTTCCCAACCTTAACTTATTCAAATTTTTACCAAAAATCTATTTCGAAATATAAATTTTATACTTAACATATTATATGTATTAAATCCATCTTAATTAAATTAAATATCATTATTAAATCTATATATATATCATTTCCATTTATATATAAATTTTTTTTTTAGAATCAACATTTGCTAAAACCATATATTTCTTTCCAAAACCATAGAATTCATTTTCAAAATATTTATATATATGGACCAACGGTGTTTGTATATATATTTATCATATAGTTAAGTGACACAGATATTTATCATTTCAATCCGAAATTTAAATATATACGGGTAGAAATCATTTCGACCCGTAATCCCAATTTCAATACAAATGAAAATCGCTTGGGTTTATCATTTCAACCCATAACGATTCTCTCCTATTCTAAAGTCCGTTCGGGTATGTATCATTTCAACCCATAGTGAATTCTATACTAACAGGGAACTTGCAGAGTGATAACAGATAATATAAATTATAACAACAGGCATATATCATCAATATAAATAACAGATATTGGTGTCATATGTCATAGGTGAACATATACAAATAATGGTAATAACAGGCATATAAATACTAGATGCTGGTGTCAGATGTCATAGGTGAACATATACAGATAATGGTAATAACAGGCATATAAATACTAGATACTGGTGTCAGATGTCACAGGTGAACAGATACAGATAATAGTAATAACAGGCATATAAATACTAGATACTGGTGTCAGATGTCACAGGTGAACAGATACAGATAATAGCATATATAACAATTTAAATAACTACAGCATCATATTTCAATTGTCGTTTCAATTGAAATTAAATTATATAAATACAAGAACGTTAATCGTGAGTGATTGCTCACCTTTCGAGGTTAGAGGAGTTTGACAACAGAACAAGTTACGAAATCCAAACCAAAGCAAGATGGACACGATTCGATGATCAAAGCTGATAGATAGGAGTTGACGAAATCAGATTAAAGCTGGATTGATAAAGACCAGTTATATAAGTGAACCATATATAAAATCATACTCTATATTCAAACACATATTAAATTAAACATACATATATAATTTTAAAATTCATTGTTTTAAATAAAACACATATAATAAACAAACATATATATACATAGTATAGTTTGAAATAATACGTATAATTCAAACTAATATACAAAAAAAATCTTATATTTAAAAATTCAAAATCAATGCTCCTAATAGAATTAATATATACTTACTTTAAAATAAATGTATTGCCTCAAAGCAGATCATACACGCATACATGATATACATTTACAGATTGTGACAAGGTAAACTCGTATGTATAAATTAACATATAAAAGTATATAAAAAAATACTTATTACATCCCCAAATTTCAAAATTCAACAACATATATAAATTAAAGTTATTTCAAACATATAATATTATCAAATAAATACCTTTAAACACATGACAAGTTATAACCCCTTTGCAACATATACACACATCAACTAGTGTTACTGTTTATGTAAGTTTATATAAATTAACAGTGTATTATATCCTAAAAAAATGCAAACTCAAAGCAACTAGTGTACCAAGACACGCATAAATAGAATAGATATACAATATTTTAAAGTCTCATTCGAAAGTATACTACAGCAAATCCAAGAATACATGCAGACCAACTAAACAATATTCCAATACCACTATATATTAAGGTATTAACAGTATAGTACATAACCTATATGCAACTGTGTAATTATATATATATAATGTAGGAATGTAAAACCTATATATAGACACTGTAACTTCAAAACTCATATACACATACTTTTCATATATACAAAACACATACAACATTTTCATTGTATATACATCTATACCATACCCCTACATAAACAGCATATCTATAATATATATAAATATATATCCAGATATTAGACTAATAACACACACGAAATATACTTTTAAACATATATATTCACCCATATATATATAGCTTTAATACTATAACACTGTAAACATGAATACAGTAAACTCACACCACCGATTATATATAATATAATAAAATGTTAAATAACTATAAAACAAACAAAAGGAGGTAAGGCAGCCTTAATAAAATAAACTAATATAGAGATAATATATACAAACCCACCTACGAAAGCAACAGAGGAGGAGGAGGCGGAGAAACTGCTCGAAGAGATGGAAGAAAACAGGAAGGTGGCTCGAACTGCTGTTGTGGCCGTGACTTGCCGTGGGTTGCCGGCTTCAAGGTGGCGGGTCAACGTGAGTGGAAGTGAGGTGCGGTAGAGGTGAAGACGGAGGAAGGACGTGGAGGGCTGGTTCGGTGATGTGGGTTGCGAGGCGGACGAATGGAGGGATGATAGAGGGAGATTCGGCCGGAGCTAGGTGTTCACGAGGCAGGGATCATGCGGCGGAGGAGGGAGAGCTTGGACGTGCGTGCTGTCTGGCGAAAGGAGGAAGGGGAATGATGGCTTCAGGCAACAAAATGAAGAAAAGGAGTAAGGCAAAAATAAAATGAGAAGAGAGAGAGGTAGTGGAGGGCTATAATTTGTAAATGAATGTTGATAACGTGTCAGCTTCCCAATTTATTTTTATGCTCTCAAAAGATATAAATAGAAATAAAGGAGAGAAAGGGGCAAAAGAAACGTTCCACCTTAATTTTAGATATAAATTCAAAAGCCAAAGAAACGTGCAGCTATCCATTGATTCCGCAAAAGTTTTAAAGCAATAAATTGTGATGCTTGGACAGCACGCCATCAGATTTTGAAACCAAAGAAATAGTAAAGCCACAATTTTAGGGTACCGTTACAACGAACAGTTAATTGTTTTCCGGTGCGTACCGTACCTCAAAATACAAAATGAATATACCGTAGAGATCAGCACGACGTGACGATCAAAACGGTATACAGATACTAGTGGTACGATCATCCGATCGAAAGTCGATAATCGGTACCGAAAATGCTGCTATTTTGCCAGAATTAAGATAAACGGAGCAGTAGAATTCCAAATTTGGAAAAACGAATTTCGCAGTCTGATTTAGAATGATTTGAATAAATTTTTTCCTATTGACATATTTTGGTTTCGGAAAACTTTTAAATTCATTGTTATTAACCGGTTTGATTTGAAATAAAATTTCACAGAAAAATAAACTTTAATATTATCAGATGAAAATTTACCAGTTGCTATATTAAAATAGACGTATTCCAAATAGTAAATTTTTATTTCCAAATTTTATTGTTTAAAATTTTACAAATTTCCAGTTAAATATACTTTTAAAACCATTAAATTTTACGGGTCGTTACAGTCTTCCCAAGATCCTCCGAAATCAAGGACACAAGCACGAAAAAAAATCCTCTAGAATCTGATTCACCCTTTCCGCTTGACCGACGGTCTATGGATGGCAAGCAGTGCTCAGATTCAATTGAGTACCAAAGATCATCAAAGATTATAGAAAGATTTCTAAACAGAAAGGTCCTAAAAAGACACCTATACCAGTTTGTAGCACGATAAGGAAAAATAAGGACACCCAAAGATAGTTTAAAAAAATATAAGATAATAAGTTTATAACCATGGATATTTCAACTTAAATTGATAATTAATTTTACACAAGTTAAATAAATCTTAACTATTTCTAATTTCATTATCTTATCATCTAATTTTCTTAAACTAACAATTTCAAAAATCATGGATTTGCAAATTCATTATTTATTATACTCATAATGTACTTAATAAATTTAATTCCTCTTTATTCCTAATTAAAATTAAATTTATCCCTCTCAATATATTTTATCACCTATGTTAAATATACTTACACTTATTATAACTGTTTTAATTTATTCCTAATTCCCTTAACATCATTTATATTGTAAATTATTCAATTAACCTTTTAGTCTATTTACCTCTGTGAATCTTTTTATAACTAAAATTTAAGTGTATAATATTTATTATAACCACTCAAATTTTATTTATAAAAATCTTTTTATATTGTATATTATCCAATTACATTGTTAACTTCTAAAAATTAAGGTATGTTATATTGGAATGCAATTGAGAATTATACAAATAAAACTTTCTAAAATTAATATACAATATAAACATTCTAATTCAATCATTTCAAGCTTGAATATTTATTCAAAATTTTGATTTTCTTTTTATACTTGAAGTTATTATTTAAGATAGTTAAGAATAAAATTTCCAATTCCTTTTAACCATTTAAAGGTAAATAAATGTATGTACATAATTTGTCAAATCAAATTTAAATCATATATCTATATATATTATAAATCAAATCATATTTTAGAAATTCAAATCAATTAAATTTCCCAAAACAAAGCTGTAGCCAGACTACAGAATGGTCTCTTTACTTCGAAACTCAAAAATGAACGTCGATGATGCCGCGGTCATCACCGAAATTATTTTCCAGCGACAAAGAGAAGAGCACTAAAATTTTAAAACTTTAAAATTCTTTGGAAACAAATTTCTATTCACAAATACTTTAAATAATATATCCTTTTAAAACTTTAAACACAAGGTTTGAAATCATCGGAAATTAAATTCTCAAATTCTTGATTTAAATTCATTTCAGTTCCCAAATCAAATTTATAAACAACTATTTATAAATTCATTTATAGAATGATAAATCAAGTATTATCATTTCAAATAATCAATTTATTAAGTTCCATAATATTTACTTATATCAAAATTTGTTTCATTAACCAAATTTTAAAATAATATTGTGTCAGTTTGTTCTGTCAAAGTGTTTTAGAAATCCTATCGATAGCGTTGATCAAACGAATCGATCGGAAGCCCAAATTAACATCAACAACTCAAACAACACAATATATAAAACAAATATAGATTTACAAGTAATAAAAATTCAAAATGTTTGGAGATAGTTTGGAAACAAAGACAAGATGATTAATTAACAAAATATGAAGACGGATAAGCTTAGATAAATCGCGGGCAACCTTAACCGGGTCAACCGTGACTTAATGAATAAGATCAAATGTATATTTTTTTCTAGGGTAAATCTACATCCGATCTCAAGAGATAGAGTTTGGAATAACAAAAGATATTAGCATCTAAACCAAGGATAGATATAAATCTCTGGTAAATCGATGCTAATTGTAAAGGATTTTCCTTTTTACAAGTCATTAGAGTATTGGCGAGACCGTCGGTTCACTATAAAGCTCATTCGAAGCGGAGTTATGGGATACTCCAGAATCACAAGAAGATGAATAGTGAGGGACAAGAATGGATTTTGGAACCGCAGGGAACGTTCCAAAATTCAAAGGAATCAAATAAAAATGAAGAGATTCAAGCTCGAATGAAAGTGATTCTGTAACTAAATTTACCATACATTCTAAGTTTTGCCTCAAAGCCAAAGCTCTAATACCAACTTTAACGACCCAATATTTTCAACCATTCGCATCCGCACATGTCGGACTTGAATTGCTCAAAATACCGCGTTGTAAATAAAATTTGGCAAATCTTAGAATATACAGTAAATAAATAATCACAGATCACAGACACAGAGTAAGCAGTGCAGCGGAAGTAAAAGAAATAGTAGTTCATGAAGCTACTATGTAAATATATCAAAGTTAAATAAGATACAACAGAAGAAATAAAGTACAACAGAAGTCTCAATATGATTGTTAACTCCTATTAAGAAGCGACCTAAAATCTTGAACGAGTCAATGAAGCAGCGACCTAACAGGAGTCTGCGACCTAAAAACATAGCGACCTAAAGAATGTCGCGACCTAACTGCTGAAGGGAACTTCGCGACTTAGCATTGTTGCGACCTAGGGGAGTCTACGACCTAACTATAAGAAAGCATTGCGACCTAAGGACTTAAGAGGTCTTCAGCGACCTAAGGATGGAAAGGCCTTGCGACCTAAGATCTAGGAGGATCTCGCGACCTAACAGCATAAGAAGTTCGCGACCTAACAGCATAAGAAGTTCGCGACCTAACAGCATAAGAAGTTCGCGACCTAACAGCATAAGAAGTTCGCGACCTAACAGCATAAGAAGTTCGCGACCTAACGGCATAAGAAGTTCGTGACCTAAAGAAGTCTGCAACCTAAGAGGCTTTGCGACCTAAGGGAGTCAGCGACCTAACTACTAAGGGAGTCAGCGACCTAACTACTAAGGGAGTCAGCGACCTAACTACAGAAGAGTTCGCGACCTAAGAGTTCGCGACCTAAGAAGTTTGCGACCTAAGGTAGCTAGCGACCTAAAGACTTGGAAAGGTTTGCGACCTAAGCTACAGGAATGTCACGACCTAAAGAAGTTAGCAACTTTACTGCTGAAAAGACTCAACGACCTAAAGGTTTCACGGTTTAGCAGTGTTACGACCTAGAGCAATTTGAAGTCCATGACTTATCTTAGGTCGCTTGCGACCTAAGACCCAATTAAGGTCGTCCCCGACCTAAGACCGCACTTATAACTCAAGCTGCAAGGTTACCAAAGAAAGAGGATTTATCTTAGGTCGCTCGCGACCTAAGACCTAACTTAGGTCGTTTGCGACCTAAGACTTAGCAGAAAATTAGCACTCAGATCTGCTCCTATAAATACCCCATAACCTCCAACATGGTGGGGACTTTTGGGCCATTCATTTTCTCCAAGCGCCGTTACACTGTCGAAGCTTCCTCTCATTCAGCAATCAAAGATCTTCAAGCATTCGAGACACTACAACGATCTTCGAGAAGAGCTCCTAACATCCAACGTGGATTCGTCGAGTTTCATCATTAAAGATCGAGCTAGTAGTCAAGAATGATTTCATGATCAAATTGTATTGTATTTAGAGGGATATTGTATCGAATTGTAATCAAATCAGCAATAAAAGACTATAAAGTGGATGTAGGCTCAATTACGGGCCGAACCACTATAAATCTGTTGTTCATTTACTGTTTTTCGGCTATTCACAGCTCATATTCTGTTCCCGTACCAACGGGTGGTGCTTTCACAAGTTTATTACACACACCGGGTGTTAGCGTTCACTTTTTACCGTTAACATTTTGGTGCTTTCACTGAGAAACCAACTCAGGCAATCATCCACCGTTGCTTCGCAAAGATTCATAAAAAGAACCTCTCTTAAAAAACCAGATCCGAGATAATGGCTCCTGGAAGAAGAGGTAGACCCGTCAGATCCGGAAATGCTCACGAAGGGACTTTCGCTTCCCCAACAACAGATCAAGCAACTCCAACCGTTGGAGTCACCAGGGCTGAATTGGATGACGCAGTTTCTGGATTATACCAACAAATTGAAACTCAAAATGCTTTGATGATGGATAGAATAACTGCCCTGCTTGGGGCAAATCGTCAACCAGAAAACCATCAAACCACCCTTCCTGAAACGCCACCTTTCCAAGCTGATGGTTCTAGGCCGCAACCAACTTGTCATGAACATATGCCCGGGCAAACTTCCGAGGGAAGAACTGGTGCTTGCCCGGAGGTGTCTTTGAACAATAAAGAGTACCTGTCTGAAATGGTTGGCCGCATCATGAAAGAGAGCATGCAAAGGGAAGAGGATGAGGCTGACTGGGGATTTGCGCCAAGCAGAACTCCGTTTACTGAAAGGATCCTGAGAGCAGAATTCCCAAGGAAATTTGCACCTCCTACTATCCAAGCCTATAGGGGAACCACTGACCCTAATCATTTCCTATACAAATACGATTGGCATATGACCGGTGCAAGAGCATCAGACGAGATCAAGTGTCGGTACTTTCCGGTATACCTGGAAGGTGTGGCTTTACTTTGGTTCACAAAGCTTCCAGTTCGGTCTGTAGATAAGTTCTCCGACTTAACACAAAAGTTTAAGGAACAGTTCAGATTGTATGCTTCAAAAGCTAAGGATATAATGTCACTGTCTAACCTTGAACAAGCGCCCGGAGAATCAATCAAATCTTTCTTGAGCCGTTTCAATATAGCTTTAGCCGAAGTGGAAAATGCGGAACCACGCATGATCCTGACTTATTTGATGCGAGCCATTGATAAATCGAGTAAATTTGGAATATGGCTAAAGATGAAGGAACCAAACTCACTTGATAAATTCTATAAAAAGGCCGACGAGTTCATTCGCCTTGAAAACCTTTCTACGACGTCAAAGGTGGTTGCTGCCCAAACTAATAACAACAGTGTCCTATCTAAGAAAAGAGAATCTGAAAGTCAGAAAAGGGAGAATGAAGGAGGAAAGAACCAGGGAAATGAAAAGAAACCTCGCCGCTTTAATTCTTCAGATTATACCCCTTTAACTGATACACCAAGGAATATCTATTTTGCAACAAAAGACGTTGTCCAGTATCCTAAGCCACCTGAGATGACGAAAGGTGCAAAGAGTAATGGGAAATTCTGCCAATTTCACAATCAACCTGGCCATGACACTGACCAATGTCGCCAGTTAAAGAAAGTAATTGAAGAATTGTTGGAACAAGGTAAACTCCAACAATACGTTAAGAAAAGCGGAGTCAATCCAACCTCATCCACTCGGGATCAACAACATCCTACCCATCAATCCGATTCTCACAACAACACTGCAGTGCAAGATTCAGAAAAGCTTGTCATTAATGCTATCACAGGCGGATTATACCCAGCAAGAAGAAGTTGGGATGACTACTAATTACCCACAAAACTGCGGCTGGGGCATCTCTCAATTTCTCTGGCATAAAAATCCAAAAGCTATGAATCAAGCACAAATGGAAATCCAGCTTGGAGATTCTGAAACAATAATAACTAGCATTCATTTTTACTTAACAGCATTGCTTGAATGTGTAAAGATAATAATAGATGTGTAACTTCTGCATTGTAAACCGTTGAGAAATCAGCGTGACTCAATAATGAAAAACTATGCATTGTGTTTTCTGTTATAAAATGTCTGTTATATTTCGATGTGTAAATACTCTAAATGTATTGCTAAAATATCGATCTAATACTGCAGGCCATTAAAGCAAAGCTCACCCATCGCAAAGCTAAGCGAGCCTTACAAATCATTTAGCAAATTCCAAGCAACAAAAATTTCAAACTCAAATCCCATACAAGAGAAGCTTCACATAAAAAGTTGACGGCTCCGCTATGTCAAGCCCTCGTTAACTGGTTGCGATAGTTAATATAAAAAGGCATCCAACCAAATAACTTGCGTTTACTCTGTGGAGTCATTCAACAGTGAAGTCTACTTCTTCGGATAAAGCAATTCACTTGCAAAAGAAGGGAACACGCACTTGGAAACGATGATAAAGGATCGCAGATTGGCGGATGATGATACAACATGAGCAGGCAAACAAGGAAGCAGCCAAAGGAAGGTATGCCTCTCAACAGGAAAGCAGGTAGATCCACTAAAGGGATACCTTCCCGAGCAGAAGGAATAAGACCCTCGCTGGCTGATTGTGATGCATCCGATCAGGCAGCTTGTGTCCATCCCATGGATCCACTTGCCCCTAAGACGCAACCTTCCTGGCACACCAACCAACTGATGCTCCTTCCCAAGGGTCAACAAAGCCCTCTAACGAGGCACGCCAATAAATGGAGAGCTTTCCTCAATCAAAAAGATCGGTGGGACTACCAAAAAGGGGCACCTTGTTAATCGATTGCGATCGTTTGTACAAACAAACATCCAATCGAACGACTTACGCTTGTCCCGTGGACCCCTCCGACCATGAGAAAGTAACTTCCAGGCAACCACAAGCCCTCTTCGGAGGCACAAGCCCTCTTCGGAGGCACAAGCCCTCTTCGGAGGCACAAGCCATCTTCGGAGGCACAAGCCCTCTTCGGAGGCACAAGCCCTCTTCGGAGGCACAAGCCATCTTCGGAGGCACAAGCCCTCTTCGGAGGCACAAGTCCTCTTCGGAGGCACAAGCCATCTTCGGAGGCAAAAGCCCTTTTCGGAGGCACATTTCACCCGTGTAGAAGTGCAAAATGCTTCTCTTCGGAGACCCACTTCACCAGAGATGAAATTCCAAAATCGCTTCTCTTCGGAGACCAAAAGACCTCTTCAAAGGCGTACTTCACCTTGCTTGAAATACCAAAAATAAACCCTTTACTGGGGCACAAAAATCAAAACCTTCTGCAGAAGCTCATTTCACTGTGCAGGAAAATTCACTTTCAAACAAATAAAAGTGATCATTCCCAGAAGTCGAAATGTTCTTCAGGAAGAAAAAGAAAATAAAGATTTCTCCAAAGACAAGATATACTCTATTAAAAGCAGAATAATTCTTCCCTGAAAAAGTGGAAAGTTATTCTCTAAAATAAGAGTATCGGTCTTGTGAAATCAAGAAATATTACAATATACTTGTGGTGTGGGGGAAACACTATACAATTCAGTTACATTAATAAAAGTAGTATACAAGCAACATACCACAAGTTCATTGCAATATCACGTAATAAAGATGTGGAGTAAATGCGTTCTTGAAACACAGACAGAAAATTTGTACAAGTGAAAAGAATCGTTTACTCTATACTTCAAATGAAAAACAGATGTATTCCTACATACACAAGGATTTGTACAAGAAAAATATCTATTTATTTCAATACTATGAGAAATTTTTACATTGTACAGGTTACAAAAAGAAGCGGAGACCGGTATCCGCACAATCCCCGGTCAATACAAAAAGCAGAAAATGCAAAATCAAACTCATTTCTCCTTCTTCCCACCCTTGGAGCTTTTACCCGGCCTGGTAATTAGCTTCGTAGGCTGCATCGGAGAAGAAGGAGAAAGAGACTCAGCCGGATCAATATCTGCCTCATCCCCAGCAGCAGAGGAACTCTTCTTTCCTTTCTTTGAAACCACACGCTTCCCCTTCTTCTTGGAAAAAGACTCACTCCCCGGGGCAAGAAATGTAGAAAGCTTTGTGTCATAATCGAAAGACTGCTCCGGGGTCTTCTCGCTATCTTCCAAACCTTCTGCCTTCTGTTCTTCGGAAGCAGATGGTTCATCTAAACCTTGAAGGGCCGCTATTGGTTCTTCCTGTGAACCAGGTTGGGAAGCCGGAAGAGGTATAACTTGAGAAGGGGGAGGAACGGCAGCTGAAGAAGGAAGAGTTGGGGCAGTTTCTGGGGCGTCTGCTGCATAATAAAAGATATCAAAATCAGTATTCTCCGAGAAAAAAGAAAACCGTGAATTGTCAAAGTTACCTGGAGAAGCCGGTTTAGCGAGATCAATCTCAAATTCTCGAGTTTGGAAGTCTTTCATTGCCTCTTCCTCTGTAGGGGTGGTTGCAGTTTCTGTGTCAACCTTAGCAGGAGGCGTGGAATGAGAACTAGAGCCAGCAATATCCGCATGAGCTAAAATCGAAGTATAAGCAGGAGCAATAGGGGGTGTTTCTTTCCCAGGAAGCTTCTCTCCCGTCGCTTCGGCCCGCACTCGGACGAGCTGCTCTTTTCCTTTGGCAAGGGCATCGCGATCGCTCTCACTTAAGTAGGTGGCTTGAAGATCTGTTTCGGAGTACCCGGCACCACCAAATAAGTCAATGATTGCCTCCCACACCTCCGCTAAGGTGACTTCATACTCTGGTCCCAGAAATGAAAGGCTCCCACGCCCCAGGACACAATGCATATAGAAGTCGAACAGAGTCGCGTCAACGGTGGCTATGGTCGCCTTATGGGATTCTTCGGCTGCGGCTTTACCGGAGAGAACTTCATCACGTTCTCTTTCAGCCTTCAGTAACTGGGACTGTAGCCTAGCAATTTCTAAGTCTCGAGAGCTGAGTTTTTCCTGAAGTTGAGCAGCGTCATCACGATATTTTCTAGTGACATGTTGTTCTGCTTCAAGTTTGACTTCAGTATCTCTCTGAGCAGCGTGGGAGTCTCGAACTTGTTTTTGAAGCATTTCCTCTTTCTGAGAATAAGAAGTGGAAGAAGTAGCAAGCTCTTTTTTAAGCCTTTCAACTTCAGCTTCGAGCTTCACATAACCATCGCTAATGCTTTTCATCTCCGAGTCATGCTGTTTACGCCATTTGTCCCACTCAGACTTATCATTTTCCATGGTCATCATCGCTTCAAGATTCAGATGGTTGACTCTTTGAAGTTCATCAACCAGCTTCTGCCACCCAGACATTCTTTCGATGTCAAGCTTTACAGCATCGACATTTTTCAGCATTGCCTGCTTATCAATGGGGACCAAGTCCAAATCAAAACGCACTCCTTTCAGACACCAGTTAGGAAATCGGCTCTGGAGTGTGGGAGGACCATCTCCAGCTTGGTACTGTGGCCTATTAATGATGGTCTGGATGTCAGATTCCTTAAGGGCAGGAGAACCGGAAGATGTATTAGGAGGAACAGAAGCGGTTGTCTTTTCCGAGATGTTAGATGTATCTTTCTCACCAAGTCTGGCACGTTTACTGGAATCATCAGAAGTGTGACTCTTCCCCTTATCATCATAAGATTTCCTTTTATAAGGAGCGTCGCTTCTGCGAGAAGAGTCACGTTGCTCGTCCCTTCTCCCGAAGTATTCCTCATCTTCTCTCCGGCGACGCTCTTCATGAGCTTGCCTCTCATGAGCCTTTCGAGCAGCTCTCTCCTCATCAGTTTCTTTCACGGCACTGATATAACTCCTAAAGTCGTAAGCTTCACGGCTTCCGTAGCGCTGAAATTTGTTGAAGTAAGATCCGCTTCGCCCCATCAGAGAACCTGAAATTGAAGAAAAAGACCAGTTTTAGAAATCCTCAAGTTGAAGAAGCTAAGTGCATATAAGTACCAAAATTCTAAGTGTGTGTGATGTGTAAACTACGCGCGTCAGACTACAAACCACTTTTGGGTGTAGAAATGGCAATAAGTTGTGTGGAAGGTGTTGTGGATTGTTGCAAAGAAGAAGTTGCTTCGATAACAGGAGGAACCACTTTAGAAACATCATCTTTAAAGAGCTCCTGAGAGGTTATCATGATGTCGCTCAGACTATCGAAAGTATCATCGCCATGGTGCGTGGGAGAGTTATCTTTCTCAATTTCAGCCGTCTTTTCAACAGTGTGAAGATTTTCCTCCTCTTCAACAACCGGGGCAAGTGCTAACTTACTGGACGTCCCAGCAATATCAGGATGAGTAGAACACTTTACCAATGAAGTCTCAGCGATAAGTTCTCGCAGTAAAGGTTCTTCAGCAGGAACAGGGGCATCCGACTCCTCAGCAGGAGAATCAGGGACTTCATGTGGCTGAGCGGAACGGGAAGGATGTAAGAGTCCAAATTCGTGGAGGAACTCATCTCTCAATAAAAATTGAACACTTCTCTCCTCGACTGGCACGGCCATAAGCCTCTCAAAAGTCACTTTGTGACTGGCATCTCAAAGAGGGGGAGGAAGTGCTGCAAAAAAGAAAGAATGGAGTTAAGCATTTGACAGTTCGAATTCTGAAAAGTTTTGAGAACAAATCGGAAAGATAGATAATCGTACTTCCCACTCTCCAAATGGCGTAGAATCCCGGAGGGCAGCGAACATAAAAGAATTGAGTCAAAAATCCGTGGGCACTTTCAGACAAGTCCAGAATTAGTTTGCGGTTCCTGGCACTCCTCACAAGTGTAATAGAGGGATGATCTTTGTTCTTTACAAATGTGCACAAGAAGCGAATTTCGGCAAAACTGGGAAAACGTCCCAACGTTCTCCTGAAAAGCACACACAGTCCCAGCAGGATGGAGTATCCATTAGGGTGCAGTTGAAAAGGGGAGATAGATAGCCGAAGGAGAAGTTCTCGGAGACAATCATTAAAGGGCGGAATAGCTCCGCTCAAGCACATCTGACGATTCACGGCAACAAAGCCAAGAGGTGGCCTGTCAGTAGTGTCGCTTGACCCAGGAAGTAAAGCATCTGCTTCGGCAATGCCGAACTGGATGCACAATTGTCTGAAGACCTTGTGGCTTAGAGTAGTAGAAGTCCGTTCCGGAGGATCGTTCAGTGGAGTAGCAATTGGAAAAGCCTCTCCAGCTATTTCCAGGTCTTCCTGTTGGGATGCCATTCTACACAAGGAACTGGACGATCAAATATTAAGGTGCACGTTTCCTAAAAAAGAGTGAAGTGTTATGCAAAACTAACGCAATAACAAGCAAATATAAATGAAACTAAATTAATTGATATTTTGTCGATTATAAAGTTTCGGGGCTTGATATCTTAAGTCCAAGAACAGTGTTGTGTTGATGCAAATAAATCAGCTTTAGTTGATCGTTTCAATTTTGCTTTAATACTTCGCTTAGATTTGCTAGTTCACAACATTTCATTCGCGAAGTTCATTTAAGTTTGATATTCTTTGTCAACTAATCTGTCATTTGGTGTGGGCAATCAATGGCAGTATATTCGTCCCATTTTTTCTGTGAATATTGCTTCTAAACAGGTTATCAGCATTAAAGTTAAGGCAATCTGAAAAGAAGTACAACAAAGCCTAAAATAATTCAAAAAAAAAAATTCAGCCAAATTCTGCCTAAATTTCTAAGTCCCAGGTCGTTCACGACCTAACATAAGTTGGAGTGATTTTAAGTCGTGCAGTGCAAATAAAAGCATTCAGGGCTATGCAGAATTGTTTAAGTTCTAAGTCATTCGGCGACCTATTCTTGGTCGAAGCACCTTTAGGTCGCACAGTGCAACTGAAGGGTTAAAAGCAATGCAGATTTGATCAAGTCCTAACTCGGCTACGATTTAAAGCTTATGTCACGGGAAAGTTAGGTCGTTCAGCGACCTAACACAGGTTCCAGTCTTCCTTAGGCCGAACTATTCCTTAGGTCGCGAATGGTCTTAAGTCGCCTGAAACCCTTACTGCTAACTTCCTCTCCACGCCACAAACCACCAAACCCTATAACCCGTTATCAATTACACCTATAAACCCATCGCCTTCCTCACCCCTTCAATTCATCGAAAGATACCAAGAGCGATTCAACACATCCCTAATCCATCACAGATCCAACACATTACTATGCCCTCATGAATCAGCCAAAGCAACTATCGAGAGTCAACCACGACAGCCACTTGAAACGGTGCACAACTCATAGAATGGGGCTAAGGTCGAAAAAGTGGGGATTCAAGATTAAACGATGATTATGATAGGATGGATGTCAAACTCACTTACGGGATGTAATGGTAAGGAAGAATTGATGACTGGAATAGGTTGAATTCGCCTTTGAAAACTCGAAAAATTCGTCAATGGCAGCAAGGGATCGAAGTAGTAGAGTAGGGAGGAAGAAGCGACCTAACCGATTTATATGAAACCAAGAAAGGAAGATGAATAGACAAGCAAGTTAGTGTTTTAGGTCGCTCGCGACCTAGCGAAGTTAAGTCGAAGCACACGACCTATGACTTCGGCCCGTACTTCGAGGGGCAAATGTTAACTCCTATTAAGAAGCGACCTAAAATCTTGAACGAGTCAATGAAGCAGCGACCTAACAGGAGTCTGCGACCTAAAAACATAGCGACCTAAAGAATGTCGCGACCTAACTGCTGAAGGGAACTTCGCGACTTAGCATTGTTGCGACCTAGGGGAGTCTACGACCTAACTATAAGAAAGCATTGCGACCTAAGGACTTAAGAGGTCTTCAGCGACCTAAGGATGGAAAGGCCTTGCGACCTAAGATCTAGGAGGATCTCGCGACCTAACAGCATAAGAAGTTCGCGACCTAACAGCATAAGAAGTTCGCGACCTAACAGCATAAGAAGTTCGCGACCTAACAGCATAAGAAGTTCGCGACCTAACAGCATAAGAAGTTCGCGACCTAACGGCATAAGAAGTTCGCGACCTAAAGAAGTCCGCAACCTAAGAGGCTTTGCGACCTAAGGGAGTCAGCGACCTAACTACTAAGGGAGTCAGCGACCTAACTACTAAGGGAGTCAGCGACCTAACTACAGAAGAGTTCGCGACCTAAGAGTTCGCGACCTAAGAAGTTTGCGACCTAAGGTAGCTAGCGACCTAAAGACTTGGAAAGGTTTGCGACCTAAGCTACAGGAATGTCACGACCTAAAGAAGTTAGCAACTTTACTGCTGAAAAGACTCAACGACCTAAAGGTTTCACGGTTTAGCAGTGTTACGACCTAGAGCAATTTGAAGTCCATGACTTATCTTAGGTCGCTTGCGACCTAAGACCCAATTAAGGTCGTCCCCGACCTAAGACCGCACTTATAACTCAAGCTGCAAGGTTACCAAAGAAAGAGGATTTATCTTAGGTCGCTCGCGACCTAAGACCTAACTTAGGTCGTTTGCGACCTAAGACTTAGCAGAAAATTAGCACTCAGATCTGCTCCTATAAATACCCCATAACCTCCAACATGGTGGGGACTTTTGGGCCATTCATTTTCTCCAAGCGCCGTTACGCTGTCGAAGCTTCCTCTCATTCAGCAATCAAAGATCTTCAAGCATTCGAGACACTACAACGATCTTCGAGAAGAGCTCCTAACATCCAACGCGGATTCGTCGAGTTTCATCATTAAAGATCGAGCTAGTAGTCAAGAATGATTTCATGATCAAATTGTATTGTATTTAGAGGGATATTGTATCGAATTGTAATCAAATCAGCAATAAAAGACTATAAAGTGGATGTAGGCTCAATTACGGGCCGAACCACTATAAATCTGTTGTTCATTTACTGTTTTTCGGCTATTCACAGCTCATATTCTGTTCCCGTACCAACGGGTGGTGCTTTCACAAGTTTATTACACACACCGGGTGTTAGCGTTCACTTTTTACCGTTAACAATGATAACCAAGTACAAGCTGAATAGAACAACAGAACTGAGATAGATAAAACTAGATAAGCAGATAATCTCCAGCGATTCCAATCTCCAGCGAGTAGAATCCAAATCTGTGAATACTCAGCTGACCCGAGCGTAAATAAAATACAAACACTCGAGTCAGGACATACATACTTATACAATATAAACGAACTCAAGTGAACTGTAATAAAGGTACAAGTAACTTAAAGAATGCTTGGGATCGCCCATTCCTTAAGGATCCGTTAAACTATCTACTATGTAGTAATATTCGCTATTATAATAATGTCTAATCATAAAATAAACATACTTTTAAATAGCGTTAAGGCTTTACATTTTCCACCTTAACACGTAAAATTCCAATAGTCTACACAGTACCTGCATATCTCGAAAGGCTATGAGAAGATACTCCATAGGTACGACACAAATAGAAACTCGTAGTAAAGCTCGATATGGTAGGTGACACGTCACACAAGGCAATGCCAGGGTAGATATACCAATTACGCACACGGACCGATGGAAACGCATAGCAGCCACTACCGCTCCACCTCGAACAACACTCCCAAACCAAGGGTGCCCACCAAATCAATCACAAGTAATAGAATGGTATCGAAGAAGTGTGTCCGATAAGAGGTGCTACCTCACTGGTCCGAGATCGCTCCTGTTTTAGCCACCTTATGCCAACTCACGGGAATTGGGTCCACGTATATACCTTAGGATCGTCGTCAACATCCTACTTCATTCTAGAAACTCCACCGCGTACACAGTTGTCAAAGTGGTTTTCTATATCGACAGAGAGTATGTCCATATCCGATCCCGGTCTCTTTAACAACCAATCGTTATTATAACCCGTGGTTATAATTTAAAAACAGTTTATACTTCAAAATAGAATATCATTTAAAATCCAAATCTTTATCAAAATAAAGATTAAATCAATTCCAAACCATTTCAATATATTTAAAATATCATATCATTCCAAAACTTCATTTCAAATCATTTCAATATATCAAAATATCATATCCTTTCAAACTTCATTTCAAATCATTTTAATATACCAAAATATCATTTGAGTTCAAATCTAAATATTCAACTTTAAATACCTTTTAAATTTAAAGATATCATTCATTTATTATCATTTCAAGTCACCTTTTTAAATAGTTTATATTTCAATCAAAATAATTCATTTAAACCATTTAAAAGTGTAATTATTATACTTTCAAATCAAGTATTAAAATTTCCAAAGTTTCAATTCAATTCAATCATTTATTTCAATTAAATTTCCATAGACCATTTCAAATCTTATAAATTTCAAATCCAGATTTAATCCACAAAATAACTATTCAAATTATAAAATAAATTCCAAAGCATTATTATCCTATATTTCATAAGTCCAATATCTTTTAAATAGATTCAAGTTACAAGTAAACCAACTATTTTTCATACTAATATAAACTTCAATTATTCATTCCAAGATTTAATATCATTTCAAATTCATTTCAAAATATCATTTATTAAATTTAAATTTAAATACCATTTAATCACATTTCAAAATAGTTGTATTTCCCAAATCAACTATTCCATTTAAATCATTTAAAGTCAATTCTTTATATTAATTAAATATTTAATTTCCAAAATTTAATCTTTTTCAAAGATCATTTATTCATTGGAATTTATTAAACAAAGAAAATTCAACTTTCGCAGCACTTAGAAAATGCTATGAAATGTTATGTTTAAAAACAGTTCATTAACAAAAGACGTCATTTAAAATGTTGTAATATCTTAATTTAGTTTCAATTAAAATTTTAGTTATATTTAACAACTATAGCACTAACAAAGTGGTATAATAACTCTTAGTTCAAATTTTCTATTTGGTTCATTTAAAACAACTACAACATTTTCCAATGCTGTAATATTTTTACATTACATTTCAAAAATGATGTTAAATCAAATTTAGAGTTTTATTTACAATTTCACACATAATTAACTTTTAATATAAATCATTTTAACTTATAAAATCATATATTTTCACATTTAAAACAATCATTTAAGTACCTTTATTTCTATGATTTTATAAAGTCAAATTTCAAACAAAAATCAAATTAAATAACAATTTAATTTTCAATTCTTTAATTAAATTCTTAACTTAACAACTAAGTTTATATTTCCAAAATATAAATTATTTCCATTTATTTTACTTAATTAAAATTTCACTTTTAACAAAATTCACAATTTCCTAATTTAAGTTATATTTCAAAAACAATTCAACTTAAACATTCATTTATTCCATATTTTAATTTATACAAAATCATTAACACTTTTAAAAATTATTATTACTTAATAAAAATCATTAAATTCATCTTTTAAATCAAATTTGTCATATTTTCTTACTTTACATAAATTCCATTTATAAACAGAATCATAAATTCCAAAATTAACTTATATTTCAAATTCTACTTCACCATTTACTTAATTCACTTATTTAACTTGTAGAAAATCACAAATATTTTATAGAAATCATTTTAATAAAATTTAAATCAAAATATCATAATATTTACATTTTTTAAATATTTTAAAATTTTCAGAAAAATATATAAACCACGGGTTCGTATATAATTTTCTAGCCTAGGTCAAGTGATACAGATATATATCATTTCAATCCGTAATTTACAAAGAAAAACCGGGTTCTATCATTTCAAACCCGCAATCCCAAGTTAAATAAAATAAATAAAAACCGTTCAGGCCTATCATTTCAGCCCATAACGATTTTTCCCTATTCTAAAGTCTGTTCGGGTAAGTATCATTTCAACCCATAGTGATTTCTATACTAACAGGGAACTTGCAGTGTGATAAACAGATATGAATGAACAGAAAGCATCATATAAAAGTAACTGATGATATAATAGGTGTAATAACAAGGGTGAGCATTATATGATCATAATATAACAGTTATAACAGGATTATATAATTTTACAGATTCAAATGGTGTCAGTTTACTAGTTATATAAGTATACATCGTCTGGTGAGAATTACTCACTTGTATTTGCTGGAGATTACAACCAAAGCACACAACACAGAAACTACGAAGGCGCGACAACTCGAATATGATTTTAGAATGGGAGAGCCAAAGATTAATTTCCTTGAATACATTAAACAAAACAATATAAAAATATATAAGTTCCAAAGCAACACAACACCAAACAACATTAGAAATCAAAGCCCAAAACAAAGACAAATGCTTTGCACTTGTTCTCAACTTCACATACTTCAGTTATGTACTGAAATAGCACAGCCAAGGCATGGATTTGTGTCTGGGTTTGGGTCCATAGTGGTCGGCCTAGCTAGGTTTGAATGGCGATGAAGTATAGGTGCACACATATACAACTACAAGGTCAATTTCAACAACTTAATGCTACAAATAGGGTTCGGACATAGGCTCTAGGGTCATGGCCAGAGGTCCAGGTGGTGGTGGCTGTTGTGGAAGAGGGTGGTGGTCAGTTCTAGGCTGGTGGTGGTGGTGGAAGTGGCGGCAAAAGGAAGTTTGAGGTGGTGGAGCCAAACTAGGCTAGATTGAGCATATAGGTGATGTTTTGTAAATTTTGGTGGTGATCTCTTGCCATGAGGTGCTCGACCTGATGGAGTGGTGGTCTGGAGGAAGTGATGGTCGGGGTATGAGGTGGTGGAGTCGGCCAAGGTGCTGGTGTAGGTGGAGCCGATCAAATCTATTGAGAACAAGAGCAAAACAACATAAGAAAATCAAGAAAAACAAGAAAGAGAAGAAGAATTTACCTAAAACTTTGATCAAAAGTGATGTAGACGTGATTTTTTTTGTTGAGAAATGGTTTGAGAAAGTTGTTCACGAGAAAATGAAGATGAGGCTGAAAGGAAAAGAAAGTATGCGGCCAAAAGAGAATGAATGCAAGAGTTAAGAAAATGAAGAGACGGGAAAACAAAAGGTCTTAAGCAAATCAAGATTCACAACCTTTCAAATTTTCTTTTTATATATTTTGTAATTTATAAATACCCATAAAACTGATAAATAAAGATAAAAACTCAGAAAAGAAAATAAATATATAAAATAAATAATTAAATTTTAATTAAATAGAATTTTAATTAAGAAAATAGCTTAAAAATGCAAACTAGGCTTTAAAAATTAGAAATAAATTCAAGAAGCTTTAGAAAAATTTTACAATCACTTTAAAAATATTTAAAAGTCAAAATATATATGATATAACCTAAATATACAAATTTGAGTAAGATATATCAAATAAAATGTCATTTATATAAATTAAAAATAAAGAAAATTGTTAAATAACGCAATATACACACAATATTGAAAACAGTATAACTTTCACAATTTAAATCCATTTTCAACGAAAAGAAAAGTAGTATTCATGTTATTAAATATATTTTCATAATAAAAGATAAAATTTAAGAATTTATATTTTTAAATTTAAAATTTAAAAGTCAAAGTTTGACTAGAAATCCACTTTTCAAGAAATATTCAATTTATACCAGTTTGAAATTATAATTCATATAATAATCAAAATTTATTTTGTAAAAATGAAATGTTTGAGATAAAAA
This sequence comes from Allium fistulosum, assembly GCA_030737815.1. NCBI lineage: Eukaryota > Viridiplantae > Streptophyta > Magnoliopsida > Asparagales > Amaryllidaceae > Allium > Allium fistulosum. Next base: position 1,106,835,123 of record CM060907.1, read on the forward strand.
AAAGTTTAAAAATAATTTAAAAATAAAATAAAGTCAAATTTAAAATATATGCAAATTCCAGGGTTGTTACAATTTCTCTATTCACTAATGCTTGAGTTTTAATGTGTTGTCTCCATACATATATACATACATATATGTATGTATATATGTGTAACAACCCTCAAATTTTACGATTATATATTTAAATGTTTTATTTAAATATAACATCGTTTGTTGAATTTAAAGTCCGAAATGTGACTTTTTGTAAACAGTCGAATCTGGACTTGAGACCACTTCCATTGAGTTCAAAATGACGTTTATAATTTTTTTGAGTATAAACATTGATATGTTTGGAGTTGATTAGGATTTTGGTATTTTGTTTGGGCTTTGGGTTGTGTTCTAGCCCACTAACCCAATAAGAGAAACCAAACCTTCTAACAAATACCTCCCACTTCACTCCTTTTAATTCATTCATTCCACTTTCTAAATTCCTAACACTCAAGCTTTAGAAAAGTGTGGGAAAAGAAAAGAGATTAGAAATTCCTAAGCCGTAATTCTCTTAGGAAATTCAACTTCAAGTTATAAATCAAAGAGAAGCTTAGGTAAGCATCCTTTTCATCTTCTCCATCTCAATCTCTCTTCAATTTTCAGAAATTCCTATAACCTAACTTAGGAAATTCATTTCATTTGATAATAGATTGAAGATTCTTGAGGTGTTGTTGAAAAGAAATCGATCTTGCTTTGTTTTAGAGCTTCTCATTTCTTGTTTTTGGGTGTAAAGGTGAGTTCTTGAACTCACATCTATGTCTATAGCTTTCATTATTGTTAGGTATGAATTCCAAACATTTATTTCATGACCAATTGCTTTTGAATTGAATTGGTTTGGTGAATTATCCAATTTTGGTATTTTGAAGTCAAATTCTATGAAAATCCTACTATGGATGTTTGGACATGTTGTTTGGAGTGTATTGAAGAGCCTATAGGGCTGGGTTGTCGCTTAGCATAAATCCCTAGCCACTGTCACTCACCCGATCGCTTCTGAACCGATTTGGCTATTAATGGCCTAGGCTAATTTTTGCCCTGAGCTTCAGCTCAGACGTCTGGGAAAACACTCAGACGTCTGGGCCATCGGAATAAAAATTCCAGATGTACAGCTCAGACGTCTGAGGTTATTCCCAAACTTCTGGGTGATCTGGAAGAAAATTTCCAGATTCTCAGCTAAGACGTCTGGGAAAACCACCAAAAGTCTTGTGTTGTTTAATTCAGCTAATTTGCCTAATTTTTTAGTGGATTTCCGTTTTATCGATTTTTTGTTGATCCGGTTGGTTGTTGTCATTTATTATCGACTTTGATGACTTCTTCTCTGGATTTTTGGAATATCCATTTGATGGATTCGATATCGATTTTCATGCTTTTAATTCACGTCGTCGAATGTGAATTTTTGGTGATTGATTGTTTTTACAATCATTTCTATGATTTGTCACTTTAAAATGCAAAGGTTTCTATACTAGTAGTAAATACTCAAACTCCTTCACAAAAAATGATTTCAACATTTCTTTTAATAAAAAGCTCATTTTTAAAACCGTTTTCCAATCTATTAGTATATACAAACCTTTACCTCATTCATACGAGAAATCCAATTAAACGACTTAGCAAAACAAGTGGTATGAAACGCTTGCGTTTACTTCGTCGATTAATTCTTAGACTTGTTCGATTGAAATCTTGTGACAATTTTCGAGTGGAAATCTAGAATTCATTCGTAAATAATTAAGTTAAGCCAGCGGTTATGGAACATGAAGCTAAACTCATTTATTTACTAGCTTGGTGTAATTTACACTTTTATTGATCTATGACGATCATTTTATGGTTTAGACTAGCGATATGCGATGTCTCTTTGTCCGCGTGGGGGGGACTGTACCCCATTCTGTTGAGCTTCGTCTCATTTTTTGTAGGCTAGCGACCTATGTGTTTTATGGAGTTCTGTTCATCGGGCGTACCGTTGTACTACGTCGTTGTTTCGGCTTATTTGAGTTTCAGGTTCCTCGGGCATACCGTTGTATTACGTCGTTGCACCGGCTCTATGGGTTAGCGACCCATGGTATAGCGTCTCGTTTGTGATACACGTGTTGGTGAGTTTTCATGCTCCCGTTTATGATAGGCCTCCTCCCTTTTGTGTTTTCTGGATTTCTAATTATTGATTTCTAGAATTTGTGTTTCACCAATATTTGTGATTTGCTTAGATAAGCTTTATCAATATTTGTGACTTGGTGAATAAAATAAAGAATATGACATTCTTTTTGGCGTTGGAGAAAACTTGAGATATTGTATGATTTTTGTTGTTATCATATATATTTATCACATCTTTTATCATATCTCATCTTACATGATAATTATAGCTAGACTGATCCGTTTATTATTTTTCTTCTTAAATAATACTCGGGTCAGACCGAGGTGTTTCAGGTGCTTCCACTTGACGTCTTATCAGGGATCGTCATCTGACTTTTGGCTAACTACTTTAGCTTAGTAGTTTTTGTTTTTATACATTCGAGATAGAGACTCCTTGATGTTTACATATTCTTTTGTCTAGCACTTGTACATATTCTTTTGTGATGTAGTGGATCTTGTATGACCATTACTTTGATGTACACTTCTATGTGTTATATTCATATCTGTTTTCGCCTTAGTGATATGAATATCTGTGACTGATTTATGTTATGCTTATTTTATATTTGTTTCCGAAGGCCACATAGCCACTGTGTAGTAGCTTTGAGTTTGTATTTGATATGTCAGATTTCCTCTTGAAATGAAATGCAAGAAATACTATCTGACATATCGTACTCGCACCAAGCAATTACATAGATGGTCGCTCCTCAACATCCTTATTCTTCATACTAATTGACGGCATTACCTAGTAGTGTCCTTGGTTAGTGTGAGTATAGAGGTGGGGCGTCACAATATGTGTGTGATTGACTTGATTGCACTGGTTTGTTGAGACTGTGTTCATGCCATTAGACTATTGTCTTGTTAAAACTGAAACTTGCTTTGAGTCATGTGTACATTCAGATGAATGTTGGTTGAGTCTGGTTGTTCTTCATATTGAGTTGTTGTGCACATTTCTGGTCTTGGAAGTCTTTTTCCCTGGCTTCATTTCCAGTTGCAATTAAGTATGAATTTGTTTCAATAATCTGGCACTGGTGTGGTCTTGGTGTTATGTGGTCTGGTGTAGTGTGCTTTGTACTCATGTAAATATGCACTGAAGTTTGGCCATTGCACTACTGATTTCATGTTGCCTTACATGTACATTTGTTCGGTTTCACGTGAAGTTCCTTTTGGTTATGACTTGGTCTTGTCTGAATTTTCTCTTTTGAGCTGCTGTCTGGTTTCCTTTGAGATCATGTTGCATATTGTTTTCATAGTTCGAGTTAAATGTGCAGTTTCTTCGAGTCATTTCATTTTGAACCTAAGTGTAGTTTGATGTCACTGTATATCAACCATTATATTGCTTTGTTATTTTGGTTGTACTAGTCTCATTGCTCTGAGTTATAGTGCCTTGGCTATATTTACTTGTTTTCATGACCTCACTTGTAGTCTGGTTGAGCTATACATCCATTATGCTGCTTTGTGTTAAATTGTGGTCTGCACTTTTGAACATGTCTTGTAGTCATCCCTGAAATGCCTTGTATTCATGTTCATGTTGAAATTTGAATGTCTGGATGTAGACTGGTCTGGTTCAATTTTGAATTTCAGTCTACATCCAGTTGCTTTGTACATAGTTCCACTTGAGTCTTGTGTATGTTCTGGCCTTTTATCACTACTTTGCCATGTGAGCATGTTGAGTCATTTGTGCATGAGAACTTTGTTATCATGTTCATGTTGCCTTGTTAGCCTTGCTCTGATCTGAGTTATTTGCTTCGGTATAAGCTTGGTGTTTTGAACTGGTGTGGTTTTTTTTGTTTCATGTGCAATGCCCTAGTGCCATATGTATTGTTATGAATTTGTTTGCCTCTGTTGTGTGCTTTGCTGAAATTTGAGATGCTGTGGCAGTGCACATGTGTACATGTACACATGTGTATATGCAGGCTCTTGTGCATTTGAAACTTTGTGACTGTTTTCGTATTGCACCTGAGTTGAATCCAGCCAGGCTCGGGTTTGACCTGTGCTCACCTATCCCTACAATTTTAACAAGCAAGTGTATATCGGTGTGCACGGCCTTGTGGCATGTATAGTGATACACTGTGCATGTCACAAGTTGTTCATGTAGGATTAAAATAAATGATGATGAACTACCCAAATAACTGACGCAAACAATATTTTCAAACACGCACTTCATTATACACTGCAAAATTTCTTTTTCGATCTTATTGCGTCAGTGTTTATTTTGTAGATAGTTCAGATGCTCGATTCAGGCTGGAACAAAGTTGAAGATCAAATAGAGTGTTGAGTGACTTATGTAGTGAGGTGAACCATGCATGAAAAAATTATATATTGAAAATTGTGTTGTAATAGAAGTTGTATTGTAATTGAAAATGTATAACTGTAGTGAGAGCTCAAATTTGTTTAAATATTTATTTTATTCAATAAATATTTATTTAATTATGTGAAAAATAAAATAGTACAACAATAAATACATTTAAATGAATATATATATATATATATGTTTATTATCATCAAACAAAAATCTTATACTAGCATATTCTATAATCTCCCCCTTTTGATGATAACAAACATATATTAAGACTTTGAATCTATTAAATGTATTTGGTTTTGATGGATTCTATTAGCTCTCCCTATTTGAATGCTCCTCCTACAACAAAGCTCCCCCTACACAGATGCATGTAGTTAAAACTAAAAAATTAATCAAAAATAACTTTGAATAAAACACTCTCGAATATTAGTAAGGATGTCGCTCAAAAATCAAAATCTTAACCTATCTCCCCCTTTTATTATTATCAAAAATAATAATAGTAATTGAAATAGCTACGATTTTGCTTAAAAATATAAAATCAAGTCAAGAGGGAAATATTAATTTCAAATTCCAATTAATCAAACAAAAATCATAATATTTTATTATTTAGAAACAAACTCCACTTTAGAGAAATGGTAGGATTATGGAAAATTTTATATAGTGGCAAGAGTTTAATATTTTCAATAAAGGAATAATTTGTGCATTTTCCCTTTTCAAATATTATACAAAAAAATGTAAAGCACTTACTAACCATGCATAACCGTTAGGACTTTTAAATGAGGTTAGTAGTTACCTTTTTAAAAAAAAATATGTCAAGTTTTTTCTAACCATGCATAACCATGAGGACTTTTAAATGAGATTAGAATATACTTGATATTTATCCCTTTCTTATATGCGTCCCATCCATGCATAACCGTGAGGACTTTTAAATGAGAATGGAACCCTATATATAGAAATTCAAGTAATTCACCCATGCATAACCGTGAGGACTTTTAAATGAGGGTGAATACTTTAGGATATAACTATTTTATAAAAAAAAATTCCTTATTTTGAAATACCAAATTCTGCACACTATATTATGATGTATGGATTAACAGAAAGGTGAAAGTGATAGAAATGATCATGGAATAAGTACTAATCTAAAAATATTATAAAATTTGTTTCTTTTTCATGAAATTATAAAATTATACTTCCTCTTGTTATGAAATATAATTTAATCACTATCCATCACTTTTCAAGCACTATAATAATTTTGATGACTTCCAAAAGATCCAGTTAGTCAAATGATTATCTTTTCTAGAGTACATCTCTTACAAAAATAAACTAGAGTATTTTTAACATGATGAAATCCCAAGTTTCAAAGATTAAAATAAGTGAAAATCAATTTTCTATAAGGGGGTTTTGTGAAAATGACTAGTTAAAAATCAATATAAATAATTAAATAATTAAATAATTGCATAAATGATTTCAATATGAGATGATATCGGATACCACTTGTATTTGAGGTATTCATGGTGATATATAGTGGTATATAAGAAAAACGTTTACTCCTCAACACTTGAATTGTTTTTTGAAATTTTTAGCACGTCCATTTATATCAAGCACAAGTAAAGTAATCTATATTGGGCAAAAAAAACACACATTCACAAAAATTTGTCAAAGCAGTTTTTCCTGACATTCCCAAGTGAATCAATAAAAATCTAAAAACCAAAAAGTTGTAGCATTATCGGTTAGCATTCCAAAACTTCAACAATTTTACAAATCAGAGTTAAGATGTTCAAGATATGGCAGAAATACTTCAACAATGTCGATCAAAACATAGTTAACAATATGTGAACAAAATTGAGTTAAGAGATCATACCTCACTTTCCTTTGATTCCATGATATCCAAAATGCGATGATCTCTATCTAATCTTTATAGGCTAAGGAACATTTAAATTTTAGTTTATCAATCACCTAGAACAACTCGAAATCTATCTCCATCAAATTTTTTCCTTAGCCCACTTATGTGTCTATCTTTTGGAGAAGGCAAGTGGTCTAACTAAGAATGTAGGACCACTATTATTATCTATTGAAATCTTTGGTACCCAAATTTGTCTATATAACAAACCGTTAGCATCTACAATTGTACCATTGGGAATCCAAATTTGTTTAAATTTCAAACCATTTATATTCGTACCTTTTGGAATCCATATTTGTTTAACGATTTTGTGTTTGCATATATTTCGACCATTATTCTTGCCATGTCCAATATTTCCACACTTTACGCATTCGGGTATCACACTTTTCCCTTTAACAGTGTTATTAGTCGTTTGTTCATATTTTGACAATTTCGCAAATCCAAATCCTTTCCTTTTATTTATGAAGAGTTGATTTTCTAAGAGCATGTTAAATGATTTTTCTTTAGTGAAATTTTTCGAGTAATCAACTTAAGTTTAATTACTTTGGATTTTAAAAGTTTATTTTCATTTATTAGATTCGAACAACAACTAATGGTACTATCTCTCTTTTCAAAATTATTCATTTCCAAGCCCATATTTTCATTTTCGAGCTCTCTAATTTTAGTATCAATTTCTAGCATCTCAGTTTCAAAGAGTTGGAGTTTTTTAAATTCAATTTTCAAAATCCTTGATTTTTTCAATCTCCTTTTCAAACTCGTGATTTAATCAAATAATTTCATATTTGCTCAAAGTCACATTTTCTTTTTCAAGTGTTTTGAAATTTTTGTTGACCTCATTTAATTTCTTTTCAAAAATCTCACGTTTAGAATTTTCTGCCCTCTTAAAACTATCCAACTCTTTTTGCAAAATATTATTTTTACAAATCAACTAAGTTTTATTTTTCTCCCGAATTAAAATTTCGTTTTCTAACTTTTGAAAGTTTTCATGTAAACAGGAAAATTCTTTTTTATAGTCCAAACACCTTTTGCAATTAGAATTTTTATTTTTCTTAATATTTTTAAGCTCATTTTCCAAATCATTATTTTTCTGACGCAGTTTAGATTGTTCCCTTTTCAACTTATTATTTTTCATTTGAAGAGCTTCATTATTTTCAATTAATTTTCGGCACAAGAGAACTAAATCATTGAATGAAAGATCACTTATCTCATCGGCTACTGAATCTTCATCACTACTGTCTTTTGCAAATCCTGTCAAACACGTTTCTTCAACTGAGTCAATTATAGAGGATTTCTCACCATTGTTGACTTTTGCACCATATATTGCATCAAAAGTATTCCAGATTTCTTATGCACTTTCACAATGAGAGATATAGTTAAAATTATCTTGATTAATATGAGAATATAGTATATGCATAGCAAGAGCATTAATCGAAGTATTTTTCTTGTCTACTATATCACACCCATTTTCAATAATATCCCAACATTTAGAATTAACATATTTTAAATAAAATTCCGTTTTTAATTTCCAATTTAAAAAATCTGTTCCATCAAAAATAGGGGGAATAATATTGGTCTGACTCTCGCTAGATTTGCAACTAGGGTTAGACATTTATGCTATTAACCTTTCTCTGATACCAATTGTAGGATCGTTTTCACCCTAGAGGGGGGTGAATAGGGTGATACTAATAATAATAAAAATTAATGCGGAAATAAAAACAATGGCAGAAAATAATGCAGAAGAGATCACATACAAATTTACCCAGCTTCAGCAAAACCCTGCCTACGTGCTGCCCCCAAGGTTTCTACTAGAAATTAAGTAGTCAGACGCTTACACATGTAAATTTACGACACCCACTAGTGACTAACCTAACTCTACGCTCAAAACCCTACCGCAACTTAGCCAATGAGTTGCGAATTCTCGAACTACACCACCGTAGTTCGTAACCTAGTTAAAAAACTAGACAGTTACATAATTTAAAAAGAGAAATTACAAAATAAAACTCAAAAACAAACTAAAACCCTAGTTAAAAAAATTAGCCCAATATAATATAGAGGCCGGCCCAAATAAATTATCACTTAAGAAAAAATAGACGTCTTCCCTTTTCTTTTTTATACTCCCTTCGGCCGTTCCTTTCTATCTGCTCTTCACAAATTAGAGTTCTTCAAATTAAAGCTCCGCTTGTGATAATGATCGATTGAAGTGTGCTATTGCGTTGATTGGCTTCGTCAATTGCTCCCTTGGCTTTGATAGTGTTGCGGAAGCTCCAATTGTCGAGCTCAAATGCGGTACGAGATTTTTCGATTTGATTATGCTCAACTTCGACTGATTCGAGTTTTGGATATATTCTCTGATTTGTTCTAAGTAAGTATGCTCACTGATTTTAGTCTCGAACTCGAATCCATTTACTGCCGATGATGTAATTGGGTTATATAGGGATTGAAACTCTTAATTTTCGTTCGTATATTTTTCAATTGAATTCTTCAGTGAGTTTTGCTTGGGCGTGATTTTTTAATCGAACGATGGTGATAAATTTGACTTGTTCATTTCGTTCATACGTTGCTTCACGAATTTGAACTTGCTCCGTTCTTTCTCCTATGACTTCGGCTTGATCATTTCTTTTTCAAAACTGCTCCTTATTTTGAATTGCGATTTTGGAATTTGAATATTAGAGATATATTTTGACTTTCTGGCTTGTTCACGTTAATGGATATACCTCTGTTTGAAAATGTATGAGCCACGGCTTGATTTTCTTTATTTCTTGACCAATGCTACTTGTTCATCATGTTGATTGACTTCACTGCAATTTTCGAACTACTACTGACATATTTGATTCTCTTCCTTTAAACACTACTGCTTTACTGACATTTCATTTCTCTATTCACTAATTCTTGAGTTTTAATGTGTTGTCTCCGTACATATATACATACATACATATATGTATGTGTATATATATATATGTGTGTGTGTGTGTGGTTGACTTGATTGCACTGGTTTGTTGAACCTGTGTTCATGCCATTAGACTGTTATCTTGTTAAAACTGAAACTTGCTTTGAGTCATGTGTACATTTGAATGAATGTTGGTTGAGTCTGGTTGTTCTTCATATTGAGTTGCTATGCACATTTCTGGTCTTGGATGTCTTTTCCACTGGCTTCATTTCCAGTTGCAATTAAGTCTGAATTTGTTTCAATAATCTGGCACTGGTGTGGTCTTGGTGTTATGTGGTCTAGTGTAGTGTGCTTTATACTCATGTAAATATGCACTGAAGTTTGGCCATTGCATTACTGATTTCATGTTTCCTTACATGTACATTTGTTTGGTTTCATGTGAAGTTCCTTTTGGTCTTGTCTGAATTTGCTCATTTGAGCTGTTGTCTAGTTTCTCTTGAGATCATGTTGCATATTGTTTTCATACTTCAAGTTAAGTGTGCACTTTCTTCGAGTCATTTCATTTTGAACCTCAGTGTAGTTCGATGTCACTGTATATCAACCATTATATTGCTTTGTTATCTGGTTGTACTGGTCTCATTGCTCTGAGTTATAGTGCCTTGGCCCCATTTACTTGTTTTCATGAGCTCACTTGTAGTCTGGTTGAGCTACACATCCATCATGCTGCTTTGTGTTAAATTGTGGTCTGCACTTTTGAACATGTCTTGTAGTCATCCCTGAAATGCCTTGTATTCATGTTCATGTTGAAATTTGAATATCTAGATGTAGACTGGTCTGGTTCAATTTTGAATTTCAGTATGCATCCAGTTGCTTTGTACATGGTTCCACTTGAGTCTTGTGTATGTTCTAGTCTGTTATTACTACTTTCCCCATGTGAGCACGTTGAGTCATTTATGCATGAGAACTTTGTTTTCATGTTCATGCTGCCTTGTTAGCCTTGCTCTGATCTGATTTATTTGCTTCAGGATAAGCTTGGTGTTTTGAACCGGTGTGGTTTTCTTTGTTTCATGTGCAATGCCCTAGTGCCTTATGTATTGTCATGAATTTGTATGCCTCTGTTGTATGCTTTGTTGAAATTTGAGATGCTGCAGCAGTGCACATGTGTACATGTACACATGTGTATATGCAGGCTCTTGTGCATTTGAAACTTTGTGACTTGTTTTCGTATTGCACCTGAGTTGAATCCAGCCTAGGCTCGGGTTTGACCTGTGTTCACCTGTCCCTACAATTTTAACAAGTAAGTGTATATCGATGTGCACGGCCTTGTGGCATGTACAGTGAACACTGTGCATGTCACAAGTTGTTCGTGTAGGATTAAAAATAAATGATGACGAACAACCCAAATAACTGAAGCAAATAATATTTTCAAACACGCACTTCATTATACACTGCAAAATTTCTTTTTCAATTTTACTGCGTTAGTGTTTATTTTGCAGATAGTTCAGATGCTGGATTCAGGCTGGAACAAAGTTGAAGATCAAATAGAGTGTTGAGTGACTTATGTAGTGAGGCGAACCATGTATGAAAAAATTGTATATTGAAAATTGTGTTGTAATAGAAGTTGTATTGTAATTGAAAATGTATAAATGTAGTGAGAGCTCAATTTGTACTATTTGAATTTGTAATAAAATATTTGTTTGAATATGAATTCCGATTTATTTATTTTATTCAACAAATATTTATTTAATTATTTGAAAAATAAAATAGTACAACAACAAATACATTTAAATGAATATATATATGTTTATTATCATCAAACAAAAATCATATACTAGCATATTCTACAAAATAGACGTATTTAAAGTAAATATGATATTTTGAAAGTGAAATGACATTTTGAAGAGAATATGATATTTTGATATCAAGTATGAATTTTTTTTGAAATGTAAAAGTACCAACCGGTGTGTAAAACGATGCTTGGTTGTTAAAGAGACCGAGGCCTATTATTGGCATACTCTTTGTCAATATTAGAACCACTTTAACAACTGTGTACGCGAAGGAGACTTGCGAACGAAGTGGTTGGATTTGGCGTACATTTGCTGGATTTGAAGAAAGAGAACGATGATGGATAGACACCGGCACTTGTGCCAATTTGAAATGACTAAAACAGGACGGCTTAACAGGGCCAAGCAGGCTAGTTATCCCTAGAGGACATCCATTCTTCGATTTTCTTTGGACTTGGTCCATATTATTACTCTTATTGTAGGTTCTGATTGGTGTACCTTGATTTTTGGATAACCTCCCTTTTACTCGATGTGGGATGGATGGAAGCGGTGGGCGATTGTGGCTACGATTAGCCCTACAACCCGAACTGATATATCCTACCTTGGGTATTGCCTCACATGCCTTATTATACTTTTACCCATATACGAGACCACTGCGAGTTTGGTTTAGTGTTGTCGTATCACGGTGCGTCTATAGGATCGATTTCACCCTAAGGGGGTGAATAGGGTGATACTACTAATAATAAAAATTAGTGTGGAAATATATATAATAATTGCAGCATAGATAATAACAGAATAATAAAAGCAAAAATAGAATAATACAGATTTACCCAGCTTCGGCAAAACCCTGCCTACTTGCTACCCCCAAGGTTTCTACTAGAAATTAAGTAGTCAGACGCTTACACACGTAAACTTGCGACGCCTGCTAATGACTAACATAACTCTACACTCAAAACCCTGCCACAACTCAGTCACTGAGTTGCGAATTCTCGAACTACACCACCGTAGTTCGTAACCTAGTCACACGACTAGAAAGTTACACAGTTTGAAAAAGAAAATTACAACTGAACATAAAAACTAAACAAAATAAAACCAAAACCCTATTTAATAAAACTTAAGCTCAAAGATAATGTAGACCGGCCCACTATAATTAATAACATATGAGAAATAAGGACGTCTCCCTTCTATATACTTAGGCAGATCTTTTGTTTACTTCGTTCCTTTTCAAAAGCTAGGGTTTTTGGAATTTGGGGCGCTGCTTGAATGACTGAAGCTCGAATCATTTGTTGTTGCTTCTCAATTCACTTCGATGCTTCTCTGATTGATTCAATTCACGGTTGCTTCAAATATGTCGAGCTCGAACTCTTTAACTGGTATGCGAATTGTCTTTTATCGATTTTGATTTTTCTACTTGATTCGAGTTTTTGGTTTTGTTCTAAGTATTTTCTTGAACTCGAATGAATTTTATGCCGATGATGTAATTGGGAATTTATAGGGATTAAAACCCTATTTCATCGTTCGTATATTTCTGGTTTGAATTCGTCTATTAATTTGCTCGGCCATACGATATTAATTGAATGCTTGTGATAATTCTTTTACATGTTCATCTCTGAATTTTAGCTTGACTTACTTTGGGTCAGTTCCTATAACTTCGGCATTTGAATATTGTGATAATTTGGACTTTGACTTGTTTATCCTGTTACTCTTTGTTCCTGTGACTTTGGCGTTGATTTTGGATTTAATGACTGAGATGAATTCTGACTTGATCATAATATTATCAGTTGAATACTTTTGAAGTTGGTTCCTTCTTTTGCTCCATTGATTTTGGCATTTGAATTTGCTGACTTTGAGATAAAAATTGACTTCAACTTGTTCACGTTACTGCATATACCTCTGCTTGAAAATGTATGTCCCAAGGCTTGATTTTCTTTTAAACACTACTTCATAAAGACTGCTAGATTTCAACTTGTTCCAACTACTGCTTTATTTCGAATGTCTTCATGTTGCATATGTATATACTTGTTCCACTTGAAATGTGTCACCATGTGTATACATACATATGTATGTGTGTATATATGTGTTATGTCTGATTGCTGTGTTGATGTTCATGCAGTTGAGTTAATTCTTTCATGTTATACTGCTTTGGTTGATGTCTCCATACATATATACATACATATATGTTTGTATATATGTGTGTGATTGACTTGATTGCACTTGTATCAATTTGTGGTCATTCATATATAAGTCTGCACTTTTGATTGATCTGGTTCTTGCAGTCTTCACGTATGTGCATTTATGTTTTGTTTGACACTTCACTTGTATGTTATCACTGCTCTATTGTGATCTTCTTGGAGTCTGGTTCAAGTGTTCATGGTTTTGTTCATGTCTTCATGTAGTTGGATTTGCATTCATATTGATCTTATGGTCTTGAATCATGTCTGAGTTTGCCATTGTCATGTGGTCTGTCGACATGTAGAGTTAATCACCATTTCATTTTACTCAGAGCCTCTGGTTTGGTTGGTTCCATATGTTGTTGCAGTTTGGTTTGACTTTGAATCATGTAGAGTCTGGATGTTGTTGACCTTGTTTGGTTGCCATTCACTTGTTTTCAGTTGTTTATGAAGTTGCTGTTGCATTTGATTCTTCAAGTGTACATTTGTATTCATGTAAATCTTCTTGATCCTTTGAGTCTACCACTGCTTGTCTCTGAATAGTTGTACCACTTGAATATGTACATGACTTGTGGCATCTGTTTCATGTGCATTTTTGATCTGGCATGTATTAGTCATTGTGTTCATCTGGAAGGTTGTATTCATGTTGACTTTGATTTGGGACTTCATGTTTCTTGGTTTTGGACTTGAGTCTGCATTATTGTTGCATCATGGAGTCCGCTGTGTGTTACTGATCTGGTTGCACCCTATATCTGAACTGATGTTGCATTAATTCTTTATTTGTTGCAGTCTTGTTAGCTTTGAATGCATTTGACACTCGATCACTTGTATGATAGCTTGTTGAATATGGTTCGATGTGTGTGTGTGTTCATGCCTGGAACATTTGTGACCTGATGCTTGTAGTTGTTATGTGCATTGATCTATTGCTCGAGTGCTTACTGCTTCGAGTTGAACTGCCTGTGCTTCGAGTCTGTGCATATGAACTTGTACATGTCTGGTTTTGGTTGATTTGGTCGAGACTCATATGCACTTGAGTTGAATCCAGCCTTTGGCTTGGGTTTGACCTTGTGCTCACCTGTCCCTGTAGTTTTAACACGCAAGTGTATATTAGTGTGCACGGCCTTGTGGCATGTATAGTTATACACTGTGCATGTCACAAGTTGTTCGTGTATGATTAATTCAAAAGAAAATGATGACGAACAACCCAAATAACTGAGGAAAATAACATTTTCAAAACAAACACTTCATTTTGAACTGCAAAATATTTCTTTTTCAATTTTACTGCGTTAGTGTTTATTTTGCAGATAGTTCAGATGCTGGATTTAGGCTGGAACAGAGTTGAAGATAAAAACACGAGTGTTGAGTGAATATGTAGTGAGGAGTAATATGTAAATTGAAAGATTGTGATGTAATTGAAATTGTATCGTAATTGACAATGTGTAAATGTAGTGAGAGCTCAAATTTGTACTATTTGAATTTGTAAAAAAATATTTGTTTGAATAAAATATTTGTTTGAATTTGAATTCTGTGTTATTTATTTTATCCAACAAATATTTATTTAATTATGTGAAAAATAAAATAGTACAATAACAAATACATTTAAACGAATATATATATCTTTATTATCATCAAACAAAATTCATATACTAGCATATTCTATAGCATCACTATCCCCCGACGTGCTACTGGGGCGTTATATGCAAACTGTACGACAATGCTTAAAAACGCGTTAAGGTGAATTAATGTAAAGCCTTAACGCTAAAAAATATATTTATTTTACTGATTAGACATTATATATATAGCGTATCCTACTATATATGAATATTTAGACGGATCCTTAAACAATGGGAAATCCTGTAACATCTCTTGAGTTATTGCACGCACGTTATACACTGGATAAGAGATATGAAATCCCATAAACATCTCTGATGCTATTACACTCCTGTTATATGTGAATTGATTTGACTCACATAAGGATATTTTAGTCCCGACTTGAGTGTTTTGTCTTTTCATCACGCTCGGGTCAGTCCAAAGTTTTTCAACGCATTGATGATTATTTTCTGAAGGTCGAAGAGAAGATTGGCATATTATTATTACTAGTATTGTTTCACCACATTGTTTTTTTCGTTGCATTGTTTTATTTATTCCATTTTATATATATAACTCTAATAAATGTTGTATAAATTATAATCAAATGTATAGAATAAACAGTTTCATGAACTGTTTATTTGATTATTGTATTTTGTCATTCCACTGTGAGATTCTGTGTTTGTCTTTCTTCTTTTCTTATTTTTCTTAATTAACCACATTGATTATCTGTGTTTCGGATTGTTTGAGTTGGACATGTGTGGATTATTGTCGATTTAAACCTACCAAAATGTAGGTCGTCACACTAGTTGCATGCCTCACGTGGACGCAAATTGCTCCAGTCAACAGGAGTTCCTCCATTAAACAACAAACGACTTCTCTTTGATCCAATTTTACAATGCTACTCTTCATTCGACCAACCGTTGCCCCAATCTCCACCACGTCACCACCAAGTAGTGGCAAGAAACAAGCAAGCTCGACCAACCATCATCTTACATGCCAACATCAACATGAATCTAAATCCCTCCTCACCACGATCGCAATGGATTTAACAACGTTAATTTTTGTTGATTGTGCTCCTGGTTTAATTGATTGAAGAAGAGGAAGAGGAAGCAGCTGAGTTTTCTGAAGGAAGAAAATAAAACTAAGAGAGGAGAGTGAGTGTGAGATATCATTTATAGTATAATAAATATTATATTTAATTTTCTAAAATTAACCGTAACGCATTTCGAGCTCGTATGATCACACAACATGTCTGATTGCCACAAAACTCATCGGCTACATCACCTTATTATTTCAGTTTCGATGGCACCGGTTTCGTCAAAATCCAAGATAGTGCCCCAAAATGATAATTTTATGCATTTCGAGACCATTTACTGATAAAACGATTTTTGGTCATATGATCGATATTTATTCAACTATTTATTTTTGTAAATAAATTTTGAAAACAACTTTTCTTATCATTAGTTATTATTTAAAAAAAGGCCATTAAATGTACATACTCAAGGGTTGAAACCAAGATGTAGGGACTAGCTTCGCTTAATCGTACATGCTCACCGGATGTGACTGTGCAACCGATCGTTGCGTTGATATCATATGCAATCGTTCATTGCATTAATATCATATTCGATCATTATCGACTACACACATTAATATAGTTAGGGGTATGCCCTAGGGGAATTAGACAATATGTTACATATATTTAACTCGTTAACCAATCTTGTTCAAAATAAAAGGTGTCTTCTTTCTATTATATACTTGATATAATGTGTTATATTAATTAATTCAGTGAACTGAAAGTATATTTAGTAGAAACCAATAAATGCTATGTTTTTTGATAGATTTACAAAGTGTTATAACCGTGAGTAATCTATCACAATAAATATAAATAAACCATTTTAAATGTTCCTAGTCAAGATGCATTAAGACTGGATATCAATGTATCGTTAAGACTAGAGTACCTAACGTTCTCCAAATGTTGGGTTGTATATTACTCATGTCTACTGGGTGCACTAAGAGCTTACATACTGGTAGTTATTGAATGACTCACTCGATAGTTTTCTATTGATTAATATAACTAAGTCAAACAGAAAATATCGATTTGACTAATATACATAGTTCTCATGACTTGAGAATACTGTCGATCTTCAATATGAAAGATCTGCTTTAATTATAGTCAAATCATGGCATAACGTCCATCGACTAACTATAGTTGGGTCGAGTAGTATTGGAAGTGAAGCACTATTCAAGAGAGGATTCATCTCCTTAGTATATGGGGATAGTCTCACGGTCAATTCAAGTCAACTCAAAGTCAAATCTCCGACCATAGCATTTCGGTTTGCAATAATTATTATTGAACCAAAGCCTTTGTGTTTGGACTATAGAGTTGAATATGGATGATATTTGAATTTTGACCATTGCCAAATTCCATAACTCAAAAGTGATATAGTTTTGACGAAGAGAATTGGTGTAAATAAAAGTCACAACAAGGTAATGCTTAATAAAGTAAAATTGGATTTTTACCGAAACCAAGTAAGTGATAAATATGGCCAAAATGTCACACCACCTGCTAAATGATGTTTAAACGTTAATATTCGAATAGTTTGATATTAATCGCTGACCGAATTTACACCTGACGGGTCACACAACTGAATCGATGAATTCTTCTTTGACCAAATGATTTAATTAACTTATAATAGTTATAAATTTAATAAATTAATTAATATTTATAAAATATTAATTGTAATTTTTGATTATGATTTGATGAATGAATATATATTTATAAATGTTATAAATATATCAATCAATATACGATATTAGTAAGTGATTAAATTAGATTTAATAGTACAATATTTATTTGGACTCTAAATGGGCTTAAAAGCCCATAAAGGGACTGGAAAATTCAGCCATAATGAGGAGTTAATGTGGCCATAAGATGGTGAAGCATTGACTTTGAGATACAGGGCTAAAATGGAAGAGAATGTAAGAGACTATGTAGGATCTTGATCCTAAAATATCTCTTAATTCTCCTCTATATAAGCATCTCTATCCTCAACCTTTATAGGACTTTTGGAAACCTCCAACCTGTTCTATTGCTGGCCAAATTCCTCTCTTCCATCTCCCTAATTTCTTAAGTCGAAATCAAATCAAATCGATCGTTATTCGATAAACAAAGGTCAACGGTTCAAGGACTACAATATGCCGAATCGAAAAAGGTTTCAATGGGGAGAATTTATCCTTTCATGGTATGCTTCAAGGTTTTTGTTCTAAGGTATGCTTTATCAAATTATAGTTTTTAATTCTTTGATAATATTTTATTATGTATGTGTGTGTATTACATATTATATTTTTATTTAAGTGACGATTCTGATATGAATTAATGTTATCACAATTTTTTTTGGTTATATGCATATATACACACATACTTATAAAATAAAATAAATCATTTTTTATTAATATCAAAATAGTACAAAAGTATAATATATATATATATATATATATATATATATTAATATTATATTAAATTATATATATAATTTAATTACAACATTATGCTATGGTTAAATTATCATATAATTTTATATATGTGAATTCATGGTAATAGTAAATTTCAAGAAAATAATTTTTATAATTATTTAATATTATGTAAATCAATATACTACATAAATAAATCATATAAAATCAAACATGATATGAAATTTATTTTTTTATTTTGTAAAAGTAGTTGAACATTAGATAAGCTCTTGGTTAGAAACTAAAAAATTAAAAACATTTTTTAGTTATTTTTAAAAATTATTATTCAAATCGGTCGAAAATTAATAAATCAACTAAAAAATAAATTAAAATGAAAAATTTGTGAAATTTTATTTCAAACTTCATAATACCATTTGTGATTTATTGGAAATTTAAAATTTGAAAAGGTTTTAAAAATAATTTTTATTAATATTTTATTTAATTTCAAATGAATATTCAATTAAAATATATTTTAAAAAATTCTTTGTTGTACACATGATCTGGAATTTAAAAAAATTTAATTTTATTAATTAGTGTATTTATATTATAAATATATTTATGTAAATATATATTAAGATAAATATAAAATATTAGTTTATTCTTGTATATATACTAGAACGTATTTTATTCATGGTTTTATAAAAAAAATTATTTTATACTTAAATAGCTTATTTACGTTTAAATAGATATACTATAACAATATGCATTCATATATATTAATAATATTTTATTTATAAAATTATATATATATATATATTATATACATTTACATAAAAAAATTTAAACAAACTTAATATGTACATTTATATATATATATAACATTTATATATAAGTAATAGTTTATATACATAGATGAGCTAACATGTCCGTTGTGATGTAAATCTCAACATTTAAACACGGACATGTTTTACCTTGCATGGGTTTACATGTTACACATGCACATGCAATACATGCGTATAGGATACACACATACACACATATGTATATTAAATAAAATTATACATAATTTTTAAATTTATATAAAATAAAAGATTTTATTTAAATAATATATAGAAATGTTATAAATGAATTACAGTTTATAGGCCTAATATAGAACCAATAAGGGATTTTTTTTCTTGAAATTCACCCATAACTTCTATTGTAGGCGCCCCATTTCTAATATTGATATCAAAGTCCAATAGCCTATGCGGTCTAAACTAGTCATGTTAGGACTAACTAATTAAGCTCTCATCCTAGTTATTAGGGTTTTTAGAAAGGCGGTGTCTAGGATTAGGTTTAGGTAACCAACCTATCTGGCTAATAGCCAAGTTCGAACAAATATTTGAGCCCAAAAGGTTACCTTTAATAGAAGAGGCCCGATTTGAATTGGGCCTTGAGCTAATTTTCAAAACTATTTGAAAATTAAAAATGCATGATTTAAATTTTAAATTTTAAATTAGATATAAATATATTATGAAAGTTATAATATAATAAAATTTTCAAAATATTTGAAAATATTTATTAATTTTGGAAATTATTAAATTTACTAATAAGATTAATAAAAATAAGTTACTTAATTAATAAATGTTTACACCAAAATATGGCACAAACACCCAGATTATGAGAAATAAAGAATTACATGAAGAAAGTAAATGGAGAATGCGAAAATACGAAAAATACAAGAATTATAGTGCTTTGGCTAATCATTTGCCTATGTCTACTTCTACCTCGGCTATATTCTACATTTTTATACTTGAATTTCACGGATTGTAACTGCAATCAGCAATATAAATAAAAAAAGGAAAAACTTTTGGAGTGGATGTAGCTAGAAGTACGCCGAACCACTATAAATCTGCATCTCTGCTTACTTTCTAACTATTTTTAATTTTATTTCTTCATATTTATTTCTATGCATCACTCTGTTTGAATCGGATTAGTTTATTGGTGTTGTCACATTACTTGGGTGTTGGTGGCCATTTTTTCCGCCAACATCTTGGTGCTTTCACTAAGAAGCACTAGCACCGATTGATTTGGAAAAGATTTGGAGCTTGGATTTGGATTAATGATGAGGCAATCAGCAAGAAGACCGTTGGTAGAAAGGAGTCACCATGGAGGAAGTTAGGTGGCTTCCTCAGGAGCTGGAGCTAATCAACCCTCCATCTACATCACAAGGAACAAGATGCAGACTATGATGGATACTATGCAAGAGCGGATGATGAAAAGGCAAAAGGAGATAATGTAGAATTTCCTTAATTAAATTGGATGGGCAAGAGCAGCAGGAGCTACTAGAAATGTCGATCAAGGAGTTGGAGCAGCAGAGCTACAAAAAATCGGAACGGAGAATAGGAAAATGAAGCTAATAGAAAGAGGAATGGAATGGAGTAACTGGGGGCAGCCCCAGTCAACATGGAGGGATCGACACTGATCCCTCATAGGGATCTGTACCGATTGCCTAGGACTTGGGGCATGCTCTTGGTCTGGTTGGATCGGTTCATGGTGGGCCAGTAGTTGGTGTTGTGCAATTTTGTGTAGATCAAAATGCTGATGCACATTTTGAAGAGTATGTTTCGAAATACCCACATAGAGTCGGGAGATAGGCTAGGAATATGGGTTGTAGACTACATATTAATGAGAATGAAAGGATGGCTGAGCTGATACTCGGATAATGAGAGGCAGATTGCCCAACAGGAGTCTGGAGGATGTCAATCAAAGTTTGTTCAGTCCGAATATCAGGAATGCTAGGAACCCATTGGAGTTCAAACTACCAACATTGGAAGCATATGACGGAAAGTCGGATCCAACAATGCATATGATGAGATATATCTAGCATATGGAAGTGCTAGGGACATCGGAGGAGGAAATGGAAAGGTGTTTTCCTTTATACTTGAACGAGTGAGCTGCGCTTTGATTCAGCCGGTTGGAAAATGGATCAATTAAGACATTGAACGGGCTAGTGGATAAGTTCATGAAACAGTTTCGGGTTCACATTTTGCAACCCAAGAATGTGATGACATTGTTGGCACTGAAACAAAGGATCGGAGTGTCCGTGAGGAGTTTTTTAACATGATTCAATGTGGAAGCAGCTAAGGTGGATCGACCAGATCCGTTAATGGTTTTAATGGCAGTGCTATCAAGAATTGCTGATGAAATGGACTTCAAGATTTCACTGGTACGGGATTCAACGATGTATCTCGGTGAATTCTATCATGAAAAAGGAAAGGTTCCTGCGATAGGAGGACGCACGAACCGACAAATAGGAAGTAAACGCTGTGCGAGGCGAAGGATCATCGGGAGAAGGACTTAGGAAGGATAAGGGTAAGTAGAAGCTAGACGATGGATATTATGGATCGAGAAGGCAAAGGGAGCGAGCAGAGCCAAAGTTCTCCTCTTATTCACATTTAATGGAAAGCTTGGAATGGATTTATCTGGACACTAAGGACAACTCCCTCATCAGAAACTGGCAAGGAGGGATCCTACGGAATGGGACCGAAGGTCTAGAAAATGCTGCCTGTTACACGAACTGGATAGGCATACCATGGATGAATGTAGGCATGTAAAGGCTATGGTTGAGGAACACGTTAGGAACGATAGGCTGCTATAGTACATGAGGACTCAAGCAGTGGTGGTGGAATCAGAGCAGCTACCATCCGCATCAAATGAAAATGGCCTTGGATCGATGTCACAGATCGTTATCTCCTGATAAGGATTGCATGAACTAAAATAATAAATTCCATAATAAAAATGGCTAAGTCACTTGCACATATATGGGACAGAGGATGGACCCTATGCATGCTCTGAGATGATGATAAACCGTCATGCCCAGAGAGGCATTATTTGGTTTTCTTTATTTTCTGGTTTTCTAGCTATAAGGACTCAAATTTAATAATTTACTTCAAATCCAAATTAATGCGATGAACAAAACAGATCGTGCTTCTCCCTACCGTAGAGACGGGATAATGACCACAAGGTACGAGTCCCCTCATCGGAGAGCTACAGGATGGGCTCGTACATCATGGATTAAGTCCTCGACCGGAGAGTCAAGGCCGGAGAAAGGAAGCCGGTATGGAATTGATCACTTTATGTCCCAGACCGGAGAGTCAAGGACCGGAGTGGAAGAAGTGAGTCGCTTCGTCAAAGAGCGACGAGATCGGCTCACTTACTAGTGTTTCCCCTTCATTGGAGAGTGGCTGAATGGGGTTTAGCAAGGGTCCGAAGAGACCATGATCAGCCTAGGAGACCATGACGCCACTTTATGTTCATGAACACTGAACCGGAGTGCAGGAAGTAATGCTGCTTCGCCGGAGAGCGATAGGATCGCCTTACTTGCAGTATTCACCCTTCATCGGAGAGTGATAGGATGGGGTTCAACAAGAGCTCGGAGTGGCTATGATCGATCCAAGAGAATCAAGACATCGCTATATGCTACAAAAGGGGTTGGAGTGCAGGGAGTGAGTTACTTCATCAGACAGCGACAGGATCAGCTTACTCGTCGTTAAGTTTGGATTGAACTTTGCATGGGTTCGGCGAGACCGTAGATCGGTCCAGGGAGGCCATGAACTTGGATAATGATTCGAAGAGGTCAAGGATTTGGCTTATTGACTTCCAGGATTTCAAAAGGTTATGGATTTGGAATTTGACCCAGAGAGGTCATGGATTTGGCTGACGACTCAGAGAGGTCGAGGATTTGGATAATGATTTGGTGAGATCAAGGCTTTGGATTTGGCAAAGGATCCAAAGAGATCGAAGAATTGGTTACCGACTTTGGATGAATATGGATTTGAATAAGGATTTGGAATGGCTTCGGAATCGGCTATTGACTCGAAACGGTCGTGGATTTCACCAACGATTCTGAGAAATCGAGGATTCGGCTTGTTAAAGGATTGGATTTTGGATTGAAAAACTTGGCAAACAATGGATTACGAATTTTGGACTTATGGCAATTCAAAGCACACCTTCCTATCATAACGCATGTTTTGAGGGGAAAATGATATTCTTCCATTTGGCAAGGTCGTGATATCTTGGATTTAATCCAATGAATCTCATAGTCATCAAGGCAGGAAGTCCGGAGGGATGACTAACAGGTTCGGAGATTGGATATATTTAAGACTATGGATGATAGTCGAGCATATTTGGACAAATGTCACTCTGGAATTAGCTTAGTATGGAATTGGCGCCTACCCTAGGCAGGGGATCGAATCAGATCAATGTGACGGAGTAAGGATTAGATCAATATGGCTATGGATCGCTTGGATTGGCAGCTCAACTCAATGATGATCACTCAATAACTCGACGAACGACGCATCAACTCAGGAAACAACTATGAAAATACGAAGAGCAGAAGGAGGGGACCCACATGGGGGATCGTTGATCCTCAATCATGGATCTACATCGATCGATGTCAACCCCCCTATAGGGATCAGTGTCGATCGATCTATATGGCCCTTAGTTGGCCCTATTTTTTCTAGATCTTTCCGTCTTGGCTTCGGTTTTCTGCACGTGGATCTTAGCTGGATTTTGCATGTCTTCTCCTATAAATACAGAATCATTAGCTCTTTGCCTCATTGTAGGGATCCTCTTTCTAGCACTCTCCATCTACCTAGGGTATATTGTGCCATTTTTATTCTTAGATTTCATGGATTGTAATTGTAGTCAGCAGTATAAATAAATAAAAAGGAAAAACTTTTGGAGTGGATGTAGGTCGCAATACGTCGGGTCACTATAAATTTGCGTCTCTGCTTACTTTCTTACTATTTTTAACTTTATTTTCCTCATATTTATTTCTCTACGTCACACTGTTGTGATTGGATTATTGGTGCTTTCACATTATTTGGGTATTGGTGGCCATTTTTCCGTCAACAAGAATATTGATGAAAAGAAGAAGGAAAGTTACCCAAATTCGAAATAAAGAAGTACAGATCATCCTATCTCTAAGTCATGTGGGGGACATCCGAAAGAACCGATTTCTCAGCTTGGGCGTAGAAAAAGCAAGCGTTGCTCCTTGAAGGACTTTTGTTAATGTCAAAGTGAAACTAAAGCTCCTCGTAATTTAGCTCATAACCATTCTTAGTATAAAGGATAAAAGTGGCTATCATAAGAGTAAAAGAAATAGGGTCCAGTTGGATAGGCTTAAGATCAATGGCGGACAATAAGTAACGATGGATTGGGTTTGGGGGAGATAAAGCCCACATTATATATGTTCATGTGTGAGGGCGATAAAATCCATTGGGGGATTGTCAATATGCTTATGAGATCTGGGAACCCTAATCCATAACCTACAAAACCAAATTGACTTAAAATGCCATAGACTTCTTCAAGTCGAGTATTTTTAGAGGACGAAAGCAAGGGGGAAGATGAAGAGGAAGCTATTTCAAAATCTAGAGATTAATTTAAAAAATACTAAATTAAAGAGATCTAACATAGATAAAAATAAAGCCAAGATTCTTACTCTAATCTAAAATAAAATCCAAATTCAAAGGCGGAATCTGTAACAACCCGAGATTTCGGTCATCTAATTTTGAATATAATTAATTTTAATCATTCAAATATTGGTTTAAAGCTTTAAAACTCGAATTAAATTTCAGAATTGTTTAAAATATTTGAATTGTGAATAAATATTTGAATAGGGATTTAAATATTGGAATTGTGGACTTATCATTTGAATAATGATTATAATATCACTGGATTTTCTATAGAAATGTTTTGGTTACCGTAAGGTAAAAACCCGTCCGTGTTTATGTGCGGCATTATCTTACAAGGTACCTTTATTTCAAAGATTTTTATAACTTTAGAAATCCAATTGGGTGTGTTTTCTCCCGCCGGTTTACCAGATTGATCCAGGCATTATTTTTCTTTAATGCTCGGGTCAGATCGAGCGTATTTACAGGTTCATTATGGATACTTGGAGTTTCAGGAGATTCGTTGGTGGCCCAGAGACGTATTCACGTACAATCTATTTTCTACTGCATTAGTTGTTTATTTAACAGCATTTGTGAGGACATGTCGGTATAACTGTCGAGGCTGTTGATTTAATTGGTTGACTTTGATTGATATATATATATATATAATAAACTTTAATTTTTCTTTGGTAAAGATCTATTGTATATTGTATGTTACTCGTTACGATGTAAGATTATGTTCTGTCTTTTATTCTTTTTCCCTAACAATCCGTTTTTCCGGCACTTGGAAGCTCCACACGTGAATATTGTGGATGTGTTAGTGTCGACTTTTGAAGGTCGAGATGTGGGTTTCTGGCCACATTCTAAGATGTCGGTCCGGAGGTTGGATGTTGGTTATGGTTGTGGAGAGGAGGCAAGGTGGAGAAGGATAGTAAAGGCGAAATGGAGAATTATCACGTGTCGAGTGGTGTCAGGTGCATGCGTGCACCATTATTTCTGCAATAGGGAGCGTTTTTGGGAAAGGAGAGAGTTTGGCAAGAATTTGATGAGTGGAAGAGTTAGTGGGCCGGGTCCTTTAAGTGTTAGGTGAGAATGGTTTAATAATTAATTTAAGTTGTTAATTTTATGTGTTAAACTTGTAATTATGATAACTTATTCATATAAGGTCCGAATTGAACGTGGTCAGTCACGTTGCACTCCTAAGAACGATATCTACGCTTTGAAACTATTTCGGTTAAGTTTGGAGCAAGTTGAAATTTTGGGCTAAATCGGACGTCGTTCGATTTTAGTTCAAAGCGGAACACTTCGGTGAGTTAAAACTCACTCTTTTTGGTTAATTAGTATGTTGATAGTAAATAAAATTTATTTATGCAAATTTGGATTATTGAATTTATTGATTGTTGAATTTGATCTAGATCACGATATAGCATCTTGAAATGCTATTAGATTGGTTGAATTTGATCTAGGATCACGATATAGCAGCTTGAAATGCTATTAGATTGTTTGAGTTTTAAATTTGCAATCAAAACTTGTTTAAAGTAATGGAACGTATATGAGGTGATAAATTGATATTGACTTGATTAATGTAATTATATTGTTTAAAATTATAACGTAGTTAATGTAAGCATAATTCTTGGTGTTATCTATTTGGCCAAATAAACACCATACTGTTGAGTAAGTTGGATACTGAAATTTGGAAACCTGTATAGTGGAATAAAACACCGTTCCACTAATAAAATTAATTGGTCATTTAATTAGCAGAATAAATCCCCGTTCTGCTATTTTACAGATTTGAATGTCTAATCATATATCGTTAACTGATATGCCAACTTTGAACAAATGATCTGATAAACAACGACAGTTAAGTGTCAGATTTATTTACATAGTCGTTGATTATGTAAAATATCAGTTATTAACTTGGAAAGTTAATTTTAAATGATATGGTAGCTTGTTTAAGTACCATAGTGATCGTTAAGTCTCCTTCAAATTTGAAAAATAAGATTTCGATCTGAAAGTTATTTTAAGAATTATTATTATTTAGTAATAAGATTTTAGAAGTAATAAATATTTATTAAAAATGTTTTAAAGATGATTAATAATTGTTTTTAATAACGATTTAAGTTAACTATTTTATTAATATGATTTTTAAAAATTAGTTCTTAATGTTATTTAAGAATGTTTAATTATTATTTTAAAGTTATTTAGTTATTGTTTAAAAATGTTTTAATTATATTTTAATTATTTATTTAAAATGATTTAACTATATTTTAATTTTTAATTTAAGTTATTTTAAATAATTATGGTTTACCAAGGAAAACTTACGGACTTAAAGAGTTTATTAAAAAAGTTTGATTTAATATTGGAAGAGTTTTATAAATGGCTTTGGATATTTATAAAAAAAATTATAAATGAGTTTAAGATCTAAAAGAAGAAGTTTTTATAAATGGGGTTTTGAGATTTATAAAGAATATTTATAAATGGATTGGGAATTTATAGAGAAACTTTTATAAATAGATTGGGAGATCTTTATAAAAATAAAGAGATTTGAAAAGAAATGGTAGATTGTCATGGCGTAATTCGAGTGACAAAGATTGCCTACATTTTACTATGGATTCGCTGGGATAGTGACGTAACCATTGAGTAAACTGTGATCCATGATTTTTGCTGAACAGTACTTCCCATATCCGTTTTTAAGATTTTCAAGTATTTTTGAAACAAATGGTTTGTGAATATACTTACCGATGAGATAAGTATATGAATGTTTTTGATAATGTAACGACCTAAAATTTTCAACCATTCGCATCCATACATGTCGAATTTGAATTGCTCAAAATATCAGATTGTTAATTTAAATTTGGCAAAACTCAGCATATACAGTAAATAAATAATCACAGGATCATAGACACAGAGTAATATAAATTAATGCAGCGGAAACAAAAGAATAGTAGTTCATGAAGCTACTATATGTATATATAATAGAGTTAAACAAGATACAACAGAGGTCTCGAATACATAGATATCTCAATACAATAGTCAAATACAAGATCTGAATACATCACTGGAATCAACTGAATAACTGAAAGCTGGATAGATAGCTGGATCATTAAGCGAAGCTCCAACTCCAAAGGTGAGTCTCGAATACTATATCACTCAGTCTGACCTGAGCGTAAAGCAAAACACAAAACACTCGAGTCAGGATTAACATTCTTATATCAATAAATCCAACTCAAGTGAAATAACAACTGGTAATACAAGTAACTCAAAGGATGTTTGGGATAACCATCCTCTAAGGATCCATTAAACTATTTATATATAGTAGTGTACGCTAAGTAGATAATGCCTATCAGTAATATAAAGTATCAAGATAGTGTTAAGGCGTTACCATTATCCCCCTTAACACATTTTATATAAGCGTCATAGTCTATACAGCACTGTAAACTCCACCATAAACTAGTGGGCTATAAGGGAGTATTCCATAGGTATAACACGAAACAAATCGTAGTGGACGCGCATAGGGATACGAGTATGGCAAGGCACATGAGGCAATACCCAAGGTAGTGAAACTACCGTTTGCCTGATTCGGACTGGTGAGAACGCATCGCCGCAACGATCGCAACACCGCGAAACAACACTCCCAATTCAAGGGTGCGCACCAATCAAAAACAAGTAATGAGTAGTTTACGAAGAAGTGTGTCCGCTAGAGGTAGCTAACCTCACTGGCCCGGCACGGCTCCTGTTTAAGTCATTTCAAATTTGACACAAGTGTCAAGGCTATCCATTATCGTTCTCTTTCTTCAAATCCAGCAACGTCATCATTCCAACCACTTCATTCTGGATCACACTCCGCGTATAATAGTTATTAAAGTGGTTTTCGGTTTGGACAGAGAGTATGCCCCTAACCGATCCCGGACTCTTCAATAACTACGTAATTATTACACCGATTGGTCATTAATAAACTTTCAAAATAGTTTATATTTCAAAACCGAAATATCATTGCCATTTCAAAACCATATCCATACGATATCATTTTCACTTCAAATAAATCCATTTCCAAAATCATATCACTTTCCAAAGTTATAACGCTTTCGAAATCGTAAGTCTTTTAAAATCAAAACACTTTGGAAATCAAAACCTTGAAATTCATAACACTTTGAAACTATAGTTTGAAATCATAACATTTTGGAATTCATAACACTTCCCTCTTAAACAGTTTAGATATTAAAATTAGTGTATATAATAAAATAGTTTATATAAAATAGTTATAAGTTAAAATAGTTTATAATAAAATAATGTATTGAAGATGATTTATATAAAATAGTTTATATTAAAATAATTTATAAAGTAAAATATAAATAGTTGTAGATATAGTTTAAAAATACTTTATAAAATAAAATAGTTTCCACAAATTCACAAATCAATTCAAATTAACTCGACTTCCAAATTCAACTTAATTCAATCTCAATTCATAAATTTCAACTCAATTCAATTTCTCAATAAATCATTTTGAATTATAACGATTTCAAATACAGATTTGAAACAAAAAATAAACCATTAAATTTCAATATATTTCAAAGCTTTAAATATTCCACATTTCAAAAACTAAATTTGATAATTCCATTTATATCTCAATTTAATTTCATTACATTTAGTTTCTGAGATATTTCTTTAATCATTTCAATACATCTAAATACAACTTCAATTTACAAATTTATATAAGTTTGAAATATTCATTTAAGCCACTTTTTTTATCAAATTCAAGTTATAAAACATAACTTAAAATTTCAAATTTAATAGATTTCAAATCAAACTTATTTAAGTATAATTCTTAAATAATTAAGAATTCCAAATCAATTTCAAATTTATCTTTCAACCTGAAACATTATAAACTCTATATTTGAAAATATAAATTTTACATAAATACTTAAACATATTTTATATTGATTCAAATCAACTTTATTAAATCAACTTTAATAAATCTTTAAAATCAATATTTATTAAAACCATATATTTCTTTCAAAACCATAGAAATCAGTTTCCAAAATATTTATATATATAGACCAACGGTGTCTGTATAAAATTTTCTACCCTATGGTCAAATGATACGGATATTTATCATTTCAATCCATAATTTATATATATACGGGTATATATCTTTTCAACCCGCAATCCTAAATTCAATTCAATGAAAATCGCTTGGGTTTATCATTTCAACCCATAACGATTTTCTCCTATTCTACAGATCGTTCGGGTATGTATCATTTCAACCCATAGTGAATTCTATGCTAACAGAGAACTTGCAGAGTGATAACAGATATGATAATAACGTAACAACAATAACAGGCATATATCATCTGTGATAAATAACAGATAATGGTGTCAGATGTCACAGGTGAACAGATACAGATAATGGCATATATATATATATAGCAATGTAAATATCTAACAGCAGCATATTTCAATTGTCGTTTCAATTGAAATCAAATTTAATAAATATAAGAATGTTAATCGTGAGTGATTGCTCACCTTTCGAGGCTAGAGATGGATGGGAATGAGATGGGTTACAAATCAAGCATGCATTCCAAAGCAGAATAGATTGGCACGAATTCGACGGATAGAGCTGATAATAGAAATAGACGAAATCAAATCAGAACTGGATGGGTGAAGATCAGTGGTGTAAGTGCACTTATATCTATATATTTATTACTATAAATAACTATTTATGAAATCATATCCTCAATTCAACTCATTTTAAACTAATATATATATATATATATATATATATATATATATGTATGTATGTATGTATATGTATGTATCTTAAAATCATTGGTTTAAATAAACACATAAAACAAGATATATTCACATAATAAAATCTGAAATAAACACATATATATACGAAATAAAATACAAAATACTTACATATATAAAGTATGTTCAATCGAATCTAAACATATATTTAAAATCAAACATATATAAAACAGGACAGCAAAATCTAACACCAAGAGTCATTGAACAAGACAATATATATATGTATATATAAATACCGCTGTAAATAAAATATAAATGTATCCTGTCAATTACAAAACGGATCTGGCACACTATACTATATCATAAAATCTCGAAGCTGCTAATAATTTACACCTGAACAAGTATTATATTACTTGCTAAACTGTCGCCAAAACCATTACTTATATGCGAATATATACATTAAAACTGTAAGTGAAATTATAAACCAAGATCAAAACGCACATATATAATACCTACTTTATCTCAAATATAACTTATATATATATATATTGCAACAACATATAATACTAACTAAAATATACAGATAAACAACCATTAAACTGCAACTTGTATAAACTTATAATATAAAGCTCAACAGATCTCATGTATATAACAAATATATATATATATATACACATACATCATCTATATATATAACAAGAATTCATATCTCCAAAACACTTATGCAGACTTCACACAAAAAAAAATATGATGAGCAGAATACTTCAGAACCAAATATACCAGCTATATATATTATTATATTAAGAATCTTTTATATAAACAACAACGATATATATATATATATATATAACCAGTGAAATATTTAAGTACAGCTAACTTATTATATATAACTTTTTAAAATCTAACACATAAATGCATGTTACGGCTTTACTGCTACTGTTTGAAACCATATATATAACTAACCTAGACTATATATAAATATATATATCATACGACCTGACATATGTGAACAACTATATATACATAACTTATATAACATATTGCTGAAAGAGTATGAGCCGTAACACAACATACTATATATCTTTATACGAAATTTATACTATAACCTAGATATAAATTGTATATACCTTATATACAAAAGAGGGAGAACAGCCAGGGTCGCAGCCGAACTAAGCAAGGAAAATGGGAGGCCGGGGAGGAAAAGAAAGGTTCAGGTGATGGTCGCGATTGTGGGTAGGAGAGAGAAGGCAAGGTTTGGTCTCTGCTAAAGGGGTTTGCAGATCTAGAAACTCGGAATCGTCTTGGCATGGGAGGGTGGTCGGGTTGCTAATCTCAGGCGAGAGAAGGAGGAGGTGGATGGTGGCGGGGTCGAAGGCTTGGCGGGTTGCGTTCAACGATGGCTTGGACGTGGGTTGTTGTTGGATCACGGCCAGGGAAGCATGGGCAAGGTGAAGAACGTACGGCGGCAAAGGAGGGAACTCGGCCGGTGGTTGCTGTTGAGGTGGTGGGAGATGCGTGGACTGCCTTGGTGATCGGGTGATGTGTTGTTCAATGGAAATAGCATTGAAGGAGGAGACGCGTGGAGGGTGTATACGAGCGGAGGCTGTGGCTTTGGTGAGGCTGCATGGGGATGAGATGGCGGATGGTGATGGAACGGTGAAATGGGGTTAGTTCAGAGGCTTCAAAATGAGAAGAGAGAGAGGGGTATGACAGCAACTAGAATTGAAAAGGAACTTTGTTCTCATTTTTTTTCGAGCAAGGTATGACAGTAAAATAGCAAAATAAATTTGAGGTTGGGAATAGAGGAAGTCGAGCATGGGAATTTAGAAATTATGAAAAGCTGAAACATTAATTGTTGATAGCGGTTGGTTTGTACAGTAGGAAATGAATGGGTGTAAGAAACGAGGAGACACAAACTGGTTACTGATACGGTTACCGTTTCACGGTTTTCATCGCATAACGATCACCAAAATACAGAAACGAATATACTATGGAAATCAGCACGACGAAGCGATCAAAACGATACACAAATATCGGTGGTACGATTGAAAAAAAAATCGAATTTTCTACTAGTGGAAAATGCAGCAAAAACGCAGAAAAATAAGATCGATGGAGCTAAAGAAGTCCGAATTTGGAAAAACGAAAAATGACGTCTTAGTCAGAATATGAATTAGAATTTTTCTATGTAAAAATATTCAGGTTTGGAAAACGTTTCATTATCAATTTTAACTGATATAAATTGGAATAAAATTACACTAGAAAATAAACTTCCAAATTATCTGATGAAAATTTACCAGTTGCTATGATTAATTAGACGCGTTCCAAATATCAAATTTTTATTTCAAAATTTTATCGTTTAAAATTTCACAAAATTTCAATTAATTACGTTATTAAAACAGTTAAAATTTACGGGTCGTTACAGATAAAGAGATTCAAATTAATGAAGATCAAATTAAATGAGGCTTAGTTGTTTCCACGGGAAAGGTAATCTCTATTCGAATGATGTATATTTGATAGTTAAATAACGTACTATCAAACCTAGCCAGTTTTAAATTATCGTCGTCGGTTTGGAGAGACCGGGATCGGATATGTTATCCGAAAACCACTTCGAACCGGCATAAGCGTTCCAATCGGAACATCTTGAAGATGATTGAAGATGGAGACTTTGAAGTGCAAGGGCTACTTGTTACTAATCCTGAGGGTGATTCCAAAATGGATGTAACAGAAGTAGTGCCTTCGGTTTCGTTCAGACCCAGAACGTACTTCTATAGATGAATGCTAGCATTTCAATTCTGCCCGGAGGGCAGTGTTAGCATTCTAAGTGGAATTACCATATAAAAGGTAATCGTAGCCTCAAGCCTCACAACTCGGGAAATGGCTAAAATAGGGTAAATGCAGCAGGGTTATGTGGGACACTCCTATTAGGGTGTGTCATCACCTTTCTAGATCATCGTATTATGGATTTGGTTGTGCATGAGGGCTCTCGATTAAGGTCGGAAATCAACTGGGGTGATGACACATTCGGTACTATCCAAGTTCTGGGGTAGGCCGGTTCTATGTTGGCAGTGGTGGACCAAGTTCAGGGTCTTACCCCAGGTACATTTTATCTAGAGGTGTACTGTACGGAAGGTAGTCCCTTACCTTGCCATTGTTGGAATCAATTCTCCAATAAGCGTCGTGCGGACTTGATTGTAAACCTATTATGCTGGAATTTAATAATGTAACAATTTAGGCTATGATTAAAATGTATTTGTATCTTAGACATTACTATAATATCACTGGATTTCTATAGAAATGTTTTGGTTATCGTAAGGTAAACACTCATTCGTGTGTATGCGCGGCAAGGTCTTACGAGGTACCTTTATTTCAAAGATTTTTATAACTTTAAAAATCCAATTGGATGTATTTTCCCATGTTGGTTTACCAGACTGATCCGAACGTTATTTTTCTTATAATGCTCGGGTCAGACCGAGCATATTTACAGGTTTATTATGGATACTTGGAGTTTCAGGAGACGATCTAGTGGCCCAGTGACGTATTCACGTACATTCTATTTTCCGCTGCATTAGTTGTTTATTTAACAGAATTTGTGAGGGCAGGTCGTTACAACTATCCAGGTTGTTGATTTAACTGGTTGACTCTGATTGATATATGTATAATAAAGTTTACTTTTTCTTTGGTAAAGATCTATTGTATATTATATATACTCGTTACGACGTGAGATTCTGTTCTGTGTTTTTCCCTAATAATCCGTTTTTCCAGCACTTGAAAGCTCGACATATGAATACCGTGGATGTATTAGTGTCGACTTCTAAAGGTCGAAAAGGCGGGTCGTTACAGAATCATGGAGTTGAAGCAGCAGGAGCCGAAGAAAACTAGAATCAGGACCAAGGAAATGAAGCTAATAGACATCAAGAAGGGGTAGTATAGCCGGGCACAGTCCTGGCCGACACATAACGATTGGTACCGATCATTCCAGAATGATCAGCGCCGATCATTTTAGACTTGGGGGCATGCCCCCGGGTTATGTTGTATCGATCCCAGGTGGGGTGTTGGACAATGATAAGCAGTTTGATGTCAATAAGAACTTGGATGCACATCTGAATGAGGATAATCTAGGATTGCCTCGCAGACTCGGGGGCAGGATCAAAATGATGATTGGAGACCACTTATAGATGCCAGAACAGCTAGAAATTGGAATCCAGGACTTGGAGCGGAAACTAGCAGACTTGAATATGGATTGGAGCAGTCCGAGGCAAAACTAAGCCAAGGAGAATGGATCAACACTACTCCCCATGGAACTGGGCATGGATTTGGATGGCTTTGTAAGCAAAATGGATAGTGATGAAGGAGCAGGAGCAGCCATCCGCCACAAATTGGAGCAAGCCTGGCTTAAGGGCATAGTTCATCATCTCTTGATCGGAATGGCGTAAAGTAAAAGAAACTCCACATTAAAACGCTTAAGTCACTTACACATGTATGGGATTGAGGTCGGTCCCTAGGTATGCTCTGAGATGATGACAAACCGCCATAACAAATGATACTGGAACTCACTTGAATGTGAAAAACAAGTATTTCGCCTCAACGACACTCGATCTCGAACAATCACATTTATCCTCGAATGACACTCGATCTCGAACGATCACATTTCACCTCGAACAGTACTCACTTGAACGATCACATTTCGCCTCGAATGGCACTCGATCTTGAACGATAACATTTCACCTTGAACGGCGCTAGATCTTGAACGATCACATTACGCCTCGAACAGGCATTCGATCCCGAACGATCGCATTTTGCATCAAACAAGCATTCGAGCATGAACGATCGTATTTTTCCTAGAACAAACACTCGATTCCGTGCAATCATCATCAGACGAGACGACTACGAATTTGATTAAGGGCCTGAACGGCCTTAATAACATTCAGGCAAGATCACAGATTTGTTCATACGTCATCAACGGGTTTCGAAGATTGAACTTAAGGCAATTCAGAATATGCCTTCCTACTACAAGGCATGTTTTAAGGAGCAAATGTTATACCGCCTTTTGACTAGGCAGTATATCATAAAAGCTAGCTAAATGGCTTCTGTGATCATCAAGGCGGGAAGCCCGCACAGTCGGTTATTAGGCTCGGAAATCATTGATATTTGGAACTATGGACAATAGTTGGACGGATTTAAAATGGGTCCCAATCAAGGTGCGATTAATATGAAATGACTAGGAAGGCCCCATGAGGTCACATTTCAAATTTCAAGTCAATTGAAGTTCATATGCTCGAGTTATGGGCAAAGGAAGAATTTATATGGATCGATCGGGAACGATCCATAAAACAGCGTAAATCGACGAAGATTGATCAATATCTCAAAATATACAAAGCCATTGCGCTTGAAACTTTCAGAGCATCAATACATTGAAGAGTAGATCCCATAGAAATGATTGCATGACAAAACTACCAAATCTTGGAAAAAGAGGCCAATCGTTATTGGAACGATCGTACAAATCAACTGGAACGATCTGTAGTTTCATGGAAAATGTGATATCTCACTAAAAGTATGTCGGAATTGTACGAAATTTGGAAAGCAAGTAGCTAACATTATGGGGAACTCAATGATCGATCACAGCTCAAAAGGATGAAATCTTGGAAAAGAGGCCGATCATTATTGGAACAATCATACAAATCAACATAATGATCCATAGTTTACGGAAAACGCGATATCTCGCAAATGGTATGCTGGAATTTTACAAAATTTGGAGAGCAAGTAGCTTACTTCATGGAGCACCCTCATGATCAATCGCAGCTCAAAAGGATGAAATTTGGGAAAAGTGGCTGATCGTTATTGGAAATATCGTACAAATCAGCATAATGATCCATAGTTTCACGGAAAACGTGATATCTCACAAATGGTACATCGGAATTGCATGAAACTTTGGAAGCAAGGACTAGAGGAATGGGGGACCCCATAAAAAGGATCGTAGCCTAATTAGAGTTAGTATGGAATGATCGGCTTAAATTATTTTTTCTGTTTGATCGATGGATAGCTCGTATAGGCCTGGAGGTTCTTCTACCGAAATTTCAGCCCGATCCATGCACGGCTTCACCTATAAATACAGCGGACTTGGCTCATTGCAAGGGATTTTTCAGCTGGCTCTCTTTCATCACCTCTTATCTCTTCCACCATTAAGTTACTAAGGCAAAAACAACTGTACTTTTAATCTTACAGTATAAATAAAAGATTATTGGAGTGGACGTAGGTTGAAGTTTGTCGAACCACTATAAAACTCGTGTGTTCCTTTACTTTTTCTGCTATTTATTCTGAGATATGCGTGCTTACCTTTGTAATGACCCCGGATTTTATATAAACTTAAATTGATAATTAAATTAATTTTTGAATAAAAATTGTGGAATTAACTGATAAACTGATTTGAGTTTCCCCGAATTCAAATAGAATATATGTTAAATCGTTTAAACTTAAGAATTGTATATATATGTGAATGTATATAGTTATGCCTATATGAGTAGATTTGAAATTATAAAATTTTATTGAATTTGAATTTAAATCTTAATAAATGGTTGAAAATAAATTATAACAATATAAACATTGAACACAAGTATGAGAATAAATAATTTTAAATTTAGAATTGATGGTTAAGTTAAAAATAGAAATAAATGAAAATAAATAAAATAATAATAAAAGAAAATTTAAATAAAATAAAATGAATACATAAATAAATTCAAAACAACATGTTAATCATCTATGTAAAAATATAAAGTAAACAAATTAGTTAAATTAAACAATATATTAAATATAGAAATTCATTTATATTACAAAGCATATGACAAAAGAAAGATATAAATATCTATATACATTCAATATTGTATAAGTATGAAACACTTGAAAAAGGAAAACAAAATACATACATGTATTGGCTTACAAAAGAAGGAACAAATTAAATAAGTATATTGTACAAAGTAATTAATGTAGCACACAAAAGCAAGGTTGTATCAGCCAACAAAGAAAATATCTCTGCTAGAAAATTGTACAAACAAATATTTTATCACCCTGAACAACATCACCTGTAAACTTCTTTCATATATATAAATTCGTCCATCAAGAGAACTGAGTAGAAAACTAAAGTAATATCATCTCATATTTAAGCAAACATCAACTTAAAAACATCTCAGTAAAGAATCAAACAATTCATCAAAAAAATCTGAGATCAAGTAAAGACTTTCAGCTATCAAGTTCAACCCAGGATTTTCAACTTTGCAAATTTAAGAAAGACTACAACTTCAACTTTCAACTTGAAGACTTCTGGAATCTAAAAATGTTTAAGGTGAGTAACATATAGCTATTTAAACTTGAATCTATGTTGCCATTGCTCTGTCTGTATATACATGTGCCAGTGCTCCTTCTTCTCTGTTTAGTTCCAGAGCGCCAAACAATAAAGCAATTTTAATTTCCTTTTTTCTAATCAATATTAGGCTTGGGTTTCAACACAAAATAATTGTGTTCAAGTATGAGTTATCTTCTAAAAATGGTTTTGTGAAGTATAAATGCATATATAATGAAAGATTAAATTTTTACAGTGAAAACTTTGTTTTCTGGAAATTTCGAGTTTCATAAAACATTGATTCAAGAACATGAATCGAATCCTTGAACCAAACTATGATTTTTAAAACTAAAATGATGTTTTTTAGTTGCGTGGTTTAAGAGCAGTTCGATGATGAACGAAAGTTGGTTTTTGGGCAAGTTTAGGTGATCGGAGGCAATATCGTGGTCGGGGTTCCTACTGGAGATGGACGAGCCTACAGTGGTGGTAGGAAAAATGGTCGGAGGTGCCAACGATGGCGGTGGCGACAGCGGCGTGGGATTTTTATTTCTAAACCTAGTTTTGGTGAGGTCGGGATCTTCGATTCGTTTGCCGTCGTGGATTGACCGAGTGTCTCGGGGTTTTGGGCGATGGTAGCTTTGGGTTTGACGCGTCGATGGCCGAAATTGTAGGCTGGCTAGTGGTCAGAGCCGCATGGATGAAGTGTTGACAGGTTGGGGTGGTGATGTCTGGGTTGTTTCCAAGTTTAGATGTGAACTCGAATTCAAAATTTCGAGTTGAAGAAGAGCGATCTGATGATCGGGGTTGGGTGTGTAGTCGTTTTCTGAAGTGTGGAGATCATCAGAGGTGGTTGGAGTTGATCGGCGACCCTGTGCACGTGCACGAGCCTGAAAGTATTAGCCTGGGTGTTATTGTCTAGGATGAAGCAGAGAAAAGACTCGAGTAATTCTCGAGCAATTTTGTGTTGGGCTCGAAGTACTGCTGCGTTCGACTCGAAGTAAAAAAAAAGAGAAGGGCTTGGGTCGAAAGTTTTTGTTCCAGGTTTCAACCAGAACCTGTTTTCTGAGATTAGAAGACTGATTTTAATTAATAAAGCAAGGTTTGAAACTGAATTTTAAAGAAAAAATGTAAATGAATTCAAGTTAAATTTCTTAAGTATAATTCAGAATAATCACTTGAAAATTTTGGAAATATAATTACTTTGAAAAGTGATTAATAGGTAATTACCGGATGTGATTAATTGAATGATAATCAGTAATTTGGGTATAAATATTTATTATTAATATGGGGTTAACTGAATTTATTAATTAGAGGATTAATTAATGATTGTAATTAGTTAAGATAAATTAATAATTAAAGGTTAAATTGGTTCATTAATTAAGATTGATTAGTTAATAATTAAAGATTAACTAATGAATTTGAAAGGGAAATGTATTTCAGATAATTTGAAATTAACTTATGATGACTAACCCAGATTAACAATTTATTCATAAGTAATACATCTAATTTAAATTAATCAGTTGATTAATAAATTTACTTGTGAATGTTTGGACTTGACTAGATGATTGAATTGTTGATATCTCTGATCTGTGATGCTGTGTGATATATTCTGATTTGTGTGTGTGATCTGTACTGTAGTTGTTTATCTGGGATGAATGTAAATTATTATCTGTGACTTATATATCTGTGAATGAAAGATAAGCGTTATAGTTTATACCGCTTATCAACTATATTTCTGTATTTTGACCTGTGATGATTGAATGATGTTGCACTATTGTGTTAAACCCCTGGACTACACCATACACACACAAATATGGATTTCACAAGGAAATCGGTTAAGTCACAGATGATTTAAATTTAATGTTTTTGAAATTGAAATTTTAATTTCAATTGATTTTGGAAATGAATTTGGGTTAAATGTTAAAGCTTTTGCAAAGGAGTTTTTAAGAGGAAAGTTATTTTGAATAACTTGGTAAGGTTTCCAATTTAAATAATTTGAATTTGAATTCAAAATTTTGAATTGAATTCCATGGTTGGAAATTATGGTTAAAGATGTTATAAATGTGTTTGTATGAATTTAAACCATTTTAAAAGTATGGTTTTGAGAATTTGAATTTAACCCAAGGACTTTAACTCGTATAAATGAATCAGATTTTCCGAAATGAAAACTATTTGTTTTCAAATAATAGAAGCTTTCATACAAGGAATGAATTTCTAATTTGTGTCAATAGAATTTCAAGTTTGAAATGAAAATGGTTTTTCGAGTTATGAATAAATCTTTGTGAAAGATTGTTGAACTTTGTTTTGAAATTGGAAAGGTGTACCTTTTGTATAAAAGGTTGAAATGGAATTGTTTTGAAAGCTATCAGTTAAATCTTTGTTTTAAAGATTGGATGAGTTAATCCAATTGAAATGGAAATCGATTTGGAAAATCTATGAATAAATCTTTGTGAAACTGGGTGAACTTTGTGAGATGAATCTTTTTGTAGAAGATTAAAATGGTGATTTGTTTAAACCATTTAAAGAGGAAATTTGGATAATAAGTTGTGACTTAATTGAAATTCCATTATCCATATGTTTTTAAATATTGCGCTCATTATTCGGTTTAGCCGGGAGAGAACCTTTGCATCATATAACCCATTCCGAATAATGATACGACGTTATGGATAGCATTTGAAGACAGGTAGTGAAGACCGGATATTTTCGAAAACGAAAGGACAACTCGTCGAATGTCTCTGCATCGACTGGTCCCCGGTATAGAGACTCCATATGTGGTGCGAAGTCCGGACGTGATTAGGGATTATCCGGATTGCAAGGGCTTCTTTGGAAGTGCCTTCGGTTCTGTTCGAACCCGGAATAGACTTGTATGGTTGTATGTCTGACACTACACTTTGAGATATAAAGCTGATTTCTTTCAAATACATTTCTGTTTGGTGGCGAAGATTTATTCGCTTAGCTTAACGCCCTTCTCTGAGACGTACGAGCTCAGAGGTTATGTAGTTGAAGGTTATCAGTGAAATACTCCCAATTTGGTAGTGTGGCATGCTAAGTGCTGCTGTGTGTTGTTGATCATTTGTTGGTCAAAGCATGGTTTTGTGAAAAAGCGTAGCTTTGTGGACGAGACCTCATCGGACCTCACACCCCGGAAATGGTCGAAACAGGAAAGATGCGGCAAGGTTTCAGGGGTAGCTCCCCTAGGGTATGTCCATTCCTTCTGGAAAAAGGTGGTATCATGGTATGGAGCCAAGGTATTTACCTGTGTGGTTGCTCCAATCTCATTTACTGTGTGATTGTTGCTGTGTGATCGAGGCCTCGGATAAAGGTCGCAAACGACCGAGGGTGGCATATCTCAGGTTTACTACCCGGGAATGGGGTAACCGGCCTTGTTTTGGCAGAGAGCAGTTGTCTCTCGGGGTGTCCCTCCAGAGGCGTTCCTACGTGGCATAGGAAGTTCCTTAGCCTGACCATTTGTTGGAAAATCCAAAGAAACAATACAAACCCAATATGGTTTTAGTTGCATAACCTGCTATGGAATGTGGTGGTAACCTGCTATTAAACATAGTAGCTATAGTAGGCATACAATAATGGTTGTATGCTGGCTAAGATTAATATTATACTTTCGAAATGTTTCCTACACTATGCACTAGTAATAATATCAAAAGAGTTTTCTTGTGTAGGAAGCATATTTGACTATCATAACGAGAAATCTCCTCCAATTCTGCGTTTGCATTGTGTGTGTAGCAGGAGGCCTTATGGTAGTTTCATTTTCCAAAAAGCATTGCGGATTTCAATGTTTAAAATTCTTTTGTTGTTTGTTTTAAAGATAAACTATTTTGTTACTCGCACCAGTCCCATGACTGACTCGGAGTTTATTGTTCCCTTCCTAAACTCTGGGTGCCCATAATTTTCCACACGGGCAGTCTAGAGTTGGGTTTTTCAGATAGTCAGGTTTAGTAGATTATTGGGAGCTAGTTCAGTTTTTGGAGATCACGACCGACCTTGCTTCTCTTGGTGCAACGTGATGGTGGTTCGAGCTTGATGTTGGAGTTGTTGGATTCACTCTCTTTTTCAGATCATTTGGAGTTATCAGTTCTGTTGTTTCCGCTGTAACATTATTATTTGTCTCTGATATTGTTGTATCATATTGATATCATTGTTTTATATCATTCTGGATAATGTATTCGTTGGAGTTGTATATGATATCATTCATTTCTTTCTTCCGCTGTGTTGTTATACTTACTGTGTTATAAGCTCCGGCGAGCCAGATTCGGAGTTTGAATCTGCGGCATTCGAGTACAAGCGAAGTACGAGTGTCGATTTTCGAAGGCCGAGTCAAGATCGTTACAACCTTTCTATTTGGATATTGCTTTTGGAAATTGGTGCTTTCACATACAAGTGGGAGTTTATGTCCAAATTTGGCGCATATATATATATATATATTATAAAATAATTTCCCATAATTTTATTTAATTAATTAATCATTTTATTTAAATCGTTACTAATATAATTCCAAAACTAAATTTATTTTTTGCAATCCAATATTTATTTTAATTCCAATATTACTACCATAACTCTAATTCCAATTCCCTTGTAATAAATTCTGATATTCAAAAATAAATTCAAACTATTTATTTTAAACTTCCAAAAACTCATTTTTAATTAATTAATTATTATTATTATTTTCCTAAAAATCAGGTTGTTACAGAGTTCCCCCTAACAAAATTGCATCCTCACAATTTCTTATAGAAAAAATCCATAATAAGCTAAAATATTTTCTGAAAGACCAACAATACTTAATAAAATATATTTATATAAATATACTCTGTTATTAATTCATATCATCACTTTAACAAATAAATCTTTAAGATATAGATCTTATAATATATTTCCAACTATTTACTTATTTTGTTATCATTTACAATACTCAAAATAATGATATAATAGAGTTCATAAGACTATCTTCTTCAAAACTTTTTTAACATATATAGAAAATCAAATATTTTTAAGTATTAAAATTTCCAATCCTAGAGAATCAATAATTTACAAATCAAATGTTCTACTTCGAATTCTAATTTCACAAAGTAATTCCATAACTCATTAAACATTTGAAAATATTATACTCTATGTCCAAAAATCCTAAAAACATAACAAATGGTACAATTCAAAATGTATAATCAATGATTTCAAGACTTTATGTTTTATCGAATCTTTTCAAACAAATTGTCAACATACAAAATATTACAATTTAAGCTTTAGAAAAAATTTATTTCAAAATAATATTTATCCTATCAAAATATTCAATATCACTTCTTAATGCTTTACTTAAATTCTTTCCAAACCATGATTCGAAATATTTCTTTAAATCGTATCTTTCTTCCAAAATTTGGATAGTATAAATTATACTTGTCTAAAATATTTTACTATTTTTCCAAAATTATTTAAGAATTCTCAAAAGTTTTAAATACTTTTCAAAACTCTATGTCTGTATGCCTCATCAAAGTGTTTAAGAATCCTTACTGATAACATTGATCAGGCACATCGACCAGAATTCTTAAAACACTCAACAGACAAATTAAACAATTCAAATTTAAAATTCTCCAAATACTTTATCTGTACAATTTCCATTTATTAAAAGCATTTTCCAATATAATATTCAACTTTTAACATTTCATTTTAACAAAATTATTTCCAAACATTATTTTCCAAAATCTTTTCCATAAATTTATATAATTATTTGACACTTTCAAATTTAATCTAGGAGAAAAATTCTAAATTTATTCTCCAAATTTAACACTTTAAAACTAAATCTGTGTTGCTATCAAGATAATTGCCAGTAGAATAATAAATTTTGTTTCAAAATCTTTTATAGTTTCTAAAATACTTTAATCTTCCATAAATTATTTATATCTTTCTAAATCATCATTTTCAAATGTCTCGTT
The DNA here is from genome assembly GCA_030737815.1 of Allium fistulosum. Taxonomy (NCBI): domain Eukaryota; kingdom Viridiplantae; phylum Streptophyta; class Magnoliopsida; order Asparagales; family Amaryllidaceae; genus Allium; species Allium fistulosum. The sequence continues at coordinate 1,106,878,803 of CM060907.1, forward strand.
CAAGCGTTTAAGAATTTCTATCGAATAAGTGTGCACTCGCATCGACCAAAATTCTTAACACACTCAACAGACAAGTTAACATAAATTTTCATATCTAAAAATATCTAAAAGTATTACTTTCATAAATTTTCAAATATGCTAGTTCTAATAATTTTCCAAATCTCCATTTAGCACTTTACTTATAGTATATACTCTGATAATTATACACAAATCTAAAATCAAGTCCAATTCCTACTACTTTAAATTATCAATAAATAGAAGAGGCTAAATAAGGTACTCAACAGAAACCAAGGTTGGAAAATTTGTTAGGCGGATGCCAAGCAGCAAGCATGGACTAAGGATTAATCGACTAGGTGGGGTTTAATCAAGTATTAATCGAAGCTAGGAGTTTTTAATAAACTAATGCATTTTGGATAAAACTTTAATATTTTGCTTAGTATTTACTGATCCACTATAAGATATCATGGATTTGGATGGGTTTGGAAGCAACCGTTGAGACTATAAGAGGCATCAAAATCCTAAATTGGTGCATAGATGGTGCCTACAAATCTGTTTATATGCTTATATAATGCAGTATGTCTCATTTAGACGGACTAGGAAAAAACCTAGGCGGTAAGACTAGCCTAGGGCCTAGGCGGGGGCCTGAAAGGATTTTTACAAAAGAAGCAGAAACTAATAATTCCACGACGCACTCTGATAACTAACAGACTGGAATATAAATATTTAGATCAAGCCACCAAAGGTAAAACATTTTGTATTACACGCTTAATAAATATTTGCAAAATATATTTTATATATGTAGAATAAAAATATGCTCCCAGATGATTACCCTAAGTAATCATCATATACTATACACACATACTCTCTTCTATTATACATTATTGTAAAATAAATTCCCAGCACAACCAAGGGATAGGGACCTTAAGTCACTTCTAGGCCAACAACTCATGTCACTAAGTGATCTATATTATTCAATCCTACTCTAATGCCATTTGTAACGCCCACTTCTATACCCATACACTCAAGAGTATTACTAAGTAATATTGTCAAGTAATATAGAGAATGATGTGATATGGGGCACACACGTAAATATTTCCTTGGACCAACACCGGTACACATCTCAAATATCGATATTACTTACCATATTCATACTCGGGCTCGATACCATTTATCTTACTTCTTTTATGCTTGCGGCTTGTTTCTAATGTCGTCATATTCTGATGGTGGCTCCCTTCTGATGGCGGGGAGTTGGGCTATGCCATTCTTTTTCAATGTAAAAAGGATAAAAGATAGGTAGCTCATCCCTATTTTCCTTCAGCATAGGGTTGTTGGCATAGTTCTTTTATTTGTGTGTATCAGTCCTTCAACTTCTATGTATGCTAAATCCAATACAGAGTCCAGTTCCATTACATTTCCCTCGATGAGTCAAACTCCATCTAGATCCCGTTTATTGATAAGAATTTTCATCTCCCAACACCTTAGATGATCAAAGAGTAATTTAAGATTTAATTATGTTACACCCAAATTTTACGAACCATGTTGAAGGCAAGATGACGTAAGTGCCGAGAACAGAATGGGATGTGCTCACAATAGAGTATGGACTACAAAGAGCGAAGGCAAAGAATGAAGCGAAATTAAGAGAATACTACGCGCAGGAACTTTAAGACGACAACAAATATTCAAAACTGCGCCAATCCACTTAATTCTAAGTGTTACATTGTGATACTGAGCCTAAAAATGGACAAGATCATAGGGTGCGGTAAACAATCTACAACTATAATACCCAGAACTACAGCGTAACCAGAATCCCAAAATAACAATAAAATGTTAATGCTGCGCTGTGACATGGGAACCGTGTTAATGGTGTCAAAGCATAACACATCTCACTTAAAAAAGGCTATGTGCGAATGACGATATATTGCACTCATGGATCGATAAATACAACTAATAGAACTATGCTAACAATCCTGCATTGAAGGAAAATAAGGATGAGCTACCTCTTTTTTTCTTCTTACATTGAAAACGAATGAAATAGCCCAATGCGCCACCATCAGAAGTGCACCGCCATCAGAACACATTAATAAAGAATCATGCTACCATAGGAACATGAAAAGCACAAGATCAAAAAGACAAAGACTACGCTGTAATTTTCCACCAAAATCTTCCCTTTATCTATTTCGAAGAGGCCATAAATGAACACTCTATGTTTCAAGTGACCTAGCAAACCCAACTACTGTTCTTGAAAATCTAATGTGATGCTAACACTTTCAAGGAAAGATCTACTTTGCGCTTGCCAAGGAGTCTTAAGCAGTACCATAAGGAATCCAAGGCATTCCAAGGAATGCACATAGGGTTATCCAAATAGCACCCGATCGTAGTTCTTCACTTGTTGGGAAATGGAAAGAACGCAAGCAGCCCTTATTAAGTAGCTCGTGCGTACCAATATCAAGAGCAGCTCAAAGCACATGCAGACTGGTATCTGGCAAACACCACAGGTTGGAGCAAAGCATATCAACTCCACCCATCCTCAGTGCAATGTCAGACAAACATGGAAAGCTAAGGCCACTTGAATAGAGCTCTAATGATGTCTGCACTTATAGGTCAACCTCACCCCCATTCTGAAGGTAGAATCATGCGAACGATGCACAAGCAGTCCACACAAGTCAGCCCCAAAGACATCAACAAAACCAAGGATTAACAAGTGGGGAATGCATCATTACGTTTTTATTCCAAAACTAGAGGCAACTTAAATACAGTTCATTCATCATATCAGAAGTAGTAAATCTATCCAAATTCAAGTTTTCTTCCCCAACTCCAAATGTTCCCGTTCAAATTCAGATGTTCATGCTATAATTTTAAACTTCCCGCTAATACTAAGAATTTAGCTGCTTGAATTATGGTTTTCTACCAAAGAGCATCAACAATTCCATACACAGTAAGCTAACAATACAGATGGACGACACATGGTAGGATCCAACGATATGAATTAAAACAACAGAAGAAGAATAATTGTGTTAATCCATGTGCATCTCTACGATATAAATAGGAGAGACACTGTGATGAGATAGGGGATCCTTTTTGTAAAATTGAAAGAATTATATCTTTTATTTTACTCTCTTCCATGAAAAAGTTATATCAAGGAGAAATATATAAATAAAGATTTGACCAGTGAGCGTAGGATTTCGAAAGAATCCGAACTATGTAAATTTCCCGCATCTTTTACTTTTTTTGTTCACTACTACTTAGTTATTTTACTTTAAATCCCTTTCCATATTTTAATTCATTATTAGAATATAAATCTAATTTGACATTTTTAACAAACAGTTAAAGTGCAATTACTTAATTGTGTAAGTTTCCAACGGCATAATTACTACTCAAAAGAAAATTTAACATCACTTAAATTTGTTAATTCTAAAATTGTGGGAGTAATTAAAGATTAAATTACTCTACGATCATCTGAGGTGTTGCGAGACAAAAAGTCTTGCCAAAAAATTTCCTTCATAATTCTAGAATCAAAGAACTTAAGTGATGTTAAATTTTCCTTTAAGTAGTAATTGTGTCGTTGGAAGCTTATACAATAAAGTAGCTACACTTTATCAGTTTATTAAAATGTTAGATTAGATTTATATTCTACTACCGAGTCAAAATTGAGTGGGATTTGAAGTAAAATAACTAAGTAATAATGCATTGAAAAAGTAAAAGACATAAGAATTTTACGTGGTTCGGATTCCTTCGAAATCCTACATCGACGAGTCAATTCTCTATTTATATATTTCTCCTTGATACAACTTTTTTATGGAAGAAAGTAAACATAAAAGATACTATTCTTTTATTTTTCCAAAAAAGGATCCCTTATCATTTTGCCATGTCTCTCTTATTTATAGTGTAGATATGCATGCGGATTACCATAATTATTCTTCTTCTGTTGTTTTAACTCCCATCTTGGCTCCTACCATGTGTCAATCATCTGTATTATTCGCTTGCTGTGTATGGATTGTTGATGTGTCTTTGGTGGGAAACAATAATTTAGGCGGCTAAATTTTGGGTATTGGCGATAAGTTTTAAATTGGAGCAGGAACATCTGAATTAAGTGGGAAAATCTAAAGTTGAAGTGGTAAACCCGAATTTGGATAGGCTCCCTGATTTAAATATGAGGAGCGAACGGTGTCTGAGAGTCCCCTGTTTTAGATTAAAATTTTAATAAGGCATTCCCCCTTGTTTAAAATTGGTTATTATTGATGTCATTGGGATTGACTTATGCGGTCCGCTTGTGCATTGTTGGTATGATACTTCTTTAAGAATGGAGGTGAGGTTGGGCTGTAATCGTAGCACATCACTTGAGCTCTGTTTGAGTGGCCTCGGCTTGCTATGTTTTTCTGACATTGCGCTAAAGATAGCTGAAGTTGTGTTGCTTTTCTCCAACCTATGGTGTTAGCCCAAAACATGTACGCATGTGCTTCAAGCTACTCTTGAGATTGGTATGCGCATGCCACTTTATAAGGGTTGTCCTACCATTTCCTATTGCATGAAGAACGGCCGTAGAGCGATGTTTGGGTAATCTCGTGTGCAGCCCTTGGAATGCTTTGGATTTCTCGTGATACTGCTTAAGGAGTCCTTGGTAAGAGCAGTGTAAATTTGGGTTTGAAAGTGTTAGCATCGCGTTAGATTTTCAGGAACAATAGCTGGGTTCATTGGGTCACTTGACACGTGGAGTGTTCATTTGTGGCCTGCTTGGAATGGATAAAGTGCGGATTTTTGTCGAAATTTATGGTGCAATTTATGTCTTACTGCTTCTGTGCTTGTCATGTTTCGTTGGCGGCTTGTTTATGATGTTGTCCAATTTCCGATGGCGGCGCCCTTTTGATGGCTGCACGTTGGGTCATGCCATTCTTTTTCAACATTAGAAGGAGAAAAGAGGGGTACCTCATCCTTCTTTTCCTTCCGCACAGGGTTATTTACGCAGTTCTTTTATTTGTGTGTATCAGTCCATGTTGTAGTATATTATTGTTCGCATACAACCATTTTAAGTGAAGTGTATTATGCTTGGGCATCATCGGTACAATTTTTTGTACCATGGTGTAGCCTTAACATCTTATTTGGGGTTTTGGTTATGCTGCGGCTTTGTGTACTATAGTTGTAGACTTTCTACTACACCCTATGACCTTGTCTAATCTTGCGCTCAATATCATAATGTAATGCTGGAATTAGGTGGAGCGGTGCAGTTTAAATATTTATTGTTGTCTTAACGTTTTTGAATGCAGTATCCTTTTAACCTCACTTTATTTTTGCATATCCTCTTTGTAGTCCATCTTTTATTGTGATGGCATCCCGTTTTGACCTAGGCATTTGCTTCATATTATCTTAATAGGATTTGAAAAATACGGGTGTAACACCGTTCAACTGGTCCTTGGGTTAAACAAACTCTCCAAATGATTCCTCTTGGGTAAGTAGAGGGGCTTGCAATGGAGGATGCCCTTGATGTTGATAGGGATGGTGTTGTTTATCTTAAATAAGCCCTTAGATTCTCCAACCTTGAAAATTAATAAAGAGTCTTTAGGGAGAATATGTGAGCGGCATGACATTCCATATAAGGATGTGCTAGTTGCATCTCGCTATCAAAGAACGCATCTTCCGCTCGTAGGATACACGGCATGTAATTGATACATGTGCTTGGCCAGATATGTTCCACTATTTAACCCCTTCATTCGTAGAGTGCTGCACTTTATGAAGCTGGCTCCACCTCAACTTCATCCTAACACCCACACCTTCTTGCATAGCATGTACATTATCTTTTCTCGGCATATGGATCATGAGCCCAGTGCATAAGGATGCATTATCTATATTGCTTTAAGCATCGAAAAGGGTCCACTTCGCTCACATGGAACCTTCCAGAGGTTGTAGAATTATAACGTGCCTTTGGAATAAATTGAGTTATTTCAACGATGAGTCTTTTTCATGCATTGCTTACTTGGTTTCGCATAGAGATGGTTGTCATAATATAAGTTCCACTCTTATCTCTTCTTTACAAAACAAGTGTTATGACATTGGTTACTAATATACACCTTTCATGGTTTTGCAGATGTTTCAAGAAGATGTAGGGGCACTGCCTTAGCGAATACTCTTAAGGCACTTTATGAAGTCCCACTTGAAGGAAGGGATATGAAAGCATTTCTCACTGATGCGAATTTGAGAGCTTATAATCTTTTGGAAGAGGGTCGTGGCGTCGGTCACATTCCCGAAGCTGGTGATGAAGATGATGATGGTTCTTTATCAAAGGATAGCGATGAAAACTAAGAAGTGTCGCTAGTCCCGAGCATGTTATGGAGATCGGCAAAGTACATGAGCACCTCGAGGAAGGAGGAAGCAAAAGAGGGGATAATGACAATGCTAATATGGGTTATGAGCCTTTCAATGTCCAAGGCGATGATGACCAAGCTTTTCTTTTGAAGCGGCGACCCAAAACACAGATTATGCCAATGCAGATTCCGACACAACCTCCACCATCCATCATGACAAAAGGAAACTCCTATTATGCCTTTAAAATACATTTACAAGAAACTTGACCCTATTCTGGATGATTTCAGTTCTTATGGCTTGGGCAACATCAGCATCGGGGATATTGAGTCCCTTATCCTTCTGCCTAATGAGATGCCAACCATCCATGCAGTAGAGATCACCTTCAGTAGCAAACTCCAAACTCTTGGTCCATAGAGGGACACCTGCCATTACCTTAGGTTTTGGTTTTGATGATCACAACTATAGGACATTATATAAAATATAGATACTAATGTTTATCAATATATTTACAGTCTATAGTGCAGGATATTAGATAGGTGTTGATTAAAAAGACTGTACAGTACCAAGAGTATTTCAAGATGCTGATATAGAGATTCAAGAATTGGAAATTGAAGACTCGTGAGTATTGAAGAGTTCAAGATTTCAAGATATTCCGGATAAGTTATAGAGTCATAGAATTTATGTTAAAACCTTGATAGCACTTTCCTGATCTGTCTCATTTGTTTTAAAAAAATTCAAATATCCTATTTTTAAAATAATCTTTTCAAAATATTTCTCAAAATGATTTTCAATCTCTTATACTTATAAAGATATTATTTTAATGTTTTTAAGTTTATATATATTAAATTTTTGTTTATACTTTAATAATTCATAACTATATTGATTTTATACATATTATTTACATTGTATTGAATATTCTTATTAAATCTTTCAAAATTATTTTATAAAGTTTTATTAATTTTTAAAATGATTAAAATATGTATAAACTATGTTTAAATGTTGGTACAAAGTATCAAAACTTAATATTTTCAAAACAATTTTTATTAAGTGATTTTCAAAATACAAAGGAATATGTCGACATATCCTCTACAAGTATGTTGACATATAGATCGGGGATATCATAATTAAAATTTGAATGGAAGGTCTTTTCGTCGTATCTCTTTGCGAATGGACATGATCATTGTTTTCCCATATATACCAGATTTCCAAACGAATTTTCATTAACTTCTTTCTTATTCTTCTATTTTCACTATCTTGATTTCTAAATCAATTTTTACCGAAATTCTACCGAAATTCAACCAGAATCAAATTCAATCATTACTAATTTGATTCTCCTTTATCTACTCTCTTATTTCTGTCATCTCTCTCACTCAAACCAAGATCAAAGTGCTATTCAAGAGTTATAAGATCAATTGTAATCAAGATCGGAGATGTGAGTCTGTAACTTTATCAAATCATACTCATATACTTTGTGGTGTGCTTGGTTTCTCTGAAATCCATGTAGGTGTGATTGTAGCCTATAAAATCAATTGAGTGTGCTTAGTAGCCCATAAATCTAATGGGTATGCTTGTAGCCTGGAAATCAAGTGACCCTACCTAGAGGTCGGGATTCTAGAGGGTGTGTCTCCTAGCCTTGAAATGGAGATTGTATTCGCATTTAATAGTTGAAAAGAAATCGTAAAAGGAATTATGAAGGACTGGATGTAGAGTAACTCGGAACCAGTATCAAATCCTAGTGTGTTCTTTCCTTTTTACTTTTACTGCATTTACTTTTATCTGTACTTTGATTTTGTGATTATTCCTTTGGCTATTAATTACATCATTCCAAGTAGAATCTTAAAGAATTTGAAAAATATTCATATAATCAATTAAACACTATTCACTCCCCTCTAGTGTTAATTTAGCCTTAAGATTCCTATTTCGTTGACTTACATTTTGACGCAGCGGATATTACAAAAACAATGTAGATCGTTGAAAGTAGCAGTCGATGGATTGATGAATGCTGAAATGCTCGAATTCGTTGATCCGAAGATACCGAACTCTAGCTATCCCGAACTCGTTGATCGCGCACGATACCGGGTTCAAAGATCTTCAATTCTTCAAGCGTTGATCAAGCGCACTTGATTCCGCGAATCGGCTTCTACAATCGTTGAATCGAGCGCACTCGATTATCCAAAAGAGGAGATAGGAGATTACACTCAACTACCAATTTGGAATGAAAGCACAAAGCAATCAAAAGAGAATTTTATTCAATATTCAACAACCATTACAAATGACTCACACTTGCTATTTATAGCTTTACAACTCAACACGCAAAAACTTCAAAAAAATACAAGTACTTAGGTCGGAAACGACCTACGACCTAGAATGGTGCGACCTAGAACAGGCGCGACTTAGCATAGGTCGGCAGCGACCTAACAACAAATAGTTACAACTCGTTACAACCTTCAGCGACTTAACAACTTAGACAAAATACAAACAGACCAATCACTTAAGTCGTTGCCGACTTAACAATGCTACGCAACTCAACTTAGTAGCGACTTAAGGAATCAACGGTCCAGCTTAACTCGGCAGAGAAAAACAACGGCAACAGGCTTCCGCGACTTAAACATGCGCATCCCAGATCAGCGACCTAAAGAACTCAACGGTAGAGATTAACTCACGGAAGATTCAACGGCATCCAGCTGTAGCGACTTAAAGATAAGTCCTTGCGACTTAAGGATCATAACTTCGCGACCTAAGATCATAGCATCTTTACGCGACTTAAGAAGATCAATGGCAGAGATTAACTCGTCAGAAGATTCAACAGTATCCAGAGCTTTGCGACCTAAAACAAAAGCGGCATCAGAAACTTCACGACCTAAGCCTTGCGACCTAACTCCTGACTCGTTAGGTCGTTTACGACCTAATACTTCACCAATTTGTTTTGCCTTTCCTCTGGGTGACTCGTTAGGTCGGTTTGACGACTTATCATTTGTTGTTCCTGTAGCTTTAGGTCGTGGCCCAGCACCTCCCTTAGGTCGTAGCTCAGCACTTCCTAGTCTGTTAGGTTGTAACATGGGATCTTTGGAACTGGTAGGTCGCATACGACCTAGAACTTCAACTTTTAGTGACTCTTTACCAGAACCTAGTTCATTAGCCTCCTCCTTAGGTCGTAACCATCTTACCAACATGTTAGGTCATACACGACCTATGACTTCTTCTTCCTGGGCTGCATCATCCTCCCCAGGTTGAGAAAAATTCGACCTCGAGTTTGGACTCTCTTCCTCCATAACAAATTCATCCCCGTGATACGGTACGAGATGTTTGACATTGAACACGTCGGACGTATACACATCATCTGGTAGCTTCAATTTGTAAGCATTTTCATTGATTCGCTTCACAACTTCCACCGGACCTATTTTCCGTGCTTTCAATTTATTGTAAGCACCTACCGGAAAACGATCTTTTGTTAACACTGTATAAACCAAATCACCTTCCTGAAATTTAACACTCCTTCGTTTCAAATCTGCAGATTGTTTATACTTCTCATTTGCTTTCTCTAATCGTTCTTGAACGATTTTATGACATTCCGTCAGCCCTTCAACAAAATCAGCAGCTTTCTTAACTGTCTTCTTTGATTGTGGCACTACCGTTAAATCCAACGGTCCCTTCGGCAAACTCGAATATACTATCTGAAATGGACTGAACCCAGTACTTCGATTCATAGCATGATTATGAGCAAATTCTGCCTGGCATAACTTCACATCCCAACTCTTCAGATTATCTTGAACAAGACACCTCAGTAAGTTTCCCAATGATCTGTTCACCACCTCAGTCTGTCCATCAGTTTGTGGATGATAAGCACTACTAAACTTCAGCTTCGTTCCCACCATCTTCCACAAACTTAACCAAAAGTGACTCAGAAATCGAGTATCTCTATCCGACACAATAGATTCTGGCAATCCATGAAGTCGATAGATCTCCTTAAAAAACAATTGAGCAACATGAATAGCATCCGCCGTCTTCTTACAAGCAATAAAGTGTGCCATTTTCGAGAATCGATCAACCACCACATAAATGGAATCATTACCACGCTGCGTTCTCGGCAACCCCAACACAAAGTCCATACTCACATCAACCCATGGTTTAGTTGGTACCGGTAACGGCATATATAACCCCGCATTAGTAGCAGTTCCTTTCGAAACCTGACAAATATGACAACGCTCCACAAACCTCTCTACCTCTTTCCTCATTGATGGCCAAAAGTAGGATTGTGAAATCAACTGTAAGGTACGGTCTCTCCCAACATGTCCCTCTTCGTGTAACTCCTTGATAATCTTCATTCTCAGACTACCCTCCGGTATGCACAATCGACTTACTTTAAAAAGAAAACCATCTACCATCAAAAACTCATCCGTCTTTCCCTCCTTAACTTGATCAACAAACTTCATGAAGTAAGGATCTTCAACAAATAGTTCCGGCAACATTCCAAACCCCGTCACTTTAACTTTCAGCGTAGTCAACAAATGACTCCTCCTACTCAAAGCATCAGCCACTCGATTCGTCACCCCTGACTTGTGTTTAACAACGAAAGTAAACTGTTGTAGATATGCAATCCACGATGCATGTCTCGCTGAAATCTTGTCTTGCCCTTGTAAATGCTTCAATGCTTCATGATCAGTATACAGAACAAACTCTTTCTGAAATAGATAATGTCTCCAGTGTTTAATAGATTGTACTACAACATAGAATTCCACATCGTATGTACTGTATCTCATCTTCGCTCCTGACAACTTCTCACTGAAATATGCAATTGGACGTCCCCTCTGACTCAGCACTCCTCCAATCCCAACCTTGGATGCATCAGTATGTAGTTCAAACACTAACTGAAAATCAGGTAGCACTAGAATTGGTGCAGACGTCAGCAATTCCTTGATCTTCCCAAAAGCACTCCCTGCTTCCGCTGTCCATGCAAACTGTTTACCTTTCATGCAATCTGTAACAGGTGCCATCACACTACTAAAGTGTGGTATAAACCTTCGATAGAATGGAGCCAACCCATGAAAACTACGAACTTCCGTTATCGTCTTGGGCCACGGCCAATCTCTGATTGCCTCAACTTTACTTTGGTCCACCTGTATTCCTTTCTCTGAAACAACATACCCCAGAAATAAAACACTGTGCGTCATGAACACGCATTTCTTCGTAGCAGCATAAAATTGTTCTTGTCTCAGTACCATCAGCACTTCTCTAAGATGATTCAGATGTTCCTCTGGACTCTCACTGTAAATCAGAATATCATCAAAATACACCACCACAAATTTCCCAATGAACGGTCGAAAAATCTGATTCATCACCCTCATAAATGTACTCGGTGCATTGGATAAACCAAATGGCATGACCAACCATTCGTATAGACCCAACCTGGTTTTAAAAGCAGTTTTCCACTCATCGCCTGGTCTGATACGAATTTGATGATATCCGCTCTTCAAATCAATCTTCGAAAATATAGTAGCTCCGCTTATTTGATCTAGCAAGTCATCCAACCTCGGCATTGGAAATCTATATCTCACAGTAATCTTATTTAATGCTCGACTGTCAGTGCACATCCTCCATGTTCCATCCTTTTTGGGTACCAATAAAGCTGGTACAGCACAAGGACTTAAACTCTCCTGCACACGCCCCTGTTCAAGCAATTCTTCCACTTGCCTCCGCAACTCTTCATGTTCCTTCGGACTCATTCGATAACGTGGTCTGTGTGGCAATACAGCACCTGGAACAAGATCTATCTGATGTTGTATATCCCTCAACGGTGGCAACTCCGTTGGTAACTTCTCTGGAAATACATCGTCAAATTCTTTCAAAACTGGTTTAACTTCTTCTAGAATCTCAACCTCTTCACTGCTTTCTCGTCCAATTAACAAGAATACTTCCGGCTCTTCCTCAACCTCCTTAACAAACTCTTTCAAAGATAATAAAGTTTTCAGCTCTTCAATCTCCTCCAGTTTGTTTTCTTCCTGCTGGCGTTTCTTCAGAACCAGAGTAATCTTTGTACCTTCGAACATGAAACTGTAACTGTTGGTCCGCCCGTCATGCTGCACAGCTCGATCATACTGCCACGGTCTCCCTAGCAACAAATGACAAACGTCCATATCTACGACATCACACCAGATTTCATCTTTGTATTTCTTCCCAATTGAAAATTTCACACAAGCTCTACGTCCAACCTTCACTTCACCACCCTTCCTCAACTAAGCTAACTTGTACGGTTTAGGATGTTTCTCGGTTTTCAACTCCAACTTCTTCACCGCTTCTGTAGAGATAATGTTATCACAACTCCCAGCACCAATAACAAATTTACAAACTCTTCCCAGAATAGTGCATGTAGATTGAAAGATATTGTTCCTCAACCAACTACTTTCCTCCTCTTGCTTTGGTGTTAAACAACTTCTCCTCATCATCAATGCGTACCCGTCATCTCCCGACAGTAAGTCTTCCTCCTCAACTGGTAAAGAATTAGAGCATTCAGCTTCTTCATCCTCATCCTCAACTTCTGCAATCATGGTTCTCTTCTTTGGCTTTGGACACTCACTGCTTTTATGACCCAATTCCTGACAATTGTAACATTTGAAACCATTGTTAACTCTTGTCTTCTCAACCTCCTTCACCACTGGTTTACTGATAGGTTTAGAAACATTAGAACTCCCACCAACACCTTTCACTTGATTGTTAGAATTAGTATACACACCACTTCCTCGTCGTCCCTGTTTCTCCCAAGCCAACGCTTTCTGATGTGCTTCCGCTACAGATCTTGGATCGAACATATTAACCATATCCTGGATCTGCATTCTCAATCCCCCAATGAATCTAGATGTCAGCTGCTCTTCTGTTTCCATAATATCATTCCTTGCAATAAGTTGATAGAATTCATCAGCATAGTCATTAACTGTCTTTGTGCCCTGCCTCAAGTTTTGCAAACGTTGATACATCAAAGATTGATAATTGTAAGGTAAGAACGTTGCTTTCATCAATTTCTTCATCTTTTCCCAAGATTCAACTTTTGACTTTCCCATCCGATCACGTGTAAGTTTGGTCTGCTGCCACCATGCCAAAGCTCTACCCCTCAGCCTCGTAGCAACCAACTTCACTCTACGATGTTCTGGAACTTCTTTGAAGTCAAAAATCTCCTCAACATTAGCCACCCAATCTAGAAACTCCTCTGCTTGCATACCACCTTTGAATTCAAGAATTTCAGTCTTCATCCCCGACTCCCACTTGTGATCATACTCAGAGTAATTTCTTCCTTGTCCTCGTCCTTGTCCTTGAACACTACCACCGTCATACTCCTCTTCAAAATCAGATGTATATCGTTGTCTATCTCGTCCACCCACATCTCTACTACCATTACGTCTTCCACCATCATCCCTTCTATCAACGTTCCTCCGTTCACGATCATTCACGTTCCTCCCACGTCCTTGATCATTTTCAACACTTCTGTCTTGATTGGAATGTGGCGAGACTCTGCTACCCCCATGGTTAGATTCTGGTGAAACCCTTCTCCGATTTTGATTCATCTCCGTCATAAGCTTCTCTAACCGGCCAATTCCTTCGTTAAGCTTTTCACTAAAATTCTCATTGATTCTTTGCTCCATCTCATCAGCCTCTTCTCTTCGATACAAAGCTTCTACGTTTTGGTGGCGATTAGCTCTTCTTGGCGGCATACTTGAAAACTTCACAAATTCTTCAACACTTCAAATTCAAACACTTTCCGGATTTTGATCCAAAATGAAACGGATCGAAAACTTCCACTTTGTAGCAAATCGCGATGAACACGATGGACAAAGTTTCGGCCTCCAATGCAAATCCGAACTTCAATCTTCAAATCAATGCACGACCCAATTCTTCAAACTCTCGGCCGTGAATAATGAAACTTCAAATCTTCAAAATGAATAGGCTCCAAGTCTCGATCTAACTATGATTGGTTAGAACAAGCTCTGATACCAAATGATGCAGCGGATATTACAAAAACAATGTAGATCGTTGAAAGTAGCAGTCGATGGATTAATGAATGCTGAAATGCTCGAATTCGTTGATCCGAAGATACCGAACTCTAGCTATCCCGAACTCGTTGATCGCGCACGATACTGGGTTCAAAGATCTTCAATTCTTCAAGCGTTGATCAAGCGCACTTGATTCCGCGAATCGGCTTCTACAATCGTTGAATCGAGCGCACTCGATTATCCGAAAGAGGAGATAGGAGATTACACTCAACTACCAATTTGGAATGAAAGCACAAAGCAATCAAAAGAGAATTTTATTCAATATTCAACAACCATTACAAATGACTCACACTTGCTATTTATAGCTTTACAACTCAACACGCAAAAACTTCAAAAAAATACAAGTACTTAGGTCGGAAACGACCTACGACCTAGAATGGTGCGACCTAGAACAGGCGCGACTTAGCATAGGTCGGCAGCGACCTAACAACAAATAGTTACAACTCGTTACAACCTTCAGCAACTTAACAACTTAGACAAAATACAAACAGACCAATCACTTAAGTCGTTGCCGACTTAACAATGCTACGCAACTCAACTTAGTAGCGACTTAAGGAATCAACAGTCCAGCTTAACTCGGCAGAGAAAAACAACGGCAACAGGCTTCCGCGACTTAAACATGCGCATCCCAGATCAGCGACCTAAAGAACTCAACGGTAGAGATTAACTCGCAGAAGATTCAACGGCATCCAGCTGTAGCGACTTAAAGATAAGTCCTTGCGACTTAAGGATCATAACTTCGCGACCTAAGATCATAGCATCTTTACGCGACTTAAGAAGATCAACGGCAGAGATTAACTCGTCAGAAGATTCAACAGTATCCAGAGCTTTGCGACCTAAAACAAAAGCGGCATCAGAAACTTCACGACCTAAGCCTTGCGACCTAACTCCTGACTCGTTAGGTCGTTTACGACCTAATACTTCACCAATTTGTTTTGCCTTTCCTCTGGGTGACTCGTTAGGTCGGTTTGACGACTTATCATTTGTTGTTCCTGTAGCTTTAGGTCGTGGCCCAGCACCTCCCTTAGGTCGTAGCTCAGCACTTCCTAGTCTGTTAGGTCGTAACATGGGATCTTTGGAACTGGTAGGTCGCATACGACCTAGAACTTCAACTTTTAGTGACTCTTTACCAGAACCTAGTTCATTAGCCTCCTCCTTAGGTCGTAACCATATTACCAACATGTTAGGTCGTACACGACCTATGACTTCTTCTTCCTGGGCTGCATCATCCTCCCCAGGTTGAGAAAAATTCGACCTCGAATTTGGACTCTCTTCCTCCATAACAAATTCATCCCCGTGATACGGTACGAGATGTTTGACATTGAACACGTCGGACGTATACACATCATCTGGTAGCTTCAATTTGTAAGCATTTTCATTGATTCGCTTCACAACTTCCACCGGACCTATTTTCCGTGCTTTCAATTTATTGTAAGCGCCTACCGGAAAACGATCTTTTGTTAACACTGTATAAACCAAATCACCTTCCTGAAATTTAACACTCCTTCGTTTCAAATCTGCAGATTGTTTATACTTCTCATTTGCTTTCTCTAATCGTTCTTGAACGATTTTATGACATTCCGTCAGCCCTTCAACAAAATCAGCAGCTTTCTTAACTGTCTTCTTTGATTGTGGCACTACCGTTAAATCCAACGGTCCCTTCGGCAAACTCGAATATACTATCTGAAATGGACTGAACCCAGTACTTCGATTCATAGCATGATTATGAGCAAATTCTGCCTGGCATAACTTCACATCCCAACTCTTCAGATTATCTTGAACAAGACACCTCAGTAAGTTTCCCAATGATCTGTTCACCACCTCAGTCTGTCCATCAGTTTGTGGATGATAAGCACTACTAAACTTCAGCTTCGTTCCCACCATCTTCCACAAACTTAACCAAAAGTGACTCAGAAATCGAGTATCTCTATCCGACACAATAGATTCTGGCAATCCATGAAGTCGATAGATCTCCTTAAAAAACAATTGAGCAACATGAATAGCATCCGCCGTCTTCATACAAGCAATAAAGTGTGCCATTTTCGAGAATCGATCAACCACCACATAAATGGAATCATTACCACGCTGCGTTCTCGGCAACCCCAACACAAAGTCCATACTCACATCAACCCATGGTTTAGTTGGTACCGGTAACGGCATATATAACCCCGCATTAGTAGCAGTTCCTTTCGAAACCTGACAAATATGACAACGCTCCACAAACCTCTCTACCTCTTTCCTCATTGATGGCCAAAAGTAGGATTGTGAAATCAACTGTAAGGTACGGTCTCTCCCAACATGTCCCTCTTCGTGTAACTCCTTGATAATCTTCATTCTCAGACTACCCTCCGGTATGCACAATCGACTTACTTTAAAAAGAAAACCATCTACCATCAAAAACTCATCCGTCTTTCCCTCCTTAACTTGATCAACAAACTTCATGAAGTAAGGATCTTCAACAAATAGTTCCGGCAACATTCCAAACCCCGTCACTTTAACTTTCAGCGTAGTCAACAAATGACTCCTCCTACTCAAAGCATCAGCCACTCGATTCGTCACCCCTGACTTGTGTTTAACAACGAAAGTAAACTGTTGTAGATATGCAATCCACGATGCATGTCTCGCTGAAATCTTGTCTTGCCCTTGTAAATGCTTCAATGCTTCATGATCAGTATACAGAACAAACTCTTTCTGAAATAGATAATGTCTCCAGTGTTTAATAGATTGTACTACAACATAGAATTCCACATCGTATGTACTGTATCTCATCTTCGCTCCTGACAACTTCTCACTGAAATATGCAATTGGACGTCCCCTCTGACTCAGCACTCCTCCAATCCCAACCTTGGATGCATCAGTATGTAGTTCAAACACTAACTGAAAATCAGGTAGCACTAGAATTGGTGCAGACGTCAGCAATTCCTTGATCTTCCCAAAAGCACTCCCTGCTTCCGCTGTCCATGCAAACTGTTTACCTTTCATGCAATCTGTAACAGGTGCCATCACACTACTAAAGTGTGGTATAAACCTTCGATAGAATGGAGCCAACCCATGAAAACTACGAACTTCCGTTATCGTCTTGGGCCACGGCCAATCTCTGATTGCCTCAACTTTACTTTGGTCCACCTGTATTCCTTTCTCTGAAACAACATACCCCAGAAATAAAACACTGTGCGTCATGAACACGCATTTCTTCGTAGCAGCATAAAATTGTTCTTGTCTCAGTACCATCATCACTTCTCTAAGATGATTCAGATGTTCCTCTGGACTCCCACTGTAAATCAGAATATCATCAAAATACACCACCACAAATTTCCCAATGAACGGTCGAAAAATCTGATTCATCACCCTCATAAATGTACTCGGTGCATTGGATAAACCAAATGGCATGACCAACCATTCGTATAGACCCTCCCTGGTTTTAAAAGCAGTTTTCCACTCATCGCCTGGTCTGATACGAATTTGATGATATCCGCTCTTCAAATCAATCTTCGAAAATATAGTAGCTCCGCTTATTTGATCTAACAAGTCATCCAACCTCGGCATTGGAAATCTATATCTCACAGTAATCTTATTTAATGCTCGACTGTCAGTGCACATCCTCCATGTTCCATCCTTTTTGGGTACCAATAAAGCTGGTACAGCACAAGGACTTAAACTCTCCTGCACACGCCCCTGTTCAAGCAATTCTTCCACTTGCCTCCGCAACTCTTCATGTTCCTTCGGACTCATTCGATAACGTGGTCTGTGTGGCAATACAGCACCTGGAACAAGATCTATCTGATGTTGTATATCCCTCAACGGTGGCAACTCCGTTGGTAACTTCTCTGGAAATACATCGTCAAATTCTTTCAAAACTGGTTTAACTTCTTCTAGAATCTCAACCTCTTCACTGCTTTCTCGTCCAATTAACAAGAATACTTCCGGCTCTTCCTCAACCTCCTTAACAAACTCTTTCAAAGATAATAAAGTTTTCAGCTCTTCAATCTCCTCCAGTTTGTTTTCTTCCTGCTGGCGTTTCTTCGGAACCAGAGTAATCTTTGTACCTTCGAACATGAAACTGTAACTGTTGGTCCGCCCGTCATGCTGCACAGCTCGATCATACTGCCACGGTCTCCCTAGCAACAAATGACAAACGTCCATATCTACGACATCACACCAGATTTCATCTTTGTATTTCTTCCCAATTGAAAATTTCACACAAGCTCTACGTCCAACCTTCACTTCACCACCCTTCCTCAACTAAGCTAACTTGTACGGTTTAGGATGTTTCTCGGTTTTCAACTCCAACTTCTTCACCGCTTCTGTAGAGATAATGTTATCACAACTCCCAGCACCAATAACAAATTTACAAACTCTTCCCAGAATAGTGCATGTAGATTGAAAGATATTGTTCCTCAACCAACTACTTTCCTCCTCTTGCTTTGGTGTTAAACAACTTCTCCTCATCATCAATGCATACCCGTCATCTCCCGACAGTAAGTCTTCCTCCTCAACTGGTAAAGAATTAGAGCATTCAGCTTCTTCATCCTCATCCTCAACTTCTGCAATCATGGTTCTCTTCTTTGGCTTTGGACACTCACTGCTTTTATGACCCAATTCCTGACAATTGTAACATTTGAAACCATTGTTAACTCTTGTCTTCTCAACCTCCTTCACCACTGGTTTACTGATAGGTTTAGAAACATTAGAACTCCCACCAACACCTTTCACTTGATTGTTAGAATTAGTATACACACCACTTCCTCGTCGTCCCTGTTTCTCCCAAGCCAACGCTTTCTGATGTGCTTCCGCTACAGATCTTGGATCGAACATATTAACCATATCCTGGATCTGCATTCTCAATCCCCCAATGAATCTAGATGTCAGCTGCTCTTCTGTTTCCATAATATCATTCCTTGCAATAAGTTGATAGAATTCATCAGCATAGTCATTAACTGTCTTTGTGCCCTGCCTCAAGTTTTGCAAACGTTGATACATCAAAGATTGATAATTGTAAGGTAAGAACGTTGCTTTCATCAATTTCTTCATCTTTTCCCAAGATTCAACTTTTGACTTTCCCATCCGATCACGTGTAAGTTTGGTCTGCTGCCACCATGCCAAAGCTCTACCCCTCAGCCTCGTAGCAACCAACTTCACTCTACGATGTTCTGGAACTTCTTTGAAGTCAAAAATCTCCTCAACATTAGCCACCCAATCTAGAAACTCCTCTGCTTGCATACCACCTTTGAATTCAGGAATTTCAGTCTTCATCCCCGACTCCCACTTGTGATCATACTCAGAGTAATTTCTTCCTTGTCCTCGTCCTTGTCCTTGAACACTACCACCGTCATACTCCTCTTCAAAATCAGATGTATATCGTTGTCTATCTCGTCCACCCACATCTCTACTACCATTACGTCTTCCACCATCATCCCTTCTATCAACGTTCCTCCGTTCACGATCATTCACGTTCCTCCCACGTCCTTGATCATTTTCAACACTTCTGTCTTGATTGGAATGTGGCGAGACTCTGCTACCCCCATGGTTAGATTCTGGTGAAACCCTTCTCCGATTTTGATTCATCTCCGTCATAAGCTTCTCTAACCGGCCAATTCCTTCGTTAAGCTTTTCACTAAAATTCTCATTGATTCTTTGCTCCATCTCATCAGCCTCTTCTCTTCGATACAAAGCTTCTAAGTTTTGGTGGCGATTAGCTCTTCTTGGCGGCATACTTGAAAACTTCACAAATTCTTCAACACTTCAAATTCAAACACTTTTCGGATTTTGATCCAAAATGAAACGGATCGAAAACTTCCACTTTGTAGCAAATCGCGATGAACACGATGGACAAAGTTTCGGCCTCCAATGCAAATCCGAACTTCAATCTTCAAATCAATGCACGACCCAATTCTTCAAACTCTCGGCCGTGAATAATGAAACTTCAAATCTTCAAAATGAATAGGCTCCAAGTCTCGATCTAACTATGATTGGTTAGAACAAGCTCTGATACCAAATGACGCAGCGGATATTACAAAAACAATGTAGATCGTTGAAAGTAGCAGTCGATGGATTGATGAATGCTGAAATGCTCGAATTCGTTGATCCGAAGATACCGAACTCTAGCTATCCCGAACTCGTTGATCGCGCACGATACCGGGTTCAAAGATCTTCAATTCTTCAAGCGTTGATCAAGCGCACTTGATTCCGCGAATCGGCTTCTACAATCGTTGAATCGAGCGCACTCGATTATCCGAAAGAGGAGATAGGAGATTACACTCAACTACCAATTTGGAATGAAAGCACAAAGCAATCAAAAGAGAATTTTATTCAATATTCAACAACCATTACAAATGACTCACACTTGCTATTTATAGCTTTACAACTCAACACGCAAAAACTTCAAAAAAATACAAGTACTTAGGTCGGAAACGACCTACGACCTAGAATGGTGCGACCTAGAACAGGCGCGACTTAGCATAGGTCGGCAGCGACCTAACAACAAATAGTTACAACTCGTTACAACCTTCAGCGACTTAACAACTTAGACAAAATACAAACAGACCAATCACTTAAGTCGTTGCCGACTTAACAATGCTACGCAACTCAACTTAGTAGCGACTTAAGGAATCAACGGTCCAGCTTAACTCGGCAGAGAAAAACAACGGCAACAGGCTTCCGCGACTTAAACATGCGCATCCCAGATCAGCGACCTAAAGAACTCAACGGTAGAGATTAACTCGCGGAAGATTCAACGGCATCCAGCTGTAGCGACTTAAAGATAAGTCCTTGCGACTTAAGGATCATAACTTCGCGACCTAAGATCATAGCATCTTTACGCGACTTAAGAAGATCAACGGCAGAGATTAACTCGTCAGAAGATTCAACGGTATCCAGAGCTTTGCGACCTAAAACAAAAGCGGCATCAGAAACTTCACGACCTAAGCCTTACGACCTAACTCCTGACTCGTTAGGTCGTTTACGACCTAATACTTCACCAATTTGTTTTGCCTTTCCTCTGGGTGACTCGTTAGGTCAGTTTGACGACTTATCATTTGTTGTTCCTATAGCTTTAGGTCGTGGCCCAGCACCTCCCTTAGGTCGTAGCTCAGCACTTCCTAGTCTGTTAGGTCGTAACATGGGATCTTTGGAACTGGTAGGTCGCATACGACCTAGAACTTCAACTTTTAGTGACTCTTTACCAGAACCTAGTTCATTAGCCTCCTCCTTAGGTCGTAACCATCTTACCAACATGTTAGGTCGTACACGACCTATGACTTCTTCTTCCTGGGCTGCATCACATTTAGTATCAGAGCCTTGGTTTTCAAAGTATTCTTAATCTGATTTTTGAAAAAGTTTCAATGGCAATTTTTGATAATAGTTTTAGTATTATTTTCAAAAAGATAATTTTCAAAATCATCAGAATGTTGTTTCATAAATTTTCATCTATTCATCATATAAATTCACATGATCTTTTGGAAAGGTATAAATTGTAGGAACATATGTGTTACATGGCTTGATGAACATACATTGATGATCAAACTCTACAGATCACAAAGGACAAATGGATATTGGATATGGATGTTCAAGATACATGAATGCGAATTTTGAGATTTTGAAAGTTATAGTTTTCAAAGATAGTGGATCGGTAAATTTTGGAGACAACTCTAAGGGATATGTGATTGGCATTGACAATATCGGTAATTCTTAAACTCCTACTATTTCTAATGTTTTGTTACTTAGGAATTTAAAGCATAATCTATTGAGTATTAGTCAACTGTATGATAAGGGTTTCAAATTAAATTAGTAAAAGATAAATGTCATATTAAAGATAATGATTCAACCATTATCTTTGAAGGATTTAGGAAACGAAACATCTATATATTAAGTATGAAAGTCTCAAATGATAACTTGTGTCTTTTGGCTGAATCAAGTGGCCTTTGGATTTGACATAAAAGATTTGGTCATTTGAATTTCAAATTAATATCTAAAATTGTTAAAAATAATCTAGTTAGAGGTCTTCCCAAAATGAATTTTAAAGTTAATAATTTATGCAATGCATGTCAATTAGGAAAACTTAGAAAAAGTTCTTTTAAATCATGATTTCTACCTTTCAACTCCTTGAACTTCTTCACTTAGATCTTTTCGGTCCCTCAAAGATACAATATATAAATCACAGTAGATATGTATTTTTAATCGTAGATGATTATTCTAGGTTTACCTGGATGATTTTCTTGGAACTT
Organism: Allium fistulosum; assembly: GCA_030737815.1. NCBI lineage: Eukaryota > Viridiplantae > Streptophyta > Magnoliopsida > Asparagales > Amaryllidaceae > Allium > Allium fistulosum. The sequence continues at coordinate 1,106,901,364 of CM060907.1, forward strand.
AAATGTGATGCTTTTGAAATGTTTAAAATCATTGTTGAACGAATTTTAAATCAAATGACTAGTAAAATTAAAACTATTCGGAGTGATCATGGTGGAGAATTCTAAAATGAAAATTTTGAGAATTTCTGTAATAAGAAAGGTCTAACTCATAATTTTTCATTTCCATGAACACTACAACAAAACAGAGTGATAGAACGTAAAAATAGGACGATTCAAGAGTGCTTAGAACTAAGCTAAATGACAGTAATTTGCCTAAAATATTTTGGGCTGAAGCAGTTGGTACTGCATGTTATATATTAAATAGAATTTTAATAAGACCATTAACTAAGAAAATACCATATGGATTATTCTTTTATAAAAATCCTAAAGTATCCTACTTTAGAATTTTTGGTAGCAAATGCTTTATTTTAAATACTAAAGATAATTTGGATAAATTTAATTCTAAATCAGATAAAGGAATCTTTATTGGATATTCAAATAGAAGTAAAGTTTATAGAATTTTAAATACTAGAACTAATACTATTGAAGAGACTTTACATGTCTCATTTGATGAAAATTTTAAAGTTTATATCCAAATATTGATGTAGAAAAAAACATAACCAAATGAAACTTGTAATAATGAGATTACGGAAAACGAAAATAATAATAATTAAGAAAATTCACATCCAAATAAAGAACAAAATACTTGAAAGATCATCCTATAGAAAGTATACTTGGAAATACCGAATCTATTTTTAAAACTAGAAATCAGCCAAATAAAATGAGTAATGTTGCTTTTATTTCAACTATTGAACCTAAAATCCAAAGGAAGCATCAATTGATGGGTCATGGATTCTTTTTATGCAAGAGGAATTTAATCAATTACAAGAAATGATGTATGGGAATCAGTCCCAAGGCCTCAGAATAAATCCATAATAGGTACTAAATGGGTATACAGAAACAAAATGAATGAATAAGGAGAGATTGTGAGAAACAAAGCTCGATTAGTTGCATAAGGTTATTATCAATAAGAAGGAATAGATTTTGATGAAACTTCTGCACCCATAGCAAGATTAGAAGCTAAACAAATTTCACTTGCTTTCGCTAATCATAATAATTTTAAGTTATGTCAAATGGATGTTAAAAGTGTGTTTTTAAATGGACTTATTAAAGAAGATGTATATGTAGAACAACCTCACTTTTTAAAGACACAAAACTACCTAATCATGTTTACAAATCAAAGAAGGCTCCGTATGATCTAAAATAGGCTCCAAGAGCTTGGTATGACAGGCTTAAATCCAATTTATAAAAATCAAAATTTGAAATAGGCAAAGTAGATAGCACACTTTTTATTAAAAGAGATAAAAATGATATTTGATTAATATAAATAAATGTAAATGATATCATTTTTGGATCTACCAACGATAAACTAAATAAAGAATTCTTGGAAATAACAACTAAGGAATTAGAAATGAGTCATAAGGGAGAACTAAATTATTTTCTAGCATTACAAATAAAACAACTAAGTAATAGCATTTTTATTAGTCAAGAAAAATATGCTAAAGATTTAGTTAAGAAATTGGTTTGTCAAATACCAATGGTAAACCAACTCCCATGGCAATTAATGAAAAATTAAATAAAGAAGAAAATTCAAAAGATGTAGATCAAAAATTATATAAAGGAATGATTGGATCTGTAAAGACCCACTATTTTGGACCATTCAAATCGACAATCAATCCACACATGCCGGACTTGAATAATTCAAAACAATAGATTGTAAATATAATTTGGCAAAACTCAAAATATGCAGTAAATAAATTACAGATCACAGACACAGAGTAACATAAAAATGCAGCGGAAGCAAAGAGATAGTAGTTCATGAAGCTACTATATATATACATCAGAGTTAAATAAGATACAACAGAAGTAATAAGATACAACAGAAGTCTCAATACGATAATCGAATACAAATCTGAATACATCATTGGAATCAACTGGATAACTGAAAGTGAAAAGATAGCTGGATCTCCAAGAAAAGCTCCAACTCCAAAGATGAGTCTCGAATGTTGTATCACTCAATCTGACCCGAGCGTAAAGCAAAACACAAAACACTCGAGTCGGGACATACATACTTATACAATGTAAACAAACTCAAGTGAACTGTAATATAAAGGTACAAGTAACTTAAAGAATGCTTGGGATCGCCTATTCTTTAAGGATCCGTTAAACTATCTACTATGTAGTAATATTCGCTATTATAATAATGTCTATAATAAAATAATCTTACTTTTAAATAGCATTAAGGCTTTACATTTTCCACCTTAACACGTAATAGTCCCAGTAGTCTATCCAGTATTAGCATACTCCCAGATCGGGGGCTACCCTCAAAACTCCACAGGCTACGGCACAAATCCAAACTCGTCGTAAAGCTCGATATGGTAGGTGACACAGCACAACTAGGCAATGCCAGGGTAGATATACCAATTACGCATCCGGGCTGGTGGAAACGCATAGCAGCCACTACCGCCCACCTCGGAACACACTCCTAATCAAAATTGAAGGGTGGCCACCAAATCAATCACAAAGTAATAGAATGGTATCGAAGAAATATGTCCGATCAGAGGTGCTACCTCATTGGCCCGTCAATCGCTCCTGTTTTAGCCACCTTATGCCAACTCACGGGATTCGGGTCCACGTATATACCTCAATAGGAATCGTCGCCACCATCCAACTTCATTCTGGAATTTCCACCGCGTATACGGTTGTTAAAGTGGTTTTCGGAGTTGGCAGAGAGTATGACAACTTCCAATCCCGGTCTCTATAACAACCCAACGTTATTATAACCCATGGATATTTATTTCAAAACATTTCTATTCCAAAACCATTTAAATCAAATACCATTACTTTCCAAAATAATATCCATTCAAAACTAAATACTATCTTATTTCATTTCAAAACCAAATCAATATATTATTTAAATAAAACCCAAATTTCCAAATCACTGAATATTCCTTTAAATTTATTTAACTTGAAAATATTCCTTTAAATCATCTTAAACCAAACCACTTTATAAGGTCACATTCTTAAATCTTAAATTCCAATAAGCTTCAAGCTAATATATTTAAAAACAATTCTTAATTAAATACTATTTCAACTAAATTAATTTTCAGACCATTTAAAAGAAAAGTCATTATACTTACAAATCAAATATTCAATTTCCAAAAATTTAGCCTTTTCTAAGTTCATTTATTCACCTAAATACTTTAAAACATTGAAATTTCAGCTTTCGCATCACTTAGAAAAATGCTATGGTAAGTTATATTTGAAACAATTCATTTCAAAAACAGCATTCATAAACTGCTGTAGTAGTTCAGTTTCATTTGAAAACTAGTTCAGTTCAGAAAAAGACAGCATTTACAAAACTGCTGTAGTAGATCAGGGTTGAATTTGAAAATTTTGTTCAATTCAGCAAACTGCAGCACTTATCAAGTGCTACTGTAGCTCTTTTATTAGTTCCATATTTTAGTTTTTAATTCAGCAACCACATCACTTACCAAATGCTGCAGTAGCCCTTAGTCAATTTAGTCTTTAGTTCATTTGCATCAACTACAGCACTTACAAAGTGCTGCAGTATCCTTTACTTCAGATTTTAAGTTAGTTTCAAAAATGATAGCATTTCTGAAGTGCTATTAATTCAATTTCCAGATTTATAATAAAATTTCAGAAACAATTAAACTTCAATTTTAACTATTTTAACTTATAAAAATCATATTTTTCCACTTCAAAAATGTTCATTTAAATACCCTTTAACTTATGATTTTATAAAGAAAATTTTTACAATAAAATCACATTTTCCAATAATTTCAATTATTAAATTCAAGTGTACCATTTTCCCATTCTTTGCATTTTTTTTCAATTAACATAATACTTAAATTTAAATTACCATTTCATAAATAAAACTTAATCTCCATTTTTATTTGATTAACTTAAACTTTCATTTTTAAACCAAATCATAAATTTCCAAATTAAGTTATATTCAAATTCCAATTTTTCCATTTATTTATTTCACATTTTAACTTGTAGAAAAAAATCACTAACACTTTATAAAAATCATTTTTAATTAAATTTAAATCAAAATATCATAATTTACAATTTAAAATACTTAAAAATTTCCAGAAGAATATATAAAATAACCACGGGTATGTATAATATTTTCTAACCTAGGTCAAGGGATACGGATAATATATCATTTCAATCCGTAATTTACAAAGAAAAATCCGGGTTCTATCATTTCAAACCCGCAATCCCAAGTTAAATAAAATTAATAAATAAAAATCGCTCAGGCCTATCATTTCAGCCCATAACGATTTTTCCCTATTCTAAAGTCCGTTCGGGTATGTATCATTTCAACCCATAGTGATAGGGAACTTGCAGTGATGATAAGCAGGAAATAAATAATAGTATACAAATAATATTATAACAGATGATATAACAAGCATATAAACAGTATTTAACATCATATAAATATATCACAGGCATGTATGAACATAACACATTATTTTATACAATTAACTTGTCATCAATTCACAATAATAAAAGTACGTATGTCTAGAGTGAATAACTCACCTTTTAAAAGCTAGAATTGAAATTCAAACCCAAATCTAAACTCCGCAAAGCTCGAAAAGGCACGAAAAAGCACGACTATATTCTTTTGAGTGGATGAAGAGTCGGATCCAAATCTTGTATACAAACAATTATACAAACATAAGTGTATAATTCAACATACAGGATTATGAATCAAACAATGAACAATATGGATCAAAGGGACATAACCTTTTGATAAAACAAAGCAAGATGCATACTTCAGTGAAAAGAAAGCCCAAAATCCACATCTTGTACATAACAAAATAAAGCAAACAAATATCCCAAACATAAGAACATGATTCAATACAAAGAATAGAGATTACAACGATGAAAAGATAGGAAATAAAATGACATAACCTTGATAACTCAAAGCAAGGTGATCAATACATGGCTTGGTTTGGTCAAAGTTTTGGTGATGTTGTCCTCATGGTGGTCACGGCCTTGGATAGTGGTAAGGAGGAGGGTGATGGTCGGTCATGGTGATGTGGTGGAGATGGTGAGGTCGGCAATAGCATGGAGGCCAAGCCTATCTTGAAGGCAAAAGAGAAAAACAAAGAAATATGGAAGAAGAAAGCAAGGAGAAGCCATGTAATAACTTTCTGAAAATTTTTTTCTTTCTTTGGAACGCAAATGAAATGAGAAACAAATTTTGTACGTGATTCACAAAGTGATGGCGGCTAGGGTTACAAAATTTGAACGGCTAAAGATGTGTAGATGAGTGGTTAGGAAATTAAAAAGGCACAATTTAAGGCGAAAGAATCTTGTAATTAATTTATTCATAAATGCAAATGAAAATGAGGAGTTTTGAAATGAGAAATAAATCTTCTTGTACATGATTTGCAAATGAGAAATACACGGTTAGGAAAAGAGTGAATGGCTAGGGTTTGAAATAAAGAGGGTAGGTAAATAGAAGGCAAGAAATTAAAAAGGCACAATTTAAGGAGGAAGAATCTTGTATATTTTTTTTTCTTTGTTTGCACGCAATGAAAAGGCAACAAATATACAAAACAGGTAACCTATATCTGTTGAAATTCCTAAGCTATTATTCAAAGTAAAATCAATCAAAAATCAAATGAATATATTCAAAGTTTATACAAATAAAATAGAAAATAAAAATTAGAGAAACAACCATAGGGAAATAGAAAATAAAATATAGAAAGTCATTGCGTGTAAACACTGTATTTTTATCTAATTTAAAAGTATTAATAACTTCCCAATTCATCCAAATTTCAATTAGCAAAGTAATTAATTTCATTCTCTTACCATAAATCTATTTGTTATGAATTGAATTCCCATAAGTTATAATTAATTTCAAATAACTGATTTGATTCAATTCTAATCCATTTATTAAGTCTATACTACTCTACAAACCTCGTTAATATTCGTCTATCTTTCATTACATTAATATATATTCAAATATCCATCTTTCCTTTTTATTAACAGTTGTTCTCAATTATATTGAATTTGTTAAATGTATACATTTATTATGATTGAATACTCCATTAATTCATTCAGATAGGTTTCATTCTTTTATATTATCTTATGAATAAAATATGCATTTCCATTTATTTCTTTACATTCACATTTTACAATTACTGTCCTATCTCAAGTTAATGAACATTTACTTACATTTGAATACAATTGATTTCCAATTCATTTTATAGCATAAATAGACAACTTATAATAGTTGTTACCATTACCTTTATTACACTCAAGTTTATCATTTTCTCTAATTATCATAATTTCTTACAAAGTGTTAAATTCATTCAATTACCATAGATTATACACTAATTCATTTGTTCGCACCACACTTACCCTTATTTTCTTATATTCATTTTTTATACCCAAATCTAACATTTACAATTAAATTAATAAACCAATTAAATAGTAACTTACGACCGTTATATAACTTTTAATCACACTTTGAATTCATTGTTCACAAACATAAGTTACCATTCTTATATACCTAACCTTTATTCAATAGTCATTTATTTCATACTAAATCATTTATAAATTTTAAATGTTTGCATTTGTTTTCTTACATAAATTTATAGCCAAGTATAACAATTTACATCACTTCAATAAATTGTAATTTCATTTCAATTGTTAATAATTAGTTTTTAAATACATTGTTACATTTCATTTTGGCATTCATTTCATTATTAAATTACAAAGTTTTTATTTCTTCCAAATTTATGTACCAAAATCTTATTAAATTGACAACTTTAATTATTGAAAATTTATGGGTCGTTACACTCTCCCCCTCTCAAAACTTTTCGTCCACGAAAAGGAAGAAGGTAGGAGAAAAGAAACAACCTGAAAGAAAAGAGATTGGAAAGCAAAGAAGATAATAAATCTAAAACCATGAAGATTTCATCTTACATTAATAATTAATGTCATCCATTTAATTTTCTTAAGTTAAATAAATCTTAACTATTAATCTCATTATCTCATCATACAATTATCTTAAACTAAAATTTTTCCAAAGTCATGAATTTGAAAATCATTTATTATACACATAACTTATTCACTAAATCTAATTCCTATTTATTCCAAATTATTATTAAATTTATTCCACTTAATATATCTAATCATATATATTAAGTATATTTACACTTATTATAGCTAGTCAAATTTTTTTATAATTCCTTTAACACCATTTTATATTGTAAATTATTCAATTAACTTTTTAATCTGTTTACCTCTATAAATCTTTTATAACTAAATTTTAGTGTATAACATTTATTATAACCACTCAAATTTTATTTATAAAAATCTTTTTATATTGTACATTATCCAATTACATAATTAACTTCTAAATAATTAAGGTAAGTTATATTGGAATGCAATAGAATATTATACAAATAAAATTTTCTAATTCAATTATTTCAAGCTTAAATATTTATCCAAAATTTTGGCTTCATTTTATAATTGAAATCATCCTTTAAGATAAAATTTAAGAATTGAATTTCCGATTAACTTTAGACAATTCTAAGTAAATAAATATATATACATAATATATATCAAATCAAATTTGAAATCATATACCAATATATATATTATAAATTAAGTCATATTTTAGAAATTCAAATCAATTAAATTTTCCAAAAAAAAACTATAGCAAGGCTACAAGATGGTCTCTTCGCTTCGAAACTCGAAAATGAAAGTCGATGATGCTGTAGTCATCACCGAAATTATTTTCCAACGACAGAGAAAAGAGCACTGATTTACAACTTTAAAAAATTCTTTGGAAAAAATTTCTATTCGTAAATATTTCAAATAAGATGTCTTTTAAAATTTTAAACCAAAGTTTGAAATCATCGGAAATTAAATTCTCAAATTCTTAACTTTAAATTCATTTAAATTTCCAAATTACTTTATAACCATGTTTTATAGTCCAATTATTTATATATGAACAAAGCCAATGATTACAATATATATACAAATCAAATATTATTTATTAACATCCAATTCAATTAACTATTAAAATTTAGAAAATTATACATATATATATAATATGATTATACAAAATTTCTCATTTACCAAGTTTGAAAACAATATGGTGTCAGTTTGCTATGTTCAAGTGTTTTGGAAATCCTATCGATAGCGTTGATCAGACGAATCGATCGGAAACCCAAATCAACATCAACAACTCAAATAACACCCTTCATTTTAAACATTTTTAAATATTAGATTTTTCAAATATAGGAATAACTTCTTTTTCTTTCAAAACAAGGATAGAGGTTCAAATTTGATGGACTCAAATCAAAGAGAATTCTGATTTGAAGATAAGTTCAAAACAAAAAAAAGATGATTAAATAACTGAATAAGGAGATGGATCAGTTTAGATAAATCGCGGGCAACCTTAACCGGGTCAACCGTGACTTAAAGAATAAGATCGATGTGGATTTTCTGGGGTAAATCTACATTCGATCTCAAGAGATAGAATTCGGAATAATAAGAGATACTAGCATCTAAACCGAGGATATATATAAATCTCCGGTGAATCAATGCTAATTGTAAAGGAGTTTCACCCCTTTACAAGTCAATTTGAGGTTGGCGAGACCGCCAATTTTATAAAGATCATTCGAAGTGGAGTTATGGGATACTCCAGAATCAAAAGAAGATGAATAGTGAGGGATAAGAATGGATTTTGGAACCGCAGGGAACGATCTAAAATTCAAAAGAAATCGAGTCAAAAGGAAGAGATTCAAGCTCGAACGAAAGTGATTCTGTATGCTAAGTTTTGCCTAGAGCCAAAGCTATGATACCAACTGTAATGACCCACTATTTTGGATTATTCAAATCGACAATAAATCCACACATGCCGGACTTGAATAATTCAAAACAATAGATTGTAAATATAATTTGGAAAAACACAGAATATGCAGTAAATAAATCACAGATCACAGACACAGAGTAACATAAAAATGCAGCGGAAGCAAAGAGATAGTAGTTCATGAAGCTACTATATATATATATACAGCAAAGTTAAACAAGATACAACAGAAGTAACAAAAATACAATAGAAGTCTCAATACGATAATCGAATACAAATCTGAATACATCACTAGAATCAACTGGATAACTGAAAGCGAAATAGATAGCTGGATCTCCAAGAAAAGCTCCAACTCCAAAGGTGAGTCTCGAATGCTGTATCACTCAGTTTGACCCGAGCGTAAAGCAAAACACAAAACACTCGAGTCAGGACATACATACTTATACAATGTAAACCAACTCAAGTGAACTGTAATATAAAGGTACAAGTAACTTAAAGAATGCTTGGGATCGCCCATTCTTTAAGTATCTGTTAAACTATCTACTATGTAGTAATATTCGCTATTATAATAATGTCTATAATAAAATAATCTTACTTTTAAATAGCATTAAGGCTTTACATTTTCCACCTTAACACGTAATAGTCCCAGTAGTCTATCCAGTATTAGCATACTCCCAGATCGGGGGCTACCCTCAATACTCCATAGGCTACGACACAAATCCAAACTCGTAGTAAAGCTCGATATTGTAGGTGACACGACACAACTAGGCAATGCCAGGGTAGATGTACCAATTACGCATCCGGGCTAGTGGAAACGCATAGCAGCCACTACCGCCCACCTCGGAACACACTCCCAATCAAAATCGAAGTGTAGCCACCAAATCAATCACAAAGTAATAGAATGGGATCAAAGTAATGCGTCTGATCAGAGGTGCTACCTCATTGGCCCATCAATCGCTCCTGTTTTAGCCACCTTATGCCAACTCACGGGAGTCGGGTCCACGTATATACCTCAATAGGAATCGCCGCCACCATCCTACTTCATTCTGGAATCTCCACCGCGTACACGGTTGTTAAAGTGGTTTTCGGAGTTGGCAGAGAGTATGACAACTTCTGATCCCGGTCTCTTTAACAACCCAACGTTATTATAACCCATGGATATTTATTTCAAAACATTTATATTCCAAAACCATTTAAATTAAATACCATTACTTTCCAAAATAATATCCATTTCAAAACTAAATACTATCTTATTTCATTTCAAAACCAAATCAATATATTATTTAAATAAAACCCAAATTTCCAAATCACTGAATATTTCTTTAAATTTATTTAACTTGAAAATATTCCTTTAAATCATCCTAAACCAAACCACTTTATAAGGTCACATTCTTAATCTTAAATTCCAATAAGCTTCAAGCTAATATATTTAAAGACAAATCTTAATTAAATACTATTTCAACTAAATTCATTTTCAGACCATTTAAAAGTAAAGTCATTATACTTACAAATCAAATATTCAATTTCCAAAAATTTAGCCTTTTCTGAGTTCATTTATTCACTTAAATACTTTAAAACATTGAAATTTCAGCTTTCACAGCACTTAGAAAAATGCTGCGGTAAGTTATATTTGAAACAATTCATTTCAGCAAAGGCAGCATTCATAAACTGCTGTAGTAGTTCGGTTTCATTTCAAAACTAGTTCAGTTTAGAAAAAGACAGCATTTACAAAACTGTTGCAGAAGTTCAGGGTTCAATTTGAAAAATTAGTTCAATTCAGCAAACTGCAGCATTTATCAAGTGCTACTGTAGCTCTTTTATTAGTACCAGGTTTAATTTTTAATTCAGCAACCACAGCACTTACCAAGTGCTGCAGTAGCCCTTAGTCAATTTAGCCTTTAGTTCATTTGCATCAACCACAGCACTTACAAAGTGCTGCAGTATCCTTTACTCCAGATTTTAAGTTAGTTTCAGAAATGATAGCATTTCTGAAGTGCTATTAATTCAATTTCCAAATTTATAATAAAATTTAAGAAACAATTAAACTTCAATTTTAACTATTTTAACTTATAAAAATCATATTTTTCCACTTCAAAAATGTTCATTTAAATACCCTTTAACTTATGATTTTATAAAGAAAAATTTTACAATAAAATCACATTTTCCAATAACTTCTCTTATTAAATTCAAGTGTACCATTTTCCCATTCTTTGCATTTTTTTTCAGTTAACATAATACTTAAATTTAAATTACCATTTCATAAATAAAACTTAATCACCATTTTTATTTGGTTAACTTAAACTTTCATTTTTAAACCAAATCACAAATTTCCAAATTAAGTTATATTCAAATTCCAATTTTTCCATTTATTTATTTCACATTTTAACTTGTAGAAAAAAATCACTAACACTTTATAAAAATCATTTTTAATTAAATTTAAATCAAAATATCATAATTTACAATTTAAAATACTTAAAAATTTCTAGAATAATATATAAAATAACCACGGGTCTGTATAATATTTTCTAACCTAGATCAAGGGATACGGATAATATATCATTTCAATCCGTAATTTACAAAGAAAAATCCGGGTTCTATCATTTCAAACCCGCAATCCCAAGTTAAATAAAATTAATAAACAAAAATCGCTCAAGCTTATCATTTCAGCCCATAACAATTTTTCCCTATTCTAAAGTCCGTTCGGGTATGTATCATTTCAACCCATAGTGATAGGGAACTTGCAGTGATGATAAGCAGGAAATAAATAATAGTGTACAAATAATATTATAATAGATGATATAACAAGCATATAAACAGTATTTAACATCATATAAATATATCACAGGCATGTATGAACATAACACGTTATTTTATACAATTAACTTGTCATCAATTCACAATTATAAAAGTACGTATGTCTAGAGTGAATAACTCACCTTTTAAAAGCTAGAATTGAAATTCAAACCCAAATCTAAACTCCGCAAAGCACGAAAAGGCACGACAAAGCACGACTATATTCTTTTGAGTGGATGAAGAGTCGGATCCAAATCTTGTATACAAACAATTATACAAACATAAGTGTATAATTCAACATACAGGATTATGAATCAAACAATGAACAATATGGATCAAAGGGACATAACCTTTTGATAAAACAAAGCAAGATGCAAACTTGAGTGAAAAGAGAGCCCAAAATCCACATCTTGTACATAACAAAATAAAGCAAACAAATATCCTAAACATAAGATCATGATTCAATACAAAGAATAAAGATTACAACAATGAAAAGATAGGAAATAAAATGACATAACCTTGACAACTCAAAGCAAGGTGATCAATACATGGCTTGGTTTGGTCAAAGTTTTGGTGATGTTGTCCTCATGGTGGTCTCGGCCTTGGATGGTGGTGAGGAGGAAGGATGATGGTCGGTCATAGTGATGTGGTGGAGATGGTGAGGTCGGCAATAGCATGGAGGCCAAGCCTATCTTGAAGGCAAAAGAGAAAAACAAAGAAAAATGGAAGAAGAAAGCAAGGAGAAGCCATGGAATAACTTTCTGAAAAAAATTTCTTTCTCTGGAACGCAAATGAGACGAGAAACAAATTTTTTACGTGATTCACAAAGTGATGGCTGCTAGGGTTACAAAATTTGAATAGCTAAAGATGTGTAGATGAGTGGTTAGGAAATTAAAAAGGCACAATTTAAGGCGAAAGAATCTTGTAATTAGTTTATTCATAATTTGACTTTCTTCTTCATTTTTTAGTATTCTCTTTGTTTTAAACTTCTAAAACAAATAAACCACGGCCTCCTCTAATCCCAAACGTTCTAGAGAAGAGAATTCATCGTTTTCCTTCCCTTCTCCTACCCAAACCCCTTCCAAAATACTACTATGGCCAAGATCACTAAAATGGAGGGTGAAATGAAGAATATTCTGCAAATGCTCACTGAAATTCAAGTGGTTTAACATTTTATCACCAAAGAAAAAGAGAAGCAAAGCATAATTTTTCATAGTTTGCAAAAATATCTATTGGATAATCCTACGAATCCAATAATTATTGTAGATGATTCTGCAAATTTAGCTATTCGTAACCCTATTCAAAGAGTGATGACGAGAAAGAAGAGGAAGAAGAAGAAGATGAGGAGGAGGAGGAGGGGAAGAACACATGGAGGAATATGACGAAGTCCAATGCTTCGGAGAAGTATATTTCGATCGAGATGGAAATCTCGTCGAATACAAAGGGGACTTTTGCCTTTATTATCCTCATTATCCCATTCACGAATCCCCAATCATTAGAAATTCATGTCATATCATATTTAATTTTCTTTGATTTCTTTGAATGTGTGGTATGTATATTTAATTTGATTTGACCAAGTTTACTTTGAACTTATATGTATAGTTTAGGATTTGACTGGATTGTGATTAGATTGTATTATGACATTGAAGGAATATACGGTTAGTATGGTTATTATTAATGATTTGTGATATCACTCATCATTTCTTATATATCATTCTTATCATTAATATTATAGTATCTTAGCTAGGGGGGTTTATAGTTAGTTTATTTTTGTTAATGAAAATGGGGGAGAAATATATAAAATCTAGGCATAGACTAAGGGGGAGTTTTAAACCCAAGGGATTATATTATATTTTATATAATGAGTCGTCGTCATCAAAACGGGGAGATTGTTAGTACCTTAGGTTTTGGTTTCGATGATCACAACTATAGGACATTACTAATGTTATATCAAAATATATAGATATATATAGTATATAGTGCAGGATATTAGACATGTGTAGATTAAGAAGACTGTACAGTATCAAGAGTAGATTTATGATGTTGATATAGAGTTTCAAGAATTGGAAATTGAAGGCTCATGAATATTGAAGAGTTCAAGATTCAAGATATTCCAAATAGTTATAGAGTCATGGAATTTATGTTAAAACCTTGATAGCACTTTCCTAATCTCTCTCATTTTGTTTTAAATTGTTTTTCAAATATCCTAGTTTTAAAAAAATATTCTCAAAATATTTCTCAAAAATGATTTTTAATCTCTTTTACTTATAATGATATTATTTTTATGTTTTTAAGTGTATATACATATTGAATTTTTGTTTATGCTTTAATAATTCATAACTATATTAATTTTATATATACTATTTACATTGTATTGAATATTCTTATTAAATCTTTCAAAATTATTTTATAAAGTTTTATTAAGTTTTAATATGATTAAAATATGTATAAACTATGTTTAAATGTTTATACAAAGTTTGAAAATATTTTACAAAAGATTTTCAAAATAATTTTTATTAAGTGATTTTTCAAAATACAAAGGTATATCTCGACATACCCCCTACATGTATGTCGACATATAGGCTGGGACTTTCAAAATTCAAATTTGAATGGAGGTGTCTTTTCATCGTATCTCTTTGCAAATGGACATGACCGTTGTTTCCCTATATATACCAGACTTCCAAACGAATTTTCATTAACTACTTTCTTATTCTTCTCTTCACTTTTTACTCTCTTGATTTATAATTCAATTTTTACCAAAACTCTATCGAAAATCAACCAGAATCAAATTCAATCATTACTAATTTTATTTTCCTTTATCTACTCTCTTATTCTCATCTTTCTCACTCAAACCAACATCAAAGTGCTATTCAAGAGTTATAGGATCAATTATAATCAAGATCAAAGATCCGAGTTTGTAAACTCTATCAAATCATACTCTTATACTTTGTTGTGTGCTTGGTTTCCGGATATCCAAGTAGGTGTGATTGTAGCCTGTAAATTCAATTGGGTGTGCTTAGTAGCCGGTAAATTTGGTGGGTGTGCTTATAGCCTGGAAATCAAGCGACTCTACCTAGAGGTCGGGATTCTGGAGGGTGTGTTTCATAGCCTTGAAATCGAGATTGTATTTGCATTTACTAGTTGAAAAGAAATCCGTACAAGGAATGTGTGGACTAGATGTAGGGTAACTCCGAACCAGTATAAATCATGTTTTGTTCTTTCCTTTTTACTTTTACTGCATTTAGTTTTATCTATACTTTTATTCTGTGATTGTTTCTCTGATTGTTAATTAGATCATTCCAAGTAGAAGCTTAAAGAATTTAAAAAATATTCATATAATTAATTAAACAATATTTACCCCTTTCTAGTGTTAATTTAGCCTTAAGATCCCTATTCCGCTGACTCACAACACCTAGTATACACACACATGACACCATACTTTGCTTAGCTCGCACCGTGCTTCTATCCTGCTAGGGCTAATTTATCCTTGTTTCATTCGTAGATTCAATGGAGCACGGAAGCATGTATGACACCCTTAAAAGTCAAGAAAGTAATCTCAGGAGGCACGGATCGTACAATCATCCTCACAGCTCCTCTTATGACTCCAATCCAAGGAGTCGGTCGGGTAGAGAAGAAAGGAGTAAAGATAAAATTCACGCATCATGTGAGTCGACTCTATGACACAACGTAGATAGGTATTCTTCTAGGCCTAACCAGACACCATCTGTTGATGTATCATGCACTCTTGCCTCTGTCCTTTTGTCGACACAACCGACTGCATCTACTTATTTGTAGTGACACTCTAAAGAAACATTTGGGTCGATCACTTCTAACATTCCCCATTCGAGGCTCGGTACGAGAAAGGTTCAATAGGAAAGGTAACATCTCTAATCCCCGTATGGATGCTCTACATTGCAAGTTTCCAAAGCTCTTTCTTGATGACATCAAGTTCATCTATGATCTAAATGACATCCCTACACACATCAGAACTAGGACCATGGCTTACATTGATGATGTATATGCTTAATACATCAAAAGGAGACATTCAGCTATAGTTATTTCTGAAGGTTATCTCAAAAGAAAAGTGGAGATTCAAGGAATGAAACTTGTAGAGGAGCAGACAAACGCATCATCGCTAACCTTTATAAGGAGGTTGATAAGCTCGGTGCATCATTGGTTGAGTCCAAAAAATAGCTAAATGACTTAACCCAGTCTGCCAAGGAGTGGGAAAACCAACAAAAAAAATCGAGGCCGCCCATCATAAGAGTCATAGTTTGTCGATAAAGAATGAGAAAATCTAGAAAGAAGCTTTGAAGTTAAAGAAGCGGTTAGAAGATGAAAAGAAGGAAAATATGAGGCCCTCTCCCAGCCTAGGGCTATTGTGAGGAGTAAGTTGACACTTGCCTAGCGAGAGGCCCGAACAAAGGACGTTGATAAGAAAATTAAAGCCGTGGAAAAGTAGATTGAGGATGAATTCGAGTTGATAATCTCCGTTACAATTCTAATGTGGTTAAGTTCAAAATTATGAGATGGATCAAAGAAAGATATCCCCAGTCGCTTGCTTTGGCATGGGAAGAGATGGTGAACGATTAGCGAGAGCTTTCTGGTGGTGTAGAGGTTGATGTGGAAGGATAGAAGCACGACCTCCTTGAAGAGGAGGACTTAGAGGCACTTAAGGCAGGAGAGCTTATTCTACACCTTAAGTTAGCTGCCAAGGCCCAAGAAGATCAGGCTGAGAGCTCCAGGACTGCTCTTCACAATTCCACAGGAAATGTCACTGCTCCTTCGACTTTGGAATCATTAACACTAAGAAGGTTGTCCCTCTTCCCGGTTCCACTGTATTGTCTTCAACCGGGGTAGGCTCTGAAATTTCAAAGCCTTCTATGTCCTTATCTGAGGCTCGGTACAATCCTGAAGAGCCTATGTTTTCCAAATCGTCCTTTTTACTCCAATCCCGAAGGGAGGATGTAGTGGTACTCCAGCCTATGTTGAGACTGCATCTCTTAAAGGTATATCGTTAATCTTGCTAGTGATTGAGATGACTCACATGATATCGGTCGACGTCTTTAATCTCTGCTTTTATGTTTTCCAAGTTTCCGGTTAGCCTCTTAATTTTCCTCTCCTCGATGGAAGTCCCCAGCTGGATTGACAAGCTTCGACGATTGAAACGCGATTATGTTTTGTTCTAAGACAATCCTTGATGTTCTAGCTGGCACGATCCCTGGTCCTAGAGCACAAATGATTCATGTCCTACAAGAGGAGATGATGGGTGAGCTTTAGGAGGTTCAGGTCAAGGAGGATGCCATTATACTTGGATCATTTTGGCCTTTTTCAGGGCCCACCATGCAGGAAACGCTAACATCCTAGGCTTTGCTGTGCAAAGGGTTAAATAGGAAAAAATTGATGTTATTCATCCTCCTTTATCCATGTCATTGCCCGAACCAATCCGTCTTTATCCCAGTCACTCTTTCCGCTTTCGAAAGAGTTTATAGTGTACCTCCTGCATCATTGGAGAGTACTCCTCTGAAGGGCCATAGGAGCATGGTAAGAAGTAGAAAAAAAAGATGAGCCCGATGCACATTCCTCTGGGGAAGGAGATAAAGATAAGAAGAAGACGAGGAAGCATGGAGTGTGGTTGTTTGTGTTTTCTCAGTTATTGAACTTTTATTTATACAAGTTGTTTTTGGATCGGTTCACCACCCGCTTTTGTTTTATTCGGTATGCCGATAATAAAGACTTTTTCCTTCCAAGCATTGTGCCAATTTATCTAAACTTTGAAAAATGCGCTTATTATTCCTGTTTATGTATATGCAAACCATTTCTCAATTGTTAGCTGGCTAAATTAACATCCTATCTTGTTGCATCTTTAGTCGAGTACCGTTCGACCCACGGTGGTAATCGAAATTACACCATTTGTGTAATCAAATGATAACGACCTAAACTCCAATCTCTGTGTACCTTTTTTGGGATATACCAATCTCAAGGCATTGACCGGTTTTGATTTACCAAGATGATGGGTTGAACATCCGTTTCTTGGATGCTTTTATCCAACCAAGCCTGACTCCAGGCATTCGATTGGAATTGTTCTCCTATAGTGGTGACCCGAACGCCCAATTTCAAACGTCCATGTAAGATCATGCCTAAATGCTAGCATCGACCTTTTGTCTTTCCATCCTCTAAGTAAGGTGTCGATGCTTAGCTAAACTCTAGGCACGAGCTGTTAGGGTGAATTGTCTTTATCTACCCTTGAATGTTTATACCGTTGCCCCCTAAGTCGTGGGTTGGAGGAGTTGATCGGTATCTACCTCCCAATACCTAGAACTGTCTTACTTCATGGGTTTGATCATGGACCGTAGCAGTTTAGGGTGGCACCTATCTTCGAGCACCTGAAAACCTGCATTATTAATATGCAGACATGGATAATGTTATTGTTATTCATAGTGTATATTTTAGCTAAAGAAAATGCATATTCATCAATTCTGGAAGCCAAATCGCTTTACATCCACAAAAAACTACATAATTTGTCTTTTATATCAAAAGCCGATTAAATATATACAAAATCTAACTTAATTGAAATAGCATCGTAGATGTTCGCTATTCCATACCCACAGGAGTGAAATCCCATCAACAGTCGCGAGCTTGAAGGTTCCATCTCCAAGCTTGCGTTCAATCACATATGAACCTTTCCAGCTATAACACACCATAAAATCAACCATGAATAAATTGTATAAATCAAAATAAATAAGATAGGATGAAAATGGAAATATTGAGAAAGTCGAAATCTGACCACACAAGTTATGCCATTGCGTTCGTTGCAAATTTCTGATTATTTTTTGTTATCCCGCCTTTTGGCAAGGCCGTGATACCAGGAACTCGTCTGGAAACCAAGAACACTCCGTCCCGAAGACCGATTATACACAGGTTTGTTATGGATATCAATGAATTTAGTCCGAGTCCGGATCGAGCTATAATTGACAAGACATGACAATCAAAGCTATGGAAGCCAACGTCTCAGATTTCAAGTCAATCCAAGTTCGTATGCTCGAGATATGATCGATGCAAGTCAGGGAAATCAATATAACCACGCAGTCATCTGTTCGTATCCATCAAAGGTCCGGCATGTTCGAGTCCATCCGCGTGTGTCTGTTCGTATCCATCAAAGAACACTACTTCGTATCCGCCAAAGAAAGAGGCTCTATTCGTATCGATCTATTCGACTCCATCAGCAAACGACCACGCTTCGTATCGATCAGCAGCTGCCTTGTTTGCATCCATCGGAAATGGCCTTCTTCATATCCATTAGAAGGCAAACCCACTTCGAATCGATCGTCTATCGTCCCCTATCGTATCCATCGGCTGTAGTACAAGTGTCTAGTTCATATCGATCAAATGCCTTGCAAGCATCATATCAATCAACCACAGATCAATACGAAATAGACACTTACCATCGATACGAACAGGACCGGACAATCGATCGATACGAATAATGCAATACGATCAATACAAACAGAGCCGGAGGATCAATCGATACGAATATGGCAGGGCAATCGATCGATACGAATTAAGCAATGCGATCGATACGAACAAAATCAAGGATGATCGGTACGAATAAGGCACATGCGTAGGGAAGACTCGGTCGATCGACACGAAAAGTGGATCGATCCGGAGTGTGCGCGCCACATCAACCTGCAAGCACATGCCAGGATCGATACGAAGAGATCGATAGGAGTTCCACAGCCTGCCTAAAACTCGAATTCGTATCGATCATAACTTGCAATCCACAAGTCCAAATGCTATGACTTTTTCACAGGAGCTTACGTACGAGCTAAGGAATGTTCATGCCGAGTTTCGACTCGATTGGGTCAAATCCTGATCGATACGAAATCCATTCATATCGATCACGGATCGGGCCGAAACTTCATGGGAGCGATCGCATGGGCCCACCTACGTGCCAGAAGAAGTCTCCCGAGATCTGAGCGAGATATTTGCATCCTACGCCTATAAATAGAGCCCCAGGGCCTACAGAAAAGGATCTTTTGGCTCTTTGACATCCAGACTCTGCCGGAAACACTTTTGCACTTCAAAGCTGCTGCTATACTCGAATTTCACTACTGTAATCCATTGTAATCTGCTGTTATCTGCTGAAATTAGTTGTAATCATCAAAGAAACATCAATAAAGTCATCAATTTCATAGTGGACGTAGGCAATACGCCGAACCACTCTAAATTCATGTGTTTCTGCGTATTTTTATCATTTGTTTTTGAAGTGTTTGTTAGATAATCCTCTTTTTCCGTTTAATTTCTTCATTTTTATCTCTTCAAACTCTTCCGAAGAGTGTTGTGCCCAATTTTGGTACAAACACTTTGGTGCTTTCACTAAGAAAAATCCAGTTTTTCTCCTACTCTTTGGATCTGCTATCGATACCGGATTGCATAAATCCAAGAAGAAGATCCAGATCTCAAGCCTTAAAGCCCTTCCATCCTATTTAGATTTGCATCAGATCTAGGAAAGAAATTCGTTAATTCATCATGGTGAGCACACGAACTTCTACCACAGCTGCTGATCAGGAAGGACGGGATAGACAGAATCCCGTACAACTGCCTCCATCCAACCAGAATGATGCCGGACCATCAGATTTGACCGGGCCTGTTACCAAGGAAGAATTCCAAATGCTTATGCAAGAGCTAACTCGGAGTCGTCAGCAACTTACTTAACAACTCCGTGCTAACGCGGAATTGACCAACCAGCTGCAGCGCCAGCAGCGAAGGAGATCCAGGAGAGATCAAGCTTCTTATTCTTCCATGGAGAGTTCAGCCTCTTCCGATGATCATCACCGATCTACATGCCCACGGCTGGACGTAAGCTACACCCAGGCCACATGACACCAACATGCCCTAAATCTTGGACAACCCGAGGTTGGACCATCCACCAGTCATCAGATCGGACCCTCCTCCCGAGTGGGTGCCGTTCCTTACCATGTCACAGGCAACCTCGCTACCACCACCACTACCGAACAAGGAGTTGATGCTAGAAATCAAGCTGATCCGCATCGTCGCCGACGAGAACACACTCCAGAACCTTATGTCCCTGAAAACCTTGAACCAAGGAGGTGAGACACAGACAGTCGACCGCGTCCGGTCCAGCCTTGCATTGTGGAACCCGACCACACCTTCGCACAGCATGCTTCGAATATCCAGATGCCGGATATACCGACGATGATTCTTCAGATGATCCATGAAAGTCAGGGTCTCACTAATGACGACTGGGGGATTTCCCGGAGTCATACCCCTTTCACTGATGACATATTATATGCTGAACCACCTCGGCGCTTCAGGATGCCAACTTTGCCAGTCTATGAAGGAAATTCTGATCCCAATCAACACATCCTGAAGTATGAATGGCTAATGAATGCCGCGAGAGCTGATGATGCAGTTAAATGCTGTAGTTTCCCCATTTCCTTAGGGGGCATTGCTACTATGTGGTTTACTCGCTTGCCACCACGATCCATTTCTAATTTCCACCAGATGGCCACCAAATTTTTTGAACAATTCCGTATGCACGTAGCGAGACCTAAAGATGTTAATACTCTGTCTAGTGTCACTCAAGCTCCTGGAGAGACACTCAGACATTACTTAGAGCGATTTCATGCTGCGTGTGCAGAAATAAGCAATCCCAATGACAACTCTATCTTGATGGCATTAACTAAGGGGATTGATCCTGATTTCGAGTTCGGAAATTGGTTAGTTGGGAAGCCACCTGCGTCATTGGACCGTTTCTATTCCAAGGCAGCCCAATTCTTGAGAAGGGAGGATGCGAAACAATCTAGAAAGCAGGATGACGCAGGGCCCAGCATGGAAGGAATTCAAAGTAACATTGTAGTTAAACAATCAGGGGAGAGTTCCGGAAAAGTTCAGTTTAATATACAAAACAAACAGAACCAGTAGAGGGACAGTGGAAATCAAGGTAAAAAAACGAGATCAAAATCGTGGTCCACGACGTAGAGCTCCCATGTTCGACAATTATACTCCATTGAATACGTCGTTGGAAAATGTGTATTTGAAGACCTACAATACCATGAAGTACAAGAAACCTGCTCCGAAGCCATCATCAGAAAGAAAAATCCAAACAGGGAAGTTTTGCAGATTTCATGAAAGTTACGGCCATAATACAAATGAGTGTCGTCATTTGCAAGATCTCATTGAAAAGCTGATATGTAAACGAAAGTTGGATCAGTTTGTGCGGGCGCCGCAGCCATAAGGTGCGGGCCCATAGAATTAGAATCGTGCACCAAACCAGGAAAGGCAGGAAGAACCCGCTCGTACCGGCGGGAGGCTGGTGATAAACACTGTTAGTGGTGGTCCCCATCCAGCAGACCGAAGTTGGAGGGAAATGGAGTCGTATGCCGGCTCAATTATGCATACGGTCTTCGAGTGCTGTAGTAATTTTGATGAAGGGGCTCCGGCCAAACAACAGAAGACGATGACTGATGACATCGTGCTCCGAAATAGAGAGGCTGATAAGGTCAAAGCCCCCACTATCGATCCACTGGTCATCTCGGCTCAAGTTGGTCCTGCTTGGATGAAGAGGATTTTGGTTGATAGTGGTAGCTCAGTGAATATTCTGTTTAAACGTGCTTATGATCAGATGAAGATGGAAACAAAAGATTTGAAACCTTGCCAGTCCCGAATCCATGGCTTCAATGGAAGCGCTACCATACCCACCGGAGTAGTGGAACTACCAGTATAGTTGGGGGTTGGAGAACGCCGGAGAGTCCGGATATTGCAATTTGTTGTGTTGGATATAGACTCCCCGTATAATGCTTTTTTGGGCCGACCGGCCCTCGCTGAATTTAGGGCAGCTATCGCCCCTTAGTGTTTGACATTGAAATTCCCCACTAACAACGGCGTTGGAGTTGTTTAGGGGGATTAGGCTGCTGGACGAGCCTGCTACGTTGCTGAGCTGTGGGAGGCGCAGCGAAAGGAGAAAGGAAAGGGCGTTGTGACGACCTAGAATTTTGAACATTTGAAATTGAAATATTTAATTGATTTTTTAAATATTTGAATGTTAGTTCATCTTAAATTTCAAATATCAATATGAATTTGGCGATTAAATTATTTAATTTAATTAATGAAACTGGGTAAAATATTGTGTCTTCAGTTTTGAGCTTGTTAAAAATAATTTGAAGTCTTGTAAATTCTATATTGATAATACTGAAGATAATAAAAGCTTCAGAATTGAATTTGAAACTATTTTATTTAGTTTGAAGTTTTATTATTTAAATCGATAATTAAAAATAGCCTTCTGAGGCACAGTCTCGGAATTCGAAACCAGTTCCATTGGATCCGTAATAGTGTATTATTATCGGATTTCAATTTTCGCAGCATTCGGAGTTGTCGTGTGATCGTACGATAAGTAAACGCATTGAAATTTATATTGAAATTTAATATAATAGCTGGGTCCAAAAAGCTATCTTCTCCATACGATCGAATTAGGACTCGAAACCTTTTCCATTGCTTTCGGAATAGGGGTTTAACATTATAAATGCCTGGCGGCACGCCTCGACAGGATGTCGAGATTTTGAGATTGCGGAATCGAGACGATTTGAATTTGAATTTGAACTTGAATTTGAATTTAGATTGAATATAAATATTCACATGCATAAGGCAAATAACACGTTGCTTCTTTCTTCAACACCTGGCGATTGCTATTAACACACATCTCTTTTGAAAAGAAAAGGAAAAATAAAAGAAGAGGGCTGAGCTTTTTATCGTTCAAATTAAAACCAAGACTTCATTTTTTCTTAAAACAATTTCGTTCAAAACGAAATAATGGCCGAAGATGAATCAATAGAAAATCAATTCAAAGCCAAATTTCCTCAGATCTACCGCGTCCCTATCCTCCTCTATATCGAACGAACTCCTTCTTTCAAAATAAAGAAAATAAAATAAAATGGGAGGATGGCAATATCTTCGAGGCAGCTAGGGATTGTCAGGCTCGAATTCGCGTGTGGTGGTGGGGGTCGTCGTCATCGGGATGGTGGCGCGTGTGATAGTAGATGGCGGCCGCGTTCGAGTATGGTGGCAAGGGGCTCGCGATTTGGGAAGATCAGTGAGGCGGAGCAGTGGTCTGGAAGCGAAGGCATCGCGTGGCTTGGAGATGGCTCGATCTTGAGCACGACAATCGGCGACACGCTGGGTGGTTCGTGTTCGATTTTGGGAGGGTTTGATGATCAGGGAAGCAGGAGTAGGCAGTGGCGATCGCGAGGCCGAGGGTTTGAGCAACATGTAATCACAGTTTAGTTTAGTTTAATTAATAAATACATATATAGATTAGAGGAAAATATAAATGAAAATATATGAAGAAAATTTGGAAGAGTAGGATATTTTAAATGTTTCAGACTATATAAAAATACTGATGTTTGAATCTATATAGACTATTTTCAAATGGATATGTATTTTCAGGAATAAAAATAATAAAGATAAGAATAAATATACTTAAACATATTTCAACTTACAAGATTATTCTAAAATAATTTATTAAAGTGATTTATTTATTTAACTTATTTTAGTTACCAAATTATTTATTAAAAGGAATAAAATATATATATATAACTATTGGTTACTTAAACTTATCAGATAGGAAAATTAATTTGTTCGATTATTTCGAATATTAATAAATCATAAATGTTTGTACAAGGTCTAAAATCGAGAAACAAGCCGGAATGGAAAATGGGTTGCATGCGTAAGCAAAAGGTGAGATCTTCTCACTCACTTGATTTGCCTAGTTAATTTAAATTAATAAATTTAAATTATTGGATGTGCTTGGATGAATTTAATAATTTATCTGTTGGATGATAGTATATATGATAGTAGTATATATATATAATTGGAGTGATTGATTTCCCACATTATATAGCGGATGAGACCCTATGCGCCGCATAGTAGCTGTTATCCCGCCTTTTGGCAAGGCCGTGACACCAAAAAGTTGACTAGAAATCAATGACAGTCCATCCTGTAGGACAGTTACATCACAAGTTCACCATGGATATCGATGAATTTTGTCCTAGTTCGGATCGGGCTACAATTGATAAGACATATCAAGCAAAGCCATGAAAGACAGCATTCCAAATTTCAAGACAATCTGAGATCGTACGCTCAAGATATCATCGACACAAGTGAAGGACATAGCCTTGAATTCGTCTCCATATGGTTCGAATCCTCTAAGGTCGAATCCATCAAGCTCGACTCCAACGAAATTCCCCTGATTGCTTCGAATCCCTGAGAAGTGCTTTAGCCTTCGACTCCATCAAACATGCTTTCACTTCGAATCGAACGAAGTAGAAGACCTTCGAATCGGTGAACTGAAAGAAGCTTCGATTCCATCTTATGATTGCCTTCAGGTCCATTTCTTCGACTCCATCAAAACACCCTCAATGTTCGAATCCATGAACTGGACTCAATTCGACTCCATCCCATGAGTGATTTCGAATCCATCAAGACAGAATGCTTCGAGTCCACGGGTTTGTTTCACTTCGTATCAACCATGTTGAAGACCTCCGAATCCACCCTATCAAGATAGCTTCATATCCACCAGTTGGATCGATTCGAAGGGCACCCATTCGATTGATTCGAAGGAGCATTCCTTCGAATCCATCACTTCGAATCCACTAAGTCACACCAGCTTGAAACATGGATTCGACCCAGTCAACCCGGAGTAAAAGTAGGATCGATACGAAGAAAGCGCGCCACGTCAATAATGCCACGCGCGAAACCATCGAGTCGACCCTATCGATTCGAAGGGATCGATTCGAACCAAGATAATCTGCCAGAAATACAATCTTGAATCGATCATAACTCGAGATCTACAAGTCCAAATGCTATGAAATTTTCACAGAAGCTTACATACACATTGAAGAATGTTCTCACCAAATTTCAGCTCGATTGGACGATTTCTTGATCGATTCGAACATAGCTTCGAATCGATCCCAAAGTGGGCCCGGATTTCTAGAAAGCGGGCATGTGGGCCCCCTGACGTACTGGAACTGGTCTCCCTTTAGTTTAGGCGAAATATCAGCCTCCTACACCTATAAATAGAGCCCTTGGTCATTCAGAAAAGGGGTCAGACAATTTTGAGAGCTAAAGAGCGCCCAAACTCTGCCAGATTTACTCAGAACCCCCACTGCTTCCTTAGATTCAGACTTAGCTCAGAAAATCAGTTGTACTACATTACAAGAAATTGTAATCTTCAAGCATCGATCAATAAAAAGATAAAAACCTTGAAGTGGACGTAGGCCGGAGATAGCCGAACCACTATAAATTGTGTGTCACTGTTCATTATTTCTGGATTATTGTTTGTTGCTTGCTTAGATCTGATATTTGTGTTTGAATATTGCTGATTTGTATTCATACACTGGTGCTTTCACAACACTTGGGGTTTGTGACCATTTTTGGTGCAAACACTTTGGTGCTTTCACTGAGAGTTGAACTCAGGATTTGAAAATTTGAAAGACAATGACTCGACAAACAAGTAGAAGGCAAAGAGCTGAGAGAAGTCAGCACGAAGGAAGTCAAGAGGCTTCCTTAGGAGCAAACCAAGCTTCAGCCTTCGTCACCAGGGATGAGATAGAGGCAATGATGAGAAGACAAGAAGAAATGATACAGAACTTGCTTCAACAGATTGGGCAACTTGGAGCGCAAAATCAAGGAACAACCAGAGTCCAGAACGAAGCAGGACCATCCAACGCAGCGCCAGAGCTGGGGGGCACACACTTAGGACATGTTGATCCGAACCCGGGAAGAGAGACAAGGACATCCGAGCAACCTGGCAGCGGTAGAGGGATGAACGCTCAGCTAGGGGGGCAGACACCCGAAAGCTCACAAGGACTCGAGGGGCGGATCGAAGGTAGTGAACGAGGACTACAACTTGGAGACAATGATAGATTGGCAGAGATGGTCAGGCGAGCCATGAGAGGAGGATTAGTAAACAGAGATCTTGAAGACGTGAACAAGAGTCCCTTTTCTCCTGCGATTAGGCTGGCTAGGAACCCACCAGAATTCAAACTGCCAACAGTAGAAAGGTATGATGGGAGGACGGACCCTGCGGTCCATCTAACAAGGTATATAAGGCACATGGAAGTGCTGGAGGCATCACAGGAAGTCATGGCCCGATGCTTCCCATTGTATTTGACAGACATAGCAGCTTTATGGTTCAGACAGCTAGAGAGCGGCTCTATTGGAACATGGACCGATTTGATTGAGAAATTTATGAGGCAATTCAGGGTTCACATTTCAAGGCCCAAGAATTTGATGAGTTTGGCAACGCTAAAGCAGAAAGCTGGGGAGTCTTTGAGGAATTTCCTGACGCGGTTCAATGCGGCGGCAGCATCCGTGTATCGGCCAGATCCATCCATGGTTATGATGGCAGCTGTGTTCGGAATAGCTGATGGCACAGAATTCAAAAATTCATTAACTAAGGATCCACCTATGGATCTAGGAGAATTCTATCACGAGGCAGAAAAGTTTTTGCGATTGGAAGACGCTAATGCTAAAAGAGAAGAAGGAGAGGGAATAGAAGTTTATGCACTTAAAGACAAAAAGCCTTTTGAAAAGGATTCAGACCAGGATAAAAGAAAACGAAAGGCTGAGGATAGTGGTGACGGGCCAAAGCGACTGCGGAGAGAGCCACGATTCGCCACCTACTCAGAGCTGAATGAGAGTTTGGAACGAATCTGCCGAGACACACGAGAGCAAATTGCCTATCGTAGACCAATGCGACGGGATCCAACTACCGATGAAAGAAAGTCAGACCAATATTGCTTATTCCACGAGCTGAATGGACATAGCACAAATGATTGCAGACACCTGAAGGATGAAGTAGAAGGGCATATCAGGAACGGTAGGCTACTTCAGTATGTGAGGAGGCGAGCTCCAATGGTGGAACCAGAGCGACCACCGTCTACATCAGCTAGGGGTGATCCTGAACGAGGACACCGTTTGGTTATCAATTGATTTGAATAACGATGAACAAGTCGTAAACTTCTCACTAACAACATCAAACCATTCACACATGTATGAGATCGCGAACGATCCACAGGCATGCTCTGAATGATTATTGATCGTCTCGTAGTGAGAATTTCACTTTGACATCCTTGCTTTGCTTTTGTTTCATGTTGATTTGAACATTTAGACTTTGTTTGTTTGAATATTTCTGTGAACGTTAATTTGGTATTTGTAATTCTGAAGAAGAAGTTACTAGCGTGTGCTTTGGATTGCGAACGGTCCACAAGCACACCTTGTACGGCGACGAACCGCCACAATCGTTGATTCAGAAATTCACCCGAACGTGAACCTGACATCGATAATACTAAGTCCCCCTCGGGCACACTCACCCGACCTCGAACGGTCACCATTAGCCTCGAACGGCACCCGACCTCGAACGGTCACCATTAGCCTCGAACGGCACCCGACCTCGAACGGTCACCATTAGCCTCGAACGGCACCCGACCTCGAACGGTCACCATTAGCCTCGAACGGCACCCGACCTCGAACAGTCACCATTAGCCTCGAACGACACCCGACCGCGAATGGTCACACTTTATTTAATATAACACCCGATCGCGAACGATCAAATTTTCCCTCGTACGATACTCGATCGCGAACGATCACAATCCGTCTAGAACGACATCCGACTTCGAACAGTCACAATCCGTCTAGAACGACATCCGACTTCGAACAGTCACAATCCGTCTAGAATGACATCCGACTTCGAACAGTCACAATCCGTCTAGAATGACATCCGACTTCGAACAGTCACAATCCGTATAGAACGACACCCAACTTCGAATGGTCATAATCCATCATAATTCGTCTAGAACGACACTCGATCGCGAACGATCACATTTTTGCCGCGAACGGCATCCGACCGCGAACGGTCCCACTTCGCTATTTGCCGCGAACGACACCTGACCTCGAAAGGTCCCATATCGCCTCGAATGACATACGATCCCGAACGATCGTCAATCATGGTCAGATAAGACTATCAAGTTCTTTACAGGTCGATGATAGGATATGAACATCCAGCTTATGAAACTACAAAACACACCTTCCTATCGCAAGGCATGTTTTGGGGGGCAAATGTTATCCCGTCTTTTGGCAAGGCCGTGACACCAAAAAGTTGACTAGAAATCAATGACAGTCCATCCTGTAGGACAGTTACATCACAAGTTCACCATGGATATCGATGAATTTTGTCCGAGTCCGGATCGGGCTACAATTGATAAGACATATCAAGCAAAGCCATGAAAGCTAGCATTCCAAATTTCAAGACAATCTGAGATCGTACGCTCAAGATATCATCAACGCAAGTGAAGGACATAGCCTTGAATTCGTCTCCATATGGTTCAAATCCCCTAAGGTCGAATCCATCAAGCTCGACTCCAACGAAATTCCCCTGATTGCTTCGAATCCCTGAGAAGTGCTTTAGCCTTCGACTCCATCAAACATGCTTTCACTTCGAATCGAACGAAGTAGAAGACCTTCGAATCGGTGAACTGAAAGAAGCTTCGATTCCATCTTATGATTGCCTTCAGGTCCATTGCTTCGACTCCACAAAACACCCTCAACGTTCGAATCCATGAACTGGACTCAATTCGACTCCATCCCATGAGTGATTTCGAATCCATCAAGACAGAATGCTTCGAGTCCACGGGTTTGTTTCACTTCGTATCAACCATGTTGAAGACCTCCGAATCCACCCTATCAAGATAGCTTCATATCCACCAGTCGGATCGATTCGAAGGGCACCCATTCGATTGATTCGAAGGAGCATTCCTTCGAATCCATCACTTCGAATCCACTAAGTCACAGTAGCTTGAAACATGGATTCGACCCAGTCAACCCGGAGTAAAAGTAGGATCGATACGAAGAAAGCGCGCCACGTCAATAATGCCATGCGCGAAACCATCGAGTCGACCCTATCGATTCGAAGGGATCGATTTGAACCAAGATAATCTGCCAGAAATACAATCTTGAATCGATCATAACTCGAGATCTACAAGTCCAAATGCTATGAAATTTTCACAGAAGCTTACATACACATTGAAGAATGTTCTCACCAAATTTCAGCTCGATTGGACGATTTCTTGATCGATTCGAACATAGCTTCGAATCGATCCCAAAGTGGGCCCGGATTTCCAGAAAGCGGGCATGTGGGCCCCCTAACGTACTGGAACTGGTCTCCCTTCAGTTTAGGCGAAATATCAGCCTCCTACACCTATAAATAGAGCCCCTGGTCATTCAGAAAAGGGGTCAGACAATTTTGAGAGCTAAAGAGCGCCCAAACTCTGCTAGATTTACTCAGAACCACCACTGCTTCCTTAGATTCAGACTTAGCTCAGAAAATCAGTTGTACTACATTACAAGAAATTGTAATCTTCAAGCATCGATCAATAAAAAGATAAAAACCTTGAAGTGGACATAGGCCGGAGATAGCCAAACCACTATAAATTGTGTGTCACTGTTCATTATTTCTGGATTATTGTTTGTTGCTTGCTTAGATCTGATATTTGTGTTTGAATATTGCTGATTTGTATTCATACACTGGTGCTTTCACAACACTTGGGGTTTGTGACCATTTTTGGCGCAAACAGTAGCGGATGATATTATATAATCCCATATACCACGATATTCCACCTCGAAGTGGAATTGGTATTTAATTGTTGTGCTAACATCTGTGGATGTAGGGAAATAGGTTGGAGGGATCCAACTGGATTCCTCAAATTGTTGAATTTATTTCATATGTTGTGATGTGATTATTGATAATTTGTGAATGATTATATTGGTGATTGAAATTTATTGAAGGCTATGGTTTGGCCGGATATATTCTGGTATTTTTAAATACCATGATATATAATTGGATTTTTGGAAATTAAAGTAGAAACTTTTTAAGTAAATTAATTTTAGAGGATTGGATAAATTTAAAAGAAGGATTTATTAATTGATTTAAATGGATCATTTTGAAATGGAAAGTGTATTTTCATTGGAAAGCCGAGTATGTTTTCAAAGTAGCTGATGAATATAAATTGAAAGTTTTAAGGATGGTTTTAAAAGGATACCTTGGAGAAATTATTTTCTTAAGTTGTTTTTAAATCTTTAAAGTAAAGATTTATTTGGCTAATTTTAGAAGTGATTATTTTAAAAATCAAATTGAGATTTGATTTAGAAAATGGATATTTAAATAATTATACTCTATTTAATAATTTCATTTTTTAAAATTGGTTTGGGCTTTAAATTTATATGAGATATTAGTATAAAAATTTCATAACTAATATTTTAAAATAAAGCGTTTAAAAATAGTTTTCAGTTTTAAAGTGTTTTCCAAATATATTTTGGATAAGTGATTTAAATTATTTTAAAGTATTCGGACTTGGCAGATTTTCAGTGGAAATAAATAATATCGGGAATCTTATTCCACGAGTGAAAAGTGATTTGAAATTTGTTTTCAAAGTGTTGAAATGTTAAAATATATCTTGCGAAGATATTTTTAAAATAAATAATTAGGGAAAAATTATTTAAAATCGATGATTGTTGTGAATGTTGTTTGATAGTTAAATAACCGACTATCAATATTGACCTTTGAAACGGCACTTGAATTTGTTTTCAAAACAATCGCTCATTATTCGGTTAAGCCGGGAGAGGACTCTATGTCATAAAACCCATTCCGAATAATGATACGACGAAATGGGATTGCATTTGAAGACGGTGGTGAAGACCCAATATTTTCGAAAACGAAAGGATTACCTGTCGATTGTCTCTGCACTGAATTGCTCCGGTATAGAGATCTCCATATGTGATGGGGAGTCCGGTCGGGATTGTGGATATCCGGATTTGCAAGGATTTCTTTCGAAGTGCCTTCGTTTCCATTCAAACCAAGGATGGATTTGTATGGATGTATGTCTGACATTACACTTTGAGATATAAAGCTGGTTTCTAATCAAATACATTTCTGTTTGGTGGCAGAGAATTTATTCTCTTAGCTTAACACCCTTCTCTGAGATGTACGAGCTCAGAGGTTATGTAGTTTATAGTAATTAGTGATATACTCCCAACTTGGTAATGTGGCATGCTAAGTGTTGCTGATCATTGGTTGATCGAAGCATGGCTTTTGTGAAAAGCGTAGCTTTGTGGGACGAGACTTCATCGAACCTCACACCCCGGAAATGGTCGAAACAGGAAGAATGCGGCAAGGTTGTTTGGGGGTAGCGCCCTCAGGGTATGTCCATTTCCTTCTGGAAAAAGGTGGTATCATGGTATGGAGCCCAGATACTTAACTTATGTGGTTGCTGCAAATTTATTACTTTGTGGTTGTTGGTGTTGAGGATCCTCGGATAAAGGTCGGTAACGACCGGGGATGGCATACTCATGTGTGGAGTTATCTAGTTGCAGCTTCATTGCACCAGAAGCGTGAGGTAACTTGGCTTTGTGTTGGTAGAGATCCGGTTAGGTTCTCGTGACGTCCCTTCAGAGGCGTATCCATGTAGTGTAGGAAGTTCCTTAGCCTGACCATTTGTTGGAAATCCAAATAAACAATACGAGCCTTGTACAGTTTTAGTTGTATAACCTGCCATGGAATGTGGCGGTAACCTGCTATTCAACATGGTAGCTATAGTAGGCATACTACGAAATGTGTATGCTGGCTAAGATTAATATTATACTTTCGAAATGTTTTCCACACTAGGCACTAATGATAATATTAAAAGATTTTGCATATCAAGCATGTTTGACTAACATAAGGAGAAATCTCCTCCAATTCTGCGTTTGCATTGTGTGTGTGGCAGGAGGCCTTATGGTAGTTTCATTTTCCAAAAGCATAAGCGGATCCTTTTTGTACAAATAACTGTTTTAAGATCTCACACCAGTCCCTTGACTGACTCGGAGTTTATTGTTCCCTTTCTAAACTTTGGGTGCCCATAATTTTCCACACGGGCAGCCTAGAGTCAGGTTATCAGCTGTTTTGGAGCAAAGTCAGAAAAATATGTTGTGGAGATCAGGAGGCAAGCTGGATGGCGAGACATATCACTTATGTATTATCCATTGTGTATGGGTTGCTGCAAATTCAAATCCCATATGGGCAGGTTATTATAGCTGCCAATGTTGTGTGTTGTTGTTGTAATACTCTGATGATGTAATGTATAAAAAGATATAGTTCTTTGCTTTAAAGATTATTCATTTATCTATCATATATTGTTCCGCTGCGGTTGTGAGATTCTGATATTGTTTTCTATTTCTTCTTCTACTTTCTTCTTCTATCTTCTATCCTCTTTCTTCTTTAACCCTAATGATTCGGTTTTTCGGCATTCAATGGTTCGGCATTTGATATAGTGGGCGTATTGATGTCGACTTTCGGAAGTCGAAAAATCGGGTCGTTACAGAGTGGTATCAGAGCAATAGATTAAGCGACAACCTTGGCTCTGGTGGGGATTACTCATTAGAGATAGAGTCAGTAGTACTATAGAATGAGTGTGAGTGTAATAATAGATATAAGCGCGTATTTATTAGTGAATAAAAAAAATTGTTTTGTATTGTGTTGACTTATCGGTTGATTGTTTATAGATTCTGGTCGGTGCAGTCTAGCCAACTGTATTGATAGGGGTTTCTAAACTCTTAAACAAGATAAACCGACATAGTATTGTTTTAAAATAGGGTAAATGAAATAATTTTACCCAAACTATTTTTTGTATAGAAAAGAAATCATTTTCCATAAATTATTGTAGTATATGGTTACTTGGTTGTTAGGAAGTGATAATATTGAATTATTATCATTGTTGTATGGAAATTGAATAAAAAATTAAGGTAATAACCAAGGGATTTTGGATATAATTGATTTCAAAGATGATTTTGAAATGTTGAGTAATTGTTTAAAAGACTCTGGAATCTTATTTAAAATGTTACGGAATATAAATAAGTTTGATAACTTATAAAAATTTGAAATTTGTTGGAATAAGATTCAACTTGAAAAGGGATAAACAAAAGCAAGTCTAGTATACTATATGGATTGGAATAAAATTTATTAAGGTGGAAAATAAATTGTAAACGAATAAATGAATTTACAATTGCAAGTAAATGAAATTGAAACTGAATGTTGAAATTCGTTTTGAATTTTCAAGTAAATGAAGATTAAACTGGAAGTTGTAAAATGGTGATTGTAAATAAGTGGATAGAAATAAATGTGAATAAAAGAGAATTGATATAGCTAATAATCAATTGGAATAAAATACGTAGGATGTACGTATATTATTTTATTCGCATAACGATTTGATCCAGAATTCGAGCATAGAAATTTCAAGATAGTTATATCGATTCGAGTTCGGATTTTTCACTCGATTTTCAACGGCGAACCCTAGATATGGATTTTTGGTTGATTCTAGAAATTCTCTATCATAATTTGTGGCTATGCAAGGAGAATGACGGTTTCTGATCAAGAAACCAATTCTGAGTCCGCACTAGAAAGTCGGGTGAACGATACTAGTTCGGAAGTGAAATTGTGTGATCGAGTGAGCGATCGAATTTGATATTGCGTACGAATGATATGTGTATATCGTACGAGTTAAGTACAACAAATATTGAAAAGTTTTTAATTGAATTGAACAAAATGATTTTGAATGTTGTAATATGACATTGTTACTAAGTAGTATACAGGTGTTTTAAAAGGAAAAGGAAATTGGATTTTTGATTTAGAAGATAAAAATTAAATTGCTCGACAAATGGTACGTATTTAAATTTCAATATGAAATTTGATGATTTTCTGGTCTAGCCACTTGGCCTTTTGTTTTCTTTTGAAATCTGGGGGGTCGTTGTGGCATTTTGTAGTCGTACCGAGCTAGCCGCGCAAAGGAGACGCTGGCGAAATTTTTCGAAATTTAGAGAGTTAGGAAAATTTTGAGAAATTTTGAAAATTTAAAATTTGAATTTGAATTATAATTTGAATGGTTGAATAAGTAAAAGTTGTTTGGAACTTATGGTTGAGTTTGAGAAGTTAGTAAGAGTAATAATGTGTCTTTAATGAAAAAAAAAATTATTTTGGAAAGTAGAAACTGTTTGGTTTTGGGAAATAATTAAACGGGTTATGAATCATTCTTCTCAACTAGTAATTTCGGGATGAAATTCTTTTAAGGGGGGAAGAATGTGACGACCCAAAATTTTGAACATTTGAAATTGAAATATTTAATTGATTTTTTAAATATTTGAATGTTAGTTCATCTTAAATTTCAAATATCAATATGAATTTGGCAATTAAATTATTTAATTTAATTATTGAAACTGGGTAAAATATTGTATCTTTAGTTTTGAGCTTGTTAAAAATAATTTGAAGTCTTGTAAATTCTATATTGATAATATTGAAGATAATAAAAGCTTCAGAATTGAATTTGAAACTGTTTTGTTTAGTTTGAAATTTTATTATTTAAATCGATAATTAAAAATAGCCTTCCGAGGCACAGTCTCGGAATTCGAAACCAGTTCCATTGGATCCGTAATAGTGTATTATTATCGGATTTCAATTTCCGCAGCATTCGGAGTTGTCGTGTGATCGTACGATAAGTAAACGCATTGAAATTTATATTGAAATTTAATATAATAGCTGGGTCCAAAAAGCTATCTTCTCCATACGATCGAATTAGGACTCGAAACCTTTTCCATTGCTTTCGGAATAGGGGTTTAACATTATAAATGCCTGGCGGCACGCCTCGATAGGATGTCGAGATTTTGAGATTGCGGAATCGAGACGATTTGAATTTGAATTTGAACTTGAATTTAGATTGAATATAAATATTCACATGCATAAGGCAAATAACACGTTGCTTCTTTCTTCAACACCTGGCGATTACTATTAACACGCATCTCTTTTGAAAAGAAAACGAAAAATAAAAGAAGAGGGCTGAGCTTTTTATCGTTCAAATTAAAACCAAGACTTCATTTTTTTAAAACAATTTCGTTCAAAACGAAATAATGGCCGAAGATGAATCAACAGAAAATCAATTCGAAGCCAAATTTCCTCAGATCTACCACATCCCTATCCTCCTCTATATCGAATGAACTCCTTCTTTCAAAATAAAGAAAATAAAATAAAATGGGAGGATCGCGATATCGTCGAGGCAACTAGGGATTGCCAGGCTCGAATTCGCGTGTGGTGGTGGGGGTCGTCATCATTGGGATGGTGGCGCGTGTGATAGGAGATGGCGGCCACGTTCGAGTATGGTGGCAAGGGGCTCACGATTTGGGAAGATCAGTGAGGCGGAGCAGTGGTCTGGAAGCGAAGGCATCGCAAGGCTTGGGGATGGCTCGATCTCGAGCACGACAATCGGCGACACGCTGGGTGGTTCGTGTTCGATTTTGGGAGGGTTCGATGATCGGGGAAGCAGGAGTAGGCAGTGGCGATAGCGAGGCCGAGGGTTTGAGCAACAGGTAATCACAGTTTAGTTTAGTTTAATTAATAAATACATATATAGATTAGAGGAAAATATAAATGAATATATATGTAGAAAATTTGGAAGAGTAGGATATTTTAAATGTTTCAGACTATATAAAAATACTGATGTCTGAATCTATATAGACTATTTTCAAATGGATATGTATTTTCAGGAATAAAAAAAATAAAGATAAGAATAAATATACTTAAACATATTTCAACTTACAAGATTATTCTAAAATAATTTATTAAAGTGATTTATTTATTTAACTTATTTTAGTTACCAAATTATTTATTAAAAGGAATAAAATATATATATATATATATATAACTATTGGTTACTTAAACTTATCAGATAGGAAAATTAATTTGTTCGATTATTTCGAATATTAATAAATCATAAATGTTTGTACAAGGTCTAAAATTGAGAAACAAGCCGGAATGGAAAATGGGTTGCATGCGTAAGCAAAAGGTGAGATCTTCTCACTCACTTGATTTGCCTAGTCAATTTAAATGAATAAATTTAAATTATTGGATGTGCTTGGATGAATTTAAAAATTTATCTGTTGGATGATAGTATATGTTTGCGCTAATATTGGTCACAAACACCCGATAGTCGTTGAAAGCACCAGTACGCAATTACAGATCACAGACCTCAAAATATGTAGAGAAATAAGTATGCAAATCACTCAGGAAACTCAGTAAAAATAGTAAATGACACAGGATTTATAGTGGTTCGGCGATCTTGCCTACGTCCACTCTGAAGCTGATGACTTTATTCATGTTCACTTGATGATTACAACTGATTACAATAGGTTGCAGTGATTACAATGAAGAAACTTGAGTGTAACCGCAATGAAGGAATGTAGAACTTAATCCGGTAGAGTTTCGGTGTTTCAGAATTCCAATCCCCTTTTCTAAATGACCTGGGGCTCTATTTATAGGTGTAGGAGGCTGATATTTCGCCTAAATTTCGGGAAACCAGCTCTGGCACGTGTGGGGCCCCACACGCCCGGCCTCAAGAAAATTGGGCCCACTTCGGGATCGATTCGAACTCCATTCGAATCGATCAAAAAATCATCCAATCGAGCTAAAATTTGGTGTGGACATTCTTCAAAATGTGCCTAAGCTCCTGTGAAAATTTCATATCATTTGGATTTGGGGATCATGAGATATGGTCGATACGAATTCGATTTTCCGGTTGCAACGCTCTGTTCGAATCGACGACTTCGAATCCATTGCTTTGAATCGATCCAAGCACGCGCTAGCAGGTTAACGTGGCGCGCATTCTTCGCATCGATCCACATTTTTCGCCGACTTGATAGAGTCGTCCCTTGAATTTTGCCGCTTTGACTCAGTCGATTCGAAGGCTTTACTTATGCATGGATTCGAACTGAGACTCGTTCGTATCGATCATATCTCACTTCAGCTGATCGATACGAAACGACGGCACTGGTTGGATTTGAAGAGAGGTATCTTCATGGATTCGAAGGTCCTCCAAGCTTGATGGATACGAAGGAAACATCGTTGATGGATTCGAACCAGATGGTTGTGGTGCTAACGTGATGGATTCGAACATGGGCGCCTCCGATGGATACGAAAATAGGGTGTTCTCTTCCAACTTGCATTGATTATAAC
Organism: Allium fistulosum; assembly: GCA_030737815.1. Taxonomy (NCBI): domain Eukaryota; kingdom Viridiplantae; phylum Streptophyta; class Magnoliopsida; order Asparagales; family Amaryllidaceae; genus Allium; species Allium fistulosum. Next base: position 1,106,939,160 of record CM060907.1, read on the forward strand.
TTGAGCATACGAACTCGGATTGACTTGAAATTTGGAGTGCTGGCTTTCATGACTCTGCTTGTCGTGTCCTATCAATTGTAGCCTGATCCGGGCTCGGACAAAATTCATTGATATCCATGGTGAAACAGTGTATAACGAACTTTTACGACGAACTGTCTTTAGTTTTCCAGTCAACTTTTTGGTGTCACGGCCTTGCCAAAAGGCGGGATAACATTTGCCCCCACAAACATGTCTTGCGATAGGAAGGTGTGTTTTGTAGTTCCATAAGCTGGATGTTCATATCCTATCATCGACCTGTAAAGAACTTGATAGTCTTTCCTAACCACGAATGACGATCGTTCGCGGCCGTATGTCATCTAAGGTAATATGGGACCTTTCGAGGTCGGATGTCGTTCTAGACGAGTTGTGACAGTTCGCGATCGGGTGTTGTTCTAGATGAATTATGATGGATTGTGATCGTTCTTGGTCGTATGATGCACGAGATAAAATGTGATCATTCGCGATCGGATGCCGCACGAGGCAAAATGTGATCGTTCACGATCGAATGTCATACTGGGTGAATTGTGACCGTTTGTGGTCGGGCATCGCACGAGGCAGAGTGTGATCGTTCGCGATCGAATGTTATACTAGATGAAGTGTGACCGTTCGCGGTCGGGTGCCGTACGAAGCAGATCGTGACCGTTCGAGGTTGGGTGCCGTTCGAGGCTAATGGTGACCGTTCGAGGTCGGGTGTCGTTCGAGGCGAATGATTGTGCCCGGGGGGGACTTAGTATTATCGATGTTAGGTTCACGTTCGGGTGAATTTCTGAATCAGCGATCGTGGCGGTTCGTCGCCATACAAGGTGTGCTTGTGGACCGTTCGCAATCCAAAGCATACGCGAATAACTTCTTCTACAGAATTGCAAATATCAAATTAACGTTCACATGAATTCCATAACAGAAATGTCCAAACAAACAAAGTCTAAATGTCCAAATCAACATGAAACAAAGGCAAAGCAAGGATGTCAAAGTGTAAATTCTCACTACGAAACGGTCAATAGTCATTCAGAGCATGCTTGTGGATCGCTCGCGATCTCATACATGTGTAAATGGTGTGATGGTGTTAGTGAGAAGTTTATGACTTGTTCATCGTTATTTAAATCAATTGATAACCAAACGGTGCCCCGGCTCAGGGTTACCCCTAGCTGATGTAGATGGTGGCCGCTCCGGTTCCACCGTTGGAGCTCGCCTTCTCATATACTGAAGTAGCCTACCGTTCCTGATATGCCCTTCTACCTCATCCTTCAGGTGTCTACAGTCATTTTTGCTATGTCCATTCAGCTCGTGGAATAAGCAATATTTGTCTGATTTTCTCTCGTCGGTAGTTGGATCCCGTCGCATTGGTTTACGATAGGCGATTTGTTCTCGGGTGTCTTGGTAGATTCGCTCCAAACCCTCGTTCAGTTCTGAATAGGTGGTAAATCGCGGTTCCCTCTGTTGCCGCTTTGACCTGTCATCACTTTCTTCAGCCTTTCGCTTCCCTTTACCAGTCTCTGCACCTTTTCCAGATGAATTACCACCTCTAACTTCATAAACATCGACTTCTTCTTCTCTCTCCGTACGAGCATCCTCTAATTGCAAAAACTTTTCGTCTTCATGATAAAACTCTCCTAGGTCCGTAGGTGGATCCTTAGTTAGTGAATTCTTGAACTCCGTGCCATCAGATATTCCAAATACAGCTGCCATCATGACCATAGATGGATCTGGTCGATCCACTGACGCTGTTGCCGCATTGAATCGCGTCAGAAAATTCCTCAAAGACTCCCCAGCTTTCTGCTTTAGAGTCGCCAAACTCATCACGTTCTTGGGTCTCGAAATATGAACCCTGAATTGTGTCATAAACCTTTCTGTCAAATCTGTCCAAGTCCCAATGGAGCTACTCTCTAGTTGTCTAAACCATAGCGCTGCAATGTACGACAAATACAATGGAAAGCACCGGGCCATGACTTCCTGTGATGCCCCCAACACTTCCATGTGCCTCATATACTTCGTTAGATGGACTGCTGGATCTGTCCGCCCATCATACATTTCCACCGATGGTAGCTTGAAGTTTGGCGGATTCCTGGCCTGCCTGATCGTAGGAGTAAAGAGACTTTTATGTACATCCTCCAGATCTCCATTGACTAGTCCGCCTCTCATGGCCCGTCTGACCATCTCTGCCAACCTGTCGTTGTCGTCAGGCTGTGATCTTTGAGTGTCACCTTCGTTATGCCCCCCTGGCTGAGCGTTCATCCCTCTATTGCCACCAGGTTGCTCGGATGTCACTGAGTTTCTTCTCGGGATTGGATCAACATGCTCTAAGTGTGTGCCCCCAGCTCCGGTGCTGCGCCAGATGGTCCTTCCCCGTTCTGGACTCTGGTTGTTCCTTGATTTTACGCTCAAAGTTGTCCAATCTGTTGAAGCAAATTCTGGATCATTTCCTCCTGTCTCTTCATCATTGTCTCCATCTCATCCCTGGTGATGAAGATCGATGCTTGGTTTGCCCCCGAGGAAGCCTCTTGACTCCCTTCATGCTGACTTTGCTCTGGCCTTTGTCTTTTACTAGTTTGTCTTGTCATGATTCTTCGGATCTAAATCTCTTAGCCTTCTAATTTAACTTTCAAATGATAAAACTCCTTAGTTCAATTCTCAGTGAAAGCACCAAAATGTTTGCGCCAAAATTGGTCACAAACACCTGATAGTCGTTGAAAGCACCAGTACGCAATTACAGATCACAGACCTCAAAATATGTAGAGAAATAAGTATGCAAATCACTCAGGAAACTCAGTAAAAACAGTAAATGACATAGGATTTATAGTGGTTCGGCGATCTTGCCTACGTCCACTCTGAAGCTGATGACTTTATTCGTGTTCACTTGATGATTACAACTGATTACAATAGGTTGCAGTGATTACAATGAAGAAACTTGAGTGTAACCGCAATGAAGGAATGTAGAACTGAATCCGGTAGAGTTTCGGTGTTTCAGAATTCCAATCCCCTTTTCTGAATGACCTGGGGCTCTATTTATAGGTGTAGGAGGCTGATATTTCGCCTAAATTTCGGGAAACCAGCTCTGGCACGTGTGGGGGCCCACACGCCCGGCCTCAAGAAAATTGGGCCCACTTCGGGATCGATTCGAACTCCATTCGAATCGATCAAAAAATCATCCAATCGAGCTAAAATTTGGTGTGGACATTCTTCAACATGTGCCTAAGCTCCTGTGAAAATTTCATATCATTTGGATTTGGGGATCATGAGATATGGTCGATACGAATTCGCTTTTCCAGTTGCAACGCTCTGTTCGAATCGACGACTTCGAATCCATTGCTTCGAATCAATCCAAGCACGCGCTAGCAGGTTGACGTGGCGCGCATTCTTCACATCGATCCACATTTTTCGCCGAGGTTATATAGTCGTCCCTTGAATTTCGCCGCTTTGACTCAGTCGATTCGAAGGCTTTACTTATGCATGGATTCGAACTGAGACTTGTTCGTATCGATCATATCTCACTTCAGCTGATCGATACGAAACGATGGCACTGGTTGGATTCAAAGAGAGGTATCTTCATGGATTCGAAGGTCCTCTAAGCTTGATGGATACGAAGGAAACATCGTTGATGGATTCGAACCAGATGGTTGTGGTGATAACGTGATGGATTCGAACATGGGCGCCTCCGATGGATACGAAAATAGGGTGTTCTCTTCCAACTTGCATTGATTATAACTTGAGCATACGAACTCGGATTGACTTGAAATTTGGAGTGCTGGCTTTCATGACTCTGCTTGTTGTGTCCTATCAATTGTAGCCTGATCCGGGCTCGGACAAAATTCATTGATATCCATGGTGAAACGATGTATAACGAACTTTTACGACGAACTGTCTTTAGTTTTCCAGTCAACTTTTTGGTGTCACAGCCTAGCCAAAAGGCGGGATAACAGTATATATGATAGTAGTATATATATATAATTGGAGTGATTGATTTCCCGCATTATATAGCAGATGAGACCCTATGCGCCACATAATAGTGGATGATATTATATAATCCCATATACCGCGATATTCCACCTCGAAGTGGAATTGGTATTTAATTGTTATGCTAACATCTGTGGATGCAGGGAAACAGGTTGGAGGGATCCAACTGGATTCCTCAAATTATTGAATTTATTTCATATGTTGTGATGTGATTATTGATAATCTGTGAATGATTATATTGGTGATTGAAATTTATTGAAGGCTATGGTTTGGCCGGATATATTCTGGTATTTTTAAATACAAAGATATATAATTGGATTTTTGGAAATTAAAGTAGAAACTTTTTAAGTAAATTAATTTTAGAGGATTGGATAAATTTAAAAGAAGGATTTATTAATTGATTTAAATGGATCATTTTGAAATGGAAAGTGTATTTTCATTGGAAAGCCGAGTATGTTTTCAAAGTAGCTGATGAATATAAATTGAAAGTTTTAAGGATGGTTTTAAAAGGATACCTTGGAGAAATTATTTTCTTAAGTTGTTTTTAAATCTTTAAAGTAAAGATTTATTTGGCTAATTTTAGAAGTGATTATTTTAAAAATCAAATTGAGATTTGATTTAGAAAATGGATATTTAAATAATTATACTCTATATAATAATTTCATTTTTTTAAATTAGTTTGGGCTTGAAATTTATATGAGATATTAGTATAAAAATTTCATAACTTATATTTTAAAATAAAGTGTTTAAAAATAGTTTTCAGTTTTAAAGTGTTTTCCAAATATATTTTGGATAAGTGATTTAAATTATTTTAAAGTATTCGGACTTGGCAGATTTTCAGTGGAAATAAATAATATCGGGAATCTTATTCTGCGAGTGAAAAGTGATTTGAAATTTGTTTTCAAAGTGTTGAAATGTTAAAATATATCTTGCGAAGATATTTTGAAAATAAATAATTGGGGAAAAATTATTTAAAATCGATGATTGTTGTGAATGTTGTTTGATAGTTAAATAACCGACTATCAATATTGACCTTTGAAACGGCACTTGAATTTGTTTTCAAAACAAGCGCTCATTATTCGATTAAGCTGGGAGAGGACTTTATGTCATAAAACCTATTCCGAATAATGATACGACGAAATGGGATTGCATTTGAAGACGGTGGTGAAGACCAAATATTTTCGAGAACGAAAGGATTACCTGTCGATTGTCTCTGCACTGAATTGCTCCGGTATAGAGATCTCTATATGTGATGGGGAGTCCGGTCGGGATTGTGGATATCCGGATTTGCAAGGATTTCTTTCGAAGTGCCTTCGTTTCCATTCAGACCCAGGATGGAGTTGTATGGATGTATGTCTGACATTACACTTTGAGATATAAAGCTGGTTTCTAATCAAATACATTTCTGTTTGGTGGCGGAGAATTTATTCTCTTAGCGTAACACCCTTCTCTGAGACGTACGAGCTCAGAGGTTATGTAGTTGATAGTTATTAGTGATATACTCCCAACTTGGAAATGTGGCATGCTAAGTGTTGCTGATCATTGGTTGATCGAAGCATGGCTTTTGTTAAAAGCGTAGCTTTGTGGGATGAGACTTCATCGAACCTCACACCCCGGAAATGGTCGAAACAAGAAGGATGCGGCAAGGTTGTTTGAAGGTAGCGCCCTCAGGGTATGTCCATTTCCTTCTGGAAAAAGGTGGTATCATGGTATGGAGCCCAGATACTTAACTTATGTGGTTGCTGCAAATTTATTACTTTGTGGTTGTTGGTGTTGAGGATCCTCGGATAAAGGTCGGTAACGACCGGGGATGGCATACTCGTGTGTGGAGTTATCTAGTTGCAGCTTCATTGCACCAGAAGCGTGAGGTAACTTGGCTTTGTGTTGGTAGAGATCCGGTTAGGTTCTCGGGGCGTCCCTTCAGAGGCGTACCCATGTGGTGTAGGAAGTTCCTTAGCCTGACCATTTGTTGGAAATGCAAAGAAACAATACGAGCCCTGTACAGTTTTAGTTGTATAACCTGCCATGGAATGTGGCGGTAAACTGCTATTGAACATGGTAGCTATAGTAGACATACTACGAAATGTGTATGCTAGCTAAGATTAATATTATACTTTCGAAATGTTTTCCACACTAGGCACTAATGATAATATTAAAAGATTTTTCATATCAAGCATGTTTGACTATCATAAGGAGAAATCTCCTCCAATTCTGCGTTTGCATTGTGTGTGTGGCGGGAGGCCTTATGGTAGTTTCATTTTCCAAAAGCATAAACGGATCTTTTTTGTACAAATAACTGTTTTAAAATCTCACACCAGTCCCATGACTGACTCGTAGTTTATTGTTCCCTTTCTAAACTTCGGGTGCCCATAATTTTCCACACGGGCAGCCTAGAGTCAGGTTATCAGTTGTTTTGGAGCAAAGTCAGAAAAATATGCTGTGGAGATCAGGAGGCAAGCTAGATGGCGAGACATATCACTTATGTATTATCCGTTGCGTATGGGTTGCTGCAAATTCAAATCCCATATGGGCAGGTTATTATAGCTGCCAATGTTGTGTGTTGTTGTTGTAATACTCTGATGATGTAATGTATAAAAAGATATAGTTCTTTGCTTTAAAGATTATTCATTTATCTATCATATATTGTTCCGCTGCGGTTGTGAGATTCTGATATTGTTTTCTATTTCTTCTTCTACTTTCTTCTTCTATCTTCTATCCTCTTTCTTCTTTAACCCTAATGATTCGGTTTTTCGGCATTCAATGGTTCGGCATTTGATATAGTGGGCGTATTGATGTCGACTTTCGGAACTCAAAAAATCAGGTCGTTACAGGCGTAGAGGAATCTCTCTGCGTCCGTTTTGCTGATAATTGACAATTAATGCCTGGGCCTAGGCCCGAGCACCCCAGCCAATTCCAAAGGGATCTTAACCCAAGAGAAACTGAAGATGAAGGAGAATCTAAAGAAAGTCAAGCTTCCCTGGCCGAACTGACAATCGATATCTCGATTGACGACGATGATGATTCAAAGATGATAAAGATCGGATCTCAGCTAAGCTAGCAGACTCAAGGAATTGGTTGAGTTTCTACGGGTGAATCTCGACGTATTAGCCTGGACACATTTTGATATGTGTGGGATCTCGCCGGACATTGCGAGCCACACTTTGAATATTGACCCACGGCATGTCCCGGTCAAACAGAAAAGGCGTGGTATGGATCCAGAGAGAACTGCCGCACATAAAGAAGAGGTAGAAAAGCTTAAAACGAATGGGTTTATTCGGGATGCGCTATATCCCGAGTGGGTGTCGAATCCCGTGCTTGTCTGAAAATCAAACGGAAAATGGAGAACATGTGTCGATTACTCCAACCTGAATAAAACTTGTCCTAAAGATAGTTTCCCGCTTCCCAGAATTGATCAGCTCGTAGACTCAACAGCTGGACATGAACTCTTATCCTTCATGGATGCGTACTCTGGCTATAATCAAATACCTATGCATTTACCTGATCAGGAGCATACCAGCTTTGTAACCAATCTGGGACTTTACTATTACAAAGTTATGCCATTCGGACTCAAGAATGCCGGGGCTACTTATCAACGATTGGTCAATCATATGTTCGCCAATCAAATCGGGAAAACCATGGAAGTGTATGTAGACGACATGCTTGTGAAGTCACGATTTTCCACTGACCATATGAAAGACCTGGAATCAATGTTCAACATCCTTCGAGAATACGGAATGAAGCTTAACCCACTGAAATGTCATTTTGGAGTCGCATTTGGAAAATTCCTGGGTTTCATCATCAATGCTCAAGGAATTGAAGCCAATCCTGAAAAAATCTGGGCAGTAAGAAATCTTGAAACCCCAAAAACTATAAAGCAAGTCCAGAGTCTCAACGGGAAAGTAGCAGCACTAAGCAGGTTCATTTCAAAGTCCACTGACAAATGCATTCCCTTCTTCGATCTGATTCGAAAAGGGAAAAGATTTGAATGGACCACGGAGTGTGAGGGCGCATTCCGAGCCATAATTTAGAATCTACCCACACCGCCTATTCTGTCAAAACCTATTGATCATGAGAAGTTGTATGTTTACCTAGCGGCATCAGAAAACGCTATCAGCGCTGCCTTAATTCGGGAAGAAGACAGGATACAGAAGCCAGTATATTACATCAGCAAACGATTGACTGGAGCTGAAAGGAATTATCCGAAACTAGAGAAGCTGGCTTATTGTCTTGTTATTGCATCATGGAAGCTCCGTCCATATTTCCAGGCCCATCCTATTATTGTTTACACCGACCAGCCGTTACGACAGGTCCTAACGCGGCCTGAGACGTCTGGTAGGTTACTCAAGTGGAATATCGAACTAAGCCAGTTTGATATTACTTATACTCCAAGGCGAGCCATTCAAGGACAAGTCCTAGCCAATTTCAAAGCTAAATTTACCATCCCAGAGGACTTTCCCGAAACTAGTGAATCTCCCGAATACGTCTGGAAGCTGTACACTAATGGTGCATCAAACGACCAGTGCTCGGGCGCTGGGGTTGTACTTGAAACCCCCGAAGGCCGATCTATATGTTATGCTTTAAAGTTCGATTTTCGTGCGACCAATAATGAAGTTGAATATGAAGCCCTCTTAGCTGGATTGAAACTTGCTTGAGATTTGAGAATTATCGCTGTGGAAATTTATTGTGATTCACAATTAGTTGTGTGTCAAGTTCAAGGAGAATATCAAGCGAGAGATCAGAGACTGGCCGCTTACTTAGCTCGAGTTCAGGAAATACTGAATCAGTTTGATTATTATGCCATTTATTGTATACCTCGAGAACGCAATAAGAAAGACGATTCATTAGCAAAGTTAGCCAGCACTAGTGAAGCGCAACAAATGGGGCTCGTTCCTGTAGAGACGTTATCTTCCCCAAGTATTGACCGGGCAGAAGCAGATTGGGTATGTGAAGTCGCTCCCGATAAGGAGTCGTGGATGACTCCGTTCAGAAATTACCTTGAGCATGGAATCTTGCCGGAGCGCAAGAGTGAAAGAAGACAAGTCCTTCGAAAGGCTTCATGATTCACCATCCAGAATGGAGTCATGTACAGAAGAGGGTACTCTATTCCTTTACTCCTGTGTATCGCTCATGATGAAATTAAGCGAGTATTACATGATGTGCACGAGGGAGAATGTGGCGATCACATCGGGGGGGCAAGCACTTGCCAAGAAAGTAGTTCGATACGGATATTATTGGCCGACTGTGAATCGCGATGCATCGGATTATGCAAAGAAATGTGATAAATGTCAAAAGCATGCTCGAATTCCTAGAGCCCCACCTACCGAGATAACTCAAATGGTCAGCCCATGGCCATTTGCAGTATGGGGCATCGACATCATTGGTTCTCTACCTCTGGCAAAAGGTGGTGCTACTTTAAAAAGTGGGCTGAAGCTGAACCTCTTGCTACCATAACAATGAAAAAAGTGATCAACTTTGTAGTCCGCAACATTATCTGTCGATTCGGTCTCCCACACACCATTATCACTGATGACGGAACCCAGTTCGACAGTGTTGAATTCAAAGATTTCTGCCAACAGTTTCGCATTCGAAAGAAATTCTCTGCAGTTGCGCATCCACAAGCGAATGGACAGGTCGAAGCAGTCAATAAAGTTATAAAGTCCATTCTGAAGAAACGACTGGAAAAGGCCGGGGGCAAATGGGTCGATGAACTTCCTATGTCCTTATGGGCCTACCGTACAACCCACAAGTCCGCAACCGGTCATACTCCATTCTCTCTTTCTTATGGTTCAGAAGATGTTATTCCAGTCGAATTAGAAGTACCTTCTCATCGTGTTACATACTATGATCCGAAGACAAATGCTATATTACTTGCTGAATCTCTCGATTTATTGGATGAGAAGCGTGAAGAGGCTGATATGAGGGCAGCCGCATATCGGATTCGAGTCGCCCGATTGTACAATGCCAAGGTCCAACCCCGAACCTTTGAAATTGGTGATCTCGTACTCAAAAGAATTTATCCCGTCCCTTCGCATATGAGGCCAACTTGGGAAGGACCATATGTTATTGAACGAAAGCTCGGAGATGGCACATTCAAATTATCAACCGTTGACGGTCTCACTCTTCCTAGGGCCTGGAACAGCGAGAGTCTTCGTCGCTACTACACATAACAGGCTCTGTTTATTCATTCAGTTTATTTTTCATTTGCAATTTGTTTCTGCATTTCGAGATTAGAATTTGTAATAAGGCAAATGACTTTGCCATATTTTCTTATTTCAGCAATAAAATGCAATCTCTTCGAGCCAGAGCTGTGATTTACTTGAAATACTTCATATGACCATCTCTATGCATGGAGAGCTACGTTCCATCATACGGTGGGATTTATTCAAATAGGGAGTGACTGTGATATGGCCGGTCGCTCGCCAAGTGAAACCTGAGCTCGGGGACAAGCCATCACACCAAAGTCAAAAAAGGATTGGTATACGACAATCCTTCACCTAGCTCCAGATTCTCAGAGCGTGAACTGGAGCATGAACTTACAAATACGTTTTCGAAGAGGGTGGATCCGTCCACCTAACGACTTCGCCCATATTTGGACCAAGTTTGAGGAAGGTAGACCCGTCCATCTGACGACCTCACTTGTTAACTCAGGGTGGATGTGATCCGACTATCCACGATCCTGATACACCTTTCGTTCCCAGAGTGTGAGCGAAATCCAAAAAGCATGCAACAGATTGTATTGACCGTCTGTTTACCAACTCCAAATTCCCAGAGTGCACATTGGAGTGTAAACATCAACTCCGGATTCCCAGAGTGCGAATTGGAGTATAGACATCAACTCCAAATTCCCAGAGTGCGAATTGGAGTATAAACATGTAACGACCCGCTATTTTGGACCATTCGCATCCATTATAAGTGCATAGGTAGACACTCATGCCGGAATTGAATTGCTCAAAATACCGCGTTGTTAATTTAAAATTTTGGCAATGGTGGAGGTCGGTGACGATTTGCGTGGGGAGATGATAATTGCATGAGAAATTAATTGGGAGAAGAAATAAAAAAAGAAAGAGACGAAAGAGAGGTGAAATAATATACGTAATCGCCGAACCCCTGCGTCTATTCATATTTTTGACTTTTGGGTATCAAAACTGACGAATAGAAAAGGACACAAGTTATATCTGTGATTAACACAGCAAGCTGAACCAGATGGAGGACACAGAATTGCAAATAGACCCAATTTGGCGAATCGTCACACTTTGCATTCTGTTGATTTCGTCGTGCACCGGACTCCGAAATACACCGATGAACACATCACAGTGATCAGGACGATGAGACGGAAAAGAGGAAACAGAAATATCTGTGTCAGGACCTTACTATCAAAAGTCCATACGGACGCTGATATACGTTGCTATTCCGTACGGAAAAATCCAAACGGAGGTAGAAACGTCCAATTTCTCGAAACGAATTTCATAGTCTAATTCAGAGTGTTCTAAATAAATTTTCTCCTGTTGACATATTTTGGTTTCGAAAAACTTTTAAATTCACTGTTATTAACCGGTTTGATTTGAAATGAAATTTCACACGAAAATAAACTTCAATATTATTAGATGAAAATTTACCAGTTGCTATATTAAAATAGACGTATTCCAAATAATAAATTTTTAATTTCAAATTTTATTGTTTAAAATTTCACAAATTTCCAATTAAAAATACTTTTAAAACCATTAATTTTGCGGGTCGTTACACTCTCCCCCACTCAAAACTTTTCGTCCCCGAAAAGGAATGAGGTAGAAGAATAGAAACAACAAGACAGAAAAGATAGATTGAAAGTCAAGATTAAACAATTAATTTAAACTATATAAATTTTACTTAAAATTTGAAAACTTCATTTGTAATTCAATTATCCTATATACTTAAAACCTTTCAAAAATCCATTTGTAAAATTTCTTGCTTCCTTTATAAATACCATTTATATGTTTAAATGACACCTTTAAATGTATGAAACTATTTGAAAACTATTATTTACATCATTAGTTATATTTACACAGAAGCTATTTGAAAACATTAAATCCATAATTTATTAATTTATCTCAAAATTCCTTTCAACATTATTAATAAATCAATAATCATTTCTTTAAATATGTTGTATTTAATTAATAACCTCTAAAATATTTAACACTAAAATTTCTATTACCATATAGTATATAAATAAACAATATAAAAAAAATTATAGTCAACAAGGAAAAGGAGGATTTGGAAAAACAGAATATAGGTGAATAAATAAAGCTAAGCAGATAAGGCAGATTCAAAGGAATAATATCGGGCATGAATAGTTAATTTAGAACCATAAGGGTTTTTGATTCCAAATATTGATACAAATTTCTTTGTTGGAAATACTTTTATAATAAAACACCTTTATAACGAAACAAATTTTCTTTCGAAAATACTTTTATAACTCGATGTTTCAACAAGTTTATCCTTGTTCCTGTAGACTCTGGTAGTGCGTTGATCAGGCGCAAAACTAGAATTCTCCAGGTACTTAGTAGACTTGTTTCAACACCCAGTGAAAATACTGGAAAACTTTTAAAAACAGATATGGAAAGTACAATCCAATCAAAAACGAATCAAATCATGGATCGCAGATACACAATGGTTACGCCTGGGTCCCCCAGGAAACATCCGTACCTTTTAAGCATTCACTGCCTTGCGAATTTCGCCATGCAACAAAACGGTGGACCGCAGGATACATAAAAATGGTTACGCCTGGATCCCCCAGGAAACATCCATACCCCGTAAGCAATCTCTGCCTTGCGGATTACGCCACTAACACGACCATAGATCGCAGATACACAATGGTTACGCCTGGATCCCCCAGGAAACATCCGTACCTTTTAAGCAATCACTGCCTTACGAATTACGCTATGCAGTCGAGTTCGTAAGACCATGGGTAACGCCATGGAATTCGAAGGACACTCGAGTATCATATCCGGAAAACCAAAAATCAGAGAGAATAATATCGATAGAATGAATCCAAGATGTGGCCACAAATCGGATATCAAGCAGAAGGCACTTTTCATATCTTTACTTCGAAAATATGTATCATATAGTACCTTTTCAAATCACTTTCAAATATCGTACTTATATAAAATCCATTATATATAAGATTTAATTTTCAAATCAAATACTTTCCAAAATCAATAGTATATCAAATCATACTTATATAGACTTCAATTATATAAGATTTCACTTTCAAATTGAGTACCTTTTCAAGTCTATAGTTTTCGAATCAATTTCATACTCATACAAATCAATTTTATATAAGTTCGACAACTCCCAAATCAAGTGTTTAGTAACATAAGGTTCTCAAATTTCAATTTGTTTCAATATCAGTTCAATTTCAAATCATATACAATTTCACCAAATTATTTCTTCTCAACTTAAATATCTTTCGTTTCAAAGTTTCCAAAATAATATATTTAGAAAATAAATCCAATTTTCCAAATCAATATAATTTAAGTCAACCAATTCATTTCCAAAATCAATGGTTTTCAAAATCATCTTATATTTACATAAGGTCCACCTTATATAAGGATCAAATTTTTCAAAATAAATTTCGTTGTATGAAGAGCCATATGGGATTGAATATCTTTGCGTTTATGGGTTATATATATCTTTGTAATTTAAATTGGAAATTTTCTTTTAGTAAGCAAAGATATTCTAACCCGACAGCTTTCAATTTCAGCGTCACAATATATCAATGATATTAGAATATAAGATGTACATACGTCATCATTTCGCAAAATCACATTTGATCGCTCGCTCGATCACACAAGTTCGCTTTCGAACTAGTATTGTCCATTCGACTTCCCTAATGCGGATTTCGATGTGGTTTCTCGACTGGAAGCCATCAGTCTCCTTGCATAGCCATATACTATGATAGAGAATTCTAGAATCAAGCCTAAAATCCATATCAAATATTTGCCATCAAGAATCCAATGAAAAATCCTAACACGAAATGGTGTAATCCACCTCGAACTTGTATACTCAAACTTGGATCAAATTAATTACGCGAATAAAATAGCATACGTACAACTTATATACTTATTCCAACTTGTTAAATATATAGTTTCATAAAGATGTTACTAAGTTAAAACATTTAAACTAAATTTTATTCAAATATATTGAAGTCCAAATTCTTTCAAAACATTTCAAATCTAAATTCCATATTTAGAAAAATTCAAAATAGCCTTATTCATTTACTTAACATACAGTTTCAACTTATTTAAATCATATTACTTCATACTTAAATATTCGAAACAAATTTATATACTTTTTCAAATAATTCATACTTTTCAAAATTTCTTAGCTTTGAAAAGTTAACCTTGATTTGGAAGTACTCGAACCTTCAAAATAGTTGAAGAAATCATTTTCAAATTCAAGAGCTGGAAATCAGTAACAAATCAGTAAATCAATTTTTTTATAGATAGGGTTATATCAAATCCGAAACTCGAGGACTGAACACCGACTTTCTTTAAATCATTTCAAATATATATATATATACATATATCTTTCGAATATCAAATCTTACTTCGGAATTTGAAATAAAAATGGTTTCACAAAATCACTCGCATAGCAATGCTATTAAAGTGGCCTTTCCCTCACTCTGAAACTCGAAAATCAATGTCGATGATGCGTGCACTCATCACCGAAATTATTTTCCAGCGACATAAGTGAGTTCTGGACTTCTATTTTCTCAAACTTCTTTTGGAATTTCTTCGAAATCATTCGAAACTCATTAAAATCATTGGAAACATTTCTTATTCGGAAAATACCCTTAAATCATACTATTATTATATATTTCAAAATCTTAAAACCAATTTCAAAATACCGGAGTTCAATTCTCGAATTTCAAATTTCAAATCCTTTAGTTATAAATCATTTTTATATAAATCAATTTCTTATATAATTTCAAATCCTTTCAAAAATCCAAATTCTTATTTATAAAAGGTATATATAATCCTTATCGAAAACATTTTCACTTTTATATATAGAATATAATCATACTTATCAAAATAATAATTTCGATATATAAAACAATTCCTAAAATACAAACAAGCCCGATTTTTCGAAGAATGGTTCAGGAATGGATTTCAAAACAAAGATAGAGATTCAACTTAGAGGAACTCTTAATCAAATAGAATTATGATTCGAAGATAAGCTCGAACGAAGATGAGATAATTAAATTTCAAAATAGAAGATGAATATACTTATATAAATCGCGGATGACCCTAGGGTCAACCGTGACTTCAGGAACAAGATCGATGTAGAATTCCAAGAAAAATCAACCTTCGATCGCAAGAGATAGCGGCATCTAAACCAAAGATATAGAAATCTCCGGTGAATCAATGCCAATTGTGAAAGAGTTTCACTCCTTCACAAATCATTCAAAGATTGGTGGGATCCTATTCTCCTAGAGATCATTCGAAGTGGAGTCGTGGGATGCTCCAGAATCAAAGAATACCAATAGAGAGGGACAAGGATGAATTTTGAAACCGTAGGGAACGTTCCAAAGTTCACAGGAAATCGAATCAAAAGGAAGAGATTCAACTCGAACGAAAGTGATTCTGTAAATAAATTTACAATATATGCTAAGTTTCGCCTAGAGCCAAAGCTCTGATACCAACTGTAACGACCCGCTATTTTGGACCATTCGCATCCATTATAAGTGCATAGGTAGACACTCATGCCGGAATTGAATTGCTCAAAATACCGCGTTGTTAATTTAAAATTTTGGCAATGGTGGAGGTCGGTGGCGATTTGCGTGGGGAGATGATAATTGCATGAGAAATTAATTGGGAGAAGAAATAAAAAAAGAAAGAGACGAAAGAGAGGTGAAATAATATACGTAATCGCCGAACCCCTGCGTCTATTCATATTTTTGACTTTTGGGTATCAAAACTGACGAATAGAAAAGGACACAAGTTATATCTGTGATTAACACAGCAAGCTGAACCAGATGGAGGACACAGAATTGCAAATAGACCCAATTTGGCGAATCGTCACACTTTGCATTCTGTTGATTTCGTCGTGCACCGGACTCCGAAATACACCGATGAACACATCACAGTGATCAGGACGATGAGACGGAAAAGAGGAAACAGAAATATCTGTGTCAGGACCTTACTATCAAAAGTCCATACGGACGCTGATATACGTTGCTATTCCGTACGGAAAAATCCAAACGGAGGTAGAAACGTCCGAATTTCGCGAAACGAATTTCATAGTCTAATTCAGAGTGTTCTAAATAAATTTTCTCCTGTTGACATATTTTGGTTTCGGAAAACTTTTAAATTCACTGTTATTAACCGGTTTGATTTGAAATGAAATTTCACACGAAAATAAACTTCAATATTATTAAATGAAAATTTACCAGTTGCTATATTAAAATAGACGTATTCCAAATAATAAATTTTTAATTTCAAATTTTATTGTTTAAAATTTCACAAATTTCCAATTAAAAATACTTTTAAAACCATTAATTTTGCGGGTCGTTACAAAACATCAACTTCGAATTCCCAGAGTGTGAAACGGAGAATAAACATCGACTTCAAATTCCCAGAGTGCGAATTGGAGTATAACGCCAACTCCGAACTCCCAAAGTGCGAGTCGGAGTATAAATGTCGACTCCAATTCCCCAGAGCGCGGACATATAACTAAAACTTAAACTGACGTAACCAACCGCCAGTAAACAAATGTAAATCCCCGGAGTGCGGATGTGATCATCGATAATCAAACGAGTGCGGTTGAACCACTCAATCTCTGCATGTCTCAAACATCCGTTTAGTGGCACTAAACTCAACATGTTATAAGTGAGATGCAATCGCTAGCTGATGTTCTACAACTCATCCCCAAGACTGGGGGGCAGAACTTGAGTATCGACCATTGACTGAAGTAGTGCGACATCAAAGTTCAACTCACTTCCCCATCATGAATCATGTCCGAGGCGCCATTGGAAAACGCCTCTTCGACCTCACTCCGGCCCCATCCCAATGTCAACAACATCGGAACTGGCCGATGCCCTGGATGGAATGGTGTTAAAACTCGAGTCTCGTCGTTTTTGAGAAGTGTTGATCGATCATCTACCTAGTTTAAAGAGATCGATTCGAAGGATTAGCAAGACATGGTGGTTTGGGGACGAAGACAGTTATTTCTTTCCAGGGTTCTTTATCGATGCGAAGCAGTGCGGAAGGAATAAAAAGCAAGTGAAATGTTTCTAAGTACGAAGCAGTATTTATATGAACCCAAGGAAAGAGGAAAATGATTCGTCTCCCAGTCATCGCGAACGATTACAACCGGTTTTACCTCTGATCGATACGAATTGGCTATTCGTATCCAACAGTTCGCAGTTCATCGATACTAAATGTGCAACGAAGATTTTTTTGAATCGCTAGATTTCATCGATATGAAACGTTTGTTCGTATCCATTGTTCTCGTCTCCGTCTAAAGCGCATCGATGCAAATTGTATTGTTCGTATCCATCCACACGCAACCCATACAGGCTCGTATCAATCGATATGAATTACATCGATACAAGGACAATCCTTCAACCTTTTGCATCGATCCAGGAGAGGATCGATACGAAGGGACATTCCAGAATAACCATCAAGCGTTGTTGCAACTCGAGTTTCACATCGATTCAGGAGAGGATCGATATAGAATTCGATACAAAAAAAATGATAGCGACTTGTGAACGTGCAAATGTCAGCAAGAGTCAGGTTAACATATAAGCATGTATATCAGACTAATTTTCAATTTTAAAATTTCACAGGTCGTATGCCTACCTGATAAACAATCACAACTACGAACGGCTAATCAATATCATACAACAATCAGTTACATCAGCACACAATACAACAGTTTACAGCCTACAGTTCATAATTTATGCCTTTATGAATCAATCAAAGATTACGACTTCCAACAAGAAGACGATAATAGTTTAATAAGTTAGATGGAACTCTTCAGAGCAAAGATTGTGGCTTTTCAAAGCACGTCGTGTTCTCACAAGACGTACTTTGGGGGGCAAATGTTATCCTGCCTTTTGGCAAGGCCGTGATACCAGGAACTCGCTTGGAAACCAAGAATAGTCCATCCCGAAGACCGATTATATGCAGGTTTGTTATGGATATCAATGAATTTTTCCGAGTCCGGATCGAGCTATAATTGACAAGACATGACAATCAAAGCTATGGAAGCCAACGTCTCAGATTTCAAGTCAATCCGAGTTCGTATGCTCGAGATATGATCGATGCAAGTCAGGGAAATCAATACAACCACGCAGTCATCTGTTCGTATCCATCAAAGGTTCGGCATGTTCGAATCCATCCGCGTGTGTCTGTTCGTATCCATCAAAGAACACTACTCCGTATCCGCCAAAGGAAGAGGCTCTATTCGTATCGATCTATTCGACTCCATCAGCAAACGACCACGCTTCGTATCGATTAGCAGCTGCCTTGTTTGCATCCATCGGAAATGGCCTTCTTCATATCCATCAGAAGGCAGACCCACTTCGAATCGATCGTCTATTGTCCCCTATCGTATCCATCGGCTTTAGTACAAGTGTCTAGTTCATATTGATCAAACGCCTTGCAAGCATCATATCAATCAACCACATATCAATACGAAATAGACACTTACCATCGATACGAACAGGACCGAACAATCGATCGATACGAATAATGCAATACGATCAATACGAACAGAGCCGGAGGATCAATCGATACGAATATGGCAGGGCAATCGATCGATACGAATTAAGCAATGCGATCGATACGAACAAAATCAAGGATGATCGATACGAATAAGGCACATGCGTAGGGAAGACTCGGTCGATCGGCACGAAAAGTGGATCGATCAGGAGTGTGCGCGCCACGTCAATCAGCAAGCATGTGCCAGGATCGATTCGAACAGATACGAAGAGATCGATACGAGTTCCACAGCCTGCCAAAAACTCGAATTCGTATCGATCATAACTTGCAATCCATAAGTCCAAATGCTATGAAATTTTCACATGAGCTTACGTACGAGCTAAGGAATGTTCATGCCGAGTTTCGACTCGATTGGGTCAAATCCTGATCAATACGAAATCCATTCGTATCGATCACGGATCGGGTTAAAACTTCATGGCATCGATTGCGTGGGCCCACCCACGTGCCAGAAGAAGTCTCCCGAGATCTGAGCGAGATATTTGCATCATGCACCTAAAAATAGAGCCCCAGGGCCTACAGAAAAAGGATCTTTTGGTTCTTTGACGTCCAGACTCTGCCGGAAACACTTTTTCACTTCAAAGCTGCTGCTATACTCGAATTTCACTACTGTAATCCATTGTAATCTACTGTTATCCGCTGAAATCAGTTGTAATCATCAAAGAAACATCAATAAAGTCATCAATTTCATAGTGGACGTAGGCAATATGCCGAACCACTCTAAATTCCTGTGTTTCTGCGTATTTTTATCATTTGTTTTTGAAGTGTTTGTTAGATAATCCTCCTTTTCCGTTTAATTTCTTCATTTTTATCTCTTCAAACTCTTCCGAAGAGTGTTGTGCCCAATTTTGGTATAAACATTTTTCATATGTAATCCTATATATCTATTTTATTATTGTTTATTTTCTCAACTTCTCCTTCTCCATACCTTTAATTTCTAAATCTAATATACATACATACATACACACACACACATATATATATATATATGCAAATCCCTTATTGTATATATCAAAAAGAAGAGATCTGATAGAGATTTTCTAAGGCATGACAAATCCAAAGGAAGCAAAGCTAAGGATATACCGTGAGTGGAAATCTTAGCTTTTCTATTTTAGTGGTTGATTGGTAATTGATTAGTATAGTTTTGGTTTCCGAAAAACATCATATCACAAACCCCCAAAACTCCTTTAATGCGAAATGTCAATTCTATGTTGGAATATCAATTGTTTATGTCAAAATAATGGAATTTCTGTGGATATGAAGTTTTGTTAATTTTACCTTATATCCCACTTCTTATACTTTTTTTTTGAATTTGGTTAAAGGATTTTGATTAAGGAATAGTGTTTAAAATACAAATTTTTATTCGTGGTTTGAATCACTTATTTCCATAAATTAAATGAAATTCATTTGTTTATTTTTATATGAAAAGAAAGTTGAATAGAGCGTAAAAATTGAAATTGAAAGTTTCTATTATCAATATATTCCATTATTTTGGTGTAATAAGTTGAGGTTAAATTTTAATTATGTACAAATCTATTAATTGGAATTTTTATATGAACACTGAAACTTTGGTATTGTTGATAATATGGAATGAGACATATATAACTGTTTAAAGAGTTGACATTTACACACTAGTTTAGAGCATATATTCCATATGCTTAGAAATTGCTAGATGCACACGTGCGTATGTGTGTGTGTGTATGCGTAATTAACGTATAATTATAATGTATTAATTGTGTAGTTAATTAGGTTAATAATTATCATTATATCCCCTTTAGAAAGGTAATTGATTTTAACGGCGAAATAAGAAAGTTTTCTTATAAGGCGTTGATTATGGAAAGGTGAGATGTATGATAATATATGTAGAGTGTAATATAGATTATGACTAAGTTATAAGGATGCAAGGTCTGTCAAAAGCACGCATAAGCCTGCGCAGCTAATTTGGCTACTAGTAGTGTGACTTTGGGGCTGATGTGCGACATCGCCTATAATAAGTAGCAACGATGATGCAAGGTTATTCCCAAATTCTGTAGGGTAAATCTACCTAGCTAATCTAACTACCAGTACTTACGAATAATCGAGCTAATGTGAGACGCCACCATGGATACGTGTCATAATTTGAAGGACCTGCTACAGATATTGAAGGTAATACGTGGTTGTGTGAGGACATGCCTCTTCACTATGTAGAAAGTAGTAAATGGTCGAGATTATGGTTAGGAATGGTAGAGGAAATCTTGGAAAAGCGTCCACTTCAATAGGAAGTATTAAGTGGCTAAAGAGATTTCATGCAATGTCAGCTTGATAGTTACTAGTGAGGAGTCTGTCCTGAGATTATAGGTAGTAAATGACGTGGACCTACCTTAAGTAAGGTAATAAATGGTCGGAGTCTGACTAGTTTCCATTAAAAGGATATTAAGTGACTCAAGTACTATCTCTTACATTGATAGGACATTATGGATGACAAATATAGGTTATTGGGTTGATAGCAAATTAATTTTGACTCCAAAGTTTTTGAAGGATGCGCATTATATAAGCTCCGTAGTGAATGGTTTTATGTTTCCGCTTATGGTTGACGGTGAGGAACTCGTCCAAGGTAACTTTAGCCCAATTTACCCTTTGAGAAGAGTAAATGGCATAGAGAGCTTGAAAATCTCTCTTGTAAACCTTCTCATAACTACCGGTATGAGGTTGAAGAGACCGAATAAGAGCGCAATGTAGAATATGTGCCTTTGGTCGTAAGGCTACGGATTTCAGAATTGTAGAGTCATCGGATAGAAATCGATAGAAGACTTCATCTCGGTTATATATATCGACTTATACATCGTAGATATCTACACCTTCGGATGGACAGCGAAGGATATGACCAAGCCTTTGAAGAGGAATATAGATTTTGATCGTGCAAACTAAGTTCCATATGCAACCATCTTTATTCCTTCGATCCTGGTGATCCGAATTCATTTTTGCAAAGAACAATGTAATGAGAAGAGGATAAATTTTAACATTGTTCGAGTCATACCCAATTAAGGAATCGATGCCACTAGACTCGGCGATTTCTCGAATGGCCTATGCGTTGAAATCGGGGAACTTGACAAAGGAGCTTTCAAAGATTCGGGAGCTTTTCATAGAATTGAATCTTGTAACAGCGGTTTCATTGTAGAGCCAAGATTGAATTTGGCTTTTTGAAGGTCCAGTAATGGATTCGCGATCTCTTTTGCTTCGGGGAGCCATTGATTTAGTTGGAATTGGAGGAAAAAATTGATTTTTTGAAAATGAGGGCTAGGGTTTCTTACAAAAATGGGTAAGAGTTAAATGAAAAAGAAGAGAGAGTTGTATAGAAGGTTGGTGAAAAGGAGTTTGGGGAAGTGTGTAGGCATTTACAAAAAATAGAATTCACACGATTCAGTCGACTGAATGGGGGTTACCAGTCGACTATTGTGCAAGCATTTCTAACCCATGACTTTTCAGTGAAAAATTAAGCAATTCAATCGACTGATTATATGGCTTCAGTTGACTGGTTGCTGAAGCAAACTCAAAATATATAAAGATTCAGTCGACTGAGTTACAAGAAATAGTTGGCCGCAAGTTTATAGTTGAAAATAGGGGATTTCAGTTAACAGTTTTTGTTATTTCAGTTGACCGCTTCTGGGTTGAAAATTTATTTTTGTTGAATGTTCAGTCGACTGCGGTGTTCAATTCAGTCGACTGAAACTGTTGACATTTCCGAACTTAGCTTTACCTAAAGTTTCCCTTTAATATTATTAAATATAATTATACTTATTAGTTTTCTAATTTTAATCTATTGTAAAAAATATATTCTTATTTAATAAAAAAACATACAAGGAATACAAAATTAAAAACAACAAACAAGAAGGCTTAATTTTTGGAAGATTTTGAATCATCCGAATGTGGTTCAACCTTTGTAATTTCTTATAATGGAATGATAGGTGACCATACATTACTATGTTCCCAAGAGTATGGCGACACTTGAGGACGTTGAGGGCTTCGTTCCCAAGAGTTTGGTAGCACTTGAGGACGTTGCGGAGACGGTTGATGCACGCATTGCTTTGAGGATGATCCACAAATCTTCAAAGCGAATTATTCTAGAAAGATCAAGCGTTTAGCATTCACTTTTTGCTCGTAACACATCTCGCGTTGATGTTCTAAAGTTTCTCTTTGATAATGATGCATATCATCAATCTTTTCTTTAGTGGACAAAGATCCAAAACATAAGCTACGTTTAGCTTTTTTTTCCTTGTGGCATATACCCAGTGTGATGTTTTGGTGAAGGTGTAATCTTGACTGGGATATACACTGGAGTTGAGTTATTTGAATTGTTTGATGATTCAAAGGTTGGAGTGTTGAAAACTATAGAAGATTGGTTAGATCCTTCTTGTGATGCCATTGTGGAGATTGTGTATGAGTGGAAAAAGATTGAGCTAAAAGACGTGAATTAAAGTAATGATTGAAAAGGTTAGTTCTGACCTAAAAAATGAAGCCTATTTAAACTGTTTGTATACACTATTTCAGGTTTATGCAAGTTGAGGTGTAGAATGTCTAGATGTTCTTAAACAAGAAAAATGAGAGGTAGGTAAACTGAGGAATAATGGCTAGATAAGTAAATAAAAGTGAAGATGTTATAAAAGCAAGAAATATCATATCACACTGGAATAGCATACAACTTCCTTACTAGTGACCTGAGATTGAGTGCCAACAGCTCCACTTTTTTCTTAAAAAAATTATTTTGTAGAAAAATTTATAAACATAATTTTATTAAGTTATATTTCATGTAAATATATAATTCCTAATTTCGCCGTAACTTAATAAAAATATTTTCATTTAATGGTTTACTAAATATATTAGCTATTTGATTTTCTGAAGGTACAAAATATAATGATATATTTTCTTTTTCTATATTATCGCGTAGAAAATGATGTCTAATGTCAATGTGTTTAGTTCTAGAATGATTTATTGGATATTTCGGTAAACTTATTGCACTTGTATTATCCCAGTGAATTGTTGATTTAGAAAGGTTTATTCCAAAATCTTGTAGTGTTTGTTGCATGTAGATTACTTGAGCACATGCTAAAGCAGCAGAGATATATTTTGCTTTACACGTCGAAAGTGAAACACAATTTTGTTTCTTACTAAACCAAGATACTAAAGATCGTCCAATAAAATGAAAAGTACCACTAGTACTCTTCCGATCCGTTCGACATCCTCCAAAGTCAGCTTCACTATATGATACTAATTCAAAAGGACATTCTTTTGGATAAAAGTGACCGTAGTCTTTAGTCTTGCTTAAGTATCGCAAAATTTGCTTCACTGTCTGAAAATGTGATTCTTTGGGATTTTCTTGAAATCGTGCACATAAGCATACACTCATCATTATATCTGGTCGACTAGCAGTTAAATAGAGTAGTGAACCAATCATACTATGATATAGTTTTTGGTAAACACTTTTGCCATTTTAATCTTTATCAAGATGTACTGTAGTACTCATAGGAGTTGGTTTAGCAGAAGTGTTTTCCATACCAAATCATTTTATGAGATTATTACAATATTTTTCGTGATTAATAAAAATTCCATTACTTAATTGTTCAATTTGTAAACCAAGAAAATATGAAAGTTCTCCCATGTGAGACATCTCAAATTCTCTTGTCATAATATCTGAAAATTCTTGACATCATTTTTCATTTGTTGAACCAAAAATAATGTCATCTACATATATCTGTATTATTAAAATATCATTTTTATCTTGCTTTATAAATAGATTTTGATCTACTTTTCCAATTTTAAAACCGGAAGTAATTAAAAAAAATTTAAGACGTCATACCAAGCACGAGGTGCTTGTTTTAAACCAAATAAAGCCTTTTTTAATTTACAGACATGATCCGGATATTTTACATGTGTAAATAAATGTGGTTGTTCTACATATACATTTTCTTTTTCAAAACCATTTAAAAAAGCAATTTTTACATCCATTTGATATAATTTAAAAATTTTAAAACACACATAAGCTAATAAGATATGTATAGCTTCTAGAAGAGCTACAGGTGAAAATGTTTCATCATAGTCTATTCCTTCTTCTTGATTATAACCTTGAGAAACCAACCTAGCTTTATTTCGAATAATATTTCCTTGCTCATCGGGTTTATTTTTTATAAACCCATTTTGCACCGATAACCGCTTTATCACTTAGTCTAGGAACTAAGTCCCAAACGTTATTACGTTCAAATTGATTTAGTTCTTCTTGCATAGATATAATCCAGTAATCATCAATTGAGGCTTCTTTAGTATTTTTGGGTTCAATATTTGAAAGAAAAGCTACGTGACCCATTTGATTTAGTTGATTTCGTGTTCTTACATTAGTATTTATTTCTCCAATGATATTTTCAACAGGATGATTTCTTAGAAGTCTTGGTGGAGTTCTCATTTCATTATTATTATTGTCTACATTATTTTCAATATTTTCAAAATCATCTTCTGAGTTATTTGATTTATAAATAACTTCTTCATCTTTAATTATATGATTAAATTTTAAATTTTCATCAAATGACACATGAAGAGTTTCTTCGATTATTTTAGTTCTTTTATTATAAATTTTATAAGCTTTGCTTCGTTTCGAATCCAATGGATATTCCTTCATCAGATTTTGGATCGAATTTACCAAGTTAATCTTTTGTATTTAATAAAAAACATTTTGAACCAAAAACTTTAAAATATGATATGTTGGGTTTTCTTCCATTAAAAAACTCATATGGGGTATGTTTTGTTAATGGTCTAATGGAAATTCTATTTAAACATAACAGGTAGTTGCTACTGCTTCTGCCCAAAAATGTTTTGGTAAAGTACTTCCATTTAATAAAGTTCTAGCACATTCTTGAAGTGTTCTATTTTTCCTTTCTACAACTCCATTTTATTGCGGAGTTCTAGAAAATGAAAAACAGTGAACAATTCCTTTCTTATTACGATAATTTTCAAAAGATTCATTTTCAAATTCACCACCGTGATCGCTTCGAATGTTTTTAATTTTTAAATCTTTAATATTTTGGATTCTTTTAGCAAATATTTTAAAATTTTCAAAAGTATCACTTTTTTTTCAAAAATATTGTCCAAGTAAATCTTGAAAAATCATCTACTATTACAAAAACATATCTATTATGGTTTATGGACTGAACACGAGTTGGTCCAAAAAGATCCAAATGTAATAACTCAAGTGGTTGTAATGTAGAAATCATTTTCTTCGATTTAAAAGAAGATTTTGTTAATTTTTCTAATTGACAAGCATCACAAATACTCTTTAAGTTAAAATTCATTTTTAGTAAACCTTTAACTAAATTATTCTTAGATAATTTGGTTATTGCTTTAAAATTTATATGGCAAAATCTTTTGTGCCATAACCAAGGATCATTCTCTTTGGCTACTAGACACATATTTGTATTATGATTAACTTTCATATTTAATATGTAAATATTTCTTTCTCTGGTTCCTTCAAATATAAGATTATTATTCTGATCAAATATGTTGCATTTATTTTCAGAAAAAGTTATATTAAAACCTTTATCACATAGTTGACTTATATTAAGCAAATTATGTTTTAAATTCCTAACTAGTAAAACATTTTTAATAAGAGGTAAGTGTTTGTACCAAAATTGGGCACAACACTCTTTGGATGTGTTTGAAGAGATAAAATAAAGAATATAAATGGAAAAGGAGGAAAATTTAACAAACACACCAATAATAAGCAAGAAAAACACATAGAAACACATGGATTTAGAGTGGTTCGGCGTATGGCCTACGTCCACTATGAAATGATTGACTTTATTGATTTTTGCTTGCTGGTTACAACGTGTTACAACGGTAGAATTCGAGTACAACAGTGATTTCGGCAGAGTCTGGATGTAGAAGAGCAAAAAAAGTCCATTTTTTGTAGGTCCAGGGTTGCTATTTATAGGCGTATGCAGCAAATATCTCGCCCAGATCTTGGAGGACTTCTTTTCTCACATGGGTGGGCCCATGGGATCGAGTTCAGGTGGTTTCGACTCGATCTGGGAGCGATACAAACAGAATTCGTATCGATCAAGAATTAATCCTTTTTGGCTGAAATTTATCTGGTACATTCTTGACATTGTAGGTAAGCTCCTGTGAAAATTTGGTGGCATTTGGACTTGTAGATCTCGAGTTATGATCGATGCCAGTTTGGATTTGTATGACATTGTCGTCTTCGTATCGATACTATTTCGCATCGATCATGTGTGGCTCTATTCGTCTCAATGCTTGCATGCTAATTCGTATCGATGGTTGGAGGCCGCCTTTGTATCGATGCTTCATGTTGCTTTCTTTGTATCGATCGGTGGTTGTTGTTGTTGTTCGTATCGATGGTGGGAGATCGATACGAGATGGATGGAGGGAGACCGATATGAAATGGGCATTTCTTGATGGATATGAAGTGTTGTTAACATGATGGAAACGAAGTAGTTTCATTTTATGGATACGAAGGAAGTTAGTAGGCGATGGATATGAACTGAATCTCTCTTGGGGAATGGATACGAAATTGGATGGATACGAATAGAGTTGGATTTCTCAACCGTGATCGATCAATATCTTGAGCATACGAACTCCGATTGACTTGAAATTTGGAACATTAGCTTTCATAGCTTTGCTTGTCATGTCATATCAATTGTAGCTCGATCCGAACTCGGGCAAAATTTATCGGTATCCATAGTGAACCTATGTATAACCGATCTCCATGACAAACTGTCCTTGGTTTCTAGTCAAGTTCTTGGTGTCACGGCCTTGCCAAAAGGCGGGATAACAATAAGTTAGATGTATCGTCATTGCTCACATCGCCTTTGCCGATGACATAGCCTTTAGAATTATCTCCAAATGTGACAGATCCTCCATTTGAGTAGATAATGTTAGTCAGCATATCTTTGTTTCCGGTCATATATTTTGAGCAACCACTGTCAAGTATCCACTTTCCTCTTTTTTTAGTTGGTACTTGCAAAAAATATAGAAATGACGTTTGTACCCACTTTTTATTAGGGTCCTAAGAGTTAGATCTAAGGAAGCCAAACCCAAGAAGGTTTAGAATTCCCTTTATAAGTAAAATCTTTTTTTTATAAACTGAATTTATAAAAGATTTAATATACTTATTTCTGATTATATTATTATTAGTTTATGGTATCCAAATCTTTATAGTATTTGTGTCGCTAGTTTCTTTCTTTTGAGGTAAAATCTTTGGTTTTGGTTTTGCTTTTACAAAATTCTTATGTAAACTGAAATTTTTATATGATGAGTTATTTTTCTTTGAACTAGTTTTTAAAGAATTTGTGTATCCTAACCCCTTTTTATTAGAAGTAGTTTGAGAATTACTGATAATTTTAAAAAGATTCTCTCTTCCTTTATTAAGATTTGATACATTTTTAGCGATATTCTCTAACTCGATTTTGAGACTGGTATTTTTCAATTCAAGGATTTTGGCATTTGATTTTAAATCATGATTTTCTGAAACTAATGTCATATTCTTTTCTTTTTGCACTTCTATTTCATTTGATAGCATAGTTACTTGAGAAGAAACGTTAGAACAAGATTCTTGTGTTTTAACTAGTCTTCTTCCAAGATTTTCTTTTCATCTCTTAGCATATCAACTTCTATTTCATTTCTGTTTAATTTCCCTAGAGCATCCGTATACTTCCTTTTAAATTCTTTTAGTTTATCTAATAACTCTGAGTTTATTCTTATTAAATCATCAAAAGTAAGATCACTTTCACCATTAGTCGAAGCCATAAAACAAACGTTGGCTTTTTCAGAATCGCTGACTGTGTCACTATCTGATGATGAAGACGATTCTGAATCATCCCATATAATAGAGAATGCTTGCTTCTTTTTGTACTTATCCTTCTTATTCTTGAACCTGTCTTTCTTTCTGTCAGGACAGTCTTTCTTCATGTGACCTTTCTTATGACATTCATAACATTCGAGATTTGGAACTGGTGGTTTATTGGAATTGTCTCTCCTGTTGTTTCCAAGTTTCTTGTTCTTTCTAAATTTTAAAAATGTTTTGAAGTTCTTTGCTATTAGTGCCATGTCACATTCTTCTGAATCCGAATCTTCTTGTTTGGCTTAGAAAGCGGTATTCTTCTTATCTTGGGCTTGATCTCACTTTGCCTATAAATTAACTTCATATGACATGAGATTTCCTATTAACTCTTTAGGTTTGATGGTAGAAATGACATTATCTTCTTTAATAGATAAGACTTTTCATTCCTATTCATCTGTTAAAGAGTTTAGAATTTTTGAGACAATATCAAAATCTGAATATTTTTTCCTAGTGCTAATAGTGAATGATATATGTCTTGGAATCTAGAATACATGTCATTTATAGTTTCATCTAGTCTCATTTTGAAATTTTGGAACTTATTTTTTAGCATAGAAATCTTGCTTTTCTTAACTTTGTTAGTTCCTTCATGTGTGACTTTGAGAGTTCTCTAAATTTCATAAGCAGTTATACACATGCTAACTCTATCTAATTCATTTTTATCTAAGGTACAAAATAGCATATTCATGGCTTTCGCATTCGATGTAGCATCTAACTTTTGTGTATTTGGCCACTCTGCATATGGTGTAGTAGGTAAAATGTATTTATTTTGAGTGATATTCCAAGTATCATATCTATTTGCTTGCATAAAGATTCCCATTCGAGTTGACCAATAATTGTAATTCAAACCGTTAAATAGTGATGGTCGTGCAGTGGATTGACCTTCAACAAAACTTGTATTAGTGTTATTTTCCATATTAACTGAATATCAAATAACTATGTTATGGTTATATGATGGCCTTGCTCTGATACCAAATGAAAGTGCTACTAAGGATCGTAATATGGAATATTATCTAAGTTATCTACTAGTGCGAAATATAAATATAAAAAGCAAATAGTAAAGTAAATGACACCAGGAATTTTTATACTGTTTCGAACTTCCCATTCTACGTCCAGTCCCAGACTCCTTCTGGATTTTAACTATCAACCCGCTCTTAACCCGAATGAATAGGTATTACACAGCCTGAGAAATCGAACAGGACTTCCACCGCCTAGACAACTGAATAGGAGTTCTACCGTCTGAGCAACCGAACAGGACTTCAATAATATAGAGAATTTTCTTTTCTGATTGTGCTCTTTTAATAGCACGGATAAGTCTTTAGAGTACACCTTTCCTATAATCTTCTCCTTTGTGGTATATACTGTAGTTCGTGAAGATTGGAAGTTAATTTAATCACAAATGAATTTGTGCTTGAATGTGCAAATGATTAGAATGAGAATTTAAGCGCAAATGGCAGAATGATTAAATAATAAGTATATGAGAATAGAATCAGAAATTTGGTGATTAAAAGAATTGAATTGAAGGCTATTTATAGTGTTTAAGTGTTGCAACTCATCGTGAAAAGTTATGATCAAAAGATACAGAAACAACTCTTGAATCAAGGGTTGTTTCTGTTTGTTGAATGGAAGTAACCATTCAGAAAATAACCGTTATGCATTTTCAGTCGACTAAACAAAAAATTTCAATCTACTGAAAATTAAAAAAATTCAAATTAAAAAGTGACATGTCAAAAAGTCTTATAATTCAGTCGACTGAATGGAGCAGTTCAGTCGACTGAACATTCAAATGCACTGTGCACATGCACAGATATTTAGTCGACTGAACTGCATGTTTCAGTCGGTTGAATACCTCGTTTTCTGCCATTGTGAGGTTCTTAAGAAACAATTTGTGTGTGAACTTTGTGCAGTCAATTTGGTATATGTAGTATGATTTGAAAACAATTTTAAGTGTTTGTGTGTGTGCATATACCACCTTGGAGATATTTTAACAAAAATCAACTTATAGACTAGACTATAGACAAACCATAAATAATATTGAAGCTTCTATTTGAATTCTTGGTCTGCAATCTATTATCGAGTAGAATAGCATCTTCTCCTGCAAATATGATTAGTCCACATAATATTTACTTATATAGTTGTCACGCTTAATTATATAGTTGTCACGATCAAAACATCAAAATACAAGGTTCTAACAATTCTAAGGTGAGTGACCTAACAAATCTAGTTCTAGTCCATACATATGTGAGTAATTGCTTGAATGGTTGAGGAAATGGTTTGAATTTCATCTAAGTTCTGTGTTTCTCTATCGTCCGTTTCTATGTTGTTTGTTTCTCTATCAGTAGACCATATTTGTCTACTGATTTCAACTGTGTTTACTTTATATATTTGCTATATCAGTTATTGAGTGTGTGCATGCAAGTATTTAGGTATTAACAATCAACATATATTGCTGGAAACCAGAGAAATCACGTCAGGGCAAACGGTCATCGGTGGGGAGCCAAAAAATGGAGCACGTATGCCATAGGTAGCTGCTCCTCCCCCTAACCTTGCCTCTGCCTTATTTCGCCTTGTGTTGTTTAGTTTGTTACCCTATTTTGGTCATTTTGATGCCTCCAAATGCTTCTAAATTTCTGGATTTGAATTCTATCTTTGATGATTAATTTTGTGACATTTTCGAGTTATAATTAATGCCTATTATATATTTAAATATATAAATAGATTTCATGAAGTTTCTAAAAAGAATTTTGGTGAAATTTATTTACAAACCATTTCAATTTCAATATCCTATTTTCAAATAAAATGCTTACAACTATTTATTTTGTAGAAATCTTATTTCAAAGATTATCACTTTATTTTCTAATTAAATATTTTAAAAAGGTTTTCCAAAACTGGTTTTAATATATAAACTATTATTTCATTCGGATGTAATTCAATTAAACGATTTGGTAAAACAAGTGGTATGGAACGCTTGTGTTTACTTCATCGGTTAATTCCCGGACTTATTCAATTGAATCCAGATTTATTCTCGAATGGAGTTTATTAACTTGTAGTAAATATTTGAGTAAAACTATATGGTATGGGATGTATGGTCGTTACTCGACTAGTTACTACTCGAAAGTATATAACACTAATTTGACGAGTTTACATGCTTGTCTTTTGTGCTAATCCGTTTACGAGCGGATCTATGGATTATGGGTTATATACCCTTTGTGGAACTATCAGTTTTTATGCTCATATGTTGAATTATGGGTTTCATGCCCATCTGGGGTTTATGGGTTTTCATACCTATCTGTGGTTCTTCAGGACCATCTATGTATAACATGTGGATTCTATGAGATTTGTGTTTCACCAAATAATTTTTTGGTATTTACTTTTTATAAGCTTATAATTGATTTGGATTTTGGTGAATGAAATTTAAGAATGATAATGCTCTATTAAGATTTAACATTATGTGGCTATGTGTTCTTATTGAGATTTATTATACCATTATCATTACTATCTCACATTGATTTAAATTAAAACTAGATTGATCCATTTATTTTTTATATATAATACTCGGGTCAGAGCGAGGTGTTTTAGGTTCTTAAGCATGATGACCTTAGAGTTGGATTATCTTGGTGCTAGTATATACGCTTTAGTAGACTAGTAGTCTAGTAGTGTATGTAGTCTATTTTGTATGTTGAGATAGACTCATTTTGTTGTATATTCTTTTGGGTTGTCTTATGTACCTCATATGTATCTTGTGGATCTCTTATGACCACTATTTTGTAGTCCACTCCATGTAGTGTATACATGCCTCTTTCAACTTTATGAGGTATGTATATTTCTCTTTTGTATTCTAGGCTTTTGTGATCTGTAATATTTTATATTGTTCTGAATTATTTTAAGTTAGTGTATTATTGTTTTGTGCGTGGATCGGATACGTCGAATCCTCTCTTGCAAGGAAGGAAAATAAAATAAAAATATCTATCCAATTCGACATATCGATACTTGCCCAAAGCAATACTACGAATAGTCGCTCCTAACCAGCTTTATTCTCCGCATTAGCGAACGATATTATGTAGTAATATCCTTTGTTAAAAAGGGTTTAAAGGTGTGGCGTTACATGTATAGTGGGGGCGTCCATGGATTGGTAGCGAGGATCGGTATACCTCGGACATGTGGCTTTGGGTCTAGTGTCCAGCTTTAGGCTGCGAGGCACGTATCCGCTTTGGGCTATGAGATACGAGAGTACGACAGAAAACCGGGACTTCCATTATTCTTTGGCATTAGGGCCATATGAGTTATCCCTAGAGCATACTAGGTGACAGTTAGTATTGTTTGATGGATGCTATGTTTGTTATGGTTGCTTCACTACCCACCTACCACCCTAGAGATGTCAGACGAGGTAGGTATTGTGGATAGGAATACCTAGACACCCCAAATAGTTTACATAGTATGGAGTAGGTATTGTGGATGGAGATACCTAGGCACCCCGATAGTTTACTGAGTATGGAATACCCTTTTATGATGTTGTAGAGTAGCATATTATTGATGTTATGTGCTAACTCTTTGGTTGCAAGGATAGGTCGGGTATGATTTGTGTACCCTCTGTTCCGTATACTATATCGACTTTTATAGTATTTTGAGATTGTTTCTTCTCACCCCATACTATTGTCTGACTTGAGGTTTTATGCTTTGCTTCTGATTATTTCGAGTACTCTTAAATGAGTAGATTTGAGAGCAGGTATGGATGACATATGGAATTCTGCATATGGACTAGCAGGAGATGATGTTTACTCATACTTATATTTGAGATTGTAACTTTATATTCCATTGTGTGACACTATGGAGCCTTGACAGTGTTTGACTTACTATTATTAGAGACAATTATCAGTTGAGTTTTATGTATTAGTTGTATAAACTCTATTACTATGTTGTAAAACTCTATGGATCTTATACTCTGATGATTAGTTCACATTGTTATTACTGTCTCGACTATTTTATATCTGTGTTGGATATTATATTTTTCTAATGCATTGTGAGATATAAAACAGATTATGTGATTATTTGGTGATTTCTTTTTCTTCTTTTCTATTCTCTTCTATTTCCTCTTCTTTATTTCTTTTCTTTACTTTGACAACCGTTCTGCATTATAGGTGTAGAGCGGTCATTACATGGTAGATCCCATGATGTTTCACACTTGTTCAGGCCAACTTCTAGGATCTACTCCAACTCAACTTCTGGCCCAACACGATTGTTACCCTTGTAAACACAAACCATAGAGCAATCAAAACAAGATCTGGTTCTACCATCACTACACGGAACTCTGCCTATTCTTCATCTCTTATCTCTTCATACCAAAAGCTACTACAAGCAATTTTAGGACTTAGAAAATATCTAACCCTTGTACTAGTGATTTATTCTTTCTTAGATCTCTTGTGATCTCAAACAAACAGCATTAAATCTATAACCAATAAAGATATAAAGTGGATGTAGGGAATAGATTGTCGAACCACTATAAATCCTTATGTCTACCTTTCCTATTTCTTCTATTTTACTTTTACTGCTATCAACTAGATCTAGGTTATACAGGTTCCCTACATCTTAATCTTTGGGTGTTAATCTATTTTTTAGGTTAACTGAAATTACTAGAAAATGGATTTATTGGGAAAGTGATTTATTTGAATTAGTGGGCAAACCTAATATTAGTTAAGAAGTCTAATTGGAAGGGTAGAACATTTGTTGATTTTACTTATCCAAATAAGGAATACTTGAAAGATTATTTTCCCCTTCAAAGATTTGATCAACTAGTTGATAACATAAGTGGACATAAGTTGATATCATTTATGGATGCATAATCAGGATATAACTAGATTCCTATATTCAAGCTCGGTAAGTAATACAAAAAACCTTTATGACTAATTAGGGAAAATATTGTTATAAGGTAATACAATTTGGACTGAAAAATGTTGAAGTCGCTTATCAACGATTAGTAAATAGGATGTTCAAGGATCAGACCGGGAAAAACATGGAAGTATAAATTGGAAACATGTTCGTAAAGTCCAAGGAAGAAATCAACCACATAAATGGCTTAAATGAAATTTTTGGGGCGCGGCCTACAACTATAAATAGAGGGGCATGGGTATGGTTTTGGAGATCTATTTTCAGTTCTTCATGAATTATAAAATCACTCTTGTAATTTTTGGGATCATCGCCGATCCATAAGAATAATTCTTGTAAACAACTATCTGAATCATCAATAAAGTTAAGTAGACATGGGAAACGTTTAGCCAAACCACTGTAAACCTTGTATGCTTTGTATTTTCCTTGTTTTAATTTATTTTCTTCATTTAATTCTTTTACTTTTTATTTCTGGGTGTTTGTACCACATTCTCCTCTGGAGTGTTGATGTAGTTGATGGAATAGTCCATGACAAATAGAGCCTAAAATGAGAAAAAGAATGTAGTTAATGCTTGAAATTTAAAACTTTACTCAATGCAGAAATGTGGGTCTGTGATCCTAAAGTGGAATGTGTAGTGCCAATGACCTCTATATACCTTACCAACCGTATCAGCATGGTTTCAAAGTTAGAGTCTCTCCACCTTTGCTTATAAGAACACCTAGAGATAGGGTGATGTTTGAACTAATCTTGTCGATGATATCGCTGATTGTAAAATCCCCAAGTTCACTCAAGTTAATGGAAATATCCCTTAGAGGACGTGAATGTGTCGTGACTCCTATGGTGGTTTCCGCGATTTGGCCTCTGGTCGATTGAGAAGTTTCAGTAACTAGCTGTTCCGAAGTAGGAGAAATAGGAATTCAGGATTTAATGTTTCAGTAGTTAATTGATCTGAAGAAGTTAAGTTGGGAAGATTGGGGATCATTCCCGGTGATTCACCGTAGGACTCATCTCCTTCCTCGGTGGCATAGGAATTACTGTCATTATCGTCGTCTCTAGCCTTCTCCTCCTCCTCCACGACCATCAATTGTTTCCCTTCACTCCTCTAGATTAGTTCATTTTCTTCTAGGATTGGGAACATCCTACTGGTTTCATCCCTATCCCTTGGAATATCTTCTTCAATAGGAAAATCTGCATCAACTTTAGGAACTTCTCCAGGTTGTACTTCACCCAATGGACTGGATGCATCCCCTTGAGCATTCTCGTCGGAGCTATGAGTTGGGGAATAGAATTGAGTGTTGTATTAGAGCTGCTTGGCGCTAGAGACTCTATGTCAGCAAATCTCCCTGGGTGAAGCAGCCCATGTTCCCGTAAGTTGTTATTTGTTAGAAGAAATTCGACAATCCGTTGGATCTTTGCCACGACCTTCAAATCATCAAGCATTTTCTTATGCTCCTCTCTGTTGTAATACTACAAAGAGACATGCATTAAGTTAGAAACTCAGAAGCTCCAGCATGGGATAGACAAAAAAATCTTACTTCCAGTAATCCATAAACGATTGAATCCCTCTAGGCAATGCACAAAAAAATATTCGTTCTTGAAATACGAGCATTTATTGTGCAATCCCTCGGTGACTTTACAACCTCTCTAAGCCTCAATAATTACAAAGGATGGGCAATCTTGCTTTCTCTTGGATTTTAGGAGGTATGTTAGCTTGTTGAATTTTGGAGGCCATTCAAATCTATACATGAAGGGAGCATATAGTGAGCCCAGCAACAAATATCCATTAGGATGGACTTGGAACAGAGCAAGTCCAATCTCTTACATAAAATGGCTTAGAAATGAGATGAATAGTGGGACAGCACCACTAAGACACATGTAGCGATTACTAGTTATGAAATCTTGAGGAGGATTGTGAGCAAACTCGTGTCTCATTGGCAAACGAACACAATCTTTAGATATGTCGTGATGAATGCAAATGTTTTGAAGTGACCTGGCCAACAAATTCAAAGGTACTTGCTCTGGTGGGTCACTTATGATTCTTAGTACCGGAGGTAGTTGATGTTTTACTGGACCAGTTGGAACCAATTGAGCTTGAGGGTCGAAAGTCACAGGCAGGCTTAGCTCGGCTGGAATGAAAGGCGAAGCCAGAGCCGTAGATGATTCAGTTTCTTATGGAGAGGAAGTTCCATCAATAGTTTTAAAATGGGGAGACCGACGAGTCATTTTAAACAGGAAAACTTGGCGTTCAACACAGTCAAACATGTTTTACTTGAAATAAAACTCCCTTGTGGCCAACGACCGGAATCCAAAGGAAGTCAACGTGCATTGACCAATCAGATTTTGATCACTGGCCGGGGAAAGTGCAGTGTATTATCAATGTAATGCGAGTCCAGTGTCCCGATCACTACGAATTTGCCAACTTGTTAGATAGCTTGCTCGCACCTAAAAAATGATCTGTGTCATATTTTGAGAATGTCTCTTAGTACTTCCCGTTATCGATCGAAAATCAATAACAGATCCTTTGTCCGGAGTAACGTGAAAAGCTTCTCTTTTCAGGATCATTGGAAGTGCAAAAATGAATAGCAGTGCAATGAAATCATCCGATACACTCGATTTCAAAGAAAGGTGTCGTATCGGCATCTGTTCGACGACCCGGGCTTGGCCAATTTCATGGAAATAGACAATTGAAGCCAGAGAAGGCAACTTATCTTCAGGATTCACGCGTATTCAATCGAGGCCAAACCCTAACTTCACCATCAATCCAATATGCCTGAAGATCAAACGTCTCTTTCCAAATTGAAACCACCAAGCTCCAATTTACCATAACCATCCATGCCCAAGTACAATTTCACCAACGCAAACCATCATTTCGAGTTGAAAATCAAATCAAGGACTAGGGTTTGGATCAAGCTCGGTTCTAAGTTTTGGGGAAAGCGACTTTGGTGGCTGCAGGATTGCTGGGTGTTGGCTACGAACTCAGGTGCCGGCGAAGATAGATGAAAGCGACCGTAGTTGGTCAGAGGTCAATGGGAGTAGGGTCGGCAATGGAAAGATTTAGGTGGAAGGATTGGTTGGCTCGGTCATGACAAATAGAAGTGAAGAGGGGAATGTGGAATGTTAGCTTACTTAAATAAGAAAATTGAAAAAAATTCTTAATTCCATAACTCGATACCGAGTTATCTCTGTTCGTCTGATTTGACACCAAATCATTGCAGAGGACATCCTTGTTAAATCGAAGCACTATGTAATCTCCAGAGAGTAGATTGCATCCCCAGTGCAAAGAAATTAGTGATAACGCGGTACTAATTTATCTCTATTCGCCCGATTTGACACCAAATCATTATAGAGGACATACTTGTTAAACCGAAGCACTATGTAATTTCCAGAGAGTAGATTGCGTCGCCTACAGAAAGGAATGAAATTTCTACTATAACTAAAATGAATGGTAAACAAACAATCTACCAAGCAAAAGCAACGTCTTGAAACAACATCCAAACGATCAACTGGGATTCACATAATACCAAATAGGACTTGTCTCAATCCAGAGCACATTTTGTTTTCAATGGAAGTGTACTTTAGGGGCAAATGATAACCAGGTTTTTAAGCTTACAGATGTCAACGGAAGTTAGAACGTTGAGATAAAGATGAAATGACTTGAAATCTGGAAGGCACACTCAAATGGACAAAGGAAATAGCTTAAGAAAAATTAGGCCAAAAATGTGCTAAGTCTATAACTTGGCCCCGAGTAATACCTATAATTCGGTACTAAGTTATCGTGTTTTATTGATAGCCTCTCAAACTTAACACAAGTTATCCCCTGCCTCTTTTGTGCATGCCTAAGTGATTTCATAAAGTTTTGGATGACTTATCTCAAGTTGAAGAGTTAGCTCTTGTAAACTACATAACAACCAAGTTACAAAGGAACAGTCATCAAAACAAGTCATCAATCTACGAAAACACATAGGGGACATCAAAACGAAGCAAGTAACATGGTGCAAAAGAAACGGATGAGTTTCCCACTAAAGGGATAAATCGGTATCGAGTTATAGGGATAACACGGTACCAAGTTATAACCATAACTCGTGGCTCCTCCAAATTTTCTACACCACTTCGAGCTGATGTATGGACTCACTACAAGCGAACTTCTGACTTAATACGACTATTATCCTTATAAATATAAACCATAGAGCAACCAAAACAAGATATGGTTTCTGCCATTACAACACGGAAGCTCTACCTATTCTTTGTCTTTTATCTCTATACAATGTCAACATGGAAGCTACTCTAGATAATTCTAGGACTTAAAATATGTCTAACCCTTGTACTAGTGACTTGTTCTCTTCCAAATATCTTATAATGTAAAGCAAACAACATTAAATCTATAAGGAACAAAGCTAGAAAGTGGATGTAGGCCAAAGATTGCTGAACCACTATAAAATCTTGTGTCTCTCTTTCTTATTTTTTTATTTTCCTTTTATTTTCATTATTATTAGCTAGATCTTGGTCATACGAGCTCCCTACAACTCAATCTTGGGTGTTGATCCATTTTTGGCATCAACACTCGTATATTTCCTATTAATCACTTCGAGAAAGCTCCATCCATACTTCCAGGTTCACCCAATTAAAATATTGACTGACTAGCCTTTTGAGACAAGTTCTGTAATAACATGAAACTTCAAAAAGATTACTCAAGTATAACATTGCACTTGGCTAGTATGATATATTGTATCATCACCAGAGAGAAATTCAAGGCCAGGCGTTAGCGAATTTCATCCCTGAATACACAACTTAGGATGATACCGCCGAGGGAAGTTGGAAATGAAGTGTTAAATGGAAGGCGTATGCTGATGGGGCATCCAATGAGCATTGCTCGAGGGTAGGTGTTATTCTAGTGACCCCTGAGGAACACTTGATCTGTTATGCCTTGAAACTCGATTTTCCTACGACAAACAATGAAGCTAAATATGAAGCGCTAATCATGAGACTCAAGATTGC
This sequence comes from Allium fistulosum, assembly GCA_030737815.1. NCBI lineage: Eukaryota > Viridiplantae > Streptophyta > Magnoliopsida > Asparagales > Amaryllidaceae > Allium > Allium fistulosum. The sequence goes on from CM060907.1 coordinate 1,106,978,668, forward strand.
AAAAGAATTGGGAGTCAAAATCTTGCATATTTCTACGATTCCTAACAGGTAGTGTTCTAAGTAAGGAAGGAATTTCAGGTGAAAGGAATAAGGCTTGATCCTTACTTAATCAAGGCCTTGGAGTTATTAAGTGACATTTAATACTATACAATAACGCATATTCCTAAAAGGGAAAATGTGAAGGCTGATTCACTAACCAAATTGCCTAGTTCAGGAGATGCACAAATCACGGGCTTAGTTCTAGTGGAGATATTATCGGCTCCGAGAATCGACCAGATGGATGTCGATATGATCTTGGAGGCTAAATCCGAGAGGGAGTCATGGATGACTCTAGTCAAGGATTACCTAATGAAAGGGACCCTTACCGATGGAAGGAATGAACAATGAAAGCTCCTCTGCAAAGCTTCACGATTTGTTATCTAGGAAGTAGTCATGTACATGAAGGGATTCTTTGTCACCCTACTGTGGTGTGTCACTGGTGACAAGGCCAAAAGAGTCCTAGCAAATGTTCAAAAAGGAACGTGCAGTGACCATGTAGAGGGTAGACCCTAGCAAAGAAGATTCTTCGCTGTGTATATTTTTGGCCCACTGTTAATCATGATGCGGCTAATTACACCAAGAGGTGTGATAAACGCTAGAGGTTTATGAAGATCCCTAGAGCCCGTTGATGGAGATTACACAAATGGTTAGTCCCTGACCATTTGAAATTTTGGGAATCGATATCATTAGTGTGTTGCCAATGTCTAGGTGTGATGTACGCCATCTTTGTAGTAGATTACCTCATAAAATAGGCTGAAGCGGGAATTCTAACCATGATTGCCATAAACAAAGTGATCGACTTTATTATTAAGAACATAATCTACCGACTTAGGCTCCCATGAACAATCATCTCTGATAATGGGACCTAATTCGACAGCGTTGAATTCAAAAGTTTTTCCAACTATCATTATATTTAGAAGAAATTTGCGGCGGTGGCACACCCACAAGCGAATGAACAGGTGGTAGCTATGAACAAGATAATCAAGTATATTCTCAAGAAATGATTAGAGAAGGTTAAGGGAAAGTGGGTTGATGAATTACCATTAGCACTTTGGTCTTATAGAACAACCCATAAAACCGCGATCGGTCATACTTCAATCGTGTTAGCCTTATGGGTCAGAGGCTATGATTCCAATTAAATTGGAAGCACTGTCTCGTCGAGTAACCCATTACAAACCCAGAAAAAAGGAGGAAATTTTATTGGATTGACTCGACATAATTGATGAGAAGCATGATGAAGCTTACTCAAGTGTGGCCGCACATCGAAGGTGAGTAGCCCGATATTACAACACCATGGTCAATAGTTGGACCTTCACGATTGGTGACCTCGTCTTGAAACGATTCTTTCCTGGCCATATGAACATGGGCCCGAGCTGGGAAAGTTAGTACATAATTGGGCATAAGCTTGGAGATGGAACATTTGGGCTGGCAACTATAGATGGGATCTCACTCCCACAGGTGTGGAATGGCGAGCATTTACGATGCTATTTCACTTGAAATTTAACTTTGTAAACATTTGATCAATTCAGGTGTAACAAGATAGACTGTCGTTTCTTGTGAATGTATAATGAAATGACTTCAAAAATTTGTGAATCTACCTTAGCACAACTATGAATTATGAATTATGGCCAATACGAATGAATTTGTGCATACATAATGTAGGTATCTAGGTACCCAGTGGTAAGTGCCGACTGAACATCTTGATCGAGCCCTTGAAGTAAAACCGTTCCTAGTATCCAAAAATAGATACCTATTAACTCCTTTAACCCATAATTTGGATGCGGAAGTATAAACATTCAAGGGTGGAACGAGATAGTTTGCCCCATTAGCTCAAGCCTAAAGTTAGCAGAACATCAACACCTTGCATGGAGGATGGAAAGATGAAAGACCAATGCCCGAAGTTAGGAATGGTCTTGCACAAGAACATCAACACCTTGTCTAGAGGATGACAAGGCATAATATAATGCCCAAAGTTATGTGAGATCTAATAAAAACTTTGATTGATGGTAGGGGTTAGGCATGGTCAAACGCCAATATCTTGAAGAGGGATGTCTAAATCACCATCCTAGCTGATCAACTCCGATCGATGCCCAAAGTTAGGCATGATCAGAAGCAAACATCAGGGAAAAGGATGTTTGAGCGACCATTTTAGGGGTTCAAAATTCGATCGAATCCCAGAGTCGGATTTGATCGCCCAAAGATAGGCACCCAAGCCATTAATCCCAGATTACTGATATAGCATAATTATAGTTTCTATTACTAGTCATATGGAACTTGACTAAAGACAAACAAGATAGGCTAATAATATGGGCAAATGATGAAGGAGAAATGGTTTGCATATACATGAACAAAAAATATAAGCGTATTTCCCAAAACCCAAATGAATTGCCACAAAGCTTGAAAAAAAAACAAGTCTAAAATTGTATTCTGATACTGCTTAAACCAAAAGCAAGGGTTGTACTAGCACAACTTCAGCTTAGATACATGAGTATTGAACAAAATCAAACATAAAAAAAAGCAAGGAGGGGTAGAACTAGACCTTCTTTCTCTTTTTCTCTTTCTTTATCTCCAGGGAAAAGGGCGTTCCTGACTCACCAGGCTTCCTCTTACTCCTGTTTTTGCCTTTAAGACCCTCCGAGGGATCGCTCCCCGAAGTCTTTGGGGGCACAAAGATAAGTTGACCAAGAAATGAGATCGATAGGGGAGGAGGTATATCAATATCTTTCTCCTTAATCTCCTTAGCCAGCAGGACTTGAGCCCGGAGCATCTCCTCTGATGTACATCCTAAGGAAGGATCGGAAGCTCCAGTTGTAATAAGGTCCTCTTGCGCACCATGAAAATCCCCTATTGATCATCTTCCAAGGTATGAATCATTTCATCCTCAGGGCCCAGAATCTTGCTAGTCGAAACACCCGAGAGCATTTGGGATGCAGACACTGCGGCTGATTCTATAACTACAGCTTATGTCCCCATTGACAAGTTATTTTCGAGCAAGGGGACGATCAAAGGCTGACCTAAAACTTGAGAAACATAAAAGGAGAGGTTAGTGATATTGACCGGTGTCATGTGAGCCTTCTCAAACACAGGTGAAGTTAGTGATATACCTCCGCCAGATTTGAGCTCAACATGAGATAGGGTACCATTGGAATTGCCTTCCAAATAAAGGATAAAATAGTTGTCCTTTGGAGATAAGGCTCATCTGTATTATACATAGCATATGAGGAAGAGATTGAAGTAGTCAAAGCCCCAGAAGTAAGGTATGTTGATGCACCTTGGGGAGTAGACCCAGACCCTTCACATTGGTTTTTCTAAGCCCCAACAGCCAACTTGGGGTGCAATATGAGCTCGCAGGCTCTAACTACTTCAACCTCATCCTCGTCTAAAGGATCACATTTTAACTTCTCCACATCAACCTCAGCTCTACCCAAGAACTCCCGCTCTTCGTTAACGATTTCTTCCTATGCTAAGGCCATTGCCCTGGTGTGATCATCATCGAGTCACTTCAAGTTCCTGAATTTGATTGCATTTGTAGTGTAGCAAACTATTATCTACTCAAACACATCCTTGTTTCGCTTCTTGTGGATTTGAATTATTTATGCACATCTTTTGCTCGAGTCTCCACGGTATCTCTCACCTGGTGGGCATCTAGCAATTCCTCACAGTAGCCTGGGACTGTATTAAGAGCATCATCTTTTTCCTTCTACCTCGCCTCCAATTTTTCCTTAACCTCCTTAGATAATCACTCATTTTCCTAAGATAAGATATGGCTCATGTGGTCGGTGGCCTCAACCTATTTCTTATGATTTTGTTGCTCTAGCTCAGCCAACTTAGTCAGCTCATTAGCCTTTTTCTTGGCCTCTTCCAACCATTTGTTTAGTCTCTTAACTTCCCCGTCAAGGTTAGCTATGATGCGCTTATCATCCTCTTTCTTGAGTTTCATTCCTTCAAGCTCCACCTTTCTTTTATAAGAACCCTCAAAGATGACCACACCAATACATCTCTATTTGAAGTGTCGGTCGTATACTTCATCGACATAGGCCATAGTGCTTTTTTGGACATGTGAAGGAATGTCTTTCAAATTAGAGCAAATATGACATCGTCAAAAAAGTCTTTTGGGAACCTACACTTTAGATCCTCCAAGCGAGGGTTGGAGACAATTTCCATCTCGATGGTAGCAGTGGTCTTTTTGGTCATCCCTTTGCCAGTTCTCTAACGGGAGGTGTCGGGAGCGAGAAGCCCAAATGGCTAGACGGACCATCAACATGCACGAGGCTATCTCATTTATTTTGAAGTTAAAGAAAACAAGATAGGGCATGAAAAATGTCGACATGAGGGATGTCGTCAGGTCGGTCAAAGAAATAGTCCATACTTCTAGGCAGAGGCGACCTGATCTAGACATGCACCCTGAGGAAGAATTATGAGACCGAAAGCCTCTATCTCGACTTCTTGGTCTCAGCTTGTGTTTCTACTGGTATCAAAATCATGACCAGAACTATGATATTGTGTACATGAACTATTCCTTTTTTGCTTACTCGTCTAACCCTTAAGGGAATCATACATAGTTCTATGCTCCATTGAACTTGCGAATGAACCAAAGACAAGTTAGCCTAGCAGGATAAAATCATGATGCAAATTAAGCAAAGTGTGATGTGTGTGTCCTGTGTCCCCTAAATAGACCATGATTCGGGATTTGCTGACAGGGGTGACCTCCCCCATGCATGTAGTTGGCACTTTGCCCGATAGATAGATAGGGGAGTCAATGTCCCTAATGCTCATGTTGCCTAGGCCGAAAGAACCAAACTCATCTGGAATCGAAACGTGGTGTCGATAGATGTCTTCAAAAGATGGAATAGGGTATTTCTCTGTTACAGTAACTGGTGGAGATTGTATTAGAGTCCGCATTAAGACAATCTTATCATAGGTCGCCACTTTAAGAGGAAAGCATAGCAATCATCACCATCGCCATTGGAAGACTCACGACCCATATTGGCATCATTGTTATCTCTTTCATCACTTTCTCCTTCCTTAGTGTGCTTATGCTTTTCACCAGTCTTCGCAATAGGACTTGGAACTGTGGGTACTTCCTGGTTGTCATCACCATCCTTCGACGAAGAACTACCATCATCTTCATCACCAGGCTTGGGAACACTATCAACGCTATGATTCCCTTCCAAGAAATTGTAAGCTCTTAAGTTTTCATCAGTGAGAAGTGTTTGTGTGTTCCCTCCTCGATTAGTACTTGGTGGAGAGGTGTAGGATTTTTCACCAAGGCTGGGCCGTTAGGCCTTCTCAAGCTATCTGCAAGAATAAGGAATAACCTTGTGAGTAATTAAAGCAATATTATCCATACAAAAAAGGATGAAAGTAAGATTTACATCCAGATTACCACCTCTATGTAAAACCAGAAGGGCAATGCAAAAGAAAAAAACTCATTTTTAAAATAGCTCCATTTTTTCCAAAGGCCCGTTACAATACAATAACCCGTAGAAGATTCTAGATATGTAAGCGAAGGAGATCCTTTCCAGTGTTTGAATCTATAAAAGTAGTGAATCTTCTTAGTGTTGTGCTTGTGATTTAGATGGGGGAGCAAAAATGATATGAATGATGTTTAGAAAAGCATAGCTGTTGGGATGCAAGTGGGTCGGAGCTAGCTTCGTGAATTGCAAAACTCAACATATGAACTGATTGAATGGTGGAACGTACCCTGCCATGCACATATATTGGTTACAGGCAGTGTATACAATTGGCAGTAGATGTGTTCATGATGCCCAGAAGGGAATAACACATCCTTGAATGGAATGCCATGCCTCTTGCATATTCTCCCAAGAGACCCTTCATCGATTTTCGAGGCAGTAGAATTTAAGGGGTCATCCAATATAACAGCATCACCACGATTGACATCTGTAGCAGCCTCAACTTTTGGAACTTTTACTAGACCGAAAGGAATTATTTGAAGAGGTTGTTGTACTTGGCGATAGTTGGAATGTGACCTAGACGGGGTCAGTGTATGCCTGGTTAAAGGAACTATAGTTGAACTGGACTCGGTGTTGGGTTCAGTGTACTTAGAAGTCGAAGGACCTGCGGCCATCGCAAAGAGACACGAAGAGTGCCTAAGATCCGTATCTATCAAAACTCAACACGAAAGCAACATTAGATGCCTTAAAAGATATGGTCATCATGCTGAAAAGTGAGCCCTATAAAGTAAATGTACCAAAACCGATGGATATCGACATGTGTTAATCAATCAAGCCTCGCACATTGACGGGAGGCAACAGTGTGCAATTAAATTGGAAGCACAAACATTCGAACTTATGCATTGTACACGCATGAAGTCTTGTATACATTATGTGTGTCTATATACCTATATACATATATGTATACATCGATGGAGGCTTAAACATGCACCATCAACCACAATTCAACTATATCTGATTGTTACACCCTATTCACAATCATAGCATTTTTGACTTAAACTTGGACTAATGGAGAAACTAGTGTCCCAATTCGAAATCGAATCATGTTTCGAGCGAACGTTCAAGAGATCCCGTATCATTTGCAAAGTGCTTGCAAGCACTGAAGCTCCACTGAAAATTTCACCAAGTATGGGATCGGTGCCGATCCCTACAGCCAAGCACCAACAAAATTTTCATTCTCCTCCTTCATTTGCATGAGGCCTAAGGTGCAGCCGATGATGAGCATCGTGACATCCAAGCTGTCAGTGCCTACCTAGAAGGGTTGAGGTCGCATTTCTCAAGAGAGGTCGAGTGAGAATCTAAATCATTCGTGCAAGAGGTGGATGGCGTTGAGGATCGATGGCCAAGGGTGGGGCAACGATGAATTGGGGTGAAATGTCAAGGTCGAATGCTTTGATCCAAGGGTGGAGGTCATTAATGGCGAGTTCTAGCTTGGAGATCTCAAAAATAAAGGAAAGCAAAAGTGAAAAAAGAAGAAGCGGCTCAAAGATTATATCGGTGAAAACCCAGAAAACTAGGCAATTTTCTTGCCTACATTTAGGAAGGCTGGGATCGGTACCGATTCCTGAACAGGGATCGGTACCGAATCCTATATGTATGAAAAAAGAAGAAGAATATATACATATATGTGTGATGGTGATGAATGAGAGGATGATAAACATGTATGTATACACATGTGTACTTATGCCTATGAAAATTGACAAAAGAGCATGACAGGTTTGGAAACGCCAACATGGCACCAAGCTATTAGAGTTCTAAAAAAAAAGGTCCAAACCTATAAAAATTTGAGCGAGCAAATCATTGGAAGTTGTTGAGTTTGGAATAACGAGGTTGAAGGGCGTTCTTCAAGCTTTATACTGCTGGGAACTTACATGCCTAAGCTAAACGAAACGTTGCGACGATTGGTCAAAGACACTATGCTTTACTAAAGCAGTCTGAGGAAAAGATGATAACCCTTTGCAGAAACTCCAATTTGTCTTGTTCTAAAGCATATCTTGTTGGAAAACCAGATGTGCTCTGGCGGGCAAATGTCATCCAGCTTTATGACCAGGCCATATTCGAACGAATTCGATCGGTCAAACTTGAAAGTTATCAAGATAGGAAGTCCAAAGTCATGACTGCCAAACTCAATACCAAGTGCGGTCAGTGGATCAAACTTAAAAGACAGTGAATGAACTCCGAGAGAAGAACTACACACCCTATACTTATGAGTAATAATTCATAAGCCAACAACACAAGAAGTGACGGTTCGATACTGATCCCTGATCAGGGTTCAGTATCGATCCTTAAACACTTACTAAAGTTGATTTTCATCTCATGCACCATCAAGGTAAGATGTTTGCAACTAGCTCCATGCCCCCCTAGGATAGTTCGCAAGCTCGTATCATCAACCAACACCAACACGCAAGTCAAGCACTATTGTCCTACCCCCGAACCAAGAAATTCACTCAAATCCAAGCCCCTAGCAAAGAAAATAAAACAAGGGAATTGGAGACACAAACATGTCAAACTTCCACAAGATAATGGAGGAGGTCCGAAAGGAAACTTCATGGATCGGTACCGATTCCCGAGCATGGATCGATACCGATCCTTGATTACTACCGATGTGACCACGATCTTCTTAACATGACTCCTCTTGGACGTGGGGAACATGGAAATAAATGTGGTGGGGAAGATTTCGAGGACCTACAACTACAAATAGATGGGAAAGGGCATGGCTATGGGGATCGTTTTTCAATTGTTTATGAATTATAAAATCACTCTTGTAATTTCAGGGATCATCACCGATCCATTAGAACAATTCTGGTAAACAACTATCAGAATCATCGACAAAATTAAGTGAACATAAACAACATTTAGCCAAACCATTATAAATCTTGTGCTCTCTGTTTTTCCTCATTTTAATTTGCTTTCTTCTACTTTTCATTTCTTAGTGTTTGTGCCACTTTTTGGTATAAACAATGTGAATGTTAGGATAGTTTACATGTTTGAATTTCCATAATATGATGATAAGATGTTTGCTTGTATTATTATTTTGCTTGTTTGATGGATGAAACATTCGTGCATAGTGAATGTGGTTAAAGTGTTCTATGGCGAGTATCTACAAGTGTAGATGGAACCTTTACGATAAGGTTACTAATTCGAGTACAGCAAAGAATGGAAGATCATTAGACATAGAACAAGCTTTGATGAATCAACTCTATAGTGTTATAGCTAGATCATTCCAAATGAATATACACATATGTCAAAGAAGTCAAAAAGGAGATAAATCGATGCAGAAATTCATCGAAGGCAACGAAGTTTGACATGTTTGACTAAGTGATTGATTGGCAACGATCCATGCCAACTGAGGAACCTTGCACTTTGAAGCTTTGGAGACTTAGAAGAATTGAAAGCAATGGGACTTGATGGAATTTGGTGATCGTCCATGTAACATCCCCATTTTGAGACCCGAAACTAAGTGATGCGGATGTTATAGTCATCCATAGTTATTAATTTCCAGTGATAAAATAAGGCTATGTTAATTATTTTGATAATATAAAAAACACATGAATATGAAAATTTCTAACATTTTTCATTAATCAAACTTCCATTACATTTTGAAAAAAGATTTCACATTCATTACATAACCGTAATCCCCCATTCAGAGAAAATTATAATTATTACAAAATACACCAAGAGTGACATATGGTGCTTCTAAATAGCTAGATTGCCTCATCCACGTCTCCGAAAGCTTATTCGTCTAACTAAAAACCTAAAAACCCTTAATCCTGACATACTCAGTTGAGTACCCAAGAGTTTAATGGGGAAAACAAAAACTTCGATTTAGACAAAAGTCTGGTGTGAATAATAACCTACCATCTCGAATCAATAGATATCTAGTGAGACCATGTCGCTGAACAGAATAGGTTTTCCCCTCACAAGTATCTTAACTAAAATATCTCAACCATGTACTATGTTCCTTCATGCATAATGGTTATCACATAATATCACAATAATATGCAAATGTGCAATATATACTGGATTACCCATCCCAAGTCATTAGACTACCCCTCTAAATTTCCATTGACTATCAGTCTTATACTTATGTGGACCACCTTTCTCACATATATTATTATTTGGATTACCCATCCCCTACCATGCTACCCATCACACATGGTTTCCTTATCAAAGTTATGTAGACTATCCATCTCACATATATTATTATTTGGATTACGCATCACCTGCCATGTTGATTACCCATCACACAAGGTTTCATTATCAAAGTTATGTAGACTATCCATCTCACATATTTCAATATTCAAAATGATGTGGACTATCCATCACACATCGCATGGTTTTCCTAGAATAACTATGAGCCCTTCAATAACCATATAGAGACTATCTATTCCCGGAATGATGTGGACTATCCATCACACACCCCCATAGTTTTCCTAGGTTAACTATGAACCCATCACTTGTCAATTTAATTTTTGCTTAACCCACATGCTCAACCTATGTCAATTGGTGTCCCCAATTAGGTTTTATACCCATTAAACTTATAACATCACAAAATAATATGCATTGGTACCCCCAATGATCAATGTCAAACTTAATAAAGAAAACACATTGGTACCCCAATAATTAAAGTCGAAACCAATTAGCATATGGCTCGCCATCATTGAGTAGGTCAATATAGAACAATTTCGATGTTCATAATAATGTTGACCTCTATCCAATGCTGAAAACAAAAGCTTAAGCTCTTTAAGTATAAAACTTCCTATCGAAAATGATGTTACATAAACTATAGGTTATCCACCTTTTAAAATAAATTTTAATAAGGGATATAGACTTAACAATGTGGCCTTCAAATTCCAACGTCGACACCAAGATTCACGGTGACGATGACTATGATGCACATCATCATTTCCCAAAACAATGCAAGAGAAGCCTTGTCGACCTTGATGAATGGCAATAACAAAACTAGCAGCGTCTTTAAAAAACCTTATACTTACTTATTTCGGCTATCAAGCTGTTAAACATATAAGATTTGAAAACAAGCGGCGTCATTTGAAAACAAAGTTGAATACATGCAGCATTAAAATGCGGCGATGATATGCAACAATAGGACAAACGGCGTTAATGACCATGGCATTAAGTTTTAAACACTTAAGTAAATTCAATCATACGATGCTGCCAATGATGGATTGCCGCCGATGTCCACCTCGACACGGATGGAATCACTCCATAACTACCTAAGTAGTTATCATATGATTTCATCCTCATCGATGTCGACAATCATCGATGCGGCGTTTTATTGGGCTTGACGACGATAAAAGCGGCATGGAATTATCATAAATTTCATGAAAACTGATTTATTACCAATAAAAGCAACTAATTTTCACCAAATCTTAATTTTTGTCCAATTTCTATTGGATATTACATTACTTTAGACAATTCCATTCTGAAAATTTGCCGAAACATCAGTTTTATAGTTCCAAAACGTTTTCCAACTTAATTAATAATAGCCTTAATTAATCAATAATTTAAATGCTTTTCTAGCATATTAAATTCATAATAATTCATAATCACTTGGGAAAAATCCCCCAAAATCACATAAATTCAAAAATACTTTATTCTTCACCATAACCAAATTTAGTGTCAAAAATCATTATTTAATTATTTTAGATGATTAAAACCTAAATAAACATTATTTCCTCACTAGGAGATTCGTAAAATATTTAAATTCGAAAAATTATGAAATTAAAAACCCATCTCCAAATTAATGTTTTACATCACATATCCAAAAATCAAACCGATTGGAGATTAAAAACTTAGGTTTTAACTTTAAAACCCATTCAAACAATTTCATAAATATTCCATAAATCACTATTTTATCCAAACAATGATTAGACAACATATCTTAGCAAAAATGACCAGAATAATTCGGATACTACCCATGGTTGAATTCAAGAACAAAAATAGAGATGGTTCATATATCATTCACCTTAGATTTAATGTTGGAGTTGAGATTTGTTACTGCTTCGGTTTCCCTTATTCTTTTCTTTTAGTTCCCTTGATCTCGTCCATTTTTTCCCTTGTTTAACGGCCGACTTAGCTCTTTTTAGCTTGATGGTTTTTTTATGTTATGTAAAATGAGAATGATATAAGGTGGAGAGAGTTTATGGTTTAAAAGATGAATCTACCTATTTGTCCCTTTCGTATATTCTCTTATATGTTAAGCTTTTAAAACAATCTCATTACTTAATTCATTAAGGCATGACCTTGTTAATAACCAAATCTCAATCTCTATAACCATTTACATTATTCTATTTAATATATACAATTAAATAACCAAAATAGTTAAACTAAAATTTAGGGTGTTACCGGCTCCCTGCAAAGAATTTTCTCCCCAAAATTCAGTAAGAACTACAAAACAATCATATCAATCATGCAAACAATGCTAGTATACCCTACTAGTTATAAAGTCTATATACAACTAATATAAAATATACCATCATAACAACTCAGTATAAGTATCCTTAATCATGTTCTCTCTCCCCTAAGTACAGTCTTTCTCGTTGTCACTCCACTGGACTTTCACCAATCTGACTATCATGTTCCTTAACTTCTTCTCCTCTCTTGCCCACAACACGAACTGGTTATCTCACAAAGGTCGGATCTGGTTCTACTACTAGATCTTCTAGTGCAATTGGAGCAATAGTAGTTTATGTATCATGCACATACTTTCTAAGACGAGAAACATGAAACACATTATGGACTCCTGTCAAACTACGCGGTAAACTCTACGCGATACGTGAATTTCCCAATCCTCTCTCTAATAGGGAATGGTCCAACATATCTCGGTGCTAGTTTCCTAGACTTCCCAAACCATACCACACCCTTCATCGATGATACTTAAAACACGATCTTTAACTGAGAACACTAAGTCTCTACGCCTCCTGTCTGCATAACTGTTCTGCCTAGACCGAGCTTCTCTCATCCTATCCTAGATTAATTCAATCTTCGTTATGGCCTCTCTTACCATATCTGGACCAAGGACCAATCTGTCTCCGGTCTCCAACCAACACGTTGGTGATTTGCATGGCCTTCCACACAAAGCTTCGAAAGGCACCATTCTTATACTAGTCAGATAATTGGAATTATAGGAAAACTCAACTAGGTGCAAATGGACTTCCCACGATCCACCAAAATCTAGTACACACACTCTCAACAAATCCTCGAGTACCTTATTGATTCTCTATGTCTGCCCAGTCTATCTAAGGGATATAACCGGCACTCATCTTAAGCTTGGTACCTAATACTTTATGTAGATTCTTCCAGAATTCACTAGTGAACAAAGCATCTCTATCGCTGACTATACTACTAGGAATCTCATGCAGTCTAATAATGATCTTTATGAACAACTTAGCAAATATAGGTGCCATCTTGGTTGATTTAACGGGAATGAAGTGTGCACTTTTGGTCAGTCTATCCACTATGACCCAAATACATATCATTTCCATTATTCGATCTTGGCAACCCGATAATAAATCCATGAATATAGAATCCTGTTTTCAAAGTGGTACTTCTGAAGGTTGAAGCAATCCACTTGGCTTTTAATATTCGACTTTTACTTGTTGGCAATTCAAACACTGCTTTACCGATAAGCCTACATTTTAGTTCCCAGAAGAAACTTTTATTCATACCCTGATACATTTTGGTTCCTCCAGGATGAATAGTAAACTTCAATCGATGACACTCTCCAAGAACTTCCTTCCTTAGGTTACAAATATTTGTAACACATAACCATCCCTTCTTCCTCAACCACCCGTTCTGGTCAAGACTAAAACCTTTTAAACCATCAATCTGAGTTCCTTCTTTAAGCTTTCTAATACATTCAGCTGGTATTGGATCATCTTTCCACTTAGAAGTAATCCTTTCAACCATTACTGGTCGAAATTTCAAACATAATAACATTGAGGTGTTCTAATTAGAACTGGCCATTGACCTTAACCATACACCACAAGTAGTCAATGCCTCTAAATATCTCCATTTCGCAAACATAGCTAACACCACACTCTGATATTTTCTACTAAGTGCATCTGCAATGTTGTTTCCTTTCCCCAGCGTATACTCAATCTCAAAATCATAAGCCACCAAAAGCTCTAACCATCTTTGATGTCTCATCTTCAGCTCCTTCTGAGAGAATAAATACTTCAAAGACTTATGATCCGTAAATAACTCGAATTGTTCTCCTAAAAGATAGTGTCTCCATAGTTTCAAAGCAACGATCACCATTTCAAACTCTAAATCATGAGTCAGATATTTAACTTCATGTGGTCGAAGCTGTCAAGAAGCATAGGCAATTGCTTTATCTCATTTCATTAATACAGCTCCTAACCCTGCCCCACACACATTAGTATACACCAACGAAATCTTGGTTCCCATCTAGAACAACTAACATGGACGCATTGGTCAATAAATGTTTTAGCTTTAAGAATGCTTCTTCACATTTATCTGTCCAAACATACCTTACCCCCTTCCTTGTCAGTTTAGCCATAGGTGTTGCTATATGAGAGAAATCTTTGATTAATCTCCGATAATAGCCAACGAACCCCATGAAACTACTTATCTCAGTCACAATCTTGGGTCATTTCCAGTTATTAACAACTTCAATCTAAGATGGATCTATGGATAACCCATTTTATAAAACCACATAACCAAGGAACTTCACTTCTTTCTCTCGAAAATGACATTTTGAAAACTTCGCTTTTAGTTGATGCTGTCTCAAAGTCTCTAGCACTATCCTAAGATGAATCTCATGACCTCTTTCATTCTTAGAATATATCAGAATGTCATCTATAAACACTATCATGAATCTATCCAATTTCTCTCGGAAGATCCAGTTTATCAAATCCACAAAGTAAGCAGGCTCATTGGTTAGTCCAAAGGCCATGACTAACCATTCATACAAACTATATCTTGTTCGAAATGCAATTAATGGAATGTTATCTTCCACCACTCTCAATTAATGGAACCCAGTTGCTAAATCCAACTGGGAAAATACCTTAACCCCACTCATCTGATCAAAAAATAATCCTTTCTCGATAAATGATACTTTTTCTTTATCATCTTCTCATTCAAATTACGATAATCAATACACATCCTTAATGACTCATCCGGTTTCTTTACGAATACTGCGGCCGCTCCCCAAAGCGAACTGCTTAGTCTAATAAAATTCTTTCCTTCTAAGTCCACTACTGCACCTTTAACGCTTTCATCTTAGTGAGTGTCATTTTGCTTGGCGGTCAACTCATGGGTTCATCTTCGGGTACAAGATCAATTCGAAACTTAATAGCTCTTTTCGACGGTAGTCCTATAAATGGCTCAAAAACATCTACATACTCTCTTACAATAAAAACCCGATTCACTTCACCCTCAATTTCCGTTGCACCTAATAAAACACAAACATCTAAACTCGAACTTTCTACTAAGTATATAATTCGTTCGCGGCTATTATGGTGCCTTAGTGATATCCTCCTATCTTGGCAAAATATCCTAGCATCGTATTTACTTAACCAATCCATACCTAGAATAATCCCAAAACCCACAAAGTCAAATACATAGAAATCGTAGGTAAATGCATGACCTAAAAGCTCAAATTCTAAATGGTCACATCTCATCCCAAGAGTTGCATAACCACCTATCGGATTCAAAACCCTTACAGAACCTTGTGTAGGTGTTATTCACAACCCTATCGGATTCATAACCACCTATTGGCAGCTTTTCCCTTCCGAGCACCCTTCTTCTTGAAAACTTCCTTTTCCTGCCGTGAGAACCTTGTGTCTCTATAGGTTTTTCATTGCACTACAAGAAATTTTATTTTTGGTGGCACACAAAAAATGCTATCAAAACTTATGGTAGCGTTTTGATAAATGCCGTGATAAAGCCCGCAACTAAAAATCCATGATTTTAAGTTGCATTTATTTCAACGCCACTATAAATCCTTTTATTGCAGCGTTTCTCAAACGCCACCATAAATCTTTTTCTAGCGTTTTAAAAACGCCACCAAAAGTATTTTTGGCGCTACTAATAGAGTTTCCAACTTTACCCTTACTTTACGGTTGCGTTTACTCAACGTCGCTATATGTATTTCTGTAGCCTTTTTGAAACGCTACTAAAAGTTATTGATCATTTTGCACCATTTTTCATGCTATTACTTTCTGTTGATAGTCTATTATTTTCTACTATATCAATCAACAATTACTTACATAATCATCATATTCAAATAATTAAAAAAACATATTAATCGTATAATCAAATAAAATATCCATAACTATTCTAATACAATAGTTTTTTGGTAAAATGACCAAACTCACATATAATAACCATTCATATACAAATTTACACACCTAGTACTAATAAAATGTTATACCAAACTGGTGCTAACAAAACACTTGATTACCCATAATTCTTTATTGCATGCACAAGTGAAAGCTAGCACCATAAAACTCCAACCTTACTCTCTTCGGAAATCCAATGCCTGCACAAGTGAAAGCACAACATATAGTCAAACAATTATGTTAATTCGTAGGACTTCAAATCTATTATCAAACATCTACAACATTGTATGAGTATATCATATTATAAATAATGTCATATAAATAATCAAAGTTATAAACGGAATGAAGTAAATAAAGTCCAATCTTACCGTTATATATAAAATGTTGTTAAATTAGTTATGTTATTATTATTTATAAAATTTAGTTAACTTAAACTTAGCTAATTTTATAAAACTTATTTAATTTTAACAAAGCCTAGTTAATTTTTATTAACTTGGTTAACTTAGTTTATTATTATTATTATTCAAACTCAGTTAACTTAATTATATTATTATTATTATTATAAACTTAGTTAAATTTTATAAACTAAGTTAATATATCATCATCATCGTTATTTATAAATCTTTGTTAAATTAGTTATATTATTATTATTTATAAAATTTAGTTAACTTAAACTTAGTTAATTTTAACAAAACTTAGTTAATTTTTATTAACTTGGTTAACTTAGTTAATTTATTATTATTATTACTAAAACTCGGTTAATTTAGTTATATTATTATTATTATAAACTTAGTTAATTCATCATCATCATAATCATTGTTATTATTTATAAAACTTTGTTAAATTAGTTATATTATTATTTATAAAATTTAGTTAGCTTAAACTTAATTAATTTTCTAAAACTTGTTTAATTTTAACAAAACTTAGTTATTTTTATTAACTTGGTTTACTTAGTTAATTTATTATTTTTATTATTATTATTAAAAAACAAGGTTAATTTAATTGTATTATCTCAAACTTATAAGTATTTCATAAACTCAGTTAATTTATTATTGTTGTTGTAAACTTAGTTAAATTATTGTTGTTGTTGTTGTTGTTATAAACTTAATTAATTTTTATAAACTTACTTATTTTTTATAAAACTTAGTTAACTTAGTTAATTTTTATAAACTTAGCTTTAGTTATTGTTGTTGTTGTTGTTATCATTAGTTATAAAACTTAGTTGACTTAGTTAATTTATTATTATTATAAACTTAGTTAATTTTTATCAAACTATAGTTTATTATTATTATAAACTTAATTTTTTATCAAACATAGTTTTTTTTATTATTATAAACTTGTTAATTTTTATAATACTTAGTTAATTTTATAAACGTATTTAATTTTTATAAAACTTAGTTAAGTTATTCAAACTATTGTTTATCATTATTATTATTATTAAACTTATAATTTATCTCAATTGCTTAAACTTAAAATATTTTTCATAAACTTAGTTATTTTATTATTATTATTGTAAACTTAGATCTTTTATTATTATTATTATAAAACTCGTTAATTTTTATAGACTTATTTAACTTTTATAATACTTAGTTAACTTAGTTGATTTTTATAAACTGTTTTTGTTATTGTTGTTATTAATTATAAAACTTAGTTGACTTAGTTAATTTATTATTATTATTATTATTATTATTATAAACTTAGTTAATTTTTATCAAAATATAGTTTATTATTATTATTATTTTTATTATTATTATAAACTTAGTTAATTTTTTATCAAACTTAGTTTACTATTATTATTATTATTACTACTACAATTATTATAAACTTGTTAATTTTAATAAAACTTAGTTAATTTATTCAAACTATTGTTTATTATTATTATCATAAACATAGCTAATTTTTATAAACTTTGTTAATGCTTATCAAATTTAGATAATTTTTTCTACGAGAACTAACTAGTACTACCTATGTATGAAGCCCAACTACAACTAAGTAATTAGGTACTAATCTGTCAAGAAATATTGGTAAATAAATCATAGGAACTAATCTCCTCTCACCATTTTACCAAGATATTCTAGACTAATAAGTTGAGCTTTTCCAAATTTTGAGGAACATATAATATGCTTAATCCTTAATATTACCTATAAAGATCATCTAACCCATGCTCCATGCACATGGGCTTCATGTAGTGCTTCCTCTCCAACCATTTTCAGCATCAGTAATTTTTTTCATGTCCTATTGCACATCATCTACCCCACACTCAGGCCGGTCACTCATCTGCTTTTCTCGCACCAGCTAGAATCTTCTGGCCATCTCATCCAAACTTAGCTGCTCTCTAATGCCTGCACATCTATATATGCGCATCACTATTAGAGCTTTTGCTCGTAGCTGCTTGTGGCTGAAGGAACTCAACCAAACTTTAGCATAATAGTTATGCAGTGTTAATCCAACCCAAACTTGGAGCATCTCAGTTTAACGCTGAAGCACATTAATCGCACACTTCAACCAAACCAAGC
Organism: Allium fistulosum; assembly: GCA_030737815.1. Classification (NCBI taxonomy): domain Eukaryota; kingdom Viridiplantae; phylum Streptophyta; class Magnoliopsida; order Asparagales; family Amaryllidaceae; genus Allium; species Allium fistulosum. The sequence goes on from CM060907.1 coordinate 1,106,997,022, forward strand.
GCTGTTGTTAACCAAACTAAGACTCTTCAAAAAAACCAAGTTAGGCTTCACACAGTAAAGACAGAGCACATAAAATCATGGTAAAGCAATAAAGTTGAAGACAGTGCCACTTACTTCTTTCTCCAGTTGAAACTTATAACATGCCATTTTTTCACTTCAATCTGCGTCTCTTTTTCTATCAGAGCAGATAAAATCCTGGTAAAGCAAAAATTGTAAATTTCATAGAAAAGCAATTAGAACGTTTATGGTACAATGCATGCACCGAATTTAACAACCTCAGTGTCTATATGTAAAAAATAATCAAATAGTTTACCTTCATGATGGATGCAGTTTTAAAACCAATGTTTAAATTGTTCACGTATTTGACTTTCATATAATATTGTGAAAATTTAAGAGAGGAAAATACTCGGTGGTAGTCTATCGATGCTCTGTCGGTGCTTTCTGAAATGTTTCTATGGCAGTATCTAAGTCCTTTAAAGTCTTTGCCAGTTTCACCAATGCGCTTCCTTTTCTGGTCAGCGAGCACCGATATGTCAGATAGTATAGAATGCATATCGTTTAAGGAGGAAATCCGGCATATCGATTCAAACTCAAAGCTATCACACAGTGGCTATATATAATCTTCGGAAACAAACATAGAAGTAAACATAACATAAATCAGTCATAGACATACATATCACAAAGGCGGAAAAAGATATGAATATATATATAACACATGAAAGTGTACATCGGAGTAGTGGTCGGAAAGATCCACGATAATACAAAAGAATAGCAGCACGTGCTATATAAAAGAATAAGTACACAACATAGAGTCTATATCTTAAATGTGTACATCCAAAAACTACTAATCTAAGTAGTTAGCCAAAAGTCAGAATAATCCTGAAGAGAAGTCAAGCAGAAGCACCTGTAACATCTCGGTCTGACCCGAGTATTATTTATAAGAAAATAATAAACGGATCAGTCTAGCTATAAATATCAGATGATATGGTATAAAGTAAAAGACATGGCATGAACATGAAATAAGCATAGAGGCATACTACTATAAGTATGTAATTGAAAATCAACAAGAGATTAATCAATATCACAAGAATCTTCTCAAAGATAAAATAGGGTATCATGCCCTAAACTTGTATTCATAACAAGTCAATGACACACAAATTCACCAATGCACAAAAACTGATATCATATTAATGAAAATCATGAAAATTGGTGAAGCAGAAATTCCAGAAATCATCACAAGAAATCCAGAAAACACATAAAAAGGGGGGAGGCCTATCACAAGAATGGGAGCATGAAAACTCACCAACGCACGTAACACATGAACGAGAAGCTATCTCATGGAAGCTATCCATTAAATTTTGACACACGAACGGCCCGAAGACCATGGGGCGCTACCCCAATATGTGATGGTGAAACATCACACAAACGGGGTTTAGTCTCCCTCGTAGACAAAGAGACATCGCTCAATCGCTAGTCTAAATCACAAAAATGATCGTCATGATCATAAGGAAGTGTCAATTACACTAAGCCAGTAAATATATGAGTTTAGCTTCATGTCCCATAACCACTAGCTTAACTTAAATATTTACGAACAAACTGTAGATCTTCACTAGAAAATTGTCACAAAAGGGTTCAATCGAACAAGTCCAAGAGCTAACCGACGAAGTGAACGCAAGCGTTTCATACCACTCATTTTACTAAGTCGTTTAATTCGATTTCTCATCCGAGTGAAGTAAAGGCTTGTATATACTAATAGGTTGGAAAACGGTTTAGGAAAAAGAGCTTTGTAATAAAATAGAGTTGAAATCGCTTTGATGAAAGAGTTTTGATATTTACTACTAGTATTGAAACCTTCATATTTTTAAAGTGACAAATCACAAAAATGATTGTAGAAACAATCTATCACAAAAATTCACATTCGAAGACGTGAACAAAATCCAAGGAAATCAGCTCAAAATGCATCAAAGTGGAAGTTCTGTTGAATGTTTTTTAGATAAGATCGCCTAAGGAGGGGGGTCCAGGGGGTGGTAACCCCCTAGGTGGGGGTGCGGGGGCAATGCCCCTGCTACGGTGTTCGACCTAAGGCTCGCGCGACCTAGTGATGGCGAGAGAAACAAGGTCGGGAACGACCTAAACTCGAGCGACCTATCAGTGCCAGAGCGGAGCGACCTAACGAAATAGCAGATGCGTGCGACTTAAGGTCCAACGACCTACGACTTAAGCAAGCCGAGTGACCTAGTGTGGAAGGGTCGAGCGACCTAAGAAAGGTTGCGACCTAACGAGGTCGTGCGACCTAAGTTTCAACACGCGAGCGACCTATCTCCATAAAGGCCAAACGACCTATAGTTAACTCGCAAGCTACCTACGACCTAACGCATAACACGCGAGCGACCTAACTGCATAGAGGCCAAACGACCTATAGCTTAACTCGTGAGCGACCTACGACCTAAGGCATAGCACGCGAGCGACCTAACTGCATAGAGGCCAAACGACCTATAGCTTAACTCGTGAGCGACCTACGACCTAAGGCATAGCACGCGAGCGACCTAACTGCATAGAGGCCAAACGACCTATAGCTTAACTCGTGAGCGACCTACGACCTAAGGCATAGCACGCAAGCGACCTAACTACAGAGTGGATTTAAGGTCGGAAACGACCTAAGTGGTGCGCGACTTTTCAACGGCAGAGCGACCTAACTTGCCCAGAACGACCTAGGTGCAGAAATTTTCCAAAAACGCTGAAAATTGAAGTTTTTCGCCAATCCAATCCAAACCAAATGCAAATATGCATGCTAAGGTGATAGGAATTCCTTTCCAACAGTCCAATGACAGTTATAGGCAAGATGTGAGATAAAAATCTCACCTTTTCCACGAAATTGATGTTGGAGAGCTTAAGAGCAAAGCAAGAATCAACCACAAGCTTGAATCTATGTTCTTCACCTTGAATTCGGAGTTTGATGTTGAATTTACTAAAGATCTTGAGCTTGGAATTTTAATTTCCCTTTCCCTCCACCATTTTTGAAGAAGCTTGAAGTATTTGATGAAGTGATGAAGAGAAGAGGGGGTTGGGCTGAGTTAGTGTGTGTTCAGCCCAAACCAAAGTCCTAAGCCAAAAAGTGACGAAAATTTCACTATCTCCAAACATATCGAAGTTTACACTCAAAAAGATCGCAAACGTCATTTTGAACTCAATGGAAGTGGTCTCGAGTCCTAATTTGACCGTATGCAAAAAGTAGCTTTTCGGACTAACATCCGACTAACGATAAAATATTTAAATATAAAATCGATAGATATGCGGGTTGTTACAATAGTTTTATCATGCACCACTACTTAAACAAAAACAAACCAAGGTGAAACATGACCAAATTATTTTCAATAATAGATTAGCTGACCAAATATGTAGTTGTTTATAATATAGGACATAGGGTGAAATAATGCCACCCTTGGCTTTTGTGATTGTGATCAAAGTTACAAATGTTTTAAACCGACAAACTATGCTATTCCAACTCAAAATATACTCTCCTTCCTTTTCTTACCCAAAATAAGTAACATATCTGAAATTCAAATAACATATTTCATCTCCCAAAGCTCATAAACAACTCAATTATAAAACCAACTAATCAACCCATCTCATTGTACCTCAATCGCATCAATCAAGATCATGGATGCAAAATCCCTGTTAACATCAGAATATTACTGTCACTATTACTATCGTTATTGTTTGTTCTGCATAGTATCCAAGTCCTTAAAGTACCTACATCCATTTTATTTATTAAATTCCCACTAATGCTTAATAGCTTGAGTGAAGCTAGAAACAGAAATACTTAAAAACAAACAACTAGCAACCTCATCCAAATTTGGATTCTACTAGTAGAATGTTGTCAAAACAAAGAACATGTATTTCATGTAATTTCCGTATCCTCTAGCCTGTATCCTAAACAAGTAATTTAAAGGTGGTGAACGATGCAGTTTTAATGATAATAATTGTGCATTCGAACAATTGACGACTAAACAAATACCAAACTGCACAATGGAAAGATGAGTTTTAACAACCAAACTGCACCAAATATTGCAATTATTTGGATGATATCATGAATATAGTGAAGTTGAGAAGAAAAAAAAGAAACGTAGATACTTCAACAGTTCAACTACATTGGAAACACATATAAAATAAGGCCCTAGAAAAACTAAATTCTTCAACAGTTCAGTGAATGAACTGAACTGATTAACAAACACACCTAGACATATAAAATAACATCAATTCTTTTGATAAACATAAGTTAATATTTTGCAATAAAAAAAGTATGCTTACTGAAGAAAATGATATCAACACCAACTAACCTCAATATTAGAAGTAGCAGCATATCCATTTCCAGAATCAGAAAATGAAGAATTTTGATAATTTCTTCCACTTCTATGCATTGTTTTTTGAATGGAATTTCCTCTAATATGAACCAAACGAACAGAAAATTATGATTTGTTTTGATCGAACTACAACGAAAAATTACAAAATGGAATCTCAAGCGACATTTCAACTACGGCACATACTAAGAGCAACTACTATACAAAAGAAAACTCAAAGTTTTTGACAAAATTGGTTAACAAGTTTAAATGAAGAAAAAACTAATCAAAAATGGTTCGTATTCATTATGCATATGATAAAAGTAGGTAACTTAATTCATGCAATTAATACCTTAAATGAGTACGCACAAGATCTCCATGAACAAACTCCTTGATATATATACCAGCATGTGTATAAGCAAAACATATAATCAATCATTGACCACAAGGGCATCGGATTACCATGTTTAATTAACATGTTGAATTTACTATACAAAAATTTGTTCTCCATTTGATTTCTAAAAGAAGAAAATACAGGAATGCGGTGCATGGTTATCAAGTAAAAGAGTATATGAAGGTTTCACATATATACTTTAAGATGCCTAGATAATTAGAAAAATTTAGTACGTGGTGTAAATTAGAAATTTTGAAGTTGTAAACTAGGAAGTTAAGCCCTTGATACCAAAGATATAGTGATGTTAAATTAAGTATAGCTTACAATTAAACTAGCCAAAGATGATACTTATTGACCTAACTTATTCCAAACATAATTTTTAAGCATGTCTTGTAAGTTAAATCATTCTCTTATATAACTCAAGCTAGGAGCACAATATTTTACATATACTTAATTTGATTAACCAACCAAGGTCTACAATTTTAACCATGTGAAAGTAATATCAACCCTGAACTTACAATTTTAACCATGTGAAAGTAATACAACCCTGAATGTAATTCGAAATTAAAATACTAGAATTAAACTACAATGATTACCAAGTAAAAAAATAACACAGAACAATCATTTCTTTTGGTGATAAAATAATACTGGATACAAATGACAAACTATAATAAAATTTAGTGATGTATTGCACGTATGAATCAAAGAAAAACATTAACTAGGACCATCCAAAGCAACAGTCGACAAACTTTTTATCTGAACCACATTCCACACTGAAAACATAAAGGTAACCTGTGTTTGGAATCTTTTGTTGCAGAAATAAAATATAAATATAACTTCAAAGGAATCGTGAACTATGTACCGAGTATTCTAATTAAAAAACTATTCAAAAGCTATAAAGAGCTCAAATGTAATGAAATAAACTCCGATTATCAAGCAAAGAATCAATTCCTTTGCTTATAGCTTTGAGCTGTAATACAACTTACACTTTCTAATACTAACATTTCCATATAATGAGTTTGTACCATAAACAAAAATTACTTCCAGAAACTAATACAGGTGATTTACCTAAATAACCTGCTTCGACATATTTTTAACCTACTCTAGCATACTTTCTAAGCTGCTCCGACATCAAGAATTGCACTCTCCTGACTAACAAAGTCATTCACAATATTTAATGGTCAGTACATCAATAGTAAAATAATTGAGGAATTTGAACCTATGATATAAGCTCTTACTCTACATAGAGATCACCCAAAAATCGAGTTGCCACTCCTTGAGGTCACCACGGCAAGCTCCATCTTACTCCACATGCAAGCTTCCTAAACTCGACCAAATCTGCTTTTCCTACTGCCTAAATTGACCTTAGTAGTGCATCTCTCAAGGCTATCAAAGCTCCATCTCCTTAGTTTCAACCTCCATCGCTCCACCCTTGCCTTCCTCATCCATAACTGGACTGCCATTTGATCTCCATACCACATCGTGCTCCATAACCCAGCACAATCATCTTGGAATTTAGAGCATTTTTGAGAGATGGAGCGATTTTGAGATTTTTCAGGCTGAGACCTTTTAGGCGGCGCGATTTTGAGATTTATGAAGATTGCGATTTTTTTTTGATTGAGAGAGAACAAAATTAAATTGAAGAAAGCATAAAAAATGATTTGTGAAAATTGCAAATTTCTTTTGGTTTACCTTTTCAAGTAAATGGAATAACATAAAGAGGAATAGGAAAAAAAGTAACGAAATGTCAATGCAACGCACATTTTTTGACCTAAATTATTGGCGGCACGGACGAGCTGCAAATATTTTAGATTTTTTCATTAATTGAATCTATATTAGTTGCACGTGGAAGGAAACTCTACCAATATTTGCTACTGAAACTAGATTTTCTTGTAGTGCTGGTAAATGTCAAAGAATTTCCTCCAACCAAAGTAGCTGCAACTCCAGCTTGCACTATATTCAGGAAGAACTAATACATAGTCCGCATATCTACTGTGGGGTTCCAGCACCCACCTTATCATTTGCATTTGGATTAGCATTTACGGTTCGACCCGACTTCCTTCTAGTATTGGGTCGAACATTTCCATTAGTTATGATGCTTCCTCTACCTAAATTCACTCTTTCGTTTCCTACTTTCATATCTTGCTTTATCATAATCGTATACGAGCCTTAGTAAGATATAGAAGAACGGTCTAAGAGAGAGGGGAGAATAGAGATTGAATACATACTTATATATAGCAAACACAAGTACATTACTATATCGTTATCCAATACCCCAATCTTATTCTCTGATTTATTGGAATTATGTTTTCAAAATCTTTTAATCTTTTTAAATTTTACATAAACCTATGCTCTAATACCAAACTTGTAATATCCCTCAATTTGAGACCCGAAACTAAGTGTTAGGATGCTACAGTTATCCATAGTTATTAATTTCTGATGATAAAATGCGGCTGTGTTAATCATTTTGATATACAAGAAATACATGAATATGGAAATTTCTAACATTTTTCATTAATCAAACTTCCATTACATTTAAAAATAAGATTTTGGCATTCATTACATAATCCATTCGTAATCCCTCATTCAAAGAAAATTATAATTATTACAAACTACGCCAAGAGCAACATATGGCGATGACCCCTTGGTTGCTCGGAGTCTAACAATAGGCAATAATGCTTCTTTTCCTTTACAACCGTGCACAAAAAATCAAACAATACAGCGGATTAGATAAATGCTCTTAAATAACTAGATTTCCTCTTGCAAGTCTTCAGATTCTTTTCGTCTAACTGAAAACCTGAAAATCCTTACTCTCGACCTACTCATTTGAGTACATGAGAGTTTAAAGGGAAAAAACTTCATATCAAACAAAAAGTCTGATGTGAATAATAACCTACCATCTCGAACCAATAGATATCTTATGAGACCACGCCGTTGAGCGGAACTGGTTTTCCCTCACTAGTATCTTAACTAAAATATCTCAACAATATACTATGCTCCTACATCCACAATGGTTATCACATAATATTATAATAATATGCAAATGTGCAATATATACTGGATTACCCATCCCAAGCCATTAGACTACCCCTCTAAATTTCTATTGACTATCCGTCTTATACTTATGTAGACCACCCATCTCACATATATTATTATTTGGATTATCCATTCCCTACCATGTTGACTACCCATCATACATTGTTTCATTATCAAAGTTATGTTGACCATCCATCTCACATATATTATTATTTGGATTACCCATCCCCTGCCATGTTGACTACCCATCACACATGGTTTCATTATCAAAGTTATGTGCACTATCCATCTCATATATTTCAATATTCAAAATGATATGGACTGTCCATCACACATCCCATAGTTTTTCTAGGATGACTATGAACCCTTCAATAACCATATAGAGACTATCCATTCTTGGAATGATGTGGACTATCCATCACACACCCCATAGTTTTCCTTGGTTAACTATGAACCAATCACTTATCAATTTAATTCTTGCATAACTCACATGTTCAACCTATGTCTATTGGTGTCCCCAATTAGGTTTTATACCCCATAAACTTATAACATCACAAAATAATTTGCATTGGTACCCCCAATGATTTAAGTCAAACTTATTAAAGAGAACACATTGGTACCCCAATGATTAAAGTCGAAACCAATCACCATATGGCTCGCCATCATTGATTAGGTCAATATAGAACAATTTTGATGTTAACAACAATGTCGACCTCTATCCAAGGTCGAAAACAAAAAATTAAACTCTTTAAATATAAAACTTCATATCAAAATTTGATGTTGTCTTCTTACATAAACTATAGATTATCCACCTATTAAAACAAAATTTTAATAAGGCATATAGACTTAACAATATTATTTTTAAATTCCAATGTCGACACCAAGAGTCATGGTGGTAATGACGCATGGCATCATTGCCAAAAAATGCAAGAGAAGCCTTACCAACCTTGATAAGTGGCGGCAACAAGACTAGTGGCGTCTTTACAAAACTTTATAGTTAGCTTACATCGGCTATCATGTCGTCAAACATATAAGATTTGAAAATAGGCGGCGTCATTTAAAAACAAAGATGATTACGTGCAGCATTGAAATACAATGATGATATGCTGCAATAAGACAAAATCATCAATGACCGTGGCGATAAGTTTTAAACACTTCAGTGAATTACAAGAATACGATGTCGTTAATGGTGGATTACCTTCGATGTCCACCTCTACATGGGTGGAATCACTCCATAATTATCTAAGTAGTTATCATATGCTTCCCTCCTTATCAACGTCGACAATCAACGATGTGGTATTTTATTAGGCTCGGCGATGATAAAAGCAGCATAGCATTATCGTAAATTTCATGAAAACTGATTTATTACCAATAAAAGCAAATACTTTTCACAAAATCTAAATTCTTGTCCAATTTCTATTGGATATTACATTAATTTACACAATTACTTTCTGAAAATCTGCCACACATCAGTATACATTTCCAAAACATTTTCCAACTTAATTAATTAATAATTTAAATGCTTTTATAGTATATTAAATTCATAATAATTCATAATCACTTGGGAAAAATCCCTAAAAATCGTAGAAATTCGAAAATACTTTATTCTTCACCATAATAAATTTTTGGGTGAAAAATCATTATTTAATTATTTTAAATAATTAAAACCCAAATAAACATCATTTCCTCCCTAGGAAATTCGTAAAATATTTATTTAAATTTGGAAGATTATGAAATTAAAAACCCATCTCCAAATTAATGTTCTACATCATGTATCCAAAAATCAAATCGATTGGAGACTAAAAGCTTAGGTTTTACCCTTAAAACTCATTCGGACAATTTCATAAAAATCGCATAAATCACTATGTTATCCAAACAATGATTAGACAACCATATCTTAGCAAAAACAATCAAAATAATATGGATACTACCCATAGCCGAATTCAAGAACAAAAATAGAGATGGTTCATGTATTATTCACCTTAGATTTAATGTTGGAGTTGAGATTTGCTATTGCTTTGGTTTACCTTAACCTCTTCCTTGATTTCCCTTGATTTCGTCCCTCTTTTTCCTTTGTTTAATGGTCAGCCTTATGTCTTTTTAGTTTGATGGTTTTTTTATGTTATGTAAAATGAGAATGATATGTGAGGGAGATGGTTTATAGTTTAAAAAATGGATCTACCTATTTTGCCCCTTTCGTATATTCTCTTAATATGTTAAGCTTTTAAAACAATCTCATTACTTAATTCATTAAGGCACAGCCTTGTTAATAACCAAATCTCATTATCCTTAATCATTTACATTATTATGCTTAATCTATCCAATTAAATATCCTGAATAATGTTAAACTAATATTTGGGGTGTTACAGTCCGAGCAAGCAAGTTTTATATGGTGATGACTTATGGAGTGGAAGAAGAGGGTTCTAGTACCTATACGTGTGCCTAGGGATCAATGATGACTCAAATGTTTTGATGTATATTTGTAAAGAACATGTAGGTGAGGACGCTTACCGTGGATCGTACAACATGGTCCGTAGCTCCAGATCTTATGATGTTGTTCCAGTTCTTAGCCGTTTGAGTGGGCAATGATTCGAGCGGTGATGATGCCATGATGTTGAGTAGTCATTGATTATAGCATGTGGTAATTTGTTACATATATCTAACTCTGTGACCAATCTTGTTCATAATAAAAGGTGTTTTTCTTTTTATCATATACTTATTAGATAGCGATGTAAATAATTAGTTAACTAATTTAAAGCATACAGATGGAAAATCCTTACATGATATGTTACGTAAGAGTAATTACAAAATGTTGTAATCATGAGAATTTTCTCATAATGAAGAAATATATTGTTTTAAATATTCTAAGTCAAGATGTTTTATGAAAGTATATCGATTCATCTATTGAGACAAGAGTATGTAACGCTCTTCAAATGTTCAGTGGTATATTTCTCATGGGTATTAGAAGCACAAAGGGATTACATACTAATAGTTAATGAATAATTGTGGAATAATGACTCACTCGAGAGTTCTCGGTTGCTTAATATAACTAAGGTCAAATAAACAATCTCAAGGTGACGATGTTACACGATTCCCTCGACTTGAGAATACTGGGGAACTTCAATGTGGACACTCCACTTTGATTATAGTTAAATCATGGCATGGCGTCCATCGAACGACTATAGTTGGATCTGAGCTAAAGCGTTAGAAGTGAAATGCTTTTTAATAGAGAATTCGTATCCTCGGTTATATGGGGTTAGTATCACAGTCAACTATAGTCAACTCAAAATCAAAGTCTTTGGCCGAAAAAGTATGGCTAATAATTGTTAATATTAAACCAAGAATTTTGTGTTTAGAATTATCGATTTGAATGTGGACGATGTTAGAGTTTTAACCAAAACCAAATTCCATAAGTCCTAATGTGATATATTTCTGACGAAGAGAATTAGTGTAAATAATCGTTACTATCAAGTACCACTTACAATCATAAAACTAGATTTTACCAAAAAGATGTGTAAGCGATAAATTCGGCCAAAATGTTAATCCACTATCTAAGGTGATGTGTGAACATCAATATTCAAATTATCAACATTAATTGCTGACTGAATTTATACTGAGTCGCACAACTGTCACGACGAATTCTCCGAAAAACCAAATGATTTAATTAATTTATAAAATGTTATAAATTAATTAATATTTGAGAAATATTAATTATTATTTTATTTATTTGATGTTTGGGAGTCATCTGTAATTATTTGAATATATATATAAGTTAAATTTGTGTGCACTAGTATACAATATCGGTGTATTTTTAAAACGAGTTCAAATAAAAGATAGTTATGTGAAGGGATTTATAGAAATCTTATGCCATTTGATGGCAAGAAATTTGGTCTTACCATGTAAAAAGGGATGAGTGGGGAAGGGGGAGAGAGAGAGAATTAAGGGAATTAATTAGGGAAGTTTAAACTAGAAGAATGAGAAAAGTTCCATTCTTTCAATTAAAACATGTCCACTAGTTCATTTCCTATAGAGATACATTCTTTCTGATAAAATCCATTTCCTTTTTCTCTCCTTATTTCCTCTATTGGATGAAAATTCATGTCTTTACAAATGAAAAAAAACTCCCTATCCAATTCAATCATCAAATAAAATAAATTCAAAGGTGGTTCTTTAGGTCGTTGCAACTTCTAGAGATGATTCAATCAAATCTAAGATTCTTCATACACTCAAGGTGTTATTTATTGGCTACATCCAGAATGTAATTCTCTGATTTGAATTCATCTATGTATTTATATCATTGATATAATTAGACTTTGTATGTTTTACCTCGTGTTTTAATTATTTGTCTTGCCACATGTAACTTTAACTTACCTTATGTCTATTTTGATTTAAATATGCTTATTGTATTGTTTTGGTTCGGTCTATGTTTGTTCATCATCTCCCTTTAATATACGTTCATCATAGATTGACATGTTTTGAATCCCATGTTACTTTTGATAACTTTTTATTGTTCTCTGTATTGTCTAGATTTGTAGGTTCTTATAAGAAATTTACATATGCCTACTTTGTCAAATTTCTTTTACTTTGTTTTGGAAACCTTGTGAAATTGAAAGCTAATTTTAAATGAATTTTTTTACAATTATATAACATTTATATACACAAATGAAAATGAATTGTATAAGTTAAATTATAAATTATTTATTGAAATTAATCTTTAAATTTATATGGTAAATACTCGAATATAAATGTTTTAATCATTATATATAAAAAACTTGATTTAAAATTAATGAATGAACTTTAGTGCAAATTCTAATTCTTTATGGTTTTCTGAATTTATAGTCTAATGTAAAATCTTAAACTCTTGTTTCATTCACAGATTAAAAGTTTAAACAAAATTGGTAACCTTAGAACTAAACTTACTAGTATATATGTATATATATACATATATCATATGCTATAGTGTTTGTAAATATATATTGTTTTTTATTCTAAATTATTAAATTGTAATAATCATGTATATGGAAATATACATGTATAGTTTAGTTCAAATTTTAAGAGGATTTTGTGTAATAACGTAACCATATTGTCAAACCTTTCTTTAATTGAAATCATTTTCGTTAATGTTAATTTTGGATTTCAAATTATTTATAACAAAATATAAATTTTCAATATATATATATATATATTTATAATTATTATAGATGTACACATATATTTAATTAGTCAAAAACTTGGACAAAAAAGCATATGTAAATTTAGTTAATAAGTTATAATATCACTTAATATATCAACTATTACAATTAAAGAGGGAGAGAGATAAAAGGTTTCTCTCTATATATATATTGTCATATCTTCCCTTAGTTAACTGTGTAGGTTAAGAGATAGAAATAAACGGTTTCCTTCTCTAAATTCATGTATACCTGTGTCATTTTCACAAAATGTACACTACTGCACTTACACTTCACACAAAATGTATTTGATACATTCATTTTAATAGGTACAAACTTAAATCAGATTTAAATCTCCATTTTAACAATTTAAATAAAATAAGATTTTTATTTAACATTTTATTAGATTGGATCTAATATGCTTTTATCTTTCAGAGGCTAAATATAATTCAAACAAAATTTGAAATCTACAAATTACATCCTCCTCCGACTGGCTTGGTTCCTTAAATAGTATCAGAGCTAAATAGTCTACATGGTCTAAATTAGTCATATTAGGGCTAACCAATTAAGCTTACCAATTTAGTAGGGTGTCTAGGCTTGGGTATGGGTAATCAAGTACCTTGCCCTCTCTGACTACTGGCCTGGCACAAAAAGTGAAGTGAGCCTAAAGGTTGCCTCTAATAGAAAAGACTCGATTTGATTTAGGTCTTGGTCTAATTTTCAAAAAAAATTGAAAATTAAAAAGAAATTTTGAATTTAAAATTTAAAAATAAGATATACATTATAAATGTTATAATGTGATTTCAAAGTTGTTTTGACATTAAAATAATATTTTAAATTTAGAAGTTAAATTTAAAATAAGAATTACATTATAAATGTTAAAAATATGATTTTCAAAATTAGCTTTAAAAATAGTGTATATTATAAATATTATGATATAGTTTTCAAAAGTGCTCTGAAATAAACTAAATATATTTCGAAAATTTTAATATTTATTAATAAGATTAATGAATTTAATAAATTAATTAAATAGTTAATTAATTAAAGTATATACATATAATATATATATATATGTTACATTACCTTGAATTATTTAAGATGATGCAAGTATATATGTGTATACATAAGAAATTTTTGAAATTAATATCAAATTAAACGATCTAATAAATAACTTATTAAAATTTACTTAACAAATAATAAAATACATATACATACACACACACACATATATATATATGTATATCTATAAATGTTATGGCATACAAATTCAATTAAAATGTTTACTGAATAATGTAAAATTAACTAAAATGTTAATTTATTAAATTAATTAAATAAAATTTAATCAACGTAACTTACATAAGACTATTATATAATTAAATTAAATTATAAAATTTATATAATAATTAAACTTACATAATATGAATGTATAAAATAATAGTGGAATAGTAAGATACCCAAAATGGACTTAAGAATAAATACGTACGTATAATAAACGTGTATTGTGATTTCTGATGTGACCGATACTTAAATCATGAGGGTATTTCATACGAAATACAATATTCCATGAGTTGATATCACCTGATCAAATATATTAAATATTATGAATTTTTAATATAATTATTTTCCTCCACCATTTATATATTAATAAATTACTTGCATACTCTCTAGTTGTTGAGCAAACTCAAGCTATGGATGTAATGTGTAAAATATTAATATATAGAATAGACGAGGGAAGAAAGCTATATGTATTTGTTGAGCAAATACTGTAACGATCCAGAATTTGACCACCTCCAAATATAACATTTAAAGTGACTTTAAATATAAAATATATAAGATTTTATGATTTGAATAATATTAGATAGGATTTGCAAAGAGAAATATACACAAAAATAGGAATAATTACTTATATCGACAAAAGTGACAAAATCCTGATTTCAGAAAAGTAAGTTTCAATGGTTAAATAAATTATTTTAATTAATTTATAAGTGTTTATATTTTTAAATAGAATTATTCAAATTTATTTTTAAATTTGGATTACATAAATAGTTTAACTAAAACGTCAAAATGTGACCGTAAAACATTTTGTCGAAAACCAAAGTTTTGTCGATTTAAAGTCGTCGCAATGTTGTTGCACCTTTATTTTCTTATATATGAACATATATTCAAATAGTATAACTATTAATTAATTCACTTATCAAGTTTACTTTTATTAAACATACTTAGAAAATTCTAGAATATAATTAACAAAAAGTAAGCATAAAAGACAAAAAAGTTAAAAAGTAAACATCAAATCAAGGCAAACATAATTATTATATAATTTACTTAATACTTAAGTGAAAATGACATAAAGTAATGATTTAAAATGTGATGTTAAGTGTTGAAAATAAATAAGATTGCTTCAAAAGTAAGTAAGGCTATTTTGGTAATTTGGTAAAGGGATATTTTGGTAACTTACCACTTCATTTTTTTAATAAATACCAACCACTTCCTTCACTTTCTTTCACACCATTTCCACCTTCTTCTTCCTCCTTGAAGCTCTCTTTAATGGTTTTTTCTTCTCTCTTTTCCTTACTAACTGTTCTTAAAATCATATCAAATCAACTCCAAACACCATCAAACTTTGCCAAAGACCTTAGAATACCATTAAAACATGGTTTAGCATCTAAGAAGTGAAGAAATGATGGAGGGAGAGGTGGAACCCATCATGGCTGAACCATACAAGAAAAGGAAGCAAGTTCGGGAACTCCAGAGCAAGAGAAAGAGAAGGAAGTGCCGCCGATTTCATTCTAAGGAGCTAAGAGAAAATTCAAGGTTATGCGGAAGCTCTACCGAATTTTCAGGAGTTTAGAAGAAAAGGTCGATAGCATAAAGGAAAAGGAATAACGTAGAAGTTGATTAGTTGAAGTTTAAGTAAAGTGTTGTTAGTAAGAATGTTGGCAGGAAGTTAATCGATTTGGTTAAAGTTGAGTACTCAAGTCTTAGTTTTATTTTAATAAAACTTTAGTTAATAATACACATGTTAAAGTAGAAATTAATATGTTGAATATTGGATGATAACTTGGTTGATATTATGGTTGATTATATTGTTGTGAAATGGTTGATAACTTGGTTTGATAAATAATAAGAGAAATGGTTAGTAATTAACCAAATTAAATTTAATGGAAATTAAATCCATAATAATATGTGTATGGAGTGATTTAGCCTTTAAATTATTTTAAAAGGTCAAAAATGATATTATAATAATATAATATTATAATATGAAATGAAATGAAAAATGAGTTTGAAATATGGAAATATTGTTTAAAATGATTTAGAAATGTTTTATAAACATTTAAAAGTGTTTCAAAGAAGTTTGGAAAGAAATTGAAAAACAAGTCAAAACTAGGCGTGTCGCGTAACAGTAGTCACGTTTTCGCGACAAAAAGGTTAAATAAGTATACAAAGTGGAATATAGCTCAGAATCCTTCGAGATAAGAATTTTCCAGACTATTATATCCATATCTTTCCAACAAAGATATAAAATCAAGATTTCACCTTTTAGACTTTAAAATATATCCAAAACAATTTTCCAGAAATATCGCGCTTTTGTAGTAAAGTGACCATAGTTTAAAATTGATATTTTAAATATTTTAAAAATATATAATATATTCAAAAAATCTTTTAAAATGTTTTAAAAGTAATTTAAGTTTAAAGGATCGATTTCTAAATTGTATAAGTCATTTTGAAGAATATAGCTTTTTGCAACACTTTTTGCAACACTTTTGCAACACTTTTTAGTGACATATGAATTATGGATTTAAACTCAACAATCCTTTTTCAAATCTTTTATAGATATTTTTAAAAGAATAATTAAGTGTTTTAAAATAATGATTTGGAAGTTTAATGAATCATTTCTAAATTAAAGATTAATAATTGAGTATGCGGAAACGATTAGTACATTTGTCTCGCTTGTGAGATCTAAACGGTAAAACAAGGTGTGTAACTAAGGTTAGGAATGGAGCAACTAGTGCCCTAAACATACCTGGCCTTTTTTTCTCTTTTAGATTAGGGGTGGAACAAATTGAAAGGAAAGTTTGGATGCTCTAAAAAGGTTTTCCCAAAGTAAAAAAAGTGAAGAGTTTTCCAAGAGTTAAACAAGGATTTGAATAAAATGCTTTAGGTTTGTTGTAACGATGTTTTACATAACATCATTTTTAACCCATTTAAATGAGGATTTGGAAATAGAAAATCTTTATTAAAGGTTTAAACGTGATTTTAAATAAGATGACTTGGAATTTCCCAAGACTAAAGAGGAGTTTTAAATGAAAGGTTTAAAGAAATAATGTTGAAATGTTTTCCTAAGTAGAAGAGAAAATAATTTGGAATTATTCCAAGATTTAAGAACGGTTTAAATAAACCAAATGATTTGATAAATGAGGCTTAATGATTCCATATACTCTTGGAAAGAAAATGGAATAAATTGAAAAGAATATATCTAAGAAAGATATTTGATTTAAATAAAAGATGAAGTAATTGATTGGCGATTGATATCCACATATGAACTAAACATCTTTTTATTGATAGTTGGTTTCGAAGAACCGGGGTCGGATTTGGGTGACTCCTATCCGAAAACTACTTCGAACCAATGTATACATTCAAAAGTGAAGACATGTATACGTTCAGAACGTGGCTTATATTCCAATCGCATCGATTTGGGTGACTCCTATCAAAATATGATTTTTATATTGGTACCCAAAAGGAGATGATCCATTGGCTGCAAAAGTGTTTTCCGAAAGAAGATCAATGCGATTGGAATATAAGCCACGTTAATGAGAATAACATCGTAAATTTCAATTATTGAAACTAATGTAAACCATCGTCATTCAATGCATTGCAGGTAATTCAGATTTTACTCATAAATTTTATCACTGAGTATGACTTTGAGTTCGGTACATGTATGTAGAAACAAAAAATTCTAAATTATAATTTAGAATAGACTGTGACACATAACAACCAAAATGTCTTGAAGTCAGTGGAGCAATGACTGAGTTTAGGAGTATAGGATATGATCCAAGAAAAGATACTAAAGTGTTTTTCGATAAGCATTAGAGTTAAGTATGTATTTTAATACAGGAATCAAATAATTTGAATTTCAGTCAAAATGTTGAGGAAGCATATGTCTATAAGAAAGAATAATAGGTACTAAAATATATTTCTAAAACAATAAGTAAACAACAAACTTGTGGTGGTTAACGATGTATTCATGTTAAAATCATTTCAATTTTGTTGTTTAATACTCGACATTGGATTTGAAACATACCATCTTTTATAATCAGTATAAAAGGATATAGGGAAAGTCCCAAAATGATATAAACAGACGCTATATTAAATTGTTTAATATTAAGTATGTATGATGGATTCTTTATGCATTGGCAATTCTAACTTTCATACATGCCATATTGTTTATAATATCATACTTTGCTCATGTATTTGATACATAGAGCAAGCAACAAATCCGAATTAAGATCACTTAATGATAGTTTAGAGTGTTATCAAGTATTTATGAAATACTATAAAATTATTTATAGAAACAACGAACTCCTTGTGAAGGAGTGCACGGATTCGAACTTCAATAGTGATATCGAGTATAATATGTCAATCTTAAATTCATGTTAAAACTTAAGTTAAGGACTTGAAGTTGGAATCATTCCAAACAACGAGTAGTGGCTAATTCAACCAAAGGCAATTGTAATATAAGAATTATAAATAAATGCACGAATTTATAACTGACCTGAGGGTGATTTTAAATGTTGAGAATCTATGACATTATTATATGATAACAATGTCATGATACAGTTCGAAAAAACTTAAAGCTCAATAGACATCGAGAGACATACTCTGAATAGTTCCACATTATAAAGGCAGTTTATCAACATCAGAGAGAGTTGATTGCCAGAGTAGATAATTAAAAAATAGCATATCCATTCACTGAGGGACTAAACTGATTAATTTTTGAGAAAGCCGATTGATGAAGTTGCAATAAGATTGCATAATTGACCCATAGTGCAAGTGGGAGATTGATAAAGTTAGGGTATGCCCTAGGGGCAATTATGCAGTTTCTTACATATGTCTGACTCTGTAACCAATCTTGTTCAGAGTAAAAGTTGTTTTTCTTTCTATCATATACTTGTGATGTAGCAATATAAATAATTAAGTAATTAATTTAAAGTATATCTATGAAAAATCCTTATATGATATGTTATGTGATCGTAATTACAAAGTGTTGTAATCATGAAAATTTTATCACAATGAAAATAACATATTGTTTTTAGTATTCCTAGTCAGGATATTTCGAGAAAGGATACCAATTCATTCGTTGGGACTAGAATAGTGTATTTCTCATGACTGCTGGAGGCACCAAGTGATTACGTATTGATAATTATTGGATAACTACGAAATGACTCATTTGAGAGTTCTCTATTGGTTAATATAACTAAGGTCAAAGAGACAATCTTGAAGTGACAATGTTACACGATTCCCTTGACTAGGGAATAATGTAGAACTTTATGTGGACATTCCACTTTGTAGTTAAATCATGGTATGACATTCATCGAATGATTGTAATTGGGTCTAAGTTGAAGCGTTGGAAGTGAAATACTATTCAATAGAGGATTCGTCTCCTCGGTCATATGAGATTTGTATCATGGTGAACTGTAGTCAACTCAAAATCAAAGCTCTAGCCAAAGCAGTATGATTAATAATAATTGTTACTATTGAACCAAAAAATTTTGTTTTTGGAATTACAAAGTTGAATGCGGATAATGTTGGAGTTTTGAACAACACGAAATTCCATAAGTGCTAATGTGATATAGTTTTGACGAAGAGAATTGGTGTAAATAATTGTTGCTACCACGCTTATAATAGTGAAATTGAATTTTACCGAAAATATGTGTAAATGATAAAATTCAACCAAAATGTCATGCCACTAGCTAAGATGACATGAATGTTAATATTTAAATTGTTCGATATTAGTTGCTGACTGAATTTACACCTTTGAGTCACACAACTGTAATGATGAATTCTCCAAAAAACCACATGATTTTATTAATTTATAAAATGTCACAAATTAATTAATAATTGAGAAATATTAATTATTATTTGATTGATTTAATGTTTAGGATTTATTTGTAATTATTTGAATGTATATATAAAATTTATATTTATGTGCATTGATATACGATATCTGTTAGAAACTCCATTCCTTGTTTCAGTGACAACAACTATACAATCATATATATTATACATATTATAAGCTTATAGGTATATACTACAAAGAGAACATCATGCTCAAAGATATCGGGACTCAAAGAAAAACAAAGATCTATGGACCATGTTATGATTAGTAAGGTTATTCTAGTGTATTAAGAGTCTTAGATAAAACATTGTAAGGTCTTCTTGAGTACATATGCGCACATGATTTCATATACACTAACATAAATTGGAAAACTAAATTTATCATCCACATACGTCTGAGGAAAAACCACAGACGTCTGTGACAATACTCGAGAAATTTTTTCCTAAGGCCACAAACGTCTGAGATTTCCCCACAGACATCTGTCATTTGAAAAACTGCAAAACTCTGAATAGACACTTCTTTAAACGAATAGAAATCAACTCTTCATCGAAAGGTTGCAGCCATTAAAATGAATATGCCTTATCTAATAATAATAACTCTTAATCTGCATCTTTTTTAGTCTATAAATACTACCATGATTGAGATTTAGAAATTAATTGAATTGAACTAATTGAATTTATTCTCTCTTGATTTCTTATTACTTTCTAGTGCATACATTGCTTACATACTCTCAATCTATTGTAACTAAAATATAATTTTGATTAAACCACTTCCTACAACTCAAAGCATTCACATTCACATACTCAAAAGAGATCATAGGAATATTTGTACAATCATTCAAAATCCATGTTATTTGGAACACAATATTGTCAGAGATATACTTTTGTATTTGCATATTCCTCCAGGCGAAGCAAGCGTTAGTTGGTTAATGGAAATACCGAAGGGGAGCTTCAGGACTGGAACTAAGACGGGAGGTCCAAACCAGTATAAAATATTTGGTGTGCTTGCTTTTATTATTTACCTTATTTATATTCAATTATTATTCTCTACTTAATATAGTTAGTAATACACACTCACACACACACACACACAGATATATATATATATATATATATATATATATATATATATATAAGTTGCATTACTTAACAAGATCATGTAGACTTTCATTTGGTATCAGAGCAAGGTTATTTCAATCTATAGTAAACGTAACTGAAAAATCATTAAAATGGCAAGCACATTTCAAGAAGGTCAAACAACTGCTCGCCCTCCAGTATTTACTGGTTCTAATTATGCTTATTGGTCAACACATATGCGAATTTTTATGGAAGCCAATGGTTTAGAAATATGGCTAGCAACTCAAATCAATATGAAGCACCTGACACTGATATTGGCACATGGACTAATGCACAAAAAGCAGAGGCATCTAACAATGCCAAAACTATGAATGTATTATTTTGGTCACTTGACAAAAATGAGTTTTCACGTGTCATGCTCTGCAAGACTACATATGATATGGCGCACTTTACAAGTCACACATGAAGGCACAAATAAAGTCAACCAAACTAAAATTTTGATTTTACAAAACCAATTTTCATCTTTCAAAATGAAAACAAGTGAATAAATTACTAATATCTATGCAAAATTTCAAACCCCATGGCACTTGGAGTCAAATTCACAGATTTTGATTTAGTCAAGTGAACTTTAAACTCTTTGACAAATGAATGGGAAAGAAAAGTTTTAGCCATCGAAGAAGCTAATGATCTTTCTCAACTTAAAGTCGAAGAGCTAATAGGAACTATGATGTCGTATAAAGCTAACTTGCAGGCAAAAGAGGATCAAAATCATGAAAAGAAAAACATAGCATTCCAAGCAAGTAATGAAGATTAAGACTTAGACGAAGATAATATTGTCTTTATTGCTAAGAACTACAACAAATTCAAGAAGTTCAAGAAGATGACCAAATTTCAAAATGATGGCAAACCAAACTCCTCAAATCAAACATCGATTAAATGCTATGAGTGAAAATTTTGGCTACATGAAAAAGTATTGTTCACATCTCAATAATGATAAAAAGAATAGAAAAATTAAGAAACTCAAGAAAAATAAAAGAGCTTTTCAAGTAACATGGGATGATTTAGATTCGTCTTCTTCATTAGATAATGATGGTGAAAGCGACTTAGAACAAGCAAATGTGTGTTTTATGGCTAATACTGATGAGGTACGTCCTGAACTTACTTATGATGAATTAATGGAAATAAGCATTGAATTAGATGATAAATATAGAGAATCAAAAAAATTAAATAAGGAATATGTAGGAAAGTTAACTAGATCAGAATTAGAAATCAGATTATTAAAAGATGAAAAAATTATCTTAGAAGAAGAATTAGAAATTGTTCAAAAATAATATGCATCATTATTATCTCAAAATGAAAAATTATCAAATGATTTAGAAAATTATAAGTTAGAAAAAGTTAATCCGGAACAAAAAAAAACTAGAATACAAGCAAATTTAGATTTTAGAAATATTGAAATTTGTGATCTTAAAAGTAAGTTGATAAAATAACAAATAATATGAAAAAATTCAACAAAGAAAAGCAAAATTTAGAAAACTTGATTATGGTATCTAAACCATCTGGAAATCGAAATGGATTAGGTTTTAAGAACAAACAAAAGTCAAAGAAATATAGTACATTATATAAAAAATTCAAAAAGCCAAAGTTAGAAACTAAGTTTAAGAATTCATATACAAATATGATCAAAATATGGATTCCAAAACAAATAATAAACTAACTAGGCAAAAAAATATTGATGAATATTTAAAGAAAGTTGTATATAACAATAATTACATTTCTAAAGGAACCTAATCCTCGTGGATATGGCTATCTTCTTCCACTAACACCTAGGACCCTACTCAAAGAATGTGGGTACCAATTAAAATTTTCTTATTTTGCAGGTACCCAAAATTAAAATAAAAAATAAAGAGAAATGGATACTCGATAGCGGTTGCTCTAAGCACATAACTGGAAATACTAATATGTTATCGAATATAACATATATCGATGGTGGCACTGTGACATTCGGAGATAACTCAAAAGGATTTGTTATCGGAATTGGAGAAGTCATCAATATCGGAGTTTCTAACTCTCCTATAATTATTAATGTTTTATTGGTAGAAAATTTGAAACATAACTTATTAAGTATAAGTCAATTATGTGATAAAGGATTTAAAATTGATTTCGAGAAAAATAAATGCAATATTTTTTATCAAAATAAAATTTTAATTTTCGAAGGATTTCAAAATCGAAACAAATATGTTTTAAACATGAATGTCAAAAACAATACTAATTTAAGCTTAGCCATGAATCATAATGATCCATGGTTATGGCATTAACATTTTCGTCATATAAATTTTAAGAATATCAACAAACTAGCTAAAAATGAATTAGTTAGAGGATTACCAAAAATCAACTGCAAGGTTAAAAACCTATGTGACGCTTGTCAATTTAGTAAATTAAAGAAAAGTTCCTTTAAATCTAAAAAGGAAATTTCCACAAAGCAACCTCTCGAATCACTCCACCTAGATTTATTCAGACCAACTCAAGTACGTTCAATAAATCATAACAAATTCGTTTTTGTAATTATTGATGATTTTTCAAGTTATACTTGGACATTATTTTTAAAACACAAAAGTGACACTTTTGAAATGTTCAAAAATTTTGCTAACCGAATAAAAAATTTAATGAATTTAAAAATTAAAAGCATACGAAGTGATCACGGAGGTGAATTTTAAAATGAACTGTTTACAAATTTTGTAACAAAAAGGGAATTAGTCATAATTTTTCATTTACTCGAACACCACAACAAAACGGTGTCGTGGAAAGGAAAAATGGAAATTTATAAGAATGTGTACGAACTCTACTAAATAGTAGTAACCTACCAAAAATAATTCGGGCCGAAGCCGTTGCTACTACTTGTTATGTATTAAATCGTGTAACACTTAGACCAATGACTAAAAACATATGCTATGAAATATTTTTTAACAAGAAACCGAAAGTATCGTATTTTCGTGTATTCGGATCAAAATGCTTCATTTTAGACACTAAAGATTATCTAGGAAAATTTGATTCTAAAGCTGATGAAGAAATTTTTGTTGGTTATTCGGATCGAAGTAAAGCATATAGAATTTTTAATAAACAAACAAATGTTATAGAGAAAGTCTTGATGTCTCATTTGATGAAAACATTAAGGATAATAAAAATGACGATGATGAAGAAATTATAAACAAAACTAGCATACCTATACATGAAAATAATAATAATAATGTTAATAACAAGAATGATAATGTGATAACGTCATCACCTAGAATATTAAGAGACCATCCTATTAATAATATTATTGGGGATTTAAATACAAGAATATCAACCAGAAAATAGTTAAATCAAATGAGTTATGTTGCATTTATATCAGATTTTGAACCGAAAAATTATAAAGAAGCATCAGAAGATGATTTTTGGATTATTGCAATGCAAGAAGAACTTAATCAATTTGAAAGAAATAATGTTTGAGAACTTGTACCGAGACCAAACGATCAATCTGTAATTGGAACAAAATGGGCTTTTAAAAATAAAGCTGATGAAAATGGAAATATTGTACGAAATAAAGCATGGTTAGTAGCTCAAGGATATAATCAAGAAGAAGGAATTGATTATGACAAAACATTTTCTCATGTTAGCACGTCTCGAAGCAATACGAACATTACTGGCTTTTGCATGTCATCATAATTTTAAACTTTTTCGAATGGACGTAAAAAGTGCATTTTTAAACGGATTTATAAAAGAAAAAGTGTATGTTGAACAACCTCCTTTATTTGTTCACGAGAAATATCCTAATCATGTAGTTAAACTTAAAAAGGCCATATATGGATTAAAACAAGCACCTCGTGCTTGGTATGAAAGATTAAAAACTCATTTACAAATTTTCGGTTTTCAAATTGGTAAAATTGACTCCACTTTATTCATAAAATAAGAACATAATAATATTTTAGCCATACAAATATATGTTGACGACATTGTATTTGGATAGATTGACGAAAAATTGTGTACTGAATTTTCTAACATAATGAAAAATAAATTTGAAATGTCACATATGGTTGAATTAAACTATTTCTTGGGTTTGCAAATAAGACAACTACAAAATGTGGTTTTTATAAATCAAGAAAAATACCGTCAAGTTTTATTAAAATGTTTTGGAATGGAAAATATTTCAAGTAAACCAACTCCAATGAGTACTACTCTACATTTAGATAAAGATAAAAATGGAAAAGATTTCGATAAAAAATTATATCGAAGTATGATAGGATCTCTGTTATACTTAACAGCTAGTAAACTGGATATTATGATGAGTGTATGTTTATGTGCTCGGTTTCAAGCATAGCCAAAAGAATCACATCATCGAGCGGTAAAACGAATCTTAGGATATTTAATAAACACTAAAGATTACGGACTTTTCTACCCAAAAGGAAGCTCGTTCGAACTCGTGTCAGGTAGTGATGCTGATTTTAGGGGTTGTAAAACGGATAGAAAAAGCACAAGTGGCACATGTCATTTTATTGGTCAGTCTTTAGTTTCGTAGTTTAGTAAAAAGCAAAACTTTGTTTCGCTCTCGACATATGAAGCCGAATACATCTCGACGGCTTTAGCATGTGCACAAGTAATCTATATACAATAAACTCTTAGATTTCATTAAAATCATAACAAAATCTCTTATATATTGTGATAATACTAGTACCATAAATTTATCAAAAAATCCTATTAACCATTCTCGAAAAAAAACATATTGATATTCATCGCCATTTTCTATGAGATAATGTGGAAAAAGGAATTATATCACTAGAATTTGTAAATATGAAAATCAAATAGCTGATATTTTTATTAAACCACTAAGCGAACTAACTTTAATTAAATTAAGACGATATCTAGGAATATGTTCTTACAATGAATTGGTAAACTAATAAAAAAATTTAACTCATATAAACTACACATAATAGACTTAATCACAAAATAATTTTAACCACATAAAAATTAACTACCTTCTGTTCATTTTATATAGTTAAACTTATTGTTCTAACAAACGTCTATGTATACTAAAACCCACTCTTATGATTAAAGCAGTTTTTCTCCTAAATAGATACAAATAATTTTTTAAGACCATTTTTATTCAAAATGTCTTCCGATCACGACTCTACTTATTCAACTATCGACTATAAATCACCCTCATCAAATAGCACCTACGTTTCACCAACTAAATCCACATCTCCATCAATTCGCTCCGCCTCTTTGAAAATTGTTGCATCACATACGTATCACACTGGCTTTTCTCCTAAGGAAAATAAAACCAAATGGTCAATTGATATATAATCAACATCTCTCATCGACAAAGTTGATGAAATATATCACTATCAACAAGAAATGATGGGAGTTCAACATGAAATGTATTACGAGCAAGAACGTCAAGGATCTCATCTAAATTTTCTCAAAAAACGTATTCCAGCAATTTGTGGTCATTTACCAACAAAAAATTGCATACATCAAAAATCTCCTCGATTACAAGAAACTCCTATAAAAGCGTATAAAATTACTCCAAGAAATCTATGCAAGCCAGGACCATCAGACCAAGATTGACGTGCTAGCTTGTCCAAGTTGGTCTCCACTAAAGCCATTAATTGACGACACAAAGGTTGATCTGAATTCATGGGATATACAACAAATTAAAAACTCTGACATCTTTGGAAAAAACTAAATTTATGCTAAGCATTTTATCAAAATAAGCTTCTTTTGTAATTTTTAATATATATATATATATATATATATTGTTTTATGTAAAAATTCTCTTGATATTTCAATAAATAAAGATTGACATTTAAATTTTAAGGAAAAATTTCTGAGAAAACAAACTACAGACGTCTATGACAATATCATAGACGTTTGTCAGTGGTTTTAAGAAAACATTTTTCTTAAACCATAGACGTTTGTGATATCCTACAGACGTCTGTCATAGATTTCAGGAAACTTATTCCTGAAACCACAGACGTCTGTGGAAATTCACAAATGTTTGCCATAAATTTTAGATTAATTTTTACTGAAACCACAGAAGTCTATGGCACCCTCACAGATGGCTATCCTTGCTCCAAACTTCCTATTTATAGCAGCCCTATATATATATAATTTTACCCCTTTCTCAACTTTTCACCATCCTACTCTTAATTTACACACAAACCCTAGTTTCTAAAATCTTAAATTGCTCACTTATGGCTCCCAAAGCAAAAACCCTGGTTAACAAATGCTCCAAGAAAGGTCAATCATCTTCTTCTTATAACCCTTAGTCACTGATGCTCTCATTTAAGAATGTCTTCGCAATAGCATGATAGCTAACAAGCAATTTGACGAGCTCAAACAAAAGAAGCTTTATTCCAGGCCATTCTACAGATTATGCAAGTTTGGCGAATATGGCATTCAAGAACTTATTGTCGCCTCCGAATGTCAGGATTTAATCAATTTCGATGAAAATGAGGTACAAATCGATCAATTGGAACTCTTTCTTTTTTGTGCCAGTTTGTGTAGTAGTTATATTTGGACTCCTGACACTGGCGATGGTTGGTTATGGACGAGCGTTTACGAACGTATTTTAAAGATTAGCGTAAACACCATTGGTCGTATACCTAATTGTTCTTCGTCCCGAATCAATTTAGAAGAAGTTCCCAACCACAAGAATTTACCGCAAGATGAAATAACTCATCAACTTTGGGAAGATAGGATGCCTTCATGGAAATCTATTTACTTACGTCCAAATGCTAAGTTGCTAAACCGTATGATTACCAATACGATAATTCCATGCTTAGGAAGTCATGAGCAAATCTACGAGAACGACCACAAAGCCATTTACGCTATTTTTGGTGGGATACAAATAAATCGGACTGACTTCATTCATGACAAAATAAAGAGCTTTTGGTCTCCTCATCAACACACGATTATATATGCTCCATATATTATGCGTCTCTTAAATGCTCTTGGGGTACCCTCTTATATCTCCCACTTTGAAGAAATCCCGGTTAAAGAGAGTGGAATAAGATTTTTATCTTTAATGCACTTTCCCCAACGACCACCCCTAATTATCTCCCTAGAACAATGGCAACAACAACAAGTGCATCATGGTCCTCTGCCCACTCCTGCTCCTCAACATATTTATTCACCTTGTCCTTCACAAAAACCTGCCTCCTCCAGTCATGCTACCGAATATTATTCGGATTCAGAAATTCAAGAAGCTCGCATTGAACCATTGCAAAACGAATCGCTTCGTGATTTAGCGCTTAAAAATAAAAAGCTCATCACGGTCAACCAGCGGGTTTTGAACAAAAAGATGACAGGTTTGGAATGTTCTTTTTCGACGAGGATGACTAAAATGGAAAAGACTTTAGTAAAGGTTGTTTCCACTTTAGGAAAAGTTATAAGAAAAGTCAGGCAGATCGTCTTCTCGCTCTTCATCTTCGCCTTCACCAACACCACCTCCTCGAGCACAAACATCGGTTTATCGGCCTCATACTTCTCAAGATAAATGGAAGACTATTGTGTAAGAGCAACCTGAGGAGGAGGAAGAAGATAGTGATGATATGTACTTGTCTGACCCTCCAATTTCAGCATCAACCGTACGTGGCTTTCCAAGGACTTTCCATTCAAGAAAATGAGGAGTATAACGATCACACCAATTGGCCAGGAGCATATGACCAAGATCCTTCGTCTTATTGGGAGTATTATGAAAACTATGGTAGGTTTTCTTATTCTTCCGATCAATACAACTAGCATCTCTTTTTTATTAGCTATTTTTAACTATTTTATTTAGCATTTATGTTTATGCTTGTTTCTTTTTACCGCACCTTGTTATTTAACTTTTAACTCCTGCTACAATACTTTAGTCTTTGTTTTTGCTTGGCCTTACTCGTCCGTTTATTACTTTCAATTATTCATACACATATCTATAATATACTAGTATTTAACACATACTATGAGAATGCATAGATGCTGTTTTTTCTTCTATTTTGATAATGACAAAGGGGGAGAAATTTATGCATATACATAGGGGGAGACAAAATCTACTTTATGAGAACATTCTCTATTTTTATTATGAATGACTATAATATTTCTTTTGTTTTGACTGTATAATTATCATCATCAAAACGGGGGAGAATGTTAGAACCTCCATTCCTTGTTTCAATGACAACAACTATACAATCATATATATTATACATCTTATCAAGCTTACAAGTATATACTACAAAGAGAGCATCATGCTCAAAGATATAGGGACTCGAATACAAAAAAAGATCTATGGACCATGCTATGATTAGTAAGGTTATTCTAGTGTATTAAGTGTCTTAGATAAAACATTGTAAGGTCTTCTTGAGTATATATGCACACACGATTTCATATACACTAACATAAATTGGAAAATTGAATTTATCATCCACAAACATCAGTGGAAAAACCGCAGATGTCTGTGACCATACTGGGGAAATTTTTTTCCTGAGACCACAGACGTCTGTCATTTGAAAAACTGCAAAACTCTGAATAGAAACTTCTTTAAACGAATAGAAATCAACTCTTCATCGAAAGGTTGTAGCCATTAAAATGAATATGCCTTATCTAATAGTAACAACTCTTCATCTGCATCTTTTTAAATCTATAAATACTACCATGATTGGGTTCTAGAAATTAATTGAATTGAATTAATTGAATCTATTCTCTATTGATTTCTTATTACTCTCTAGTGCATACATTGCTTACATATCTCAATCTATCCTAACCAAAATATAATTTTGGTTAAACCACTTCCTACAACTCAAAGCATTCACATTCACATACTCAAAGGAGATCATAGAAAGATTTGTACTATCAGTCAAAATCCGTGTTATTTGGAACACAAGATTGTCAGAGATATACTTTTGTAGTAGCCTATTCCTTCGGGAAAAGCGAGGGTAGTTGGTTAAAGGAAATACCGAAGGGGAGCATCGGGACTGAACGTAGGGCGTGAGATCCGAACCAGTATAAAATATCTGGTGTGCTCGCTTTTATTATTTATCTTATTTATATTCAATTATTAATCTCTGCTAAATATAGTTAGTAATATACACTCCCATACACACACACACACACACACATATATATATATATATATATATATATAAGTTGCGTTACTTAAAAAGATCCTATAGACTTTCAATATCAATGTATTTTTAAAGGATACTTTTATTTGCATCCACATCTTTAAGCGGTTAATACACCCTATTATTTAAGGTTTTTTGTCTATCTAATAATGATAAATATTATTTAGTTCATCCACTTTTATACTTCTCCTTCTACCGTCTTATATGTTTTCTTTCTATAAAGAATTCAACACAACTAAAATATAGCAAACCGTGTTTTATCAATTTACCTATTCTCATCACACTCTCCAAATTCATCAAAGCAAGGTACTCACAATTCATTTTCTTCTTCTTGTTCTTCTTTGCAGCAGTGATACCGTCTTAACCATTCAATTCTAAGACCACTTTCTTATATCGTTATCATCCTCGTTGCTACATAATCAATGTCCTCCTCATCACTTTACTGTCAATCTTTACCACATCTTTTAACCATCCAATCAAACTCATCCCTTCTACTTTCAATAATTTTGAAGGATGCAACTCAAATTGGTGCATTCCTTTGAAGTTTCGAATTAATATTTGTTTATTGATGTGTATTTGACATAAATATTATTCATTTCCTTATTTAATCTAAGTTGCATATTAATTGTTAAGTACCCTTAGAGAGTTCCATTTGGTTGATGTTATTGATGCGTGCATCATCTAGTTTTCTCATCTCTTTTACTGTTGGTCCGACTCTCCCGTCTCACTCTGTTACTATCTTGGTTTTGTCCAAATTTGTTTATAGCTTGAGCTTCCTTTATATCTCTCAACATTATTTGCTGGAAACTTTCTTTTCAGCTTACTTACATTTTTGGTTCTTCTCCTGCCAATGATAGCCATCTTCGAGTCCTTCTTCCGCTGTTCAGGCTCATGTGCAATCCTCATCTTAGAATCCTATTCTGAAAGATCTAGTTAAGGCAGTTAAGTGGTCTTCTCTTTTTACGTCCTTGCCAAGGAACGCGGGCGCTTATGTGCCGTGCTCCTTTGATTTAGTTGAAATAGATGGAGTTATGGTTCCACCAACGGAGGTGATTCAAGAGGGTGTTGATTTCTGGTCGAATTATCTGGTTGGTTTTTTCTTAGATTCAAATCCGCCATATTCTGTAGTTAAAGAACACTGTATCAAAGTTTGGTAGTTAAGATGTGGTCTTCAGGTACATATGGACAACTCCATGTTCTTTTTTCTCAAGGTCGGAGGAGCGTCTCCGTGTTCTGAGTGTCGACCCTATCTTTATTTGGGGTAAGCCATTTATAGTTACTATGTGGAGTCCTTCGGTTGACTGTGCCAGGGAGTAGGTACTTTCTATTCCAGTTTGAACTTATTTCTCACACATACCATCTGTTTTTCAACCAATGCTTGGTCTTGTTGGTTAGCTAGTAATGTTGGAAAATTGAAATGCTTTGATACTAATATTGTCGCAAGGGAAAAGCTAGTATATGCTAAAGCGTTGATTGGAATATCCCCGGATAAGCCGCTTCCTGATAAGATCAAGGTCCGTGTTAGTGAGAGTCATGTTGCAGAGGTTGTTTTAAAATACGGCTGGAAACCGTGTTACTGAGAGTCATGTTACAGTGTGTGTTAGCTCGAGTCTTCCAGCTAATGATAAAAATTTACTAGACCGCCCTTCTAATCTATTCAGTATTAAGTCAAATAGACTTATGTGGTCTTTGTCATTTATCTAATTAACACTAAGAGGCAGTCCTAAATATTTTACTAGAAGGCTTCCCTCCTTGAATTTTAAAAATTTAAAGCCTCCACTTTTCTTGTACAATCTTTTCTGAAGTAGACTTTACTTTTATATTCATTAACCTTTAAACCAGCATGGTCATCTAATCTTTCAAAAATTCTGACAATCGCCTTTGCACTTTGTGAGTCTGGACTTAAAAACAAAAGCAAGTCATCAGCATATAACAAATGTGTAGCAAATGGTTTGGTTCTATTAATGGGTTTAATGCTACCGTTTATTTGTTAAATTTCCATTAATATTGAAAAGTATTCCATAACAATAGTAAAAATGTAGGGAGAAAGTGGATCTCCTTGCCTAATACCGTTATTGCTATGGATAAACCTTTTAGGAGAACCATTAACCAATATTGAGTATGTAACATTGTTTATGCATTCATTCACTAGAGCATAAAATTTTTCATTGAAGCCCATTTGTTTCATCATATGTATTATGAATTGCCTATTTATCTTATCAAAAGCTTTATATAAGTCTATTTTGATAAACATGAGGTTCCTATTTTTATTGTTAAAGTTTCTGATTAACTCATGAGCAAGCAAAGTATTTTCTACTATAAGCCTACAAGGAATGAAAGCACTTTGATTTTCTGAAATTAAATATTTCAAAAATATTTTAATTCTATTGCACAATATATTAGAATAATTTTATATATAAAGCTGCAAGCCTGCAACATGCAATTGGTCTATAATCTTCTAAACCATTGGGAATTTTAATTTTTGGAACTAAAGTTATAAAAGTGGTTTAAGTTTATAAGAATTTTCCCAGTTCTAAAATATTTTGTGATAGATTCTAACAAATTTTCCTTTATTTCCTCCCAATGAGTTTTATAAAATTTTGCACCAAAGCCATAAGGCCCTGGACTTTTATCATTGTTAGCATAAAAAAAAATTTGATTTCCTCAAATCTAATAGGAGTAAGAAGAATATCCTAGCTACTATGATTCAACATAAATTTTCTCCCAATATTTGGGAAAATAACTGAATAAAAATTGGTATTATATAAATTTGAGAAATAGTTTGCTGCTTCCCTTTCAATGCAAGAAACATCATTAATAACATTACCACTTGCATCTATTAATTTTCCTATATCATTTTTATACTTCCTGCTAGACATTTTTTCATAAAAGAACTCATTTGCTTCATCACCATTAGTCAACCAACCAACCTTAGCTTTCTGCCTCAAATTTATAGATTATTTTGGCATGAAAAAAATTGTTGACCTTACAAATGTCTGAGTAATCATTATCCAATTCATTTTTCCTCAACTCACATTCCTCTCTAATAAGTTTTAATTCATTTCTGGTTCTATTTTTATTCCAGTTTTTCAGGTTATCCTTAGTTATTTGAAGCATTTTATTAAATTTGTACTAGGTAGTGCCTTATACTTTTATAGTCAAACTATTTTTGACTACATCTCTATATTTATCCTCAAATACCCATCCATTTATGAATCTGAAAAGGGTATTTTTCTTTGAATAATTATTCTTTGTGAGTTATGCTTGTATTGGTTTGTGGTCACTAGTTGCCTGGGGCAAAGTGTAACATTTTAAATCTTAAAAAAATTTATAAAACTTTGATTTACTAAAATTCTGTCTAATTTACAATGAATGTTTCTGAATTCCACGGATTTTCAAGTGAACCTGTTTCCAAATATAACTGGTTCTACTAAACCAGTTTTAAGTATAAATTTATTTAACCTTTCTAATTTTTTAAAAGGAATTGAATTCACACCCCTTTTCTCATAAGCATGCATGATGGTATTAAAATCTCCAATAATAATCCAAGGGTGACCTACATTTGAGTTTATTAGTTCTAGTTGATTTCATAATGTTAGTACTTCATTTTCACAGTTAGATGCATAAACAAAGGTGATTTCAAGGTGTAATCCACCTTTGTTTACACATTTACAATGGATGAACTGAAAATTGATAAAATGTTGATAAATATCCCATATATTAGGGTCCCAAATTACCATAATCCTACCATTACTTTCCATCTGATTGTTGTTTATAATATTCCAATTAATTAAACTTTTAGCTTGATAACCTTTTAATTTAGAATTATCTAACTTGTGTTCTAATAATCCAATGGTACTAGGTTTTATAGTCAAAAGTAAATTAGATAAATCTAATCTTCTTTCAGTGGAATTAAGTCCTCTAACATTTCAAGTAATAATTGACATGAGATATAAAATATAAAAATTTAAGAAGTATAAAGGATACACCAAAGGATACATCCAACAGCTACAGTTAAGCACTGTGTCAGTTCCCATCCTCCATCACCTCCATTCTCTTCCCTTTTTTCTTGTATGATTTTTTGCTTAATACTTTTAGCCGTCATCCCATTTGGAGTTTTTGATTATATATTTTCTTTTAAAATTACTGTTATCGGCATCTTCAGTACCATCGGTTGCAATAATATCCTTTATATTCTTCATTCTACCCTTTCTTCTTTCTTTTCTTTCCTTTATGATTTTGCTTGTAGATGAAGAGGAATTTGTAACTAAACTGATTGCCTTTTGAATATTATGTTCTGAAATATATTTCTTAACTCTTAGTGATAGATGACTTGCTAAATGATTCACTTTAGGATTGTCAGGTGGTACTTTATCAAGAATATTAATGTAAAAGCCCTCATCCAAATTCATACCATTAGATTCAGTAGTGAAGTACTCTTTTTCTTGTATACCTGCTTCTTTTCCTTTAATTTGTGTTTCAATCAGATTTATAATGATTTCTTCTGATGCCACATAATTTGGAGTGGGGCTTGTGTCAACATTTCCACCTAAATTATGTTCTGTGATGACTTCTTGAACTTTATTTTCTTGAGAAACTTTTTGAATAGAAGTAGAATTTCATTATTTTTTCCCTTATTTGGTATGTATTTTAAAGATTGAGGATCTGCACCATTATTAAATTCAGAATGAACCCTTTCATTATTTGCATTCTTTTCTCCTTTTCTGCTTGCATATTGTTTCTATCTTCTACCAAGTTTTCTTGCGATAAACTCTTTTCTTTCAATACCATTTTGGTAACACAGTTTTCTATAGAATAACCAAAGCATGACCATGTTTTGCATCTAGGAAAAATCCATTCATACTCTATGCTTTGTACTAAATTTTCTCCATCATCCATAGAAATGTAAGCTTTATTTGGTAAATCAGCATCTGCCTTAATCTCTACTAGAATTCTTGCATATGATAATCTAGTCTCCTTTGCAGTATGTTCATCCAACTTCAATGGATTAACTACTACATTGGCTATTGCACTTAAAATTTTCTTATCCATAACCTAAGATTCAATTCTTGTAATCTAACCCATACTGGCATTATTGTAAGCAGATCTCTATCAAGATTAATTTTTATACTCCATTTTTTCAAAATAATAAGTTTCACATTTATGAAATATGGACCTCCATTGATAGTTTTTTCACAATCTATAGCATTTGAAAATCTAATGATAAAGAAACTATTATTACAAGTATAAATGTTAAATTTACCAGTGGGTTACATGATCTTGCAATGATGGCCTTGAAGTGATGATACGCGAGTCTATTGCCAAATACATAGGCAATAACTGAGATATTCCATTTATGCTATGTTCTATTACTGGCCTCTGCATTCACAACAACAATCTTTTTATCATTTATGGATAGGGAGCAGCACATTTGAGATCAAATCAGAGTTTAATCCTCCTTTTTTGATTATGTCAGCCCAAGAAGAGGCATTATTCAGGTTTATCTTGAACTGTGTATATGAATTCCTGTTTGTTTGATTGTTTCTTGAAGAATGTCTTACATTTTTGAGATGTGCTTCTGAAAACACTTTTGCTTGGTTGTTTCTTGATGAGTTTCTTGTTTCTGGAATATATCTAAAGTTATGATTCTTTGAGTAAAAGCCTTTTCCAT
This sequence comes from Allium fistulosum, assembly GCA_030737815.1. NCBI lineage: Eukaryota > Viridiplantae > Streptophyta > Magnoliopsida > Asparagales > Amaryllidaceae > Allium > Allium fistulosum. The sequence goes on from CM060907.1 coordinate 1,107,032,964, forward strand.
ATGATTGCCTTATTTGATTTGCATTACTGTGTTTCAGATTTAACTGATTTGATCCAATTCCAGTTTGATGATTCTGAGATGCAGATCTATTATTCGTAAGCTTAGATCGACGGTTCTAAACAATTTGAAAACAATTTTCATCAATTACTGAGGCTTTCTCTATCGGATATTGTTATAAATGAAGATTTAGACTTGGTAATGGAGGAGAATTAGATGGAGAAGAAGAAAAGGACCCCCTCATTTGATCTTGGCTAGCAGTAAAGATAGGATTGTCAAGAAGCTTTGTAATTAAAGGCAGCCATGGCTGCAAGAGGGTTTTTTTTCACCACCATAAGAAACTTATAATGGTTTTCTTTCTTTACTACTACCATTTTCTACTCTAGTAAATTCACCACCCAATTTTAGCCATGTTAACCATATTTGGACAAAAGTTATATAAGAAAATTGTATAATTTATAATTAATTGCATATGAATAAATAGAAAATTCGTTCACTGGGTAAATATAGCCGACTTTTTATTGATACCGGGTACCTATGTTATTTTATAAAACCGAGGGAGGATATCATATTCCAAATGAAATTGGAGTATGAATTTGGGAGGAGTAATTAGTGGACTGATAATTATTTTAAACGTGTTAACAAAACTTTTATCAGCAATTTTGGCTGTGATACCCATGCTAGGTTGTACTTGTTGGGAAAAATCCCTTCAGATGATCAGTCTAAGGGAATAAAAAACCAAACACAATAGAAAAATAATGAACTGGATCGTGATTATAGTGAGATGGAACAAACAGAGATAAACACCAGAACAGACAGTCACAGATCTATGCAATGCAGAAAAATAAATAACACCAGTATTTATAGTGGTTCCACTCAGCGAGGCAGTGTACGTCCACTTGGGGAGAGGAGATTTTATTATTCACTGAAATATTAGAGTTACAAGATTGATTCACTTTTGGAGGCTATACATAAGAAGAATTAACAATACGGACAAAATTCTGTAGAGTTTCAGCTCTCTAGGATGGCTCTGAAATTGGCTGAAATTAGCTCTCAATTTCGGCTGCCATTGTTGTCCAAAAGCTCTCCTATTTATAGAGTGAAGATATGAGGAGGGATAGCTGCTATATAGCAGCCCTGAGGTTTGGTTCGGCAAATCCGGTTCAGCAAGATTTGGTTCGGCAAACAACACTCAAGGTCTGGACCAGCATCTCCCAATCCTAAACCAAACATCTGGAGTGGTACTTTTGGTTCGGCATGCATCTGGTCCGGCACTGCTCTAACACCGAACCAAATATTTGGTTCGGCCTTCTACTTGGTTTTGGTCCGGCATGTCCGAATACCGAACGAGATATTCCGTTCGGCATTATCCCCTTCTTCCAAGCAAGCATTGCATTGGCCACCGAACCACATCACCATCGGACCAAATCTTTGGTCCGACATCACCCATCGCCGAACAAAACTCCTCTTGCCTTCACTGCCGATCAAAGCACTACTACCGGACCAAAATTCTGGTCCGGTCTTCAACCGAACGAGCTCCACCTTGTCATCGAACGAACTCCACCGGACCCAATCTTTGGTCCGGCATTTCCTCCTCCGCTTTGCTTCAGCAATGTGACTTAGGGTTTGGAGCTCCTCCTGGAAGCTTCTCCAATGGCGACACTTCTTCGCGAATTCCAGGTATCATCTCTAACAATCTCCGCCTTGATACCAAATTCACTTCATCTACAACTTCATGCTCCAAGCAATGGATACTTACCCAATGAGCTTCGACAATGGCATCACCCATAGCACTCTATCAACGAACTCCGGCAAGGCCACCGCCCATCACCAAAGTGTTCGAAGTACCTAGTCCGTGTAGAACCTATCAATCTCCACCATGAAAACAAATGTCTCCATGAACCATCTCAACTCTCCCCCCATGTGCCACCCCGTGGCACCTAGCACTTCATTAAGCGAATCAAGTCCAAGCAATGCTCGAACTTAAGAACAGGCAATGACTTGGTAAACATCTCTGTTGCATTCTCCTTTGTGTGCACTTTCTGAAGACGAACTAGCTTCTCTTCACTCATCGAGACAAGGAACGACTCTCTCACCTCAATGTGCTTCGTCCTTGAGCTGAATGCTAGATTTTCAACTAAGTGAATTGCACTCTGACTATCACATTACACATTCATGCCTTCATATACAAAGACCAAGTCACACAACAGTCACCTTAAATAAAGTGCCTCCTTAGCTGCTTCAACTGCAGCTATGAACTCTGCCTCTGTAGTAGACAAAGCCATAATTGTCTGCAACCTCACTCTCCAACTAATCGTTGTCCCATCAATGATGAACACATACCCAGAGGTTAACTTCCTTTTATCTCTATCATCGGCATAGTCGGAATCACAAAATCCAACCAAGCTGAAATCTCTTCCTCTACCGCCAAAGACAAGTCCATGGTTTGCAGTTCCTCCAAGGTATCTGAAGATACAGTACATTGCTTCCCAATGCGTCTTTCCTGGAATCGTCATTAATCTACTTACCAATCCAACCGCCTGTGCAATGTCAGGCCTAGTGCAGACCATGGCATACATTAAGCTTCCAACTGCACTTGCATATGGGACCTTCATCATATAAGCCTTATCCTTTTCCGAGATCGGAGAGCCTTTACTAGAAAGTTGTATGTGCAAAGGCATGGTGTGCTGATTACCTTTGCCCCATCCATGCTAAACCGGGCAAGCACCTTTCGAATGTATTCCTTTTGAGTGAGGCTCAAAAGTCCTAGCTTTCTATCATTTTGGATTTCCATACCCAAAATTTTCTTTGCTTCTCCAAGTTCTTTCATTTAGAATTCCACTTTTAGCTTTCGCTTTAAACTATCGATTTCAGCTTTATCCTTGGAAGCAATCAACATATCATCCACGTAAAAGAGTAGGTACACCCATCTACCATTCTTTAAATGCTTGAAGTACACACAAGCGTCTTTGATGCTATAATCAAAATCAAGTGAAAGCATAAAAGAATCAAACCTCTTGTACCATTGTCTAGGAGACTACTTAAGTCCATACAATGACTTCTTCAATTTGCAAATCCAACTTTCTTTCCCATCTACAATGAATCCTTCTGGCTACTTCATGTAGATGGTCTCATCCAAGTCTTCGTGCAAGAAAGCGGTTTTCATGTCCAATTGCTCCAGCTCCAAGTCATGAGCTGCGACGATAGTGAGCAAAATGCAAATGGACGTATGCGTCACTACTGGAGAGAATATATCATCATACTCCAATCCCTTTCTTTGTGAAAACCCTTTAGCAACTAGTCTAGCCTTGTATCTCCCAACATTCTTCACCTTGAACACCCATTTGCAACCTATGGCTCGGCTTCCTTGAGGAGGTGGTACCAAATCCCAAGTCTTGTTCTTCTTCAACGACTCTAACTCCTATTCCATAGCACACATCCACTACGAACTGTCACATGACTTCAAAGCTTCATCAAGGTCAAGTGGATCCTCAAGAACCACATGTAGGCCATATTCAAACTGATCAGCAAGGCTAAGGTTCGCAAACTGCCAATCACTATACCTTTCGGGCAGCCTAATAGTCCTACGACTGACCCGGGTAGGTACAGCTTCGCCTAAACTCCTTTTAGCTCCACCTTGAACTGAACTTCCTTTAGATTCATACACATCACCAGCACTACTAGAAGGTACCTATGGACTATCCTGTGATGTTTCATCAACTGTGTTTTCCTCGACAACATCAACAACAACTCTACTAATTGGCTGGAACAAGGGAACTTCTTCCATCTCCTTAGGCCTATCAGAATCTTCTGATGTGGTAGGTAGTTTCTCCTTCGGATCGAACATAGCAGACTCATCAAAAGTAACATGTCTGGAATGAACAATATTCCAATCAATAGGGTTCCAAATTTGATACCCATTGATACCATCGGTGTATCCCACTAGTGTGCCCTCGTATGTTATGGCCTCCAACTTGTCATCACTTGTAAGGTGAACGTACACAGGACAACGAAAAATTTGGAAGTAACCAAGATACACTGCTTTACCTCTCCACTTTTCCTCTGGAATCTTCCCATTTATGGCTAAGCACGGAATTCGATTTATGATATGTGCCGCAGTTGATAATGCCTCAGCCCAAAAGCCTCTAGACAAGCCCGTTGTCAATCTCAAGCAAGAGCCTTCTCCAGTAGAGTCATGTTCATCCTTTCTGGAACCTCATTAGATTGCGGATTGTCGGGCGTAGTGAAATGTCTCTGAATGCCATGTTGTCTACAAAAGTCGAGGAACTCCCTAGAGACAAATTCACCGCCTTTATCAGATCTCAGCACCTTCAACATAGAACCAGATTGGTTCTCAATAAGCGCTTTCCAGTCTTTGAACTTCTCAAAACTCTTTGATTTGGCCTTCATCACATACACCCATACTTTCCGAGAAAAGTCATCAATGTAAAGGATAAAATACTTTGCTCCTCCAAGAGAAGGAGTAGCAACTGGTCCCCAAACATCTGTATGCACGTACTCAAGTACTCGCCTCAATCTATGGAGTTCAACTCCAAAAGATACTTTAGTTTTCTTGTCTAACACACACTCCTGGCAAAATTCCATCTTGTCGAAGCTTTCTCCTTTGATCATATTCCGTCTCCAAAGCAACTCTAAGCCCTTCTCTGAAATATGACCCAACCTGGGATGCCAAAGCCTTGTGGAATCCAAAGCACGAGAACTGTCTACTCCAACACATGACTCTCCAAGAACTGTGTTTCCTTTCAGCAAATACAAATTTCAGAACACACCTCCTTTCATAAGAACTAGTGCACCTCTCGAAACCTTTAGACTATCCTTCTCGATAGTTACCTTGCATCCCAAAAGATGCCAATTGTCCTAAAGAAATTAAGGACTTCTGAAGACTTGGAACATATCGGACACCTGTCAAAGTGCGTATCACTCCGTCAAACATCCTGATTCTCACTGTACCTTCATCCATTGCTCTACAGCTAGCATCATTATCCATAAGAATAGAGCTTCCATCTCGTCCAACGAAAGAACTGAAGTAATCCTTATTAGGCGTCGTATGAAAAGACGCCCTATAGTCCAACACCCAATGGTCTGAGACATCCGACACTGCTGTAGACGACACATTGTCAAATACATACTTCTCCGGTGCGAATGATGAAGATCACTCTTCTTCCTTCTTCTTCAAATCTGGACAATCCTTTTTCCAATGACCAGGTTTCTTCCAGATAAAGCACTTCCCGTCCTTAGACTTTCCTCTCCTGCCATTACCGGGCTTTCTGGACTTGGAACGCCCTATAGAGTGCCAATTCTTCTTATCATCTCTACCTCTTTCAACAAACAGGTCATGACTACTACTTCCACCTCTATTTCCTTCACTTATCTCCTTTATCTGATCTCTCAAGCCCTTAGATAGAAGACCTGACTTTACATCTTCCACTGTCAAATGTGTCCCTAGCGAAGATAAGGCTGTTAGCGAAACCTGTGTAACGCTCCGAAATAGAACACAAAATAGTCATTGTAATTTGCTCCTCATCCATCTTTAAGTCAACAGTCTTCATCTTCATCACAAGATCATCAAAGAAATTAAGATGTTCCTTCACTGAAGTACCCTCTCTCATCAGCATGGTGAAAAATGTCTTTAGCAATATCAGACGGTTAGTCAGAGATTTCTTCAAGTAGAGATTTTCTAGCTTGGTCCAAATGCCCCTAGCAGTGGTCTCACTGCTAATCTCTGAGATAACATTCTTTCCCATAGCTAGCTGTAAATTAGTAAACGCCTATTTCTCCATCTCTTTCCTTTCCACAACTGAGATGTCATCCGTCAACTCCTCAGGGGAAAACACTACTGGATGGACTTCATTCCTCATTAGAACAGCCTTCATCCTCCATTGCCACTTCTCGAAGTCTTTATCCCCATTTGATTTCTCAATTGCCAATTGTGATCCTGATGCGATATACATCCCTCTATTATAGGGTCTTGTAATAACTGGAGTTGGTTCATCTCCTACCATAGCGTCTAACACTCCTCAATCAACCTTACAGCTCTGATACCAGACTGTTGGGGAAAATCCCTTTAGATGATCAGTCTAAGGGAATATAAAACCAAACGCAGTGGAAAAATAATGAACTGGATCATGATTGTAGTGAGACGGAACAAACAGAGATAAACATCAGAACAGACAGTCACAGATCTATGCAATGCAGAAAAATAAATTACACCAGTATTTATAGTGGTTCCACTACCGCGAGGCAGTGTACATCTACTTGGGGAGAGGAGATTTTATTAATAACTAAAAGATTAGAGTTACATGATTGATTCACTTTTGGAGGCTATACATAAGAAGAATTAACAATACAGACAAAATTCTGCAGAGTTTCAGCTCTCTAGGATGGCTCTGAAATTGGCTGAAATCAGCTCTCAATTTCGGCTTCCATTATTGTCTGGAAGCTTCCCTATTTATAGAGTGAAGATATGAGGAGGCGTAGCTGCTATATAGCAGCCCTGAGGTTTGGTTCGGCAAATCTGGTTCGGCAAGATTTGGTTTGGCAAACAACACTCAAGGTCTGGACCGGCATCTCCTAATCCCAAACCAAACATCTAGAGCGGTACTTTTGGTTCGGCATGCATCTGGTCCGGCACTGCTCTAACACCGAACCAAATATTTGGTTTGGCCTTCTACTTGGTTCTGGTCTGGCATGTCCGAATACCGAACGAGATATTCCGTTCGGCATTATCCCCTTCTTCCAAGCAAGAATTGCACTGGCCAACGAACCACATCACCACCGGACCAAATCTTTGGTCCGGCATTTCCTCCTCCGCTTTGCTTCAACAATGTGACATAGGGTTTGGAGCTCCTCCTCGAAGCTTCTCCAACGGCGACGCTTCTTCACGAATTCCAAGTATCATCTCTAACAGTACTATATCCGCATGAATGAATCATCATTTCCAGATATAGTTAGTTACATTAATTCTTGTCCTACAAAATATTGCATAAAACAAAACAAACACCAAGAAAAAGTAAAACATAGCATTTGTGTTGTACATTCAACGCACAAAAATGTAGGTTGACATGTATTTCTAAACCGTTATACTCAATATGATTGTGAAATTCAATGTCATAAATTTAGGTAATGTGTATGTGTTAACAAATAGTCTGTAAAGTGAGATATGTTATAGCTTCTTGTTTATATCTCTGTAATTCGTAGATATGAAATAATATATATTTTTCAAAGTTTATCCAAAATGGACGTTCTTTGATAAAATATAAGTTAAAAAGCATAGTTGAGAAATTAACTGCACTTATGAACAATTAATGATTCATTCCATACTTGAGTACAGTGGCATTTTAATTAAACACAGTTGCTAGGTTATCATAACAAACTATGAGTATGAAATTATAAATATTGGCAGACACTGCATTTGTAAGCAATTGTCGGAAAAACATATGTCAATATATTTATTACCCTAGTAATCCATGTTGTGATGTACCATAAATATATAGATGCATCACCAACTCATCCATGGTTATATAACTCACTTCTTACTCCTGCAAATCATTTTGGAAACCAAAAAAGTTTAAACAAAAATTGAAAAAAAAGGCAGATAGAATAAATTTTTGATTCAAATAAAAAATGTTTTAATTAGTTTGCTATTGCATTGCAGGATCTACTTCTAAATAACTTGAATTTGAGAAAAATGACACTGAAAAAAAACACAGTACTTCAAAATGTTAAATACAATTACAGGTACAATCGCGTCTATGTATTCATCTAGAACCCAACTTTAATACATTAAGATTACATATGAAAAAACAATGGTGGTCTTCTAACTTTACATATTAAATGTAATCTACGAAGTTAATGTTTCATGATCATTTCCAAACTTGTAAGATTATGGTATTACCAAGTGAATTGTTTTCAATCACTAAACCGATTGATCTATTGTTAAGCATGGAATTTGGTTACCTATTCAACAGTCAAGCCTTATAAGTTGACTTTTATATGTTCTTAGGCTGTCGAACTAATATGCTTCCCCTGTTTGCTAGAATCAAGTGTGCTTTTCAAAGGAAATTCCTGCAAGATTAAACATTTGTTATACCTAAATAGAAGAATTACATAAATTTCATGCATTTTCTTATTATTCAAGTATTTCTACAATGAGTTACCTATCCTACTAAGAAAAAGATGAGAAATGCATATATATTAGTTTAGTGGTCTAACCCAATTTACAGAGATTAAGTACGTTTATAATCTGTCTATTCTCTATGCATACATTTCATCTACAATGTAGAATATATTGAACCATCGGAAAGTGTATGAAAATAGATGGAAGAAAAGTATTTCATGAACTTTGATTAAGATGTATATACCTCTCAAAATATCGGATAAGGGGAGCTTCAAGAATTGTTCACCGTGTTTTCTAGTATAGAATGCTTTAATAAGCAAAAATGGACCATTCCGTTGAGTAAGTTAAAGAAAAGGAGTATGTTATAGAGAAAGACTATCGTTTTTTTTCGGACCTCGTCCGAGAAAAGCTGTGCAGAAAGTAACCAAGCCAAAGAACACATTGCTGATGGTAGATGAAAATAAAATGATTGGTGTTAGTCTTGATAATTCAAATCTCATTATGAATTTGTATAAGCAATGTAGGAAATGGGTGATTCTTACTATTGTTGCTGGAGACTTCTTGATTATGGAGTTGAAACCTATGCAGTTAGTGCCCCGCTATAACCCTGCTATATCTCATAGCGGATTTCTACCGCTATGATTTTTCCATATAGCTCCAAATATAGCCTTTTCACTTTAAGCCCCGCTATTTCTGCTATATCCCGTTATTCCCGCTATATTATGCTATTTTCGCTATATCTTCTTTAAAAGAAATGAATTGAAAAATGACATTTATAAATTACAAAAATTATGAAATTTATTTATTTAATTGAATATTTAGTATATTTTTAGAAATGAAAATACTCTAATATTATGCTAAATTCAATTATGTTATATAATAGTTTTATGTTTATTTATAGTATATTCGCACATGTTTTTAATTAAAATTATTTATGTATTAATTATAATTCAACTGAATGCTAAGTTTTCATTTAATTACCATTTATATATTTGTAAAAACATTAAGTACGAGTTTTATAAGCTATTTTAGAGTCATCCGCTATATCTCGTTATACCCTAGTTGTATCCCCGCTATGACTTTTTGCACCTCCGCCGCATTGAATCTGCCGAGCGCTTTAGTTGCACAGGCTGGAACAACTTCTAACTCACTTTTTTCAGAATCATGATTGGAAGATTAAGAAGTATAGGAATGAGTTTAAAGTTATGTTTCCTAGTTTCAATATTTCCTTAGATGCCGTGGCCAGGAAAACTATTTCATATAAAGGTAAAAGTGTTAAGTTGACGATGTGGAGCTTGGAAGAGGGGGCAGTGAAGAGAGTTTTTAAGGATAGATGTTGGATCAGATTGTCGAATTTACCCGACTTTTGTTGGGATTTTGATGTTCTTACCTCTGTCCTTGGATGTATTGGAAATCTTGTTGGTCTGGATAAAGCTGAAAAAGCTAAATTTGACTATTCTTTTTTAGATGTTGAAATAGACATGGATGCTTCAATTCCTTCACCCTCGTCTATTGAAACTTCTCTTGATGGTTTTTTATACAAGGTAGAGGTTCAATTTATAGATGTGTGAGTGGATCTTGATATTGAAGATTGGCCTAATATGAAGTTTGGTGTGAAGAAGGGTTTGGTTTGGAAAAAGAAAAATATTTCTGATGATAAAAACAATGCTGATAATACTGTTACTGTGAATGCTTCTAATCTGGAGATCGCTAAAGGAACTATTGCTGAAGAAGAGACTAATATTCTTGCTACTGTTCCTACTAATCTGGATGATAAAGGGAAAAGTAAAATCAGTATGTTAGGAAATGTTGACGTTGACTTGGATTATGATCAAGTTATTGTAGAAGATGTTGTTACAGATTCAGATGATTCATGTACTAATAGAATGGAACCTCTTGGTGTTAAGGTGTTGAATGAGAATGTTGGGGTGGAAGCTGCTCTGTCTGAGGAAGTGATTGTGGCGACCGGTGACAGTTCTCAAATTTCTAAGAAAGATCACTCTAGTGTTAACATTAGTGATTCATTCATGAAGCTAAATGATGATTCAGGCATAGCAGTTTCTAGTGGCAAGAAGGTGGTGGAAGATTTTCAGATTTTGAGAAGAAGGTGTTAACATCAGTGATTCATCCTTTTATGGGTAGTATTCATTTACCTGCTATATCAAAGGCTATATCTTCATCCGAGTTATATCATGTAGCTAAAGATGTGGGTTTAATTTTTAATAATGGTGACTTTGATTTAGACATGTTAAAGTCTTTAGAAAACTTAGGTTTAACTCCAACTCATGAAGATTATGTCATGGAACGTAAGAAGGCTTGGCACTCCTAAAAAATGTGCCAGTGTGAAGAATACCTTTATGTCGCATTTTGTTGATATTGTTTTGCTTCAGGAAACCAAAATTTCTAATTCTGATGGTTTTTTCTTTAATTCTTTGGGTGATAATGTTTTGTCTTATTAGATTTTTTTGAATTCATTGAAAAGTTCTGGTGGTTTGTTTGTGGGTTGGAGGGGTGATAAATTCTTGCTATAATTGGAAATTAAGCATAGAAATGTTCTTCATGTTGTTATTAAGAATATTGTGGATGAAAGCAAATATTTTTATAACTAATATCTATGGACCCCAAACTAGATGTGAAGGAAGCAAGTGTGGGATTTCTGTATTGATGTTGCTAGAGGTATCGGTGGGCCTTGGGTTGTTGGAGGTGATTTCAACATGACAAGATTTTGTGGTGAGAGAAGGGGTAGAGAAGGTGATATTGGTGATATGAATGATTTTAGTAATTTTGTGGGCTGCTGTAGGCTAATTGACCTTCCTCTCAACAATAGAAGATTCACTTGGAGCAATAATAGAGATTCTCCGACTATGGCTAAGTTGGATAGGTTTTTTATCAATAATTTATGGGATGATAAATTTCCTTTAACTTCTCAGGCTGCTGATAATGCTATTTTTTCAGATCATTATCCTATTATTCTCAGCACTAATGATGACTTGAAGACTCCTAAGATTTTCAGATTTGAGAAAATGTGACTCGAAGAAGAGAACTTTGATGATCTTATCTTGAATAAGTGAAATTCTTTTGCTTATGATGGAGGGGCTGCTAATAGACTTGTTTACAAGCTGAGTAATCTTAGAAAATTTTTGATAAATGGGAGAAAGAAACTTTTGGCAATGTTAAGGAGAGAATTTCTGATTTGAATTGTGAAATTGACTTGTTTTGTTATTTGGAGGAAGAGAGAGACCTGTCTGATCTTGAGAAAGAAGAGTTGTTTTTAAAGAAGACTGAATTGAAGACTCTCATTAATTAAGAAGAAATCATGTAGAGACGGAGATCTAGAGTTCAATGGTTGAAAGAAGGAGATTCCAACACTTCTTATTTTCATAAGATTGCTAATGGCAGGAAGAGATCTAATCTGATCTGTCAAATCAAGGTTGATGACATGGAATACAATGATAGAGAGGATATTTCCGGAGAGTTTACTAGTTTTTATCAAAAATTATTTGGTACCAGAATTAACAGATACGTTTCTGCGGACTGGAATTTACTTTATGATAATGTTGTTTCATGTCCTCTGGATGATTTGGATCGCTTTTTCACTGAGGAAGAAGTTTGGAAAGTTATCAGTGGCCTGCCTGGTGATAAAGCACCCAGTCCTGATGGTTTTCCATCCTTTTTCTTTCAGAGATATTGGATGGGTATTAAGAATGATTACATGTTGCTTTTTAATGAGTTGCATGCAAGGAATTTGCAGCTGGGCTGCTTGAACTATGCTAGGGTTATTCTTATTCCCAAGAAGGAGGGGGCTGAGGATTTAAAGGATTTCAAACCCATAAGCCTGCTTAATTGCATTTTCAAAATTATTACCAATTCTTGGCGAACAATTGAAGATGAAGATGGATTCGCTTATCAGCAAAGCTCAGACTGCTTTTATTAAAAATAGGTATATATTGGAAGGAGTTGTTGCTGCTCAAGAAGTTATCTCTTATTGCTCTAAGAATGATGTCCCTAGTGTTTTGTTGAAGCTGGATTTTTCTAACGCTTTTGACTCGGTTGATTGGGGTTTTCTTCTTGAAGCCATGAAAGCTAGAGGTTTTGGATAGAAATGGCTAAGTTGGATTCATAATATTCTTAAAACACTACAAGGAAAAATTATTAATATACCACATTGTTCCGCGTATTTTATCGAATAAGGCTGCTTTAATATTATTATGATTTTCCAATACAATCAAATTCTTTTAGACTCATGCATTCATTATTATTATACAAGTCAAGATGTTATACAACTCATGTCTTATTCCAATTAACACAATAAAATGGTATAAACAACACATATACAATGGTTTACATATACACACAATCATAAATTATACATACTCTTTAAAACTTCACGATAACATATGAAATAGGTATACCATGGGATGCTATAAACCGTTATTACGCTATTGGAAATAGTTGCAATTACTAATTAGTCCTAATTTATCAACTTATGCAAATCTAGATTTAGGGTAAAAATTAGATTTTTGGCGAAAATAAGATATTATACCTGAGATTGAGAGCAATAGAGTTTGATTAGGCAGCCGTGGAGGATCCGAAAGCTCGAAATTAGATATTGGAAGCTTGGAGAAAGGAATTGGGGGTTTTTTGCTAAAAAATTTCATGGTGAGAATGAGGAAGAAGAAGGCTCGACTGAGCCCTGTAATTCGCGAATTTCCGACGGCTTTCGACGGCCACCGACGGCCCGTCGAACGCCGTCGGAAGCCGTCGCTCCTTGCTGTCGAAATAAAAGCCTTTTCTAGTAGTGAAAGTGGTACTACTTTCATTAATATTAATGGTATAGACGGGAGGAAGATCAAGTCAAGAAGGGGTTTGAAACAAGGTGATCCCCTTTCACCTCTTCTCTTTTACATTGCTGCTGACGTTTTTGCTTGTATCATTCATGTTGTTGTTCAAGATAATTTGTTGTCTGCTATTGGCTGTAATGTGGCTGAGAAAGGGATCTTCACTCTTCAATATGCCGATGATACTATAATTTTTAGTTCCACCAAGCCTGAGCATATTGCTACTTTGAAGTTTATCCTTTATGGCTTTGAGAACCTTTTAGGGCTGTAGATTAATTTCAACAAGAGCTCTGTTATTTTGCTTGGAGGACCTCCTCATCTTGGTTGTGATGTTGCTGCTAGCCTGAACTGCAAGTTTGAATATTTTCCCATTAACTATCTTGGTATTACCCTCGGACCTTCTAGGCTTAAGCACGAGGATTGGCAGCCTTTGATTGATATGGTTGATTCTAGACTTGCTAGATGGAAGGGTAATTGTTTGTCGAAGGCAGGAAGACTTACTTTAATTAATTCTGTGCTTTCTGCTGTGCCAATCTACTGGATGTCTTTTTATAAGATGCCGATATGGGTTATTGATAGAATTGATTTGATTAAAAGAAACTTCCTTTGGAAGGGTGGAAGAGATGGTTTTTCTATTAATAACCTTGTTGCTTAGGGTAATGTCTGAAAGACCAAAAACCAAGGGGGTTTAGGAGTGATTAAATTGGAGGATTTGAATTGTTCTCTTCTTTGTAAATGGCTTTGGAAGTTGGTGGATGATAGTGATGCTATTTGGAAAGAATGGATTTTGAGTTGCTATTACAGAGGCAATTTTGATTTTAACTTCTTTCTTCCTAGACATGTTTCTAATTTTTGGAATAATATCATTTCTTTTCAAGAGATATTTCAGCTTGGCTTGAAGGTAAATGTCAATAATGGCAAGAAAACCAAATTCTGGTCGTAACCTTGGCTGCTTAGTATTCCTTTTATAACTGAATTCCCCGACTTGTACTTGTTATCTCTTCATCACGATTGTTGGGTTGCTGATCTTTATATAAGCAAAGGCAATTGGAATATTGTGTTTAGTAATACTCTGGAAGGATTTGTTTTGATTCATATTTTCAAGCTCTTAGAAATTCTGGAGTAGATAACTCTTGTTGAAGATGAGGGGGACACTTATGAATGGGGGCTGCCAGGAGGAAATGAATTTACTGTGTCGTCTATGTACAAATTTCGAAACTTTGGTGGGGTTCATTTCAATTGTCACAAGGCTTTATGGAAAGCTGCGGTCCCTCCAAAATTTAAAATTCACATGTGGTTGTGTGTATTCAGGGCAAGTTAAGCACCGTTGTTTTGCTTAGGACGAAAGGGATGAACTTGTCTCATTTATGTTATTTTTGTGACCTGCATGAAGAGACTATTGACCATCTTTTCTATTGCTGTCCTACTACCTTTTATATTGTAGATTATTGCCTCAAATTCTTTAACATACATAACCTTCCTTGCTTTAGCACTCAATTCTGGTATTGGGAGGAAGATAGGGAAAGAATTGATAATAAGGAGTGTAGAAGTCTTTGTGGTATTATTAATCTAGCTGCTACTTGGCTCATTTGGATCGAGCGCAACCAAAGATGCTTTCATGATAATAAACCTGCAGATATTGTTGTTAAAAGTATAATTATCTCATTTACTTTTGGTCAGATGCTCTTAAAGGGAAAGTATTAGAAATCTGAAACAGTTTTAATGTTTGGAAGTAAAATGCTTTTCTTGATTTACAAATTGTACAAGATGATTGTAATATATGATTTGTATTACAGCTTTTCTCAATACAAATGCAAACTGTACAAACTAGTATTTATACTAGTTTGGGCTATGCCCAATAGCCTATAAGGTAAAGAGATGCGGATTGCTATTGTAGACCATTGGATGATATTTGATCTGAAGGCTTGTAATCTTTGTGATAAGGATTGTGCTTTACAATAACAAAGTAACGGTTCACTTTGTATCTCTTAACACTCCCCCGCAAACCCTAGTTCCTCTAGGGTTTGAGAAATAATGGCGGCACGAGTGATAACGCTGATTTGTGCCCTTCGAAGGTTGAGAAACGGCAAGGGAGATTTGATGCTTCTCTTGATCTTCTTCTTTTGCAAGTTTTTGAGTAAGATCTCCAGAACTTGTGGAAGATTTGTCAGATCTGATTTCACAACTACCTACTCCAAGCTTTTCTCTGAGTCTGATGAAGTTAGGCTTGGACAAAGGCTTAGTTAGGGTATCTGCTATCTGGTAAGTAGACGGTAAGTGTTGAATGCTGAGATTTCCCTTGTTAACTTGCTCTCGTACAAAGTACATGTCTAATTCCATGTGCTTTGTGCGTGAGTGAAGTATTGGATTGGCTGTGAGATGAACTGTACTGAGATTATCACACCATATGATAGATTTTCTGTTGAGCTTTACTTGTAGTTCCTTAAGTAGAGATTCGATCCACATGACTTCTGCAGTAGCGTTAGCTACACTTCTGTACTCAGCTTCACTGCTGGATCTTGCTACTGTAGTTTGTTTTTTTGAGCTCCATGATACTGGGTTGTCACCAAGAAATATGCAGTATCCACTTGTTGATCTTCTATCATCAGGGTCATTTGCCCAGTCTGAGTCTGCATACTCTGTTATTTGTAGATTATTGCTTGCTTTCATGATTAACCCCATGTTTAATGTGCCTTTTAAATATCTTAATATCCTTTTTACCAATTTCCAATGTTCATCAGTAGGTTGTTGCATGAATTGACTGGCTTTGTTGACACTGAAGGTGATTTCTGGTCTAGTAATAGTCACATATTGTAGTGCACCAACTATGCTTCTGTATTGAGTGTCATTTGATATAGCTTCTCCCTTATATTTTGATAACTGGCTGTTTGTGATCATGGGTGTGGAAATAGGATTGGCTTTGTCCATCTTTGCTTTGAGCAGAATTTCCTCAATATATTTTTTCTGATTTAATTGAATGATGTTATCTGATGTTCTCTTTGCTTCAATGCCCAGGAAGTAGTTAAGTGTGCCCAAGTCTTTTACAGAGAATTCATTATCTAGATGTTTGACTAGGTTGTTGATTTCTTCATTACTGCTTCCTGTAATAATAAAATCATCCACATATATAAGAACATATGTTATAGAGTTGTTATGAAATTTAGTAAACAAAGAGATATCAGATTTTGTTGAGTTGTAGTTGAGACTCATGAGAGTGGTTTTCAGTTTTTCAAACCACACTCTTGGGGCTTGCTTTAGACCATAGATAGCTTTGTTTAGCTTGCACACAAGTTCTCCTTGTTTTTGAAAGCCTTGAGGTTGTTCCATGTAGACTTCCTCCTGCAAAACACCATTTAAGAAAGCATTATTGATGTCAATTTGTCTGATGGTCCAGTTTTTGTGTAAGGCAATAGTTATAACTGTTCTTATAGTTGTGGGCTTCACAACAGGTGAAAAGGTTTCATTGAAGTCAAATCCACTCTGTTGCGAGTAACCCTTTGCAACCAATCTTGCCTTATACCTTGAAACTGTACCATCAGCATTTCTTTTGAGTCTAAAGGTCCATTTGCATCCCACTATATTTTTATCTCTTGGTGGTTTGACAAGAGACCAAGTTTTATTTTTCATCAAGGCATTATATTCCTCTATCATAGCATTCTTCCAGTTGTTGTTTTCTAATGCTTGATGAAAATTACTTGGTTCTTCTAGATCTAGAGTGGTATTGTAAATCTTTGGTTTAAAAATACCACTCTTTGATCTAGTTACCATGGGATGCCCAGGTTTTTCAGAAGTTTCACAGATAGTTTCAGTTATACCTTGATTAGTATTTTGCAAGTGAGTTGAATTTTCACTTACCTCTGGTTGAGATAGTTGAACAGGTGTAGAGGATTCACTTACCTCTGGTCCAGTTTTGGACAATAAGTGTTGTGAGTCTGGGCTGCTTTCCAGGCTTTTGCTGTTGTTTTGATTTCTTATTGGAGCAGTCTGTTCTGCTATGATTGGGATGGCAGGTATGCAATCTTTTGAATTATATACCTTATTTGTAGTTCTTATGGTTTTCTCTTTAAAAGGAAAAACCTTTTCGTTGAATACTACATGTCTAGAGATAATAATTTTTCCATGTTCATTTAGACATTTATAGCCCCTTTGGTTTGATGCATACCCAATAAATGTACAGGGTGCAGATCTAAAGTTGAGTTTGTGTGTGTTATATGGCCTAAGACATGGGAAACATAAACACCCAAAGGTTTTTAAGAATTTGTAATCTGGCTTTATATTAAACAGCACCTCTAAGGGACATTTTAAATTAAGTGTTTTGGTAGGTAATCTGTTTATCAGATACACAGAAGTAGCAAAGGCTTCAGACCAGAATTTTTGAGACATATGAGCCTGAGCTAATAAAGTTAGGCCAGTTTCCACTATTTGTCTATGTCTTCTTTCTATTATACCATTCTGTTCAGATGTATGGGGACAAGTGATTCTATGAAAAATCCCTTTTTCTTTAAAAAAATCTTTTAAAGGCAAAAATTCAGTGCCACCATCAGTTTGAAAAACCTTAAGCTGGTTACTAGTTTGTTCTTCTGATAAAGTGATAAATTGTTTTACAACACTGGCAGTTTCAGCCTTTGATTTTAGAAAATATATCCAAACATGTTTAGAGTAAGCATCAATAAATGATATATAATACTTGTATCCATAATCAGCTGTTATGGGTGCAGGACCCCATAAGTCAGCTGCCACTAAATCAAGTGGTCTGTGATACATAGTTTCAGAATTGGGAAAGGGTTGTTTGTGACTCTTTCCCATTTGACAGTGTGTGCAGACATATGGTAAAGTATTATTAGTAAAAGAAACATTATTATTTTTCAACACATGCTTGACTATATTAATATCTGGATGACCAAGTTTACTGTGCCACAAATCAAGTACAGCAGTGTTTCTACATTCAGAATTATTACACCATGTTTCAATATCAGGGTTTCCTGGTTTGTCCAAACAGAATTTGTATAGCCCTTTATGTAATCTACCCTGCAAAAGCATTTGTCTAGTGTTAATGTCTCTAACAGTGCAGTGATTAGGGTAAAATTCAAAGAATACTTTATTGTCTTTAGCAAATGTTGACACACTTAATAAATTCTTTTTTATTTGTGGGGCTCTTAGCAAGTTATTCAGATACAGCTTTCTTTTTCCCATGATGTATGATTTACCAGTGTGTGTTATTGCTATAGACTTACCATTGCCCATATGTATAGAGTTCATACCTTTGTATTCTTTGTTTCCAAGATTTAAGTTGCTCAGATTGTTTGTGATGTGATCTGTTGCCCCAGAGTCAGGATACCAGTCCTCGTTATTCATGCCTTCAGATGTTTCAAAATCTCTTTTTTCTGAATTTTGCCCATCTGTGTCATTTTGGCCTTGTGCTATGTTTGCATTTGGGTTTCTTTGACTGTTGTTGTTCTGACCTGGAACATAGTTTAGATTCAATCTGAAGTAGCACTTAGCTGCTGTGTGCCCAGTTCTCTCACATATTTGGCATTTAGGTTTGAAGTTGTTATTCCATCTGCCTCTTCCTCTGCTACGACCAGATCTGCCACCACCTCTTTGACTTTGTTGCTCATTCCTATTATAGCTATTTGTTCCTCTTCCTTTTGCAACAAAGTTAACATTCAGTTCTGCTTCTTGAGGTTTATTGATTCCCAGTCTGGCTTCATGTGCTAGTAGAATTGAGTGTACTTCGTCAATGGATGGTTGATTCCTCTTTGAGGTGAGTACAGCCACAACAGACTCATATTCTGTTGGTAGGCCACTTAGTATTATCATGAGATGATCTGATGATGATATTCTGTTATTTGTAGAGGCCAGTAAATCACATATATTTTTGATTTTTGATAAGTAGTCCCTCATATTAAGATCATCTTTCTTGATGTTGTGTAATTGCTTCTTGTAGAACAGAACCTTTGCTGAAGATTGAGTATTGAATACTCTTTCAATAGTTAACCATATTTCATGAGCATTTTGACAGTCGATGACATCTGATAATAGTTTTGTATCAATAGATGATAGCAGCCATGAGCAGATTAACCTATCTTGTCTGAAATATTTTGCATACTCATCATTGCTTATTGTTTTGTCATCTTTAGTGATGAAAGCAGGTGGTGCTTGAATGGTGCCAAGAATGTATTCTTCAAGGCCATACCCTTGCAGTGCTGTTTTGACTTGCAATTTCCATAGCAGATAGTTGTCAGTATTGAGACGGGCTGTGACTAATTGGTTATGTGGGCTAATCACAGTTCTGATGAGACTCTCGGCAGTGGTCTGGGTTTCCTGTGACCCATCGCCAATATTTGAGGTTGCAGAGTTCAGATCTTGTGCCATGATACTGATGATGACCAAGATAGTGGTTCTTGAATGAGAAAGCTTTCAAGAACAGAAGGTACTTCACTTCTTGCAGCCAAATCAACTGATGGCGAGGCAAGTATTGAGGAATTTGAACAAGCAGTGGCTTACAGGCTTTTCTTTTTCAGAGAGGAAAGGTATGTGCCGTCACCAGAATTTGAATTTCTTCAATCTTGAATGAAATTTGAATTTCTTGGATAGCGGTGATAGCTTTCTTCCTTTTTCTTTGCTTGGGTAAGTTACTGTATACCCAGATGATGAGTTTTTTTCTGATGGGTGAGACAAGCAAAAGGAAAATTTGGTGGGATAGGTGATGGCCAATGATGCTTTGAAGCTATGGCTCTGATACCATATTAGAAATCTGAAACAGTTTTAATGTTTGGAAGTAAAATGCTTTTCTTGATTTACAAATTGTACAAGATGATTGTAATATATGATTTGTATTACAGCTTTTCTCAATACAAATGCAAACTGTACAAACTAGTATTTATACTAGTTTGGGCTATGCCCAATAGCCTATAAGGTAAAGAGATGCGGATTGCTATTGTAGACCGTTGGATGATATTTGATCTGAAGGCTTGTAATCTTTGTGATAAGGATTGTGCTTTACAATAACAAAGTAACGGTTCACTTTGTATCTCTTAACAGAAAGTTGATTGGAAAACTCGGTATGAATATCTGACTAGGAGGCTTACTATTCTTGAAATTTTGGTTGGAGCTAGAGTTGCTTCTAGGAGACGTATTGCTGAAGTGGAAGAAATTTTTGGATATAGATGACTAATTTGGGTTGCTGATGCTTTTCGATGTTGTTGGTGCTGAAGTTGTTTGTTGCTATGCTTACTAAAGTAGATCTGTTTCTATTGCTTTTTGTTGTTGTGGTAGTCCATTTTACAGTCTGTATGTTGTAAGATGTGAGATCTGTAGCTAGTTTTGGCTTTGTTGCTGTTATGCTTCAACTAGCTATTCGTTTAGTTTGTTTTGTGGTGTATGTTGTTGTGTTGTATGAACCTTATATTTGATGTTATATATATTTATAGGTTGGGAAATTTTTCCCATCCTTTTCCTCAAAAATAATAGTAATAATCTCTGAGTTCCAAGATGGTGGGTAGAGCTACTAATTTGAGTGAGTAACCACCAAAATCTGACATTTTAATATGACAAAATCACTTATCTCAAGCTATGCACATGTCGAGGGCTGCAATGTCACTCAGCCTACTCGCCTTTTTGGATATTCAATGGAGAAATGTTCCTGAAATTAAGAGCACCATCCAAAACATACTACAATAGAGTAAACATTAGAATGCATTTTTTCTTACTGAAATTTGCCGGTGTCACCCATGTTCAGCAACTATGCGACATCTTTTCATGACGATTTGATATGGAAAAACCATTTTTGTAATCAATACATATGTCAACTTGATATGGGAGTTAATCTTCTATTTTTAAGCTAATGAAAGGGTTATTAAATTATTTATCATAATGGTGGATTATTGATTAATACAGTAACAGCGATATACTCTAATGATATTGAAACATTATAGTGTAAAAATAAAAGAAAATTGTACAAAATATTGTGTCACAAACATTGTACAGTCAAATTTTGTTTTTTCAATTTTTCTGGTTTCCAAATATTCGCGGATGTCAATTTATAAGCCTGTATGCAGTTAATTTTGGACAGGAACTCATGGTACAACACTTGAGTTAGCAAAGGATGTTTACACATAGCCGACAATTGCTCTTCCTTGTGTCATCCATCAGCTGTACAATATAGCAGTCTCGAGTATTCTACGTGGTTAGAACCCACATCTTTGTTTTATTAGTTAGCAGTGTAACAGAATTATGTCTATCATCCAGTGCCTTGTTGACACAAATAAAATATCGTTAAGCAGCAAGATTTGGAAACAAAGTACTTGGATTAAATAACAGACCATGTAAATATACCTTTAAACAATGTTGTCGGCTTCAAGAAATTTAATGCTGATACATACTTTTATTGCTTTTATAGAATCATAGGTGAAAGCCCCTGCAGCCGAACAAATTAATCAAGCAGAAATATTTATTAGTGCTCAGGTTCATATATAGAGACAGTAGTGGACGTGAATCAATTGATAGTGGTTGTGTAGTGCTGCGAACCACTGCCTTAGTAATCAAGTTTTTCTTTTCAACCCATAATGAAACAACAGATGATTTACCACCACAGAAGATTTTTTACGTTTGTGTTCATTAAGTGAATTTAAAACAATGCAAAACGGTTATACATAGCTAGTATAAATCGCATGTTCGTGCATCTAATAGCTTTGGTGGTCACAACATTTTTATTTCAAAAAATTTTGTTGGTGGTATCGGTTGTAAATTTATAGTGAAATTCCGTTAATGGATGGTCGAGAAAGGGACGGTGATCGCAATCCGACAGTAAGATTCCGTTAGTGAATGTAGGGTATTTTCAAATTTTCAAAAGGACACGTTGAAACCTTATTCATCAAATTCTCATTATTAATAATAGAGATAAAGATTATTTGAAAAGTGTTAGCTCTTGCTTAAAAGCTTGAGTTCCATTCTTCTTAGTGATTAGAAGGACATCGATATAGCATGTAGTACACCACCAACGTATGTTAGAAATAACGGATCATGTTTACTACGCTCTAAAATTAATTTAAAATGAAGCATCCACATTGTTTTAGCAGGTCAAATTATATGAAAAATACCAGTAAGTGGCCTCTTTTTGTACAGCCTGTTAGGCGAGACACTGTCGTCAACAAATTAAAATTTGAATCTAGGGATACCATCAACTTGTTCGTCCGCCTTTCACTTGAGTAAGTATTGGAATAATGATGGACCAGTATTCATCAATAGCTTTGTACGACATTTCAACATCTTGTAAGTGAATCTTGTTAACTCGTACACCTCAGCGTCTGAGTATATATGCTTTCTAATTGTAGCAAGTCTCTGATTTCTCTAAAAGAACGAATATAGGAACTGTAAATATTATCTCATATTTAACAGTATATTTCGTAGCTGTGTGTGAGATAAATATGATAATGATTACGAAGTTGCACATTGATTATGTACGGTTCGTTTGTGTTCTGACTAACCAACACATATTGATTGGGTTTCTTCTCTCTGCATAATAACTGTAAAGTGTTCACAATTATAATACTACAATGTTATAAGCCATAATAATCATATATGGATTATCATTGGCACAATAATGATGATGATATAAAAATTTCTTGCATTGGCAGTATAGGAAAAAACCCACCAAAATATAACTGCATTGGCACACTCTACCTCGTGCACCTCACCATCTTTGAGACAAATAGCTAGATTGGCTTCAGCATCAACATTAGAATTACGTCCCCTAAATACATGTTTGATTTTGAATTCCTAAGACATGATCTGCTTCAAATTTATAACCTCCTTACAGAGTTCAGCCAACTTACGGCTCTTGGTGTGCCACAACTCTTGTACCTGCATGCAAATATGTTTTGAATCGCCTTGAACTTGAATCTTGGTATAAATTTTCTTGAGCGTATTTAAGCCTAGAATTAAGGCACGATACTAAGCAAAATTGTTTGTTACATAGCCCATGCCTTAACGTTCTTTTTTTCTCCATGTAACAATTATCTCATATTATAAACTATATTTACATAAAACTACTTATATTAACATATGTGCAACATTTACCTTCCTATTGAGAACCAAAGGAAACAAAAGGATGCCCATATGCAGCACAACTTATCATGTCAACAGAAGTTAAGAATCTAAAGTGTAGTAAAGTAAAATATCAAACCTTGTAACCTATTGCTGAAATATTTTGAAATGACAGGGTCATTTCGACACAGGGTTTTACTAACTTTTTTGAGTTTCCTTTACTGTATGTGGAGCAGTGTATACGATGGCTATTGCACTGCCACATTCAAGTACAAGCAAAAGTAAAGTATGCTAGGTACTATTTTAAATTCAGGTTTTGTAAAGAAACGTTTATTAAAGTTTGTAATATACAACCAATAGCAATGCAAAAACCATAGAAGGATTAAGGTGGTATAGTAATGTACTCCAATGCAATATTGAACCACCTGCAATGATGATCGAACCTACATACCAATTTCAAGTGCATATGGAGATATTACTAAACCGATAATCTACAGTAATATTCATAGAATAGATAACCAAAAGTAAAAATTCCTCGCCTTCACACGAATTTTAGCGATAGATCTGACATTGGTAAAAGAAAATGATATATGACAATGTACAAAAAAAAACTTAATTTAATGGCCCATATGGTTGAACTGAATAATATTAATATCCAAAAAGATGAAAACATTCTCTGTATATGATTGGTAATGTCATATAGATCATAGACAAAATGAAAATTGCAATATAACGGTAATTTACATTAAGTTCACAAAATGGTTCAATAAATTAGGTGAATCAAAATAATTGTGATGAAATGTTTAGGAAAATTATCTACATGCAGGTCCGGCCCTGTAGAGCTTGAGGCCCTAGACCAATTTTTAGTCTTGGTACAGTAAAAATGATACAACGGGGAGAAATATGAAAACTACTTCAATGACACTGAGATGGGAGGCGAACCTTCAACAACAAAGAGAATAATCATGTCATTCACCACTGCGTACCACTTTACTACACATGTTATTTAATTTTGAAGCATGACATCTTTTATATATATATACAAAAATCTTAAATTTGAGGCCCCATTCAGATCCAAGCTCTAGGTCACGGCCTAGGTGGTCTATGCCCAGGGCTGGGCCCATTTACATGACTTTAATGGTACGAAAATAGGGAAAACAACAACGGTAGATTTGCAACGATGGAAGGAAAATTGAAAATTTTGAAAATTAGTTAGTATGATTAGTTTGGGTTAAAATAAGAATACATGGAAATCAATTGCAGCAATTGAACTGCGAATTCTTCTAGTGTAAAGTGGAATCAAAGTCGGTCAATCTAAGAGTAGAAGGAAAATTATATGGGATGTAAATTAGTGTAGAATTACTGTTTTTCTTGCAGTTGACAGGAATGCAAAGTAAAGTGGAAGTGAAATCGAGAACAGACATGGTAAAATTAGACCCGTCAAAATATGACCCAACTCATTTACTCTACTTATAAATAGGTTGGGTCAACTCATTCATGAATCTTTATTAAATGGGTCATGAGTTGGGTTTACCTATTTTTAAAAGGGTTATAAATGAGTAACTCATTTACTCATTTATTAAAAACTTAAAATTCAAAAAAATATATTTGAAAATAAGAATTTTAAAAAATTTCATTCGGATACTTCATCTTGTGAACGCACGTTGTAGTTATCCATGGTAGCGAACGGTTGTACTTAACAAATAATAGTCTACATTCCAATATTTGAATTCTGACTAGGCAGAAGCCGCTATTTTTTTGTTCAAAATGCAATAACTTATTCGTACTAACTCGGAATCAGATGAGACTTTGATCGATGAACTCCCATCTAAATTACGGACAATATGAAACACTCGTATACTTCATCTTGTGAACACACAACTGTAATTCTTCATGGTGATTAATATTTGCACTTAGAAAATAACAGGTACATCTCCATATTTGAACTCCATCTAGGTAGAAGTCGCTATTTTTTTATCAACTAAAATAATTTCTTTATTCTAACTCGGAATCAGGCGAGAGAACTCCCACCTAAATTACGGAAAATATGAAACACTCGGATACTTCATCTTGTGAATGCACACTGTAGTTCTCCATGGTGACTAACATTTGTACTTAGAAAATAACAAGTATATCCCCATATTTGAACTCCACCTAGGTAGGAGAAGCTATTTTTTGGCCATATTGGAATAGCTTCTTCATTCTAACTCATAATCAGGCGAGACTTCAACTGATGAACTTTCACCTAAATTACAGACAGTATGGAACACTCAGATATTTCATTTTGTGAATGCATGTTATAGTTCTCCATGGTGACTAGTGTACTTAGAAAATAACAGACTACATCCCCATATTTGAATTTTCATGAAAATTGGAATTAAAATTTTGAATTTTGAATTTTGAATTTTTATCGAAATTAAAGACGTAAAAAATTAGAATTAGAATTAATTTATATCTCTTTGTTTTTAATTAGTCGAATTAAATTTAAATCTTTAAATGGGTAACCTTATATATTAAATGGATTGGGTCAGACTCATCTCTGTATTAAATGAATCAAAAAAATAGGTCAGTAAATAGGATGGGTCAAAATCGACTAAATATCTTAACCCAATCCAACCCGTTTGACAAGTCTAAGTACAATTTCAAAATGAAAATGAGAAGGGGAAAATAATTTAGGAATGAAACTGAAACTGAAAAGGGATTGAAGATCTGAAACTGAAACTGAAAAGGGATGGAACCAATTGGTACGATGCCAAAAAAAAGATAGGATAAAAGTTGAGATAATAACTGTCTAGTATTTTGAAATGCATGATAGTGATGTTACCACATATGCAAATGCAGAATCCTATTTTCTATTTCAAGTAATAGATGCACAAATGGGCAACCAAAATGGTTACATATGCTTTGCTAGCTATATATGTAACCAAACTGAATACCAATGACAAATAAGCAAATGGTGTGCTAACACTAATACAACATGTGAACTTTGCTAACAAAATACTAAAAGTACAAATCATCTTTTCACCAATTGCGTGTACTCAAAAAACATGAGGCAAACAATCAAAAAAAAGCTTCAATTGCAATGTTCAAGTTATGCAATGGATGACATTTTTAATCAATATCTAAAAGGTGATATTCACAACAAAAAAGCTTTAACATATTTTGTTGACATGCAATAACTATAGTGATATGGCATATTTGAAATGAAATAAACATTCATATTTTCAAGATGTTTGGATGCCCGGTAGAGTTAGAATTATACTTATCAAACATGATATTAAAATCTTGCCAGATCTATAAAGTTCAAAGGTGAAGAGTGTGAAACGAAAGAAACTTAAGGCTTGTTTGCTTTGAAAACAGAATTTTGAGTTTTGCGTTTTCAATATGTATTTAAAGGGGTGTGGAATTGAAGGACACGGGGAGGAGCAGAGGGCGTGGGAGGATGTGAACGATGTGGGGAGAGAAAAAGAAAGAGGAAGGAAAATGGTGAGAAACAAAAAAATCATTTTCAATTTTATATTTTAAAACCATTTTTCGGATTAACGTTTTTGGAAATTCAATGCATTTTATCATACGAAAACCCAAAATTAAAAAATTACAAACCAGACAAGCCCTTACCTTTCAAGGTTTCCAAATCCATAATTCTTCTTCAGAGCCTTGAAGTTTATCACAAAGTGGGCATAGAGTGTGTAGTTAAGCAATCGATGAATGAGAAAAACTAGATGCGAGGAACGGATCTGCTTTATTTAACTATGGTGGGAATGATTTGGGTATTTTTTCCCTATGCATGTTGACTGAGAAAGTGGAAAATGAAACAATGTTTTCTCGTGATATGTGGAAGTTGGATTGATTAAGATTTTGTTTTATGGTATATGTCTTGTAGCAATTTGTATCTGTTTACTACCAATTATCATATTTCTCATACAAGTGTTTTTTCCTTACAGTTGTTACTATAACAACACTTGTTTGGGAACTAATAATTTTTATATATCCGTTATATAGAGTGAATAAAGTATCATTTTTCAAGAAAGAAGATAGGAATTTAAATAAATACGAAGCTATAAATATTTCAACTCAATGTTTGAACCTTTAAAGTAGTAACCATATTAAAGAAAAATTAGAACATAAACTAAAATCATCTCATTTATTACGAAATTAAAAAAGAAACTAAAAAATAAAGAAATTAATAGTTAGTCTATTATTTAATTGAAAAAATCTAGTTTATTCATAGTAAATGGCAAACTAGTATACTAAATGGTAATTTAGTCACCCAACCTAATTATTCATCAAAATAATTTTGTTAATTACTCTACAATTTAAAGAAAAAGATTATCTTTCGTGGGAAAATTTCCCAACCTATAAATTATCATTATCACTTCAGGTACAGAACAGTTTTTCCACCAAAATAGAAACAAAATACAGTTGACATAACAACCCTCAAACCAAACACAAAATGAAAGCCATTACATAATTGAGCTCAAGAAAAACAACACAGATTAATAAGCTGTCTACATATAAATCCAAAAACTACACCAATACAAAGTAGTCAATAACATACATGTCTTCCATTATCATTGCCCCTCCTTCTCTTAGCAACCCTTTTGTTGGCGGAATCTCCTTCCATTCTTCGTCATATGAAAAACACCTATCCAAAATGAAACGTTAACAACAATAGCTCTAATAAGTGCTTCAATCGAATTAGCTTTATTTTTTTTAATATGATTCATTAATGCCAACAAATATCGATTCTGAAGATCGAACTCATGCCATTTAATTTCATAGTTTATTGAGATATATTTAGAATATATGATTAGATATTATGAGTGGTATGTAATAAGGGATATATCTTCAGAAGATTTCCTGCTGTATCTGCAATTCTAGAGTTACCATAAGATAGAGTCTTGGGTATGTATTATAAATAAGGATGTTGGTGATTAATAAGAATTCAAGCTGACTTTTACCAATTCTTCATGGTATCAGAGCCAAAGAACGATTTTTTTCTTCAAGAATAATTTGCCATGGCTGATGGTGAAGATCAATTGTTCACAAGTGAGCAGTGGAAAGCTATTTTGGGCGTGATTAGTAATAGTAAAAATCCCGAAAATCGATTGAGTGGTAAGTTTGATGATGCTTCATGGATTATCGATACCGGAGCAACCCATCATGTTACAGGGCAACGTTCGTGGTTATTCGACACACAAAACCTTGAGTGTTCTTTTGGTTTGCCAAATGGTGAAAAAGTGATTGCTACTTTGGTGGGATCTGTATGTGTGTCGGACAAAATTACAAATTTGAGTTGCAATTTAATTTTTGTTTCCTAACTTAATGATGATTTACGAGCTATTGTCCAATTTGATTATCATATTTGTGCTATATAGGACCAAATGAAGGAGCTGATTGGAACGGGAGTTAGGAGAGATGGACTGTACTACTTTAGCAAACCGAAATTTGTGTCAACAGTTGAAGCAACATCAAATTTAGAGTTGTGGCATGGTCGGCTCGGGCATCCTTCCGAAAAAGTAGTTAAGTTAATTCCTCACGTCAAAAATAATAAAGATAGTTTAGATAAAGGGTGTGAAGTATGTATGCGTGCTAAACATTCTAGAGACAAGTTTCCTTTAAGTGACAATAAAGCTTCTAGAATTTTTGAGAAAATACATTGTGATTTGTGGGGTCCATATCGATATGTTTCGTCATGTGGGGCCCGTTATTTTTTGACAATAGTTGATGATTTTTCAAGAGAAGTTTGGATTTATTTGTTGGTTGACAAATTAGAGGTGTTTCAAATGTTTATGTCCTTTGTTGCTATGGTCGATAGGCAGTTTTCTCAAACAATTAAGGTCGTTCAAAGTGATAATGGAACTGAGTTTAATTGTTTGATTGATTATTTTAATGCAACTGGAATTTTGTTTCAAACTTCGTGTGTGGGTACTCCACAACAAAATGGGAGAGTTGAAAGGAAACCTAAACATATTTTGAATGTAGGTAGGGCATTACGCTTTCAAGCAAACTTGCCTATTTATTTTTGGGGTGAATGTGTTCTTGCTGCCGCTCATTTAATTAATCGTACACCCTTTTCCATGTTACAAGATAAAACACCTTTTGAGATACTTTTTGGTAAACCACCCTCTTTTGGTGCTATTCGAACCTTTGGGTGCTTGTGCTTTCTCATAATCAAAAGACTAAGGGAGATAAATTTGCAAGTCGGAGTCGAAAGTGTATTTTTATGGGTTACCCATTCGGTAAGAAGGGGTGGAAATTATTTGCTCTTGATACAAAGGAATTTTTCGTGTCTAGAGATGTGAAATTTGTAGAGCAGGTGTTCCCGTTTGGGTGTACGAAAGATGTCAGTATAATATCTAGTGAGAATAATGACCATGATATTCATCAAAATTTTGCTGAAATAATTTATGCAGAAGAGGATGTTGATCTTTTGATTAATGATAATGGGTATAATCACATGGACGAAGTTCAAATTGACGCACATGCCATTGTTCCAGAACCAGCGACCACTGGGCCAGAACAGCGACCTACTATGCATATTGATGATCAGTCTTTAGATGGGTCTGCTAGGTCTGCGCATGGTTCTGCTTCGGATCAGTCTACTAGTCCACAGGAAATGGGTCGTGGTCTTCGGGAAAAGTTCCCAAATGTTCTGTATCGAGATTTTGTGACACATACGGTTTTTGCTAATGGTCCATCTTCTGATTCTCCTCATTCCAATCACTCCTCAGGTACTCCTTATCCTCTAGCACATTACATAAATTGTGACAAGTTTTTTGTAAATTATCGGAGATTTCTTGCAGCTATAATTAAGGGTAAGGACCCTAAATCATTTAAAGAAGCCATGAAATCCAATGAGTGGTCCCGTTCCATGAAGGAAGAGATATGGGCTCTAGAAGACAACGGCACATGGACCTTGGAGCATCTTCCTCCAGGGAAACGTGCTCTTGGTAGTCAATGGGTGTACAAGACCAAATATTTGTCAAATGGAGATGTTGAGCGTCTCAAATCCAGATTAGTAGTGTTGGGTAATCACCAACAAGAAGGAATTGACTACAACGAAACTTTTGCTCCTGTTGCCAAGATGACTACAGTTCGTGTTTTTCTAGCCGTAGCAGCATCCAAGAATTGGGAACTACATCAAATGGATGTTCATAATGTGTTCCTACATGGTGATCTTGATGAGGAGGTGTACATGAAATTACCTCCCGGGTTTGAGAGTTCGGATCCAACTTTGGTGTGTCGGTTACGTAAGTCATTGTATGGCTTAAAGCAAGCTCCAAGATGTTGGTTTGCAAAATTGGTGTCGGCTTTGAAAGGGTATGGCTTTCTTCAATCTTGTTCAGATTATTCTCTTTTTATATTTACTAAAGGCGGTGTTCAGATTAATGTCTTAGTTTATGTTGATGATCTTGTTATTTCTGGGAATGATTCCGCTGCGCTTACCATATTCAAAGCTTATCTTAGTGATTGTTTTAAAATGAAAGATCTTGGAAATCTCAAATATTTTTTGGGGATTGAGGTCGCCCATAGTTCATCAGGCTTGTTTTTATGTCAGCGCAAATATACTTTGGATATTATTTCTGAAGCAGCTTATTGGGGGCAAAACCGATTGGGTTTCCTATATAACAAAATCATAAGCTAGGTCTTGCAACTGGAGAGTTTCTAGCATATCCTGAATCATACCGACGACTTGTGGGTCGTTTGATTTATCTTGCGGTTACTCGACCGGACCTGGCTTATTCAGTTCATATTTTGTCTCAATTTATGCAAGCACCTCGAATTGAACATTTGGAAGCGGCTCTCCGGGTTGTGCGTTATTTGAAAGGGACTCCGGGTCAGGGTGTTTGGCTCCGTGCTGACAGTGAGTTGACCTTAGAAGGATGGTGTGTGTAACATCCCGTATTTTTAAGCTATTGAATTTGAACATTTAATTCGTTTTAAATGTTCAATGTGGGTCCTTAATTGATTTTGAAATGAATGGATTCGGGTTCAATCAATGAAATAAGCTATAAATTTTAATTATAGCAATTCTGGTTGAATTTGAATAATGGGAAAATAATAATTAAATATTCGGGATTGGGATAAAAAGGTGGATTTGGGTGTAAATAGCTATAAAATGGTGTTTAAATGTATTTTTAGGTTCGATTGGTTATAAACAATATTTTTGGAATTTTAGAAGAATTTTAAAGTTGATAAATTAATATTTGGAATTTTATATTAATTTAAAAATGAATTTAATATTATTAAAATGCAATTTAATCATATTTTGGTCTAGAATGAGCCAGAATGATTTTTTATGTGATTTAAATTTTATATGGTTTATTTTTAAGTTAATAAAATTTTTAAAGTGAATTTTAAAGCGTTTTCGTAAATTTTGAAAATCGCCTGATTTAATAGACGAGTTAAAATAGCCTTCCGGGACACAGTCTCGGAATTCGATGAAACCAGTTCCATTGGATCCGTAATAGTTAGTTATTATCGGATTTCAATTTTCGTAGCAATCGGAGTTGTTGTTTGACCGTGGTGGCTCGAAACGCATCGAAATCGATTTAACCGATTTAATTTTAAATTGATCGTTTTATTCCATATCTCGCGCATACCATCGAATTAGCTTACGAAACCTGTTCCATTGTGTCCGGAACGCAGAAAAACCCTAGGATAGCCTGTCGGAACATGAGATTTGGAGTTCGTTTGCATAGGCGGTTAAATT
This sequence comes from Allium fistulosum, assembly GCA_030737815.1. NCBI lineage: Eukaryota > Viridiplantae > Streptophyta > Magnoliopsida > Asparagales > Amaryllidaceae > Allium > Allium fistulosum. The sequence continues at coordinate 1,107,064,699 of CM060907.1, forward strand.
GAGATATTTTATTAATTAAATAATATTAAATTATATATATATAAACGTTATTATCTCTAAACCCTAGTATCATTCCTGAGCCGCCACAGTTTGTATTCAATGGCCGATATTCACTCGCTTCTTCCTTGTTTTACACGAAATCCACTCAATAATTTTGAAAACTTCCTTCTACAAACTCGAAGAGCTAGGCGAGCTCTATAGTTCGACCGGTGGAGATCGCCATCAAGGTGCTGTGGAGGCCGGAATATGCTCTAATAGGCGGCGCGTTTGGGTGCCAATATCGTGAGAACGACAGCACGTGGGGGCACCGCACTTGGCTCGAGTGTCGAGGGGGTTGAGGAGTTTCTTTTGGTGGTAGCTGATCGAATTATCGTGGAGTCTAGGGGGGTGCGATTTCGAACCCTAGAATCGAACGATGGGTTCGAACATCCTTGTCGCGTGCGTGAAGAACGAAGGAAGGGGAGAAGATGCGGCCCTGTTCTCTTTTTTGTGATGAACGACCAGGATGAGTTCTGGTAAAAAAATAAAAATAAAAATATAATTGTTTAAAATATATTCAAAACTTCGTTAATCTATAATTTGTACATACGTATTCAGAATTCGACGAATTTCGTGGCGTTGGAATCGCAGAGAGACGTACTTCGTGATGGTGCAGATCCGGAGTCATTCCGAGCAAGTGGAAATTTGAGTTAAATTGAACGTCGTTCGGTTTAATTTAAATTTCGAACGCTCGTCGAAACTCAAGGTGAGTTATTCTCACTCACATCTGGATGCTAGACATTATAAATAATTGATATTTAAATATCTGTGTGGTTGATTGTCTATATTTGTGTTTATCTGTCTGGATTGATATTTATATTGTGATGTGCTAATATCTGTGATGCAGGGAGAAACAGGTTGGAGGGATCCAACTAGATTCCTCAAAATGTTGCAATTATTTATAGTTGATAGTCATACCTGTTTATATGTTGTGATTGATAAATCTGGAAGTTTAATTGTACTGTGAAATTGTTGTATAAAGTATAATCACAGAATTTAATTATAAATGGATAAATTGTGTTTTTACGAAATAAATGAATTGTTAAATTTAGAATTTCAAAGAATAAAATTTGAAATCGGATTTGAAAAGAAAAATGTAAATTGGGTCAAATTGGGATTTTGAATATAATGGGAAGTTTATGAAATGGGTAAATGGAAAGTATAGTTTTCTGGAAATTAAATTTATGAAATTATAAATTGTTTAAAATAATGATGTTTATTTTAATAATGGCTAATGTTATCCGAAAATTAAAAATATGTTAAATGGAGTTTCCAACTATAAATTAACAAGTTCAAATGAAAAATAGAATGTTTTGAAATGCCGTATTTCATTGGAATTTAATTAAGTGAATTGGAAATTTGGCTTCCATTGGAAATTCACCAAAAATGTTTAATTTAAAATGTTTTAAACTATGATTTAAAAATGAATTTCCGGATATGGGAAATTGGGTGTGAACTTCGGATGAAGTCATAGTTAAATATGGGATTTGGGATTTATGTTGTAAAACATAATTGACTTGAAATAAATCAGTGGATTTATATGAAAGAGTACTTTGGAATGTTTAGAAACGGGAAAAGTGTTTCCCTGGGAAAACCAAGTAAATGTTTATAAAAAGATTTTATTTAACTAAAGGTTAAGTTTTAAATCGTTTTAAAAGTATTTTTAAGAAATCGTTATTTTTAAAGAAATAAATTAATAATTTTAATACCGTAATAATTTGGGAGTATATTAGCAATTATTTTTACAAATGGATTTATTTGAAAGTTGGTTTTAGCTTAAGTTGTTAAAATTAGCATTTTTCTTCTTATTATGCTATTTTGAATTTAGTGAAACTAAAACCCTTATTTTTAAATCAAAGTTTATGTGTTAATGACTAGTTTTCTTCACATATTTTAAATTTATATTTTGAGTAAATAAATAGAAGTAATTTTCATATTTTAAAGTATATTTCAGTATAAAGTATTTTAGCTGTTTTAATGCAAATTGTTTTATACTTGGTTTTTCCCGATGGGAATAAAGGGTAAAGGATTTACCTTGTAAAGGAAGAGTTTTGGAAAATTGTTTTCAACGAGTTTTGGAAATGTGAAAATATATCTTTGAAAGATATTAGAAACAAATAAATAATATGGAGATTATTTATTGTGTGATGGATGTGTATGGATGTTTGTGAACATTAATTGATAGTTAAATCACCGACTATCAATATTGGCCAAATGCGCTGATCGTTTCGAAGAGACCGGGATCGAGTTTCCGTATACCGGGATTCTAGGTCTGGAGACTCGAATACCACTTCGATCCGGTTTGTACATTTCGTGTAACGTGTTCGGAGTCGAAGATGGAGCAGTGAAGTGCAAGGGCTAGTCGCTACTAATCCTGAGGATATTTCCAAAATGGATGTAGTAGGAATAGTGCCTTCAGTTCCGTTCGAACCCGGGACGGACTTGTATGGACGAATGCTTTCGTGACATCGTCAGGTGGACGATGGGCATTCTAAGGGATATGTGCTATAAAGGTATCGTTTAGCCTCAAGCCTCATCAACCGGGAATGACTGAAAATCAGGGGATATGCAGCAAGGCTTCGTGGGTAGCACCCACTGGAGAGTATGGTCATCCCTGTCTAGATGTCCCTTTTTATTTCGGCTTAGTGGTGCGGTTGCTGATCCCAACCGCGGGGTGATCATATTCGGAATTGCCCATAGGTGATTCCGGTCTTGTGTTGCAGGGGAGCAGGCGTACTCCTCGGTACTGTGATCTAGGCCACGTACTGTGACAGGTGGTACCCCAGTGCCTAGTCATTCGTTGGAAATCCATTTTCCCTACGTGCCTTGTACGGTATTTGTTTGTATACCTAGTATGCTGGAATTTAATCATGTAACAATTTCAGCTATTTTAATAAGTATTTGTATCTAGACACTATTATAATATCAGAGATTGCTATAAAAAGTGTTTTAGCTATCGTAAGGTAAAAACCCGACATGTTTATTTGTGGCGTGGTCTTACGAGATGCTTTTGTTTTCAAAGGATTTTTGAAACTTTAATAATCAGTTTGGATGTATTTATGATGCGCTGGTATTCCAGACTGACTCGGGTGTTATTTTATTATAATGCTCGGGTCAGACCAAGTATATTACAGGATAGGTTGCTATGGAGCAGAAGAGGAGCTGGAGTCGAGGCGTATTATTCGTACTTGTTATATTCCGCTGCTATGATTGTTGTTAGTCATGTATCTGATTACTATTGATTGTGTTGTGATGGACTCTGATGATGTATTGTATATAAAAAGATATAGTTTTCATTTGTGTAAAGATCCGTTCTATATATTTTATCCGCTGCGATTGTGAGATTCTGATTTGGTTGGTTCTTTCTTCTTCTATCTACTTTCTTATTCTTTTACAATCTGTCTTTTCCGGCATTCGATCGTCGGCATATTATACTGTTGAGTATTTTGTGTCGATTTTCGAGGGTCGAGAAGGGCGGGTCGTCACAGTTGGTATCAGAGCTTAGATTGGCGACAACCTAGGCTTTGGTGGGAAAATTTCTCATTAAACAGAGTCGATAGTACTCTATAATGAGCTGAGTGTAATAATAGCTATGAGAGCGTATTTGTTAGTGGATATAAAATTGTTTTTGTACTGTGTTGACTTATCGGTTGAGTGTTTATGAATTCTGGTCGGTGCGGGAAGTACAACCGTATCGATAGGGGTTTCTAAACTCTTAAACAAGATAAACCGACATAGTATTGTTTTTAAAGTGGGTAAATGAAATAATTTTACCCAAAATTATATTTTGATATAAAGAAATAGTTTTCTAAATTATATATATTGGATGTTTGTTTGATTGTTTCTTCTATAATCAAATAAGAAATTAAAACATGATCTAAAATTTGAAATGATATATATAAGAAAATAAGAAGTTAAAATATTAAAATGGTTTATAACCAAATGGAATTGACTGGATATGTTTTAAATAAGAAAAGTAAAAATTAAAATTTGATTTAAACTAGAATTTTGACCCCGGAAATTTTGAAAGGGATTTCAAATGGAATTAAACAAAGTTTTGGGAGTTTGACTTTGTGGAAATGTTAGAAATGTTTTCAAAAGCATTGAACTCACTTCAGTCGCTGGAAAATAATCCTGATGATGCTGGCCACATCATTAGAATTCATTTTCGAGTTTCTAAAGTGATGGATTGCTACCAAAATAGTTGGTTATGACATTGTTTGGACTTGTTTGGGAAACAAGTGATTTTGGAATTTTCAAAGGAAAATTGTTTGGTAAAAGGAGTTTGTTTTGGAATTTGGTATTTGATTTGAATATCAAAAGAGAAATGTGTTGATCTTTATTTCGAATTGGTTTTGAAATAAATCCGGGTAAATTGAATTCTGGAAATTCTATTTTAAAATAAAAATGTGAAAGTTGAAATGATTCAACTATATGACTTATAAAGGAAAGTTGATTTAAAGAAGAATTGAGTATATATGGAATGTAAATTTACTTCGAATAAATGAGGGTGAATGGAATATATCTGGATTTAACTTATGATAAGTTAAATAAAATTAAGAATTTGAATTGAATTAAATCTAAATGAATTGGAATTAAAGGGAAGTTGATATAAAGGTGAAGTGTAAATGCTTATGAATTTGCAAATGAATTTATATTCTTAAGCTATTAAGTGTTAAAATTTGACATTGTGATTATAAAAATGTGGATTGGTTTGAAATGAGCAATATAAACTTACAAGTAAATAAGTTGGAGGACTTGAGAATGGAAGATTTGATTTTAACTCAAGTAAAATGGAATTATAATCACAAATAAAAATGGTTAAGTGGAATGGTGAATTCAAACTTAATTTTAAATGGAATGCAAAGTAAGGTGAAACAATTATAAAATATAAAAGAGGTAAGTGAACTGAAGTTAGTAAATAAGTTGAACTTGGATATGGAGAATTTAGATTTAATTGAATTTGGTTTAACTTCGACTAAGATGGAATTATGCTGAATATTAAAATTTCTGTTGTGTTATGAATAAGAATGAATGTAATTAAATTCTTATTTAAAGTAGTAAAGGAAATGGTTTAAATTCAGGTGGGCTAAATAAAATTTAGATGAACTTGAATTAATTCTGGAAAGGAATTAAATTGAAAATGCATATATAATCTAGTTAACCTTGAATTAAATTTGGATAAGAATTTAATTAAATGGAAATTTAATTTAGTTGAAGTGATGTTGAATGAAGTAAATGCTTACTCAATTAAATCCAAAATGATTGTTTGGAAATAAATCTTGTGTAAGCTAAATTAAATGGAATTTGTATTGCAATAAATAGAATTTTGATAGTTTAGTCAAAATTTGAAAGGTAAATAAAACGCCTGATTTGGATTGGGGTTTAATTTTGATAATAAATGTTGAGAGTGTGAATGAATAATGGAATTAGCTATAATAATGATGAATTTGAATTGTAAATAAAATTCAAATGAGAGAAATAATTTAAATGGTCTCTTTGTTAATAAAATAAATTTGTACATGGATTGGATAAATAAACAAAGAACATTAAAGTTGTAAATGAATTGAAATTTGATTTGAATGAGAATCAAATGAAAATAAAATAAAATTGATATAAGAAGATAATGAAACTTTTGTGAATGAGCTTTATTAAGTAATCTTGAATGCAATTTGCTAAATAATAAAAATGGAAATGTATGTATAATTGTATTAATTAATTATTGAGATGAAATAAAGATGTAAAGGAAATATTCAATTTAACAATTGCGTTTGGAAAGAAAATACTTGGATTGTGAACCATGCGAAATGGAATAAAATGAATATGAATCTAAATTGGAATAAATTTTAAATGGTTATAAGCTTAAGTGGCAATTGTTTTGCTTGAATGACATGGAAATTTGCATGTATTTGCAATTGAGTGTTTAAAAGCAATTGGAATTGAATTGTGAATAAATTGATATGAATGGGAACCCAATTCAAAGAGTTTTGTATATGAATGCAAGTGAATTGGTTAAGAATAGCAAATGAAATTGATTTTGAATCAATAGGAATGAATTGACCTCTTAATGAGTAATGTTTGCATATGAATGGAAATGGATCATAACTGAAATGCAAATGTTTCAAGTTTAAAATAAAACTTGATTGCAAATAAAATTTGGAATGTAAGTAAAATTAAAAGGTAAGAAAGGCATATGTAATCATATTGAAGTGGAAATGAATTGGTTGAGATAAATATGAATGGTATATAGTAAACTTGAATATAGATCATTCAAGAGAAATAAAATGAAGCTTGGACTTGAATAAGAAAATTTAAAGGTGATTGAAATCTTTGGATTGTTAAAAATATAGTGACATTGTTAAACTATGGGGCTTGAGTTTGTAATGAGAGTTTAAATGATGTTGGAATTGTGAAATTTGTTTATAAAGTTGGTTAGCTTGCATAAATACGAAATTGCTTGGTTTGGTTATGAAATGAATATGTTTGGTTTGCATTTGTATTGGAAATGTTATGAAAATGCTCATATCTTTGAAACTGATGAGTTTCTTGAGTTAGTACAGGTACGGGAGGCGTTCGAGAGAGTTGGAGCGCGTATATGCGTTATATTAGCCGCTTGCTATTAAAATTTGCTTAAAAGGTATGCCTACGCAAATATAATTGGAAATTGATATATATATTGTGATATATTTTGGTTTCCGGCCGTGTGAGCCGATGTATATATATTTGTGTATCCTGCGATATCGCAGAAGCTCCTCCGTGCAAAGGAGACTCTGCCAAAATTTTCCAAAAATTTTGGGAGTTAGAAATTTTTTGGGGTTTTGGGAAAATTTATTAATAAGTAAAGTTATTTTTGAAAGCAAATGTTAAAAGACAGGCTTTAGAATAGATAAAGCAAATGGTTTTGAAATGGAACTGAAACTTTTTGGGAAAGTGAATATAAGCTTTTAACTAAGCAAATTGGGTAAGTAAATGGGTTGGAGAGTATTTTCTACCTTAGCAAATTTCGGGGACGAAATTTTTATAAGGGGGAAGGAATGTAACATCTCGTATTTTTAAGCTATTGAATTTGAACAATTAATTCGTTTTAAATGTTCAATGTGGGTCCTTAATTGATTTTGAAATGAATGGATTAGGGTTCAATCAATGAAATAAGCTATAAATTTTAATTATAGCAATTCTGGTTGAATTTGAATAATGGGAAAATAATAATTAAATATTCGGGATTGGGATAAAAAGGTGGATTTGGGTGTAAATAGCTATAAAATGGTGTTTAAATGTATTTTTAGGTTCGATTGGTTATAAACAATATTTTTGGAATTTTAGAAGAATTTTAAAGTTGATAAATTAATATTTGGAATTTTATATTAATTTAAAAATGAATTTAATATTATTAAAATGCAATTTAATCATATTTTGGTCTAGAATGAGCCAGAATGATTTTTTATGTGATTTAAATTTTATATAGTTTATTTTTAAGTTAATAAAATTTTTAAAGTGAATTTTAAAGCGTTTTCGTAAATTTTGAAAATCGCCTGATTTAATAGACGAGTTAAAATAGCCTTCCGGGACACAGTCTCGGAATTCGACGAAACCAGTTCCATTGGATCCGTCATAGTTAGTTATTATCGGATTTCAATTTTCGTAGCGATCGGAGTTGTTGTTTGACCGTGGTGGCTCGAAACGCATCGAAATCGATTTAACCGATTTAATTTTAAATTGATCGTTTTATTCCATATCTCGCGCATACCATCGAATTAGCTTACGAAACCTGTTCCATTGTGTCCGGAACGCAGAAAAACCCTAGGATAGCCTGTCGGAACATGAGATTTGGAGTTCGTTTGCATAGGCGGTTAAATTGAGATATTTTATTAATTAAATAATATTAAATTATATATATAAACATTATTATCTCTAAACCCTAGTATCATTCCTGAGCCGCCACAGTTTGTATTCAATGGCCGATATTCACTCGCTTCTTCCTTGTTTTACACGAAATCCACTCAATAATTTCGAAAACTTCCTTCTACAAACTCGAAGAGCTAGGCGAGCTCTATAGTTCGACCGGTGGAGATCGCCATCAAGGTGCTGTGGAGGCCGGAATATGCTCTAATAGGCGGCGCGTTTGGGTGCCAATATCGTGAGAACGACAGCACGTGGGGGCACCGCACTTGGCTCGAGTGTCGAGGGGGTTGAGGAGTTTCTTTTGGTGGTAGCTGATCGAATTATCGTGGAGTCTAGGGGGGTGCGATTTCGAACCCTAGAATCGAACGATGGGTTCGAACATCCTTGTCGCGTGCGTGAAGAACGAAGGAAGGGGAGAAGATGCGGCCCTGTTCTCTTTTTTGTGATGAACGACCAGGATGAGTTCTGGTAAAAAAATAAAAATAAAAATATAATTGTTTAAAATATATTCAAAACTTCGTTAATCTATAATTTGTACATACGTATTCAGAATTCGACGAATTTCGTGGCGTTGGAATCGCAGAGAGACGTACTTCGTGATGGTGCAGATCCGGAGTCATTCCGGGCAAGTGGAAATTTGAGTTAAATTGAACATCGTTCGGTTTAATTTAAATTTCGAACGCTCGTCGAAACTCAAGGTGAGTTATTCTCACTCACATCTGGATGCTAGACATTATAAATAATTGATATTTAAATATCTGTGTGGTTGATTGTCTATATTTGTGTTTATCTGCCTGGATTGATATTTATATTGTGATGTGCTAATATCTGTGATGCAGGGAGAAACAGGTTGGAGGGATCCAACTGGATTCCTCAAAATGTAGCAATTATTTATAGTTGATAGTCATACCTGTTTATATGTTGTGATTGATAAATCTGGAAGTTTAATTGTACTGTGAAATTGTTGTATAAAGTATAATCACAGAATTTAATTATAAATGGATAAATTGTGTTTTTACAAAATAAATGAATTGTTAAATTTAGAATTTCAAAGAATAAAATTTGAAATCGGATTTGAAAAGAAAAATGTAAATTGGGTCAAATTGGGATTTTGAATATAATGGGAAGTTTATGAAATGGGTAAATGGAGGGTATAGTTTTCTGGAAATTAAATTTATGAAATTATAAATTGTTTAAAATAACGATGTTTATTTTAATAATGGCTAATGTTATCCGAAAATTAAAAATATGTTAAATGGAGTTTCCAACTATAAATTAACAAGTTCAAATGAAAAATAGAATGTTTTGAAATGCCGTATTTCATTGGAATTTAATTAAGTGAATTGGAAATTTGGCTTCCATTGGAAATTCACCAAAAATGTTTAATTTAAAATGTTTTAAACTATGATTTAAAAATGAATTTCCGGATATGGGAAATTGGGTGTGAACTTCGGATGAAGTCATAGTTAAATATGGGATTTGGGATTTATGTTGTAAAACATAATGGACTTGAAATAAATCAGTGGATTTATATGAAAGAGTACTTTGGAATGTTTAGAAACGGGAAAGTGTTTCCCTGGGAAAACCAAGTAAATGTTTATAAAAAGATTTTATTTAACTAAAGGTTAAGTTTTAAATCGTTTTAAAAGTATTTTTAAGAAATCGTTATTTTTAAAGAAATAAATTAATAATTTTAATACCGTAATAATTTGGGAGTATATTAGCAATTATTTTTACAAATGGATTTATTTAAAAGTTGGTTTTAGCTTAAGTTGTTAAAATTAGCATTTTTCTTCTTATTATGCTATTTTGAATTTAGTGAAACTAAAACCCTTATTTTTAAATCAAAGTTTATGTGTTAATGACTAGTTTTCTTCACATATTTTAAATTTATATTTTGAGTAAATAAATAGAAGTAATTTTCATATTTTAAAGTATATTTCAGTATAAAATATTTTAGCTGTTTTAATGCAAATTGTTTTATACTTGGTTTTTCCCGATGGGAATAAAGGGTAAAGGATTTACCTTGTAAAGGAAGAGTTTTGGAAAATTGTTTTCAACGAGTTTTGGAAATGTGAAAATATATCTTTGAAAGATATTAGAAACAAATAAATAATATGGAGATTATTTATTGTGTGATGGATGTGTATGGATGTTTGTGAACATTAATTGATAGTTAAATCACCGACTATCAATATTGGCCAAATGCGCTGATCGTTTCGAAGAGACCGGGATCGAGTTTCCGTATACCGGGATTCTAGGTCTGGAGACTCGAATACCACTTCGATCCGGTTTGTACGTTTCGTGTAACGTGTTCGGAGTCGAAGATGGAGCAGTGAAGTGCAAGGGCTAGTCGCTACTAATCCTGAGGATATTTCCAAAATGGATGTAGTAGGAATAGTGCCTTCGGTTCCGTTCGAACCCGGGACGGACTTGTATGGACGAATGCTTTCGTGACATCGTCAGGTGGACGATGGGCATTCTAAGGGATATGTGCTATAAAGGTATCGTTTAGCCTCAAGCCTCATCAACCGGGAATGACTGAAAATCAGGGGATATGCAGCAAGGCTTCGTGGGTAGCACCCACTGGAGAGTATGGTCATCCCTGTCTAGATGTCCCTTTTTATTTCGGCTTAGTGGTGCGGTTGCTGATCCCAACCGCGGGGTGATCATATTCGGAATTGCCCATAGGTGATTCCAGTCTTGTGTTGCAGGGGAGCGGGCGTACTCCTCGGTACTGTGATCTAGGCCACGCACTGTGACAGGTGGTACCCCAGTGCCTAGTCATTCGTTGGAAATCCATTTTCCCTACGTGCCTTGTACGGTATTTGTTTGTATACCTAGTATGCTGGAATTTAATCATGTAACAATTTCAGCTATTTTAATAAGTATTTGTATCTAGACACTATTATAATATCAGAGGATTGCTATAAAAAGTGTTTTAGCTATCGTAAGGTAAAAACCCGACATGTTTATTTGTGGCGTGGTCTTACGAGATGCTTTTGTTTTCAAAGGATTTTTGAAACTTTAATAATCAGTTTGGATGTATTTATGATGCGCTGGTATTCCAGACTGACTCGGGTGTTATTTTATTATAATGCTCGGGTCAGACCGAGTATATTACAGGATAGGTTGCTATGGAGCAGAAGAGGAGCTGGAGTCGAGGCGTATTATTCGTACTTGTTATATTCCGCTGCTATGATTGTTGTTAGTCATGTATCTGATTACTATTGATTGTGTTGTGATGGACTCTGATGATGTATTGTATATAAAAAGATATAGTTTTCATTTGTGTAAAGATCCGTTCTATATATTATATTTTATCCGCTGCGACTGTGAGATTCTGATTTGGTTGGTTCTTTCTTCTTCTATCTACTTTCTTATTCTTTTACAATCTGTCTTTTCCGGCATTCGATCGTCGGCATATTATACTGTTGAGTATTTTGTGTCGATTTTTGAGGGTCGAGAAGGGCGGGTCGTCACAGTGTGATTCGGATTAGGCGGCTTGTCCTCTTACTCGTCGCTTGTTGACAGGTTGGCTTGTGTTCCTTGGTCAATCTCTTATTTCTTGGAAGACAAAGAAACAACATACGGTATCTAGGTCTTCCGCGGAAGCCGAATATAGGTCTATGGCTGCAATTACCTGCGAATTGAAGTGGCTAAAAGGGTTGTTGTTGAGTTTGGGTGTGCATCATCCTAAAGCTATTAAATTATTTTGTGATAGTGAATCGGCGTTACATATAGCAAAGAATCCTGTTTTTCATGAGCGGACGAAACACATCGAGGTTGATTGTCACTTTGTTCGTGATGCGATCAATGAAGGTTTGATATCTCCTACTCATGTCTCGACATCGTCACAGTTGGCGGACATATTTACAAAGGCTCTCGGCAAGGCTCAATTTGATTTTCTTCTCTCCAAGTTGGGAATTTTTGAATCTCATGCTCCAACTTGAGAGGGGTATTGAGATATATTTAGAATATAAGATTAGATATTATGATATATGATTAGGATATTATGCTATATTTAGAATATATGATTAGATGTTATGAGTGGTATGTAATAAGAGATATATCTTCGGAAGATTTCCTGCTGTTTCCACAATATATGATTAGATGTTATGAGTGGTATGTAATAAGGGATATATCTTTGGAAGATTTCCTGCTGTTTCCGCAATTCTAGAGTTACCATAAGATAGAGTCTTGGGTATGTATTATAAATAAAGATGCTGGTGATTAATAAGAATTCAAGCTGAGTTTTACCAATTCTTCATAGTTCGAACTAAATTTATTTTTAAAGCGTCTATTATTTCTTTTACACCAAACTGACCATGATACACTCATATTAGTGATCCCAACTAAGCATCTATCATTTTTGTTGTAAATCAGTGTTTTATCTTCTTCCCAGTACAAAAAATGGTTAATAAAAATGTAGGAGAGGGCTGATTTTCAGTATTGAACTCGCTTTAACCAAATGATGAAAGTAAAAGGGCACTTATACTATATATGATCAATGTCTTCCTCTTTCAAATGGCAATGATAACACATTAAATTGGAAACCTCCATATTTTTGAGTTTTAACATCACTAGAGTGTTTAACTTTCCATCTATAGCCAGTCACATATGTAATTTTACTTTCAATGGTCTTACAAAGTGCTTTGTAATATTTCATTTTAGTTCCACTGAAGTTTAAGAATTTACGAATAAAATGCATAGTAGCATATTGTTGCCTTCTAATGTCCATAAAGCCTCATCTTCATTTGACTTTAGACCGACATTTCAAGAATATTTATCGGCTTCATATATTGTAACAAGGCTACTCCTTCCAACATTCTACTAAATGTGAGACTCCACTTAAAATCACTCTCTTCATTTAGATAAATTTTACATAATAAGGAATTCTAATTAAGAGAGCCTTGAAATAAATTTGGAAAACAACCCTTCAAAGAAATATTTAATAACCAAGAATGATGCTAAAACAGAATGTTCTCTCTATTGTCAGCATTCCACTTTAAACCAATATCAAAAAACTGTTGTTGTTATAAAACTAACTTTATAATTTTGTACGCGTATTAGGAATTTAACTTCCAAATACAAAGCCACCATTATAGTATTCCTTTTGATCCAGTCTTTCCATAATGAATAACTGTCTTTCCATAATGAATAACTACCACCAATCGTTTTCCAAAGCTATTTACACAAAAGTGTACAATTTAAATCCTCTAAAGAAGCAACTCCAAGACCTCCTTGTTCTTTAGATTTGCAGACTTTATCCAATTCTATCAGATTCTTTATAGAACTTCCCTCACTATCACCTTTTCAAAGAAATTTTTTCCTCGCTGCATCAATTTTCTTAATTGTCCAATTAGGACATTTTTGGCATGACATCCAATACAATGGCAGCTAACAACTAAATTAAGCAACATCAATCTACCAGCTTTTGACAATGCATGATCTTTCCATCTAGCTTGTTTGCTTGCTTTATTGTAAAATCAACATCAAAATGTTTTATTTCATAATATTATGTTCTTACAAAAGAAACAGAGAATGAACTCTGTTTTTATATATCTCTACAAGCTTAACAAAATCCTTTAATTTCTCTAACAAACTATACATGTTACATAGCACATTATATGCTATACAAATATCTACAATATTATTCTACATCCCCCCTTCAAGTTGTACTTAGTGGTTGAGAAACAAGTCCAAGCTTGGCAGAAAAAAAAACCATGTCAATCAGCTCCCAAAGTCTTAGTGAGCAGATCTGCAAGCTGAAGAGAAGATTTGACATGAAGGTTGTTGATGAATTCTACATCTATATAGTCTTTCGAAAAATGGCAGTCAACTTTCAAATGCTTAGTTCTTTCTTGAAAGACCTTATTTTCTGCAGTATACTTTTCTGCAATGTTGTCACAAAAGAGGTTTATAAGAAGAGACGCTTTCACATGCAAATCTTGAAGTAGACCTTCCAACCATTGTGGTATAATTCATGCTTCTATATTCTTCTTCATAAGTGCTTTTAGATGTGGTCTTTTGTTTCTTAATTCTCCACGATATCAAGGAATCACCCAAGAAAACTGTGCAATCGGAAAAGGATTTTGTAGAAAAGTACAATTGCCATAGTCAGCATCACATTATGCCTTAAGATTGAGATTAGAATGAGCGGAATAGAACAGACAAACATTTATAATAACATTAAAATATTTAAGAACATGTAGAGCAACATCAAGATGAGATTGTGCAGGAAAGCTCAGAAATTGACTGAGTTGTTGGACTACATATGAAATATCAGGTCTGGTCATGTTGAGGTATAGGAGTTTGCCAATGAGCCTTCTGTATATCTCAAGATCCATAAGCAAAGGAGTATCTTCTATACTCGGTTTCAGGTTCTTAGGTAAAGGAAAAGACGCGGGCTTGCATTCTTCCATATTTTTGTCCCTTAGAAGATCTAAGATATATTTCCTTTGATTTAATAAGATCCCTTCTTTTGTTCAACATACCTCTATCCCTAAGAAATACTTCAACTGACCCAAGTCTTTGATTGTAAAGATCACAAAATGAAGAGAGTCCTTAACAGCTTGAATTTTAGTGGGAGAGTTTTCAGTTACTAGCAAATCATCAACACAAGCAACAGTAGCGGTAAAAGAGTCATTATTAGATTTCATGAAGAGAGAGTAATCTTGTTTTGACTGTTTATATCCCAAAGAAATTATATGCTTGCTGAGTTCTGCATTCCATTACCTTACATCTTATTTTAACTCATATAAAGATCTTTTTAGCTTACATAGTTCCCCTGATTTACCTTTTGTATAATCAGGTAGGGGTTGCATATACAACTCTTCATCAACATAACCATGCAAGAAATATTATTTGTGTCAAGTTGATAAAGATCCTAATTCCTTGTAGTATCTAAAGCAATAAGGACTCTAACAGTGGTGAATTTGGCAACAGGAAAAAAAGTGTGCTTAAAAACCTTATCTTTATTCTGTTTATCACCTCTTGCCACAACCATGGCCTTACATTTATCCAGTCTTCCATCAGGATGAAACTTAGCCTTATATACCCATTTACTTCCAACGACGGTCTTATTAGAAGGAAGGATAGTCATTTCCTAAGTAACATTACCTCAAGAGCTTGTAGTTCTTTGCCCATCGCCTCAATCTAATTAGGATCATCCTTTGCTTAAGCATAAGAACTGGGTGCATGCATAGAGAGAACATTTCCTAAGCTAGCAATGTATTTTGAATCTAAATGATTCATTTTAAGATCAGAAAAAATTTATTGAACAAAAGAACAAGAGCGGTAGGAGGTTTATGATGTTTGTCCAGAACAAACTATTCAAATTTTTTAGACAACTGAGTAGGCTTAGTTGATTTTCTGATTGGTTGAGAAGTGTTCTCAATAGAGGAATGATGTTTAAGAGAAGAAGAGAATTGGTGTGTTTGGTTATCAGATGGTGAAGAAAGCAAAGTAGGGAACGAAGAAGAGGTTTTAGGGAAAGGAGGAATATTTGTTATGTGAGGAGAAGGAGCATTTTCAATTGGAGATGTATGGATATAATCATGAGATGAAGCTAGGTTTAAAAGAGGAAAAGGAATGTGTTTGTCAGAATTTGAAGAAGAATGAGAAGTGGAAAGAAAAGAAAATGTATCTTCTTTGATAATTACATCCCTACTTAAGAACACTTTATGATTTTCTAGGTGATAAAGTTTATAACCCTTTTAAGCATAAGGATAGCTGAGCAAAATGTATTTTCTTGCCCTAGAGGCCATTTTATCATGAGTTTTGATGGTAGGATAGCATAGACATCCTATAACTCTTAAGTGGGAATAAATTAGAACTATGTTCATCAAAACCTTATAGGGTGTTTTCCAAGCAAGAATAGAACTAGGCATGAGATTTATCAAGTAAGTTGCTGTTAGAAAACAGTCACCCCAAAATCTGGTAGGAAGGTTGGCATGAAGCCAAAGAGCTCTAGCAGTCTCAGCTAAGTGTTTGTGTTTGCGTTCTACTCTTCTATTTTGTTGTGACACTCCCACAATACTCTTTTCATGAATGATCCCCTTTGAAGCAAACAAACTTGAACAAGATTCATGAACTATTTCCGTCCCGTTATCAGACCTAATCATCTTAACAGACTTTTGAAATTGGGTATGAACATATGCTAAGAAAGCAGCTACAATTTAAGGAACCTGACCCTAATGATGAACTAAATAAGTCTAAGTGGTCCTAGAACGATCATCTAGGATGGTCAACAAATACCTAGCACTAGATATAGAAGGTATCCCATATGGTCCCCACAAATCAAAGTGAATCGATTCAAAACATGCATTTGCAATAGAATTTGATACAAGAAAAGGTAATCCATGATGCTTTGCACAAACACATGCTTCACAATGAAAATCATGATCATCATTGAATGAAGAATAAAAGGCACATGTTTCAATTTTCCTAAAGAAGCATTTCCAAGTCTATCATGAAAAAGATCACTAGAATTTGTAGCATTAGAAGTACAAGCAATCGCAGATTGGCTAGAAACAACCTTATTTGTAAGATCAAATTATTCGGAATTTATTTAAGAAATCCATACAAACTTCCTTGTCTCAAACCAACAGCCTTCACTTGTTCAGTTGTAAGGTCCTTGAAAGAGAAAGAATTTTTCTCAAATTTGTTTTGATCTAGTAATCTCTTAACAGATAGAAGATTATTTTTAAATTCTGGAATACAGAAAACATTTTTGACGGTGATATGTGGATTGATGGTAATAATTCCAATGGTAGTAACAATTTTGTAGGTTCCATCAGGTAAGGCTATTTTTGTAGGTTGTTTTAGTGTATTTGTTCTATCAAACATGTCTAAGTCAAAGGCTATATGATCATTAGCTCATGTATCAACTATCCATGCATGAACATTAGCATCTTGAATTGAAGAATACACATTAGATGCAGAAACAACACCTGCAAAGTTCACAGCAGCATTGTAAGCAGCACCATCAGAAGAGGAAGATCCTTGGTTGCCTTGCATCATCTTTACAAACTCCTTGTAAAGAGCAGAAAAGACTTGAGGATCAACAACAGCTGATGATGTTAAGGAATTAGTCGCACCGGGATCAAATTCCAAAGGAGAAGCTGGTCCAAGAATTCTATTGCAAGCAGAAGTGTCTTGAAGGTTTGCTGCAAACCTATGAGATTTCTAATTAACCTTACCCTTCAACCAATATGGATACCCAACAATCTTGAAACATTGATCCTTAGTATTACCTTTAACTCTACTATGATCATAGAACCTATCAAGCTTAGCCTTCTTGGCTCTTATAGTTTTTCTTCTGAAAAGGTGGCCTGAAATTTTGAGATGCTTGACCATTCTTAGTAGAAAAAAGTGCACTCATCTCAGTTGTCTGTTAAGTAACATTAAGAACATTCTGCTTCTCAATTTGTTGGAGCATGTGATAGGCTCTATTCACAGTTGGCAATGGATCCATGCTAAGCAAATTTATCTTAGGTTGATCATAAGACTTATTTAGACCAGAACATAACTGGATAAGTTTTCTAAGCTAATTACCCTCTAGAATCTTCTTTAATAGACCGCATGAACACTTAACCATTGCTCCACAAGTACAATCGGGAAATGGCTCAACAATTTGTAATTGATCCCAAAATTATTTCAGATTAGTATATATGCAGCTATACTATCATCATTTTGCTGAATACTCATCAAATTCTTGTGAATCTCATAAATCTGAGGAGTGTTTGAGTGACTATGCCTTTTTTGAACCTAAGCCAGAGGTGCCTTGTAGAAGAATTATAGATTAAGCTCTCAAAAATCTTATGTTCCATTGAATCAAGAATCTAACCAGTGATCATGTTATCATTTGTGAATCCATTTCTACAGTCGGAGAGCCATTAGAAGGTCGAGGAAGAGAACCGTCGATAAAGCCGATTTTGTTCTTCACTCCAAATGCCAAAAGAACACTGCAACTCCAATTTAGGTAATTATCGCCATTGAAGATGATTTGACCTAACTGAGAATTGGAATTATCGCCATAAGAAAGGAAGTAAGGATCATTATAGTTAATCATAGAGTTTTGAACAGAATTTCCATAATTCTCTACATTAGAGTCTGAATTCTGACTTATTTCAGGAATTTTGACCTAGAATTTGGGGATTTTAAAAGAAATTCAGCTGAGATCAATCGATCCAACAAATGATTGAGCAAATTTGACCAATCGAAGAGAAATCAAAGAAGAAGAAGATGAAATCAGAAAGAAAGAAGAATTTGAACTTTTTTTGCGGAAATTGAAGAAAACATTGCTCTGATACCATGTGAAATCGACATCAAAATGTTTTATTTCATAATATTATGTTCTTACAAAAGAAATAGAAACGAACTTTGTTTTTATATATCTCTACAAGCTTAACAAACTCCTTTAATTTCTCTAACAAACTATACATGCGGCATAACACATTATATGCTGTAAAAATATCTACAATGATACTTTACATTTATCAATCAAAGGAAGCAAGTCATCATGCTTTAAAGCTTCAAAGATGATAACCACACCCTTATATAAGATAAAGGAAACTTCCCTACCTTGCAATTCAAAACCAAAGCAACTTCCTTTATGTCATAGTCTTGCCCCCTACTGCCACTACTAAACTCGTATTAAAATTTGTTTTAAGCCTGGATGAATATTCAATCCCATATAGTATAAGCTTCAAGGTAGCAATAAAGTGAAATAACAGAATGCTAATGGTAATTGTGTCATCAACATACTGTAATGAAGAGATTCCTCCATTAGTCATTGAATTTCCAACAGATTCTAATATACCTTTCCTTATACCTTTTTTACCATTCAGGCCAAAACATCCCTTCCAATATTGAACAGAAAAGGGGACCTAAAGTCTCCTTGCCTCAATACTCTTTTAGATACAATCTTGCTTCCTTCTTGTCCATTCAAAGAAATAAAAGAAACACCACTATTAAGCATACCATTAATCCAAGATAGTCACTTGCTATCAAAGCCTGTAGCATTTAGAACTTCCAATTGAAAGTCCTAGTAAAGTGAATCAAAAGCTTTTGAGAAGTCTAAGTTTTAAATGATTGAGGATACATTATCCTTTATATAATGGTTAATCACTTCTTGGAATATGCCACATTATCCATAATATTATTATTTTTGATAAAGGCTGAATGAGAATTATTATCAGAGCATATTTTTTACTTCTAAGCCTATTTGCAAGTGCTTCGGTAGGTATTTTAAAATATAATTCAATAGACTTATAGGCCTGGAATCTTTAACATCTTCAACCCCTTCATGTTTAGCAAGTAATACCACAATGGCATGGTTGAGACACTTGAAGTCCAAATTTCATGCAAATAGATCATCAAAATGTGCAATAATACCATGTTTCAATATCAACTAATATTCCTGAAAGAATAAAGATGGAAAGCCATCAAGGTCTGAATACTTATGTATTGGCAGATCTAATACAGCCTTGCGGATTTTTTCCTCAAAAAAAATTTGCTCTAAACTAGTCAAATCAACTACATCATCCTCTCCATATAATAAATTCCAGCAAAAACTCATACATCTTTCATTACTAGTTCCAAAGAGATTTATGTAGAATTTAGTTAATTTTTCCAATATCTTCTTTAGGTCATAAAATTTTGCATCATTAATCTTAGTATGATTAATGTAATTGCTTATTCTTCTTCCATTAGCAATTTTATGAAAGTATGACGTATTAACATCTCCACCATGCCGCCAACTAACTCTATATATTTGTTTCCACATCACATCATCATGATTAATTAATTTCACTAACTCTACTTCCTTTATGCTCAATATATTCATTTCCTCCTTATTAATATTCCCTTCTTCTTCTTTATTTTTTAAACATGGTAATTCCTCGGAAAGCCTGATTTGTTATCTTTTAAACTTCAAAAAAAATTCCTTTTCTCATTTCTTTATAAAATTACTGATTTCTCTCAATTTCAACACCATATTCTTAGCTGCATTCGTCGATCCTCTGAAACTAATCCATTTCTCCTTAACCATATCATCAAAACCTTTTTCCATACATCACATCTTCTCAAGTATGAATCTTCATTTAATCTTTACATTATCGCTAGTATTAAGAACAATGGGACAATGATCAGAAAAAATTCTAACCTAGCCATATTAAAAAGTTAAAGGAAATTTACCATCCTAGAGAGAGCCAATAAAAGATCTGCCAAGTCTATCCATTATAGGTTTCTCTTTTCCATTGCTCCAAGTGTACTTTCTATCATTAAGACGTAGATCAACAAGATTGAAATCTCCAACAAATTCATCAAATTTCTCCATATCATTGCTATTTCCTTCCCTTCCGCTTCTCTCTCCTAAAAACCTAGTCACATTAAAGTTTCCACCAACTACCCACAGACCTCTAACAATATCAACAATAATGGCACAATTACTGCAAAATGCATCTCTGTTAGCTCTCTCACAAGGGCCATAAACATTTGTAATGAAAATCTTACTACTCTCAATGACATCTTCTAAAGCTACATGTAACATGTTAGTTAATATAGATTCTTGAACAAGTTTTCATCTGTCTCCCTTCAATCCTACAAATAAACCTCCACTGCTACCAATAGAGTCCACTGCACATCACTCATCAATCATGTTTCCTCCTATAAAATCACTTGAGTTAGTAATTTTAGTTTCTTCAAATAAAATGATATCAACATATAAAGAACATATTGTTAACTGGATATTTAACCAAGCAGAAATCACAGGAGTTAGAACATCGGAATGAAGACGAAATGACTTGAAAACTTGGAAGCACACCTAGATAGGCTAGTGAAACACCTCGGTAAAATTTAAACAAGAATGAAGTAAGCAAGAAAAGTCGGTACCGACTTCAACAGGCCAGTGACGACTTCACATACCTTCATATTTATTATCCAAACTTTGCAGAGGCTCTTCTTTACCTATTTCACGTGTGCCCAAGAGATATTAAAGGATTTTGAATAACCGATTACAATAATTAAATGGCTAGCAGTCAGAATGGTAGTATAAACCAAGTGAGGAAGGAACCATCATCAATGTCAACTATCTACCTACAATAACAACAACATGGGACACTTAGAGATCAAGTAGTATGAAGGTTGCAAGAGAGCTCAACCCACCTAGGTTGAACCATAGATGTCGGCACCGACTTGAGAAGACAGTACCGACTTTTGGTGTTAATCCAGATGGGTTCACGATTTCACACATCATTTTGTGCCTCTATATGGACTCTGCTCCAATTCTCTGTTTGGCCAAATACGACTGATAACCCTATAAATATAAATCATAGAGCAACCAAGAAATGATTTGGATTCTACTATCACTACGCAGGAATTCTATCTCTTCTTCAACTCTTTCCTCTTTACAACAGTCACCAAGGCGGTTCCTTTAGGCAATTCTAGGACTTAGAAGTTGTTTAACCCCTGTACTTGTGATCTATTCTTTCTTAAACACTTTGTAATCTCATACAAGAAAGACCATATCAATAAGCAAAGTTATAAAAATGGACGTAGGCTTAGTTGACAGCCGAGCCACTATAAAATGTCTGTCTCATTCACTTTTTTGCTATTTTTCTAGTATCATTGCCCTATTTCAAGCAGAGCTGTTGTTTTCATATCATACTCCAAGGTGTTAATCCATTTTTTGGATTAACATTTTGGTGCTTTCATTGAGAACCATTGAATCCAGGCTTAGATCTAGCTCTCTATTTTGGGTTAGAAGAGATGCAGTAATTAGATCTAGAAAATTTGCTCTGAATATCTGTAGGTTTGCTATTGGGAATCAATGGCAGGAAAGAAGAGAACTACTTTTGGAAGATCTACAGAAACAATAGCTGGTGGTGATGAGCTAGACCCCTGGTAAGTTGAAGTCAACAACACCACCAATCTGCAAATAGGAGTTAACATTAGAAATGCAGCTCCAGGTTCCTCCAATCAACAAAAGGAGGTAACCAAAGGAGAAATTAACCAAATGGTTAATGAACTCAATCAGAAAATGGCTGATAGCCAAAAATCCCTTAGGGACAAGATTGACGCTTTGCTAGCACTACAGCTACCAACTGCTTCAAGAACTAGGCTGCAAACTGCAACTGTTATGAAATAGGAGCATTCCTCAGCTTCTGGCTTTAATAGGATAATGGAAAACAAAAATAGAAAGGAGTAATTTGCGGAACTGCAAGAATTGTGATAGAATACAATGCAAGCACTCCTCCGGTGGGAAGACAACCTGCTATAAATCCTAACCATAGAACGAACATTCCACAGGATGATATAACGCTTGTCTCTAATTCGGAGAATGACGAACAGCTTAATGCCGAAGGACTGGAATTAAATGCTATTGTAAATAGGCAAACTGCTGGAAGGGAAGTTCAACCTATCACCATAAGACCAACTGCACCCCAACGAAACATTGTAGGAGTGGTTCTCCCAAAGAATGGAGGACCTAGGCTTTAGTTGGCAAACCAAGATCGTTTGCAGAACCAAAAACTTGGTGTAGCTATTGACAGCCGACCTTTAGAATTTCATACCAATGAAGAGTACATCGCTGATATGGTCAAACGATTGATGGAAGAAAGTAGAGGCAGAAAGAACGATGACTTGGGTTCTGCATCCAGCCAGACCCCATTTACTAAAAACATTCGAAGAGAGGAATATCCCGAAAGTCACCATGCCCACCATGCCATCTTACAATGGGACGACAGACCCTAAGCAACATTTGTACAAATATGAATGGCATATGGATGGAGCTATATCTATGAATGCAATTCACTGAAGATGCTTTCCCATCTTTCTAGAAGGAGTTTCACTGTAACATCCCACTACTTGGAGGCCCAAAACTAACGGCTATGGATGCTGCAGTCATCCATGGTTATTAATCTTCGGCGACCAAATACGGCGGTGCCAGATACATTGATACACAGATCACAAGAATATGGAAAAATTTAACCATTCGAAAATATATTTCCACATTCAAATCAAAATATTTCATGTTCATTACATAATCCAAAAACGTTAACCACATTCAGAAAAATATAATTATTATACATATGCCAAGAGCGACATATGAAGATGCCCCCTAGGTTGATCAGAGTATATAGTAAGGCTAATAAATCTGCCTTTACATCCAAATACACAGTGGAAAAGAAAACTCTAAATAACTATTTGCCTCCTACACGCCTCCGGAAGCTTAATTCGTCTAAGAAAACCTGAAAACCCTAAACCTCAAACTAATCAAAATCAATTGAGTACCCGAAAGTTTAAGGGGAAAACAAAAACTTCGAGTCAAGCATAAAGCCTGGTATGAATAATAGTCTATCATCTCAAACCAAATAAATATCTAGTGAGACTACGCCGCATAGCGGAATGGGTTTTCCCCTCACTAGTATCCTAAAACCTTTATAAAACCATATATTGTGCTCCTGCACCCACAATGCTTAAAAACATAGTATTTCAAAACATTATGATGATATGCAAAACAAGCAAATCAAATCTAGATTGCTCATCCCCATTCATTCCGACTATCTTTCTTAATTATAGTTTCTAGGATTACTATTAACATAATAGTTTTCATGGGCTAACTAATAATCGGTTAAACATTTAAGGATTCTCTGTCCAATTACATAGTTTTCATGGGCTTACTATGAACCTGTCTATCTAACATTTTCATTTAAACATAGTTTTCATGGGCTAACTATGAACCTGTCTATCTGACATTTCCATTTGCACATAGTTTTCATGGGCTAACTATGAGCATGTCTATCTGACATCCTCTTTTATACATAGTTTTCATAGGCTAACTATTAACCTATTGGCCCCTGCCAATATCATACAGTTTTCCTGTGCTTACTGGAAACCTATTAGCCCCTGCAAATATCAATTCTTTATATTTTAGCATCTCATATTCTGGTCTTCCTGACCTTTTGGATACAACTTTAATCATTAAGGAGTTTATTCAATTTAAATTCACTACTGGGTTAACCTAATTGGTTCTACTACCCTTTTTCCCAAAATACAGTTATGGGTTCATTATAAAGTGAATATATTCATATGAGAAGAAGCAATATAACAGCATAGCAATATCACTCCGGTGGATTTAATTTATCAAAGATAGATTCTTCTTAAACCATTATACAAACTCCTTTATTATAACCATGGTTTTTCCTTTTAAAATAGAGTTTCGGTCATAAAGCCTTTCGATACCTTCGAAACCTAGCTTTCGACTTCATAGGGTAACCTCCTTCGAAAGCCCTTAAAAACATTAGTCTCCTGCCTTATAATACTTTAAATTATACCTTTTTTAAAAACTTGGTCAAAATAAAACAATTTTACAACCCCTTCGAAAGTATCTCCTTCGAAAGCAAAGAAAATCAAGCAAACATTTTCGAAAGCAAAGAAAACAATCCCCTTTCAAAAATATAAAACTTTGTTTTAGCCATAACTTTTTATAGGCGTAGAATTAAGGTCTCTTACCTATTCTATTGTGTTCAAATGATGGTTTTCCTTTCTGCAGAGTAGTCACAATAGAAAAATGGGCTTACGGTTAGAAAGTTATGTCTATTTGAAGTTTACAAACAAAGCTGGGAAAAACTGCTACAAAAGGGCTTCTGCAACGTTTACAACTGCTACTAAAAGGTAGCTTCCGACAAGGTCGAAGGGTTGCTTTTGGCAAGGCCGACGGGTTCACTAAAAGTGCTGCAGAAAGGTGCAGAAATAATGCGGAAGGTTCTATGACGAATGGTTTCTTAGGCGGAAGGTTCTATGACGAAAGGTTCGTCAAAAACGCTGCAGAAATGCCATGGAAGGTTCTATGACGAAGGGTTTCTTAGGCGGAAGGTTCAATGACGAAAGGTTCGTCAAAAATGCTGCAGAAAGTTGCAGAAATGCCGTGAAGGTTCTATGACGAAGGGTTTCTTAGGCAGAAGGTTCTGAGGTGGAAGGTTCAGTGGCAGAGTCGTAAAAAACTGGAAAACTGTAATACTTATGCTTTGTCAAATTCCTATTGGTTAAGGACAAACTTTAGCAATTCTTTATCAAATTTCCGTTGGTTAAAGACATATCTTTGCAGAAAATATGCTACAGATCAGAATTATTATTTTAGAAAATATTTTCAAAATAATTAATTATATTAATATTTTAATATAATTATTAATCCTTTTTAGCTTAGAAACTTCATAATAAAACGAAATCACTTGGGAAATATCTCAAAAATTCACCAAAAATCCGAAATAACATTTTCTTCATCATATAAAAATTTCAGGGTAGAATTCGTTATTTTATTATTTTTAATAATTAAAATCCAAAATAAATGCCTTTTTCACCTTAGGAAATTCATAAAATATTCCTATTAACTTCAAAAATTATGAAATTAAAAAATCATCTCCAAAATTACGTTTTACATAAAATATCCAAAAATCAAGCCGTTTGGAGGTCGTTTACTAAGGTTTTTATTCTAAAACCCATCATTTTAATTCCATAAAAATCCCAATAAATCACCATAAATCATTATTCTATCTGAACAATGATTATTAGATCCAAACATGATCAACCCAGCAAAATACATTCGGTTACTATCTACAACCGAACCAAAACAAGTAAAAATGAGATGATTACACTATTATTCACCTTGCTTGAGATAAGGAGATTAGGGATTGTTTGAGATTGATTTTCCTCTAGCTTGAGTCCTAAGTTTTTAGTTGATTTCTCTTCTCTTCTAATGGTCGGCCTTGCTTCTCATGGTTGGTATTGTTTTTATTTGAGAATAATGAACATGCAAGACTAAGAAGGATGGTATAAGGGTGGGAAATATGGGCGGCTATTTACCCTAATGCCCTTGTGTTTAATTTCCTAGTCATTTATTATTTTTTATTTTTTGAAATGGTACTTTATATACAATATGTCAGTGGGACAACATAACACATGTCAATAAACGTTCAAATCACGCTACGCAAGTTTCGAACTTGTAACCTCTCGCACCAAAGCGAATCACTTAACCACTTGGACAATGGTGCATGTCTTCCTAATCATTTATTTATGTTCATTAGATAAGCACGGCCACCTAGTTTATTAATCAACCTCAATCCCCTTATCTACATTATTCTATTTAATTTATTCTAATTAAATCTCCTGAATAATGTCAATAAAATTAGGGGTGTTACTGGCTCCTCTCCTTAAAGAATTTCATCCTCGAAATTCAGTAAGGACTAACTAGCAATCATCTGTAACATCTCCTAATAACCATACTAGCCTATCTGACTAGCAACCAATCTATATAAATCTAATATAGACATATCATCAAAGTAGATCAAGATAAGCCTCTCGAATCATGTCTTCTATCTTCCAAGTACAATCTTTCTCGTTGTCGCTCCACTGAACTTTCACCAACTTGATTGTCTTGGTCCTCAATCTTTTCTCATCTCTCGCTACAGCCCGAACTAGTTGTCTAACAAAAGTCAAATCAGGCTCTACTACCAATTCCTCCAACTCTGTCTGAGTAATAGTAGCCTCTTGATCATGCACATACATGCGAAGATAAGACACATGGAATACATTATGGACACCTGCCATACTGCTCGGCAACTCTACTCTATAAGCAAGTTTTCCGATCCTTTCTAAAATCTAGAATGGTCCAACATATCTCGGAGCCAACTTTCCCGATTTTCCAAACCGTACCACACCCTTCGCTAGTGATACTTCAATGAAAACCCTATCTCTTACTGAGAACTCTAGGTCTTTACGCCTCTTATCTGCGTAACTCTTCTGCCTGGATTGAGCTTCCTTCATCTGTCCTCGGATTAACTCTTTTCTGACGCCTCTCTAACCAAATCCGGACTTAAGACCAATCTGTCTCTAGTCTCCAACCAGCATGCTGGCGATTTGCATGGTCTTCCATACAAAGCTTCAAAAGGAGCCATTCCTATACTAGTTTGATAACTATTATTATAGGAAAACTCAATCAAATGTAGGTGGTCCTCCCAAGATCCACCAAAGTCCAATACACAAGCTCTTAACAAGTTCTCGAGTACCTTGTTGACTCTCTTTGTCCGTCCATCCGTCTGTGGATGATAAGCTGTACTCATCTTAAGCTTGGTACCTAATACCTCTTGTAGACTCCTCCAAAGTTCACTAGTGAATAATGCATCCCTGTCGCTGACTATGCTACTAGGAATCCCATGAAGTCTAACTATGTTCTTCATGAACAACTTTGCTAAAATAGGTGCCGTTCTGGTCGACTTTACTGGAATGAAATGAGCACTCTTGGTCAACATGTCCACAAATAACCCATATACTCTCATTTTCACTCCTTGACCTTGGCAACCCATCTATAAAATCCATGGATCAAATCCCATTTCCAAACTGGAATATCTAGAGGCTGAAGTTACCCACTCGGCTTCTGATGTTCGGCTTTCACTTGTTGACAATTTACACACTTCCTTACCCACAAGCCAACATCCCTCTTCATGCCTTCCCAATAGAAGCTCCTCTTCATTTCTTGATACATCTTGGTCCCTCCAGGATAAATCATAAACTTGGATCGATGACATTCCTCAAGAACTTCTCTTCTCAAGTTCTCCACATCTGGAACACATAACCATCCATTCTTTCTCAACCGTCTTTTCAAGTCAAGACAAAAATCTTTCAAATCATCGACCTCGGTTCCAACCCCAAGCCTTCTGATCCTCTCAGCTAATAATGGATCCTCCTTCTGTTTAGAAGCAATTCTCTCAATCAATACTGGTCGAACTTCCAAACAAGACAACATGGCAGTACTCTGACTAGAATTAGCAGTCGATCTTAACTGCACACCACAACTGGTCAAAGCTTCCAGATCTTTCCACTCCACCAACATAGCCAACACCACATTCTGATGTCTTCTGCTGAGAGCATCCGCTACTTTATTGCCTTTGAAAACCTTTGGAAAACCTTCCCTCTAAAACCTTTCGAAAACCTTGGGTTATACTTTAGAAAACAAGGGTAACCACCTAAGTCGAAAGCTTCCCTCCGAAAGCGTTGGAGAAACAACTAATTTTAAAAAAAAACAGGTAAACCTTCCAATTGGGTTAGAAGGTTCAAAGTAAAATCTTAATAAAAAGCAAAGAGTAATGGCTGTAGTAGCTACAACCTACCAACTACATCAGAAGGTTTTAAATTCTTTCTTTTAAATAACTTGACCTAGGCGGAAGTGACCAAGTCGAAAGCTCAAATTCGAAAGCAAAGCAGGCGAAAGCTTTTCACTTATAAAACAATTATATTCCAACCTTTTGGGCCATCAACCTTTCGGCTATATTCAATTCATTGCGTACCAATTACTTGATACCTTATGCATTAAACTTTAACCTTATCGAAAGCTAATCTTTCGACTGGGACGAAAGGTCTGGGGCGGAAGGTATACCGCCGTGTGGGTAGAAACATGGTAAAAGAGTGATTTTTGTTTTCAAACTAAAAAAGGAAACTTTTCAACTAACCAGCCTTTGTTTGTCAAGTTACCATTGGTCAATTAAATGCTTTTCAGAAATGTGCTGCCACAATTACCAAAATTTATAAATCCTTTTATTTTGCAAAATGCCCCTTCTCCTTTATAAATATATAAAACATTTAAGTCCCATACCTTAAATAATTTTATATGTTTATCCCTCAAATGACTTAGGAAAATTATGAAATAATCCCAGAAAATCTATTTTAATATATTGCCTAACATATTAAAATCTCAAACCCAAATAATTATTATTTTAGCCGAAAATTATTTATTACCGAATAAATAATTTCCTTCATCTCCGTCGGTGACATTCTGCTAGGTGGTCTACTGACAGGTTCAGCTCCCGGTACAAGGTCTATCTGAAACTCTACAGCTCATTTTGGTGGTAATCCAGCGACCGGCTCAAATACATGTACAAATTCTCTTGCTACATGAACCTGACTAAGGTCATCTCCCTCCTCCAAGGCACTTAACAAAGCACAAACACTCTTACTGGAATTCTCCACTGAGAAAATGATTCGGTTATGACTATCAGGGTGCCTCAATGATAACTCCCGATCCTGGCAAAATATCATAGCCTCATACTTACCCAACCAATCCATACCCAAAATGATCCCAAAATCTACGAAATCAATAACATACAAATTGCATGCAAACATGTGACCTATCAAATCAATAACATACAAACTACATGCAAACATGCAACCCTTAAGGAAGTAACAAGGTATGTGGGTTCTATACATAACCTGTCAACTAAATACTGTGATATAAATGAGTGTGATGCACCAAAATCAAAAAGTACTCTAACTGGTATACACTGAATCAAAAGTGTACCTTCCATCACAGTTTTCCCTTTCTCTGCTGTAGTAGGTCTAGAAGAAGGCGGTGGTCCAATAGCAAACACCTTCCCTCTGTCTTCCCGGACTGGCTCTGGACAATGGCTTTTATAATGCCCAACTTGGTCACAGTTGAAGCATTTCACATTCTTCTTCTCTGCAGGTTTCTTTCCTTTACCAGAACTGCACTCGTGGGCATAATGGCCTTTCTTATCGCACTTATAACACAATAAATTAGCCTTCGCTTTCTTGGCAGCATCCCCTTTCTGGGCTCCTTCCTCTAATAAATCTTTCATTCCTTCTAACGTCAGTGTCAACCAGAGCATAACCATATCGAGATAGCTCATCAAACTTAGCAGCATACTCGATCACTGACATCTCTCCTTGTAAAAGATCCATGAACTTCCTCATCAATGTCGACTTGGCAATCTTGAACAAGAACCTCTACTCAAACCTTCTTCTAAAATCAGCCCATGCCAGCTCTTCCTCCGGAACTCCAACTGTCACACTGTTCCACCAGTGAAGCGCTAACCCTTGCAACTGTCTAGAGGCTAGCCTTCTCTTCTCTCCATTATCCAAGCATAAATCTGTAAAGATCCTTTCGTAGTTCAAAATCTAGTCCTCAACTTCAACAGCATCCTCTATTCCCTGAAAAGGCTTTCCTCCCAAACTTATAATCCCTGCTCAGCTTCGCATAGTTATTGCTAACTGGGGCCACAGGATTGGCTGCTCCAATATTCCCAGCATTGCCTCCAGCTACCCCTGCAGCTGCTCCAGCTTGCATCAAGTTGACAAAGAACTGATACATCATCGCCATATCTACTGGTGGGGTTCCAACACCTACATTGGCCTTTGCACTTGGATTAGCATTGGACTGTCGACCTTGGTTCCTCCTGGTATTAGGTCGAGCATTACCATTTATTGTGGTGCTTCCTCCACCTAGATTCGCTCTTCCATTTCCTGCTTCCATACCTTTCTTTCTCGTAATCTACATACGAGCTTTAGTAAGATATAGAAGCACGGTCTAAGAAAGAGGGGAATATGTACCTAGATATATACATATATATCAAATACAAGTACGTTACTATAGCGTTAAACCAAACCTCAATCTTATTCTTTAATTTATTAGGATTATGTTTGAAAAAGTTTGGTTTATTTTATGTTTTATCATAAACCTATGCTCTGATACCAACTTGTAACATCCCCCTACTTGGAGGTCCAAAACTAACGGCTACGGATGCTGCAGTCATCCATAGTTATTAATCTTCGGTGACCAAATACGGCGGTGCTAGATACATTGATACACATATCACAAGAATATGGAAAAATTTAACCATTCGAAAACATATTTCCACATTCAAATCAAAACATTTCATGTTCATTACATAATCTCAAAACGTTAACCACATTCAGCAAAATATAATTATTATACATACGCCAAGAGCGACATATGAAGACGCTCCCTTGGTTGATCAGAGTATATAGTAAGGCTAATAAATCTGCCTTTACAACCAAATACGCAGTGGAAAAGAAAACTCTAATTAACTATTTGCCTATTGCACGCCTCCGGAAGCTTTATTTGTCTAAGAAAACCCTAAACCTCAAACTACTCAAAATCAATTGAGTACCCGAGAGTTTAAGGGCAAAACAAAAACTTCGAGTCAAACATAAAGCCTGGTATGAATAATAGTCTATCATCTCAAACCAAATAAATATCTAGTGAGACCACGCCGCTTAGCGGAACGGGTTTTCCCTTCACTAGTATCCTAAAAACTTTATAAAACCATATACTATGCTCTTGCATCCACAATGGTTAAAAACATAGTATTTCAAAACATTATGATGATATGCAAAACAAGCAAATCAAATCTGAATTACTCATCCCCATTCATTTTGACTATCCGTCTTAATTATAGTTTCTAGGATTACTATTAACCTAATAATTTTCATGGGCTAACTAATAACCGGTTAAACATTTAAGGATTCCATGTCCAATTACATAGTTTTCATGGGCTTACTATGAACCTGTCTATCTAACATTTTTATTTACACATAGTTTTCATGGGCTAACTATGAACCTGTCTATCTGACATTTCCATTTGCACGTAGTTTTTATGGGCTAACTATGAACCTGTCTATCTGACATCCTCTTTTATACATAGTTTTCATGGGCTAACTATTAACCTATTGGCCCCTGCCAATATCATATAGTTTTCATGGGCTTACTGGTAACCTATTGGCCCCTGCCAATATCGGTCCTTTATATTTTAGCATCCCATATTATGGTCTTCCTGACCTTCTGGATGCAACTTTAATCATTCAGGAGTTTATTCAATTAAATTCACTACTGGGTTAACCTAACTGGTTCTACTAACCTTTTTCCCAAAATATAGTTATGGGTTCATTATAAGTGAATATATTCATATTAGAAGAAGCAATATAACACCATAGCAATACCACTCCTATGGGTTTAATTTATCAAAGATAGATTCTTCTTAAACCATTATACAAACTCCTTTATTATAACCATGGTTTTTCCTTTTAAAATAGAGTTTCGGTCATAAAACCTTTCGATACCTTCAAAACCTAGCTTTCGACTTTATAAGGTAACCTCCTTCGAAAGCTCTTAAAAACATTAGGCTCCTGCCTTATAATACTTTAAATTCTACCTTTTAAAAATATAAAACTTGATCAAAACAAAACAATTTTACAACCCCTTCGAAAGTATCTCCTTCAAAGGTAAAGAAAACCAAACAAACATTTTCGAAAGCAAAGAAAACAATCCCCTTTTGGAAATATAAAACTTTGTTTTAGCCATACCTTTTTATAGGTATAGAATTAAGATCTTTAACCTATTTCATTGTGTTCAAATGATGGTTTCCTTTTCCATAGAGTGGTCGCAATAGAAAAATGGACTTACGGTTAGAAAGTTATGCCTATTTGAAGTTTACAAACAAAGCTGAGAATAACTGCTACAGAAGGGCTTCTGCAACGTTTACAACTGCTACCGAAAGGTAGCTTCCGACAAGGTCGAAGGGTTGCTTTCGGCAAGGCCGAATGGTTGCTTTCGATAAGGCCGAAAGGTTCACTAAAAGTGCTGCAGAAAGGTGCAGAAATACTACGGAAGGTTCTATGACAAAAGGTTTCTTAGGCGGAAGGTTCTATGATGAAAGGTTCGTCAAAAATGCCGCGGAAGGTCCAATGACGAAGGGTTTCTTAGGCGGAAGGTTCTAAGGTTGAAGGTTCAGTGGCAGAGTCGTAAATAACTAGAAAACTGCCACACTTATGCTTTATCAAATTCATATTTGTTAAGGATAAACTTTAGCAATTCTTTGTTAAATTTCTATTGGTTAAAGACACATATTTGCAGAAAATCTGCTACAGATTAGAATTATTATTTTAGAAATTATTTTCAAAATAATTAATTATATTGATATTTAAATATAATTATTAAGCCTCTTTAGCTTAGTAAATTTATAATAAAACGAAATCACTTGGGAAAAATCTCAAAAATTCATCAAAAATTTGAAATAACATTTTATTCATCATATAATAATTTCTGGACAAAATTCATTATTTTATTATTTTTAATAATTAAAATCCGAATGAAATGCTTTTTTAACCTTAGGAAATTCATAAAATATTCCTATTAACTTCAAAAATTATGAAATTAAAAACCCACCCCCAAAATTACGTTTTACATAACATATCCAAAAATCAAGCCTTTCGGAGGTCGTTTACTAAGGTTTTTACTCTAAAATCCATCATTTTAATTCCATAAAAATCCCCAATAAATCACCGTAAATCATCATTCTATCTGAACAATGATTATTATATCCAAACATGATCAACACAGAAAAATACATTCGGTTACTATCTATAGCCGAACCAAAACAAGTAAAAATGAGATGATTACACTATTATTCACCTTGCTTGAGATAAGGAGATTGGGGATTGTTTGAGATTGATTTTCCTCTAGCTTTAATCCTAAGCTTTTAGTTGATTTTCTATTCTCTTCTAATGGCTGACCTTGCTTCTCATGGTTGCTATTGTTTTTGTTTAAGAATAATGAACATGTAAGACTAAGAAGAATGGTATAAGGGTGGGAAATATGGGTGGCTATTTACCCTAATGCCCTTGTGTTTAATTTCCTAATCATTTATTTATGTTCATTAGATAAGCACAGCCACCTAGTTTATTAATAAACCTCAATCCCCTTATCTACATTATTCTATTTAATTTATTCTAATTAAATCTCTTGAATAATGTCAATAAAATTAGGGGTGTTATATGCATCCATGTGGTTTTTTTACCAAACTCCTCCCAAGATCCATTTCAACCTTTGACAAACATGCAAGGAGATTTCTAAAATAGTTTAGGCTACACACTGCACAACCAAAGGACATAATGTCTCTATCTGGCTTTTTCCAAGGACCTAACGAGTCATTGAAGTCTTTTATGAACCGGTTCAACACCGCGGTTACCGAAGTAAGCAATCCAAATGAGGATATGGTGTTTATGGCTTTGGTCTGAGCGATTCACCCCGATACAGATTTTGGTAGATGGATCAAGATGAAGTAGCCAACTAATATGAAGGAATTTAATCAAAAAGCAAGTCAATATCTAAGATTAGAAGAGGCGGACGCATTAGAAGGCAAGACTGCCAATATGCAACCAAAAGAGGTTGTTCAGAGCAATGTAACGGTCAAGTAGGATGGAAATAGTTTTGTAGTTCCAGCAGGAGATGCAGGGAAGAATGTAAACTAGAAAAAGAGAAACCAAAACTCCGGCGATGGGAGAAACGCAGATGCGAAACGCCTAAGAAAATTCGGACTAGAGGATTATACGCCATTGAACAATAGTCTAGAGAATATCTATCTTGCTACTCAGGGAACTGAGCACTACAACAAACCGCCTAGGAAGGAAGCCTCCAAGCGATAGAAGCAATTGGGGAAGTACTGTCATTTCCATAGGACATACGAGCATAACATCAATGAATACTGACATCTGATGGACGTGATTGAGGAGTTGATAAGGAACAATAAATTCCAGTAGTACATGAAGAAACTGCTCAAGGGAAAATGCCTGGACCCAGTGGAGAGGGACCCCGGCAAACTGACGGAGGACTGGTCATTAATTAGTCATCCAAGAATGAAGTAGCATCCGAACACAATGCAACATTGCTTGGCTCTAGCTATGTATTTTCTATTTTCGTAAATAAGTCACCTAGGGACACTGGGGCATTGTAAATAGGTAGGACTGCCTTTTCTTTAGTTTTATTAGTAAGAATTTTGGCCACTTGAATCGATGGAACCACATTCAAGTATGCTCCACTCTTTCGCTGCTTGAACCGATGGAAGTGCGTTCAAATACGCTCCACTCTTTCACTACTTGAAGCGATGGAACCTCATTTGAGTACGATCCATTCTTTCGCAGCTTGAACCGATGGAATCGCATTCCAGTACGCTCCACTCTTTCGCTGCTTGAATGGATGGAACCGCGTTCGAGTAGTTGCTTGAAATGATGGAACCACATTCGAGTACGCTCTATTCTTTCGCTACTTGAACAGATGGAACCGCGTTCAAGTATGCTCCATTCATTTACTGCTTGAAATGGTGATGGAACCGCATTCGAGTATGCTCCATCTTTCGCTGTTTGAACCGATGGAACCGCGTTCAAGAATGCTCCACTCTTTTGCTGCTTGAGCCGATGGAACCGCATTCGAGTACACTCCATTCTTTTGCTACTTGAACCAATGTAACCGTGTTCGAGTACGCTCCATTCTTTTGCTACTTAAACTGATGGAACTGCATTCAAGTATGCTCCATTCATTCACTACTTGAACCGATGGAACTGCGTTCAAGTACGTTGTTCAAGTATGCTTCATTCTCTTGCTGCTCGAACCGATGGACCACGTTCAAGTACGCTCCACCCTTTCGCTGCTTGAACCGATGAAACTATGTTTAAGTATGCTCCACTCTTTCGTTGCTTGAACAGATGGAACCGCGTTCGAATATGCTTTATTCTTTCGCCGCTTGAACTGATGGAACCGCTTTCGAGTACGCTCCACTCCTTTGCTGCTTGAACGGATGGAACATCGTTCGAGTATGATTTATTCTTTCATTACTCGAACCGATGGAACTACATTCGAGTATGCTCCATTCATTCACTGCTTGAGCTGATGGAACTACATTCTAGTTCGCTCCATTCATTCTATGCTTGAACTAGTGGAACCGTGTTCAACTACACTCCATTCCTTCGCTGCTTGAACCGGTGGAACAGTGTTCATGTAAGCAACTCGATGAGTCGACGAGATCAAATCGACTCAAACCGCAAGATTGATGGGAAAAATCGATCCATGCTTTCTGAGAACTGGCGTTACCTCGGTAGCGTCAGGAGGGTCCAAACTCTCGTGCGCATCCATAAGCTGCACTTTGCTGCTTGAACTGATGGAACTGCATTCAAGTATGCTCCATTCCTTCGCTGCTTGTACCGGTGGAACTGTGTTCAAGTACGCTCCATTCTTTCGCTACTTGAATCGATGGAACCGCGTTCAAGTACACTCTATCTCCTTGTGCGCATCTCATAAGTCGCGCGTCGCTCCTTGGACTAATGGAACCATTTCCAAGTTAGTGTTTATCTTTTATGCCACACCATAAGCTGCACAAAGTTGTTTGAACCGGTGGAACCAAATTAGAGTACGCAATACGTTATTGTATAAACTACGTATCGCTCCTTGAACCAATGGAACTGCGTTTTTGCAAGCGATATGCAAGTGTCTCACATAACTAGGAAGATGCTTCTCAATCTCCCGATGAGAAGTATTGACTTTAGAATCATTAGATCGACGAAAGAATTGATTATAACTCCATGAGTACTAGCACTATGGGACAAAATGAGTAAGATGATAGATATGCTCCATTGTCTAATTGCATACCTATCCGTCGTTAAATCTCATGTCGTCTTATTGCACATTAGACCACAGAAATCCCCGTCGTTTGATATGCACCAACAAAAAAAACATATGTTGTCTGAGCTTATAGTATCATTTCTCGAAATTCCTATTAGACAACATATAAATATTGACTAATATGAATAATTGTTCGTAGAATGAAATTCAAATAATTTATTTAAACAAATTTTTATTTTAAATCAAATTCAAATACAATACCACTTTCACTATCATTCTAATTACATTTTAAAATACAACTTTCACCTTCACTCTCATATATAGAACATTTCTCTCCTCTCATATGCAATAAATTTTTTACTCACACGATTTTGCTTTTGATGTTGATCTTGATTTGCCTACTCCAGTTTGTGTCCAGCCATCTTTTATACCTATCAAATAAACAATGCAGTAAAATAGAAAAAGAAACAAACCTAAATTGCAAAAATAAAATTGAATTGAATATTAATATTACCTTAATTTATGGGTTTATTTTCTTATGTTTTAGACAGGGACAAATATATATATGTGCACAGACAACTTATGATATGCATAGTGTATCACTGTGAATATCACAAGGCCAGACATCAATTAAATCTCACGAACAGCAAACCAAACATGAGCGTAACGAGAAACAGACTCAAGGCACATTCACGTGAAAATCAAAATGAGGTTCAGCCAACAATGCGCTGGAACAAAATCAGTTTCAGGCAGCAAACTTAACAAGTATTAGTTTTAGGCAAAATAGTTTCAGGCAAAACAACAAGTGCTGGATCTCTTAAATTTGAGAAACAAGTGCACATACAAGTTCAGAGATTCAACCAACAGCAAGCTTCAGGGAGTCAATCAAAACAAACCAAGCACATATACAAGATACAAGTACAAGAAAACCAAACAGCAAGCTTCAAAGCTCAAGTAATATACATGTATAAACATATGTATATACATGTATATACATGTATATATGTACATATTCAAAATGGTTCAAGCTCAAGTACATACAACTATGTGAGAACTGAACATAAATAGATTTGCAACTGAAAGTGTAACAAGAAATCACAGTGCACATAAACAAGCTCAAGCAAAACAACAAGTGTTGTAGCAACACACATATACACATATGTATACACATGTATACATGTATATATGCAACACATGTTTAGAGATTCAACCAACAGCAAGCATCAGGGAGTCAATCAAAACAAACCATGCATATATACAAGTACAAGTACAAGCAAATCAAACAGCAAGCTTCAGAGCTCAAGTAATATACATATACACACATATGTATATACATGTGTATATGTACACACTCAAAATGGTTCAAGCTCAAGTAATTCAGAATTGGTTCAGCTCAAAAGTATCCAAAGTATTTCAACACTGCCTTGAACCAGGCAGCAAAAACCAAGCATATACATTGACTCAAATGAACTTCAAAATGGTTCAAAACTGAAAACAAGTTCAACTAAAGCTCAAAATGGTTCAAGCATGGAAGGTCACACATTAAAATAGCAAATTGAAAGTGTAACAAGAAATCACAGTGCAAAAGCAAGTGCCACAAATTAAAACATATATATGTAGATATAAGAACATTTATACACACACACACACATGTATGTATGTATATACATGGAAGTTCAAAAATATATACAAACATATGTAGTGATATATAAATATGTAGTGATATGTAGATATAAACATACACATACATATATACACATATGTATATACAAGTGCTAGTGCAAATGCGGTAAACAAGGGATAGTTTCGACATAACCAATCATACACATTTCGACATAACCATGCACACTAATATATATATACACATATGTATATACATGTATATATGTACTTAGTGAGTAGAAAGGCAAGTCAATAACATGTATGGATGAACCAAGACAACAAAAGCAACATGGACCATCAAAGTGCACAAAGATGAACAAAAAAATTAAAATAGCAGAGAAATCCACATCCGAGAAAGATTCTATAAATATACCTAAACAACAGCCAACACAAGCATAAATATAATCAAATGTACTCACACACAAGCAATCTCCAGGAAAATCGAATTTAACACAGCAAACAATTCAAACAATAGCCAACATAAGCATCAAAGCAAGAACCAACCAAACTGCCTTCATTATCAACTAAGCGTGAAATACAACATTATACAGCAAGTACAAGCAACACACATGAGTGTGGACATGGAACAACAGAAATCAAAGCATGAAATTTTCAAAACCGAAAATATAAGGAATAAAACACTATAAATACACCCAAATCATCATTGGCTTTAGATATAGAAGTCGAGAACAATATAAATCGAAAGGGGCAAAAATCGTACCAATTTGAATCGAGTCTCGACAAGAAGCAATTGCAACCATAAATTACCTACTAATCGATGAACGCGAGCATCGATTAAAGAAAACGGCGATTCATTTCAATAATTTCAAAGCGGCAGTTTCAAATCAGAAACCCTAAACCAAAGCACGTAGTCATCTTAGTAATGAGCCCGCAAAGAAAGGCGATTGAAGTAGATATGCGATTGAAGGAGTAAGACGATTAAAACGAATTTCAAAGAAGTCAAATTTTTTATATGGAGTGAAAGAAAGAAACGAGTAAAACATAGAATAGAAAGAAAGGGGGAACAAAAATATACACAGGGGAAACAAAATAAAAAGAGTGGTCATGCAATAATTGAGAGGGAAAAGATGGAGTCAGAAATAAAAACTTTAATAACTTAAATCAGACGATATATAAAATGTTGTTTGAATAAAAATCTTGTGTATAAAGATTTCATGGGCTATACAGACAACAGATGAAAGATTTTGTGGTTCTTCAGACAACAAATGGTTTTTTCATGTATTGTGTAAAAAAGTGGGATAATAGAAAATCCACCTTATATCGTGTGATCGCTGTTATCTGATTCACTTTGTGAAATAGTGTAGCACTGCCCCAGACACACAGGGAAACCACTCTGTCTCCAAGCTATCAACATTACACCAGTAACACCGATAGCTTGTCCAAATTTCCAAAGTACCGGCGTCGCCCTATCAACACTGGGAAATTTATCTGTTATAGGACTGGTAGGAATCAATCCCTGCTTTCCAAGAGATTGGTGCTAATCTGGTAGTGCCACGAAGATTCCAAATAATAGGATCGATAGTGAAACTCGATCTTTGTCCTTCAGGTAATAGCGTCGACCCGACAACGCTAGTAAATCCCGAATCATCAAGATGATTGAGAAATCAGCACTTACCTGCCAAAATTTAATATCACTCGGGGATATGCGGCATCGCAAGGAAGCCTGTGGAATTGAGCTATTGGTGGGTTTTCGGAAACAGAAATTGACATGCGGACATGATCTCAATACTAGACTTGGAAAAAACTCGATCACAATCAAGGTGGAAAGTACTCATAATCGAGCATTCAAACCGCAAGCTCTCGAAGGTAGGTGCTACAGTATAATTTTGACTAAGGGAAACTAGAGAGTCGCCCAGAGTATTCGGTCTCATAACTAGTGTTTAGACCAAGCATTCGGAGTAACCAGCCCTTTAGAGGGGAGGGCACACACTAACACTTGGTCAAAAATGAATTAAATCACACCACAGGTCTGTTACACCAAACAGAGAATTTTGGAAAACGCCAAAGAGCTAAGTAAAATATTAAACTATATAACTGCAAGTTATACAACTTACAGTATTTACATGCATGGATCGCGGTAAATAAACATATCACAACACAGTATAGCAGTATATAATATGGAAATTGCTAGATAAGTAATTGTATTATGTACACCTGTGCAGTTAATGCCCCGCTATAACCCCGCTATATCTCATAGCGGGTTTCTGCCGCTACGATTTTTCCATATAGCCCCACAATATAGCCTTTCCGCTTTAATCCCCGCTATTTCCGCTATATCCCGTTATTTCCGCTATATTCCGCTATTCCCGCTATATCTTCTTTAATAAAATGAATTGAAAAATTCAATTTATACATTATAAAAATTATGAAACTAATTTATTTGATTTAATTTTTAATATATTTTCAGAAATGAAAATACTCTAATATTCTACTAAATTCAATTATGTTATATAACAGTTTTACATTTATTTAAAGTATATATTCGCACATGTTTTTATTTAAAAATTATTTATGTATCAGTTACAATTCAATTGAATGATAATTTTTCATTTAATTACCATTTATATATTCGTAAAAACATTAAGTACGAGTTTTATGTGCTATTTTAAAGCCATCCGCTATATCCCGCTATATCCTCGCTGTATCCCCGCTATGACTTTTTGCACCTCCACCGCTTTGAATCTGTCGAGCGCTTTAACTGCACAGATGTACACACACAGTGATATATAAACAAGCACAGTACATAGAATATAAGAAAGGTACACAAGAAAGATTAAAGTAGAAATGCTAACCTTTTCATTACCAATATCATTTTATGTACAGCTCAAATAGCGGGGGCCATACCCTCATAATGCCAACGTGTTTGGACTCTATACAACAAAAAGAAAAAAAATACTAAGCACAGACTTTGTACATATACAAGACTCGATCAACAAAAACGCACCAAAAGACCACAAGTACCCTGCTTCACTGGTGCTCGAGCTCATCACGATTTCTTTCCACCTTTCCTTCCTTTGCTGCCTTTACCTGGATGGATAGGGATTTTTTCCTACTATCCCTACTGATCTCTCCTCCTGTAGCTGGGCTAGACCCCTCTGACCTCCAGTAGTTGTGCCTCCCTCTTTCGACACCTTCAGCTTGATGGTAGTAGGAGTCTTGTGCTTTGCCTCCTCTCTCTTCTTCTTTATTTGGAGACCCTTTCTCT
This sequence comes from Allium fistulosum, assembly GCA_030737815.1. Taxonomy (NCBI): domain Eukaryota; kingdom Viridiplantae; phylum Streptophyta; class Magnoliopsida; order Asparagales; family Amaryllidaceae; genus Allium; species Allium fistulosum. The sequence goes on from CM060907.1 coordinate 1,107,105,795, forward strand.
CTTCCTTCAACCTTTCAGCCATGGTCTTCGTGTCTGTTGGCCTAGACTCGTAAGTGACTATGACCTCCTCCTCCTGCAACACTAAGACCTCCTCTAGGTTCTGCAAAGCTACTATCTATTCGGAGTCAGGCCCAGGCCCGGAGCCAAAAACAGGAACTGTGCCAGAAGCCGCTGTAGAGACAGTGATGGAAGCAGTGAAAATAGTGGCAGCTCCTGAGCCCTATGCCGCTGGAGGTAGAGATGTCAGAGTTGGTTGATCTACAAGCTGGGAAACAGAGGTACACGATTTATAAAAGGATTCTAGAGTAAACCAAAGCGCTTGGAGCACATGAAAGACGACAGAAATAACTAAGCTGGGAGTTCGGTCATGAACTTCGATTTCGAAGGCTTCTCCGCCGGTCCCCATCTCGAAGGGTCGTATAATAGCTGGAGGAAGGTGTGGTTCAAACAAGGCCTCAGAAAATACATGGGCATGAGCAGCTTCAGAAAAAATAGCTATGGATGCTGGAATGGTCATCGTTTGCTCTTGAGAAGTAGGAATGAGAGTTTGGTGCTGACCCAAAGAACTTAGGCCGGCAGAAGCTTTTGCTACAGAATCGACAATCTCTCTCTCTCTCTTCTCGAAGCATTATCTTGCTAGCTGCTAGGAAGTCAATGTCCTTGGAATTCAGATAAGTGGCCATTGGCTCTTCTTCAAAGCGCATATCCTTGGCTTGCTCTAACCTAACTAGCACTTCCTCCCAAACCATGGCAAGGGTCCAAGGATAATTATTACCAAGCCATTTCAGGCTGCCCTTGTTCATAATGGTAGAGGTATAAAGGTGGAGCATGCTAGCATCCATTTTGCTTATCGCATCATCCTAATCTTTCTGAAGCTCCTACAACTCTGATCATGTGCATAGATGATCGATCTCCTCCACCATTTTGTCGGATGCAGCTTCTTCTTTTTCTATTGCCAATTTTGCATTCTCTTCGCGGAGTCGAATAAGGTCAACAGCATGTTCAACAATGACAACGGCGTGACCAGCAATAGTTTGGTCCTGGTATTTGATAGCCTTTTCTGCCTCAGAGACTTTATTTTTTAGTTTACCAAATTCCCGATGAGCGTCTTTGCGCTGATTATTAATTATGAGAACCGATCTAGCATAAACCCATTTTACTTCAGTCAGTAGATTATCACCGGTAGCTTTTCCCTTCAAGGCTGCAATCTCTCATCTTTTAGCTTGGCAATCTCGTCGTCGCGATCCTTGATCGCTTTAGTATGGTCTGCCCTTTCAGTTTCAAATAAAAGAATTTATTGCTAATTGATGCGGTTCACATCTGATAGGGCCTTCACAAGATGCTGCCAAACAAATCTGGTCTCTAATTCCACGCAGATTATCTCAAGATTGCGTAGGGAAGCAGCTCTGTTCGTCAGCTTGATGTTCTTGTCAAACTTAGCACCCCTCAAGAATAAATGCGGGTAGGCAGCTTATAACATAGGTTGACTCGGTGGAAGAACAAGCTTCTCTCTCCGACTAGAAGAAGTGGAGGCAACTATAGCAGTTACAGCCCGAGACGAAGGGACTTTCTACATTGCGACTATCTGAGCTTCGATGCAAGGGGAATTAATGGATAGCGAAGCCCCGAGGCATTCATGGGAATCTCTGTGGTACTTGTGTATATCACCGAGGCACAACTTTCATCATCTCTTCCTTTTCTCCCCCTTTCATGCTCTCTTTCCAAATGACGTTCCTCGTTGTATTTCCTTCTCTTTCTTTCCTTGTTGGTTTCATTGTGTTGGCGATGGGCCGGATTTCAAATTTGATACTTAGAGAGCCAGTGATTTGGCACAGTTGATGCTATAATCCACGTCCCATGGTACCTGAAACAGAGTAGAGAACGAAATTAATACTTAATTCCATGGACTAAACTCAATGCAGAATTGTGTGTCCGTGATCCTAAAAGTGAAGTATGCGGTGCTGATGACCTCCTATGTACTCTACCAACCATATCGGCGGGGTTTAAGGGTCGAAGTCTTTTCGGCGTCACTTACGAATGAACTGGATGAAATATCAAAGTGCGAGCCAATCTCACACATCATCTCACTAATAAAAAATACCCATGTTCATTTAAATGGATGGCGACATTTCCCATGAAATCGGAAGCGAATGCACTCCTAACGGGGGTCCTGGTAGCTTGACCTCCAACGGACTGTGAGTTTTTGATAGCTGACTGTTCTCGATGAGGAGAAATCGAACACCGGGGACTCGGTACCTCAGCGATCAACATATCTGAAAAAGGAATATTGGGAAGGCTGGGACTCATTCCTAGTCATTCACCAAATGATTCATATTCATCCTCCTTAATGGTGTGAAAATCACTGTCATCCGGCTCATTTGAGATCTCACCGGCCTCCAACATCATTGGCTATTTCTCATCTTTCCTTTTGGCTGGCACGTCTTCTGGAATTGTAAGCATTCTACTGCTACTACCCTCACGATCGAGGGCATCATCTCTCGTAGGGTCATCAACCCCTGTTTCAACAGCTTCTTCTTCATCATCTCCCATAGGCTCATCAGTCTCCATATCTGCAGCTTCTTGCTCGTGGTTATCACCTGACTCACATCCATCATCTGATCCACTTTCTTTATCTTCCCCTTGAGGACCCTTGTCAGAGCCACAAGTGGGTGCAGTGGAATGGGTACACGACCTAGAACTGCTCTGTGTTGAGGTTTCAGTGTTGGCTATTCTTCCCGGTGCAAGAAATCCAAATTCTTGCAAGTTCTCGTTCGTCAAAAGGAACTTGATGGAATGATGGCTCGCTTTAATAGATTTCAAATCTTTGAGCATTTTCTTGTGCTTCGATCTTTTGTCTCTCTTTGGAATACTATGGGAGATATACCTTAAGTTTGGAATGTAGGAATTTCAATATGAAGGGGGTGATAGAGAAGACTCACTTCCTCTTAACCAGAAGCGATTGAATCCTTCTAGACAGTGAACAAATAAATATTCGATTTTGAACATGGAACGCTTATTATGGAGGTTCCCGATGACCTTGCATCTAATCCAGGCCTCGATGATTACGAAGGATGGGAAATCTTTTCTCCTCTTGAATTTGAGCATATATGTGAGTCTTTGAAATGTGGAGGACGCTCAAATCTTTGCATAAACAAATGTACAACGAGCTTGGTAGGGCAAGCCCATTCGTGTGGACTTGAAATGGTGCAAGCCCAACTTCTCCCCGGAAACTCCTTAAGAAAAGGTTGAAAGGCGGGACGACACCGCTAAGACACATATACCGGCTGCAAGTAGCGAAAATAGGCGAGGGACGATGTGAGAGTTTGTTTCTTGTCGTTAGGAGAACATATTCTGCGGGAATTCCATGCTGCAATTAGATATTACTAAGCATCTTTTCGGTCATGATGGTGGGTGCCTAGGTGGGTTAGTTATGATCAACCTTGGAGGCAACAGGGGCAAAACATGATCCATTAGCACTATCTGGCTCTCAGACCCCAAGGTCGTGGGTTAGTTGGTTCCAACTGGAACGGAAGATGAGACTGGAGCGGTAGTAGATACACCTCCAGAAGGAGTAAATGGTCCTTCATCAGATTTGCAACAAGCCGATTGGCGAGTCATTCTAAACAGGAGAACTTGGCGTTCGACATGATCAGGTGAATTTAACTTAGAATAAAGCAAAAAACGCTTAGAATTCAACAGAAATTGACAAGTGTCGACCAATCGAATTCTGAGTATTGACCAAGGCAAATGTAGTGTGCTAGCTATATGGAATAAGTCCGGTGTCCTGAACACTATGGGTAAACCATCCAGTGTAGATAGTTTGCTCGCACTTGAAAACTAATCTGCATTGTCCTTTGAAATTATCTTTCTATACTTAGATATTATCAATCAACAATCGATAAAGGATCCGTTGTCCGAAGCGACGTGGAAAGTCCTTCTTTTCAAGATCACCAAAGTGTAGTGATAGGAATGCGGTGAAGCCATCCAACACATCTAGACTTAGAATTAGTTGTCATGTTAAGATTTTTTCAACAGTCGAGACTTGACCAATCTTATGGAAAAAAAATTAGAGCCGGAGGATCAAACATCTCCCTGAGAACATGTGTTCAATCGGGCAAAACCTTAGCATCACTTCTTGCTTGAACACACCAAATTCCAGTCACCTCCCACTAAAATTGAGACCAACTGGATCATGACCGTCTCCTCCACAATCATCACTTTGCAATTTTCCTACACTTACCTTGAGATCGAGTTGAGCAAGATCTCGGCCTAGGGTTTCAAATGAAATCCGGATCCAAAACTCCTTGGTGGAAAAACTAGGGTGTGAGACGATGTTGGTTGGGAACGAGTAGCGTGGCTGGGTGGCGGTAGTCAGTGGTTGCTTGAAGGTGGAACAATGGTGGTGATTGGAAGCAAAAAAATATTCAAGTTGGTGCTTTGGGAATTCGATGGTGAGTCTTAAGGTCTCGGCAACAATGATAAGGAAGTGGGAAGGGTATAACTATCAAGTGGTAGTAATAGGAAAAAGAAGTGAATTTTTCTTAAGTGCCTATCTCAATACCGACTTCAGATGTCGGTACCCACATCCCATCCTTCACTCGTGTTTGAGCAAACTTATCACGGGGAATCAACTCCATGAAGCTACACGCAAATTCTGATATCCAAATTATATAGCAAATATTGAGAACAGAAGTTCTGGTCCAATTTTAAGCAGAAAATGAACAGAAATCAATCGATTAAAGCCAAACAAAAGCAATGTCTCGAGATGGCACTTAAATAGTTAGTTAGAATTCACAAGATATTAATCCGGGACTTGTCTCATTCCAGAGCACACTTTGTTTTCAACGAAAGCGTACTCTGGGGACAAATGTTAACTGAGTTTTTAACCAAGCGGAAATTAACAGGAGTTAGAACGTTGGGACGAAGATGAAACGACTTGAAATCTTGGAAGCACACCTAGATAGGCTAGTAAAATAGCTCGGTAAAATTTCATCAAGAATGAAGCAAGCAAGAGAAGTCGGTATCGACTTCAAGTGGGTAGTGATGACTTCACGTACCGTCATATTTAATATCCAAACTTTCCAGAGGCTCTTCTTTACCTATTTCATGTGTGCCCAAGAGATATTAGAGGATTCTAAACAACCGATTACCAGAATTGAATAGCTAGCAGTTAGAATGGCAGAATAAACTAGGTAATGAAGGAACCATCATCAATATCAACTATCTATCCACAACAACATTGGACACCTAGAAATCAAGTAGCATGAAGGTTGCAAGAGAGCTTAACCTACCTGGGTTGAACCACAGATGCCGGCACTGACTTGAGCCAACTTCTGGTGTTAACCTAGATAGTTTCACGACTTCACACATCATTTCGGGCCTCTATCTGGACTCTGTTCCAACTCTCTGTTTAGCCCAATACGACTACTACTTCTATAAATACAAATCATAGAGAAACCAAGAAAGAATCTGGATTCTACTATCACTGTGCAAGAATTCTATCTCTTCTTCAACTCTTTCCTCTTCACAATAGTCACCAGGGCCGTTTGTTTAATGACGAGTTTTCTATCGGACTAAAAAATCGCCGATAAATTTCAAATTAAAATTTAACTGCAAGCACACGGCGTACAAAAGTTAGTACGTGGCAAGTACGGGACGATCCGCAGGGAATTTTTAAGATTTTAAAATTTTCTAATCAATCAAATTAAACCAAAAGTGGGGATTGTTTTGAAAACTAGAAAACTACATGTTGAGATTAAAACTATGTGATTAAAATTCAATTTAGAGGCAATTCCACTTTCTTATATTTTTCACATAAATCACATAAAATCAAATGATGATCTCTTTTTAATTTAAGTAGGATTAGTGATGTATTTATCATAAGCATGGCCTATTTGAGTTATTAATTAACACAAATCAACCATCAAACTATAATACAATTCTAGTCCTACTTTTTCAAATCTCATGAAACGTGGCATAGAAAATGAAACCAAAATCTAGTTTAAGCATGATCTATTTACTATTAATTAGTAACATAGATCATCAAATTTTGATTAAAACTTCACTTCATTGCCATGATCATATTTAGATGAAGAGGCAATTTGTGATTAATGAGATAAGCATAGCCTATTTGTTATGAACAAAGTAGGCTATAAAATTCAACATAAAACACAAACAAACATAAACATCTATTTTCTCATGAAGCACAAAAGGGATCATACATAGAAAATTTATGTTGAATCTACATGATAAAAGAAAGCTTCATTACCCCTAAATTGTAGGGATTTAGCCTCTCATTTGTGTTATCATTTCAACACATAGAGATTTCAACATTGAAAATAAAATAAAGTAGAGAATAAACAAAGAAAAAGAAGATTAACTACTAGAAGGAAATGAACTAAACTAGTGCATAAATGTAAATCTAAACTATGAACATGAAATGAAAGAGAGCATAAGAATAAAAATGAGCATAAAAGTAAGTAAAAGCATGTAGAAAAGAAAAGAGAAAGAGGCTAGGAAGCCATTTTTATTTCATGTAACATTGAGCTTACAATTTGCTTGCTTAATTTTCTAAGTAAAATAAAAGGTAAAAGATATTTACATGTACATAATAGGGCTATTTATACATGCATAAAACCCTAATTCAATTTTTAGGGTGCTTCCCAAAATGTCCTTTAGGAAGTGTGGCCATCAAGCAACCATTAGCCACTAATTAATCCATCATTAAATGTGCATGAAGCTTTAACCTCCACTTAGTTGTCCATTAGCTTCTAATTGTAGGTTTAGGTAAGTGGGTGGGGTCCTCCATGATCATGAGCTTGAATTATTTTCCTCTTCATTCCTTTATATTCATTTGTGCATGCATGTATCTTCATAAAAGCCTCTTCCATATGCATCCAAATTCCTATAAAAATCATTAAAAAAATGTCCAAGTAAAAATTCTCAAATTGACACATGCACAAAAATGACCATTTTGCCCCTGAATGAAGATGAATATACGATGATTTGACAATAATTTAATTTTGGTTTAAACATTTTAAAATGTCCAAATATGATATTTATTTAAATAAAAATAGATCAAATATGGATGTATATATATGCATGTTTACGTGCACATCAAATACCCCCACACTTAACTTTTTATTCATCCTCAAATAAAGGAAAACTAAGATAAATTCGTTTTCGTAGGGAGCACGATTGCATTAAGCGTATGCAACAAGCCGTTAAACCTCTAGGTGTTCCCAGTAGGACGAGTGTTGTCTCGTAAGGGTTTTCAGCGGATACTACCCACAAAATCCAAATGCAATATGAAAATATTTACACAATGCAAGATTTATTTATAAAGAGATGAATGCGGGTTTTTGAAAGTATTTACAAATGAAGGATTCATTTTCAAATTGACACTAATAAGTTAAATATAAGTTCTGGTCATTATCAAGAAATTTAAGTCCTTTTACTTGTCAAAATTTCCAACAAAAATTAAGTTATCATAACAAATAGACAATAGTTTAACTCGTTGTTTCAGTTGATAACAAAGTGTAACCATGAAATAGATCCTTAGTTGATTATCAAAGTTTATCAAAGTGGTATTTTCATTTCTTTTCAATAACAAGTCAAATCAAATAAGTTAAAATAGTGCTTGGTTTTCATGTGCTTACTCTCTCTTATTTGAAAATTTTATTGATATTAAAAATATTTACATATGCCTAACTTGGAAAACTGAGGCCAGATATATCATCCATGCACTACCTTGCAAACTTATGTGAGGGGAATATAGAGCGTGGCGAGTGAACACACAAGTGTGAACACTTATCGACTGTAGGCGTTATTAATGAAAGAATTTTTATGTAGATATAACTACTCAGATAAACCGAGGCTAGATATACCGATCGTGCACTACCTTTTGGGCTTATGTGAGAAGAGTATAGAGCATGGCGAGTGAACACACAAGTGTGAACACATGACTCTAGGTGTTTATTAAAAAAAAAATACATATATACAAGAAAAATATTTTTGTTTTTCTTTTGTTTGTTTTTTTTCTGTTTTTTTAAGAGAGAGTTTTGCAAAATCATCTTAGCACCATTTAACTTAGAAGACAAAAAAATGTTATATCCTTTACTTTAAATTCACCACTTTAAAAAAAACAAAGATTTTCAATTAGGATATACATCATAATTAAAACGTATGAACCGTCCTATATACAAGTTAAACAATAGTTATTTATAATCAAACTACATTTTTATTTTTGTTGAGACAAATAAAGTTTCAAAAATTTCAATTTAACAAACTAAAACCATATATTTATCATAGTGTTTCTTCAAAAGTAATTAAAAAGGAAAAAAAAATTTGGGATTTTTTTTTGAGTTTTATTTTGAATGAGAAGGCAAAAAATAAACCATGAAAAATAAAAAATGAAAATAAGACCCCCCCACACACTTGATTTTGACCGTGTCCCCACAGTCAACCCAAGTGAAAGGAGAAAAATAAAACAAAAATAAAAAGATGACCTATATTTACATGAAAATAAACGGTATTTACACGAGATCAGAAAGTATATCGTTAAAAAGTAAATGAAATGGTCTTCCAAAGGTCGATTCATTTGTCTCGTCAAGTATGTGAGACACGGTTTAAGCATAGAAAACCAAACATAAAAGATTTCAAAGTTGAATATTGATTTGGAAAAACGAATGTCGTTTTATTAAAAATCATACGAGTTGTTTTATTTTCGATGTTTTTCGGGGTCGATAAAACAATTAGTTGAAGTTCAAGTTTATTTTCACCAAATTGAAATTTAAGCTCTTCATTGAAAAATTCTTCAGAATTATTGATTTCAAAATCAAAATGGTGATTTAACTTTTCCTCATCAGAATTCGACAACTCGTTTTCAAAAAGTCCAAAGAAATTGTGTTCATTAAATTCGTCTTCCTTTGTTGGATTATCAACAACTTCATTGTATATCTCAAGTTCAAAATCCAAAGTTGTTGTATTCAAATTTTTGAAATCGAGAAAAGGAAGATCAAATTTTAAATTTGGTTCCACACCCTCAAAAGAATTGAAATCCAACTCAATTACCATTTTTTCAACAACTTCATTAAGATCATCATCATAATTTTCATTTTCAAAAGTTGTTGTTTGAAAATCGTTGATTTAGGTAAAAGGTGGATTATCGCTTGACTTGTCACACGTTGGGATTTGATTTTGTTTATCACCTTGTTTCATATATGTTTCGAACAACAAATTCGTATGTTCATCGTAATTTCCGTCCATTTGATCAACAAAATCCAATTTATAGTTATTAACATGAGGATTTTCACTTTGAGATTGTTGAGAACAAAGATTTTCAATCGTAACATGGTTAAGATTATTCCCATTGCCAAATTCGTTTGAAAAGTTGTTTCCATTTTCATTTTGAGTTTGAAATTCATTTGGAGTTCGAAATTGAATTGGCATGGGTTATAATCGAAATCGTTTGAATTTTGAATTGAATTCAAATTTTAAAATCCTTGACTCGAGTTATTACACAAATATGAATTACACAAATCATTTATACTTTGATTTTGTTATGTAGAGAATTCAAGTAAAGATGAAATGCTATTTTCAAGAGTCGAGGGTTGGTCATCGTTTTGAAAACTTTGTTGTTCAAAATTCAAATTGTTTATAGAATAGTTGTCGTTAAAATATCCATATGAATATGGAGTGAAATCATATGGATTATATTGATTTTCACAACTATTGTAAAATTCAAGTGAGTAGGAAAAGGAAACTCGGACATTTTCAAGAATTTTTTTTGTTTTTTTTAGAAAGGAAAAATATTTACAAATAGAATTTATTTTTTTTCAAAATGTTAAATAGATTTTTGTTTTGTATTTTGGTTTTTCAATTTTTTTTGTTTTTGAAAAGATTATATATATATATATATTTGGATTTTTTTGTTTTTCAAAATTTTTTTTGCTTTTTTTTGAAATTTCAAAGGAAAAGGATTTAAAAATTTGAAAGAAAAAGAAAAGGAATGTTTACAATTTTTTAGTTTTGGATTTTTGAAGTTTTTTTTAAAATATGCATGAACTAATGCAACTAAATGAATGCAAGGGTCTAATTACAAATTATTTATCCTAAGTTAACCCAAAATTGTATAATCACACTTATTGTCTTAAATCAACAAGATAGTTCTCAGCCAGGTAACAGATAGGATTTATCGATGCGTCACGAATCACTGTAGCAATGCAGCCGAAGGTTTAAGTACCTTCAGAGAAACGATTCAGTATAATATTTATGAATCACCGTAATATTTATAACTGATTATTGCTCTGCCGTAGCCTATACACCAAGAAATTAAATTGTTCAAAGAAGACAAATTGTCAATATACAATTAAGCGTTATCGATGTCTAACCGTTATTATTAATCAAAATCTAAGATGAAATGCAAAGCTGAAATTAAACGTGTATTAATAATGCAACTACGAATGGATTTTTTGTTTTTGAATTTTTTTTATAAAAAAATGCAAGCAAAGAACAATGCAAGACAAATAAAAACAATAGATATGGGTTAAAAATAGCAAAAATTTTATAAACAAGCAAGCAGTTATTTTTTTGGCAAGCTAAGTGAAGCAAGCAACTTTTCCTATCTGCTTTGGCAACCTGAAAATAAAAACAAGATATATATATACAGTTTTTTTTATATATATCAAAGATGAAACTAAAACAAACGAAACAAATTAAACAAAAACACTTGAAAACAACTTGTTTTTTTAAAAAAAGGAATATAACAAAAAGAAAACTTAAAACAAAGGAAAAAAATTAAAACTAAACAAATTCGAAAAACTAAGGAAAACCAAAACAAATGTTTTTTTTTCTTTTCTTTAGGATAACGCAAAACTAAACTAGTAGAAAGAAAACTTGGTTTTTTTTTCTTAGAGACAAACAAAGATGAAATGAAACTAAAAAAAAGATAAAAATGCACTCACCCGTGGAACCCAATACACTTCAAAAAACAAAATTAAACTCTCGTTCTCCTCAAACGAATCCACCTTAATACATGAAACAAAAAAAATGAAATTGCAAAATCAATTCTGCTTTGTTTCGGTGGTTCTCGGTGATTGCGAAGGTGGCGGATGAAGTTGCGGGTGGATGTGAATGGTGGAGGCGGAAGAGTTTGAGGTGAAGTTGTCACGGCGATTGGATTCGAAGTGTTGGAGGATGAGGCGAAGTGAATTGGGGGTTCGCGAATTGGATTTGTGATTGAGGGAGGCGGTGGTGTTAGGTGATTGGGTTCGGCGACTGTTGGTTCGACTTTGCTTGCCATGGTTCCGATTATGGATCACTACGCCATAGATGACATTCTGCAACATTTTTGCAAGGTGTTGCCAGCTAAAATGTTGCGATAGATATAAAATTTTGGTCCTACTGCAACATTGTATTTTTGGTGTTACCTTAGCCATAAAAATGTGTTGCTCTAGCTAAACAAGTGTAACACGATGCAACATTTTTATATAGTGTTGTTATAGATGTATTCAAATTAAAAAATTAATAAAATTAGCAATCTGTGTGAATATGATCCAACGATCTATATTTAATCTGATTGTTAAAATGGATCACCGCTACAATTTGCCCCAAATTTTCATTTTCCCGCCTGAACTCCAGTAGATCCCTTTCGGTTTTCATTTCTCAAATCAAAAAGAAAATAGAATACTTCAATGGAATTTCGAAAATCCTAAAATGATTACTCGCACTGTGTTCATCGATTTGAATCGCAAACATCACCGTTCAAATCATGGAATTTGTAGCCCTCTCCTCTTTCAACACCCTCTTCTTCCGCCGCCATATTCGCCGTCCTTCCAAACTTGTTAAAATGACAAAGCGCGAAAAGAACGTGTATTTCTAAAATCGAAATAAAAAACACTCAATCCAAACTTGTTCGAACCCAGACAAAATTCTCAATCAAAATAAAATTGTTTGATTCAGGCGACTTAGGTGATTTAAGGTTTAGGGTTCGAAGAATTTGAGGTTGCGGTTTAAGAGTTTCTGGAATTAGAGGGGGCACGGAGGTGGTTTTAGATTTGGAAATCGTGAATTGGGTCTGGTCGCGAATGCAATCGACGATTTGTGGCTTGATGATTTGTGGTTTAAATGAAGTCGCTAATGGAATCCGGTTCAGGTCATTTGGATTTTTTGTGTTTTTTTTTGTTTTTTTTTGAGTTGGTGGTTGGGATTGCTGAGAAGATGGTCGATGTAGACAGAGTGAAGGATGTTGTGGTGGTAGACTGTAAATGTAGGTGTCGTGAATGCTGTGAGGTGGTTTGAGGGTTTGGGTAGTTTCAGGTGGGATGAAGGAAGTGTTGAATGGTGATGTATGAAGGCAGTGCTGGTTTATTGTATGATATTCAACATGTCCGATCACACTGTCTTCTTATAGATTGTTGGTTTTGTCATTGGACTAATACCTCAAATCAGAAACACATTGATTGGTGAAGGTGCTCCTGTTCGTGTAATTCAAGACTTTGCTTCATTATTAAGGCATTTTCTACTGATCTAACCCAAAGTAAATGCTGATTATTATTCTAAAACTTAGTCGGTGTTGATTATTTTCCAAATTATTCAATGCAGTGATGGAGCAATTTCTGCTACCACTCTGATAATGGGAGGAAACCCTATCAAAGGTGAAGTTTTTATTAGTCAAGCAATGTTTCTTTTTTATAGAAAATGATGTGATAAAAATTATGTTTTTAATAAAATGATTTTCAGGTTTAAGGGGATCAAACCTTTGCTTATCGCTCTTATTTGTAGTTCTAGCTGTTCGTTATATTTTGCTGCCTTTATTCGGCATAGTTATAGTCAAGGGAGCAGTGCATATAGGACTTGTGCATGCTGATCCATTGTATCAGTTTATCCTACTGCTGCAGTACTGTTTACCACCTGTAATGAACATAAGTAATGCTTAAGATTTATACATATATTAGTCATATTTCCCGAGATATAACAGTGATTTATAATCAAATTTTTTGATAATGGCAGGTACCATTACACAGTTATTTGGAGCTGGAGAAAGTGAGTGCTCAGTTATATTACTATGGACGTATGCCTTGGCTTCTGTTTCGCTGACTTTGTGGTCTACCCTTTTCATGTGGCTTGTATCTTAAGTAGCTTATACCGGCCTCCTCGGTTTGTATTAAGTTATTGATATCTCATAGATTATTATTCTTTATTCCTTATAAGAACCACAAATACACAGGCTGAATCTATACTGCAATTTTGTGTTAGACCCATTGTCTGTTTAAATGTAATATATTAGTAAGGTATTGTGTAACAGATTGAAAGTTATTTTGGAAGTGTTGATATCATATAGACAATATGTAATCATTCAAGACACGGCTATTGTTGATGGTGAAATTTTTACGTAGGATATACCAGAAACTTCAACAAAGTAATGCCCCATCAGACCCCCGCCGGCGCTGCGCCCGGACCCGCTACTCGGCTCGCCTTCGGCTTGACACTCGGGTCGTCATATATTTGTCAGTGTCGGTGTCTGTATAAATTGAAACTACATATGTAATGAGTGATGTAGTGAGGAATATCTGTATATGTGAATATCGATGTTATATATCATTGAATTGTAAAATAGTGGAGTCAAGAATTTGTACTATTTCAAATGTTGAAATAAAATATTTATTTAAATAAATTACTGTTTAAATATCAAATTCTGTGCAATAGCATTTTATTAAATAAATATGGCCCCACAAATTCAGAAAGTTAATATCTATAGCAACATTTTGGAATGTTGCTACAGATACCTATGGGTGTTGCTATAGACACAAATAGGGTTCTATTGCAACAATATTACTTATGTTGCCTTAGATAGTAAAAATGTTGCCATTGAGGTCTAAGGCAACAGCAAAAATTGCATCACCCGAAAAGTGTTGCAATAGACCTATGGCAACATTTTTTGGGCCTGACCCAACATTTTTTTTGTGTTGCAGAAGGCCATTTATGGCGTAGTGGATTCAAACGAATTGGATACGTCGAGTCGATTGACAGGCGAGGCGGTGAGGTTTGTGGTTGCTGTAGCTTGGTATGTAGCTTGGTTGAACGGTAAGTGGATGTGGGTTGGCGGATGTCAAGGTAATTTTTTTTTGGTATGGGCAAAGAGTTGCTCTTGGTCTGGTGTATGTGGAAGAAGTGTTTCAGGTGGAAGTTGTTTGAGCCATGAATGTCCGGCACTGGTGAGCGATAGGAGGTGGTTGTATTGATGTTTTCAGGTAGTGGTGGAAGTGATTTGTTTGGTTGTTGCTCTTTGGTTGTTGTTGACAGTGGTATGAGTGATTGTTGCAAGCTTGTAGGTGCAGTATTGTACACTATGCCATAAATGGCCTTCTGCAACACAAAAAAAATGTTGGGTCAGGCCCAAAAAATGTTGCCATAGGTCTATGGAAACACTTTTCGGGTGATGCAATTTTTGTCGTTGCCTTCGACCTCAAAGGCAACATTTTGAATATCTAAGGCAACATAAGTAATATTGTTGCAATAGAACTCTATTTGTGTCTATAGCAACACCCATAGGTATCTGTAGCAACATTTCAAAATGTTGCTATAGATATTAGCTTTCTGAATTTGTGGGGCCCACAATGTAGAGCATATTTGATTTTTTAATAAAAATAAATATTTATTTAATAAAATGCTATTGCACAGAATTTGATATTTAAACAGTAATTTATTTAAATAAATATTTTATTTCAACATTTGAAATAGTACAAATTCCTGACTCCACTATTTTACAATTCAATGATATATAACACTGATATTCACATATACAGATATTCCTCACTACATCACTCAGTTCACTCATTACATATGTAGTTTCAATTTATACAGACACCGACACTGACAAATATATGACGAGCCGAGTGTCAAGCCGAAGGCGAGCCGAGTAGCGGGTCCGGGCGCAGCGCCGGCGGGGGTCTGACGGGCCATTACTTTGTTGAAGTTTCTGGTATATCCTACGTAAAACTTTCACCATCAACAATAGCTGTGTCTTGAATGATTACATATTGTCTGTATGATATCAACACTTCCAAAATAACTTTCAATCTGTTACACAATACCTTACTAATATATTACATTTAAACAGGCAATGGGTCTAACACAAAATTGCAGTATAGATTCAGCCTGTGTATTTGTGGTTCTTATAAGGAATAAAGAATAATAATCTATGAGATATCAATAACTTAATACAAACCGAGGAGGCCGGTATAAGCTACTTAAGATACAAGCCACATGAAAAGGGTAGACCACAAAGTCAGCGAAACAGAAGCCAAGGCATACGTCCATAGTAATATAACTGAGCACTCACTTTCTCCAGCTCCAAATAACTGTGTAATGGTACCTGCCGTTATCAAAAAAATTGATTATAAATCACTGTTATATCTCGGGAAATATGACTAATATATGTATAAATCTTAAGCATTACTTATGTTCATTGCAGGTGGTAAACAGTACTGCAGCAGTAGGATAAACTGATACAATGGATCAGCATGCACAAGTCCTATATGCACTGCTCCCTTGACTATAACTATGCCGAATAAAGGCAGCAAAATATAACGAACAGCTAGAACTCCAAATATGAGCGATAAGCAAAGGTTTGATCCCCTTAAACCTGAAAATCATATTATTAAAAACATAATTTTTATCACATCATTTTCTATAAAAAAGAAACATTGCTTGACTAATAAAAACTTCACCTTTGATAGGGTTTCCTCCCATTATCAGAGTGGTAGCAGGAATTGCTCCATCACTGCATTGAATAATTTGGAAAATAATCAACACCAGCTAAGTTTTAGAATAATAATCAGCATTTACTTTGGGTTAAATCAGTAGAAAATGCCTTAATAATGAAGCAGAGTCTTGAATTACACGAACAGGAGCACCTTCACCAATCAATGTGTTTCTGATTTGAGGTATTAGTCCAATGACAAAACCAACAATCTATAAGAAGACAGTGTGATAAGACATGTTGAATATCATACAATAAACCAGCACTGCCTTCATACATCACCATTCAACACTTCCTTCATCCCACCTGAAACTACCCAAACCCTCAAACCACCTCACAGCATTCACGACACCTACATTCACAGTCTACAACCACAACAGCCTTCACTCTGTCTACATCGACCATCTTCTCAGCAATCCCGACCACCAATTCAAAAAAAACAAAAAAAAAACACAAAAAATCCAAACGACCTGAACCGGATTCCATTAGCGACTTCATTCAAACTACAAATCATCAAGCCACAAATCGCCGATTGCATTCGCGACCAGAGCCAATTCACGATCTCCAAATCTAAAACCACCTCCGTGCCCCCTCTAATTCCAAAAACTCTTAAACCGCAACCTCAAATTCTTCGAACCCTAAACCTTAAATCACCTAAGTCGCCTGAATCAAACAATTTTATTTTGATTTAGAATTTTGTCTGGGTTCGAACAAGTTTGGATTGAGTGTTTTTTATTTCGATTTTAGAAATACACGTTCTTTTCACGCTTTGTCATTTTAACAAGTTTGGAAGGACGGCGAATCTGGCGGTGGAAGAAGAGGGTGTTGAAAGAGGAGAGGGCTACAGATTCCATGATTTGAACGGTGATGTTTGCGATTCAAATCGATGAACACAGTGCGAGTAATCATTTTAGGATTTTCGAAATTCCATTGAAGTATTCTATTTTCTTTTTGATTTGAGAAATGAAAACCGAAAGGGATCTACTGGAGTTCAGGCGGGAAAACGAAAATTTGGGGCAAATTGTAGCGGTGATCCATTTTAACAATCAGATTAAATATAGATCGTTGGATCGTATTCACACGGATTGCTAATTTTATTAATTTTTTAATTTGAATACATCTATAGCAACACTATATAAAAATGTTGCATCGTGTTACACTTGTTTAGCTAGAGCAACACATTTTTATGGCTAAGGTAACACTAAAAATACAACGTTGCAGTAGGACCAAAATTTTATATCTATCGCAACATTTTAGCTGGCAACACCTTGCAAAAATGTTGCAGAAGGTCATCTATGGCGTAGTGGTATGTGGAAGCAATGTGGTCGATGGGTGTAGGCACTGGGTTGGTTTGTTTGAGAAGAGAAGGATGAGGCAGATGTAAGAATGGCTTTTGAAAATGAAAGGCAGATGTAAGAATGGTATGTAGTGGTTTGTTTGTTGAAGTTGTAGCTTGTAAAGTAGTGCACACAGTGACAGTGTATATGTGCTGTGGGGAGTCTAAAGTGGTATTTTGTGTGCAGGTAACTAAAGTGGTAGGGGTTATGTGGTGACAGCAGTTTGGGGTTGTTTGTAGGAGTAGTAATGTGCAGACTTGTATAGCTGTTGTATTGTGACGCAGGGTGATGAAGAATGTGAATGTGGTCAGTGTTATGGTGATCTGGTGGTGGGTAATTGCAGTTGTGAAATGAAATGGTGGTGTTGCGGCAAAGTGAACAGCAGTGAATATGGTTATGCTGTGAACTGGTGAGTGTTTGGCAGTTGATTACTGGAGAGTTATGTTTTGGTGATCTATTTGATGTGGAGTGAATGGTTTGTGTTGTAGTGGTACAGGGAGAGGAAGACAGTGTGTCAGGTGATTATAGGACAGAGTTGCAGGGAGGAAGTATACTGAACAGTGTGTAAAAATGATGGCTATGAGTTGATCAGTGGGTGTTGTGAGATTTGGTGATGATGTGTGTTTGAAGTGAGATGTATAGGTGAAGGTATGTTATGTGAAGGTATGGTCAGTTTGTATGCATAACAATAGTGATTACAGCGGAGATTGACAAAGCTGTTGCAATGATGAAGGGTGTATGTGAAGTGAAGTTGTTGGGGTAGATATTATGGTGTGTATGTGATGCAGTGATATGGAAAGGAGGAGTGGACAGTTTCACGGGTGTGGTTGGAGGATTTGCAAAGGGTATGTTCTGTCAGTGTAAGGGGATGAAGACAGTGGAGAGGTCAGCACTCTATGTTGTATGGAAACAGAGATGTTAAAAATTGAAGTGCACATAGTGACTGTTTTAGTGAATGAATACGGTATGGAAACTAGAATGTAAAAAAAGAAAAAATATGTACAAATTGAAGTATGCAATGCAAATTGTTTTGATGAAATGGAAACTGCAATGTGAAAAACTTTCTTTTTTTCTTTTTTTTTTTTTCTTTTTTGAAATGGAAATGAAATGTAATGAGTTAACAATGGTCAATAGTTAAAATGTTTGTGCTTTTTTTTATAAACATTCAAGTGCACAACAAATAAAAAGAAAACAAGCACATAAACAAATGCACACAAAAACAAGCAACAAACACAATTTTTTTTTAAATAACAGCACACAAAACACACACAATAAAAATCAAACAAAAATAATTCGAATAGAAAATCAAAATCAAAGCAATTCCCCAGCAACGGCGCCAAAAACTTGTTTAACGACAATTTTTCTATTGGATTAGAAAATTGCCGATAAATTTCAAATTAAAATTTAACCGCAAGCGCACGACGTACAAAAGTTAGTACTTGGTGAGTACGGGTCGATCCGCAGAGAATTTTTAAGATTTTAAAATTTTCTAATCAATCAAATCAAACCAAAAGTGGAGATTGTTTTGAAAACTAGAAAACTAATCAAATGTTGAGATTAAAAACTATGTGATTAAAATTCAATTTAGAGGCAATTCCACTTTCTTATATTTTTCACATAAATCAACATAAAATCAAATGATGATCTCTTTTTAATCTAAGTAGGATTAGTGATGTATTTATCATAAGCATGACCTATTTGAGTTATTAATTAATAAAAATCAACCATCAAACTATAATACAACTCTAGTCCTACTTTTTCAAATCTCATGAAACATGGCATAGAAAATGAAACCAAAATCTAGTTTAAGCATTATCTATTTACTATTAATTAGTAACATAGATCATCAAATTTTGATTAAAACTTGTCTTCATTGCCATGATCATATTTAGATGAAGAGGCAATTTGTGATTAATGAGATAAGCATAGATTATTTGTTATGAACAAAGTAGGCTATCAAATTCAACATAAAACACAAACAAACATAAACATCTATTTTCTCATGAAGCACAAAAGGGATCATATATAGAAAATTTATGTTGAATCTACATGATAAAAGAAAGCTTCATTACTCCTAAATTGTAGGGATTTAGCCTCTCATTTATGTTATCATTTCAACACATAGAGACTTCAACATTGAAAATAAAATAAAGTAGAGAATAAACAAAGAAAAAGAAGATTAACTACTAGAAGGAAATGAACTAAACTAGTGCATAAATGTAAATCTAAACTATGAACATGAAATGAAAGAGAGCATAAGAATAAAAATGAGCATAAAAGTAAGTAAAAGCATGTAGAAAAGAAAAGAGAAAGAGGCTAGGAAGCCATTTTTATTTCATGTAACATTGAGCTTACAATTTGCTTGTTTAATTTTCTAAGTAAAATAAAAGGTAAAAGATATTTACATGTATATAATAGGGCTATTTATACATGCATAAAACCCTAATTCAATTTTTAGGGTGCTTCCCAAAATGCCCTTTAGGAAGTATGGCCATCAAGTAACCATTAGCCACTAATTAATCCATCATTAAATGTGCATGAAACTTTAACCTTCACTTAGTTGTCCATTAGCTTCTAATTGTAGGTTTAGGTAAGTGGGTGTGGTCCTCCATGATCATGAGCTTGAATTATTTTCCTCTTCATTCCTTTATATTCATTTGTGCATGCATGTATCTTCATAAAAGCCTCTTTCATATGCTATTAAATTCCTATAAAAATCAATAAAAAAATGTCCAAGTAAAAATTCTCAAATTGACACATGCACAAAAATGACCATTTTGTCCGTGAATGAAGATGAATACACGATGATTTGACAATAATTGAATTTTGGTTTAAACATGTTAAAATGTCCAAATATTACATTTATTTAAATAAAAATAGATCAAATATGGATGTATATATATATATGCACATTTACGTGCGCATCACCGTTCCTTTAGGCAATTCTAAGACTTAGAACTTCGTCTAACCCCTATACTTATGATCTATTCTTTCTCAAACACCTTGTAATCTCATACAAGAAAGACCAAATCGATAATCAAAGTTATAAAGCGGACGTTGGCTTCCGAACCACTATAAAATCTCTATGTCTCATTTATTTATTTTTTTGCTAATTTTCTATTATCTTTGCTCTAGTTCAAGCAGGGTTGGTGCTTTCATAACATACTCAATGGTGTTGATCCATCTTTTGGGTTAATTCTCTCACAAGGGCTATAAACTTTTGTAATGAAAATCTTACTACTGTCAATGATATCTTCTAAAGCTACATGCAACAAGTTAGTGAATATAGATTCTTGAACAAATTTTCATATGTCTCCCTTCAATCCTACAAATAAACCTCCACTGCTACCAATAGAGTCCACTGCACACCACTCGCCAATCATGTTTCCTCTCATAAAATAACTTGAGTTAGCAATTTTAGTTTCTTGAAATAAAATGACATCAACATATAAAGAACATATCATATTTTTAATTCTAGAACATTTCGATGGTGTTCCAAGCCCTCTTACATTCCAAGAAACTATCTTCATGTGATATTAAAAGCCCTCATGACTTCTAAAGTTTGATTATTTTCTACATCATTTTCACCATACTTGTAGAAACCACCCCTATACTTATGACTTCTAAAGGGATGGTTAGTAAACTTACTTGTACAAGCCACCTTCATCAAAGAATTTACACCAGTTCTGCTAGCTATTTTTAGAGTATTTTCCTTCTTGTCTAGCAGTGTAGCACTTCTCCTTAGTATATTCATCTCCTCATCTAGCTCTTGTCCAGTTGAATTATTAACAGTGTGATCACTTAATTCCACCACGGGAGTTGGTTCTTTTTCAAATTATATAATTTGCAAACCGTCGTCATTATTCTGGATGGTCAAATTGACGTCTCCAATTCTGACTCTATACTCCCACACTGGCTCAAGAGTGTTCATGATTTCATTAACTTCTTCAAAATTGCAAGCTTAAATAACTAGAGCATTAGCATCATATGAGTTAGTGGTAGCATCTTCAATAATAACTCGATCAAGTATGTTAAAAGGGTTGACAACATGTACATTATTTTTATTATCATTAGATCTTGAAGCATCTTTCCTATCAGAGATATGAGTAACAGTCTGTTTATTACTAACAACATTCAAATTGATTAGATCATTATTATTTATTATAGGAGATTTCTTTATTCAGAATTTATTGGTATCAAGCCCAAATTTCATCATGCTCCAAGAGTTAACATCTAAATCATTTAATATTTAAGTAAACAGTAAATTAGCAATATAAGTAGCATCTCCACTAAAAATATCTATCTTACTAGAAGCAGCAATTTTTTCATCCCTTTCAGTTTCCACAATAAGATAAGAATAATCAGAAAATTTTACCATTAGCCAAGCAAAGCCGATGAGGCATTTGAATTAGGCAATCCTCCTTGATGGGGCAACAAGAGGACGAAGAAGAACATTAATTGTTTGTTTAAGCTTTAAACAAATTACTATTATACATACATTCAATAAGATGGTTTGAATGAGTGGTTATATGGTTGTAATTGCAGTAGGATGACACGGGTTCAACTCCTACTAATATCTGTTAAATTTTGATACAAAATCACAAATAGAGGGAAATAAATATGCAAAAGAAAGAAAGAGAAGATTTTGTTTCCCCTAATTAATAGGCATATTTGAATATGCTTATTTCTCTCTCTAATTGGCTAATCAAATTATTTTTTGCCATCTAATGTTAACTTGGGCATTAAGTAATTGATTATATAAATAAAGACTAGAAGAGAGGGTAAAAGTATGGTGGAAAATCTATTTGCTAATTTTCTCTTCTTCATTTTTGTTCTACTTCTCCAACAATTTTAGCCATATAGATATTTGCTCCCTTTCTCAATTTGGTTATTGATTTAATGGTATTTTGTTTATTTTAGCTTTGTTCTATTAATTGTAAACAAAATTTTTGGTGAATCAATAAAGTGGGTGGTTGGGTGGAATATCCCGTGTTATTGTGTTTTGATTTCAATTCCGTCTTGTTTTCAATCCAAGTTATCTCTTTGTGATTTGGGTGACAAAGATCCGTTGATATAAGTTTTCGCAAAGCGCTACCATTTTTTGCACAACAGTTTGGTATCAGAGTACAGATCATCGCAAAGCTTAGAGTAATTTCGGATTGAAAAATTATTGATGTCGGATATGATTTCATTTTCGAAGATGGCTATTTTGGATGGGAAAAATTGGGGTATTTGGAAGCCTAAGATGGAGGATGTTCTGTACCTCAATGATCTTCACGATCCGATTGACGGAGATGGAAAGAAGCCCTCTGATGTAGATGAGGGAAAATGGAAGAAGATGGATAAGAAGGCGATTGCTTTGATTCGCCAGTATCTTGATGATTCAGTTTTTCACCATGTGGCTAGTTGTGAATCCGTGAAGGCTTTGTGGGACAAGTTGGTATCTTTGTATGAGTCAAAGAGTGCTACTAGTAAGGCTTTTCTGGTTCGAAAGTTGGTACAACTGAGATTAGATGAAGAGAAGTCTGTTGCAGAGCATTTGAATGAATTTCAGGATGTAATAAATCAATTGGCAAATATGAAGGTCAATTTTGATGATGAGTTACAAGCTCTTTTATTGATGAGTTCGCTTTCATAAAGTTGGGAAACTTTGGTTGTTTCATTGAGTAATTCCAATGCTAATGGAACTATCTCTTTGGAAACTGTTCGAAGCAGTCTTTTGAATGAGGAGCTTAGAAGAAAAGGGTCAGATATGAAATTAATTCAAAGTGAGGCTATGGTGGCAAGGGACTCGAAGAAAGATACAATTTGGAAGAAGAAGGATGCTAATGGTAAAGGTGTTATCACTTGTCATTATTGTAATAAAAAAGGTCACATACGTAGCAAGTGTTATGCTTATAAAAGAGATCAGAAAAAGGCTGCGCATGGTGATACTAGTAGTGATGCACATGCAGGTTTTGTTGAAGGTACCGATAGTGATTCTTCTTATGATGTCCTCTTTAGTGAAAATAAGCCCTTGGAAGATGGATTCGGGAGCCAGTTTTCACATTTGTAGAGATGTGAATTGTTTTTCTTCTTATGAGAAGAGTGTCGGCATGATTAGGACAGCCAATGGAGAAGAGCTACCAATTTATGGTATTGGATCTATCCGGTTTCGTATGCATGACGGTGTGGTTAGAGAAGTCTCTGGAGTCAGACATGTACCCACTTCTTCGCATAATCTTATTTCTCTCGGTCAGTTGGATCGCCGTGGTTGCACTTATGAGACTCAAGGTGGAGTTTTGAGAGTGAAGAAAGGTGGTCGTGTAAGGATGCGAGGAGTATTGGAAGAAGGAAACCTTTATAGCTTGGTTGGTTCTGTAGTCGACAATGGAAAGCGAGTGACCGTTGAAGGACCTAGTCCACAGCAAGGTGGAGAGGTTAGTGTGGTCACTGCTTATGATTCTAGCATTGAGGATCATATTTTAGACAGGGGTCTTCATGTTGATGATGCTCGAGGGATCGATAGTGATCAGGTAATGAGCTCAGATTGAGTGATAGACGGGTGTCGAATTGAAAAATCCACAAAGACAAGCCGGAGATCTTGGTGGTATTACAAACGTTTTTGAGACCGGATTTGTGTGGTGCACCTCATGTGGGAGATGCATCACTTGTAGACGGTGGTTGAGGTTTGTAATTTAGTGTGGTTGAGATATGGGGATTTGTGATAAATCTAGATATGGCATGCTTGATATATTGGAGATATGTGATTTTGCATCAAGGTGGAGTGTTAAATTTTGATACAAAATCACAAATAGAGGGAAATAAATATGCAAAAGAAAGAGAGAGAATATTTTGTTTCCCCTAATTAATAGGCATATTTGAATATGCTTATTTCTCTCTCTAATTGGCTAATCAAATTATTTTTTGCCATCTAATGTTAACTTGAGCATTAAGTAATTGATTATATAAATAAAGACTAGAAGAGAGGGTAAAAGTATGATGGAAAATCTATTTGCTAATTTTCTCTTCTTCATTTTTGTTCTACTTCTCCAACAATTTTAGCCATATAGATATTTGCTCCCTTTCTCAATTTGGTTATTGATTTAATGGTATTTTGTTTATTTTAGCTTTGTTCTATTAATTGTAAACAAAAAATTTGGTGAATCAATAAAGTGGGTGGTTGGGTGGAATATCCCGTGTTATTGTGTTTTGATTTCAATTTCGTCTTGTTTTCAATCCAAGTTATCTCTTTGTGATTTTGGTGACAAAGATCCGTTGATATAAGCTTCCGTAAAGCGCTACCATTTTTTGCACAACAATATCCAAACTATTATTATTTCTGCTCACTTTTTGCATTTACTTTTTTGGCTTTTAATTGGCCTAAGGCAACCCAACTCATTGGGCCGGTCCTACCATTACCCATGTTTGTGTTAACTAGATGTCCAACACCCTCTAGTACCCTAGCTAGCAAATCAAGCTCCCAACACACATTAGGTAGATTATTCAGTCTAAACCAAGTTCTTATACGTAAGTTTCTATTAATTTTCCTTCATTTATGCTCCAAAATCTTAGTTTAACAGTCTTATTAAAAAGTTTAATACTTCTCATGGCTGTAGCAATAGCTAGACGAAAACTTTGGAAAAATACATTGAATGCCTGTTTATATTTCCTAACTTTCTAGTTATGATCCTCAAAATGGAAATTAAAAGTTTAGTAAATGTAGCAGAACTATCAAGAGAAATGCATAGAGCCTTAGAATTATCGATCTTATTACCCTGATTGGCATGCAGTCCTTCCCTCTTGTTTCTGTCGGAATCTCCATTTGCATCATCAACCAAGGTTGTTTCTGCCACTTCCTTACCATTCTGCCTTTGATCCATACTTTCAAATCTGATCTATGCCCAGATTTGTTGCAAGCACAATAAGTCGTTCCTCCACTGCTTTATAAAGTGATTAGGCATTCCGCAATTGAAACAAAGTTTTTTGGACTTCAATCGTTCAACCTTTTGAAATATAGAGTGATTTATGTAGTTTTTGAGGTGGGGAAGCTTTTATTATTATTTACTGTCTGACAAACAACGAACGTGTGCGGAATAGTGTTAATTTTGTCTTCATTCGTTTTTATTCACCCGTAGTCAATTGATTTGGTGGGCCAGCTGTGGGGAAAGGTGGGAATCCACTTAGATTCAAGTTTGAATTAAATTGTAGCCGGAAATTTGTATGAGCTCGAGCAAAATTAGGGTAAGATTGAGGGAAGAAAGAGGAGGAGAAGGATGAGGGGTACGCCATTTTCGTTTCCCGCTAGCGGACCTAGGACCTAGAGCAAAGGATTAGACAATACATCATACATGACTTAGAAAATGTAAGTGGTAAATTTAAGAAAATAACGATAGATGGTACATAACCCAAAAAATATTGATTATTTTATTGAACAAAAAGTAAAATACATACCTCGCTCAAGTCATGGAGAACAAAAGAACGAGGAGAGGGGAATCAGATTTGTTATTTCAGATAAATCTGATGAAATAACAATGCAAATCGAGGAAAAATTGAGTGAATCAGTGGGCCCTTGAAATAAAGTATGTGGCCTTATAGCAGTTTGACTCATTTGAAATGTGAGCACTGCCTAAGGCCCAACCCATGTTAAAAGAGGTAACGTGGTTGCTCTCCTCCCTTCGCCAATCTTCTCCCTCGTTCTCATGCTCGTAGTTCCTGAAACACTGAAGCAACCTCTCGACCTTCCTTATTTGTTCGTAATTTATAACTTGTTTAAAGAGAGTAATATTTATCGTTTTTAAACGATGCTCAAAACCCTAGAAAAATGCTATAAAACGAGAACACCAATTAACCCATCCAAAGTCAGATTTATATTGTCCTCTTTCTCGTCATCTCGGACTCCTCCTGAAGAAGAGATCACCGCCGTCAATTTTGCTGATATTCACAAAACATACGACTCGGGTTCAGAATCCAGTGCCGATGACTCCACCGACGAATGCGAACTCAAGGTATTCGATTCATTTAGCCACAATTCAAAATTTGAGCCTAAAGATGAAATTTTCGTTAAGCGTGACACTGATTCAGATCAAACCGATGAAAAGGATGAAATCATGCGGCAGGTCCATCACCCTTTAGTTAAAGAAACTTGTAGACTGATCAATTTGAGACACATATGGGATCCTAAGCTCGAAGGCGAGCTAAGGCGTTTATTAAGAAGCTTAAATTACAAACAAGTAATTGCAGTTTTGAAATGTTTGGACGACGAAAGACTTGCAGTAGATTTTTTCTTTTGGGCTGATAGGCAATGGCGGTACCGCCATGCCCCTGAAGTTTATGGTGCATTTATCGAGATTTTGAGCAAAACATCACTTTGGGATGCTGCTAGGAGGACCATGAGATTGATGATAAGGAGGAGGATTAGTAGAGAGGCAAAGCTGTTTGGGTATTTAATGGTGTCGTACAGTAGGGCAGGTAAGCTTAGAAGTGCAATGCGTGTTTTAAACTTAATGCAAAGAGATGGATGTAACCCGAATTTGAGTGTTTGCAACACTGCAATTCATGTACTTGTAATGGCGGGTAAATTGGAGAAAGCATTGATGTATTCGCAGAGAATGCAAAGTGTTGGGATTGCTCCCGATGTGATTACTTATAATTGTTTGATCAAGGGCTATTGTGATGCAAGTAGAGTTGATGATGCATTGAATATGCTAAAAGAGATGAGTGATAAGGGATGTGGCCCGGATAAAGTTAGTTACTATACAATATTCGGTTTTTTATGCAAGGAGAAGAGGGTTAAAGAGGTGAGAGATTTGTTAGATAGAATGGAAAAGGAAGATAGTTTGATTCGTGATCAAGTGACTTATAACAACTTGATACACGTATTGTCGAAGCATGGTCATGCAGAAGAGGCTGTTGAGTTTCTAAACAAAGCGGAAGAGGAAGGGTTTAGGGTGGATAAAGTTGGGTATAGTGCGATTGTGCATTCCTTTTGTCAAAATGGAAAAATGGACGAGGCAAAAGAGATTGTAAGTAGGATGTTCTTGAAGGGTTGTGAACCTGACGTGGTGACTTATAGTGCCGTAGTGAACGGTTATTGTAGAATAGGTAGGATAGATCAAGCAAGAAAAATGATGAACCTAATGTATAAGAATAGATGCAAGCCAAATTCGGTTACATACACCGCATTGTTGAATGGCTTGTGTAAAATCGGTAAGTCATTAGAGGCAAGAGATATGCTAAACAAGAGCGAGGAGGAGTGGTGGACTCCAAATGCTATTACGTATAGTGTAGTAATGCATGGACTTAGAAGAGAAGGGAAGTTAGATGAGGCTTGTGATTTGGTTAAGCAAATGTTAAAGAATGGATTTCATCCTACTACAGCCGAGATCAACTTACTTATGCAAGATCTTTGTAAGGAGAATAAGGTGAAGGAGGCAAAATTGTTCATGGAGGAATGCCAAAGAAAAGGTTGTAAGGTAAATGTGATAAACTTCACCACAATAATTCACGGGTTTTGCAAAAACGATGATTTGGAATCTGCTCTATCTTTGCTCGACGACATGTATTTGACTAATAGGCATCCGGATGTTGTAACTTACACGGTTATGATCAATGCTTATGGAAAGATAGGTAAATTCAAAGAAGTTTATGGACTTGTAACTAAGTTGCTTCATAGAGGTTTGCTTCCTACTCCGGTTACTTATAGGAACATCGTGCATTGGTACTGCTACCATGGTAAACTCGAGGAGTTACTTAAGCTGCTAGAGAAAATGTTAAAGAAGAAAGATTTCAGAAATGCTTATAATCATGTTGTATATAAACTTTGTCAACTCGATAAACTCGACGAGGCATATGGAATTTTAGGTATGGTTTTAAGGACCGGGTCTACAACTGATGTGCAGGCATGTCAGTTATTGATGGAGAGTTATATAAGAAAGGGTGCTCCTTTGCAATCATATAAGATTGCATGTAGAATGTTTCAAAGAAACTTGATACCCGACGTGTCATTGTGTAAGAAAGTGAGTGAGAAGTTAAAGGTGGTGGGTCTTGCTAATGAAGCGGATAGGTTAATGTTGAAATTTTCCGAGAGAGGTCATGAGGTAGCTCGGAAATTGAAGTGTTGATCTGCAGACTGAGGTACTAAGTGTAAACAGTTACATTTCTTGTTATTTTATTTTGTTGTTACTAACTTTTCTTGTTGTTTTATTGTCAGGTGATGACATTTGACAACATTAGCATGGAGCATTGGAGGAAGCAATGAACTATGGTCATTCATGTCTAAATATATACATATTATGAGGTACAAACTTTTGTATATATGCGAAGGACACGGCCATTGGAAGTCGAATTTGTGTTTGAGATTGAGGAACATTTCGACTATACTAGTCTCTACAGCTAGGGCGGATCTAATACAAAGTGATTCAACTGTGAATGATGATTGTTGGAAATTTTGGCACTGGTTCAATTTTTGCAAGTTAAAAATGTGTAATACTGTTATATTTTCCAAAATAGCTTAACTGCTTGATTTTGCTGTAACTGATTGTTAAAGTTGAAATATAACAGATCTTCGACTCTGTGCAGAAAATACATCTTTGCTTTGCGTTTTGGTATTCATGCAATATTTAGTTTGTGCTACATTATGCAGTGTAAACCTTGATAATACAGTATTTAATGAGATTCATTTGAACAACACACACAAATTACACATGTTATACACTACTGAAACTGATAAACAAAGAAATGATCGTAACTAAAATCAAAATAGTTCTCATGTATCTCTCAACATGACAGTTGACAAACAATCAAATGTACTACTAATACAACAACAGAAGTTGCTTGGTTCAGTTATGATAAAGAGAAATCGAACAGTTACAACACCTGCAACAGGGGCAAAAAAAAAAAGATTCGTTAAAAGGCGTTTCTTGAAACAGTCCTCTGATTCCATCCTCGTTCTTTATCCATTCTCGACTTCTGCACCTTATCTTCTCTCTTAGTCATCTTCTTAAGTGTCCTTGCACTGCCACCAATGGAAACTCTCACGTTCTCAAGTCGAGCAGCTGTTCTTCTCTTCACTGTCTGCGGCAACGGTGTTCTAACTGCTGTTTTTTTGCCTGCACTTCTTTTTGCACTGCTATTCAAATTTTCAATGGTCTCTTCCATAATAATGTTCATGTTTTCAGGCTTTACAATTTCAGTTTCCTTGATGATTCCAATAGCTGGCATTGGGATAAGCGAACACCTACGTGAAGCAGAAGTGTCTAGAAGGATTTTGTTCGAGTGTGAAAATGGCGCAAGCGAGTATCTACGTGTTGAGGCAGGATCTTCTAGAAAGTCTGGATTGTTGTTTTCTTTGTCCTTGATGGTATTTGGGAAATTCTTGAGTAAACTGTTACTGTTTTTGGTGATCAAACTGTTGTTTTCGGTTAGGGATAGCACTGTGTTAGTGATTTCTTTTGCTATGGTAGATGGTTTCGATATTGAAGTAGGAAGTGGTGTTTCTTGTTGCATGACTTTCTGCTTTTCTTCCTGTTGCTGTTCGGCCACTTTTGTGCCGATGTGCTGCCTTACCAGCTTTCTTTCGATTCGCAGCTGAGATTCCAACTCCTTTATCTGTAGACGTTATGCATACTTCATTATAGCTATAAACTAAGTCAAAGCGCAACATTTGCAGTTTAGACTACAAATATTTGCGTCTTTTACAAAAAAGTCGTAAATTTGCACAAAGAAAAAAAAAATCCTTGTATTAACTGCCAACCAAGTGCAGATTTAACTTTCGAGGAAAAAACGATAAAAAATGAAGATGTTGAAAATAATAAATGTGTTTTTGAAAAGGGGCGTTCGTGTATTAATTTTCAAAATAAGGGTGTCTCTATTTTCGACTATTCTAAATTAGAATCTAAAGTCTTACAAAATACAACATGACTGCACTAGTTCAAACATAAGACAGTACATTAGACACAATGAGGTACAGATACATCATAAGTTGAAGGATATCACCCTTGGATAGATGATATCAAAACATTGAAATTATCAACTAGTTAGTATAGTATCAGTATGTCCATACCTTCTCTTGAAGATTCTTGTTACTCAGATCTTTTGCCTTATTTTTATCTTCAAGAGACCGAACAGTTTCTTCTAACTTTTTAATTTGACATTCTTTGTTCTTGTTATCTTGCCTAATCTTCTCAACCTGAAATATTCGAAGCATACGGGATAGTCATACTGTATAAGAAGCGGTTCTATAATTAAAATTTCCAAGTATATCTACGTACTAGTTGTTTATATCCATCAACTTGCTTTTTTGCAGGACCAAGTTCAATTCCTCTCACCCTGCTTGCAAAATTCAAAGAACATAATGTCTCACCCACGTCATTTTCATTTGGACTTATCTGCACAAACATTAATGTCTTTGAATCTCCACCTGTAATAACTTAACATGTAAGTCCATGCATTTATTTTTCAAAAGGACAAATTTTAGACATATGCCCCTTTAGAAATTTTTATAAAAAATAAGTTTAGTTGAAAACTTATTATAAAAATCGACCTCATTTTCACAAGGTCAACCTTTTATACAGGTGCACTTTAAAAGTGTGCATGTACAATTTTATTTTGAAAAATATATGCACATGCACACTTTAAAGTGGATATATACTAATTCTGATTTGGTACAAACCAGACCTATTTTTATAATAAATTTTATACGGAGCAGTAAGATTTTTGATGAGCATTTAGCTGAAATTTGTCCATTCAAAACTAAATTTTGGAAACAACTATACCTAGAGAATCTTGAAGCAAATGGGTGAGTTTTGAATTTCTGCACAATTCCAAAACAACCTGGTAAGAATTTCAAGCAAATACTGTGCACAAGGTTACAATAAAACAGCCCAAACTGAACTATCTCTCTAGGGTTAACTTGCAATATTTTGACAGTTCGGGATTTGACATGGTAATTTTCGATATTCAGATTCAAGTAATACTCTGAAGCTGTGTGTTATCTTAAATCCTAGCAATGAAATATATGTTGAATATGATTATCAACCTATATGGAATATGTTGGCTTTTAGTGGCAAGAGCAGAAATAACATCACCAAGTGCTGCAAGAGATTTATTGATGCTTTGTGCCTCCTTTAACCTATCTCCTTGAGCATCGGTTTTTGCAACTCTCTCGCTTCCAGATAAATCAACTAGCCATAATTTACTTCTTGTGCATTCCCCATCCACTAGATTCTCTCCTCGCACCGTAACACGATATATGCTGAGATGATTTTTTACAGAAAGATTATAGAAAGATTGTAATAACTATATGGAGTCTGGATGACTAACTACGTAATTACTTAACTAACCAATGAGATCGACTACTGTGCTCATTCGAATTAGTTGCACCGACTGCCCGAGATTTACTGCCAGTTTGCAAAACTTCCCAGACTTCACTCATGTTACTCACATTAGCTTCCACTAATCCTGTAACATGATGTTCCCCATCAGCAACTTGCCTCACTTCTAATCTGCATTATAAAAGAACTCAAACATCGATCTTTTCATTTTAATTTTAACTTATTTGTAGTTGTAACTATGGGTAGTATTAAGAAACAAGGAAGATATATCAACAATATTATTCATCTGAAAAGATAAAAAAAATGCTTTCTGCGATTTATCCTTTTATCATTCAAAAACTTACTAATTACAAATACCTTTTTGCAGGCATGCCAGCTTGAGAGTCGGGTAACAACAGATCGCGTATCTGCTCATTATAAACCTCCAAAACACTTACACTGAGTTCATATTTAAATACCCCATTTCTTTCTTTAATAACTCGAAATAATTCTTCAAGGGTCCTATAATTTACTCCACGAGCTTCTTCTGTTCCTTCCATCGTAAATGTTTTGCCCGTACCCGTCTGCCCATAGGCAAATATGCAAACATTGTATCCATCCAATACAGATAATACCAAAGGCGAAGTCTTTTCAAAAATCGTTTCTGCTCAATCACATAATGTAGATCCTATAAATTTCCAATTTAACAAGGCAAATGTGTCGAATTATACGACAATGTTGTGATAATATATATTGCACTAAATATACAAAATTTAATTTACATGAAGGTTATCTTGATGTTATAATTTGTTGAATTTGGGACATTTACATGCTAGCAATTTATACGGACATGAAGCAGTAAGGTACTATTCTGTAATCAACTAACCACTTGAACAAACTGACATTTACCCTGATTGTCTTCTGGACTGAAAACAGAGTCAAACTTAAAAACTTTTTTGAATGATCCATGAGATGACTTTACAGTAAGGTCGCCATCTTTTGCTGTTTCAAAATCGATAGCCATAGGCTTTCCAGCTTCTATTTCTTCTGGATTGAGCGGTCTGCATCTGCAAAAAACTTTAATGTTTCCTACATACAAGTTTTTAATGCATTAACATAGCTCACAAATAACTATGTAAGAAGCATCTTATTCTGCCCAAATAAAGATTTTTCACTTACCCTTCAGCTCCATAACCTTGTTGTACAATTCTTTTCTCTCTTTTGTCACTTTTGCATACAGATATTTCAAATTGTTTAATTCCCTTTGAACGCCAAAATGCTGATCCACTGCTTTAGAAAAAAATATAGAAATATTAAAATAGCATATGAAACATCTTGCTATCGAATGTTTTGCATGTAATTGCAAAATTTTGCAAACAGTAAAAATCAGATAAAAAGAAAGACAATATGTTCACCAGTGGATTGAAGAGTTGATGCCACTTGGCTCATATCATCAAGGCACTTTTTATATTCCACTACCTCTTCCGACAAACTAGCATGTTCTCTCTTCAGCAACTGATATATGATTAAACATATAGGCTAACATATAGAACAAAATGTAAACTTCTTTAAATAATAAAACATATTTTAGTACCTTTAGCTTCTGGCTTATGTCATCTAAAGCCTGAAACCAATTGCTCATTTCTCTAACTTGACCTTCTACGGCACAAGCTAAACGAAAAAGAGTGACAAATCCTCATTCGAAATGCATCAAACAATATATCTATTGACCATAGTTTGTTCCAATGAAGTTCACATGCTATTAAAACTTAAAGGGGAAAAGCGTAGATGGCAATAAATCTAGTGAAACAAGAAGATTCATTTCTGTGTGTAACATCAGGTTTAAAGGAACAACTTTACCTAAAGAGCCAACATGCATGGATTTGCGCATGAGTTCATTTCGCAATTCATGAAGGGAAGTCCAAGCCTCATGGCATTCCATACTCTTCAGCTCATTCTCTTGTTTGATATTGTCCAACAATTTTTGAACTTCTAGCTGCTCCTTATAAAGCAAGTCATACTGTTGTTTCAGCTTCTTGCAATCATTGCAGTTGTCCTATAAAACAGAATCAGGTAGCTTGAAATAACCATAAACACTGATAAACAGAAAATACAATCCAGGTCCATATATTGCTATGGGTCTTGAAAATATCCTACGTTTCCTCTATTCAGATAAAAGAAATCAATTTGACACTGTTACTGAATTTACTATTAATAGAACTAAGCTGCTACAACTTACCACATTGATTATGCCATGTCCATTGCCAGTAACAGCTGTGGTACTTCCAGACTCCGTCGGGAAGATTAAGTTGTTCTCTTTAGATTTAGATTTGTTATCAGCAAATAGCTCGATTGGTGCAATTTGAACTCTTTTGCAATTCTTCCTATAACCCGGGGTTCCTAGAAGGCCATCTGCATTAATTATTAAGTGAAGCAAAATAAAAAAATTGCTTACTAAGATGTAAACGACATTGAACTACTCAAATAAAAAAATATATGGAAAAAGGTTGAAATAGGACATCAAAAATTAAAGCTGAAAATAAATTGAAATAGAGCGAGGGATCAAATCATTTGGCATTTCATATATCTACAAGAGACCTAAATTGAATATTCCCCCAATTTCATCGATATTACAAATACCTAAATGAAAAGTAACGCAATTTAATCTAGATTTCAAAACGAAACCTGAATCTTCAGATTGAATGGGATTTTCTTCACTATTCATTCCCAAATGCGCGTTATCGTTGATCAATTTTGCCGCTAAACTATTTTTCAAGTAAAAGAAATAAACAGAAATTAAAGTAAAAGCGATGCCGAGGATATTTTTTACTTTACTAGTAAACACAAGGTAAAAGCAAGAAAAAGGAGAGAAAATGAAGACGTTAAAAAATTTAAAATTCAAATATACATTAACTCAATAGCAATTGTATTTCATAAAACTTACCATAAGTGTAAAAATAACGCGGAATCATGGGATGTTTCTGAAATTTAGATTAGCTCGATTATTCCTGACTGTTAAAATGGAACTAATTATAGAAATTATTATTAATTTGGCAGGAGATTTCACGTTGCTTAAAAAACGTACACCGGTTATTATGTTTTTAATGTGCATTGAATACAATTTCAAATGCGGCTTCAAGCTATGCATGTTAAAACTTTTGACTTGATTCTTGAGATTGGTTTGGAGGTATTTTTAGTATTTCATGTCATGCCAACCTGAACCATTTATAGAAACTTTATTATCAATTCTCACTAGTCAGATTGATTCTTCCTTTTACTAATTTCTTATATAAAAAACACTATCATAATCACTGAAAACAACCTACATAAAAACCACGTAAAAGCCTTGATCATCGTTTTTCCACAATCCCGTGAAACTCATATATACAGAGACGGCCCAGGGAAAACCCACCAAACTCGTGAGATGGGGCAATTCATTGGTCAAAAGCAAAAATTTGAAGTATTTGTAATATAATACAATATATATATCAAATGTTGAACAATATATTTGTTGTAGAAGAGTATGGTCAAATGGTATGTCATAATGCATTGCATGTTTGAGGTCCATTGTTCGATTCTGCACCTTATCAATAATTTTCTTGCTTGAATATTACTTAGAACAGCATACAAAATTTGGTTTTTGGGCTAGAACGGCAAATCCTTTGGGTCGGGCCTGCATATATGATATATGATCTAATGTGAATTCTTGTTGTAAAATAATACACATTTCTAATTTTATTTTCCATTAACGTTTTTACCTTTGAATTCATTCCATCATTGACTGAAGACAACTTTCATTTCTACAAAATATTTGTAATTAACGTTGATCACGGCTAATTTTCTTTTAATAAAAGTGGTGTTTTATCCAAACATTTTACTCATTTTGATGTTTTGAAGATTCAGACATTCAAAATCAAGATCTTTAGAACCTCAATGTAGAACCCATTAACACTTTGAGAGTTAAGCTAGTGGCGTAGATTGATTACTGTGATTTTTAAATTGAATACGCTGAAAGGTAGTTCAAAAAATGACATTCATAAAATTTTCATAGATAACCAATATCGATGTGGCTTCCAGAAGCAAAACATTGTTCAAACGGCAAATTTGAATATCAATCAGTATACTACACATTAACCACGCAAATCATTGCATTTCATGTACTTCAACAAAGCCAAAACTCTCATTCTTCTATTTTGACCATCGCATAACTTCTATTATTCTTCAGAAACATACCAAAATTATCAAAAAAATCGGAAGCTTTATCTTCATAAATCCTGGCAATTCCAACACCAACCACCACACTTAGACTTACAAGCAAAGTATTTAAACGATCCTTAGCAGAATTCAATGATAGCAAAATGCCTTGAGAAGCAAAGTGAATAAGATCCTTCACATCGTTCTCTCCACTCATTCTCGGCTTGCAAAAGCCACGGCTCTGACTACGTAGTACTCTGGATCCACTTACTTGGCTTGTCTGAATCTGTAACATCCCCTATCTGGAGGCTCGAAGTTAAGCACTGCAGATGCTGCGGTCATCCATAGTATTAACTTCCGGTGACCAAATACGGTAATGTTAGTGGTATCCATAATATCAGAAGCATTTGAATATGAAATAAAATCATTACAGATTAAAACAATTTTCTGATTACATTTCCAAACAACATTTCATATC
The DNA here is from genome assembly GCA_030737815.1 of Allium fistulosum. Taxonomy (NCBI): domain Eukaryota; kingdom Viridiplantae; phylum Streptophyta; class Magnoliopsida; order Asparagales; family Amaryllidaceae; genus Allium; species Allium fistulosum. The sequence goes on from CM060907.1 coordinate 1,107,141,858, forward strand.
CAAGTTACATAATCCCAAACGTTTCCCAGGTTCAGATCAAATATAATTATTATATAAATACGCCAAGAGCGACATATGAAGATGTCCCCTTGGATAACAAGAGTACTAAATAGTCAAAACAGATTTAATACAACACAGCAGAAATAAAACAAAACAACTTCTAAATATAGCTAGCATCAGCCTCCTGCTCGTCTTTAGAAGCTTTATTCGTCCACCTACTAAAACCTGAAAATCTTCAACCCTCGGCCCACTCAAATCAATTTTGAGCACCCAAGAATTTAAGGGGAAAACACGAACTTCGAGTCAGACGTATATCCTAGTGTGGATAGTACTATACATCTCGGTTATAGGATATTAAGTGAGACCACGCCGCTTAGTGGAACGGGTTTCCCCTCACTAATATCCTTTTTTTAAACATATCTTTTGCAAACCAAAACCCTGCAACCAAACTGGTTAAAACAATAATATTTGTTATCCATGAAATATTCACAAGAGAAAAGTATGAAAGAAGGAGTGAGAGCATTGATAAAGATCAGAAAGCACCAAGGTGGTCTAGTTAAATATAGCTTTCGACAAAGAAATGAAAGCGCCAGTAGTACCTTTCGAGAGGGTCAAGAGGACGTTTCGACAGAGTAAACAGAAAGCTTTCAACAAGGTCGAAGGCTACCTCTCGAAGACATTAGCAAGCATGTTAACAGCTCCCGTAGAGCTTAAAAGATAACTCCCGAGGGCAATGGATAACAGACTTTCTACATCTTGCTCCAAACCATTCGAAACGATTTGGTTTCGCCTTCACTCACCTCCACCGGAAGTATGTTCAACTAATTCAATCTTTTTGAAAACATATATAACCTTTCAAAATGGTTAGGATCATACTCACCTATGAAGGAAGAACTACACATCTACTGCCACAAAAGCGTAAGGTTTCGAAATAGCCAGAGCAGAAGCTTTCGAAGGGGACCACTTACAACAAAACCTTTTAGACGTTTCGATTCATTTGAAACCCAAAAGAGAGCATGTTTCGACAGCATAAAAAGCCAGCACCTAGGCTAACTCATTCGACATATCAACATTCAAGTCAAAAGCACATCAATAGACCTACTGATGAGGTCGAAAGCTATCAAGCAATACCCTTCGACGAAGTCCGAAGGAAACAAAGCAAGAAAGAGAGGCCCAGCCTCCAGCGGCAAAGGAAGATTGACTAAAACCCTTTCGACCAGGTCAAAAGGTAGAATTCAGTAGACGTTGATGAAAACAAAGAGGTTGACCTTTCGATCGCGATGAAAGCTTGGAGTCGATAGGTTCCAACCCGCGCCTATAAATAAGACCCCAAGGGTCAGTTATAAGGGATCCAATTTCTTTCACTCCTCATTTATATTTTCTAAAGTTTGAAAAACCCTAATTCTCATATAAAATTGGGGATTTGGTCAATTTGTACAATTGAGTTTGATAAAAAGAAAGATTGCGATATTCTTGATTATGTAGCAGTTTTGAGACCCTTATTTCAGACAATTCATCCTATCAGCTATCGATTTTGTCGAAAGGGATTCTTTCGATTGAGTCGAAACCCCCAGCTAACATATATCTTAAGAGCTTAGCCTGAATCTATAACGCAGAAGATGTCTACCCTTTCGATCACATCGAAACCCTTCCAGTTCTACTTTTTTCAGAATCCATAAAGTCTCCAACCTATGCCACCTTAACTACATCGAAAGGTGGTTCTGTCAAGGTTGTTCATCAACCAATTCGAAAGGTTTCCCCAAAGAAAAATTTAGCTTTTTGACTGCGTTGGAAGGTACAAAGAAAGCGTTCTCAACCATCTTTTTCGGCCTGAAAAGTGCTAGCAACATTTACTCCTTCGAAAGGAGGTTTCGAAAGCATCACACAATCTCCAATTTGAAATTTGAGGTGTTGAAAAGTTTTCTTGTCAACATTTTTGGCGCTAGGAGGGCTCGAACCTCCAATCCCTGATAACCTCCATCACAGATTAATTGCATAAAGTGCTTCGTTTAAAAGAGGAAAATGGTAAGAACAAAGAATAATAACAACAATCCAAACGAAGAAGCTGCTTCTCAATCAACTTCGAAAGATAACATGGTCCCACTCTAACTTAAGGAAAACAAAAGTTGGGCAATCTTCAACCCTAACAAGACTGGAAAACAATGTGATCAAAGCCTAGAATCAACGGTCATGGATAATAGCAATACTAGAATTTCCGAAAAGAGCACCTTCTCAAGAATCATTAAGAATTATGGAAGTGGAGGATGAAGTGCAACCCCCAAACGAGGTAGAGGATCAAGAGTTAAACCGAGAAAGTCAAGCAAAAAGGTCCCTCGAGCAATCAAACAGCCAATTCTAGGAAACGACAAAAGTAGCCACAGAAATGAAACTGACCAAGGAAACGTCCTACACCAAATAATGATGGATATGCTTAGGGAAAAGGGAATTTTCGATCCTGAAGAATTCGTTATCCTACAAAAGACTCCCTTCTCTGAAGAAATAATTGCAACTATTCTCCCTTGCCACATCCAAATTCCTTCATTAAAATATGATGGAACAACTGATCCAGATGATCATCGTGTAGTTTTTGAAAACTAGATAAACTTATATAATGCTCCAGAGGCAGTCCGTTGTAAACTTTTTCCCATTACTTTTTAGGGAGCAGCTATCAAATGGTACAATAGTTATCGAATGGAAACCATCTATTCTTGGGAACGATTTACTTGTGACTTCATGGCCCAATTTTCTATATTCAGAGATACAACTATGGACTTTAGCTTGTTAGCAACCATCAGACAAAAACCAGGAGAACTACTTGGCGAATATTTGAAAAAATTCAACGTAGAAGCATTAAGGGCAGAAAGTACAACTAATGGAGAAAAGCTTATGGCAGTTCGATCAGGATTAATTGAGCAGACCCCTTTCTGGAAAGGCCTTTACATCAATGGATGCAAAGATCTGCAATATTTCTTTCTCTGAGCTGAGAAGTTTATTCCAATGGACGAAATGCGTCATGCTAAGAAAGAATTTCACCGAGAATCCAAAGAAGAGAAATTTGATTTTAGGCGTCTTGACAAGAGACCAAGGGAAAGTGAAAACCCAAAGGGAAGTCGAAGAAAGAATTCCAAAGCAAATTATACAGTCCTAAACAAACCCCTCTCCTACATATTCGCCACGATGAAAGGAAATGAGAATTTTACTGCTCCTCATAAGGTTCGAAGCGCTCCAAAGTCAAATAAAGGAGGAAGTTACTATGAATACCATAAAGTAAATGGACATGGAACCGATGACTGCCGTGTCTTAGCAGAGAAAATTCAAGGCATGATCAGGTCAGGATTCTTATAAGAGTTCATCAAGGAAACCTGAAGGACATCTTATTCAAACTAAGGGGAAAGAAACTAAGCAACTTCTAAATATGAATCCCTATCAAATCATGAAATCTGGCAGCATTAGTTCAATTATGAACTCTATTTCTCTTTTCATATTTTTTAACTCAATTTGTACTTTCATTCATACTTAGATTTGTGTTGTGCATTGACCATGTATTGATCGAAATTCAAGTGCTATTGCAGGTAAAACAAAATCAGTCCAAAGCATTCAACATACTCTTAGAGCATAACAAACTTCTAGCTACTTAAAAAGACGACTCAGATGCCAAATATGAGGTAACTATCAATATATCAATTAATGCAATACTAAGGCTTCCTACCATAAGATATCAGATCGACGTCAATCCTACATCAGCTTAAAAGAAAGTCTATATATACCAACTCTACTTTAGCAAACGGATTTAAAAGAAATTTCTCAAACATACCTTCGTAAGAAAACTATTTTCAATTATCCTGCGGCCTGGGAGAAAACAAATGCCTATCTTTTTCAAAAGCTAGTTTGTGCAACCTATTTCTGATATTATATGGCATTAATGAATGCACACAAAAGACTTCTAACTGAACGATTTCAATATTTCAAAGTTTTTCGAAATTATGGGCAGAGAAAAGCCTATTTATATTTTTTCAAGAAAGGTTTTGAAATCATTAAAAGTTTATTAAGACTCAAATTAGAGAATCATATTCTTAACTAAAAGACTATTGGTTCATGAATCATGACCTCCCAATCTCCTATTTGAGATCCATGTCTCTATTATGTGAAAAAAAAGAAAGTTCTTGCAAAAGACCATATGGAGAAAAGTTCTTTTATCAAAAGGTAATGTCTCCACACCTTCAACGCAAAAATTACTGCGGCTAATTCCAAATCATGAGTCAGGTACCTAACCTCATGCGGTCTAAGCTGTCGAGAAGCATAGGCAACCACTTTACCTCTTTGCATTAACACGACTCCTAACCCAGTTCCACAAGCATCTGTATACACTGCTAAATCTTGATTCCCTTCTAGAACAACTAACATAGGTACATTAGTCAATAAGTGTTTCAAGCTCTGGAATGCTTTCTCACACTTATCGGATCCACACAAACTTTCCATCTTTTCGTGTTAGCTTGGTCATCGGTGCTGCTATTCGCGAGAAATCCTTTACGAACCTCCGATAATACCCAGCTAATCCAAGAAAACTTTTTATCTCAGTCACTGTTTTGGGTCTCTTCCAATTATTCACCGCTTCAATCTTAGTCGGATCTACAGACAGCCCTTTCTCTGAGACTACATGACCAAGAAACTTCACTTTCTTCTTCCAGAAATGGCACTTCGAAAACTTCGCCTTTAGCTGATGCTGCCTCAACTTTTCAATACCACTCTAAGATGAACTTTATGCTCCATTTCATCCTTAGAGTATATCAAAATATCATCTATAAATACCAACATGAACCTATTCAAGTGCAATCGGAAAACTCGGTTCATCAAATCCACAAAGAATGCTGGCGCATTAGTTAGTCCGAACGACATCACTAACCATTCGTACGATCCATATCTAGTTCTAAACACCGTGAAAGGAATACTATCCACTTCTACTCTAAGCTGATGAAAACCTATTACTAAATCCAACTGAGAAAATACCTTGGATCCACTCAACTAATCGAACAAATCATCAATTCTAGGCAACAGATATCGATTCTTAATCGTCTTCTCATTCAACTTATGATGATTGATGCAACCTTAACGATCCGTCCGGCTTCTTAACAAACACTGCGGCCGCTCCTTAAGGCGAACTACTTGGCCTAATAAAATTCTTGCCTTCCAAATCTACCAACTGCACCTTCAACTCCATCATCTCGGTAGGTATCGTCCTACTTGGCGGTCTACTTACTAGTTTTGCTCCTGCCACCAAATCTATCTGAAACTCAATAACTTGTTTCGATGGCAATCCTACTACGGGTTCAAAAACATCTGCAAATTCTATAACAACGAAAACACGATTCAACTCGTCTTCTACCTCCACAACACCCAACAAAGCATTCACCCCACAGCTAGGGTTTTTAGGTATATACAATCTGATCACTACAGTCAGGGTGTCTAAGCGACATTTTCCTATCATGACAAAATATCCTAGCATTGTACTTACTTAACCAATCCATACCCAAAATAATTCCGAACCATACGAAATCAAACACATGCAAACTGCAAACAAAGGTATGACCTAACAAATCAAACGATAGGTGGTGACACTTCATCCCAAGTGTCGCATACCCTCCTATCGGATTTGCAACCCTTAAGGAAGTAACTAAATATGAGGGTTCTAGGTTAAGCTTATCTACCAAATATTGAGATAAAAAAGAATGTGATGCACCAGTATCAAACAGAACACTAACTGACATACCATGAATCAGAAGCATACCTTCTAACACAGGTTTTCCTTTTTCCTCTGTTGTTGGCCTCGAGGTAGCTGGCTTCAATGCAAACACTTTGCTCTTCCCATCCTTAGCAAGCTCCTTGCATTGGTTCTTGTAATGTCCAATTTGATCACAGTTGAAGCACCTAATATTCTTCTTCCCGATCACCTTCTTTCCATCACCCGAGCGACATTCATTTGCGAGTCACACTTATAATAAACAACTTCTGTTTTTCCCTTCTTAGCAGCTCCACTCTTCTGAGCTCCTTTCTTATGGAAGAACTTCCTTTTCTGACTCTGCCCCACCTAGACTTCCTTTGCCTTATTTCTCTCCAGTAAAGCATCTCCTCATGTCTCAAAGCCATTTCCACTACAACATCACAAGGAACCCTAATGTGCGGTAACTTAGCCCTAGCAAGCTCAAGTTTCAACCTCCTAATGAACTTCTTATTCCTCTTAATCACAATATTCATTGTAGCATAACCATATCTCGCTAACTCCTCAAACCTTGTTGCATATTCCAGCATAATCATGTCTTCCTGCTCCAATTCAGCAAACTTCCTGAGCATAGTGGACTTCGTAATCTTCGACATAAACCCCTCCTCAAATCTCCTTTTAAACTTAACCCATGTCATCGTCTCTTCATTAACTCTAATAGTAACATTGTTCCATCAATACAATGCTGCTCCCTGAAGCTGTCTAGAAGCAAGCCTTCTCTTCTGTTCATCATTGAGCCCTAGATCAACGAAAATCCTCTCGCAATGAAGTAGCCAATTCTCTACTTCGATTGCGTTTTCGGTTCAAATAAATGGCTTTCCTCCCAACCGAGCATAATCTCTACTCAGAATAGCATAGTTATTGACTGCTGGAGCTCCCTAAACTCCTCCTCCAACATTCCCTCTAATTACTCCAGCAGCGGCACCCGCCTGCATCATGTTGACAAAGAACTGATACATTGCTCCCATGTCAACTTGCGGGACTCCAGCACCCACATTTCCAGCTTGTGCCTGACCTTGGTTCCTTCTCGTATTTGGTCTGGCATTTCCATTTGTAGTGGTGCTTCCCCCTCCAAAGTTAACTCTTCCACTTCTAGCATCCATATCTGTATTCAAGCCCCGTAGGATATAGAAGAATAGCCTAAGAGAGATGGAGAATAGAGATATAGCGTATACTTATATATAGCAAATACAAGTATGTTACTATAGCTTTATCCCATACTCCGATCTTATCTCTAATTCATTAGGATTATGTTTTCAAAAATCATTTTAGTTTAAAGTATTTCACAAACCTATGCTCTGATACCAAGATTTAACATCCCCTATTTGGAGGCCCAAAGCTAAGCGCTACAGATGCTATAGTCATCCGTAGTATTAACTTCCAGTGACCAAATACAATAATGTTAGTGGTATCCATAATATCAAAAGCACTTGAATATGAAATAAAATCATTATAGATTAAAACACTTTTTTGATTACATTTCAAAACAACATTTTATATCCAAGTTACATAATTCCAAACGTTTCTCAAGTTCAGATCAAATATAATTATTACATAAATACGCTAAGGGCGAAATATGAAGATGCCCCCTTGGATGACTAGAGTACTAAATAGTCAAAACAGACTTAATACAACACGGTGGAAATAAAAGAAAACAACTCCTAAATATAGCTAGCATTCGTCTCCTGCTCGTCTCCGAAAGCTTTATTTGTCCACCTACTAAAACCTGAAAATCCTCAACCCTCAGCCTACTCAAATCAATTTTGAGCACCCGAGAGTTTAAGGGGAAAACATAAACTTCGAGTCAGACATAAAGCCTAGTGTAAATAACACTATACATCTCGGTTATATGATATTAAGTGAGACCACGCCGCTTAGTGGAACGGGTTTCCACTTACTAATATCCTTTTTTTTAAAACAAAGCTTTTGCAAACCAAAACCCTGCAACCAAACTGGTTAAAACAATAATATCAATATCATGTAAGCATATAAATCAGGTAATCAATGGACTACCCATCCGTACACTATAGCTTTGTTTAGCTAACTACTAACTTTGGCCGACTCTATCCTACCGGATAAAATAAATATATAATCTAACTTCTGTTAGATACTCCTCTTTTGGACGGTCTGTCCCTAACTTATCGCTCCTAGGGTCAACTAATCCTAATGGTTTTGCAGGCTCACCAATAACCTATCCTCACTTTGTATATTCCTTTCTGCGTTAGTCTTACCTATGACAAAGTCCTACACACTGGAATTTTGGACTAAATTAGTTATGGACTAATAGCTAATGTATAGGGCGCGGCCCTGTACCAATCCCATATGGTATTCCAATATCTGAGCCATTTTACTTAGGGTCATCTACCCTTAAAATTTTCTTTGAAAACATTTTCTCTCAAATTTATTTAAACCTTCAAATCTTACTTTAAACAAGAAAATTATATTCTGTGCTTTACTCAAATCACCTTGCCATGTTATATATACTTTACACAAAACTTTGTTGATGAAAATATTTAAACCTTTGAAAGTACCATTTTCGAAATCATTGAAAGCACCCCTTTCGATACCAAGTAACTACTTTGCTCTATAACTTTAGGCCGAAAGGCCAAAACATACCTTTCGAAACCATTCTTAATAAAGCTTTCGAAAACATTGAAATCTTCCATTTAAAACCTTTCGAAACCATTAGGAACCACCCTTTCGAAACCTTTATCTTCAACCTTTCGAAAGTGCTAAATCCTTTTCATAAAACCAAACCTTTCGAAAGCATTTAGGTTCAAGTAAAACATGTGGAATAACCTTTCGAAACCATTAGAAACTATTCCTTTTAAACCTTATGGGTTTAACTTTTAATAGAACAAAAGGGTCATAAAACAAGTAAGTCGAAAGCCCTCTTCCAAAAGCTATTTCCTAAGTAAAGAAGTGATGGTGTCGAAACCAACCCTTTGAAAGCATTGGAGAAGTGGCTAAGTTTTAAAAACAAAGTAACCCTTTCAAAATCATTTGCTTCGAAAGGTGGAAAGCGATAGCAAGGGGTTTCGACCCCTTCGAAAGCATTTACTTAAAACAAAAAGGCACAATCTCTTTCGAATCCATTCCTTTACAACAATTTGACCCAGTCAAAAGCTAACCAAGTCGAAAGCATTCCTTTCGAAAGCAAAGCAGGTGCATTTTCATTTAAAAACAAAGTAAGGCTTCGACCCCTTCGGAACCCCTTATTTCGACCCAGTACCTTTCGCCTATGTCCAAATCATTATGTACCAAGTCTTTGATATCATGTGCTTTGGTTTCGATGGAGATGGAGGCGGAGATATGGTGTCGAAGGCTAGGTGTTGAAAGTGGCGAAACATGTAAAAAGTATGTATATACTGTTTTTTAACCTTTTAAAGCAATTTTTTTCAACTAACATGCCTAGTTTGTCAAAACATGATTGATTGCCAATTTCTTTTCTAAAAGTACTGCCGAAATTTCTAAAATAACAAATTAAATTATTTACAAAATGCCCCTTCTCCTTTTATAAATATATAAACCGTTAAAGTCCTGTAACACCCCGCGTTAAATTATAATTATATATGCAAATAATTTAATTAAGTTATATATGTTTAAAATTTTAAAACAAAGAAATGTTTGTAAATGAGGCAACTAATTAATATTATTTGGAATACATAAATATTTGTGTAACAAATAAATTAGAGAGAGAAATTATATAAAATCAATTAATAGGGAAGATTAATTGACGGTGTTTTTTTAAAAGAGAAATTAATATTCAATTAATTAGTAGAGGTGACTAATTGACAGGAACTGACAAGAAAGGGAACATATATTGTAGCAACTAATTGATATGATTAGAAACTTATATATTAGTGCAAGAGAATAAAATGGAGGAAGAGTAATTTATGCAAGTAATCAATTGTCAATTAATAAACATGGAGACTTATGGTAACATATATAATTAAGATTGTGATTCAAAATTCAATTGTAGAATATATGCATGCAATAATTACAGGAATAAAATAAATTAAGATGCATATATGTGACGAATTAATATGGTGTTGATTGGCATATTAATTTGGTAAGAAATCACAGTGCAGGCAAGGATTATTTGGATAGTAAATTAATTCTAGGTGTATATGAAATCTATTAATTGGGTGATTAATAGGGGAATTTTATTTAAAAGAAACGTCACATTTAAAAATATATGTTTCCATAGATTGCGAGAGAGAAGGGCAAGGTGATTAATGAAAAGATTGTTGGAGAATCAATTTGAAATAAAAACAAACACAGAAGAAAACATATTAATTTACTGTCCATAGACTGAGTGTACGTTTTAGATTTTAGGGTTTTATATCTAATGGTTAGCACTGGTTTGAACAAATGTAAATATAGGTGCAGAGCCTCATTTTTATTCTCATTATTTTTCTCTTGCCTACAGAAGCTCTGCCATTTTTCTATCTCTTCTACACTTTCTTAATAACCAAATTTTAGATCTAATTCACACAAATTTAGATCTAAATAGAAAGAGAATAGAATTAATTAGGGAATTAGGAATTGATTCTCAGAAGGCTATGTCAAAGGTAAAACCCTATATCTGAGTTTTATTTGCTATTTCTAATCCAAATCTCTTCCTTTTCTCTTTCAAATATTATAGATCTGTAAATATATCTGTAATTCTAAATAGGGATTACAAGGAAGGTGAATATAGATGTTAGGGACAGATCTGAAATAAAAATAGGGAGATTTGAAAAGCTAGCAATGTGAGTGGATTTAATTATATTCTTTTACGTTTATAATATATATTATCGTTGAATTTCCGTTATATAATTTATTCTAGTAATTAATTCTATTAGTTATGGAAACAATGTAAATTTTATTTATATTTAATTAGGCTCAACAGTTAGAAAAGGCGTAGGCCTAAAAGTAAGAAATTTACAGTTATTTACATCTATTTTAAAAGTCATAATTTAGCCTTGATACTGGTTCCTATTATTCCCTTTTTACGCGAATAATACAGTTAGAAAGAGAATTCGCGGTTATGGATTAAAATACTAGACTTTATAGAAGTAGATGTAAAATAAGAAAATTGGAAAATTGGAATTTTTTTTAGAAAACTGGAATTCTGCATTAAATTACGTTGAACAGAAACAATAAATTTCTTATCTAATAATTTATTTGATTCATTCCATACTCTACTTTATTTTCTTTTATTCTAGGAAGTAATTATATTTTATTTGGTTGGTTGTGAAAGCTATACTAAAATCTATTTCTGTAATTTAATACTAAATAATACTATAAACAATAATTCGTAACTGCAAGATATTTCTTTTATTATTTTGGGCTAGTGTAAAATACAGTGATCCCTCTATTTTACACTAGTTCCCTTTTTCTTTCTTTTTATTCTTGCAGTTACGTTTATCGTTATCTTTTAATTATTAAATTATAGAAATGTATTCTTGTTTCTAAACCAACCAATTAATCTATTACTTACTCCCCAAATTAAATTATCAGATAAATTTATTGCATAATTCCACTTTTCTAATTTTATTCCAATTTTCTTATTTTATATCTACTTCTATAAAGTCTAGCATTTTAATACATAACTGCGAATTCTTTTTCTAACTATATTATTCGCGTAAAAAGGGAATAAAAGGAACCGGTATTAAGGCTAAATTATGACTTTTAAAATAGATGTAAATAATTATAAATTTCTTACTTTTAGGCCTACTCCTTTTCTAACTGTCAAGCCTAATTAAATATAAATAAAATATACCGTGTTTGCATAACTAATAGAATTAATTACTAGAATAAATTATCTAACGGAAATTCAACGATAATATATATTATAAATGTAAAAGAATATAATTAAATACACTCACATTGCTAGCTTTCCAAATCTCCCTATTTTTATTTCAGATATGTCCCTAACATCTATATTCACCTCCCTTGTAATCCCTATTTGGAATTACAAACAATATATTTACCGATCTATAATATTTGAAAGAAAAAGGAAGAGATTTGAATTAGAAATAGCAAATAAAACTCAGATCTAGGGTTTTACCTTTGACATAGCCTTCTGATTTGAACCAATTCCTAATTCCCTAATTAATTCTATTCTCTTTCAGTTTAGATCTAAATTCGTGTGAATTAGATCTAAAATTAGTTATTAAAAAAGTGTAGAAGAGATAGAAAAATGGCAGAGCTTCTGTAGACAAGAGAAAAATAATGAGAATAAAAATGAGGCTCTGCACCTATATTTATAGTGGTTCAAATCAGTGCTAACCATTAGATATAAAACACTAAAATCTAAAGCGTACACTCAGTCTATGGACATTAAATTAATATATTTTCTTCTGTGTTTATTTTTATTTCAAATTGATTCTCCAACAAACTTTTCGTTAATCACTTTCCCCTTCTCTCTCGCAATCTATGGAAACATATATTTTTAAATGTAACGTTTCTTTTAAATAAGATTTCCATATTAATTACCCAATTAATAGATTTCATATACACATAGAATTAATTTACTATCCAACTAATCCCTGCCTGCACTGTGATTTCTTACCAAATTAATATGCCAATCAACACCATATTAATTCGTCACATATATGCATATTAATTTATTTTATTTCCATAATTATTGCATGCATATATTCTACAATTGAATTTTGAATCACAATCTTAATTATATATGTTACCATAAGTCTCCATGTTTACTAATTGACAATTGATTACTTGCATAAATTACTCTTCCTCTATTTTATTCTCTTGCACTAACATATATGTTTCTAATCATATCAATTAGTTGCTACAGTATATGTTCCCTTTCTTGTCAGTTCTTGTCAATAAGTCACCTCTACTAATTAATTGAATATTAATTTCCCTTTTAAACAAACACCGTCAATTAATCTTCCCTATTAATTGGTTTTATATAATTTCTCTCTCTAATTTATTTGTTACACAAATATATATATGTATTCCAAATAATATTAATTAGTTGCCTCATTTATAAACATTTCTTTGTTTTAAAATTTCAAACGTATATAAATTAATTAAATTATTTGCATATATAATTGTAATTTAACGCGGGGTGTTACATTCTCCCCCACCCTTAGGAAATTTCATCCTCGAAATTTGATAAGGGTTCAATTATGTAATTTCTCGTATTAATCACATCCATTTTGTGTATATCCAATTTTGCAACAATCTGTGCATAGTGCAAAGTGCAATACATCATAAAATATATGCATGTACAAGAATTTCTATGCGGTATCTCATATATGAATGCTTTTTCTTTTAGAAATTCCTTTTAAAACATGATGCACACATCCTAAATATACTTGCAATTTCTATATGAATGCAATCTTTTGAAAACTCAAAACATTTTTCATTCAATTTTTCCCACACTCCTACTGAATAGGAGCATAGTTCAACAAATTTTTATGTCCAAACCTACCACACAACTTTTAATTTTCGAATTTTAGAAAATTCTAATTTTCCAAATTCGATTTCTTATGTTATAAAGAAGGTGGAAAACGGAAAAACTACATATGTCTCCGATTTTCTTTTGCGCACATCTTCCTCCGTACTTGGGATTTAGGCTACTATTCCAAAAAAAAATTATTTACTTCCCCAAGCAGAGTTTACATAGAAAATATCTCTTTTTAAATTTTTTGTTGACGTTTTTGTCGCTTTCATTAAATTTGTTATTTTTCTTTTAGTTATCTTATTCTGCTTTTACTCTTTTTTTATTTTTTTTATACAGCAACTAAACACAACTATCATCTAGGGCAAGGAGGTCTAGGACCATGTCTACTTTGACACAGAAAGATCCTACTCTAGGAATCCAAGTAACTCATATGCTCCTCATGCCGCCTATTACTTGTTACCAACTTACGCTGTATTACTCATGACGAATAAGATCTATTCATCTCTTCTATTCCATGCTCAAAAAGGAATAACTAAGTCTCATTTACTGCAATGGATAAGGGTTTAAATCTATGTAGTCTCTATCTAAAAAGACAACTAAGTTTGGGGAAATTTTCTCTTTACCTTTCATTTTTCCCCAACTAAGGTCTACCTATCCCAACCACGTGTATCTTATCATCTAACTAATATCATTTCACTATTCTTCTATAGTCTGCACACATGAAGCAACATTTCTAGGTTTTCACTAGTGTCTTATACACCTTACGCGAACTTTTATTATTACTAAGAGTAATTACTGCTATAACCTTACACTTTTCCCGTTACACCTAGGAAATGATTCCTATCTACTCCATATTTAAAAGTATGATTTGGTTTGGTATTGATCAATTTTTCTTCAAAAATTAAAACTTCTAAATTTTATCTTTTCAAAAACTTATTTACTTTTCCACCAAGCCATCTTTTTTTAAACATGTCTTGCTTGTTCTTAAAACAATTTTCTTTTTTCTTGACTTTAAAAAAATGTCCTCACATGTTTTCAAAATATCCTTTTTTTTATAGATTTTCAAATTTACTAAAACTGGAGTAAATAAGAACAATTATTTTATCAAAAATCTCTTAACTTTCCTACTCTTCTAATTATGTAACCTTGAAGGAGTTACTAACTACACTTAATGGTTTTATACCTTAATGTATTAGAATTACTTTCTCTTATGAGAAACCATTAACGCTAAAACCTTCTATGAATACTTTAAAGGAGGATTTCATGTTTATGTGAAATTATAAGGAATTTATTTTATATTTTATCGAAATAGGCTATACAAAATATGATGCTTTCCATACCTTGTACTTCTCTTTCATGTATTCCTTATAACTTGCACAAAACATCTTTATTTGTGATTTATAGAAAATTATATCATTATTCATTTCATTCCAATAGATTAAGATATGTTTACTCTATATTTACTTATATAAAATATTTCCTACTAAATTCATTAATTTATCGTACATTATTTTTCAAAAGAACTCATTTTTAAAACTTCTTTATGACTAGAAAATATTTTCATGTGCTTATTTAAATAATAAGTGTACATACAAACCACTTTAGAAATTATCTTCAAAACTCATTTGGGTCAAAATAGAGGTTGCGTAAAACACCGTTACTACAACCCAAAAATATTAATATATGGATTCAATTAAAATAAATATTAATAAATCCCATATGCTACGTAAAAACAATTACTATGGGAATCACCTACTACAACAATAGTGGCGTAGTCTATGCTTCCTTTATTTTTACTAAAAACATTTATTACAACAATAAATGTTGTAATCTACATTTTCGATACTTAACACACTCTAGGTTTTTATATTTAAAATCATTGTTTACCTACAAAGAAACTAGCGAGCTATACATGCTCTATAATTCTTCAAAAAGAATTTCACTTTTAACAAAATTTACATCATATAAAAACCAATTTTAATTTCATACCACTTATTTTTTCAAAAACCCAATATTTACTTCCTCAAATATATGAACAATTATATTTTTCGACTTTTTTAATTCAAAAGTTTCATTTTTATTGGGTTAGACATAAAGTGGATTTTCTTCATACTAAAACCTCTTATTTTTCCCGAGATAAAAACACTCTGCCTACTATCCTTAAGGAACTTCCCTACTTCCTAAAACATATGGATACAAATTTTCACTCAAAACATGGCTTATTTATATGCTATAAATCGGTAATAACATAGGGCTCTACATACTTAGGTCATCCCAAACCCAACTAGCAAACTATGTACAAATATACTTCTAAAAACTTTCCATATGTTAACATCTATGATTGGGGACTATTTGGATTTTAGTACATAATATATTTAAATTTTATTCAAAAATACAAATACGTTCACTCACTATCTACTTAGGAAACAATAAACGAACCTAGGTCTGCATTTACCGCGCAGACTATATAAAAAGACAGTTATTATGATAAGTTAATTATATAATAAAAGAGAATTAAAAAGAATTCTATATCATAATAAAAGAATATAGACTAGAACAGAAAAGAAACACTTGTAATTATATACAGATTTTAAAAGAAATAATAGTAACAATTACAAGTATAATTATAACATAAGTTATGATTAAGTAAAAGAATAGAAAGGCTTATTTGGGAACTTAGAATAAATAAGCAATGATAGCAAAGGTAAATAGTAAAATCTTATTTTAGATTTCTATTAATTAATAAGCAAATAGAACAAAAGATGCTTATTTAATAAACTTAAGACTTAAATTAAGTTAATAAGCAAGAAGTGGCAATACCAATAGCATTCCCTATTAGATCAATGGTGGTCTCACAATAGCCAGAAGCGAGACGAGGGCAAGAATATGCTAATTAGGGTAAATAAGTAGCCAAAGGAATAAGAAAAGTAAACTAAACGCAAATTAAAAGATTAGACTTAGGGTCTAATAAAAGAATTGAGATGTGTTTGGAGCAGCTCAAAGGATGAAGCGCCTAACGAAGCAGTTCATCACGGATTTCAGAAATGGAGAAGCACGTCCAACTTAGTATTTTTGGGCTTTAAGGAAGTACGAGACTTCAATGGGACGTGAGGATACTCTAGGATGGACCTCTGGGTAGGCCTAACGAAGCTGCACCCCCGGAGGCAGGTTTGTAGGTGTTCCATCAAGAGAGTATGCCTTGACTGCATTTGCATTGTAGGCCTAACAAAGCGGACCTTTGTAGGCAGTCAGAAGCGCTTGGTGTTTGGAGTAGGGTATTCGTATGTCCAGTACTTGCAAGTAAGTTTAAGGATAGTCGCATGTGGATATCGGCCAGCATTAATACTAAGAGCGATTTCGGGAAAGACTAGAGTTAAACCAACATGCCAATGATTCTTTCACTATCGAGACATTGGATGAGGGGCACCGCCAATTGGATGTTAGATTGTTTGTAGTAGGGCACAACCACTTAACTCTTTAGAGGTCTTTCGATTAGTTGAGGAGTGGCTGCGTGGGGCCATAGCCACGATGAGAAAAGAGACAGACCAACTAGAATATATGTATTGTAGACCTAACGAAGCTGTCCTTTACAGATATAGAAAATCCCCGACTGAGTTCCGTACAAGGTAGACCTTGTTGGCGGGATTCAGAGAGTAGATCGAACGATTACGTATAGTCCTCAATGTACGCACTGGGTGGTACGTTGCGGATGTCCGAGCATTAGTATAGACTAGTGCAGACGCAGTTTTACGTTTTCATAGTAGACGACGGAACATATGTATTATAGATGCAGTCACAGAACGCTATAGGAGCAAGACGATGGAGTCCTTTGCGAGGAGGATACGGAAGGTACTATGAGTAGTACCTAGGACCAATATGGTCACTGGGCATATAGCTACACACACACATACATATATATATATATATATTTCAATTATTAGGTTTTAATCTACTAAGGAGTAGATGGGTATGATCCACGCACAGAGGCGAGAGTATTATAAACCTAGCGAACCTAATATAATAGTAAATGGAAATAAAACGGTATATGTAGAATTAAGCTTAAAAGTGTATAATTTATCCATTCACTAGAACTTTAGTTCCGACCTCCTCCTCATAACATCCTATAGGTTAGGTAGATGGTAGAGACTTCCCAACTTTAAGACACTTGTTTAGAAAGTGTTATTATATTGGTGAGTATTTACTTACCATTATATTTTAGTCAATTCCACTGTGAGATATTTAATTGAGCTCTGATATATTTGTCTTTGCCTATTTTCAAGATACCAGATTCCCAACTCGGGTTTCAGTGGGCTTGGGTTTTAGCATTTTTGCGAAAAATCCAGACCCACTAGAATTTGGGTTGTTACAAGTCTCATACCTTAAATAATTTTATATACTTATTAAAAACTTAGGAAAAATCTGTAAAAATTCCCATAAATCATTTTTAATATGTTTTCTAATATATATTAATTTCTGATCCAAAACATACATATATTAGCCGTAATTAATTTTAAACCCAAATAACCATTTTCTTCACTAGAAAATTAATATTAAATCCACATTAATTCAAAAAATTATGAAAATTGAAACCCATCTATAAAATATCATTTTTGGCCTTATTCTAAAATCGCAAGGCATTTGGATATTATTTAATAGGATTTTCACATTAAAACATATCATAAAATTCATATGAATTTGCATAAATCATCAACAAGCATATATATCCAATTTAACAATAAAAACATGGAAAACCTTGCAAAATAGTTCGTATTTAATCTAAAACTGAAAACAATCAAAAACATGAGATGTAGTCATTATTCACCTTAGCTTTGTGATTAAGGAGTTGAGATTTGAGAATGGTTTTGAATTGATTAACGTTCCTTCCTTTGATTGCTTTATCTTCTTCTTGTTCTTCCTTAATGATGATGGGCCTCTTATGTTTAATTTTTGCAAATGAATGTATAAAATGAATGGCCTAAGGGATTAGGGTATAAGAATATACTTATTCCTGTTTTACCCCTGATCTATTTGCCTTACCTATTTTATTTTAGTCCCCCTTTGGTTCATTTGTTATATGGCACAACTACCTTTCTATTAACATAAATCTCAGTCTCCTAATCATCACATTATTTTATTTAATTTAACCAATTAAATATCCTAAATAATGTTACTAAAACTTAGGGTCATTATAGAATCTGACATGTGATTGTGCTTACATAAATGTCCCATTATCGGATCAGTGCTCTAAAGGGTGTTAGCATTTACTCGCTAAATTTGCTTCTCTTCTTGTTCTTCTTCTTACTCATGTCATTACTTTTGAATACGATAATAAGTTTGTTGGATATAGAATTTATATGATGCATGTGTATCTTTGATGCCCTTTATGAAACACAATTCCCAACTCATCAGCAAGTTCGAATTACCCAATCATATTTAGTACATGGTCTTGCACAACGATGCCCTTGCTCACTTTCGAGTGAATAATTTTCTCAACATATTGTACCGTGTAGAACGTGATTACTCCCCATACAACTTTTTTATATGATCGAAATACCATGTATCCCCAACTTTTTATGTTGTCTTCAAAGCTCATTATTCATAGTAGGCAACACAAAACATTTTGTCATCTCGCTATCTAATGCCCAAGAGTTGTAGGCCTTAGTTTCCTTTTCGAAGGTGAGTTAAATGTGTTTAGGGATATATGGGTTAGCAATCAAATGCAAATTCTATTCATAGGTGAGTGATACCTTAACATTACCTTTTTTTTAGAAAAACGAGCGATTCTCCCAAGAATGAGGACACTCAAAATAATTTTATTCTGCACTTAAATAAGGAGCTGCCGACATGCATAGCAAAAAACCCCTATATCATAATAGAAAAAGGAAGACCCTCCCAAACCTTAAGGATATAGTTTAAAGTAGAAAATTAAAACCAAAAACCTAGAGAAGCAAGCAAAATAAGCTATCTCATCCATTGAACAACAAAAAACAGTAGTAGTCTGTATATGTCTGTGTGAAGTGAACATAATAACATCCAGTAGTAGAAGCAGAATAAACATAATAAATCAATAGTAACACGGTGACCCTAAAATCCATGTGAACCAATGATACATTGTCAATCACAGCAATCCACTCTTGACTATCCAACTGTGAAAATGCCCTAGCATGAGTAGACCAATCCACAATGGACGTTTAAAATGAAAAGCTTAAGGAAAACATAAGAACAACACATGCATGTACATAATCAAATGACTATGCACACACACACACACACACACATATATATGTATGTATGTATGTATGTATGTATTACACCCGTGCTTCTCAAGCTACCTTAAAGGGGAATTAAATAAGGCATGGAACCAGGAGAGCTGCCTACACAATAAAAGTTAAGATGAAAAGGGAAAAGGTTGCAGTGATCCAACCAATACTACACACAAAAAATCAACCTACGGTCGCGAAGCCAGAACCAAGCAAAATAGCTGCAGCCACAAAGCAGGAAGTTGCAATAGAACGATATACTACGCCCATAAGGAAGGCCACAAAATATCAAATTTGCACCCGTCCCTCGGTTTTAATGATACATTATGATGCTAAAGCCAAAATCAGGCATAGTCCCAAGAAGTGGGCAATGAAGTACTATGCTTAGAAGCCGCATTAAATGAATGACTGAACCGCACTGCCAATGTCCCCATAACTCATATTTTGTTAATACCCTCAAGACGGATCTGTATTGTGCATACTGAGGTCTACATAATCAGTACTGCACGGGGTTAAAAGCATCCCAAAGAACTACAAACAAGGGCTACTCAAGCGAAGCTTCACTACAAATTCATACTTAACTTACCAATAACTCATGCATGTTAGCAAAAAGGGTGATTCAGACTAGTGTTAGCTTAGATCATAGTCGGCTTAAACTGTAGCCAGCTCAGGTCATGTTTGTACATGTACTGAATTAACTCCCAGAAAACCAGAAATCACGAATCCTAATGCCCAAAGAAACTCAAGACAGTCGCATATAAGTATCAAGCAGATACAGCAGTATCATGCAAGTATCACACATCAACTAGTACAGCCTCACCCCCAAATATACTGGCAGTAGCCCAGAAATCAACGAGTGACTCTTAATGTCACTTAAGGCATCGTGCAAACCCTTTGTTGCATCAGATCGGAAATGCATGACCTGCTAATGTCTCCCGCTGCAATTTCAAGCATTTCCGCCTCAATTTCAAGAGTTCCCACCTTCAATTCTAACTTCCCGCCAAAGACCACAATTCAACCGTCTAAATTATACCTTCCGCCAAAGACATGTCAGCAATCGTAGTACATCAAACCAAAAATTTGGATGAAAGACATGTAGCATGATCGAAAGATGGAAACATAATGGTGAAGGAAGGATGGTGGTAATCTGCATACATCCTCAACAATAAATAGAAGATGGTGGGGAATGTTAAGTGGACTTTTCTTTTCCTTCTTTTTTGAGTAAGAGAAATTGTATCTTTCAAAATTTTTATAAAACAAGTTGAATAAAAAGAAACAGAAATAGGAAAAGAACTTGACCCATAGACGTAGGATTTAAAAGAATCTGAACCACGTAAAAATCTCTGCGTTTCTTTACTTCCTTACATCGTTATCTGTTTATATTTGTATTCAATTATAACCCATGATGAAAATGTGAATTGGATTTGATATTCTAACGAATAGTATGATTGCAACTACATAATTATATAAGTATCTAGCTACGTAGTTACTACCTAAAGGCAAACTTAATACAATTTGAGTTCATAGATTCTAATTTGGCGAAGTGATCGATACCTTGATTACTTAATAATTAAGTTGAGTGTTGTGAGACCAAAAAATATCACTAACATTTTTAGTACTAGAAGGAGGGATTGAACCTCCATTCCCTTTTTCTAATATCCAGCAAATCTATTGAACCTTCGTTCTCTATTTTCTATTTCCGATGAGTCTCTTACAAACCGTGAATCTCTTTAATCCATCCATCACTTTCTTTCAAAAATGGTCACCCATAATTCCCAAAGCCCCCATGGATATCATCCTAACCATGGTCCCATTCGTCGACAAATCAGGGAACCAACAGAAGAAAGGGCTAAAGGGGATAACAACCCAAAATACCACCTTAAGCTAATTTATCCTCCACCAACCACGGTTCACCACCTTCAATTACCAACTACATTGATTATGTTGCAGGTAAGTGACAATGACACTGTTGGTGATGAGAATGGTGAAACCGGCCTACAAATCAAATCCCCGGCTCATTTGACATCAATCCTCCAACTACTTGATAGAAAGACTCAATAATCGGTGTTGCATGAAATCATGTTGAACGGCCACTAACAGTTGACCATCATCCTCCTTTAAAAATAAACGACCGTAAGTTGGGTAAGATCACACCGATATTTGTTGATTTAGACGGCAATTCTGATGATGGCAAAAAACCAAGAGCCGGAATCTAAGGATCGACAACACCGTGCTAAAATGACTTAGAAAAGACCCCCTACCGTCATCATGTTGATAAGGACATTTGAGCCTTCTACTCGAAAACCAGGAGATTTAACTGTGGTGGCATTCAATGTCAGCCCTTACCTAGGCTAAACGGCGAGTTGAAGTGATTGAGGTACACACCGATTTGAAAGATCAGCTACCATCCCCCGTTGGAACCAAACCCAGCTGTCAGCGCTCAGACTATTGATGCTTGTCTCCCTAATCCGAGGGAACACCTATATCGGGCAGATAGCCGAGATTGAAAGCATGATGGATTCAAAATTGGGTGGAGGAACCAAAAGTTGAAGCATCGACTATAACTGCAAAAGACAAGTGTTCGATACTGTGTTGGAAATCTCAGACCTCATTCCAAGCGATCTGCACTACTTATGTAATAAGCATTGTAATTATTATAAAAAAGTGGTAATATGATGAACTGGTAATAGGGATATTAGACAGCCCGAACCATTATAAAAATTTCTCTGCGTCAATTATTTTGATATAGTTAAAGACTCACGCTGGATGTAGGGATATTAGAAGGCCTGAACCAGCTATCAAAAAATGCTACTTAACGTAGATTGGCTTCTTAGCTAAACTAGACGTAGGGATATTACATGGCCTGACTAGCTATCAAAAATACTACTTAACGTAGATCAACTTCTTAACCAAACTGGACGTAAGGATATTAGATTGCTCGAACCAGTTATCAAATTGGAGCTACACAACTCGACTTTCTCAATCAAACTGGTTGTAGGGATATTGAACGGCCTGAACTAGTATAAAAACCCCCTTTATGTTACTAATGTTAACATAACACACTAGACGTACAAATACTACACAGCCAGAACCAGTACAAAAAATCATGTGCATGCGAAGGTTGTAATCACGTGACCTAACTTCAAAGTCAAATGTCCGCCTTTCCCCAACTAGCTGGACAGACCTGGCCATGCAAAAACGTGAACAGCAGAATATGCATTTCATAAGCTCAGTTCAGCATTCATGAACTGCACTAGAAATTAGTTCAAAAAACTAGCAAGGAAAGGTGACACATGGAATGTACCACAGTTCACAACTCAGGTGCAACTCTAGAGACTAAAGTTTGCCTGGTAAACATCAAAAACTAAAAGTTTACTCGAATTCCCTTAAATCTATTTTTACTTACTGGAAAAAGAAATTTTGGATGCATTCAGTACATTTACGCATACTTCACAAGTAAAAATAGATAAGAATAATCACACCATGACTTACATTAAACTTCACGAAACAATGTTAAGAATCTGATTTAGACTCCGAAGAAGAGATATATACGATCGTCCTGTGATGGGATGATCTATGGGAACGCGATGACGAAAGGGAACTGCCTGGCAATTGGAGAGCAGGAGGCAGATCATTCAACTCGGTAATAACAACTGATGGGCGAATGGGAGCAGTACAACGGTTAGTGGTACCGACATAAACCATGCATGGGTAATAATTGGCACTTTGCCCAAGTACCGTCATAATCTTGTGGGTCGTACTCGTAATCGGCGTAGTTGTATAAAAAAGATAGATCATGTCTGAGTAAGAAACATTTAAGAACATAGATTTCACTCCTTCTACCGATTTATATCATTACCTTCTTTACTTTCTCATCATGAAGTCACTCTACCAGGGCAGCCATGTCCATCCCACCTCGGGAAACGGCGAAGGAGTCCAAACAACCTTCACATTCTAAGTTGAATATCTTAATTACAAGGGCATTCACAGGCCACATAGCCACCCTTCTAATTCTTTCAATTTCACTTAAAAGATGCTCCCTTGTCTTCTCAGTATTCCTTGAGAAGGGACCAAAAAGCTCTTTTGTAGCAGAAATGAAGGGCAAAACACGAGTGTTTGGTGTACCCAATTCTTTCTTATAGTAATCCTCTGGCTCATTATACTTGGCTTCATAATAATTTTTCAAGTCACTCTTCCAATTCAAAGCTTCATCCGGGCTGGCCCCAAAGGGGTACGTAGGGCCAACACCTTATCTAGAGGAAGAGCCACTGGCCAAGGCTGTAGAAGAAATGTCTTCTACACTAATTCGTCTTGCTATCTGCCCATCTAATTTCACAGCCTTATGCTTCAAAGCTTTAATTTCATTCGTATATACGACCTCATGTATACTTTCAGCATCCTTCAACAAACCTTATAGTTCTAGAACTCTGGCCAGGGCATAATCGGCTTTTCTATAAGAACGACAACCTCCAGATCTTGATCAAAAGAATAGGGCCGGAAATCAAATGATCCCACATGAAATAAAATAAAAAAGAGTACAAATAAATAAAGGAAGCGCAAAAAAACTCACAAACTTCACAGAAAGGTATCAAATCACATACATGTATATAACCTCAAACATGGTGTAAGTTACAAAATCATTCTCTAAAAAATACTATCCTAAGACACCTAAGGCATGTAAGCTAAAGGGGTAGAACTAACAGAGAAGGTCCTTCGCGGGTCATAACAAGCTCCAACCCAATGGTCAGTTGGCCCCTCTACAGTTACTTCAAAACCCGCAATATTACATAAAAAATTCTGATCAAGAGAAGGGTAGAAAATTTTGAGAACATCCCTCATGCGTTGTAGGAGAATATTTTCTCTCTTACTTTTAATTTTCTCGTGCTTAAGTTTCTCCGAATAGAAAGAAATCATGCCTTGAGCATCACGTAGGCAATTCTCGAGAGCATGAATCCTAAATACAGCCTCCTCCCTTGTTTTTTCAAAGGTATTTATTTGCTCGACCTTAGTCTTCTTGGTTCATCTCGAGAAAGAACCAAAAAACCTATGTGCATCAATTCTCCATCCTTCGGTCCGTGAAAGGGAAGGCCACTTGACCCCACTATCCTTGTCTGATCGGTCACTGGGATGACATAAAACCTATGGGAAAACTAAAACCATATCGAAGCAGAGTGTCATAACCACCCACTCACTTTCAGCAGCCTCTTTCTCTTTGATTAGGTGAGCAATCTCCGTTGACATATCCTCAATGGTTTTCTTCTGCAGTTCAATCTCATTCTAAAGAACAATCACATAAAGATTCTTTCTATCCTTCACTTACTGTTGCATCTCACTTAACTTTAATTCAGTAGTGGTAAGCCAAGTATGCAAACTAGTGTTCTAGTATATCGATGGGTAAGAGCATCTTCGGCTTCTTTAAGCTCCTTATGGACACGCTTTTACTACCTTTTAAGCCTGTCATCCTCATCTTGGAGGTAGCTAACCTTTGTCTTAGTGCCAGTAGAAGGATCCTTCACCTTAACCCCAAATTTAGATATGCTTGTCTCATCCGGCCTAGGAATGATGGGCGCCGAAAGATGGTCAGGTGTAAAGACTTCATGGGGATCAGGCACAGTTTCGTAGGAGCCAGCCTAATTAGTAATAAAAAAGAATGTATAATCTCAAAAACAATCAAAAGACACCAAACAAAGGTCCAATATAAACTTCTATTATTAACTACATTATTTCAAGAGAACTATATATGGAAAAGTCGTAAAAGTAAAACAGAATTCAACCCTCATGCAAATTCCTAAACTTAAGCTTAAACCATTCCAAGTGTGGGTTATTAGGTGAAATGGAATTTTTTCTAGGGTATATTGCCATCGACGCAGTACAAAGTCACTTAGCGCCTAACTACTTAATCAATTATTGAAAGCAACTATTAGGTTTCATTTTTATGCATTGTATACGATTCATCTAATTCTCTATCACGCTTACTAATGGCTGCTGCACTAAGACCAAGACGATCTAAAGTTTGGATTTTGAGCCTATCCATGCTTTCCTTCTGAAGCTTAGCAAACAAAGCTTCTTCGGAAGACAAACAAACAAAAAATGACCCAATCATTTATTAAGCAATAAAAAAGAAAAATAACTACAATAGATCATTCATAACAAAGTTAAAAAACAAGTGCCATATAATCACACGACTAAGTATTGATGTAAAAGGTTTTAAATATTTACAAGAGGATTTGAAGTAACCTTGACCCTCTCAGATTCCTCAGCACCATCAGGCCCCTTATCTTCCTCGGTCTCGTTGGGCCTTTTTATCTTCCTCAGTCCCTTCCTCCTCATGTTCATTCACTTCTGAAGGAGTGGTACCTTCCACATCAACCTATTTCCCCCATTGGGCCCTGCAGTAAGCATAATCCTTATCAATCAAAGACTGGTTCCCTAAAAATTCAAGATTGATCTCCTCCTTAAATTCTCTTCGAGCTGAAGCATACAAATTGTAGATTACAAAGGAAGTGCTTTCATTAAGCTCTTCCAGCATTATTTTCAACTCTTCCCACGCCATTTTCAACTCCTCCTACGCCGTTTTCAACTCTTCCCACGTTGCTGCCAGCTCTTTCTCCTTCTCCTTCTCCTTCAGCTCGTGATCTTTCACGGCTAGGGCATCCGCAGTAGATATGGAAACTTTTCAATCTTTTCCCGAAAAGCTTTGAATTTTTCCTCAACCTTAGCCTTCGTGGAAGCAAGGCTAACTTTCTCATCATTGGCTGAAACAAGGTCTGCTTTGAGTCTAACTGTTCGATCAACAGTGATGGCTTGCTTACCCTCCCTCTCTCACGCTTTTACCATCAGGGCAGCATGCGATAAAAATGAAGAAAATACAATAAAAAAAGAAAGAGAGGGAGAAAAAATATTGCTTACATAAGACCAGGACTTTTCCTACATGTAAAAAATAATAAAATGTAAAGAAAATCATAGGAAGTCTTCTATGAAAAATGAAACCATAAGAATAATAAACATAAAACATATTTTAAACAAATTATACCCCTAGGCTCAACCGAAGTTGAGGAGGGCCTAAAAATGTCATGAGAAAATACATAATGCGGGCGCAAAAAATTATATTGCTTCAATTTTTCTTTGTTAAAAAAAGTATTTATTTTCATCTCCCTTTCGTCCAATTCCAGAGTGTGATACCTACACGATTCATATAACTTGACGTCTTCCTTAGAAAACATGAATTGAGTAGGACATTAGCAAAAGGAAGAAGGAAAATTATCTAAGTTGGAAACGAAGAAATACTACTCAACCTATTATGGGTCTTTCGGGGAACATATAGAAGAATGGCTCGGGTATAGAAAAAGCCAGCCCTTGAAAGATTCTTATAGATGTCAAATAAAAATAGAAGCTCCTCGCAAGTGAGTTTGAGATCATTCTTGGCATAGAGGATGAAAGTGGCTATCTCAACAGTATAAGAAAAAGGGGAAAGTTGAACAAGTGCGAGGTCGAGGGAAGGAAGCCATTGACAAAGGATTGGATATGGAGGAAGGTAGACACCATAACGTAAGTGCTCAGGAATAATACGTGTAAACTCATCTGGAGGAGTATTAATAGGTTCATAGGGTTCGGGAACCCTAGCTTCATAATTCAAAACCGGAATTGATTCAGGATACCATTAGCTTCTTCTAGCCGAGTAACTATAAAGGGCAGTGGAAAAAAGGAAGATGAAGAGGAAGCCATTTCAAAATCTCAATATTTAGTGAAAGAAAGAATGCTAAGCCAAAGAGATCTAATTGAAATCAAAACAAAAAACTAGTTTCTTACTTCAGTCTAAAAAAGAAATCTCGAATCCAATGACGAAATCGATCTAGCAGGTAGCAGGTTTTCCCATTTCTTTCTTCTTTTCCTTTCTTGAGTGAAAGTATAAAAATGAACAAAGAAATAATGGAGGAAATAAATATGTACCTTGATTTGAATAATAGCCACGCAATCGAAATGATGGAGGAATTTGCGATACGTCGATCTATTAAGTTGCCAAAATAATAAAAAAATCGATACAGATTTACCTAGAAAAATGAAAAGTTTGATATAACAACGATTCGGATAATGGCCCAATGAGGGAGTAACATGTGGACAAGAGAATTAAATGAAAAAGCAACTGATAAGATTTTTTCCTACTAACGAAAAGAAAATGGGATTAGAAAGAAGCAATGGGATGTGCAAGCTACATGTAAATGATCACAAGTAAAGGCTGATTTGTGATCAGCGCAGTTTGGAGGGCAAGTGTTACACTCATGCTTCTCAAGCTACATTAAAGGGGAATCAAATAAGGCACAGAGCCAGGAGAGCTGCTCTTACGATAAGTAAAGATGTAAAGAGAAAAGGTTGGAGCAATGCAACCAATACTGCACAAAAAAACAACCTACGGTCACGACACCTGATCCAACCAAAATAGTTGCAGCTAAAAAACAGGAAGTTACAACAGAACGAAATGCTGCACTTAAAAGGAAGGCCACAAAGAAATCAAATCTGCACATGTCCCTTAGTTTCAATGTTACATTATAATGCTAAAGCCAAAATCAGGCATGGTCACAAAAAGCTAGCAATGAAGTACTATGCTTATAAGCCATAATAAATGAATGGATAAACTGTGTTGCCAACATCCCCAGAACTCATATTTTGTCAACACCCTCAAGAGGGTATATACTGCGCATAATGAGATCTACATAATCAATACCACACAGGGTCAGAAGCATCCTAAAGGATTGCACACATGGCTACTCAAGTGATGCTTTACTGCAAATCCATACTTACAGGCAGATAGCAAAGATATAAATCACTCTTATTAATAACTCATGCATGTTAGCAACTAGAGCGACTCAGACCACAGTAAGCTCGGATCATAGTCGGCTCAGACTGCAGCCATCTCAGGTCGCATTTGTACATGTACTGAATTAACTCCTAGAAAACCACAAATCACGCACCCTAAAGCCCAAAGCAGCTCAGGACGGTCGCATCTAAGTATCAAGCAGACACAACAGCTATTAATACCTTAAGTATCAATTTTGATGAATAACTATATAAATATTACTACTAACATTTCTCCGAGTTATGTAGTACTTTCAAATATATTATGGAGATATTTATAGAGGAAAAAAATAACTTAGTGGAAGAAAATGAATTATATATGAAGATTAATCAGAGCAAATTAAATAGCAAAACTGGTTGAAGAAGAAATGCAAAAGCAGAAACGATAGAGGTATCTGAAGTGATGATTAGTTGGTTAAACCTTAAAATCCACTGTTAAAGACCCTATGGCAATTGTGCTTGAAGATCATCAACCATTGACCTCAACCGAATCACAAAAAAATCCACAAATATGAGGTACTTTGAAATTTGAAAATCTGCAACTCTTTATTGGTGTTGCGTTCTTTTTGAAACTCCATATGTTGACTTATCTCCTATATGTTGGTTTTTAGTTTTTTAAAATTCAAATTAAGAGATTTTTTCGCTAGCTCTTCACGGAAAGACATGTCTCTTTAACCACTATTTAAAGGCTTTGGAAAATGAATCGATAATTCTCATTTTCTCTTACTCTTTCATCTCTCTACATTTGTGAGAGAAACCCATTGAATACTCTTTTATTCTCTTTGCAAATCCATACTCTTTTACTCTAATTCTTCAAAGATTTGCAAACCACACAATATCAAAGAGTCTGTACTTGAATTCATATCATTCTCTCTTTGATTTCATCCTATTCCTCAAAGAATTCAAAGATATATTGTCACTGGAGGTCTATAGGATCATTGTATCGAATCTGCAAGAATTAATATTGAAGATGCGACTACTTCCATGCTCTATTGTTGTTTGTATAGAGAATATGTATTCTTATAGCCCGTATATCAAGAGGGTGCATCTTGTAGCCCGTGAAATCAAGATTATAAACGTGTTCTTGGCACACGTGGAAAGTAAACGGTTATAGTGAAATTATGTCTTGTGTAGTATGGGACTGGATGTTGGATTGGTCAATCCGAACCAGAGTAAAAATTCCTGGTGTTGTTTACTTTACTGCATTTTACTTTATTACTTACTTGTTCTGTGATTCTATTTGCAATTTGAGTAGCCAGAGTTTTAAATTCATTAGTAAGTTTTAAATATTTGAAATATTTAATTCATCGCTTAGTGTTTAAATAGGCATTAAGATCCATTCTGCATTATGTTGTAGGCACCCCATTCATCCACATTTGGTATCAGAGCACCGGTTTTCAAAAATTCATAACTTGGTTTTTGAAAAGTATAACTGGCTAATAACACTAGTAACACTTTCTTTAACACTTTTGTAGAAGGACAATCTACTACTAGACCCCTATTATTTGATGCTAGTAATTATGCTGATTAGGTTTGTAGGATGAAAATTTATTTATAGTCTAATAGTTTAGATATTTGGGATATTACCCAAACTGAGTACACTGAGCCCCAAATGAATTATGCACAATGGACCATCCATCAAAAGGCATAAGCACTCAACAATTCAAATGCTATAAATATTTTATTCTACGCATTGGATAAAAATGATTTTAATAGAGTGTCTATTTGTAAAAATGCATATAAAATGTGAAGAACACTATAAGTCACACATAATGGCACTAACAAAGTTAAACAGACAAAGATATTCATGATAACTAATCAATTTCAACTATTTAGGATGAAAACAAAATAAATCCATTTTCGATATGTATTCTAGATTTCAGGATATATTACATCCACTAATACCATTAGGAAATTATGTTACCAAAGACAATCAAGTCAGGATCTCTTGAATTCACTTTCTAGTGAATGAGATCAGAAGACTCTGGCAATAAAAGAAGCCAATGGTATTAGAACTATGAAAATAGAAGATTTAATTGGTAATCTAATGTCCTATGAAGTTAAGTTGTAGGCTAGAAAAGAGAACCAAGCAAATGAGAAGAAATCACTGGCATTCAATGCTACAAACGATAATCATGAACCAGATGATGATGAGGAAATCGATTTCATGACCTTTAAGAAATTCTCTAAATATAGGAAGATGAACAAACTTCGAAAAACTAACAACTTTAATTCCAGAAATGAAAATATTATTAAGTGTTTCGAATGTGATCAACCAGGTCATTTGAAAAGAGGCTGTCCAAATCTGAAGAAACCAAAGTACTCTTCAAACAATTTTAATAAAAAAAGGAAACATGCTTTCAATGCAACATGGGATGATTCAGATACATCATCAAGTGATAGTGATTCAGAAACTGAAAATGCTAGCATGTGCTACATGGCAAAGGATAACCAGGTATGGAATTTTAACATAGAAATTATTAATGTTTTAAATAATATGTATAAGGAATATAAAATGCTTAGAAAAGAGTACAAGATTAGTTTAATAGAAATAAATAGACTAAAAATGTTTAACGAAATGTTAACAGAAGAAAAACAATGTCTAGAAGATGAAATTGAAAGACTTAATGATGGAAAGGATTTAAAATTGAAAGTTTTAAAAAACTGAAAAGTGAAAGTGAATCCTTAAAATCAGAAAATATTTTAATGAAGTTAGAGATCACTAATCTAAATGACAAAATAATATCTCTGGACAATGTTATTCTTAACTGTAATAAGGACTTTGATAAAATGAAAACTGATGTTGATAAATTTAACAAAAGGAAGGATAATATAGAAAATTTATTATCTGCATCTAAACCCACTAATAATAAACATGATTTGGATACACCCCTAAGCCTAAATCAAAGAAAAATAGTACTCAAAGTGCTAAATTTGTTAAGGCTACCAAGTTCAAACCAAAACCTAAAAAAATAAAATTAAAACCTCCAAATAAGTTCATTAATTTATGGATTCCTAGAAGATTAGATAATAATGAGAACGAAAAATATATTGATAAATTTATTAATAAAGTTCATTTATCTAATAATTATATTTTGAAAGGGCATTCAAACTCTTCGTGGGTTTGGCTTTCCAAAACTTAACCCCATGGACCCTAAAATAAAAAGGGTACCAATGTGCATATTTTATATCTTTCAGGTACCGAACAATAGATACCGGACAACGGATGTTCAAAGCATATGACAAGAAATCCATAGATATCGAGGGATATTATACACAAAGATGGTGAAATAGTGAACCTTTGATATAATCCGAAAGGATATGCTATTGGCATCAGCAACGTCGGTAACTCTAAAACTACTCTTATTTTAATATTTTACTTCATGCTTTGTAATTATATTTATTCCCCTCATAAGTTTTATTTATATACATTTATATATATCTCTATATACAAACTCTACATATACCGTCTAGTTGTGCTTAACCGATTCTTTTTTGCCCTTTTTGCTGATGACAAAGGTGGAGAAAACATATAAATATACTAGGAAAAATGATAGAGGGAGTGCATAGAGTTAGGGGTAGTCAAATATAAAATATTATATTTTATCTTCTATATATTTATATGGTTGTCATCATAAAAAATGAGGGAGATTGTTAATACCCTAAGTATTGATTTTGATGAATAACCACATAAATATTACTACTAACATTTCTTCGAGTTGTACAATACTTTCAAATATATTATGGAGACATTTACAAAGATAAATAAGAACTCAATGGAAATAAATGAATTATATATGAAGATTAATCAGAGCAAATGGAACTACAAAACTGATTGAAGAAGAAATGCAAATGTTGAAACGATAGAGGTATTTGAAGTGATGATTAGTTGGTTGAACCTTAGAATCCTTTGTTAAAGACCCCATGACAATTATACTTAAAGATCATCAACCATTGACCTCATTCGAATCCCAAATAATCTACAAATATGAGGTACTTTGAAATCTAAAAATCTGTAACACCTTATTGGTGTTGCTGTTCTTTTTGAAACACCATATGTCGACATATCTCCTCTATGTATGTCAACATACATGTCGTTTTTCAATTTTTAAAAATTCAAATCAAGGGATTTTCCTGCCACCTCTTAACCAAAAGACATGTCTCTTCAACCACTATTTAAAGGCTTTGGAAAACGAATTTTCACATCCATAATTCTCATTTTCTCTTACTCTTTCATTTCCATAAATTTGTTAGAGAAATCCATTGAATATTCTTTGATTCTCTTTGCAAAATCATACTCTTTTACTCCAATTCTTTAAGGATTTGCAAACCAAACAATATTAGAGAGTTTGTACTTGAATTTGTATCATTCTCTCTCAAATTTCATCCCATTCCTCAAAGAATTCAAAGATATATTACCACTGGACGTCTATAAGATCATCGTACCGAATCTGCAGGAATCGGTATTAAAGATACGACTACTTTACATACTATATTGTTGTTTGTATAGAGAAGAGAGTGTTCTTGTAGCTCGTAAATTAAGAGGGCGCATCTTGTAGCCCATGAATCAAGATTGTAAAGGTGTTCTTGCTACCCGTGGAAAGCAAGTGGTGATAGTGAAATTTTGTACGGTGCAATATAGGACTGGATGTAGGATTGGTCAATCTGAACCAGTATAAAAATTCCTGGTGTTATTTACTTTAATGCATTTTACTTTATTACTTACTTGCTCTATGATTATTGGTTTCTGTTTACAATTTGAGTAGAGAGTTTTAAATTCATAAGTAAGCTGTAAATATTTGAAATACACACTTCACCACTTCTAGTATTTAAATAGCCTTAAGATCCATTCCGCATTGTGTTGTAGACACCACATTCATCCACAGCAGCATCTTGCAAGTATCACACATCAAATAATACAGGCTTACCCCTAAATATACTACAATTACCACAGAAATCAATGAGTGACTCTTAATGTCCTCTTAAGGCAATGTGCAAACCCCTTGCTGCATCAGATCGGAAATGCACAACCTGCTAACGTCTCCCGCTCCAATTCCAAGCATTTCCACCCTAATTTCAGGAGTTTCCGCCTCCAATTCAAACTTCCTTCCAAAGATCACAATTCAACTGCCTAAATTATGCCTTTCCGCCAAAGACATGTCAGCAATCCTATTACATAAAACAAAAAATGTGGATAAAAGACATGTGGAGTGATCAAAAGGTGTAAACATAATGACGAAGGAAGGATAGTGGTAATCCATGTACATCCTCAACACAATAAATAGAAGATGGTAGGGAATGTTAAGTGGACTTTTCTTTTCCTTCTTTTTTGAATAAGAGTAACTATATCTTTTAAAAATTTATTAAAACAAGTTGTATCAGAAGAAATAGAAATAAGAAATAAACTTGACCCGTGGATGTAGGATTCAAAAAAATCCAAACCAGAGTAAAAATCTCTGTTTTCTTTACTTTATTACATCGTTATCTGTTTGTATTTGTATTGGATTATAACCCAGGATAAAAATGTGAATCGTATTTGATATTCTGACAAACAATTAGAGTGTAACTACATAATTATGTCAGCATTCAGCTATGTAGTTATTACCTAAAGGCAAACTTAATGCAATTTGAGTTTGTTGATTCTAATTTGGCAAAGTGATCGATACCTTGATTACTTCATAACTAAGTTGAGTGTTGTGAGACCAAAAAAATCTCACTAATATATATATATATATGTGTGTGTGTGTGTGTGTGTGTGTGTGTATGTGTGTGTGTGTGTGCAAAGTAAAGCATGAATGAACAATAGAGCATACTTAATTTTTCATGAAGAAAAGGGTGTTCGAGGAATTATCATTATAGGAAGTATTTAATAGGTTAGTGCTTAAGGCCATATTGTGTCTCTCATCACCAAAAACGATTTGTACCTTTAAGATATCAATGTGACTTTTTACCTTTTTGACAAATTCTTTGAAATAGACATTTTTGGCTAGTTTGTACCTAGGATTAACAATCAGATTAAAACTAATGAGTGCGATAGCATAGGTCTGATTATTAGAAGGAATGTTGACATTGTCGAACATTCTTTGTTTCCTTCCAAACAAAAGATACCAGCTGGTAGTAGTGAAGATAACATCTAGTAGAATTCTATAATCTTTAGCATATTAAAATCTAAAGATGTTCCAATAATAATCACAACTAAAATCATTGTTGATTGAATTATAGTCAAAAGTATTAAGTATGTTCAAAAGAGTAGATTTAGTTAATGGGCAGTTGAAATTTAGATGTGTTATGTTTTCTAGGTCTAAGTTGCAGAAGACATAATTTTTATCTATATGTATACCCTTTTTCTTCCAGAACTAGACTGTGTTTAACTTCTTGTATAAGATTACACATGTGCAATTTTGTTTTGGAAGGAGCATTAACTTTCTAAATAAAATTAAAAATATTAGATTTGGTCCTAGAGAAGTTTAAAAACTTACCAACTTTAAGGAATATATTTTATTCTTCTTCCAACGCTAAGATTTAATATCGCTTACTTTATCTATGTTATAGTTTTCCAGTTTAGTGTAAAGTTATAAAAATTGATTTAAGTAATACCTTCGAATACAAGGTTGAAAGTAAAGTTCCATAAATAATCATTAAAAGGTCTAAAAACCTTTAAAAATAAGCATTTTTGAAGTTACAAATCTCAAAAGATCTTTATATTCGACTCTTAGAGGTATAACAGAAATCTAGTTACCATGCCAAAAGGATGTGTTATTGCCTGAATGAACTATATTATTGATTCCTAGTATAAGAACCCGTATTTTAGCGACTTTAAATATGTGTATTTAATATATTTTTAAATGATCAAATAATGGATTTTATAACTAAAATAAAATTTCGATAAAACATCTCGAATGGATTTTTAAAACAGATGTAAAACGTTAGTTTAAAGACGGTTCGAATTATAAGGCGGCTAAGAATACCGATATATTTAAACTTATAAGAAGAAAAGTTGAACCTTTCTACTCTCTGATTGGACCACACCTTCATACTTATCCATATAATATTAAGAAGAAAAGTTGAACCTTTCTGCTCTATGATTGGACCACACCTTTATACTTATCTATATAATATTATATTTAAACTTATAAGAAGAAAGTTGAACCTTTCTACTCTCTAATTGGACCAACCTTTATACTTATCCATATAATATTATATTTAAACTTATAAGAATAAAAGTTGAACTTTCTACTCTTTGACTGGAACACACATTTATACTTATCCATATAATATTATATTTAAAATTATAAGAAGAAAAATTGAATCTTTCTACTCTCTTATTGGACCAAAATATGGTCAAATCAAGTTATGTCATGCGGATAGTTACCACTGGACTAAAATATGGTCGAATCAGGTAATGCCATGCGAATAGTTGTCATTGGACCAAAATATGGTCGAATCAGGTTATGCCATGCAAATGGTTGCCATTGGACCAAAATATAGTCGAATCAGTTTATGCTATACGGATGGTTGCCATTGGACCAAAATCTAGTCGAATCAGGTTAGGCTATAGGAGGTTAGGTAATTAATAAAGTACCATTATCTTTACCTATAAATACCCAAGTCCATATCTCATTTTAAACCATTCACAAACTAAAGAAAGAAACCAAATTTCCTCTTTATTATCAAAGGATATGCATTCCAAGTCTTCAGCAGAGCAAATAGGAAGTAAGTGTAATTTTAATCATTTTTCTTTGATTCGTTTACATTTTAATAAATGATTACAAGTGAATATATCCTCTTCTTTTATATAAAATAAGCGAATATAACTTCCACATTCGATTACATTGTGGATTAATTAATATTGGATAAATGTTGTGTTAGTTATTAATTGTAAATTGTCAATAAGAATGGGTTAGTTATTATTCTTGTTTGGTTGTTTGATTTGTGCTCGGCCAGTTTAGAGCAATAACCTTTTTATTTTGCATGGGCTGGGTTGAAAACAATTGTTGGCTAACACCTTGTGATTTATTTCAAAATTTGACTATAAGGCATTTAGCAATTATATTAGGTTATTGAATTATTATAATTATTTAAAATAATTTAATATTTAAATTTTGAACTTTAAATTAATGAAGTTTTTTTGAAGATGGTTTCCATAAAAGAATATTTTATAAAATGTTTATTTGAAAAGAAATTGTTTCAAAAGTTTTTGTAAACATTCCAATTATGGGAGTTGATTTATATAAAAGTGATTTATATAAAGATATTTATAAAAATGTGTTTTATAAATGAAAAGAGAATTTCGAGGACTAAAATCTTGGTGATTTTAAAATGGCTTTGCAAAGATTTTGAGGAAATAAACAATATTATGTTTTGAAAGAATTTGTGAATATTTGTGTAAAATAATTTGTCACTTCGAAAAACAAAATGATTTGTTATATTATCGATGATTCGGATAACCCACAACTAAAAAGTGGGAGAAGGGTTAATGTAACCTTGGATATAGTCCACTCTTTGTATAGAGGGATATATTGATTTTAGAGAGGCTGGAATTCAGTTGCCTTGTTTATGGAAAAAAACCTCCCGATCTGGTTGCATATATATTAATATGCTTTTATAGTATAGAATTTAGGATTTTCAAATAAATATATCAAACACAGAACTGTATTATTATACGAGTATTTGATACCGTTTTTAGAAGTGATTTGTTTTAAATCTCGAAGAAAGTATGATCTGATACGAAAGATATATATTATTATTTCAAAAGGATTTGAAACGAAAACGAGAATTTAGTTCGAAGTGATTATTTTCCAAAAGGATTATATTTTGAAAATAATAAAGTTAATCGGATTACAGGAATATGAATGAAAGGATATAAGCCTGAGTGGGTAGATTTGGAAGTTACATTTGCATTGTTATATGTTATGTATTTGGGAATTGTATATATATATGTGCATCGTTGGCTCCTTAAGCCCTATTTATGGTAGGAGAACCACATTGACTTGATCCTATATCTAATAAGGTACTGAATTAGATAGGGGTATGTAGGTAGTCACAAGTGGTAGTGATGCAGCCCAATAACTAAAAAACATTTTCTTGTTCAGTGTTTGCTATTTATCATGTGTTGATATATCTTTCTTGCTTACCATTTTATTCTGCATTGACATGTTTATTGAGTTCTCAAGAATGGATATTGTTGCCTCTCACGTCATAGTTATGCAACGGTAGATTTATAGTATTTGATATTGGTATGTATTAAAGCACATCCCATTGAATAAATGATTACTCTGATAAGTTATAGTATTGAAATTTGTATCCTATACATTTAGTAGTGTCGTATATTTATCAGATTATGATATGTTAAAATGGTAGTTTTCATTTGTAATTTTAGAACAGATGGATTTTTCAGCAATTTTGACTGGTCCGAAAATCCCGGGTCATTACTCCTAGGCTAGACATGTTTAACAAAATTAAAATGGATTTCCAAAAATGAGACATGTTGTTTGAGTTAGAAATGACATGGTGAAGGTTATAAGTTCTACGATAGAAATTATTCAAAATCATTTCTTTTCCAATTAGGTTATCACTAATATTGTTATCCAAAGTCATTTTCTTAGTAAAGACATATTAAATGTTAACCTGGTTTTTAATCTAGCAGAATTCAATAGGAGTTAGAACTTAGGGACTATGCCAGAATGACTTAAAACTTGAACAAGGCATCCAAAAGAACAAGCCAAAAGGACTCAAGAAGAATTACCCAAAAATCCACTAATGGGATGGATCGCTAATGATCCATAAGGAAACTTCATGGGTCGTTCATACCTCTTGCATCATGAATCAATATCTCTTCTAAGAATGTTTGCCAAGTTTCATAGCCTTCTAAGAACCCTAGTTCGAGAAGCGAAGACTCATCTGATTCTAGTCATAGTTCAATCTAACATGTGCTTGAATCATCATCAAAACAAGGAAACGGGCTATGAAATTACATGCAGAGCACCTACATAAGATAGGGAGTGCAACCCAAAGGAATAAGCCCAAAATTCCCTAAGTATATGGATCGCTAGCGATCCATGCCTTATGGATCACTAGCGATCCATCACATTATGTTAGATCGTTATGAAATTTTTAGAGAACCTTTGTATCATCGAGTGTAGTCTTCTAGTAAAGTGGCCTAGCCCAATTGCTCTCCTATGCCTATAAATACAATCCTACCAGCAACATAAAATGGATCTTCTGGATTGGCTGCTGGAACTCTATAGAGATTATTCTTCACTCTTTTCCTCTCACTCACTGGTCATCTAGGGGTTCACTATGATTCTCCAGTGAACTCTTATACCTATGACTTGATCCATCTTCGAAGATTCAATCATATTGTAATCCGATTCAACTTGCAATAGCAATCAATTAATAGAAAGTTATAAAGTGGAAGTAGGCTTCATTAAAAGCCGAAAAACCATAAAAATCTTCTTATCTTTTTACTATTTCTTCTCTTTTTACATTTATTTTCTATATTATTGCTCTATAAGAATAGTGTAACGAATTGGATTTTCGACCCTTACAAATCGACACTAAT
The DNA here is from genome assembly GCA_030737815.1 of Allium fistulosum. Lineage (NCBI taxonomy): Eukaryota > Viridiplantae > Streptophyta > Magnoliopsida > Asparagales > Amaryllidaceae > Allium > Allium fistulosum. The sequence goes on from CM060907.1 coordinate 1,107,180,731, forward strand.
ACGTCCACTGTAATACATGCCGAGCAATCAAGTGCCGGAAATACCAATATGTTAGGATGAAAGAAGAAGGTAGAAGATAGAGAAAACTAAAACAACATAGAATCTCACAACACAGTGAATAATATATAATACAACCATGATCTTTACAGAAAGGAAGCATCTTTATTCATATATACAACATCAAAGTACATTAGAATTATCCTAAATTTTTGGACAGTTATAGAAACCTGTCCTCATATTGACAAACATACAGACTCTATAATACAGTGGAAGTAAAAATACGTGAATACGTCTTGCCCATCCAGCTCCTCTCCAGCTCCAAAGTATCTAGCCAAACCTGGGAAAAACATGCCCGGTTTGACCCGAGTATTACATGGAATAACGCCTGGGTTAGTCTGGTAAACCAGTGTCAGTAAAACCCGATAACAATTAACAACCAAACTGATTTCTGCATTTGAAAACTTTTCAAACAAAGGGTATCTCGTAAAACCACACCGCATATAAAAACTGATGGGTTTTTACCTTACGATAACCAAAACATTTTATATAAAAATCCAATGATATTATCATAGTGTCTAGGTTTAAAGTAAATAGATAAAATAGCTGAAATACTAGACTCTAAAATCGAAAACACAAGGCACATATTAGAGATTGGATGTAACGAACCTGGCATTTCGACCCTTCGAAGTCGACACAAATACATCCTCGGTATTCATATGCTGAACCACCAAGTGCCGAAAAGGCAGATTGTTAGGGGAAAGAAAGTAGAAGGGAAAGATACGTAGAAACTGAACAAGACGGAATCTCACAACGCAACGGAATAATATATAATATAATAAAGTCTTTACAAAATCTAAGACCTTTTTTTAATACATATACATACCAGAGTTGGACAATTATAACACATGTCCTTACAACAGTAGACAAACTACACATAACACATACACAATGGAAGATATCCAAAATACGAGAGTATGTCCTGGGCCTCCAACTCGACTCCATAGCTCCAAAACATCTAAAGCTAACCTACAAACATGCTCGGCCTAACTCGAGCATTATAAGGAAATAACACCCAGGTCAGTCTGGAATACTTGCGTGAGTAAACTCAAATCACAAAAAAAAATTGTTGATTTATTAACTTGAAAAATCCTTTGAAATCAAAGGTATCTCATAAGACCTCGCCGCACATAAACACGGATGGGTTTTTACCTTACGATAACCAAAACACTGTTATAGAAAATTCAGTGATATTATAATAATGTCTAAGAGTTTAAAGTAAAATATTAAAATAGCTAGAATGCTTGCATCTTACGTTCCAACATATTTGGTATACAACAAAACCGTAAAGCTCGTATTGAAGAATGGATTCCAACTAATGCCTGGGCTACTGGGTACCACCTATCACAGTACACCTCTAGAACAATGTACTGAGATCATACCTAATGACCCCTGCCAACACAAGACCTACCCACCCCTTGCTGGATAGTACTGAATATGTCATCACTCTGGTTGTTCCCAATCGTTTTACTGAGCTCATATGCACAATTGAATCTGGAAATATGAATGGTCATCTACCCTAATGGGTGTGACCCACATAGCCCTGCTGCATCTCCCATGTTTTAGTCATTCTTGGTTGATGACGCTTGAGGCTACGTTTTACCTTTCTGTGGCATTTTCCACTTGGAATGCTAAAACTGTCCTCCAAACATCAATGCAATGCTAGCATTCATCCATACAAATTCGTTCTGGGACTAAACGAAACCGAAGGCACTACTTCTGTTACATCCATTACAGGGAATCCCTCCCATGGAAAATAGAAAATAGCCCTTGCACTTTAATACTACATCTTCGATTCCATGCTCTTCAAGATGTCTTCAATATGAAACGTTGAGTTGTATTGAAGTGGTTTTCAAATAACATATCCGATCCTGGTCTCTTCGAAACAACTTTCGACGGTCCCGATAACTCAATCTCGGTTCTTTAGAAAATAAACAGACAAAGAAAATAGCGAAGTTCACATCATAACCATTAATGGACGGATTTCCTTATCATTCATCCTAGAAGAATGAAATGAGTTTATACGTACAGTATAACACCTTCGACGGTAACTGTACCATATAATTCCCGCATTTCTCCTAGATATTTCCAAAGTTATTATTTTGTCCAGATTTGATACTTGGTTATTTAATTATCAAATAAAAAAACATTCAATCGTGGTTTAATTTCCATATGGGATCCACTAAGCCTTTATTAATTCTCTTTAATTAATAAAACCACTTTATAAACTTGATCAAAAGATCTTTTCAAAACACTATTTCCAAATCTTTTACATTTCCTTTATACTTGGAAAAGCATTTATATACTTATCTCAACGGTACAAGTGTATTACCAAAACATTTTACTTTTCATTCCTTGAAAACAAAATTATATACTTATCTTATTAGTATAAGTATATTTACAAAAAAATTCAAAGTTTTCTTCTACCTGAATCCCATATTAAATAACTAAACATTTCTTCTAAATAAAATATCCCACTTATCTTTATTAAAAATTCCCTTTTTAAAAGCCCATTTCATATTTCAATTAACTTATAACTTCCAAAATAAATTTATAACCCAGTTTTATAAACCCTTAAGTTAATTTATAAACCTCCTTCCAAATCTCTGAAATGAATTATAAACCTTTTACCTATTTTAAAACCACTTTATATAAACCTTTCTATACTTCTTTATAAAATATCCTTTATAAATATCATTTACAAAACATCATTTGTAAAACACCTTAATAACCCTTTCCATTAGTAAAAACCCCTTTCTATAAACAAGTTATCATTTATAAATACCTTATATAACTTGAAAAACCATTTACAAACCCTTAGCCTCAAATTGATTAAAGAATTAAAGTAAACTCAAAACGATACTTTATAATTTCAAATGAGGCTTAGCGGTCCCAATGATACTAATTTAAGTTACCATTTAATTTCAATTCGATTCCTAGATCACATAACAATTATTTACATAAGCTACCATATATGCAAATACAGTTCATATCCAATCAGGGAATAACACGTCAATATAACTAATTGGCATATACAAGTCCAAATAACATAACAACGGGATGGTGATTTATCCTGCTAAATAGATGTCCAAACAATTCAATCAATTTAGAGTAGAACGGAGATATATTCTGCTTAACACATGTCCACACAATCAAATCACTTACACTATAGCAGAATGGTATTTTGTTCTGCTAACGAATGTCATTTAATTCTCCTAATCATATGGGTTACTTAAGGGTTCGGACAAGACATCCTTTAATTTGGAATCAGTTCGCTTTAAAAAGAAAATTTATTTTCGTTTCAGTTTTAATTCACATTTGAAAAGATTTAAATAGATTTAATCAACTTAAACTCTAATTAAATCTTAATTAACCCTAACTAAATCAAGATTAAATCATAAATAATTTCTAGCCAGTCTTAATGAACTTGATGAAGTAGTAATTAACTTCCTAATGCAACTTGGTTAAGGTTAAATCAAATTTTTTAAAAGTTAAACCCTAATTAATCAAATATTAATTAAATAATCCGTTAATTAAATAAATAATTAATTAACCATTAATCTTAATTAAATAATTAATTAATCACTTAATTACTACTTAATCACATTAATCACTAATTAAAACTTCATTAATTAATTAGTAGTCATTAACTTAACTTAAGTGATGATTAACCTTTAATCACCTTCTTAATTACCAAGTAAGTGCCAATTACCTTTTAATTAACTAATTAATTAATTAAATAAACTACAAACTTAATTAATTTTTAATGTTACTGATTATGTTTGAAAACATTTTACGAAACGGTTTCAAATAAAAAAAATGAAATAGAACTTCAAAATTTTAGTCGAACTGCATCCATGGCGACTATCGATATGAGTGCAGTTCGCTTTAGCATATTTTTATAGCATAAACACCTCACTAGCTTTACTATTTCATGTTTATAAACCTTTTAGAAAGTTTTACAAACATTAAACTTAGATATACATACTTTAAAAACCAATTTAAAACTTTTAACTCTTTTAAAAAAATAAACAAAATATTATTCCATTCGGGTCTCGGATCCGTCGCAGTTACATACAAAGTCACTAACTTTGTTTCTAAACATCATGGCCTTGTTTCACATGCACAATCATACATCATATAACATACATCATCTTTACCATATACCACATATATACTCACAAAGATTCATGCTTATTAACTACATAATATCACAACCAAATCGCATAACCAAATCCAACAACTAACACTATTCAAATCAATGATTGTAAATATCATAACTAACCAATCTTAACACTATATACTCATCACATATAATGTCAACATTAAGCTAACCTTTATACTATAAAGTGAGTTAATTTACTCACCAAACTTCCGCAAAGGCTACCCGAACTTAAGCTAAACTTGCCAACGACTCACAAGCTTTGAAGAATGAAGGCTTTAGGTGCTAGCAATCCTCAAAATAGGCTTGGCATAGGTGTATGTAGGCTCAGCCAGAGGTGTGGAGGTGAATGTGGGGTAGTAGCTTGAAGGTAGAGGAGCTTCGGGTTATAATCGATTTCAACAAAATTGGACATAAAATAAGTCAAATTTTCATTGATTTTTGGAAGATAAATCACAAAATTTTAAAAAGTGGTCAAAATAAAGGTTTTAGGAAATTCTTTCCTCTATCATCTAAAAAATAATCACTCATTTTGGATTTGTTTTGAAGAAGTTATGATCAAAAGAAGAAGAGTAATTTCGAACTTGAAATTCTGGGTGACAAATTGATTTGCAAAGATTAGGAATTTTGACATAGCTATGTTCGAAATTGGTAAAACCGATCAACTAGAATGTTGTAGACATTAGAATTTCAGGTGATCTAAAAAAAAGAAGATCACCATTTGAGGTGGGAATAAAGAAGTTATAGTTGGAGGAAGATGAGGTAAGAAAATGAGAAATTCAAGGGCTATTTATAAGCAAGATCTCACACCTCATCATTTTGTCAAGTCACATTATCTCTTCTCTTCCTCTCTCATGTCAAATCTCTCCCCTCTCTAGTTATATCACTTAAGTAATGATGGCTAATGATGAAAATATCAAGTGATTTGACAAGAGATAAATATATATATTTATATATATAAGTTTATTATTTTTAAACTATGAGTTGTCACATCACTTTTTAAACATAATTAACATAAGATAATATATTGTTAAGCGTACTATTATATAGTTAATTATCTATCGTAAATTTGTGTATATAATGCACAAAGACGAACAATGTTTCCGACAACTTTCAGTGTCGAAAGGTCGGAATTTCGGAAAACGTTCTTCGGTCATATTTTCTGTTTTTCTACGAACTATTTAATTTGGTAAACAAATTTTGAAAATGATTTTACCATCATTATTAATTAAATAAAGTGTTTATTTATCTATAAAAATTCATTTATTTTCTATATATATATATAATTGCCTAGTTTAAGCGACAAACCCTGGATCATTACATTGGGTTCCAACTAATGACTGGGCTACTGGGGTACCGCCCGCTACAGTACACCTCTAGAAAAATATACCGAGGTAGTACCTAATGACCCTGCCAACATAGGACCTGCCTACCCCTTGCTGGATAGTATCAAATATATCATCACCCCGATTTCTTTGCAACCTTTAACCGAGCGCTCCTATATACACGAATTCATTAATGATTGTGTATATATCCAAAAGGATGATGATATACCCTAATGGGTGCGACCCACATAGCTCTGCTACATATCCCATACTTTAGTCATTCCCTGTTGATGAGGCTTGAGGCTACGTTTTACCTTTCTAAATAGAAATCCATCTTTGAATGCTAACACTGCCCTGAAGGCATCAATGCAATGCTAGCATTCGTCCATACAAGTGCATTTTGTGTCTGAACAAAACCGAAGGCACTGACTCTACTACATCCATTTTGGAATCACCCTCAGGATTAGTAGCAATAGCTCTTGCACTTCAAAGAGCATCATCTTCAATCATCATCAAGATGTCTTCCACTCGAACGTACAAGTTGGTTCGGAGTGGTTTTCAGATATAAAAATCTGATCCTCGTCTCCCCGTACCAACAACCGATAATTTTCGATTGACTCATTCCCGGTTCTTTTGGAAGTAAGTATTCGAGTCCATGTCAAAAACTCGAATTTTACATTTATACTTCCTAGGTCAAATTAGGCCAAATTTGATAGTCGGTTATTTAACTATCAAATAACAACAACAAAATCTAGAGATTTAATTATCCACAGCAATCACTAAGCCTCAAAACCATTTTCATTTAAATCTCCATTTCCAAACATTTATCAACATTCATATACTTATCTCCTTTACATAAGTATATTCACAAAACATTTATAAGATTTCCCATTTCCAAATCTCTTAAACGAATTTAACTACATTATTTGAATTGGAGAAAAGGATAACTCTAAGCACTACTCCTTCGATGTTAAGTGTGGAATGGATGTTCCATGCCACCATGTTTTTAAAAGGTCAAACTTGAGAAATCCAAACCTCGAATTCCTATTGTAATTATCTTTAATAAATCCTTCTATAAATTTCCCTTACCCATGAAATCCATTTTTGCTTTAACCTAAATCCATTTACACAACATTTATCAACCTCCAAACTCATTTATGAGATTCTTTATAAATATTCAAACGCGGTTATATATACTTTCAAACCTTGTATAAAAATTCCCTCTATAGACATCCAAACCCATTTATAAAATCTTTTTATAAACATTCAAAACTATTTCTAAAACTCCTTTTATGAATACCCAAAAATTATTCATAACTTCTTTATATAATATTCAAAACAATTGTCAAATCATTCTTCAAATATCATGTTCAAAATAGAATAACTTTGAAGATCATTTTAAAAGAAAATGAAATATTAACTTTCCGAAACTAAACAGAGGCTTAATGACTACAATAGATAATTAAACTTGGGCTTACTTATCAAAGTTCTATCATGGGTATTTCCTAACATCAGATATGTAAGGGATTCACACATAACATACAATCAATCATAGGTAGATATCCAAGTTATAAATATAGGTACATCCATTATCGATGAAAAATGTACATATAGAAGTGTTCTATATGCTTAAGTTACCATGACCCGCTTATTGAAATTAACTTCCTTGTGTTTATCACGTTACTGATATTCAACATTTATGCTAAACACAAGTTAACTTACTTTCCATAAAACATGTCAACGTTTTATAATCACTACTTTAATTCATTTGGCTACTTAATGGTCCAGATGAGAGATCCTTTGATTTGAAATCAATTAACCTTAAAAAGAAAACTAATTTAAAACATTACCAATTAAGTTTAAAAATAGCTTTGAAAAGATTAAAGTATATTCAATTAGCTTAAACCCTAATTATATCTTAATTAAATCAAGATTAATTCATAATTAAAATTTAATTAACTTAACGAATTTAGTTAAGTCTTAATTAATTTCCTCATGTATCGTAGTTAAGGTTTAAACAATTCATTATTAGTTAAACCCTAATAAATTAAAAATTAATTAAATAATCACATAATTAAATAATAATTAATTAACCTACTTAACTTAATTAAATAATAATTAACCAATTAATTACTTCTTAACTTCATAAACCACTAATTAAATTTTTTATTAATCACTAATTAATCATTAACCTTCCTTAAGTGTTAATTAAACATTAATCGCTTACTTAATTACTAATTAAGTACTAATTACTTTTAATGAATTTATTAAATAAATAAATTATTAAGTTATCTAAACTTAACTATAACGACCCAGGGTTTTTGGCCATTTAATTTTGAACGTATAATTTATTTTAGAATTTGAATTATTAATTTATTTTGAGTATAGAGATTTTGGTTGAATTAGTGAAATGGTTTAAAATTTCAAATATAGCGATTAAATGGATGTGGTGAATAGTAAATTTAATATTTGAAATTGGGTAAATATGTGAACCTGGAGTTAAATGTGAATTGGATGATTTTAATGTTGATTTAAAACTCTATTTGAATTAGAGTGGTGATAGTGGACTTTTGAATGGAATTAAAAGTCGATAAATTAAAATTTGAAATTTATCTATATATATTATTTAATTTAATAGTGAAATATAATATTTGAGATATTGTAAATAATTGAATTTTTGATTTAATATGAATCAAAATGGTTTCTAATATGAATATAAATTCTATTTGAAATATAATGGAGTTAGTAAGTTTTTAAAAATTGGAATTTTAAACGAATTCGTCGATTTTGGAAATCGCTCGAATTAATCGACACGTTAAAATAGCATTCCGGGCCTGTAATGACCCGATTTTTCGACACTCGAAAATCGACATCAATACGTTCACTGTATCAAATGCCGAACAATCGGATGCCGAAAAACTGAATCATTAGGGTTAAAGAAGAAGGAGGTAGAAGAAGAATAGAAAACAATATCAGAATCTCACAATCGCAGCGGAACAATATATAATAGATAAATGACTGATTTTTTAGCAAAAAGAACTATATCTGTTTATACATTACATCATCAGAGTAGAATACAAATCAACAACACAATTCAGGACAGTTATAATATCTTGTCCTCCCAAAGCTGAATATACATCTTTCACTACACAGCAGAAATATAAATTTACGGAAATAAGCCTCGTCATCCAGCTTGTCTCCTGAGCTCCACAGCAGTCCATCCCAAAATCTGTACTCTATAATACTCGGTCTGATCCGAGCATTATAGTAAAATAATACCCGAGTCAGTCTGGAAAACCAGCGTGAGAAAACACACTCAGTTGGATTATTAAAGTTTCAAAATCCTTTGAAATCAAAGGTATCTCGTAAGACCACGCCACAAATAAACATGTCAGGTTTTTACCTTACGATAACCAAAACATTTCTTATAAAAATGCTCTGTTATTATAATAGTATCTAAGTACAAATACTTATTCAAATAGCTGAAATTGTTACCATTATTAAATTTCAGCAATACTAGGCTCTACAATCAAAACCGTAAAAGCACGTAGGGAGAATGGATTTCCATACAATGGCAGGGCTACTGGGGTACCGCCCGTCACAGTACGTGGTCTAGATCAACGTACCGAGGATTCACCCTGATCCCCTGCTACACAAGACCGGAGCTACCCCTTACTGGATAGTCCGAATAAGATCACCCCACGGTTGGGATCAGCAAACGCTCACTAAGCCGAATAAAGGAACCTCTAGACAGGGATGACCTTACCCTAATTGGTTACTAGCCACTTAGCCTTGCGTGCACCTCCACTGTTTTAACCATTCCGGTTGATGAGGCTCGAGGCTATGCGTTACCTTTTTAGCACACATTCACTTAGAATGCTCATCGTCCTCCTGACGATGTTCTGATAGCATTCGTCCATACAAGTCCGTTCCCGATCCGAACGGAACCGAAGGCACTACTCCTACTACATCCATTTTGGAATCACCCTCAGGATTAGTAGCGATTAGCCCTTGCACTTCACTGCTCCATCTTCGACTTCAAGCTCTTGTCTTCATGACGAAAACGTTCAAACCGGATCGAAGTGGTTTTCGGAAATTTTAATTCCCGATCCCGGTCTCTTTGAAACGATCAGCGCATTGGCCAATATTGATAGTCGGTTATTTAACTATCACATAACATCCATAAACAACCACTAGGCCTTAATAATTTCCCCAAATTATTTATTTCAAATTATCTTCGCAAGATAATATTCCACACTTCAACCCTTCGAAAATAGTTTTCAAATCACTTTTTCCCTCGTGGAATAAATTTCCACCCAATTGTTTATTTCTATTGAAAATCACCATGTCTTAATACTTAGATTTTAAAATAATTTAAATCACTTTATCCAAAAATATATACTTTAAAACATTTAAAATAACAACTACTTAAAACTCTTTATTTAAAATACAAATTATGCAATTTTATAATAATTTCTCATGTAAAACTTAAGCCAAACAAGTTTAAAAATAAAAGTTAGGAAATTCTATACCAAATTTTTAGATAAAAACTTTTGCCAAACTTCCTTTAAATAAAACTACTTCGTAAAATATAAATATTTATAAATTATCCTTTAAATCATAATACTCATTAAACCTTTTAAAATAATTACTACTATAACTAACTTAATAAATATTTATCTTTAAAATTTAAACAACTTAAATAATAAGTTTCTCAGAAAAACATTCTTTTAAAACAACTTTAAAACTTTTAACTTCTACTTAAAAATCTGCTTTGAAAACATACTTGGCTTTTCAGGAAAATATACTTCCCATTCTAATATAGTCCATCTAATCCATTATAAATCCTGCTCGATTATCCCAATTTAATTTACGTCCCAATCCCGTAAATTTCCTTTAACACTTTTGAAAATAAGACCACTTTTTATTTTTTAAACACATTTCCCATCTCCTTATAAATTCCCATCGTGAATTTATACTTCCAAATTTATCCACTGATAAATATTTCACTTTATTTATAAACCCAGTTTATAAATTTCACAATCTCATTCTCCTTTAATCACTATTTCAACAGTTAGTCGGTTCTCAAATCGATTTCCAAACCAACTCCATTTTTAAAATAATTCCTTTACTTATCCAAATTTATTTCAAAACCCATTAATTCCATATTCACTCCTTTATTTAGAGTTAAAATCTTATTAAAATCTGAAATATTCATTTCATACTTAATTCAAAATTTCTCCCTTTATTTCTCCCAAATCATTTTAAATTCTTAAATTTTTAAACAATATAACTTAAGTTCTCAAAATTTACTTATCCCCATTTGTTCAAAATCCTTTTCCTATACTTGGAATTATTCGATAGGACTTTAAAAATCAACTTTTTATTCTTTTCCAAATTCATTCTTTTAATTTATCCGATTCCCTAAAATTATTTTACTTAAAATTTTCTCCTTTATTTTCCCTTAAAAAATCCAATTTTATATTTTCGATATCTTAAAATACCAAACTATATTCAGCCAAACCATAGCATTCCATAATTTCAATTACCAATATATTTTATCACAAATTATCAAATAAATCATATCACAGAATATGAAATAAATTCAACATTTTGAGGAATCCAGTTGGATCCCTCCAACCTTTTTCCCTGCATCCACAGATGTTAGCACAATATAATAATACCAATCCCACTTCGAGGGGGATATCGCGGTATATAGGGTCATCCGTTATTATGCGGGGCACATAAGGTCTCATCCGCTATATAATGTGGGAATCAATCACTCCAATATATATATACTACTATATATAATATCACATCCAGTCAATTCAATCATTCAACCAATAATTTAAATTTAACTGTTTAAATTTAAATGGAATTCCAAATGAGTGAGATTAACTCACCTATGACCCTGTTTGCAACCCATTTCCATCTCAACTATTTCCTTCACGATTTTGGACCTTACTCACGAAAACTGCAGCCATCAAAAATTCACCGCCGACCCTTCACTACTCATCGACAGAGCACGCCATCGCGCCTGGAAATCGCTGAACTACCCTCTTCGTCGACCCCAGATATCCCCACATGCCTGACGCCTCTGGCCACCACTCCACGTGTGCCGCTCGCCCCGTCCTCGTCGCCTGACATGTCCATCGTCTTCGTCGAGTTCGCCGCCACTAGGAGCTCCCCTTTAAACCTCGAGACCCCATCTACGACAAACACGCGACCTCCCCCCCATCGGTAATGTACTCCGCCTCGGCCACGACATCGCGCGCTCGCGCGAGAACGACTCACGATTCACCTGCTCTCTCGATTGATTTGGAAAGAGGATTCGAATGAAAAGGGATTTGGGAGGAAAGCATAGCTCGGCCATGGATTAAATTTTATAGCTTTTATTAACTTCAGTATCATCAATATAAATTTACCAAACCTTTAAAATATTTTTAACAAGCCTAAAAATCAAGATTCACTATTTTACCTCAATTCTAGTTATTTAATTCAATAATTAAATTATCCAACTAAAGAGTTATATTTGAAATTCAAGTAAAAATTAACTTATTAAATATTTAAAATCAATTAAATGTTTCAATTTCAAACGTTCAAAATTCTGGGTCGTTACAGGGCCACAGTCTCAGAATTCGACGAAACTAGTTCCATTGGATCTGTAATAGTATATTATTGTTGGATTTCAAATTTCGTAGCAATTGGGATTATCGTTTGCTCATGGGAGCTGAAAACACGTCGAAATTAATTTAAGGAATTTAATTTAAAAACAGTCGTTTAAAGACTTAACTCCCGTATACTTTGGAATTGGCCTTCGAAACATGTTCCATTGTGTTTGGAACAAGGGTAAAACCTTATAAAAGCCTGGCGGCATGCTTTGTTTGGAGTTCAGGAAAAATCAAGTGTGAACGGGGTTTTTAAATAGTAAAACATACATACATACACACATACATACATATACATACATACATACATACATACATACATATATACACACACACACACACACACACACACATATATATATATATATATATATATATATATATATGCGTACACATTAAAACCCTAGCCCTAATATTCTTGCCGCTGCCGTTAAATATACAATGGCCGAAAATCATCGATGTTCTCCTCCAATTTCCATTCAATCCATCCACTTTTACAAACATCTTTCAACTAAGAAATCGTAGAGATTTTTGAGAGCTTCAATTCTATAGATCATGATCAAAAATAGCGTGGTGGATCGTCTTGATTTTGGCCGCGTTCGAGCACCGTTTGGAGGCTATATTCACGGCGATGGCATGGTTTTAGGGGTGCGGTTCATGGTCGAAGGTGGAGGAGGGCCGTGGCTTTCGAGCGGCGTCTTTGGATGGGGTTTAAGGGGTCGATGGAGGCTGCGACATGAAAGGAAAGAACGACGGTCGTGGTTATCTCGATCTGGAACCACGATAAAGAAGAAAGCAATATGGGCGGTCTTGATTTTCTAGTGAGGATTGTACGGCCCAGATCTGATTAGGTTTAATACAAAAAATTATTTATATAATTTTGTATTCGAACTTTAAAAATATGTATGTTTTTCATATGTCGTCAGAATTGGACGAAACATGCGGCATTGGAATCGTGGTAACAAGTACTACGTTCTGGAACTGATTTGGAGTTGATTGGAGCTAACTGAAATTTTAGGTTAAATCAGACGTTGTTCGATTTGATTTTAAAATTTGAAAACTCAAGGTGAGTTAAACTCATTCATTTGGTTAATCAGTAATGTTCTTATAGTGTATAAAATTTATTATGCTATTTGGATTGTTGAAATTGGTGATCGTTGAAATTGGTGATTGTTGAAATTGTTTAGGATGACGATATAGCATCTTGATATGTTATTAGATTGGTTGAACTGGATCTAGGATGATGATATAGCAACTTGAATTGCTATTAAACTGTTTATGTTTATTTTTAAGTTTATTTTTTCAGTATTGAATCATATTTGTGTGAAATTTTATGAATGGATTGTTTTTGAATTACATTGTTTAATTATAATGTAAATTGAATTGGAATATATTAGTTATCTATTTGGTCAAATAAACACCGTCTAGTATTAAATGGAAATGTGGTTTGGTTGATATGTTAGAAGTAGAATAAACTTCTGATATGCTATGGTATAGAATTTGGGTAAATGTTAATTAATAGTCAATCAATATGGAATAAGTGTCGTTCAACGGATTATTTGTTAATCATGGAATTGGATATATATTTGTAAATGGATTTAGGTGAATATCGATAATTTAACTTGGATAGTTAAACTGAATATAATGGTTGCTTGTTTAAGTACCATTAGAGCTATTGAGCTTGTTTTGAAATTTGGAAGGTTTCCGATTGTGTTTAACTTCAGATTTTATAATCTGAAGTAAAATGTTTATTTGACGAATATATACAAGTATTTTGTTAAGTTATTATTTATAAATGAATTTGAAAAGTAGTTTATAAAGAAATATTGGTCGTTTTGATAAAATTATGTAAGAACTATTTCGAGATTTTAAGTGATATTATTTATTTATATGGTAATATAATTATTCGATAAATGGGTAGTAAAATGTTGATTACTTTATTTAAACTATATTGTTTCATATTGATTACTTAGGTGGATTTTTAAGAATTGTTTTGAAGTTATTATAATATATTATTTAGTAATTCTTTATAAAGGTTCAAACTATATATTATTATTATTATTATAAAATGGTTGAAGGTGATATTTTTATGGAAAGAGTATTTTAAGAAGTTATAAGTGAAAAAGTTGGGTTTATTAAAAGGGAATATATTTTGAATAATTGGAAGAGAGGTTAACGATTTAGAAAGGAATTTTACAAATGGTTTAGGAGGTTTGGGAAGAGTATCTTTTTAAATAAACAAGAAGATTTATAAGATATTCTAAATGAAAAAGGGAATGGTTAAAGAGAAGAAGGGTATTTCAGAATGTTTTTATTTTCGTTTTAAAGGATACTTGTGTTTAACCATTTTAGTATGATTTCGAGATAAGTAAATCTTTTTAGATAATTGGTTAAGATACTTATAGAATTATCTAAGTATATGGAAAAGGTTCTTTTAAGTTTCGAAAGGAATGATTTGAAAATGTACTTATATTGTTAAGATATGTACTTGGTTTTATTTTCTAAATATTGAAAATATTTTCGTTTTGTGATACTTATTTTATGAGATAAGTATATAGAAAAGATTTCCAAGTATTTTGAAAAGGGATTTTAAATTAATGAAGATGAAGCTCAGTGGGTTCCATGGGAAATGTAATCTATGTTTGAATGATTGTTATTTGATAGTTAAATAACAGATTATCAAATCTGGCCAAATTCATTGATCATTTCGAAGAGACCGGAGATCAGATTTAATCTTCTAAAAACCACTTCGATCTGATTTGTGCCTTATGGATTATGATACTGTGAAGCTTATGAAGACTGTGAATTTTGAAAAGATTGGTTTGTCCAGACCTAGGACAACTTGTATGGATGAATGTCTTAGTGCATTTCTAATGATTACGTACATTGGTTTTTACAAACGTACATCTGTTTGGTGGCAGAGAAGGCAACTTCTCTTAGCTTAACACCCTTCCTTGAGACGTACGAGCTCAAGGGTTGTATTGTTGTGGAAAGCAATTAGTAGTCAATGGAAATGTCAGTGTTAGCATTCTAAGGAATGAATATACTAAAGGTAAAATGTAGCCTCAAGCCTCATCAACTGGGAATGACTAAAACATGGGAGATGCAGCAGGGGAAAGTGGGTCGCACCCAAGTAGGGTATGTTATCACCTTTCTAAATACCCTCAGAAATATTATATTATAATTTATGGATGTGGTTGTGCATGGAAAAGAGAGCACTCGATAAGGGTGGGAACACCCGGAGTGATAACATATTCGGTACTATCCAGTAAGGGTAAGCCGGTCCTGTGTTGGCAGGGATCGTTAGGTACGATCTCGGTACATTTTTCTAGAGGTGTACTGTGATGGGCGGTACTCCAGTAGCCCAGTCATTGTATGGAATCCAATATCCACTACGAGCCCGTATGGTTTTGATTGTATACCAAAAATTGCTGAAACGTGAGATGCAAGCATTTCAACTATTTTCTAATTTACTTTTTATAGACACTATTATAATATCAGATGATTTTGACATAAAATGTTTTGGTTATCGTAAGGTAAAAACTCATCGTGTTTATGTGTGGCGTGGTCTTACGAGATACCTTTGTTTTTCAAAGGATTTTGAAATAGTAATAATTCAAACTGAGTGTGTTTCTCACGCTGGTTTTCTAGACTAAATCGGGTGTTATTTTATTATAATCTCGGGTCAGACCGAGTATTATAGATTCAGGTTAGGATACTATGGAGCTCAGGAGACGAGCTGAATGACAGAGATGTATTCACGTACTTGGATATTTCCGCTGTGTGTTATGTATATGAGGACAAGTTATTATAACTGTCCTCATTGTTATATTGACTGTTGTACTCTGATTGATGTTTGTGCGTGTGTGTATATATATATATATATACAAATTACAGTTTTGTTTTGTGTAAAGACTTATGATATATTATATTTTATTCCGCTGTGATTGTGAGATTCTATGTATTGTTGTTTCTATTTCTTCTTCTATCTTTTTCTTCTTTACCCTTAATGATTCGTATTTCTGTTCAATTTGAGTGGACGTGCGAGATGTATTGTCGACTCAAAGGGTACAGAGATACGGGCCATTACATTAACCCTTTTTATGTTACTAATAAAGTTCAGGAAACTTTTGAAAAACATTTCAAAAGAAAACATTTTAAAACGAAAATCGACAATTTTGTCGAACTGCGTCCATCTATCGCTATGAGCACAGTCGCTTAAACTTACTTTAAGCAAAATACTTTGCTTATTCCTTGTTATTACAAGTTTGGAAACATAATTTTGAAAGTCTTTTTAAAACTTAAAAACAAAGATAAAAACTTTGAAACCATTTCCAAAATTTAAAACTAGAAAACTTAGTTTTGATTACAAATCAGATCTCACGTCCGTCGCAACATACAAATGTGTAAACTTTGTAATTCTTACACAACATACAGCTTTTTTTGATCATAACCATACCATACACCAACATCACATGCTTACAACCAAACATACCACTTTAAAAATATAAACATGATGCTTAACATCCAAACACAATATTTAACATCCAAACTATTCTAACCACAAATCGCAAACGTATATCATTATCATAGCATGATATTTTAACAACATGAACTATGGATTTCTACAACATATAATCCATGGAAATAAAGTTAGTTCTTTCTAAAAATGAAATAGTTTTACTCACCGAAACTCTTTGAAACCTGAAATGCCTTAGATGCACAAAAATCATCCCAAAAATATGTCACCTTCCACGTGATTTTTGGATATATTACTCTTGGATTTTGAAGAAATGGTCGAAAGAAAAGTTTTAGAAAATTATTTTCTCTATAAATTAAAAAAAAGAATCACTCAAATTGGATTATTTTTGAGGTAGATATGGTCAAAAGAAGGAGAGCTATTGTCGGACTTGAATTTTTGAGTTTAAAAGTATACTACAAAGAAATGAGATTTTGACAAACCTAAGCTTGAAATTAGAAAAAGTGGTACAAAAGCTACTGAAATTTTATACGATTTTAAAAACGAAAATCTTGATTTGGTGTAAAATAGAGGAAGTTATGGCTGAATAAAGTGGTGGAAAAATGGAGAAGAAAAAGTTTAAAAACAAGTTTGCATCTTTAAAACAATTTAAAACTTTTGATTTTAAAAGAAAAACTTAAAATTAACATGAGAAGCCATGAAATTATGAGGAAAGCTTTAGGGAAATAGAAATGGAAAAGTAAATGAAAATATGGGGAATGGGATGTGTATTTATAGACAAAGAAAGTAAGGAAATTACTAAACTATATTTTGAATTAATTAACATAACATGTCATGATTTTGTAAGGTCACATCACCATCTACTCCCCCTCTCCAGTCACGTCCATTATTCCTCCTCTTGTTTCATCCATTAGGCTATGATTACATGCTTAATACTGATAATGATGTTAATGAAATGACAAGAGATAAGGTGTATTATATATATATATATAAAGTTGGTATATATATGTTATAATTTAAACCATGACTTGTCACATAACTATCTAAACATATTTAACATAAGGTAATCTATAATTAAGTGTTAATTATCTCTTATTTATGTGTACATACGGTCCACAAAGGAGAATAACGTTCCCAATAACTTTTCGGTGTCGAAAAGTGGAAATTCTGGAAAACGTTCTTCGGTCACATTTTCTATTTTTCTATGAACTATATATTTTGGTAAAAAATTTAAAAATGATCCATCATTATTAAATAATTATAATAAGTTTATTTATTAATAAAAACCCATTTATTTATTATTTAAAATTAACTTGAATTCCCGAAGAAATATATAAAACCGGTGATATCAACTATCGATGTCATAAATACATTTTAAAAAAAATAAATTATTTTATTTCATAGTCTTGTTTGAATACATATATTGGTGTATGTATCCAGAGCCGTGCATGATTCTTATTGTTTAAAAGTATTTTTATTGATAAAACGATTCTCGGTTGTTTTATCGATATTTTACCTAGGACGATATTTACAAATTATCAATATTTTACCTTGGTAATTTGTCCGCAAAATATTTTTCCTAAACAAATAAACTATTATTATTATCAATTAAAACATGATTATTTCTTACTTTTATACCCATATCTAAATATTTTAAAAATAAATATAATTTATCCAAGTGATAAATGTGCGGGTCGTTACAAACGGGGCTGGTGCTTTTACACTCAATTCAGGGCGTTGATCCATTTTTTAGGTTAACATTAAGGTTATGTAGATTTATTATTCCTAGGCTCCCTTCCTCTTTGAATTTACAGACTATCTTGTAATTAACTGGGTAGTTTATATTGTTATAAGAACTATCCCACTTCAAAGTAAATTTCTTTTGATTTTGTATATTTTCTCAGTTATCCATTTTGATAACAGATAAAAAGACATCCTAGCAAAGCTGATAAAATAGAGTTAATGAGGATGATTATACCTACTTTAGATAAAAAATTACAGTTCTAATTATATATTTTCCATTAACCTTATCTAAAATTATTTTTCAATCTTCCTTTTTAAGTTTCGTTGGGTCAATCAAGAACCTAAGTAATGTATTGGGTATTTCATAATGTTGCAGTTTTGTGTATTAGCCACAAGATCTTCCATATCGTCGACATCATTTAAGACTAAAACAGAGCTTTTATCAAAATTAATATTAAGTCCCGAAAGCATTTCAAAGCTATATAAAATAAATTTTAAGAGCCCTGATGTGTCAGGTTGAATACGAGGTAAAAAGCATAGTGTTATCTGCGAGTTGGAGCACCGAAAGGCCATCACTAGTAATATCAATACCGACTCTACCAAGGACCCCATTAGTAATAGATAGCTTAATGATCATAGTGAAAACGTACTATGCTAAGTTAAAAAGTAAGGGAGACAATGCATTACCTTATTTGAGTCCACATTTAGATTGGTTTTTATTTCCTAGAACCCTATTAACCAATATATTTGAATTTACATTTTTGAGTAATGTCATATCCAACCTATCCATTTAGAACTAAAACCCCTATTCATTAATAAGTCTTTAAGAAAATACCAATCAATAGAGTCAAAAGTTTTAGCGAAATCAAGTTTTAAGAGAGCACATGTGATGTTATGTTTTCAACAATGGTTTATAGATTCTTGGACTACAATGACCCCATCTGTGATGTACCATTGATAAAAGCGAATTACATTATATCAATTAGATTATTCATTTTTGTGCTTAAGCTATTAGCAAAGACCTTAGAAATAATTCTGAGAGAATAGTTTATTAGTGAGATAGGTCTAAAATCCTTAGGCTACATCACATTCGCCTTCTTGTAAAGTAGAATGGCATTAGTGAGGTCAAAGCTTCCTAACTGTAAGTTACCATTATAAAACTCATTAAACATTTTAATTTAGTAATATTTTAAAAGGCTAAATTTTTTGATTAAACAACATTGGAAATCCATCTGGATTGGAAGATTTATCGCTAGACATATCATTAACGGCCTTGAGTATCACATCTTTGGAGAATGGATTATCCAAATTATGTAAAACAATCATTGAATTTTCTGGACATAAATCATTCCACCTAGCATTAATTCTATAACCTTTGCTGTTGGAATTGTGCCAGTCTGCAGCGGAAGTTACGAGTGAATTTAAAAAAAAATTAACCCATTGGATCTTTATAGGGCCTATGAAGACTAATTTATTTAGAAACTTTCTAAATTTTATTTAAATAAAATATTTTATTTTATTTAAATTTATAAAATGATATTGTTATTTTTTAATTTTATATTGTGTAAAATATATATGTGTATCACATACACACAATAAGTGTGTGCATGTGTAACATATTAATCCATGCAAGGTATAACATGTCCGTATATAGTTGTTGGGATTTACATCACAACGAACACGTTAGCTCATCCAATATATAAATGTATTGTCCAAATGTATGTATATAACTTTTGCTTTTATAATAAAATATTTCAAAATATACCTATGTAGATTAAAATTTATTTATTTATAATTATGTATAAACATATAAATATTTATATATGAATATAAATATATAATATTAATATATATATATACATACACACACACACACACACACACATATATATATATTAGTTACTATATAAGTACGTTTATATCATTTAAAATATAATAAACATTTTATTTGCTATAATGTCGAATATGGTACTTACACAAATACATAAAAAAATTATATACATTTATTTATATACATATAAACGAATAAGTTAAACACTTATATATATGTGCTTAGTTAAATATATACATATTAATATAAATAATATTATAAAATGATTTTTTGTTTAAATATATTTATTGAATTGGTCTTGCTCATAGACAAGGTTTTTTTGAAAAAAATATTATTTCTTGAAACTAAATTTAAGTTTAAAATTTTTGGCAAATTTTACACCAAATTTTATAATTTGAAAATTTGAAATATAATTTTATAACTTAAAACGATTTTAAAATTCAATTTTAAATTATCTGTTTTTAATTGAAATATTTAAAAATAAAAAAAATGATTTTTTTTTACTTTTTGCCATGTGCTTAATATGCATCAATAATATTTTATAAAATATAAAATATATTTTATAATGGATATATGAATTTGAATAATTATTTATATGATAAATTTATTTAAATATTATTTAAAAATAATATGTAAATAAATAGAATATTTTCTTCCTACTGAAAATATTATATTTATTGAACATCATATGTGAAATTTTATTTTCATATTTTACACATGTATAATATAGTATGTAAATTATAAACTATTCAAATATATGTATATATTAAATTGATTAAATAATAAAAAACGTTTTTTAATTCTATTCCATGCTATACATAGATGAATTATCACAATTTTTTTATAGCCATACACACACATATACAACCAAGTGAAGATATATCTACATATTCGAATCGTCAACTAACTAACAATATTATATACATATAGATGAACAATATAATCATAAATTATTGTTTATAATTAAATTATAAATGTACCTTGCAGTCAAAGCCCTTAAGCACACCTTAAAATGTTATATGCTCCTAGAAATGATTTTCGATCCAGCAGAGTGCTAGTCCTTGAATGGTCTACCATCGACTATCAAATAGTAATTGAATTGACTTGATTTGGACTTGATTAAATAGAGAGACTCAAGGGGATTTTCAGCCAATAATGAGAAGAAGTGGAGGCTCCAAGAGATCATAATCAAATGGGGAAAGAGATGCTTAAATAGAGGATGAAAAGGAGAGAATTTAGGATCTTATCTTTTACTCTATCTCCTTTAATTTGCACCATCCATTATCAAGCCCTCTAACCCATATTTTGAGCCATCTATATTCTATGGTGCAGTCAATCCTATTAGCCCACATGATTGGCCTTAAACCCATTTGAGCCCAAATGAATATTTTGAATTTTAAATCTAATTTAAAATGCTTATCGATATCGTCTATCATTTAATGTGTTTATAACTTTTATAAATACAATTAATATTCATTTATCAAACCAAAATCAGATTCACAGATAATATTTCATAAATAATATTTAATTTAATTAATTTATAATAATTATGAATTAATTAAATCATTTAATCAAAGGTGAATTTATCATTTTCAGTTGTGTGACTCGTCAGGTGTAAATTTGGACAGCAATTAATATCGAACTATTCGGACATTAACTTTCACATGTCACTTAGCAGGTGGTGTGACATTTTGGCTAAATTTTCGCTAACTTGGTTTTGGTAAAATCCAATTTTACTTTGTTAAGCGTTACCCGATTATGACTATTATTTATACCAATTCTCTTTGTCAAAACTATATCACTTTGAACTTATGGAATTTGGAAATGGTCAAAATTTCAATAACGTTCATACTCAACTTTATAGTCCAAACACAATGTCCTTGGTTCAATAATAACAATTATTATTAACTGAAATGCTATGGCCAAAGACTTTGACTTTAAGTTGATTTAATTGACCATGATACTACCACATATAACTAAGGAGACGAATCCTTTATTGAATGGTGCTTCACTTTCAATACTTCCACTCGACCCAACTATAGTCACTCGATGGATGTTGTGCCATGATTTGACTATAATCAAAGTGGAACTTTCATATTGAAGATCGACGGTATTCTCAAGTCGAGAGAACTGCATAAATTAATCACACTGATATTTTATTTTTGACCTTAGTTATATTAACCAATAGAAAATTATTGAGTAAGTTATCCATGGTTATCTAATAACTATCAGTATGTAAACCCTAGGTGCCCCAAGCAGTCGTGAGTAATACATGCCCAACATTTGGAGAGCGTTATGCACTCTAATATCAATGGATACTCTGATATCCAGTCTTGATGCATCATGACTGGAAACATTTAAAATGATGTGTTTTATAATATTGTGATACAATACTGACGATTACAACTATTTGTAGTTGCTATCGCAAACACACTATTTATGTATTTTCTATTACATCTATATTTTAATTATATTAATTAATATAGCACATTATATCAATTATATAATAGAAATAAAACATATTTTATTTTGAACAAGATTAGTTATTGAGTTAGATATATGTAACAAATTACATAATTGCTTCTAAAGCATACCTCGAACTCTATCATTTGCTAGTTCCATAGATATCTTTGTGGAAACTAGCGAATGTGTTATTGAGATCATTCTGTTCCAAAGATATCTTAACATTACTTAACCATTCGTTATTGTTTATGCCATTTAGTACGTTTTCTTTAAGAAAAGAAATTCAGACTTGCCAATTTTCTATGCAAATTAATTAAGTATTGTTAGAATATAATTACATATGTTCTTATAGGTATTAGATTGGTTTAACAAAAATATATAGTAAGCTTTCCACAAAATTTTCCACATGTTCCCAAACCATAAGAAAAATGTGAGAATACTCAGAATGTCTCTAGCAGTTAGGACTCACTTACCATGTATCTACGACCTTGAGTGTGCTTAATAAATGGTGGTATCCATAAATAGTGAATAACCATTATTAGTAACTTATATCATATATAACTCCAAACATTATAATCATTGCTCCTAATCATCATTGTGACCTTAAGTGGGCTTGAAAAATCATAGAGTATGTTTGACACTCATGGCCTATCATTTTGCATGAATAATTATAAGTACATGATCCTTGAGCATACTAAAAAAAGTCATATAGTTTCTCGTACAATCTAGGGAGACACATGGCTTCTTTAGAGAAAATAGATAACTTAAGTGTGCTCAACAACCATCCATATGCCCAGTACATCCATTTATGTGTAAATGATAGAAAGAAATATTTATATATAAATTCACAATTTTAGAAATGAAATCGGGTGTTATAGGTAATAAGGGATAATAAGTGCATAACATCCTATAGCATGCCATAAATCAATACACGTCCCTTATATATTAATGGGTCTATTTTTTCATAATTTAATATAATATTAACTTATTAAAATTATTTCTTTTAATTAATTAAGTTTAACTTTTGTAACATATATTTTATTTCAAACAATTTTGAAATAACACTTACAACATTTATAGTTTATTTCTTTTAAATTCAAAACAATTCTGAATTTTTGGTATTTTATTATAAAAAATTGTAATTAATTTGTTTTAAAATTTTAACTTAAAACAATTTTGAGTTTAATTATTATAACATTTATAATTTAATCTGCTTATATATTTATATTTAATTCAAATTTAAAATAATTTTAAAATTTTATTTATAACTTCTATATATATAGCACAAATTTAAAGCTATTTAAAAATTTAGCATTGTAACATTTACAAATTCAAATTTAGAAACAATTTTAAAATTTGATCCATATTTAGTGCAAATTCATATTTGAGGCATGGTACCAACAACTGGAGCCTTACACTTAGGTCATAACCTACAAATAGACCACCTAGATGAGCTAGAAAAGGGTTTAAGTTTATTAAGGTTTTCCATTCGTACGAATGTTCCTTAATTTGAGTGATCTTCTCCTTAGTTAACACTCTTTCCTAGACACCGATCCTAATGAAATTCTAATAATATCAACCCTACGTGTTGGTCAATTTATTCATATATGTGAATGCTTTGATAACATTGTTGGATCTATTTGGTTGAGCAATGGAGAAAAATGGTTGAATTTAAAAAAATTCTTTTATTAAATTTGTCGAAAGATCAATTTTGTGTTACTATGAATAGTTGTGCAAATTATATTAAAAACTATTTAATATAAATTCAATTTTGATATGACTTGAAATTGTTTGTCAAATAGACTTAAATATATTTTATGAGTATTGATATACCTAAAATATGTACTACTTTAATTTCATGTGAACATAACAATATAATATAAAGACGTGTGTATATATATGATAATATAAATACACACACAGTTATTGGTATTTGTAACTGCATATGTGTGTGTCAATAGAAAGCACAATACACATACGCATGTTGTATTTGATATAAATGTATTAGAAAAGAAACTATATACACTTATATATATACTAATTATATTTGGAAATAATATATAGATATATATTCATTCATTTGTTTACTTATTATTTCAAGTTATTGAAATATATACCTATGAATTATAAATCAGTTTATATATATATGAAACGACTAACATAAGAATAACGACAGACCGTTCATCCTTTAGGGGTGTAGGGGCACAATTCCAATTGACCTCCACTGCACTGGGTTATTTTACTTTGGAGCATAGTTGCTCAGGTGTGTACACACACACATATACACATATATAAATATATGTATGTAGATCTCCATCTATTTCCACTTGGCAATAATATATATATATATATTTATTTACTTACTTACTATTTCAAGTTATTTGAAATATATACCTAATGAATTATAAATCAATATATATATATATATGAAACGACCAATAGAAGAATAACGGCTGATCATTCATCCTTGGGGGGTGTAGTGCAACCCAGCTTGCATAGTTCCATGGACCTCTACTACACCAGGTTATTTTATTTCAGAGCATAGTTGCTCAGGTGTACACACACACAAATACATACACACAACACACAGACATAGACACACACACAAATTGTACATATATGATCTCCATCTATTTCCCACTTTGATCAAACATGTTTGACTCTTCCTTTCTTCTCCATGTGGCCATCATATTTAAATCAATTTATAAATATTAATTAATTCATACATGATATAAAATACATCCATTGCATTTTTATATTACCATTTTTAGTTAGTAAAATTATCCAGTTAATTTAAATTAATTATGTACAATAATTATACATATTTAACTCCATTAATTTCGGTGATTTAATAAAAGTAAATTATTGACATATATGTACATGACAATTATATATATATATATATATAAATGGTCTTTGTAATAATTTATAAAAACTAATAATTATCATACAATAGCATTTAAGTCCAATGCTATAACTCTTTATTGTGTGATTCATAGGTGTAACGTCGCTTCTTAGTCGGTATTTAAACAATTTAAATATCAAAGCATGTGTAGTCTTTACTAAAGCGGAATAATGGTCATGAAGTCATATGCTTCTCGGTCATCTAAGTGAAGTCCTACTTTATAATCATTTAAGCTGCACCCTTATGTAATGATATTTGAGCATGTTTTTCTCTTCATCAAATCCATGTACTTAAACATCTAGGGTTATTTTATTATGAAGTTGACTCTGAAATTACTTGGTTCAATCAATATCAATTATCGAATAACGGAATTTGTTGTAATAAAAAATTTCTAACTTTGAGTCAAAATCAATTATGGTGGTACTAACAGTTTATATCAAAGGAGACAAATTCTCACTTGAGTAGTATTTCAATTCGAATATCTAATCCCATTCCCAAGAATTGTCTTATCACAAAGTAATATCATGTGCTTAACCATCATCAAAGTAGGACCTTAATATACAAGATCGACAAAACTCTCAAGTCAAAAGACCGCTACACATTGTCATGTGAGATACTCTATTTTGACTTAGATATACTAACATATGGAAGACTCCCAGTGCGACATTCTATAGTTGATTTACAACAACTACAAGTATATGAACTCTTGGTGTTCCAATGGTTATGAATAAATCAACATCCATCACACGGAGAGCATTACGCATACTAATCTGGTGGAAGGTTCAATATTTCTTTCTTTGAATCAGCTTGATTAGGAACATTCAAGGATAAATGTGTGTCAGTATGTGTGTGTATCAGTTCATTGTTATATCTTGCCTTTTTGAGTTTTGATGAGACAATTTTATATCTCTATAAATTTGTACAAGTTCATCTTTGCAGAATATTTAAACAACAAAGGCTACATAAAAACGACTAGCTATCGTGCTCAAGAAAAGAAGACCAACTACTAAGAGATTCATTGTATTAATATGTCTAGCAAACTTATACAATGTCCTTTGATAATATACATACACAATATCAAAATTTTATTGACTTTAGACTCAAAGTTTTAAACTAAGAATATTTTTGAACATTGCCCAGAGTCAGACGTCCGACCTAATTATTTAGACATTTGATTAAACCAAATTTGACCTAAGAACTATCGGCATAGAACTTTGCAAAATATCAGACGTCTGGATTATTTTTCCAAACATCCAAGTAATAAAAATCTTGTTTTAAAACCATTCAGACATCTAATTGGTTTGACCAAATGTCCGATAAGGGTACCATACATCTGATCAAACCAATCAAATGTCTGAATCGAGGTTGATTTGAAATTTTTTCTTTTTGAATATTGACAAGACGTCTGAGGTATGAAAGTCAGACGTCTGTCTTATTTTCAAACTGTTTTTGTAAAAAATGTCCAAATGTCAGCAATAGGTTAGAAGTCCGAATAAGGCCCAAAATGAACATGTTCTTTTCTGGAATATATTTAGATGTCCGAGTCAATTTAACTAGACATCTGACATGCTTCTGAACTATTTTTAAATATATCAGTCTAACGTATGGTTAGACCATTCAAACGACTGAAAAACCTATAAACAGCTTTATTTTTGAATAGACGGTAATTTCCTAAAAGGTTATGACTTTTGATTAGGGTTATATCTTTGAGTAGTCGTAATGTTTGAGTACAACTTTTCAATAGTTTAAATATAGACTAGACTCACTCTTTTGATTTCATATCTCTTGCACTCTAAATCTCCAATACTCTTTTTGAAATCAAATGTGCTTAAAACTATTTCCTGCTTCCTAATCCCTGCATGTTTAATTCACAATCATCAAAGGATATTATAGGAAGGGTATACTCAAACTTGACTTATCTGTGTTGTGAAGAACACCTTGAAGTCAATAAGTAAAGCTTTTGATTTAGAGTTGTGTGAAGTTCTATTCGGCTGCTCAAGCAATTGTAAACCTGTTCCTCCGATAAAATAAGGGTATTGCTATTGAAATTCCAAAAGGGAGCTTCAGGATTGTATGTCGAAGGGGTGGTCCAAACCAGTATAAAAACTCTGGTGTGGTAGTATCTTTATTTTACTTACTTATCTACATACTTGAATTAGTTATCTTGAGATATAATTATTCATATTACGTGGATCTTAGAGAATTTCATTCGTTACTCAAGATTATTGACACATTCGTAACTACATATAGTTAAATACTTTGTACTAGGGATTTCTTATTATATGTATAAAATATATTCATCGACATTTAATCATAAATATAGACACACACAATGGAAACAAAAAAGTGATTTCATTTCGAACAATACTATACATAAGAGATAAGAGGTTTATATAATCAAAATTATGCAATTTCCTTTGGGTACACACCTAACTTTATCATTTAGATACTAAACTGAGGTGGTAAGTATCATCCATGCAGAACTAGGCAGATGGCTAGTGTTGCTCACATGTAAAAGATTAGCTGGCTAGTGCTTCAACTCGGCCCAGTCCAAGCCAGCCCAACCTAATCCAAGCCAGGCCGACCCAGTTCAACCCTGGCCTAATCCAAGCTAGTTAAATAGGCAAGCAAAACAAAACTAAAGGCAGGCCGATCAGACTTCCTTAGTCACCCATCTCGACTCAAGACGGCATACAGCCAACTCATTTGACTAGGCTTGGCTCAAAAGCAACCAGTCCTTAGCCTGGCTTTACCTTAACCTGCCTACAACCAGTCCTATGCATCAAATCTAATCCTTACATAATCAGCTTGGTACGTTCCTTTTAGCTCTGTCTATAATAATATCCGGCTTTGTTCTCAGCAGTCTTTGGCAATAAGTAACCGGTCGTAACTATTCATGAGAATCTTCTCTTCGGCCTTGTCCCTTAAACAAGCATACTACACGACAAATAGTATAGCTGGGTGTACTAACTATTGCGACACGTCTTCCGAAAGCACACCAACTCTTATAACATGCTGCTTAGCCCTGTGCAAAGCATGCTTCTTGTTCGGAAAGCCAATTGGCATGCATCTCTGCCACATATTCATACACCTTTCATGTTGTCCTCCATTAACCTATGCAACCAAATAAATGGGTTGGAGTGATTTGTGCCAAAAAAACTATGCAATCTCAGCCATCCAATGACCAACATCGGGTTTTATAAATACCTCTTGCCATACAAATCAAAATGGTTGGTTTTCTTGCTTAATATATCTCTCTGACATAGAAAACTAAGAGTTATTAAGATAGACATTATAATCTTAAGTGCTCTTTATTTTTTATTATTCTCTTGTAAATTCTTGTAATTTTAAGAGACAAGCATAGTAAGAGATCTTCACTATGGATGCAAGCAAGCTTCTACCAAACCACTTTATATCTTGTGTCATTTGCTTTAATTGCTAATATATTCCTCATTTTCAATTTTTAATTCTAGTATTAGTAAGTAAAATTTGCTAATACAAAAGCTTATCTTAATTTCGATGTTAGCTAAATTTTTAGTCGACATTTTAGCACTAAAAGGATGGCTCCTTTAAAAGCTCTCACCTTTTTTTACTTTTCCTTCCCAACACACTCTTTTCACATTTGCACCACACTAAATTTTACTGAAAAAATGTAACAACTCTAATGACCATGAAAATGACAAAAACACTGTCGTCAACATCATTTGTCACATCCATGGGCTTAGCAATAGCATATGGTGAAGTGTACTTTAAGGCCTAGGTGACGTGGGGACTATAGATGTGAGGTGAATGATCCAAGGAGAAGGATGGATGCTCAAATGACCGTTAACTTAAGTTCTCCACCCCATCAAGTTACTGAAATAAACCATATCCAACATACTATCATTAGTGCTTACAATCTCATCAATACAATTTAGGGGAGTTTGGTGCTTGAAATCTCGACCGGGGCAGCCTCTGTTCACAATAGGAGAATGCATGTTGTGCACGGGCCAGTCCATGCTATTGATATTGATCCAGAAGTGATCGTGTATATGGAAACAATAAATTGTCGTTCCTTTTTAGCAGAGTGACCATTTTCTTTTGAAAGTCTTTGAGCGCTAGATGGATCTCTAGACTTGAGATTTAAGCATCTTAGGTGGAGCTCATGCCATCAACAAAGAGTAAATTGCTCTCTCAGCACACTCCTAGTCCCATAAGGGTATGGCCAGGTCCATATTAAGATAAGGGTAAGCCAAGCTTCTCGGTCTCGCTTTATGCATTAGGAGAGGAGATCTCCCTATCCAGTTCACCATCATCACCGTAACTCTCCATCACATTATCGTCGTCGAACCTCCATAGCACATAGACGCCAGGTAAATCAAATGTCCATTGTAGACCAAACACTTCCACGATGAGCAGATGCTGGCCTTTTGGAGTAAATGAATTATCGAGAGTGAAGCCCAGAATGCCGAGGGCGAAGCATTGTCTACTGACAAGAATGGAGTGCCATTCTTTGAGGAAATCTTGAATACATGCATCTACATGCGACATGCCTAGCCGCCTAATGATAAATACGGTGGAAGTGTTGACCCATCTAAGTACACCACTAGTTTTAACTCTATCACCTAGGTCGGTCGGCTCTTCGGCCCAACAACGTGCCTACTCTGCCCCTCCATGCTCATAGGACCAACATCCCTCCGCTAAGTCATGCTTACAACCAAGCAACATCTATTCTAGGGCCTAACATTGTACACACTTCAAAACCAAGTTCTTTGCTTCAAAGACCCATGTCATGATGGTACCGAGCTAGGTCGAGAATCTTTGGTCGAATGTAAACCACTTTAACAAGGAATATACATGGGTAAGCGATCTTGATAAGAATATCTTGGTTGTCGCCCTTTTCTCAGGGGTGAGATGCAAGTTGATTATGTGGAAAGAATTGCAAAAGATTCCGACCACTTCTGTAACTAATTTCTATCAACCAACGAATGACATCATGAGGATGAAAGACAACAATAACGAAACCTGATGCTCTAGTAAAACCGGTCCCCTTGAAAATACCAACCCTCGAGGTAATGGTCGGCAGAACAATATCAAGATGCGATCAGAGGACGACACCCGATACAAGTCTAGATACACTAACTATGCCAATCAAGATATAGAAGCCATATATCTTACAACTAGGGATCGGGTCTGTTCCAAAGACCATTTTCCACCATAACTAAGAGAAGTGAGGAACCTTATAGCCACAAAAAATACTACAAGTTCCATCAGATCAATGACCAATCCACTGAGTGTTGTATGCTGAAGGATGAGACAGAGAGGCCGATTAAAGAAGGAGCGTTTATAAAGTATGTTCGACATCAGGTCGAGTAAAGAATGGCTCGCAATAACTAATCAGCTCAACCCCTACCACCCAACAAAAATGTAATGGCTATAACTAACCTTTTGATTATCTGTGAAGGCCTGCATATGGCCAGAAGCAGCCTAGGAACACAGTCCCAGTACTAGAGAGAAGTGGGCTCAATCAACCAGGTTTATTCATTAGAACACTGAGCATCCAAAGCACTCATATTAGAGGTAGATTAACCCGCGACATTCATTATCGAGGACAGTGAAGCCATCTCTTAGTCACATTGCGATCACATGGTTATCACTATTGCAATGGAAAACTCAAAAGTACACAGAGCATTTGTGGATAGGGGACAGTTAATCATGAAATTCATTATACATGGCAGTGTTTGTGAATTCGAGGCAACTAACAAAAATCTAGGAATGTTATAGGATTTCCCTTAGACAAGCAAAGAAGGGTGCCATCGTGCTTTAACAAGTGCTTGCAATGCTAAATGACAGGTCACTCGAGAGAACTCTTGATCTGGTCAGTGCTTCGGTTCTTGCCGAGACCACCCCTATCTCCACAGCCGAGGCACCACATCAATACATCCCCCCTATTCGCAAGACACACAAGCCCCTCATAGCTCGTCTAAGCCATTGGCCAAGGCCACTTACTTGATGAAGTCACAACTATCGGTAATGAGTCATCCAGAAGAGTGCTCGAGCCGGTCAGTGCTCCCACTCTTATCGGTACCGTCCTTAGCTGTGAAGAATCTACTATTAGCAGTGTGTCATCCAAGAGTAACCCCGAGCCTAATAGTGCCACAGTTCATGCCGGGACCCCCCAAAGCAGCGAAACTACACCAATTGGTCATTTATCATCACAAAGAACCCTCGAGCCCCATAGTGATTTGGTCCATGCTGGGACCGCCTACCACTATGAAGAATGGGATGGAAAGGACCCTATCTCTTTAGTTACTCCTCAAAAAACAAAAGACATCATTGTGGCATGGAATGAGCAAGTTGCATCCCATTGACAAGTGGAGACATCCAACATAGCAACTCCTTCCCTTTCAAATGCCAAAGATTCTTCCATAAGAGCCAGGGGCAATCTCAACCCTCCAACTCGAGCATAGACATCTGTCCCAATGGAGGATGTGTTATAGCACATGATTTACATGCTAGACCAATGCAACTTAGAAACCAACTCTGATCTTGATGATGATCCACTCGAACCCTATATGGGGGATTCAAAGACATAAGGCCGACTGGCTACTCCGCTTGAGTTAATATTTATGAATAGTGTTTAACCTGGAAAGGTCGTACAGACTGACATTGAGCTTAGCCCGTAGTTTAGAGAGAAGTTGGTCAAATTCCTGAAACAAAGCAAAGACATTTTTGCTTAAGGGCGCATCGATATAATCATCATATACCCAAGTATCATTTGTCATGCATTAAACATCGATCTAAAGGCAACCCTTATCCATCAAAAGTGCAAACCCTCAACCCCAAAAGATACCAAGCTCTCAATAAAGATATAGAAAAGCTGTTGTCCAATGTTTTTATCTGGGAGGCAGAATACTCAGTTTAGGTAGCCAACCATGTACTGATTAGAAAACCAAGCGGGTTATGGACAACTTGCATAGACTTTTCCGACCTCAACAAAGTCTACACAAAAAAACTTTTCATTTCCTCGCATCGATTAGTTAGTAGATGCAACCAGTGGACATGAGCTCCTCACTTTCATGGATGCTTATTCTAGATACAATCAGATTGCCATGCAAAACCCATACCAAGAGCACACTTCCTTCATCACTAATGTCGGCTAATGTTGCTATCGAGTCATGCCATTTGGGCTTTGAAATGTAGGTGCTACCTACCAATAGCTCGTCAATCGTATGTTCTCAAAAAATATTATCGATCCATGGAAGTGTACGTAGATGACATGCTGGTGAAGTCAGAAAAGGCCG
The DNA here is from genome assembly GCA_030737815.1 of Allium fistulosum. Classification (NCBI taxonomy): domain Eukaryota; kingdom Viridiplantae; phylum Streptophyta; class Magnoliopsida; order Asparagales; family Amaryllidaceae; genus Allium; species Allium fistulosum. Next base: position 1,107,213,648 of record CM060907.1, read on the forward strand.
AGGGCATATACAGAACTTGGCCGAGACTTTTAACATACTACGCTGATACAACATGAAGTTGATTCCAAATAAGTGCTCATTCGCCATCCGATCTGGAAAGTTTCGTGGTTACATAATAAGCATTAAGGTGATTAAAGCTAACCCCTACAAAATCCAAGCCATCTAGGAAATGTAAGTCCTAGGGATCATAAAGCAAGTGTAGAGCTAGAATGGTATGGTTGCAGCATTGAGCCAGTTCGTGTCCAAGGCAACCAACTGGTATCTCCCCTTCTTTATCCTCATCACAAAGGGAAAGTTGTTTGCTTATAACTATGAGTGCACTAGGGCATTTTAAGAACTTAAGCTGCATTTGCTACTCCCTTGGTACTATCCAAGCCCATCGCAAGGGAGTACTTGTACCTATACCTTGTAGTAATTGACCATGCGATTAGTGTTGCATTGATTAGAGAAGACGAGAAGATCCAACGATCGATTTACTATGTCGGTAAAAGATCATCAGGCTCAAAAATGAGATACACGAGGTTGGAAAAGCTATTTTCTGCCTACTCAAGGTAGCCCGAAAACTTCGGTGGTACTTCAAAATTAATTACATCAAAGTCCTGACCAACCAGCCATTGAAGCAAATCCTCAATCGCACAGCAAGCCAACTACTAAAGTGGTTCATTGAGCTTGGATAGCATCGCATCTCCTTCCAGCCTTGCACTTCTATTAAGGCCATGCCACTGTAGGTTTCTTTATCGAATGTTCAAGTCTAGACAATGGCGAAGAGGAGACCATCACCAATCTACAAACTTGATGCCTCGATGTGGATGGGCGTCTAATAAGAAAGGGGTGGGGACTGACATGGTTCTTGTCACCTCTGAAGGAACTAAACTTTGTTTTGTGGTTAGCCTCACTTTTAAGGCAAACAACAACGTAGCCAAGTATAATGTTGTCCTGGCCGATCTCAGGATGGTAAAGGGTTATGCATGGATTCCATCCATTTAAGTGACTTGACACTAGTCATCAATCAAATTGGCGAGCATTTCGAAGTCAAAGGAAAAACACTAGCCTTATATGTTGGAGAGGAGAAGAAGTTACTCATCACTTTCTCAGAGTTCAAGCAGGGCAGTTACCCAAGGAGCAAAATGCCAAGGCCGACCTATTTGCTAAGATGGCAGGCAACCAAGAAGAAGCCATCCCTTAGGTTCCATTAGAATTTAAGACACCCTTGCTATAAGCCTCAGGCAATAATAATGGAGATTGATACGTCATCCACAGACAAATAAATGGCTCCCCCGATCAGGTACTTAGTGAATGAAGAACTTCCAACTAACCATAAAGAAGCTCAAAATGTCCTTTATCTAGCTCCTTGGTACACAATCATGGAAGGAAAACTCTACAAGCAGGGGTACTAAACACCAAGCCAGTTGTGCTTGTCTGAAGATGAAGCCGGATGGATTTTGGAAGAGATACATGAAGGATTCTATGTGGATCATGCTGGGTGGAAAACCTTAGCAAAGAAAGCCGCCCGACAAGGCTAATATTGCCTATTATTAATTTGATCAAGGAATCGATGGACTACATTAAGAAATGTGATTGGTGTCAGCACTTCTATAAGATCCCCAAGGCCTATCCTGCCCTTCTTACCCCAATGAATTTCCCCTGGCCATTCGATAACTTGATTAGAAAGCCACTAAACACCAAAGGAGGATATAACCATGCCATAACCGCTATTGGCTACTTCACCAAATGGGTCGAGGTTATGCCCTTTACTGCAATCCCCGCCCCCAAGATACTAAACTTCATCAAGAACATCATTTGCCTATTCGGCCTACCAAAGAAGAACATCATCAACAATGACACTCAGTTCGAGAATGGCCTCTTCTAAGACTTCTATGAGAGGAACAAGATCGAGAAGTGATTCCCTTCTATTGCTCATCCTTAAGAAAACAAGCAAGTGGAAGTCATCATTAAAACCATCAAATCAACATTCAAGATGAGTCTTGTAAACCGGGCCGAGGAACTACCACTTGTTCTCTAGTCCTATCACACTTCCAGCCAGACTTCAATTGACCATACTTCTTTTTCGCTTTCCTATGGGTATGAAGCTATTTTACCTATCAAACTAGATGTTCCCTCACCCTGGCGGCTCACTTACGAGACTGAACAAAATGATAAGCTACTTAAACTCAAGCTCGGCACCATTGAAGAACAAAGAGTCAAAGTTGAACTTTGCACTAAAGCCGATAAGAGGGATATAGCCAAGCACTACAACTCCAGAGTAAAACTATGGTGATTCTTTGTCGATGAACTTATTCTATGCTATGTGTTCGCACACACAAGGAACTCGACCGAATGAGTGCTTGGGTCAAATTAGGAGGGGCTGTATATCATCTATGCCACCTTATCAAATGGCACTTATCGCATTTCCCACTCGAAAAGGATGCATATCTCCCACACTTAGAACCCAGAGCATCTCTGGGCTTATTACATATAAATTCAAGCTGTAATTACAAGGCAATAAGATTGTATCACACTTTTTGAAGAATGTGACAAAGACTTCAGAGCTAATTTTTTCTAACAGAAACTGAGCTGTTCGGTAGGGATGAGGTACACCATTCTAGCTCATTGGAGAGTGCCAACTCACTTCGACAAGGATAGTGCAAGCCACTCAATGCTCCACTCCTCGTTAGGAGACTATCTGCCATGGAAAAGCCTATAAGAGCTCTCTTTGTAACATCCCGTCAAATTAATAGTAATTAATAAATAATTATTAATGTTGAAAAATGGAATTTGAGCAACTTTCATATTTAAAGTTTTACGATTGGAGTTCAAAGGAAGAAGTTATTAGCATTTGAAGTTTTCAGAATGGAAATAATTAAAAAACGAATATGAAATAAATAATAATAAATACGAGACCCCACCGGTCGACCCCCTTGGGCCGATCGACTGCTAGCGGCTGACCGCCTATAGAAGAGCGGTCGACCGATCCTGTCGGTGGCGGCTACAATTGAACCTTGGCCGTACGGGCTGGATTTAATTATTTTAATCTAACGAATATGGTTGATTCGAGCATCTATAAATACAGGCCTAACCCCTCACTTCTCTTTTCATATTTTCTGATCAAACCAGTGAAGCTCTACCATTTTTCCTTCTCTACTATCTCTATAATTGTAAAACGTTATATGTAATATAATAAAAAAAAGGGTGGAAATCAAAAGAGAAGAAGAAAAGGAGCAAATTGATACTGTGGAAAAAGGTGAGTTTCATAGTTATAAATCTATATTCCTCTTAACTCCAAATATCTTCTCGTATTTGTAATTCTAATAGTTCGTATATACCATGTTATGCATATTCTTTTAGATTAGAATGGAAAAGGAATCAATTAAAGGGATGAATTTGGATTTGGTAGATTTGGAAAGCTTGAAAGATGAGTAGGAAATTATACGATTTATTTACAATATTAAAATTTATATCATTGAATTTTATTTAATTGTAATGCCTATATAAGATCTAATGAGCTGTAGGCTTAAAACGAATATAACAATATCACATACATATTCTATAAGATAGGTATTTATTTCATTGAATTTTATTTAATTGTTATGTGTTATCCCGCCTTTTGGCAAGGCCAGGACACCAAGAAGCCGACTAGAGAACAAGGACAGCACGCCATGGATATCACTGAATTTTGTCCGAGCCCAGAGTGAGCTACAATTGATAGGACACGACAAGAAAGGCCATAGAGATCAGCACCTCAAATTTCAAGTCAATCCGGACTCATACGCTCAAGTTATGATCGAGTCAAATTGGAGGGAAGAAGCCCAGATTTCGTATCCATCACTCTGGGCGATTTCGTATCCATCACCGAAGCCCCAGTTCGAATCCATCATGCTTCGTACCGATCAGCTCCGGATCCATCGAGGTACCCAGGTTCGACTCGATTTTCTTCGTATCCATCGAGCTCGTATCGATGGACTTCACACGTACCAGCAATTAAAGGACCTCGTATCCTTCAGCCAACGTCTGCTTCGTATCCATCGTTCAGCGTCTACTTCGTATCCATCACTTGGTGCTTGCTTCGTATCCATCACTCGGTGTCTGCTTCGTATCCATCACTCGGTGCTTGCTTCGTATCCATCAGAGGACCTCACTTCGAATCCATGCCTAATGACTTGTTCGTGCCCACGAGTCAACTGACCAGGGATGACGTGTCTTCCATCAAAGTAAAACGAGGCGAGATATATGGAGTCGAAACAGTCAATGCGGCACAAAGACCGGATCGAAACGAAGCGCGCGCGCCACCTCACTTCAAGAGCACGTGCAGCCAGCGAGACGAACGGATGGAGTCGAAATCATGGATACGAACCAGACAGCCTATGAGGAATTCCAGTTCGTATCGACCATATCTCATAATCCACTGATCCAAACACGATGAAATTTTAACTGAAGGTTGCAAACATAACAAGGAACATCTCCACCAATTTTGAGCTCAATTGGAAGTAATCTTGATCGATACGAAATGATTTCGTATCGATCACAGATTGGCTTGAAACTCTCTGGAAGTGGTCGAATGGGTCCCCTCACGTGTCAGGCCAAGTCTCCCGGAGTTTGAGCGAAATCCAAGCTTCCTACGCCTATAAATAGAGCCCCAGAATCAACGGAAAAAGGATCTTTTTTCTAAAAAGCGTCCAGACTCTGCCGGATTGAGATTTGCATCGTACTTTTGCTGTCAATTTTGAATTCTAAACTGTAATCCGCTGTTCATCACTGTAAACGCTTGTAATCATTGAAAGAGAATCAATAAAATCATCAAAACTTCATAGTGGACGTAGGCTATACGCCGAACCACTCTAAACTGCTTGTCTGTGCACTTTATATTCTTATTTGTTGGAGTTTTTGTTAGATAATCTCTGTTTTACATTTATAATCTTCATTTTATCTCTTCAAACAACTCTCGAAGAGTGTTGTGCCCATTTTTGGTACAAACACTTTGGTGCTTTCACTGAGAGAACCAGCTTTTTCTCCTACTCGTTGGATCTGCCGTCGATACCGGATTGCACAAATCCAAGAGGAAGATCCAGATATCCAGTCCGGAATCCTTCCATTCTATTCAGATTTGCTCAAAATCTAGGAAAGGACTCCACCACCGACAATGGTCAGCACAAGAACTGGCGCCACCGCAACAGAGCAAGAAGGCAGAGACAGGCAAAATCCCACACAGCCGCCTTCTTCCAACCAAGACAATGCCACTCATTCAGACTCAACGGGGCTAGTCACCCGACAGGAGTTTCAAGTATTGCTCCAGGAGCTGACCCAAAGCCGTCAGCAGTTGGCAGAACAATTACGCGCCAATATCGAGCTGACCAACCAGTTAAACCGCCGGGGGCACAGAAGGTCCAGGAGAGATGATGTCTCCAGAGCGTCTACCGAAAGCTCAGCTTCATCTGATTACCACCGCCAAACTACCCGTCCTCGACTAGAGGGGAGTCGCGCTCAAGCTGCTGAATATCAGCCTGCCTTAACTGTGGAACAACTGAGGGTAGGACCGTCGACCAGTTTCCAAACCGGTCCCTCAACACGAGGAGGTACTGCCCCACAGTACACCACCGATAACCGCGCCACAACCGCCGCAGCAGAGACAAGGGTCGATACCCGAAATCAATCTGAGCCGATCAATCAACAGCGAGGACATACTCCTGAACCTTATGTCCCAGGAGACGTTGAGCCAAGGAGGCGAGATACGGGTCGTCGACAACGTCCGATCCCTACTCGCGCCGTGGAACCCGACCACGCCTTAGCTCATCATGCTCCGAATCCGCCTGTTTCGGATATATCAACCATGATACGTCAAATGATCCGCGAGAGTCAGGGGCTCACTAATGATGACTGGGGGATTTCCCGTAGTCATACCCCTTTCACAGACGAAGTGTTGCATGCCGAACCTCCTAGGCGATTCAGAATGCCGACTCTCCCGATGTATGAAGGGAATAGTGACCCCAACCAGCATATTCTGAAGTATGAATGGTCGATGAGCGCTGCGAGGGCCGACGACGCAGTGAAGTGTCGGAGTTTCCCCATCTCTCTGGGAGGAATCGCGACAATGTGGTTTACCCGCCTGCCACCTAGATCAATTTCTTCGTTCGATCAATTGGCCAAGAGGTTTGTGGAACAATTCCGGATGCATGTTGCTAGGCCAAAAGACGTCAACACCTTGTCTAGCGTCACTCAAGCCCCTGGAGAAACGCTCAGACGTTACCTGGAGAGGTTCCACGCAGCATGCGTCGAGATCACCAATCCCAACGATAATTCAATCTTAATGGCTCTGACCAAGGGGATTGATCCTGATTCTGAATTCGGGAACTGGCTAGCTGGAAAACCGCCCGCGTCGTTGGACCGTTTTTACTCCAAGGCCGCTCAATTCCTGCGGCAGGAGGACGCAAAACAGTCTAGGAAGCAGGACGATGCAAGGCCCAGCATTGAGGGAATACAGAGCAATGTGGCAGTTAAACAGTCCGGCGAGAGTTCCGGGAAAGTTCAGCTGAATATACAAAACAAGCAAACCCAGCAGAGAGGAAACAACGGCCAGAATAAGAAGAGGGACGAAAACCGAGGTCCACGACGTAGAGCTCAGATGTTTGACAGTTATACACCGCTAAACACGTCATTAGAAAACGTATACTTACAGACTTGCAACACTGTACAGTATAAGAAGCCTGCTCCGAAGCCCTCATCGGAGAGACAGATTCAGACAGGGAAATTCTGTAGGTTCCATGAGAGCTATGGACATAATACCAATGAGTGTCGACACTTACAAGACCTCATCGAAAAGCTGATTAGAGAGAGGAAGCTAGATCAGTTTGTACGGGCGCCGCAGCCTGGCGGAGCGGGCCCCTCGAATCAAAATCGTTCACAAAATCAGGAAAGAGAGGATGAACCCGCTCGTGCGGGCGGGAGATTAGTTATCAACACAATAAGTGGTGGCCCCCATCCGGCAGACAGAAGCTGGGGGGAAATGGAGTCGTACGCCAGTTCTATCAGGCATGCGGACTTCGAGTGTTATAGTAATTGCGAGGATGGGACCCCGGCAAAGCAACAAAAGGTAATGTCCGATGATATAGTGTTCAGGAGCCGAGACGCCGATAAAGTCGAAGCCCCTACTATCGACCCACTAGTCATATCCGCCCAGGTAGGTCCTGCTTGGATGAAGAGGATCCTGGTTGACAGTGGGAGCTCTGTAAACATCTTGCTTAAACGGGCTTACGATCTAATGAAGATGGAGACAAAGGATTTGAAACCCTGTTTATCCAGAATCCATGGTTTCAACGGAAGTGCCACGATACCCATCGGAATAACTGAACTCCCAGTCGAGTTAGGCGTTGGAGAACGCCGAAGGGTCCGCATGTTACAATTTGTTGTGCTAGAAATAGATTCACCATACAATGCGTTTCTGGGTCGACCAGCTTTAGCCGAGTTCAGGGCGGCGATCGCCCCTTGGTGTCTGACTCTGAAATTTCCCACTGATCATGGGATTGGAGTTGTTCAAGGAGATCAGGCCTCGGGAAGGGCCTGTTATGTTGCTGAGCTGCGCGGGGCGCAACGTAAAGAGAAGGGGAAGGGCGTAGAGGAATCTCTCTGCGTCCGTTCTATCGATAATTGACAATTGGTGCCTGGGCCTCGGCCCGGGCACCACGACCAATTCCTGAGAGACCTGGACCCCAGGGACAACGAGGATAGAGACGAATCAACGGAGAGTCAAGCCTCTCCAGCCGAACTGACTGTGGACGTCCCAATCAGAGAGGATGATGATTCAAAAATGCTGAAAGTTGGGTCCCAACTAAACAAGCAGACACAGCAGGAGTTGGTCGAATTTCTTCGGGCGAATCTCGACGTTTTCGCCTGGACGCACTCTGACATGTGCGGGATCTCGCCGAGTATTGCAAGTCACTCCCTGAATATAGATCCGCGACATGTCCCAGTAAAGCAGAAAAGGCGCGGTATGGATCCAGAGAGATCTGCCGCCCTTAAGGAGGAGGTCGATAAACTACAATCGAATGGGTTCATTCGAGATGCCTTATATCCAGAATGGGTGTCCAACCCTGTACTAGTTCGGAAACCAAACGGGAAGTGGAGAACCTGTGTTGATTACTCTGACCTAAACAAGGCCTGTCCAAAAGACAGCTTCCCGCTTCCGCGAATCGATCAACTCGTAGATTCGACGGCCGGACATGAACTACTATCCTTTATGGACGCTTATTCCGGCTACAATCAGATACCCATGCATCTGCCTGATCAGGAACATACCAGCTTCGTGACCGACCTGGGACTATATTGTTACAAAGTCATGCCGTTTGGTCTAAAGAACGCTGGAGCAACATACCAACGCTTAGTCAACCGAATGTTCGCTGATCAGATTGGGAAGACCATGGAGGTTTACGTGGATGACATGCTGGTGAAGTCCTGATTCTCCACCGATCACGTCAGAGATTTGAATTCAATGTTCAGCATCCTCCGGGAGTACGGAATGAAGCTCAACCCACTCAAATGTCACTTTGGCGTTGCATCCGGAAAATTCCTTGGGTTCATTGTCAACGCTCGAGGAATAGAGGCAAATCCTGAGAAGATCTGGGCTATTAGAAATTTGCAAACCCCTAAAACTATAAAGCAGGTCCAGAGTCTTAACGGGAAGGTCGCAGCATTGAGCAGGTTCATTTCAAAGTCCACCGACAAATGCATTCCTTTCTTCGACCTGATTCAGAAGGGCAAACGAAACTTTGAATGGACCACGGAGTGTGAAGGCGCGTTCCAATCTTTAGTTCAACATCTCTCCACACCTCCGATCTTGTCAAAACCGGTTGACCACGAGCAACTATATCTCTACCTGGCAGTATCAGAACATGCGATCAGCGCTGCTCTGGTCCGGGAAGAAGACAAAGTGCAAAACCCGGTCTACTATGTTAGTAAGCGACTAACAGGAGCTGAAAGAAATTATCCAAGACTGGAGAAACTGGCTTATTGTTTGGTCATTGCCTCGAGGAAGCTCCGTCCCTACTTCCAAGCTCATCCGCTTACTGTGTACACCGACCAGCCGTTACGACAGGTCCTTACGCGGCCTGAGACGTCCGGTAGGTTACTCAAGTGGAACATTGAGCTAAGCCAATTTGATATCGCATACGCTCCGCAGAGGGCCATTCAAGGACAAGTCCTAGCTGATTTCATAGCCGAATTCACCGTTCCGGAAGACTTACCCGAAACCAGTGAATCTCCCGAATACATCTGGAAGCTGTATACTGATGGTGCGTCAAATGACCGGTGTTCGGGCGCTGGGGTTGTACTTGAGACTCCCGAGGGCCGATCCATATGTTATGCTCTTAAATTCGACTTTCGTGCAACTAATAATGAAGCCGAATATGAAGCCCTCCTGACCGGCCTAAGGCTTGCCAGAGATTTGAGAATTATCGCTGTAGAAATTTATTGCGATTCGCAGTTAGTGGTATGCCAGGTGCGAGGAGAATACCAGGCGAGAGACCGAAGACTGGCCGCTTACTTGGCACGAGTTCAGGAAATCCTAAACCAGTTTGATTATTATGCCATCTACTATGTGCCTCGGGAACGCAATCAGAAAGCCGATTCACTGGCGAAGTTAGCCAGCACAGGCGAAGCGCAACAAATGGGACTTGTCCCCGTTGAAACTTTGGCCACTCCGAGCATCGATCGGGTAGAAATGAACTCTGTATTTGAAACCGCTCCCAGTAGAGAGTCCTGGATGACTCCGTATCGGGATTACATTGAGAATGGGGTGCTACCTGAACCTAGATATGAGAAGAGACAGATTCAGCGAAAAGCCTCGCGGTTCGTCATCCAAAACGGAGTCATGTACAGGAGGGGTTATTCCGTTCCTCTCCTCAGATGTATCGCCCACGAGGAAATCAAGCGAGTGCTACATGACGTGCACGAAGGAGAGTGCGGCGATCATACCGGCGGGCAAGCTCTCGCTAAAAAGATACTCCGATATGGGTACTACTGGCCGACGGTGAACCGAGATGCGGCAAACTATGCCCGGAAATGCGATAAATGCCAAATACATGCCCGAATTCTGAGAGCTCCGCCAACTGAAATAACCCAAATGGTCAGTCCCTGGCCATTCGCAATGTGGGGCATTGACATCATCGGCGCTTTGCCTTTAGCAAAAGACGGTGCGAAATACGCCATCGTCGCAGTTGATTACTTCACAAAGTGGGCTGAGGCCGAAGCCCTAGCAACCATTACGACAAAGAAGGTGATAAATTTCGTGGTTCGCAACATCATCTGTCGATTTGGACTCCCGCATACTATCATCACTGATAACGGAACCCAATTCGAGAGCGCAGAATTTAAGAATTTCTGTCAACGGTTTCATATCCGCAAAAAGTTCTCGGCTGTCGCACACCCCCAAGCGAATGGACAGGTTGAAGCTGTCAACAAAGTTATAAAATCGATCCTGAAGAAACGATTAGAGAAGGCTGGGGGCAAGTGGGTCGATGAACTTCCTATGGCATTATGGGCCTATCGAACGACCCACAAAACCGCGACCGGACACACTCCGTTTTCCCTATCTTATGGCTCAGAGGCCGTTATTCCGGTCGAGACAGAAGTGCTCTCTCATCGCGTGACTTATTATGATCCAAAAACAAACGCTATACTCCTAGCCGAGTCTTTGGATCTATTGGATGAAAAACGGGAGGAGGCTGATTTGAGAGCAGCCGCACATCGAAGTCGGGTCGCCCGATTGTACAACACCAGAGTTCGACCTCGAACCTTTGAACTCGGCGACCTCGTACTCAAGAGAATTTACCCAGTTCCTTCACACATGAAACCGAACTGGGGAGGGCCGTATGTAATTACACGAAAGCTCGGAGATGGTACATTCAAGCTGTCGACTGTTGACGGTCTCGATTTACCGAGGGCTTGGAACAGCGAAAGTCTCCGCCGCTACTACATATGACAGGCTTTATTTATTTCATTCTGTTTAGCAATTTGTTTCTGCATTTCGAAATTTGAATTTTGTAATAAGGCAACTGACTTTGCCGCATTTTCTTATTTCAGCAATAAAATGCCACTTCTTCGAGCCAGAGCTGTGATTCATTATGTACGATATACAACGTCACGATGCACGAAGAGCTAAATCCCATCACGCAATGGGACTTATTCAAATGGAGAGTGGCTGTGATACGACCGGCCACTCACTAGGTGAAACCCGAGCTCGGGGACAAGCCATGACACCGATATTAATAGGGTTGACACACGACAATCCTACAATCAACTCCGTATTCCCAGAGTGCGAAGCGGAGTATAAACTCTTAACTCCATATTCCCGGAGTGCGAAATGGAGTATAAACACTTAACTCCATATTCCCGGAGTGCGAAATGGAGTATAAAACATCTGACTCCGTATTCCCAGAGTGCGAAGCGGAGTATAAACTCTTAACTCCATATTCCCAGAGTGCGAAATGGAGTATAAACACTTAACTCCATATTCCCAGAGTGCGAAATGGAGTATAAACATCCAACTCCGTATTCCCAGAGTGCGAAGCGGAGTATAAACACTTAACTCCATATTCCCAGAGTGCGAAATGGAGTATAAACATCCAACTCCGTATTCCCAGAGTGCGAAGCGGAGTATAAACACTTAACTCCATATTCCCAGAGTGCGAAATGGAGTATAAACATCCAACTCCGTATTCCCAGAGTGCGAAGCGAAGTATAAACAGTCAACTCCATGTTCCCAGAGTGCGAACAACCGCTTACGAGATGACGCATATCCCCGGAGTGTGGATGGAACGATTCATAAGAGAACAAGCGTAGTTCGACCACTCGGTCCTCGCTTGGTGCCATCACGAGCTGATCATCACAACTTGACCCCGAAACTGGGGGCAGAAGCAAATGTTAGTCATTGCCCGAAACTATGCGATGCTCAGCTCCGATGCGATCCCTTATCACAACTCGAATCCGAAAGTTCCATACTTGACAAGTAAAATGAGCTATTCTTGAAGCAATCAGAAAATGCAAATACACTGGACCAATGTCCGAACACTGCAATATTCAAGCATAGAGAGGAACGCAAGCTGAAGCTAAAAGACAAAATTTTATTCCAACTAACTCAAAAACAATGCTTCATACATGAGTTTTTTCCAAAATGTTCCTACTAGCAGGGGCCGAACTCGCATCTAAACACGGCCTACAAAAGGGAAAAGAAAAAAATAATAATAATAACAAAAGTCCCTAACTGCCTATGAAAAGGATGTCTAATCCTTCTGCTTCCTCAGCTTTTTCTTCTTCTTCGAGGAACTACTGGAGCCGCCAGTACCCTTTCGCTTGGAGCCTTTCTCCCTAGGCAAGCTCCCTTCGGGTGAAGGCATAATGTCAACGTCCTCGTCTGAGCTGGACTCTATAGGGATGCTTCCCGCGGGAGGAGTGGAAGAAATAGACTCCGCAGCCGGAGGAGGGGCTGGTACATCAGTATCAGTAAGTGTGCCCCCAGGAGACACAGTCATGAGAGGAATGGGGCACTGTGCTGCCGCTCCGCCATCTACTTCACCGCCGTGCGCCGCAGCCGCCATCTCGGCATTGATCTCGGCTAACATCGCCGCTTCCCGCCGTGCCCTGGCCTCGCTAGGAGCCGTAGTAGTTTGGGACAAGGTGTCAGAAGTAGCCGTGAATCCACCCAAGCCAAATGGCAAGTCCGCAAAAGGATCACTTTGACGGCCAAGGAGCTCGTTTATCATCTGCTCGTCGAAAGAAAGTGAGCTCCCCTCCGTCACTCCAACTGGTGCCATTGCTGCAACGGAGGTCGCCTCAGAAACGATGGCTCCTGGCGCTTGACCTAATACTTGGGTGGTAAGAGGCGCGGCTGGTGCAACTCCTGTCACTGATCAAAGGAAAAGACATGTCATTAGCAACATTTCAACACGGGTTCTTCAATCCAAATATACTGGAAGTTAGTTCAAAGTACCTTCCTCGGTTTGGCTCGAGGTCGTCCGAACTACTTCAGAAGGATGTTCCTTAATAGGAGATAAATGCGGTTGATCCGGGTCATACGCTGGGATAGGATGGGAGTAGATCATCGAAGTTGGCTCAGACTGAGATGACACGACTATCTCAGAACTCATAACATGGTGTTCAGCACCAGAGCTCTCTCCGACTTCCTGGATCTGGGCACCAAGCCTCACCTTGTCATGGGAAATCATAGAGTCATGAAGAACCTTCTTTTCGTCATCATTAAGGATGCGGTTCTCCAGCTCGAACTCATCAGGGGTTTCTTCAGGGTGCCCAGATCTCTCCTCATCAACCAGTAGGTTCCAGGCGTTATAGAGATGTGTGGGGTATTCGTCAAGCCATGTCAAGTCTCGGTGCCGTAGCACATTGGCGTTATAAGTGACGAGTAGCTCCTCCACCTCGGCCTCGATCCTGGCCTCCGCCTGCCGTACTTTCTCATCAACCCCAGCCTCAGCCTCACGGGCTTGTTGTATAGCCACTTCCTTCTCCTTACGAAGCGCCACCGCCTGATCACAGGCCTCCTGCGCAGAGACATTAGCTGCGTCTTTTTCCTTAGCCATCTCTGAGAACTTTGACTTCAGCTCATTAAGCTCCTTGAGAGCGGCATCCCTCTCGGCAGTAATAGAAGTGTTCCTGTGACCCATGTCATCGATGGCGGTGTAATGTTCTTGTTTCATCCTGGCCATGGCAGCGGTCACTTCATCAACTTTCTTTAGAGCCTCCATTTCAGACTTACGAGAAGACTCAGCCTCTGAGTTGAGCGCTTTTATGATTTGGTCATTGCGACCCAGCTCCTTCTCGAGTTTCTCGATGGTGACGCCCCGTTCAAAGGCCACTTTAGATGCCTTCCTCGCGGCCCGTCCCCACTCCCTATACTGAAAAAAGATGTTCGCGACATAATCGTGGATAGTGGTTTCCGCGGTTGGCGGGATTCTCTTCAGGTGCGGGGGGAAGACATATCCATCAAAACAGATGTCAGGAAATTCCTTCCTCATCTGTGCCAATTTGAGCGCTCCTTCGCTAGACGCCTCGGTCGGGACCGGCACAGTAGCCGAAGAGGTGGCTATTTCGGTCCTGCGCGGAGGGTCGGACCTCAAAGCTTGAGAAGGCGGCCTGGGCCGTGAAGTTTCGGGAGGACGAGTGACTGCGACCGTAGGAGGTGCAGAGGTCCTGGGGGGAGGAGAGCGAGATCGAGATCGGCGAACATATCCCCTATCTCTGTCAGACTTCTCCTGACCAGAGTGTCCCGTGTCATAATCCCTCTCGCCCTCTCTCCTGCGTGGCTCGTGATAACGGCGCTTACGCAAACTACCAAGCACGGAACCTTTCCCGGACATCGTACCTGAAAAGAAAACCACAAAGAATCAGCAACCGTTTGCGATGTGTTGTTTATGGTTAGGAAAGTGTGTTGTGCCGTGAGGAGTGTGTGAATGTGTAACCCCCCGGACCAACCAGAAGTGTCAGTCGCATCGGCAAGCTCAGACTCGCTAACATCGACGATGTGTCGCGGTCCACCCGACCCAACATCGTGTTGCTCCGGCTCGATGTCAGGGACTGGAGGGTTAGCAGGCCCTTCGAATTGATCTCCAGCTTGCGGGGAGGACGCCTCCGTAATCTTAACTCCTGGCGAAGGACGGTGCAAAACCACAGACTTCCGCCTCCCAGACTTAGGCTGTTTCGAAGCCACAGCTTTGCCTTTCCTCTTAGCATCGGACTCTGGGGTTGCATTAGCAGGTCCGACCAACGGTTCTTCGTCAGTGTGGGTTTTCTCGGAGTCGGGTTCCTCGATTATCACGACCCTGGGCTTCATCTGCTTGACCTTTTTCCTGGAGACGGTCTTTAATGCACCGTCGAGTCTTATGCTCTGCCTCCGACCGATCAGCCCAAGGACTCTGAGATTCCGATCTGTCAATAACAGTTCAATATTCCTTTCTTCGCTAGGAATCTCTTGGAGGACCCGAACTATCTCTTTATAATAGCCACCCTCAGGCCGCTGGATGATAGCTGAAAGAAAAAGAGAAGAAGACGTAAGTTTAATTTCACTCCAAAAATTGCCCTGTAAATTACTTGGGAAAAAAGACGATACTCACGTCTGAATAACCATCTTCTGGCAAACCCCGGAGGACATCGGACATAGAACCACTCCGACTTAAAATAGCTTAGCCTAGTCCACGACCCCACGACAACTTGGCAGTTCCTTACAGACTCCAAGAACGTATAAGATGGGCTGTCAGTCCGACTCTTGAAGTTAAACAAGTATCTTATGTCGGTCATACGGGGAGGACGATGGAGGTACTCCATGAATACAATGAACAAGCTGTTGAGTGAGGCATATCTGTTTGGATGCAATTAAGACGGAGCGATGTCCAGATAAGCCAACACTTCTCTTATATAGTCGTTGAATGGAGGAAGTGTGCCGGCTGCGCACGCATGCCGATTAAAAGCAGTATACCCCTCCGGGGGATTATGTGGCCTATCATCCGGTCCAGGCAACAATACCTCATCCAAAGATAAACCATGCCTTAAGCATATCCTCCCCAGCATGTCTTCGGAGATGTTGGATGAGACGGAATCAGGTGGACTATTAATGAAGGACGCGTTGGGCAACTCGTCCGGAGCTGGGCCAATAGCTTCGGTCTCGATGACCGGAATCTCAATTCTGGGAAGGATAGGGTTCTGAGTTTCTTGCTGCTGCGAACTTGACGGTTCCATCACTAGCTAACTCACGAGAAACCATCATTAGGTGACAAAAAGCCCGTGCATTCCCCAGTGTAAAGTGCATGAATGTGTTGTGTAGTGCGAGTGCTGTGCGTGACTTGAGCAAATTCTGCAGAATTAAAGAAAATGTGCAAGCGACGAGATTCTGGAAGTCAGACAAACATGACCGTCATCGCTGACCGTCATGACTGCGCCATCCAGATGATAACGATCGATTCAAGATTAAAGAGTTCGTTGTACTTTTCTGTTAAAAGGCAGTTCCATCGACGAGCTTCGAAAGTCAGTCAAATATGCAATCCTGTAATCAAGTCCAATTATGCAAGGCAGAAGCTCGTCGGAATCGAATATAAGAACATGCAAAAGTTCGCTAAGTTCGTCAAATTTCAGCATGGAATCGATCGTAGTTCAAGTTCAAATTCATTCGGAGGCGTGATGTCTTTTGTATCGATCCAGTTCGAATCGATACTTTCGTATCAATCAGGTCAACTCGATACCTTTCGTATCGATGTCAGTTCGTATCGACCGGAGGAGAAGATTTCGTATCGATCAGGTAGGCTTACTTCGCATCGGCCAAGGGTTAACGGCTGTGAGACAACCAAGTGCAATAACTTCGCATCGATCTGGGGCTATCGATATGGGACCAATGAGATCTCTTGGTCTTCGTATCGATCGAGAGAGGTAGATTTTCGCATCGATCACGCCGGCCAAGCGCTTACATCGATCATCTCAGTTCAACACAAGCCCCAACCACCTTAGATCGATGCGAACCTCTGCATCCCCTTTAACCCATCAATCGATGCGAAATCATGAAATCTGGATCGAGTCGAATCCTCCTGTCCCGGATCGACACGAACTAGTGGTGAAACAATCACTCCAGAACTCTTTCTTCTCCGATTGAAGCGAACATAGCCATGGCCATCCTCGACCAAGCTCTGGTCCAGATCTGGCCTTGGCACCACCAAAATCGATAATCAGCAAAGGCACGATGGATCTGAGATCTGAACTTCGTCGCTCGAATTTAGCCGTGATTGCTTATTTACCTGAATCGAATTGGAGTTTGGGGAAATAATAAGATGATGTTTGATCGATTCGAAGATTGGAGTAATTCTTCTCTCCCAAGTCCGTGAATCGATACGAGAAGGCAGAAGACAACAGTAAAAGTAAAAGGTAAAAAAGTGAGAAATGACAAAGTCCCAGATATTTATATGAAGCCTAGGACGGAACCGAGTCGATTCGACTCCCAGTCAATCTGACCAAGCAGCGCATCGATGCGAGCATTCGTATCGAGCCCACTAACCTTTATCGGTTCGAAGCGCACAGGGAGGCCACGTGAATACGATGGGTAGATGCACGCGCTCTCCTCGCATCCATCAAGCTGTGCATTCATGGAGGCGAAATGTTCACCAGAAACCATCGTTTCGAAACATCCAAAGTATGAGCCACCGATTCGAAACGGAGCAGACCTGTTAATACGAGCGTCAATTTCGTATCCATCAGTATCTATCGATGCGAACATCCATTTCGTATCCACCAGATATCATCAATTCGAACCAGAATTCACCACGGTTTGTGACCATCGATACGAATGATTGTTTTCGTATCCATCAAGTCAACCCACATCGATACGAAAGAAGGCTTTTCGACTTTGAGCATCGATTCATAAGAGGACCGATACGAGAGAATGGTTAAGGGGTACGACTTTCAAAATTATCCAAAGAAGACATACAACTTTTCAAAGCACGTCATGTTTTCACAAGACGTACTTTGGGGGGCAAATGTTATCCTGCCTTTTGGCAAGGCCAGGACACCAAGAAGCCGACTAGAGAACAAGGACAGCACGCCATGGATATCACTGAATTTTGTCCGAGCCCAGAGTGAGCTACAATTGATAGGACACGACAAGAAAGGCCATAGAGATCAGCACCTCAAATTTCAAGTCAATCCGGACTCATACGCTCAAGTTATGATCGAGTCAATTTGGAGGGAAGAAGCCCAGATTTCGTATCCATCACTCTGGGCGATTTCGTATCCATCACCGAAGCCCCAGTTCGAATCCATCATGCTTCGTACCGATCAGCTCCGGATCCATCGAGGTACCCAGGTTCGACTCGATTTTCTTCGTATCCATCGAGCTCGTATCGATGGACTTCACACGTACCAGCAATTGAAGGACCTCGTATCCTTCAGCCAACGTCTGCTTCGTATCCATCGTTCAGCGTCTACTTCGTATCCATCACTCGGTGCTTGCTTCGTATCCATCACTCGGTGTCTGCTTCGTATCCATCACTCGGTGCTTGCTTCGTATCCATCAGAGGACCTCACTTCGAATCCATGCCTAATGACTTGTTCGTGCCCACGAGTCAACTGACCAGGGATGACGTGTCTTCCATCAAAGTAAAACGAGGCGAGATATATAGAGTCGAAACAGTCAATGCGGCACAAAGACCGGATCGAAACGAAGCGCGCACGCCACCTCACTTCAAGAGCACGTGCAGCCAGCGAGACGAACGGATGGAGTCGAAATCATGGATACGAACCAGACAGCCTATGAGGAATTCCAGTTCGTATCGACCATATCTCATAATCCACTGATCCAAACACGATGAAATTTTAACTGAAGGTTGCAAACATAACAAGGAACATCTCCACCAATTTTGAGCTCAATTGGAAGTAATCTTGATCGATACGAAATGATTTCGTATCGATCACAGATTGGCTTGAAACTCTCTGGAAGTGGTCGAATGGGTCCCCTCACGTGTCAGGCCAAGTCTCCCGGAGTTTGAGCGAAATCCAAGCTTCCTACGCCTATAAATAGAGCCCCAGAATCAACGGAAAAAGGATCTTTTTTCTAAAAAGCATCCAGACTCTGCCGGATTGAGATTTGCATCGTACTTTTGCTGTCAATTTCGAATTCTAAACTGTAATCCGCTGTTCATCGCTGTAAACGCTTGTAATCATTGAAAGAGAATCAATAAAATCATCAAAACTTCATAGTGGACGTAGGCTATACGCCGAACCACTCTAAACTGCTTGTCTGTGCACTTTATATTCTTATTTGTTGGAGTTTTTGTTAGATAATCTCTGTTTTACATTTATAATCTTCATTTTATCTCTTCAAACAACTCCCGAAGAGTGTTGTGCCCATTTTTGGTACAAACATTATGCCTATATAAGATCTAATCAGTTGTAGGCTTAAAATGAACATATAAGAATATCACATACATATTCTATAAGATAGGTAATTGGAGTAGGAATGGTATTTTCATCCTAATATAGAAATTTGAAAATCAGTCTCTAAATTTATTAAAGTTGAATGTTGATAAAGTTGTAAAGTTTATTCTATATTTATAGTTGGGTTGTAAAATTCTAGTATTAGTTTAGACTGCCCTAATTTAACTTGGAATGTGAATTTCTTTGTTTTAATTTATTGGTAGCGGGGCATAATATCCTTGTAATTTCCATATATTATCTAATTCCACAGCTGTATAAAAAGTGCATCATTTGAAATAATAAGGAATGCACCAAACATGAAAGAGACGTGTAAAGTATGGATGTTCTTCCATGTAGTTTGCACTATTTATTTCAATAAAAGAAAAGAAAGAAATAATTCTTTGTAATTTCAAATGAAGCAAAGGTCTCACTTTTGGTTAATTTATGGAAAGTTATAATGGTAGTTCTTTTTGGAAGGATAACTCTGATAAATTAAAACGTAGAAAGGAATGTTTTGGTTTAGAAATTAATAGTTCGAAATAGGAATACACACACACACATACACATATAAATATGCTGTTTGAACCAAAAATGGCACAAACATGCAAGAAATTGTGTAGAGAATGAAAAGTGAAGAAAAGCAAATCAAAACAAGAGAAAAGGGAACGACAATTTATAGTGATTCGGCTAATCTTGACCTACGTCCACTTAGTGATTTTATTAATGGTTTACAGTTCTGTTTACACTTCTATTCTTATGGATCGGTATAAATCTATGGATGATTACAAGAGATTAGAGTTAGAGAGCAACAAAGCCAAAAGAGTCCTTAAAAATGAGCCTCTGCACTCTTATTTATAGATGTGGGAAGCCTAAAATCTCGCCCTACGATCTTCATATTATTTTTCACATCTAGACCAAATTTCTCCTGAGAAAAATAAGAGATACCTCATCAATATTCGTGGATTGGTACTGATCCATCCATGAGCTTGGATTAATATTGATCCATAAGATTGCCAAATGGATCACTTTGAACTCTTTATCTACCTCAATTCTTGATTAACTTCATGATTCTAGACTTGTTTGCATCATTATTGGCTTGTTTCTCGGTCCAAATAATGGATTAGTGGAGAAGTAGAGTTGTTGATTTCTAGTGCTCAAGGAGATCGATAGTGAATTGCATGGAACTGATGCAAAGGAACTTGAAATTGGCTTCTAGCATCATCGCTTACTAGTAGGAGGAAGTTGGGCCAATATAGAGGAAGTTTCATGAATCGGTACCAACCACGTAGTTGGATCGGTACCGATCCACCACTTTAGTATATTTGGTTCCTTATTTCTTGAGGGCGCTTTACATTTGGCTTGTAATCGATATTCTGAGGTTTGAAGAGGATTACTGGTATCATGGCCTGTGAGCATAGGAAGTTTGAGGCAAATCAGGTGAAGTGTTGTGGATCGGTACCAATCTAAGTGGTTGGATCGGTATCGATCCAACACCTTGTTAGATTTCAAACCATGGATTCTTGGGATGGTTTGTCTCTTGCGACTTCAGTTGTACTCGGTTTCTAGACTCTATGGCTACCTCTCCGGGCTTCCTTCCTTGATAGCTTTCAAGTTTGACTCGTCATGTTCATTCGTATATTACCTGGTCAAAAGGTTGGATAACATTTGCCCCCCAAAGCATGCCTTGCGAATGAAAGGTATGCTTTGCTCAATAACTAATATCGAAGTCAATGGAATAGTAGTAATTGAATCTTTTGGTTAAAAACCAATCAAGTTGTTACAAATCATCATGTTCCTTTAGATTCACCTGTAAATCAAATATCATTCCGGACAATGATAGATAAGG
Source organism: Allium fistulosum (assembly GCA_030737815.1). Taxonomy (NCBI): domain Eukaryota; kingdom Viridiplantae; phylum Streptophyta; class Magnoliopsida; order Asparagales; family Amaryllidaceae; genus Allium; species Allium fistulosum. Next base: position 1,107,234,439 of record CM060907.1, read on the forward strand.
ACTTAAGTCCTTGCTTTAGTGTCAGTCATAAACAATGATTCTGTGTTCTCCCAAAATTGTTATTTCATTCATTATATCGTAAATTAGAATCATCCGGTATTCATTCGAGAGTTAGCAGTCGTATGTTGAAATCTCAATCTCTCCGGATCATTAGTGAAATCCGTGGCCTTTCCTGACCGATAGCTGGATTTCGATCTCTCTAGATCATCAACGGAATCCTTGGCCTATCTGGATCAATAACTAAATCCATGATATCTCCGTATCATCAAATGAGTGCATAGCCATTCAGGGCCAATAGTTAAATTCGCGATCTCTTCGGATCGTAAATTGAATTCATGGCCGTTCAAGGTCGATAGTTAAATCCATGGTCTCTCTAGACCGTTGATCACCCATAGTCGTCCGGAGCTGACAACCAAATCCATGGTCTCTTCGGACTCTTATTGAGCTCAATCCTCTGGCTCTGCGGCAAGGGGACTCAACGAAAAGCAAGCTCATCCACTCACACTCCGATGATGTTAGTTATTTCTAGTACTTCACTCCTTGCTCTCCGATTGGGACTTAAAGTGATCAATGTCGTACAAGTCCACCCACCCGCTCTCCGATAAGGTGACTTGCTCCTTGCACTCTGGTCCTATCTCTCCATACAAGACTTATAATGATCAATATCGTACAAGTCCATCTGCTCGCTCTTTGACGAGGGGATTTGCACCTTATGCTCTAGTTCTGTCTTTCTAGACGGGACTTAAAGGGATCAATATCAGTCACCGCATTCAATATGTTTTTTTCCAAAATCCAAATATTCAAATCAAACAAAAATAAACAAGTAGAAATCCTAAGTGTTCATCCTAAACATCAGACTCAGAGCGTGCCTAGAGACCAATCTAGGTCATGTACACGTGTAAGAGGTCTAAGTTATTATCATCCTAAGCATCCCATGCATCCGACTTAGAGCGTGCCTAGGGACCATTCGAGATCTCGTACACCTGTAAGTGGCTTGAGGTTATTATTGTTTTTATTTCTTGATACAAAAAGTAAAATGCAGGAAAAGAAACGAGAGAGCAAAGTGCAGGAATTTAATTCTACTCTCGTCCATCCCAATCATGGGATGATTATCCTCGACCTCAATCCAAGGCTTTTTCCATCCGCTACAGATGATGGCTGCTCTTATTCCACCACCGCAACTTGGTTTTCCAGATACTACTGCAACTAGTTGTTCCTGACCCATTCCTTGATCAGGTAGTGTAAGTGTCTATAATCATTTATGTTATGCCCATCCAACTCATGAAATAGGCAATATTTTCCATATGTCCTTTCACGGTCAACGGGCTCTCTCTTTGCTGGTTTCCGATAGGGGATCTGTCCCCTAGGATCCAGGCAAATCAGCTCCGAGGTTTCATTCAAATCCATATAGGAAGAGAATTTTGACTCCCATCTCTATCGCTTTGATCCTTCAAAGCAATCATCCATCTTTCGTTTGCCTCTATATAATGGATCCTACTCCGAACGGTCCTCCATCATCTGTATCATTAACTTCTTCCATTTCAGTTTCAGCGTCCTTCTGATGCAAGTACCTTTCAGCCTCATGATAAAATTCTATGAGATCCATTAGTGGATCTCATTCTAAAGCAACTTTGAAATATGTTTTACTAGCCACTACTGAAACTACCGCCATCAAAATCACCGTTGGATCCGGCCTATCTACTACGATAGCCACTGCATTAAATCTCATCAAAAAACTCCTGAGGGACTCTCCGGCTCTCTACTTTACACTCAACCATGTCATAATGTTCTTAGGTTATGAGATATAGACCCGAAGTCATCTTATAAATATATCCACTAGCTTGGTCCATGTGCTTATGGAACCATTTTCCAGTTTTTTAAACAACAATGCCGCCAAATCCATTAGATACAAAGGGAAACACCATCCCATAACTTCTTCATACACATCCCACACCTTCATGTGTCAGATGTACCACATCAAATGAACCATTGGATCCATCTTTCCATCGTATGTTTATAATATAGGTAGCTTGAAATTAGGCGAATTCCTAGTGCATCGAATGGTTGGAGTGAATGGACTCATGTTAACGTCCTTCAGGCTCCGGTTGGGCAATCCACCTCTCATTGCTCGTCTTACAATCTATGCGAGTCTGTCGTCATCATTCAAAGGAATTCTCAAGTTAGCATTCTCAGCTTGCCCCTCATTTCCATGAGGAAGTTCTAGCATATACTCCTACGGTCGTGTTGCTGTATTTCGATTCACATTCAACCATTCAAGGTTGTTCCCTGAATGCACACCATTTCCTCTTAGATTAACTCCGGTCGTGCCCTCAAATTCCTATGGTTCGATACTGATCCATACTTGTGGATCGGTAACGATCCGCATGACTCGTTTAAGGGTCATTCCAAATTTGCTCCATTCTACTTCCTGGTGCATTTGCTCCAATTTATGGCCTTTGGCTTGGTTTGCAACGACTTTGGCTGTTCCTATTTATACCATTATCCTGAAGAAACTCCCCATTGTCTCTTCCTATCATGCTATCATATTTTTTTGCATTCCATTCATAATGGTCTCCATCTTATCCCTAATTATGTAGATGGATGAGGGGTTTGCTTCTTAGGGTGCCTTGTAACACCCCTAATTTTTGATAACATTATACAGGAGATTTAATTAGTTAAATTAAATAGAATAATGTAAATATTAAGTGATAAGGGGATTGAGACTTGAAATAATTAATTAAGGCCGTGCCTAATAAATTAACTAATGGGCATAGGAATAGGTTTTTGGTTAACTAGATCACATAAGGGGTACGTTCAACTGGTTTCGAAGCTAAGCTTCTAAAGGTTAAATATTAATACTTTAATATATTCGAAAGATTTCAAAAGGTAGATTTTAAAGTATTTAAAGGCAGGAGTCTATTGTTTTGAAGATCGATTTTTAAGGCTTTCGAAGGAGGTCATCCTATGAAGTCGAAAGCTAGGTTTCGAAGGTATCATGTTTTATGACCCAAACTCTATTTTTAAAGGAAAAACCCATGGCAATATTAAAGGAGTTTTAATAATGGTTTTAAAAAGAAGCTATCATTGATAAAGAAATAGGTTAAAGGGGTTAACCATGTTTTATATGAAACCCACAGGAGTGATATTGCTATATTGTTATATTGTATCTTCTTATATGAATATATTCACTTTATAATGGACCTATAACTACATTTTGGGGACAAAAGATAGAGGAACTACTTAGGTTAACCCAGTAGTGAATACAAATTGAATAAACTTATGAATGACTAGAATTGCATCCAGGAGATCAGGAAGACCAGAATATAGGATGCTAAAATATAAAAGAAAGATATTGGCAGGGGACAATAGGTTCTCAATAAGCCTATGAAAACTGTGTATAGGAAAAGATATTGGCAGGGGCCAATAGGTTCATAGTTATCCCATGAAAACTATGTATAAGAGAAGATGTCAGATAGACAGGTTTAGGCCTTGAAAACTATGTATAAAGGAAGTTGTCAAATAGACAGGTTCATAGTAAGCCCATGAAAACTATGTTTGGATACATTCAGGCCAGTAGGTTTGCAGTTTGCCTATGAAAAATCTATCTGGATGAAATACAATAGGTTCCTAGTCAACCCGTGAAAACTAGGGTAAGAGAAAGGATATTGGGGTCACCAATAGGTTCCTAGTCAACCCATGAAAAATAGGATAAGAGTAAGATATTGGAGTTACCAATAGGTTCATAGTGATCCCATGAAAACTTTGTAATTGGACACGGAGTCCTTGAATTCTTAACCGGTTATTAGTCAGCCCATGAAAACTAATAGGTTAATAGTAATCCTAGAAACTATAACTGAGACAGATAGTCCAGATTGAATGGGGATGGATAATCCAGAATAAATTCAATTGTTTTGCATATCGTCATATTATACTATTTTGAATTGTTTTAACCATTGTGGATGTAGGATCACAATCCATGGTTTTATAAGGTTTTGAGATACTAGTGAGGGGAAACCCATTCCACTGAGCGGTGTGGTCTCATTAGATATCTAAATGATTTGAGAAGGTAGATTATTATTCATACCAGGCTTTATGTCTGACTCGAAGTTTATGTTTTCCCGTTAAAATCTCGGGTACTCAATTGATTTTGAGTAGTTTGAGAGTTGAGTTTTTCAGGTACCTCTTGAGACGAATAAGCTTTCAGAGAAGTGAAGGAGGCATGATAGCTATTTAGAGTTCTCTTTTCTTTTGATTCCGCTGTGTTGTTTGTAATGGAAAAGTTATTATATTGCCTGTATATACTCTGATCATCCAAGGGGGCATCTTCATATGTCGCTCTTGGGCGTATGTTGTAATAAAAATATTTTCTCAGAACGTGGTTTGTGAATATTTGGATTATGTAATGAATTGGAAATATTTTGAAATGAAGTGTGATTCTGTTTGAAGTTTAAAATTTTTCCATATTCATGTGTTTCTGTGTGTCAACAAATCTAACACCGCCGTATTTGGTTGTCGAGGATTAATAACTATGGATGACTACAGCATCCGTAGCCGTTAGTTTTGAGCCTCCAAGTAGGGGGATATTACAAGTTGGTATCGGAGCATAGGTTTATGAAACTTTTAATAAAAGTTAAACCTAGAAGATTTTCAAACAAAATTCCAATGAATTTGAAAATATGATCGAGGTTTAGGTTAACGCTATAGTAACGTACTTGTATTTGATTTATTCACACACACACACGTGCGTGTATATATATATAAGTATGTGTTCCCCTCTCTCTTAGACTGTTCTTCTATATTTTACTAAGGCTCGTATGCAGATTTACGATAAAGAAGATATAGAAGCAGGAAACGAAAGAGGAAATCTAGGTGGAGGAAGCACCACAACCAATGGAAATGCTCGACCTAATACCAGAAGGAATCAAGGTCGATAGGCTAATGCTAATCCAAATGCTGAAGCCAATGTAGGTGCTGTAAATCCGCTAGTAGATGCGAGGATGGTGTATCAGTTATTAGCTAATCTTTTGCAAGCTGGAGTTGTAATGTAGGAGGAGCTAATCTAGTGGCTCCAATTGGGAATAACTATGCTAAGCTAAGTAGAGACTACACCAGTTTGGGTGAAAAGTTGTTTGTTGGAACGGAGGATGCCGTTGAAGTTGAGAATTGGCTACTGAGTTGTGAAAGGATCTGCACTGATCAAGGCTTGGATGATGGGAAAAAGAGAAGGCTAGCCTCTAGACAGTTGCAAGGGGCAGCACTTCACTGGTCGAATAGTGTAACCGCCGGAGTTTCGGAGGAAGAGCTGACATGGGCTGATTTCAGGAGAAGGTTTGAGTAGAGGTTTCTGTCTGAGGTTGCTAAGTCGGCATTGATTAGGAAGTTCATGGATCTGGTTCAAGGAGAGATGTCAATTGTCGAGTACGTTGCTAAGTTTGATGAGCTGTCTCGATATGGATATGCTTTGGTTGACACTAATGTCGGGAGGAAGGAAAGGTTCGTTCGAGGATTGAGACCTGAGCTTGCTAGAATGACCATGACCCATATCCGAGAACCTTCTAATGTGGTGGTGGAGATGGCCATTCTCCAAGAAGAGATGCTTGCTATTTCAGCTAGAGAGAAGCCCGTTGAATCCTAGGGTCCTTAGGGAAAGAAAAGAAAATTCTTTAAGAAGAAGGGAGCCCAGAAAGGGGATGTTGCTAAGAAGGCAAAGGCTGATTTGGTGTGTTACAAATGTGATGAGTAGGGTCATTATGCAAATGAGTGCCGGTCAGGCAAGGGAAAGAAGGCTGTAGATAAGAAGAATGTGAAATGCTTTAATTGTGATCAAGGGGGACATTACAAGAACCAGTGTCCAGAGCCAGCCAGGGGGGACAAGGGGAAAGTTTTTTCCGTTGGATCATCAGCTAAGCCTACTGCAGCTGATAAAGTGAAAACTGTGATGGATGGTACGTTTTTGATTCAGAGTATACCAGTTAGGATACTTCTTGATACCGGTGCATCACATTCATTTACATCCCAGTGTTTGGTTGATAGGTTATGCCTAGAACCCACATACCTTGTTACTTCCTTAAGGGTTGCGAATCCAATAGGAGGGTATGCAACTCTAGGGATAAGATGTGATCAGTTAGAACTTGATTTTTTAGGTCATAAGTTTGTATGTAGTTTGTATGTTTATAATTTCGTAGATTTCCGAATCATCTTGGGTATGGATTGGTTGAGAAGGTATGAGGCTGGGATATTCTACCAAGATGGGGAGATATCTTTGAGACACCCAGATAGTCATAGCCAAATTATATTATCAGTAGAGAATTCTGACCGGAGTAGTTATACTTGTTAAGTGCAATGGAAGTGGGTGAAGAGCTAAGTCAGGTTCGTATAGCAAGAGAGTTTGCAGATGTCTTTGAGCCAAACACATGACTACCACCGAGATGAGCTATTGAGTTTTAGATAGATCTTGTGCCAGGAGCTGAACCTATGAGTAGACCACCTAGCAGGATGACACCGACTAAGATGAAGGAATTGAAGGTGCGACTAGTGGATCTAGAAGGAAGGAATTTTATTAGACCAAGCAGTTCGCCTTGGGAAGCGACCGCGTTTTTCATGAAGAAACCAGATGGGTCGTTGAGAATGTGTATCGACTATCGTAAGTTGAACGAAAGGATGATAAAGAATAAGTATCCTTTGCCGAGAATTGATGATCTGTTTGATCAGTTGAGTGGAGCCAAGCTGTTCTCCCAATTTTATTTGGCAACGGGGTTCCATCAGTTGAGAGTGACATAGGATAGTATTCCTTTGACTGCATTTTGGACTAGATATGATTCTTATGAGTGGTTAGTGATGCCATTTAGATTGACGAATGCACCTGCTTTCTTTGTTGATTTGATGAATCGAATCTTCTGAGATTATTTTGATAGATTCATGTTAGTGTTTATAGATGACATTTTGGTATACTCTAAGGATGAGAGAGAACATGAAGATCATCTTAGGTTGTGCTAGAGATACTGAAGCGGAATCAGCTAAAGGCGAAGTTTTCCAAGTGTCATTTTTGAAAGAAAGAGGTTAAGTTTCTTGGTCATGTTGTTTCAGAAATAGGATTGTCAATCGATCCAGATAAGATCGAAGCTGTGAACAATTGGAAGAGACCAGGGATAGTGACCGAGATCAAAAGTTTTCTTGGACTTGCTGGCTATTACCTGAGATTCATCAAGGATTTCTTGTGGATAGCAGCGTCTTTGACTAAGCTTACCGGGAAGGAGGTGAAGTTTGTTTGGTCCGACAAATGTGAGAAAGCATTCCTTAAGTTAAAGCATTTGTTAACCAATGATCCAGTGTTAGTAGTTCCAGATGGTAACCAAGGGTTGGTAGTATACACTGATGCGTTTGAGACTGGATTAGGAGAAGTGTTGATGCAAAAGGGCAAAATCATTGCTTATGTATCTAGGCTTCTTAGACCGCACAAAGTAAGATATCCTACTCATGACTTGGTGTTGGCTGCAGTGATTTTTGCCTTGAAGATTTGGAGGCATTATCTCTTGGAGGAGAGATTTGAGTTGTATACTGATCATAAGTCTTTAAAATATCTATTCTCTCAGTAGGAGTAGAATATGCGACAGCAGAGGTGGCTGGAGTTTTTGGCTGCTTATGATTTTGGTATAGAGTATACCCCAGGGAAAGGAAATAAGGTAGCAGATGCTCTCAGTAGAAGACATCAGAATGTGATGTTGGCTATGTTGGCAGAGTGGAAAGATCTAGAAGCTTTGGCTAGTTGTGGCGTGCAGTTAAGATCGACTGCTAGTTCTAGCCAGAGTACTGCCATGTTGTCCTGTTTAGAAGTTCGACCAGTGTTGATCGAAAGAATTGCTTCTAAATAGAAGAAGGATCCATTATTAGCGGAGAGGATCAGAAGGCTTGAGGTTGGAACTGGGGTGGATGATTTGAAAGACTTTTGCCTTGACCAGCGAGGATGGTTGAAAAAGAAGGGATGGTTATGTGTTCCAGATGTGGAGAACTTGAGAAGAGAAGTTCTTGAGGACTATCATTGATCCAAGTTTACGATTCATCCTGAGGGGACTAAGATATATCAAGATATAAAGAGGAGCTTCTACTGGGAAGGCATAAAGAGGGATATTGGCTTGAGGGTTAGGCAGTGCGTAAACTATCAACAAGTGAAGGCCGAACATCAGAAGCCGAGTGGGTTACTTCAGCCTTTAGAGATTCCAGTTTGAAAATGGGATTCGATATCCATGGATTTTATTGATGGGTTGCGAAGGTCAAGATGAGGAAATGAAAGTATATGGGTTATTATGGACATATTGACCAAGAGTGCCCATTTCATTCCAGTAAACTGGACTAGGACGACACCAGTTTTGGCGAAGTTGTTCATGAAGAACATAGTTAGACTTCATCGAGTTCCTAGTAGCATAGCCAACAACAGAGATGATTTATTCACTAGTGAATTCTGGAAGAGTCTACATGATGTGTTAGGCACTAAGCTCAAGATGAGTACCGCATATCACCCACAGATGGATGGGCAGACAGAGAGAGTCAATAAGGTGCTCGAGGATTTGTTGAGAGCTTGTGTGTTGGATTTTGGTGGACCTTGGGAGGATCACCTGCATTTGATTGAGTTTTCCTATAATAATAGCTACCAGACTAGTATAAGAATGACATCTTTTGAAGCTTTGTATGGAAGGCCATGCAAATAGCTTGCAGTTGGTTGGAGCCTGGAGACAGATTGGTCTTGGGTCCAGATTTGGTAAAGGAGGCATCAGAGAAGATTGAGTTAATCCGAGGATGGATGTAGGAAGCTCAATCCAGACAGAAGAGTTACGTAGATAAAAGGCGTAAAGACCTAGAGTTCTCAGTGGGAGATAGTGTTTGCATTAAAGTAGCACCGATGAAGGGTACGGTATGGTTTGGGAAGTCAGGGAAACTGGCACCAAGATATGTTGGTCCATTTCAGAGAAAGAATCGGAAAGCTCGCATATAGAGTTGAGTTACCGAGCAATATGGCAGGTGTCCATAATGTATTTCATGTGTCTCATCTTTGCAAGTATATGCATGATCCAGAGGCTACCATTCCTCAGACAGAGTTAGAGGACTTGGTAGTAGAGTCTGATTTGAGTTTTGTTAGACAACCAGTTTGGGTTGTAGCAAGAGATGACAAAATATTGAGGAACAAGACAGTCAAGTTGGTGAAAGTTCAGTGGAGCGACAACGAGAAGGACTTTACTTGGGAGACAAAGGATAGAATTTGAGATACTTATCCTGATCTGCTTTGAGGGTATGTCTATATTAGATTTATATTGATATTTCCTAGTCTGGTAGGCTAGTATAGTTGTTAGGAGTCATTACAGATGATTGCTTTGTTTAGTATTTAGTCCTTACTGAATTTCGAGGACGAAATTCTTTAAGGAGGGGACCCTATAACACCTCTAATTTTTTATAACATTATTCAAGAGATTTAATTAGAAAAATTAAATTGAATAATGTAAATGCTAAGTGAGAAGGGGATTGAGACTGAAATAATTAATTAAGGTCGTGCCTAATAAGTTAACAATAGGCTTAGGAATGGGTTTTTGGTTAACTAAATCACATAAGGGTATATTAGGAAATTGCCGTCCAAAGCTTCCACCCTTATATATTTTCGTTCCTACCCTTTTTCTTTTCAGTCACGTCATTTTGAAAATTAAATCGCAAGAGAAAGGAACGGCCGGCCACTAAGAGATCAAGAGAAATTCAAATTAAAAGCTAGAGAATCAAGCTTAGGGGAAATCAAGCTCAATCCAATCTCCTTATCTAGATCAAGGTGAATAATAACTCCATTTCTATTTTTGTTTTAAATCATATATTTTCGGATTTAAGGGTAAATTCATTTTTATGATATACTGGATGATGATATGCTTGATTCAAGATTTATTTATTTAAACAAGTTTGTTTAAAAGGTATTTTCCACGGTTTTAGGTCAAAACCGAGATTTAAAGATGTTTAAATGCCATGGGAAAATTTTATGTTTTGAGAAACATGGTTTTGGAGTTGGGTTTCAATTTTAATAATTTTCCAAGTTATGGAAAGATTATTATGAATTTTCAAAGAAAAATATGGTTATTTGGATTTATAATTTATTTTGGAAAATATATTGAGAATTTGGGTCTGGAATTTTAATATGTTAGATAACACGATTAAAGTGAATTTTTGGATTTTTTGGGGATTTTTCCAAAGTGATTTTCTATGAAATATAAATTATTTAGAAGAGGGACTTCTTTGTAAGGAAGGGCTTAATTGATTAACTTAACCATGGTTTAGATCAGGATTAGTGGCAGTTATTTTTGAAAAATAATTCGAAAGAGTTAAGGCAACCAATCTAGTGCTGACACGTGGCAAGTTAGTTAAAAAAAAGTTTACTTAAAAAAGAATTAAACCTGGTTTGCTCAGAAAAGTGGTTCTGCCTACTTAGGAAAGCGCCTTTCGATACAGTAGCTTCTGCCTTCATCCTTGTCGAAACCAACTATGCCGAAACCAATACACAACGTATCACTATGATGGTACACAGTGGATTGGAGATAGGCGAAAGGTTAAGTGTCGAAAGCATAGCTTCCGATGGGGTCGTAACCTTGGTTTGTTTTTAAAAGAAAAGCACCTGCCTTTGTTTTGTTTTAAGCCTTCGACAGAGTGGAAGCGTTTGGTTTCGGAAGAGTCTTTAAATGATTTCAAAAGGGTTGCCATTAACTTAAGTTTTCTTTCGACTGGGTTCCTTTGTTTATAAAAGATTGTTTTGAAAGAAGGGATTCTGATCTAGTCGAAATTCTACTGCCGTTTTATAACCTTTCGATTGTGTTGAAGATATCAATGTCGTCGAAAAGGTATTTTGTTTTATAAGTTCAAGCCACTTCCTATAGCTTTTGAAAGGGTTAAGGGTTTCGAAGGTGATGGTTTCGAAAGGGGTTTCGATGCCAACCTTCCAAAGTATTACCCAGATGTTTTTGCTTTCGAAAAAGGTGGTGCCGACGCCATCAAGTTTTCCAAAATATTTTATATGATAAAGGGTGGTTTCGAAACAGATGCTTTCAACTATATTCACTTTGACCCAAATAATGTTTTAAGTATAAACCCAATGCTTTCGAAAAGGGGTACTTTTAATGTTTTTGGAAGGGTTACTTCCATTGGTGTCGAAAGGGGCACTTTCAACTAGTTTCGAAGCTAAGCTTCTAAAGGTTAAATATTAATACTTTAATGTATTCGAAAGGTTTCAAAAGGTAGATTTTAAAGTATTAAAAGGCAGGAGCCTAATGTTTTGAAGATAGATTTTTAAGGCTTTCGAAGGAGGTCATCCTATGAAGTCGAAAGCTAGATTTCGAAGGTATCGAAAGGTTTTATGACCCAAACACTATTTTTAAAAGAAAAACCCATAGAAATATTAAAGGAGTTTTTATAATGGTTTTAAAAAGAAGCTATCTTTGATAAAGAAATAGGTTAAAGGGATTAACCATGTTTTATATGAAACCCACAGAAGTGGTATTGCTACGTAGTTATATTGCTTCTTCTAATATGAATATACTCACTTTAGAATGGACCCATAACTACATTTTGAGGATAAAGGGTAGAAGAACTAGTTAGGTTAACCCAGCGATGAATGCAAATTGAATAAACTCCTGGATAAATAAAATTGCATCTAGGAGGTCAGGAAGACCAGAATATAAGATGCTAAAATATAAAAGAAAGATATTGGCAGTAGCCAATAGGTTCTCAGTAAGCCCATGAAAACTGTGTATTAGAAAAGATATTGGCAGGGGCCAATAGGTTCATAGTTAGCCTATGAAAACTATGTATAAGAGAAGATTTCAGATAGAATGGTTCATAGTTAGCCCATGAAAACTATGTATAAAGCAAGATGTGAGATAGACAAGTTCATAGTAAACACATGAAAACTATGATTGGATACTGGCAGAGCCAGTATGTTTATAGTTAGCCCATGAAAACTATATTCGAATGAAATATCGACAGATGTCAATAAGTTCCTAGTCAACCCATGAAAACTGGGATAAGAGAAAGGATATTGGGGTCACCAATAGGTTCCTAGTCAACCCATGAAAATTAGGATAAGAGTAAGATATTGGAGTTACTAATAGGTTCATAGTGATCCCATGAAAACTATGTAATTGGACCGGGAGTCCTTAAATTCTTAACTGGTTATCAGTCAGCCCATGAAAACTAATAGATTAATAGTAATCCTAGAAACTATAACTAAGACAGATAGTCCAAATTGAATGGGGATAGGTAATCCAGAATAAATTCAATCATTTTGCATATCATCATATTATACTATTTTGAATTGTTTTAACCATTGTGGTTGCAGGAGCACAGTCTACAGTTTTATAAAGGTTTTGAGATACTAGTGAGGGAAACTCGTTCCGCTAAGCGACGTGATCTCACTAAATATCTAAATTATTTGAGATGGTAGATTATTATTCATACCAGGCTTTATGTCTGACTCAAAGTTTATGTTTTCCCGTTAAACTCTCGGATACTCAATTGATTTTGAGTAGTTTGAGAGTTGAGGTTTTCAGGTACCTCTTGAGACGAATTAGCTTTCGGAGATGTGCATGAGGCATGATAGCTATTTAGAGTTATCTTTTCTTTTGATTCCACTATGTTGTTTGTAACGGCAAAGTTGTTATATTTCCTGTATATACTCTGATCATCCAAAGGAGCATCTTTATATGTCGCTCTTGGGCGTATGATGTAATAAATATATTTTCTCAGAATATGGTTTGCGAATATAAGGATTATGTAATGAATTGGAAATATTTTGAAATGAAGTGTGATTCTATTTGAAGTTTAAATTTTTTTCCATATTCATGTGTTTTTGTGTATCAATGAATCTAACACCACCGTATTTGATCGCCGAGGATTAATAACTATGAATGACTGTAGCATCCGCAGATGTTAGTTTTGGGCCTTCAAGTAGGGGGATGTCACATGCCTCTTAACTACCCCCTTGTTGATTTCCTCTACCGGGAGTCTTCCTAATGGATTGTCTTGTCATTTAAAAAAAAATCAAATATAAATCAACAAATTCAAGTGATTCTTAGTGAAAGCACCAAAATGTTTGAACCAAAAATGGCACAAACACCCAAGAGATTGTGTGGAGTATGAAAAGTGAAGAAAGTTAAATTAAAAAGAGAGAAAAGAGAGCGCACAACAATTATAATGGTTCTACTAATCATGGTCTATGTTCACTTAATGATTTTATTGATAGTTCATAGTGCTGTTTAAAATTCTACTTTTGCAGATCGGGATAAATTCATAGATGATTACAAAAGATTAGAGTTAGAGAGCAGTGAAGCCAAAACGATCTTAAACAATGAGTCCATGCCCTCCTATTTATAGCTATATGAAGCCTAAAATCTCACCCCACGATCTCCACATTGTTTTCCATGTCCAAACCAATTCTCTTGAGAAAAATGAGGGACACCTCATCAACATTTATGGATCGGTACCAATCCACGGGCTTGGATCGTCACCAGTCCATAAGATTGCCAAATAGATCACTCCGAACTCTTTGTCTAGTCTCAATTCGTGATTAGCTTTATGATTCTAAACTTTTTTGCATCATTATTAGCATGTTTCTGAGTCCAAATGATGGATCAGTGGAGAGGTAGAGTTGTTGATTTCTAGTGCTCATGGAGATTGATAGAGAATCGCTTGGAACTGATGCAAAGGAACTTGAAATAGGTTTCTAGCATCATCTCTTGCAAGTAGGAGGAAGTTGGGCCAATATGGAGTAGGTTTTATGGATCGGTACCGATCCAAGTAGTTGGATCAGTATCGATCCACCACTTTAGTGGATTTGATTTCTTATCCCTTGAGGTGGCTTTGCGTTTGTCTTGTAATCGATATTTTGAAGCTTGAAGAGGATTAATGATATCATGGCTAGTGAGCATAGGAAGTCTGAGGCAAATCGGGTGAAGTATTGTGGATCGGTACGATCCAAGTGGTTGGATCGATACCGATCCAACACTCTATTGTATTTCTAACTGTGGATTCTTGGGATGGTTTGTGCTTGTCTCACGTGACTTTGGTTGTACTTGGTTTTTGGACTCTATGACCATTTCTCTGGGCTTCCTGCCTTGATAGCTTTCAAGTTTGACTCGTCATGTTTTTCCATATATTGTCTAGTCAAATGGTTGTATAACACATGCTTACCTATTAAAAATAAAAATATATGTATATAGCATAATATAAACTGATATTCACATTAGTTATAATTAGGATCTCTAGTTATAAATAGCATAGCAAATTATAGGATTAGGAGGTGTAGATGGAAAAGAGATAGTAATTCAAAAATTAATAGGACAATAAATGTGTTGTTAATAGGGAGTTATAGAAATTAAATGGAGATATAAATGTATTTAATTGAATTAAAGGATTTAATATAGAATTTATAGGAAAATGATATGGGCATGAATTAGAACGAATAAATAAATGATATTAGAGATTGTTCAATTATAATAATAATGACCATTTATTATAGAAAATTGAAATTTATGGAATATAGTAAATAAGCGTATAAGATAGGAATTAAATGCTGGAAGATAGTATAATTTTCATAGCGGGAATTATACATCCTTAATTATACATTTGAAATAAGCATGAATTAGTGAGCATAGCTCAATATTTAAGTTTAGGATGGTTGGCTTGGTTTTGTAGGTTGGGATGCGTGGTCAGTAATATTACAAAACACAAATCTGTCCTTCACCTAAAGGTTGCCAACAGTTGTGTATACTTACTACTTATGTGGGAGATATCCAACCATGGGACTCGTGGGAAGTGGATATGCAGTTGCGTATAGGTAAGGAAAAATATACTAAGGGTTCGCCTTGGATTTGAAGTATTAAATGGCTCGATATTTTTAAGTAAATGAGGCCCGCTTCATTTCTAATATGAGGTATTAAGTAATTGGAATAGGCATTTTCCTTGACTTCCATTAGGATAGTCTAAATGGGATTTCGATTATGGGTGGTAGGAGGGCTATGTCAGTATTGTTGTTAAACCGGTATTTAGTAGTAGGGTTGGCATATAGGCTATGACCACCAGCGGTCCGAGCGGTTGGTAGAAAAGATGGGTTATGCCCTGATGAATTTTGCTTCCTACTGGTGTAGAATCTATATGTGATACATACAGACCTCAAAGTTCAATTATTTGGTTGTTTGTTTGTCGAAGGTGGGCTTGTTAACCCTTAGATGAGTCTTTGAGATGCATTAGTAATACATCAATTATATTATAAAGCCGTGTCTAGGCGTCATCGGTCTTTGTATCTAGAACCAATTGACTAGCTATTACATTATGGAGGGCCTGTTTCAGGGTTGAGGTATTAAATGGTCGTTAGGTCTACCTTCTCCCTATTCAAGATGTATTAAGTGGTTAGGGTTTTTGGGTAGTACGATGTTTAGATATATATGTGTATAGGTATATATATATACATCCCAGAGGAGGTTAGGCATATCGTACTTGCACATAGGATTGAACGGATTAGCTGTAAATAATAGACATGACACTTAAATAGGAATCGGTCGGCATAAGTTAGTGCTATGGATAAAGTATGTAAATTTTCGGTCACCAAAACGCTGTTTTGACCCCCTTTTGATTACAATCTATAGGATAAATTTAGAGGGATGTGCTACTGGTGTAAGATAAGAATGGTAGATATGAAGTCTTCTCCTGCATGCTCGGCACTGATGAGGAAACTAGATATCCAACGAATACTGCTGATTCCAAGGTAGCAGCCTCAGTCAGTATTAATGCTTTATTATATTATTTTTTATGATATGAGTTTATATTAATCGTTCTTTGATATATTTTTGTTAATTACTGGTTAGGGAAACAAACGATCTATGTCCTAATGGAATTGGGTTTCGATTTAGTCAAAATTCGAGCCCATTAAGGTGCGTGTTGTTACATTTAGTATCAATGCTTATGCTCTTCGATTATAGGAATTAGAATACGCTGAGAGAACATATTCATATTTTTGCCTATAATTATATATATTATATGCCAAACTCTATAAATTTCG
Source organism: Allium fistulosum (assembly GCA_030737815.1). Taxonomy (NCBI): domain Eukaryota; kingdom Viridiplantae; phylum Streptophyta; class Magnoliopsida; order Asparagales; family Amaryllidaceae; genus Allium; species Allium fistulosum. Next base: position 1,107,250,511 of record CM060907.1, read on the forward strand.
ACATAGAAGTAATTGCGACCATATTCCGAAAGGATGAATGAGGCAACCATGAGTTGGAAAAATAAATAAAGTTAAATTTATACAACTTCCCCGATTACTCCATGGAGTGTTGGTTGTACCGCAAGGCGTTGACCAAGAAGAGCTTGAGCATGACATACAAAAGGATCTTGGAGCCTGGATGGTGCTTGACTCCTTTGTTAGGCCTAAGTTGCCTTATGATTGTGGACTTTGATAGATTATCGATTGAAGATGTACATTTCATCCAAACAAATAGGGAGTAAGAAACTATATGGTATAAATATCCGGAAGTAAGGTATAATAGGAGTAGAGAAAGTTCCCACAAGAGGGTGTACATTAATCACCACAAGTGGATAGACGAAGTTTTAGTTTATACTCTTAATAAGAAAAGGTTAACAATAAAGGGAAAAGAAGGAAAGTCCAAAAGAAAGAGAGATTAAAGTCCATCTCCGAATCCGACCCCACGTGGAAGAATTTGACAAAAAGATTTTGAAAATTCCTTGAAACATTTTGAATGGTTTTTCAAATGATTTATTTTAATACAAGTACCCTATCACTGGAATTTTTCTTTCGAAAAAGTAAGAAAGTTCAAAAGTTTTAAAGGGATATTTTAGAGATTCCTACCGAATTTTAAAATTGCTTGGGTCGAATTTTTTTGATTTAAAGGTCTTTCATTTTTGAAATGAATGGAAAAGAGAGTATATGTTTGGCTCGATTATTTTTCCTACTTTCATAAATTTGGAAGTTCCATTTTAAATTTTTTCTAAGGGGTGGATAAATGAAAATGGTACTTGATTGAAATGGGGTAAAGAGAATAGAAGGATAAGAACACCCAATAATGAAGATACAAGGAATATTCCCGTATAAGAAAAATACAGAGAGAAGCAACTGAAATAGATTTATATATATCCCTTTTCATGTTAATGAAGATAATTCCAATGACAAAAACGATAGGCGAACACACTGCAATGAGTCAATAGGGAAAATAATAAAATAGGAAAAGAGTTATGTAAGGAGAAGCCACTTGAAGGTGATTTAGATAAGAGAAATTTTAGTAGTAGTAGTATTAGGAAATTTAAATAGATGCAGCATTATGAATTTCTTTTAAAATAGGATTATTAATCTAGTAGGAAATAGTATAAGAGAAAAATAATAGGGATATGATAGGAGAAATGGGTAATTCCCATAAGTATGTGCATATAATTGCGCATATCTTTTAGAAGTCCCTCACATGTGCTATTAGAATCTCTGTTATGATTGAAAGCATAAATAGCATGAGTAGTGGGAAAATAATAGGATGGAAGTTATCCTTATCTACTCCAGTATTCATTGTTTAAAGTCATGGAAGATGTTTTTGAGAAAAAATGGTTGGGTATGACAATTGTGTTTTTAAATGCAAACAAATGTCTTGAGTTTAAAAATTCTACTTCTGTAGAAGTAAACCTCTTTTGTAGAAAGTCTATGGAAAGGGAAGTTGGTTAGAATGGGAAAGTTTTCATGGATCCTTTTGGAAACTAAGCAATTTTTGAAAAAGGTTTCTGACTTTATATTTTCAAAGATTAAAGTTTTGGATCAAGTACTTCATGACTATAAAGTTTTTTTAAAGAGTTGTGAAAAACCAAACCAATTTTAGATATGGAGTAGATTGGGATGACTGCCTAGGTAGGACGGGGTAAAGGTCAAGGCCAGGAATAAAATAACTATGAATGCTCGTAGGGTAGCAACAAGGAATCATCGTTGAATACAAGGAATATTGGTATGAACTTAGGAATGTTTGATTAAACATGTGTGAAAGTCATAAGAAGAACCCACATAGGAATGGGGAATTGTATCAAAGTACACTTTTGCGAGTCCTAGGATGCACTCGCATGAAAGATCATGGATAGAGAAGTAATTACCAAAGTTTGAGAATACTATCAAGAAATGTTAGTTAAATGAAGATAGTAGTATAATTAGAGAAGAGTTTAATAAGATGGCTAACACACATATATGATATTGGTTGACTTAAGCCAAAATAGGTGGTAGGAAAGTTATCCCACTAATCTGATTTTCTGATGAGTTATTCTAAATGTGCATAGTTTATATTACTTACCCACTATGGTGTGGAAATGCACAACTTATCCCATAATCAGATGTAATAATTGAAGTAATAGATGCACCTATTTTGTTGGATGCCAAAAAGGTAAGTCACGACATGTGGGTTATAGTAGAATGACATACTAGAAATGTCCATCTTAATTGAGTAAGAAGTGATAGGGCCACAACATCACTGACATTAGTTGATATTAGAAGGGCGGCTTCTAGCAATTATTTCTTTTTGGTTATTTGGATTGTAATCGCTAGTTGTCTTCCTTTGTATATTGAAAAAGCGTATGATTCGATATGAGATATGTCTATGTTTCATCACTGTATTGATTTTCTGGATGAGCTTAGACCACTATATATATATATATATATATCACACACACACCACATGAACACGCACACACACGCACAAATCGGGAAATAATATAAATAAGGAAATCTTTTTAAGGACACTTAATTAGTGATAAAATGTAGGTATGGTTGGAATTTTTTAAAATGAATTAGGAAATTAGGTTAGCAACTAGAGATTAAGAATGCTTGAATTTCTAAAACTTTAGGATTTTGGGAAAAATGAATTTTAGCAAGCAGAGGATAGGGAAAGGTTGTTATGAAATGGTCACTATCCATATGCCTTAAAGCTAAAATTTATACATATGCTTAAGTGTTGTTCGTTGTTTTGAAGTAACAGATTTCCCCAAATCTAAGATTAACCGCACAATGTTAGGTCAATTGTATGCATTATCTCATTGACTAAGTCCCGATTACGTTAAGGCATGGCTTGATTTGTTTTTAAAGATGGACCGGAAAATGTTTTGAAAAAAAATTGTGTTCTGTTATTGAAATTTTTTGATCAAATGCTTTTGAGAAGTTGGGTTCAAATTCTTTTGGAAATTTTTTGTTCAAGTGCTTTTGAAAAGAAAATGGTGTTTAAATTCTTTTGGGAATTCGATTTTTCAAACTATTTTGCAAGTTTGATTGAAAGAGGGAAAAATATTTTTGATGGAAAATGAAAAATATTTCCACTTTTCTAGTGCCACATGCTTAGCGTAGGGAGGATCAATGTGCTAGTGCATATGAATTTTACTGTCGGATAAGGGCGATGGTATACAAAACAATGGGAATAACAAGGGAAAATGCTATTTTAGCTTTGGAATTTCTATTTTCATACCTTGTTGATAGTGAACAAAGACTTGCGTTTAGGAGAATTCCATTTAACATCCTAAAATAAACCTCCTTATGCTAAATGTACTTGGAAAAGTTGGAAATAATTTAAGGGCAAATGAGAAGGTTCCAAGGTACAACCGAAAAGGTATCCAAAAGAAGGGCAAAAATGTGAAGTTTTCCATCTAAATTCCTTTTTCGACGTAAGGGAGTAGGTTTGGGTTGGGAAACTGGATTTTCAAAATAATGGGTGTTACAAATTGCATGTTAGGTAATGGATAGTAGGGATTGGATGCAAAATTAGTTGAACTATACTCTTACTCGTAGGAATGTAAAAATTATTATGTGGATAAAAAGATTTTTGATTTTTGAAAACTTGCATACATATAGAACTGCAAGTATAAATAGGTTGTTTGTATCATAATTTCAAAATGTTTTTAAAAGAAGAATTTATATATGAGGTGTAGATTTATAATTATTTAGCATGTATATCATATGTGCTGTGATATACACATTGCACTTGTACATGTTTGGCTACAAAATTGGTTGTACATTTTGTCTACAAAATTGATTGTAATTGGTTGTACACTAATTGGTTGGATGGTTTAGATTGGTTGCACACTATGCTACATGATTCACCTCTTCGAGGAATTTCGGGATGAAATTCTTTAAATAGGGTGAGAATGTAACACCTTGTAAAGTTAACAGTAATTAATAAATAATCATTAAGGCTTAAAAATGGAATTTGAGCAAACATTAGAATTTGGCCATGAAGCTTACGCCATTGTGTTCGTGGCGATTTTCTGAGCAACTTTCATATTTGAAGGTTTGCGATCGTAGTTCAAATGAAGAAGTTATTAGCGTTTGAAGTTTTTGGAACGGAAATAATTATAAAACGGAACGAAATAAATAAAAATAAATGTGTGACCGCATCGGTCAGCCCCCTCCTTTGGGCGATCGACCGCTAGCAGTCGACCACCTATAGAAGAACAGTTGATCGGTCCTGAAGGCGGTGGCTTGGGTTAAACCTTGGTCGAACGACCCAGATTTAATTATTTTAATCTAACGATATGGTTGATTCGAGCGCCCATAAATATAGACCTAACCCCTTACTTCTCTTCTTATATTATCTGATCAAAGCAATGAAGCTCTTCCATTTTTCCTTCTCCGCTATCTTTATTAATTATAAAATATTATATGTATATATAATTGGAGAAGGGCGGAAAATAAGAAAGAAGAAGAGAAGGATCAAGTGGATACTGTGGAAAAAAAGTAAATTTCATAATTATAAATTTATATTTCCGTTAACCTCAAATCTCTTCTCCGATTTGTAATTCTAATAAAATGTATATACCTCGTTATACATATTCTTCTGAATTATAATGGAAAAGGAGTCAATTAAAGGGATGAATTTGGATTTAGGAGATTTGTAAAATTTGAAAGGTGAATGAGAAATTATATGATTTATTTGTAACATTAAAATTTATATAGTTGAATTTTATTTAATTATTATGTCTATATCAAATCTAATAAGTTGTAGGGTTATAAAGAACATATAGGAACATCACCTACATATTCTGTAAGAGAGGTAATTGGAATAGGAATGGTACTTTCACCCTAATTTGGAAATCTGGAAATCAGTCCCTAAATTTGTTAAAGTTGTATGTTGATAAAGTTGTAAAATTCATTCCAGATTTATAACTGGGTTGTAAAATGTTAGTATTAGTTTAGATTGCCCCAATTTGACTTGGAATGTGAATTTCTATGTTTTAAATTCTTGGGAGTGGGATCAATTTAATTGTATCTATTTTTGCATGATTTCCATAAAATATTTAATTCCACAAATGTACAAAATGTGCATCATTTGAAATAATAAGAAATATACCAAAAATGAAAGAGATATGTGAAGTATGGATGTTCTTCCCCGTAGTTTGCACTGTCTATTTCAATGAAAGAAAAGGGATAATTCTTTCTAATTTAAAACAAAGGAAATTTCTCATATTTGATTAATTTATGGAAAGTCATAACGGTAATCCTTTTTGGAAGGATAGTTCTGATAAATTAAAACGTGGAAAGGAGTGTTCTAGTTTAGGAATTAATAGTTAGATATATATATATATATATATATTTCCTTCGACACACACACACACACAGATATATATATAAATTCATGCTTACCGATTAAAAGTAAAAATATATTTATATAGCGTAATATACATCGCATTAGTTATAATTAGGACATCTAGTTATAAATAGTGTTTGCACAAAAATGGGCAAACACCTCCAAGTCGTATGATTTAGTTGATTTTATGTTGTTTTTAGTGATTTGGGAGATTTATGCAAATATGTAAAAAGCAGGGACTAAATTGTAAAAGACACGCGGATTTATAGTGGTTCAGCCAGAATGTGCCTACGTCCACTTTATATATTATTTCTCCTTTCTTGTTCAGATTACAAGTACAAAGCTTTGATACAAGTAAATGAAAGTTGTTTGAAAGTTCTATCCGTGCTTGAGCTCTCAAACTTGTCTCCCATTGTTGTACCCCTGCCCCTTTATTTATAGAGTGAGGCTGGAAGCATGGGTTCTGGATGTATATAGCTGCTGGTGGGCCTGGGCTGATGCAATCTGGCCTGGCAACGTTGGTTCGGCAACGCCTTGGTTCGGTAGTGCTTTGGTCCGGTGGTAGATGGTTGGAGTTGAGACCTTGGTCCGGTAGCACCTGGGAGATGGGTTGGTTCGGTGGAGGTTGGTCCGATAGTGGACTGGTTCGGTAGTAGTGGAGTAGGAGTTGGTTTGGTGGAGGTTGGTCCGGTAGTGGACTGGTTCGGTAGTACTGGAGTAGATGCTGGTTCGGCTAGACAGTTGGTCCGGTAGTGGACTGGTTCGGTAGTAGTGGAGTAGGAGCTGGTTCGGCTAGACAGTTGGTCCGGTAGTGGACTGGTTCGGAGATGCATGGCTCGGTGGTGGTGGAAACTGTAACGACCCGCTATTTTAGACCATTCGCATCCATTATAAGTGTATAGGTAGACACTCATGCCGGGATTGAATTGCTCAAAATACCGCGTTGTTAATTTAAATTTGGCAAAATTGAACATATACAGTAAATAAATATAATCACAGATCATAGACACAGAGTAATAAATGCAGCGGAAATAAAAGAGATAGTAGTTCATGAAGCTACTATATAAATGTATAAGTTACATCAGAGTTAAACCAGATACAACGGAAGAGTAATACGATACATCAGATACAAATCAGAATACATCACTGGAATCATCGAATATTGAAAGCAGAATAGATGGCTGGATCTTCAAGCAAAGCTCCAACTTCAAAGGTGAGTCTCGAATACTGGTACACTCAGTCTGACCCGAGCGTAAAGCAAAAACACACGACACTCGAGTCAGGATTAACATTCTTATATTAATAAATCCAACTCAAGTGAAATAGCAATTGAAATACAAGTAACTCAAAGGATGTTGGAATAACCATCTTTTAAGGATCCGTTAAACTATCTACTATATAGTAGTGTACGATAAGTAGATAATGCCTATCAGTAATATAAAATATCAAAATAGTGTTAAGTCATGGCCCATTCCACCCTTAACACATTTTTATTCCCAAGAGCATATACAAGACCGTAGTTTCCCCAAAACCGGAAGTCACCAGAGGGCAATCCATATACTAAAGGTACAAAACAAATCGTAGTGGTCGCGTATAGGGATACAAGTATGACAAGGCACATGAGGCAATACCCAAGGTAGTGAAACTACCGTTTGCCTGATCCGGACTGGTGAGAACGCATCGCCGCAGCGACCGCAACACCACGAAACAACACTCCCAAAATCAAGGGTGCACTGATCGACAACAAGTAATGAGTAGTTCGAAGAAGTGTGTTCGCTTGAGGTAGCTGACCTCCATTGGCCCGGCACGGCTCCTGTTTTAGTCATTTCCAATTTGACACAAGTGTCAAGGCTATCCATTATCGTTCTCTTTCTTCAGTCATCACGAACATCATTCCAACCACTTCATTCTGGATCACCACTCCGCGTATAGTTATTAAAGTGGTTTTCGGTTTAGATAGAGAGTATGTCCATAACCGATTTCGGTCTCTTTAATAACTTTCGTAATTATTACACCGATTGGTCGTTTATTTATTTCAAAACCAAATCAATTTCAATTTCCATTAAAATTTGTAAATCAACATTTCATTTCTCTTTCTAAATCAATTTCCATAATTTACGTTTCAAAACTTCCAAATTCATAATTTCAAAATCTTATAATTCAATTTCAATTTCTTTTAAAACCATTCCAATATTGATTCAAGTTCATATATAAGTTTCATTTCGAAAACATTTAAATTTATTTAATTAACATTCAAATCAATTTAACTTCATTGATCAATTTCATTCAATATTCGTTAAGTCAATTTATATTCAAACAATTTCTATTAAATTTCCAATTCACTAAAATCCATTATTTAAATTCAACTTCATTATATCAAAACTTACAAATTGAATTAAATTAAATTAAATTCATCAAATCAAATTCTTTAAATTTCAAGTCTTACATTAATTTCAATAAATCACATTTTATTTCTTGTTAAAGAAATTCAATTTCACTTATTTACTTACTTAAAAATTTTTCCAAAAACTTACTTAATAAAGAAAACTCAATTTCAATTATTTACGAAGTAAAATTCACTTATTTCAAAAGTTCATTTTTTTTCTTATTAAAAAAAATTCAATTCAATTTAATCATTAAATAATTCAATCTTATTTAATTATTAAATAATTCAAAACTTAATTATTAAATAATTTCAACTTAATTATAATTTCAAACTTAATTATTAAATCATTTCAAACTTAATTCAATCATTTCTCAAATTAAACAACATTCTTTCATCAATTAAATTGTTAATATTCTGTTTCAGATTATTAAATATTAACATTTTCCTTTCATTAAAATTCAAATTTCAACTTCATTTCAAAACCATATTATTTATTCAAATAAAATCTTCGTTTTATTTTAAATCAAATTATTGACCAATCAAGTTTTATTTAATTTCCTATCCTAGGTCAAGTTCAATTTGGGTATTTATCATTTCAATCCGATTCCAATTCAATTCAAAATCAAAGCATATCAAAGGAAACTTACAGTGTGATAACTGGGATGGTGTCAAAGTAAATAAACAAGCAATAACAACAAACAATAACAATCCAATAATCAATTTAAATAATCCTGAAATAATCGTATTAATTCGCATTGTTGTTTGTGCAAATTAATATAATTATTTCTAGAATCTACACTATCATTTCATGTAGATTAAAGATTATTACATTAATATTTAAACGGTTCTTCACTTGTCATTCATTATTCAATTTTATATTACATAAATTATACAACATACATTCAATGGTTCAAAGTGTAGTTAACACTATTCTACGTGTCAATTTATTTAACATTTAAAGGGGGTCATATTATACACATTTAACTAATCAAATTCAACATTTAACTATCCTATATCAAGTTCAATTGCATACTATTTATCATTTTAACATTAACAATTTAACGTCCAATATAAACATCAACAATCAATCAATTATCAGCCAAACTGTATTATCATCGCATAAATAATTAACAAATAATGGTGTCAGATGTCACAGGTGAACTGATACAGGTAATAGCATATATAACAGTGTAATTAACTAACAGCAGCATATTTCAATTGTCATTTCAATTGAAATCAAATTTAATAAATAAAAGAACGTTAATCGTGAGTGATTGCTCACCTTCCGAGGCTAGAGACAATAGACAATAAAATGGGTTACGGATCCAAGCATGAATTCCAAAGCAAAGTGAAATGGCACGAATCAGACGAACAAAGCTGATAAATAGGAAGTGATGAAACAATTCGGATCAGTTTGATAGAGGTAGAAATTTTATATTAAAATCAACGTATAGTTAAAATAATATGTATATATTTTTTTTTCAATAGCTTAACTTTTAATCAAAATAAAGACCCAGAAAATCATACATAAGCTATATATATTATTATAAAAATCATTGCTTAAAATCAAACACATGCCAATTTAACTATCAATATAAGTTTACTAGGTTAATATACTTCCACAGCAACCAAACAAAATATTGTAAACACTGAGCTTAAACTAAACTCAGATATTAAAGTGTTAGGTAAAATAGATTGTGCAGACTTGTCTTTATAAAATATACCCTGTATATATTAAAATACTTTAATATAGTTTATATATTACAAAAATTTGTATATAAATTTAAAATCAATAAATAACTTTTAAAACAAATTCTCTATATAAATACACACTATGTCCACACATAAATATGTCACTCATGTACCTTCCTTTCATAAGTTAAAATCTGTTTAAGCATCCATATACAAATGCAAACACCACATACTATATGCAGACAAAAGAAATCACTTCTATATAAACCAATGCATAGTGAATATGTATATATAACCTAACATATGCAATCTATATCCATGCTTAATAAAACGAATATACTTTATATAGACATATTTATTAACATTACCAAAATCTCCTTTTCATACAACATAATATTTAATATAAGCATTTGAAACAAAATGCAGTATATAAAGTAGGTACAGAAGTGTACACACAGAACTATATGTACTTAAACAGTATTCATTTACTCTATATAACAGAGCCCACTATTCACTTACTCTGTATCTACATATACTGTAACTATATCTCATACCCCACTAACATATCTTTAATATATGTAATTGACATAATATCATACTCAAACAGTATATATATAGACCATGTGTTATGCTCTGCTTATCTAACTCTTATACTTATCATGTTTTAAAACAATCTACATATATATTTTGAAAACAAACCTTAAAAATTTAAAATCAATAATTAAAATAATATAAACAACTTGTTAAAATATATATAAACTAAAATTACAATTATATGCAGACAAAACATGACATGAACAAAAATATGCAGACAAAACATAAATTCAATTCTTATATATATACTATGCATATGAAAACTACCGTTATACTTTATAAACTGTAACCAAAATATCATATATAACTATAACTATGCTCAGTTTTAATCTATTGTACATGTTTGTATAAGAACCACCATACTATACCAATTTATATACACTTCTATATCTACCAACAGAACACATATTAATATAACTTATATACTGTTCTAAAATTTTCATTTACATATCTTTCTAAAACAGATTATAAACTTGTGTAAACAAACTGTTAAATTTAACTCACGATCAAATGAAACCACCGAGTACTTTACATTCGAATATTATAACTGAATATATAAATTCAACTAGCCTTCCAACATATACAAACAACCTATTACATATAAACTAATAAAACAACATAGATATATCATTATATAAGTTTGCAAATATATATACATTCAGTAAAATATGTAAACTGGACAAATGAACACTGTATTACTTAAAAATGCATACCTACGTACAAATAAACAGTATAAACTCACTTGTATATCTAGGTAAACCAACTCAATAATATACTTACATACAAAGATGAGAAGCGAATCTCGGCCTCGGCAAGTTGAATGCAGCGTGGCCAAGCCGGAAAGGCAACTGCTCGCTGGTGGAAGGTTGACGCGAGGCAGAGGTGGAGAGCAGTTCGCTGGAAATGTGATGGAGGAACAGAGGCCGAGTGGGGTTCGTGAGAAGGTTCGGAGGGACGGTCGATGGCCATTCACGGATGAGGCGATGTATGCGTGAAGACGAGGGTTTGGAGACGGGAGGACGCACGTGGGAAGTATCGAATGAGAGAGAGGGGAATAAGTTCAGGTGTCTATTTCCAATTGAGAAAAAGAACAGGCTAAGGAGAAAAATAAGTTTGCATTAATATGAATTCTTTTCTCAAAGCAACGATCCATATATTTTGAACGAGAGGAATAGCCAACAAGAATCATGATAATTGAATTCAGGAATAAAAGAGGTTAGTGGCCATTCAGTTTGCACGTTAGTTAAATGAAAGGCCACGGAAGTCAAAAAGGTGCAAAAACGGTTATCGATACGGTAATCGTTTTACTGATTTCGTCGAGTTCCGAATTCCGAAACAGACAAACGAACATACTACAGAGATCAGCGCGACGAAACGATCAAAATAGTATACAAATACCAGTGGTACGATCATCCGATCAAAAGTCGATAATCGGTACCGAAAATGCTGCTATTTTACCGAAAATAAGATCGACGGAGCAATAGATGTCCAAATTTGACGAAACGGAAGATGACGTCTTGCTCAGAAGATGGTTTAGAATTTTTCTATGTAAAAATATTTCGGTTTCGAAAACGTTTTATTTTCATCGCTTTTTAACTGATTAAATTGAAGTAAATTTACGTGCGAAATAAATTTTCATATTTTCGGACGAAAATTTTCCAGTTGCTATGTTTAACTAGACGCATTCCAAATATCAAATTTATGTTTCAAAATTTTATCGTTTAAAATTTCACAAAATTTCAACTAATTACGTTATTAAAACAGTTGAAATTTTACGGGTCGTTACACTCTCCCCCACTCAAAACTTTTCGTCCCCGAAAAGGAACGAGGTAGGAGAATAGAAACAACCAGAAAGAAAAACAGATTTGAAATACAAAATAACAAATAATTTAAACCATATAAATTCAAATTTAAATTAATTGATATTCAATAATTGATTTAATCCATTTGATTTCACTAAAATCAATCTCAACTATTTCTAAATTCATTATCTTATTATCCAATTATCTTAAATTTACAATTTCTAAAACCATAAATTTGAATAGTCTTTTATTATAATCATATTTTTTTTCAGCAATTTAAATTCTTCTTTATTCCAAATTATTGTTAAATTTATTCTACTTAATATATTTAATCACATATATTTAACTCATATAAATTAATTTAAACCATAAAAGTTTCGATTTAAATTAATTTATATTTACTAATTGCTTTTAAATTCAAGGTATTTTTCATAAGTTGATCAAATTTTAATTTATTAATTCTTCCAAAACAAATTTATTTGTCTCATCTATTATTCAATTACTTATTATCCTATCTAACTCTATTAACATCTTTATAATCAAAATTTAGTGTATAACATTTATTATAGACACCCAAATTTTATTTATAAAATTATTTTATATTGTATATTATCCAATTACATTTTAATTTATGAATAATTTAGGTAAGTTATATTGAAATGCAATTTAGTACTATACAAATAAAATTATCAAATTCAATGATCTCAAGTTTAAATACTTATTCAAAATTTAGCTTTATTTATAATTGAAAACATCTTTTAACATGATTTTTAAGAATTAAATTTCCGTTTAATTCCAAACCCTTTAGAATAATTATGTATATACTATATATATTAAATCAAATTAAATTTAAAATAATATACCCATATATATATAAAAATCAAGTCATACTTAAGAAATTCAAATTAAATATTTTTCCCAACAAAACCGTAGCAAAGCTACAGAATGGTTTCTCCACTTCAAAACTCGAAAATGAACGTCGATGATGCGGCCGCCATCACCGAAATTATTTTCCAGCGACAAAGAGAAGAGTACTGATTTCAATATTTAAATTCTTTGAAAACGGTTTCTATTTGAAAATACGTTCAATAATATACATTTTAAAAATTTAAAAACCAAAGCTTGAAATTTTAGGAATTTAAATTCTCAAATTCTTATTTTAATTTCATTTAAATTTCTAAATAAATCTATAAACCAACTTTTATAATTTCATTTATTTTTTTATGTTGGAATAATCAATGATTTACAAAACAAATAGTGAAAATCAAATATTACCTTTCTGACAACCAATTCAGTTAACAATTCAATTTCAGAAAGTGTGTACTTATAAAAAAAATATAATCATACAAGATTATTTTATTTACCAATTTTGAAAATACTATTGTGTCAGTTTGCTCTGTTCAAGTGTTTTGGAAATCCTATCGATAGCGTTGATCAGACGAATCGATCGGAAACCCAAATCAACATCAACAACTCAAACAACATAGTATATATTAAAACATTTATATATTAGTTTACAAATACATTTCTTTGCTCGATGATACAGGAATGAATTTTCAAAATAAGGATAGGGATTCAAATTTTGTTGACTCAAATCAAAGAGAATTTTGATTCGAAAATAAGTTTGAAAGAGAAGATAAGATAATTCAATTACCTCAATCGGGAGATGGATGAGTTTATTTAATTCACGGGCAACCTTAACCGGGTCGTCCGTAACTTCAAGAATAAGATCGATGCAGAATTCCAAGGTAAATCAACACTCGATCTCAAGAGATGGAATTCAGGTATAGCAGGTAATAGATAGCATCGTAAACCGAGGATACAGAAATCTCCGATAAATCAATGTTTATTGTAAAGGAGTTTCACCCCTTTACAAAATCATTCGAAGTTTGGCGAGACCGCCAATTCATTATAAGGGTCATTCGAAGTGGAGTTATGGGATGCTCCAGAATTGAAAGAAGACGAATAGTGAGGGACACGAATGAATTTCGGAACCGAGGAGAACGTTCCAAAATTCAAAGGAATTGAGTCAAAGGAAGAGATTGAAACTCGAATGAGAGTGATTCTGTAAGTACATTTACCCTATATGTTAAGTTTTGCCTAGAGCTACCAAAGCTCTGATACCAACTGTAACGACCCGCTATTTTGGACCATTCGCATCCATTATAAGTGTATAGGTAGACACTCATGCTGGGATTGAATTGCTCAAAATACCGCGTTGTTAATTTAAATTTGGCAAAACTGAACATATACAGTAAATAAATATAATCACAGATCACAGACAAAGAGTAATAAATGCAGCGGAAATAAAAGAGATAGTAGTTCATAAAGCTACTATATAAATGTATAAGTTACATCAGAGTTAAACCAGATACAACGGAAGAGTAATACGATACATCAGATACAAATCATAATACATCACTGGAATCATCGAATACTGAAAGCAGAATAGATGGCTGGATCTTCAAGCAAAGCTCCAACTTCAAAGGTGAGTCTCGAATACTGGTACACTCAGTCTGACCCGAGCGTAAAGCAAAAACACAAGACACTCGAGTCAGGATTAACATTCTTATATTAATAAATCCAACTCAAGTGAAATAGCAATTGAAATACAAGTAACTCAAAGGATGTTGGAATAACCATCTTTTAAGGATCCGTTAAACTATCTACTATGTAGTAGTGTACGATAAGTAGATAATGCCTATCAGTAATATAAAATATCAAAATAGTGTTAAGTCATGGCCCATTCCACCCTTAACACATTTTTATTCCCAAGAGCATATACAAGACCGTAGTTTCCCCAAAACCGGAAGTCACCAGAGGGCAATCCATATACTAAAGGTACAAAACAAATCGTAGTGGTCGCGTATAGGGATACAAGTATGACAAGGCACATGAGGAAATACCCAAGGTAGTGAAACTACCGTTTGCCTGATCCGGACTGGTGAGAACGCATCGCCGCAGCGACCGCAACACCGCGAAACAACACTCCCAAAATCAAGGGTGCACCAATCGACAACAAGTAATGAGTAGTTCGAAGAAGTGTGTTCGCTTGAGGTAGCTGACCTCCATTGGCCCGGCACGGCTCCTGTTTTAGTCATTTCCAATTTGACACAAGTGTCAAGGCTATCCATTATCGTTCTCTTTCTTCATTCATCACGAACATCATTCCAACCACTTCATTCTGGATCACCACTCCGCGTATAGTTATTAAAGTGGTTTTTGGTTTAGACAGAGAGTATGTCCATAACCGATTCCGGTCTCTTTAATAACTTTCGTAATTATTACACCGATTGGTCGTTTATTTATTTCAAAACCAAATCAATTTCAATTTCCATTAAAATTTGTAAATCAACATTTCATTTCTCTTTCTAAATCAATTTCCATAATTTACGTTTCAAAACTTCCAAATTCATAATTTCAAAATCTTATAATTCAATTTCAATTTCTTTTAAAACCATTCCAATATTGATTCAAGTTCATATATAAGTTTCATTTCGAAAACATTTAAATTTATTTAATTAACATTCAGATCAATTTAACTTCATTGATCAATTTCATTCAATATTCGTTAAGTCAATTTATATTCAAACAATTTCTATTAAATTTCCAATTCACTAAAATCCATTATTTAAATTCAACTTCATTATATCAAAACTTACAAATTGAATTAAATTAAATTCATCAAATCAAATTCTTTAAATTTCAAGTCTTACATTAATTTCAATAAATCACATTTTATATCTTGTTAAAGAAATTCAATTTCACTTATTTACTTACTTAAATAATTTTCCAAAAACTTACTTAATAAAGAAAACTCAATTTCAATTATTTACGAAGTAAAATTCACTTATTTCAAAAGTTCAATTTTTTTCTTATTAAAAAAAATTCAATTCAATTTAATCATTAAATAATTCAATCTTATTTAATTATTAAATAATTCAAAACTTAATTATTAAATAATTTCAAAGTTTAATAATTTCAACTTAATTATAATTTCAAACTTAATTATTAAATCATTTCAAACTTAATTCAATCATTTCTCAAATTAAACAACATTCTTTCATCAATTACATTGTTAATATTTTGTTTCAGATTATTAAATATTAACATTTTCCTTTCATTAAAATTCAAATTTCAACTTCATTTCAAAACCATATTATTTATTCAAATAAAATCTTTGTTTTTTTTTAAATCAAATTATTGACCAATCAGGTTTTATTTAATTTCCTATCCTAGGTCAAGTTCAATTTGGGTATTTATCATTTCAACCCGATTCCAATTCAATTCAAAATCAAAGCATATCAAAGGAAACTTGCAGTGTGATAACTGGGATGGTGTCAAAGTAAATAAACAAGCAATAACAACAAACAATAACAATCCAATAATCAATTTATAATCCCGAAATAATCGTATTAATTCGCATTGTTGTTTGTGCAAATTAATATAATTATTTCTAGAATCTACACTATCATTTCATGTAGATTAAAGATTATTACATTAATATTTAAACGGTTCTTCACTTGTCATTCATTATTCAATTTTATATTACATAAATTATACAACATACATTCAATGGTTCAAAGTGTAGTTAACACTATTCTACGTGTCAATTTATTTAACATTTAAAGGGGGTCATATTATACACATTTAATTAATCAAATTCAACATTTAACTATCCTATATCAAGTTCAATTGCATGCTATTTATCATTTTAACATTAACAATTTAACGTCCAATATAAACATCAACAATCAATCAATTATCAGTTAAACTGTATTATCATCGCATAAATAATTAACAGATAATGGTGTCAGATGTCACTTGTGAACTGATATAGGTAATAGCATATATAACAGTGTAATTAACTCACAGCAGCATATTTCAATTGTTGTTTCAATTGAAATCAAATTTAATAAATAAAAGAACGTTAATCGTGAGTGATTGCTCACCTTCCGAGGCTAGAGACAATAGACAATAAAATGGGTTACGGATCCAAGCATGAATTTCAAAGCAAAGTGAAATGGCACGAATCAGACGAACAAAGCTGATAAATAGGAAGCGATGAAACAATTCGGATCAGTTTGATAGAGGTAGAAATTTTATATTAAAATCAACGTATATTTAAAATAATATGCATATATTTTTTTTTTCAATAGCTTAACTTTTAATCAAAATAAAGACCCAGAAAATCATACATAAGCTATATATATTATTATAAAAATCATTGCTTAAAATCAAACACATGCCAATTTAACTATCAATATAAGTTTACCAGGTTAATATACTTCCACAGCAACCAAACAAAATATTGTAAACACTGAGCTTAAACTAAACTCAGATATTAAAGTGTTAGGTAAAATAGATTATGCAGACTTGACTTTATAAAATATACCCTGTATATATTAAAATACTTTAATATAGTTTATATATTACAAAAATTTGTATATAAATTTAAAATCAATAAATAACTTTTAAAACAAATTCTCTATATAAATACACACTATGTCCACACATAAATATGTCACTCACGTACCTTCCTTTCATAAGTTAAAATCTGTTTAAGCATCTATATACAAATGCAAACACCACATACTATATGTAGACAAAAGAAATCACTTCTATATAAACCGATGCATAGTGAATATGTATATATAACCTTACATATGCAATCTATATCCATGCTTAATAAAACGAATATACTTTATATAGACATATTTATTAACATTACCAAAATCTCCTTTTCATACAACATAATATTTAATATAAGCATTTGAAACAAAATGCAGTATATAAAGTATGTACAGAAGTGTACACGCAGAACTATATGTACTTAAACAGTATTCATTTACTCTATATAACAGAGCCCACTATTCACTTACTACGTATCTATATATACTGTAACTATATCTCATACCCCACTAACATATCTTTAATATATGTAATTGACATAATATCATACTCAAACAGTATATATATAGACCATGTGTTATGCTCTGCTTATCTAACTCTTATACTTATCATGTTTTAAAACAATCTACATATATATTTTGAAAACAAAACTTAAAAATTTAAAATCAATAATTAAAATAATATAAACAACTTGTTATAATATATATAAACTAAAATTACAATTATATGTAGACAAAACATGACATGAACAAAAATATGCAGACAAAACATAAATTCAATTCTTATATATATACTATGCATATGAAAACTACCGTTATACTTTATAAACTGTAACCAAAATATCATATATAACTATAACTATGCTCAGTTTTAATCTATTGTACATGTTAGTATAAGAACCACCATACTATACCAATTTATATACACTTCTATATCTACCAACAGAACACATATTAATATAACTTATATACTGTTCTAAAATTTTCATTTACATATCTTTCTAAAACAGATTATAAACTTGTGTAAACAAACTGTTAAATTTAACTCACGATAAAATGAAACCACCGAGTACTTTACATTCGAATATTATAACTGAATATATAAATTCAACTAGCCTTCCAACATATACAAACAACCTATTACATATAAACTAATAAAACAACATAGATATATCATTATATAAGTTTGCAAATATATATACATTCGGTAAAATATGTAAACTAGACAAATGAACACTGTATTACTTAAAAATGCATACCTACGTACAAATAAACAGTATAAACTCACTTGTATATCTAGGTAAACCAACTCAATAATATACTTACATACAAAGATGAGAAGCGAATCTCAGCCTCGGCAAGTTGAATGCAGCGTGGCCAAGCCGGAGAGGCAACTGCTCGCTGGTGGAAGGTTGACGCGAGGCAGAGGTGGAGAGCAGTTCGCTGGAAATGTGATGGAGGAACAGAGGCCGAGTGGGGTTCGTGAGAAGGTTCGGAGGGACGGTCGATGGCCATTCACGGATGAGGCGATGTGCGCGTGAAGACGAGGGTTTGGAGACGGGAGGACGCACGTGGGAAGTATCGAATGAGAGAGAGGGGAATAAGTTCAGGTGGCCATTTCCAATTGAGAAAAAGAACAGGCTAAGGAGAAAAATAAGTTTGCATTAATATGAATTCTTTTCTCAAAGCAACGATCCATATATTTTGAACGAAGAGGAATAGCCAACAAGAATCATGATAATTGAATTCAGGAATAAAAGAGGTTAGTGGCCATTCAGTTTGCACGTTAGTTAAATGAAAGGCCACGGAAGTCAAAAAGGTGCAAAAACGGTTACCGATACGGTAATCGTTTTACTGATTTCGTTGAGTTCCGAATTCCGAAACAGACAAACGAACATACTACAGAGATCAGCGCGACGAAACGATCAAAATAGTATACAAATACCAGTGGTACGATCATTCGATCAAAAGTCGATAATCGGTACCGAAAATGCTGCTATTTTACCGAAAATAAGATCGACGGAGCAATAGATGTCCAAATTTGACGAAACGGAAGATGACGTCTTGCTCAGAAGATGGTTTAGAATTTTTCTATGTAAAAATATTTCAGTTTCGAAAACGTTTTATTTTCATCGCTTTTTAACTGATTAAATTGAAGTAAATTTACGTGCGAAATAAATTTTCATATTTTCGGACGAAAATTTTCCAGTTGCTATGTTTAACTAGACGCATTCCAAATATCAAATTTATGTTTCAAAATTTTATCGTTTAAAATTTCACAAAATTTCAACTAATTACGTTATTAAAACATTTGAAATTTTACGGGTCGTTACAGAAACGCACCCAACATTTGCCCCCCAAAGTGGGGCATATGCCTGCATATGTCTCACTTTTTTTTAGGTCATTCGGTTTCAAGTGTCGAACCGGTTGGTTCGGTCGTCCATATTTGCCTATAAGTAGGAGCCTCATGCCCCTGTTATTCCGTATTGGCCGAACCAAAATTTTTGCCTTTGTCGAATCAAACGAGCACCGAACCATACCTCAACTGCCAGACCAGGTGAGGCCCTCTTCTGCCGGATGAGCTTTCGCTTTGTCTTACCGAATGGTCTCGGGGTTTCCGAGTGCCGAATGAACCTTCAGTCTTGACTTACCGAAGTAATTCGGGAGTCTGAGTGCCGGATGACCTTTCGGCCTTGAACTACCGAATGCACTCCTATGTTTTGAATTACGAGTGAAATTCCAGTCTGCATACACTTGCTTGTTTTTATCTCTACATCCTTTGTTTTAACGATGTACTCTATTATGTTGCAGATAATGTCTCATAAAGTTGAAACCCGATCAGAAAAGAAGAAATCCCAGGACAGAGAAGATCCTTCTGCAGTGCCCCCCAGCTCAGTTAGGACCGGGACGTCATGGGCCCACCCCGAGGTCACTAGTAGATGGGTACGGCCCTCAGGAGCTTCTGAACTCACCTCCTGACTGTTTCCCTAGCTCTCTCAAAGGCGAGCAGCTTGATGTTATTTCTCGCTCCTTTGGGATTGACAGAGCGCGCATGCTATTGCCGGGGGAGGGAGTGATGCCATATAATCCCCCCGAAGGATATTTCGCCTATAGTAGGTACCATTATATGTGTGGGGCCATTCCCCCGATCAATGCTTGGATACTCAGCTTCATCACCTACTTGAAGGTGGCTCCATTTCAGCTTCAGCCTAACTCCTACGCCATCCTGGTGAGCCTGTTTGTCATTTTCCAGAGGAGATACGGGCGTCCTCCCTCCAACCGGGAGATCCGGTATTTGTACAATTTGAGAGGCTATAAGAAGGGGTCTCCATATATTAGCTTGGAGTCGGCCGTGTCCTTTAAGCCAGCCCTAGATTTATATTCAAAATTCAGCATGTTCAAGAAGGAATGGTTTTTTATCAAGGATGACTCTGTTTCCATCCGTCGCTTCACCTCTGTCTGTAAGTTGAAGCTTATTTATGATTTCTGTTCTGACTACAATGCTTCTTCTTATGTGCTTTTACTTCTTGCTAGCGACAGGTGGCTTTGCGGTCGTGGAGAACGATCGCCTGGTTCAGATGGCTGCGGAAATAGAAGCCATTTCGGGAAGGGATAGGTCGGCTTCTTACTTGATCAGGAACGCTACACTTCTGGGGCACAACCTGATTCTACCCCATCAGTCCGTGGTCAAGCAGAGAGACACGGTGGAGGAGAGGGCTGCCAAAGCTACAGGAGGGGCCACGGCGAAGAGCAGCAAAAGGGGACCCTTCTCGATACATCCAGTCGCCGGGGGGAAGAAACTCAAAAAGTCCGATGGACCCTCTCTCACCACACATCCAGATGTTCAGGAGGAGGAAAAAGTGGAGGGGGAAAAAGGCGAGGATGAAGGAGGTGAGGTGGAGAGCGGAAGCGGTAGAGAAGGTGACGGTGATCGTCGCGGCGATGATGGTGGCGAAGGATAGGGCGGTGATGGCACCGGGGCTCTGCCTCCTGGGCAGGCAGGCGTGATTCAAGAGTGGACAGATGACGCTCTCCGCCAAGCCTTCGAAGAGTTGGAGGAAGGACCGGCCTTGACGGAGAAGCCCAAGAAAGCTGATAAGGCCGGGACCGGCGCCGATTTATCTTCCGGGAGTGCTTCTACTGAGTCAACTTCTGCGATTCAAGGTGAATTTCTCTTTATTCTTTTTAATTCTTGAATGATGGCTCAATGCATGCTGGTGACACTTGGTTTTCATTCTAGGAGCGGGCAAAACAGCCAAGACCTCAGATCTTCAGCACAGGCTTGAACAATACAGACTCCTCAAAGCTTCTGCCAAACCGAAGCCTCCTACTAACCGCCCTGGAGACGTAGTCGGCTATCGTCCTCTTCTTGGAGTTATTGAAGAAGATATACAAAAGAGGAAGAGGAGTCGATCTTCGTTTGAATCTCTTCCTGGCCCTCCGGCCCCACTCCAGCCTATTCACGATATTACGGAGGAGGATACTGAGTTTACGCCTTCCACACATCCGTCTGAGAATCCAACCGTCACCCCGATAGATCACCCTGGCTTGGTTCGTAATCCGTTTGCGGGTCATCCAGACCTGGATCCGGCCTCTCATGACATCTCCTTCGATGAGGCTACTGGTGAGCACCTTCTCCCCTGCAATCCTATGGTACGGGTGCTTGACGAAGCTAAGTCCCTGGACCTTGATTTGCTTACCACCCGAGTTGTAACTCTGGGGAATGAAGCTAAGGCGAACATTGACCGGATTGCCGAGAAGACCAGGAAACTGATGGGGCATCATGCCCGACTAGTCAAGGCCGGGGAGGAAATTGGGAGTGCCAACATTCGACTACGGTTAATGGTTTCCGACCAGGCTAAGCAACTTGCCGATCAAGCCATTCAAATTTCTCAGCACGAGGCCGCATCTAGGCAACTGAAGAAGACTATGGAAGAGGCCAGCAGGGCAGAGTTGCGAAAAATAGAGGCCGCCCACAAGGAGCGGATTGACATGGCCATTGCGACGGTGGATGAGGTTCGACAACCAGACCTCGAGCAGGCACAGGAATTATCGAGGAGACTTGAGGCCGCGGAGCTTGTTCAGTCCAGGTTGAAGGAGGAGATGGAGGCGATGAGGATATCCTTTCAGGCTGACCGCTCACGATATCGATCGGAGAGGGATGCTGCCGTTGCAAAGCTGCGTGCTTCTGAGGCCTGAATGAGGGAGCTTGAGGAAAACGAGGGGATGATGGATGAGAGCTCCAGGATATGTATTTCCGCACTTGGAAACATGGTAACTTGTCCTGGATGGATGATTTCCCCCGAGTTATGGACAGGATTTATCTCAGGGCTCTGGAGGAGGCTAGGGCTGATGCGGATAAAGAGGGTGGTGCGGTCTTCAGAATGGATGTGGTCACTGCCCAGTTTACCAAGGAGGAGAAGGTGGCGATGAAGGAGGGTATGCGGCTGCTTTCCGCTGAGGAGGCAAGTGTGCAAGTAGAGGATGATGATCTGGATGGTCAGGAAGCAGGCGCTGGTAAGTCTTCCCTTCTAGTCTTCCCGTTAACTTGGTTGCTTATCACTAATGAATTCTTTCTTCGACCGAACAGGTGGGCAACAGGACAAGGGTAAAGCTCCGATGCAGCCGGCTCCTTGACTTGACCTGGATATCTTTTTGTTGACTTGACATTGTTGTATATGTTAGTCTCAAAACAGTAACGTAACTTTTAGGTTGTAATTATGTTACTTGTAATAAACAACATTATTCTTGACGTATAATTTTTTAACTTAAGCTGATTCTGTCATTTTTGAATATTTTTGCTATTTTGATACGTTGTGTGAGAAACATAGCTGTGCATGTGCTTGTAATTCAATTGTGTTTGATGTCAAGTTCTCGCTTAAAACATAATTTCATGCCTTGCAATGCTAGTGTGATGTATGAATAAATTATAGCCATGTATTTGTTCACAAAGGAAGGAAATACCACCTTTCATGTTCTAATTGTAGATGGCAGTATTGAATATCTTGTATGACCGAGTATGGAATGCAGTTGAATGCCCTGCCATCCAATTGAGAAACATAGCTTATGTTGGTGTAGTGGTCGTAGGTGAGCTTTTCAACATCGATGTCGTGAGTTCAATTCTTCCATTGGACAATTTACCCATTGGCGAGTATCTCCTACTCTGTATCCTGAACTTTAGGGATTGTTATAGGGGACAGGAGAAAAGTTCTTTAAATAGAATTGAAATATGAGAAATAGTAAAACTTCCAATCACGGAAGGCCTTTGATGTGCTTAAGTTCGTGGCAAACGGGCTTTGTAGTCACTTTCCCTAGCCGTGGGTCTTGGAGACATTTGTCACCCATCTTACGCCTCCGCGGGGAGTTAATCTTTTTTACCACAGCCGTACTTAAGACACATCAGAGCCGAGATCGCGCACAGTAACTACCCGGGCCATTATGGCCCGTAATCGTGGGTATTATTTGATTTACTGTGGCCGGCTAGCGTGGGTGCCGATCGTCAACCGTGAACTACCCCTGGTTGGCCACACCTTATGTTGGGGCTTAAAGTAGGTTCACAGTTGCCGGCGAGCCGAACGCCGTAATGAGCTGCCTTGGCTATAGTCGGCTTTCTCGGTGGCTTATAATCGGCTCATTACAGTTGGCTTTGAGGGCCGTCGCGAGTAATGAGTTAACCCGCAGCAGAGGGATGCCGGAGCAAAAGTGTCTCATTGGCAAGGGCATAGATTCGTATAGTACATGTTAGGTCTTGTCCAGGAGAAGTCGCGCTGTGGAGCGCCTTGAATGAAAATGCTATTTGCATAGGATTTTGTTCAACAGAAAAGGATAAAGTTAACAAGCAGCCAAGATATAAAGGAACAAGTTAAAAAAGAGACAGGGTTTTTAAAGTGGTTCGGCACGAAAGTGCCTACGTCCACTGATTCTCTTTGTTAATTCACTTCATATGGGCAGTGCAAGTTAAGAAAAGTATCGACGAAGGTGTTGGATGTTCCATGCCCTCTAGAACACCTCCCCATCCACTGTTGACAAAATATAAGCTCCATTGTGGAGATCTTTATGAACTACATATGGTCTGTCCCAGATTGGATCTGGCGCTCCAGGGCGCGGGAAGATTCGCTTGAGGACAAGATCTCCTTTTTGTAAGCTACGATGCTTAACTTTGGAGTTATATTGCGTTGCCACTTTTTGCTTGTGAGCTGCTGCTTTGAGGGCTGCATCATTTCTTCTTTCCTCAATTAGATTCAAAGACATGTGGAGAAGTTCTTCGTTCTCTTCTGGGTTATAGTGGATCCTACGGTGGGAAGGCACTATAGTCTCAACTGGGAGCATAGCCTCCGATCCGTATGCCAAAGAGAAAGGAGTATGCCCCGTTGATGTTCTAAAAGATGTGCGATAGGCCCACAGTGCCGTAGGGAGTTCGTCCACCCAAGCGCCTTTTGACTTTTCGAGTTTCTTTTTTATTAGAGTTTTGAGAATTTTGTTGACGGCTTCGACTTGTTCGTTTGCCTGGGGATAAGCTACGGATGAGAAGCTTTTGTGAATTCCATGCTCTTGGCACCAGTTGGCGAACTCCTCGCTATCAAACTGAAGTCCATTGTTCGATATGATTTTGAATGGGACTCCGTACCTGCATAGAACATTTTTGATCAAGAAGTTAATAACTTTTGCTGAAGATACTTTATTTAGGGGTTCTGCTTCCACCCATTTGGTGAAATAGTCGACTGCCACTATAGCATATTTGGCCCCGCCTTGGCCCATTGGCAGTTCGCCTATCAAGTCAATTCCCCATACTGCAAAGGGCCAAGGGCTGGTCATTTGAGTAATCTCACTTGTTGGTAGCCGTGGAATCTTAGCAAACTTCTGACATCTGTCACATTTTCCGATGAAATCTAAGGCGTCCTTGCTTAAGGTGGGCCAGAAATATCCATATCGGAGTATCTTTTTTGCCAAAGTCTGCCCTCCAGTGTGATCTCCGCAGCTTCCTTGATGGATGTTGGATAAGATTTCCTTGGCTTCCCTTCCAGCGACACACCTTAAATAAGGGGTTAGAGAAGCCGCGCCGATAGAGGATGCCCTCTTTTATTGTGTAGCGGGAAGCTTTCCTCAAGATTTTCTTGACTTCGTTACGCCCGTTGGGTAGTGTGCCACTTTGTAAGTAGTCTCGGATGGGAGTCATCCAAGTTGCTTCTTCGGTTGCAGCTATCAGATTCACTTGCTCAAAACTTGGGGTCAGTTGCTTTGAGATGGCTACTGCTCCGGAAATATCGCCGTCTCTCATGCTAGCTTGCTTCGCCAATTCGTCGGCCTCTTGGTTCTCTTCCCGAGGGATGTGTTTGATTAAATAGCAATCCAATCGATTGAGAAGCAACTTGGTCTTCTTTAAATATGCCATGAGTCGTTCTTCTTGAGCCTGGAATTCTCCTAGTATTTGATTTACAATAAGTTGAGAATTGCTATGAAGACACAAAGAATTGGCTCCGATTTCTAAGGCAAGTTCTAATCCAGCTATCACTGCTTCATGCTCTGCATCGTTGTTGGTGGCAGCGAATTCCAACCTTATAGCATAGTGTAGCTTATTTCCCCTGGGAGTGATTATTACCACACCTGCCCCCGAGCCTTGTTCGTTTGATGCACCATCCACAAAGAGATTCCACTTGATGTCTTCTGCTATTTCCGATTGCTCCTTACCTTCGTTGGTAGTGAATTCGGCAATGAAATCGGCCATGGCTTGTCCCTTGATGGTGGTGCGAGGATGGTAGGTGATATCATATTGACTTAGTTCAATGCACCATTTAAGTAGTCGCCCATAAGTGTCGGGACAATGGAGTACCTGCCTCAGTGGTTGATCGGTCAGAACTCTGATGGAATGGGACTGGAAGTAGTGACGGAGTTTCCGTGATGTGATTAGCAAATAGTACGCTAGTTTCTCAAGTTTAGGATATCTGGCTTCCGCCCCTGTAAACCTCTTGCTTACAAAGTATACTGGCCGCTGCGTGCGTTCGTCTTCTCTAACCAATGCGGCGCTTAGAGCATGAGATGACACAACAAGGTATAGGTATAGCTCTTCGCCTTTGTTCGGAGTTGAGAGTACTGGTGGTCTCTGGAGGTGTTCGATTAAGTTAAGGAAAGCTGTTAAGCATTCGTCAGTCCATTTGAATTTTCCTCTCTCTTTCTTTAGAGCTTCGAAGAAGGGGATGCATTTGTCGGTCGCTTTAGAGATGAATCTGCTCAAGGCGGCCACCTTCCCATTTAGGCTTTGCATTTCCTTTCGGGTAGAAGGTATCCTGATATCTTTCAGAGCTCAGACTTGTTCAGGGTTTGCTTCAATTCCTCTGGCATGGACGATGAATCCTAGAAACTTTCCTGACGATACTCCGAAGGAGCACTTTAGAGGATTCAGCTTCATTCCATATTGACGAAGTACTTGAAACATTTCATCCAGGTGGCTTACGTGATTGTCGGCTTCCCTTGACTTTATCAGCATGTCATCCACGTAAACTTCCATAGTTGTCCTATTAGCCCCGCAAAGATCTTGTTAACGAGGCGTTGATAGGTGGCTCCTGCGTTTTTAAGTCCGAATGGCATTACCTTGTAGCAGTACAACCCCCGGTCAGTGATGAAACTAGTGTGGTCTTGATCGGGAGCATGCATAGGAATTTGGTTATATCCTGAGTATGCGTCCATAAAAGATAAGAGTTCGTGCCCGGCTGTGCTGTCCACAAGCTGATCGATTCGGGGAAGTGGGAAGCAATCCTTCGGGCAGGCGTCATTTAAGTTGGAGAAGTCAATGCATGTTCGCCACTTCCCATTAGCCTTCTTTACCAGCACTGGGTTGGCGATCCACTCTGGGTAGATGGCTTCTCGTATGAAGTCATTGGCAAGTAGGTTCTTTACTTCTTCATCAAGGGCTGCTGATCATTTTGCCCCCATACTTCTCTTTTTCTGTTTTACTGGCGCCTTGGTAGGATCAATGTTTAGTACGTGGCATGCTATGTTAGGGGAGATTCCGGTCATATCAGCGTGTGACCATGCAAATACATCTATGTTGTGGCGGAGAAAATCAATGAGTTGTTCCTTCAATTCTGCTTTTAGTTGGGACCCGACTTTCAATAGTCTACTCCAATCATGTCGGTCTACAGATACAAATTCCATAGCCTCTGCAGGCTCGGCGGTGCACTCCTCCTCTTTGTCCCTGGGGTCTAATTCATTGAAAGGTCACTGGTATATCAAAGAGGAGGGGCTTTCTTTAGTTGCTATGCTTCCAAACTTTTTGTGCAGAGGGCAATCTCTACACTCTTCCCTTTATCCTTCCTGTGGTTGTTGTGAAGTTCAGTTACATAGCAGTCTCGAGCAATGTCCTGGTCTCCCTCTACTTCCCCTACTCCATTGTCCGTTGGAAATTTCATCTTTAGGCACCATGGGGCCAGGACAATTTGGAAGTCAGACAAGGCTGGCCTTCCTAAGAAGGCGTTGTAGGCCGAGTGGTTTTCTATCAGCACAAATGTCTGTTTCCGCACAATGGAGCGGGGATGACTTCCAATTTCAACAAAGAGGTCCAGTTGCCCGAGGGGCATCTTCGCATCTCCAGTGAAACCGTGTAGTGGTTTATTGCAGGGAGAAACATCCTTTATTGACAGTTTCATTTTGTCGAATGCATGCTTGAATAGGATATTTACTGAGCTTCCAGTGTCTACTAGAATTCGGAAAACTTCGGCTGGACCAAGCCGGGCAGAGATAACCATGGGATCCATATGAGGGTACTGCCTCCACTCTAGGTCACGCCTACTGAATGTGATGTCATCACTCTCTTTCCGCTTCGGGTGGCGTTCTTCTATAACAAAATTAACACAGTCTTCATTGTTTCTAAGTGACTTTCCATATCTTTCTATCTCTGCCCAGCTTCTGTCGGCGATGTGTGGTCCTCCCGAGATGGTATGGACCAATATCTTCTCTTGACTGGAGTCGCTAGTGTTGCGATTTCCTCTGCCTATCTCTGGGGAGGGTAGCCTTGGGTTCTCATTGGCAAGAGCTGGAGTCCTGTTCTGACCTTTTACATAGCGTTCCAGTCTCTTCCTTCAGATGTGTTCTTCAATCAAGTCCCGAAGATGATGGCATTCATTGGTATCATGCCCATGAGATTCGTGGAAGCGGCAGAACTTTCCAGATTTAAGTGCGTTATCTGATTCCTTCTTGTATGGTGGGCGTTTGTATCTAACTTCGTCTTGGGTGGCAAGGAAGATGTTTTCGATGGTTTCATTCAAAGGAGTGTAAGTGTCGAATCTCGGTCCTGGCCGATGTAGGCGCCTTTCTCCCTTCTTGCCCCCAGCATTGTCTCTAGAATCATTTCTTCGAACGTCCTTTGCTACCACTACACCAAAACAGTCATTTGGCAACACTTTTTTTTTTCATTTGGCGACACTTATATGGGTTGCATTTTAGTCTCGCTAATAAGTGTCGCTATCCAATATAAGTGTTACTGAAAATAAAAATTTACACTTTTAAATACAGTGACACTTATTTTCGTTGTAAGCCTTGGTTTAATTGGAGTTAATTGAAATATACTAGGGCGAAATTGTAATTGAATAACATATCACGCTTAACCCTAGCCACGCTTATCCCTGGCCGCATTTTCCCCAAATCGTTTCCCTCTCTCTCTCTGACGTTCATTCTCCAACCGCCCCTCCTTCATCATCAACCCCAACGATGTTAATCAAAACTTCCACCTGCGACAAGCAATATACCGCCATGCACTCGCAGAAGAATAAAAATCAAAGCCTGAAGCAAATAAAAATCTAAACCTTGAAATCAAGTTTCAGCCTTCAACCTGGAAAGCAAGTGCAGGGTTTCTGAAATAAATTAAGGTAAGTGAATTTCTTTTATAAATTTGAATTTGATGTTGTTAATCAGTAATAAAGCAAAGAATTTAAGCAATGGTATTAATCAGTTGCAGGATACAAATCAAGTTCAAGATTAAAATTAATTTCTGGGTTAAAGCTGTAGATCTGCTCTCTTTTGCATAAAAAGATTTCAAAACTGTAAGTAATCTAAAATTGATGTTATTAAGGAATTAAGTCAATGAATATAACAAAGAGTAAGCAAGAATTTTCATTTACAACTTGCAGATCTAAACTTCAAAGAAAAAAAATTTAAAGTAGGAAAAGGAAGTAAAAGAAAAAAAGGTTTCCAGGTTCTGGTTCTCTGTCTCAACAGCAACCAGGTGAGCAAACTTATCTTTGATCAAATCTTTGCCTAGATGTGATGATTTATGTTTGAATGTTTGTAAATGTGTTTTGCATATATACAAATATATGTGAAAGAATCTGAGCATGTCTGTATAAACAAATATCTACTCCTCTATTATGATTACAGGCTTCAGTTCACCAATAAAATCCATATCTTCTTATCCAAATGTAATTAGACCAGGGTTTCCATATGAAAAATGTTTGAATGTGAGCAAACCCCTTTTAAGACCCAATCTTTTATTTTAATCTATGCTCTGTGATGATGAATGATATTGATGATGTTGTAAAACATGTTTAAATGAATATATTTGAGTACATGTGAGAGGGTGCTTGTCTGGTTTGATGGCAAGATTTGCCTCTGTTGATTACAGGTTTCGAAACCTCTCTTCAAAATAAGAGAAAAACTAAACTGCTCCTCCTATGATCATTATTAAAGTAAGATCGTTGAAGATGAAATAAAGGTATGGATGTGAACTAAATTTTAAAAATATTTCCAAGTCAAAATAATGTATAAATATTGAGAAAATTGAATTTCACAGTAAAAAAAATTTTATCAGAAAAAAATCGAAACTTTGATTTTTAAAATCTGATTATATAATTAGATTAACATCATGAAATGATGATTTTTGGTGGACATCTCGTAATTTTTAATCAAGAGATGGTCGTTGTAACATTCCCGTTTTTAAATCAAATTTAAATTGGAAATTTATCTAATTTTAGAAACTGAATTGTGGATTTATTTGGTATTTTCCAAATTTAAATTGATATTTGTTTATTTATTAATGTAAATGAATATAGATATGATTTTAAATAGAATCTCTAATTGGAAATTAAAAATAAATATTTTGAAAAATTATATCAACCATAAAATTTGATCTTGTGAATTTATTTGAAAATTTTGAATAAATATATATAGATTAAAAGTTAAAATTGTAAATGAAATTTTGATTTGGGAAAATTCAAAATGTAAAAATTTATAAATATCTTGGATTTGGAAACTCTACAAATTTAATACCAATAGGAAAATTTGTTTTGTATTTATAATATATATATATATTGATTTTATTATGAAAAACAATTGTTCAATACTAAACACTATTTTATATGTGTTTATTTAATTAAAACATAATTAGTTAAAATCATTTCTTTCTTTAAATTAATATAAGTAGGAATAATAAACAAAATGGATATAAAATAAGAAATAAAAGTAAAAAAATAATAATAGTAATATATAAATATAATTATTTATTTAAAAAGATATACTAGCTTTAATTCAAAGAGTAAGATAAACTAGGCTTAAAATAATATTGGTTTAAAAGTAATATTATAAAATTGATATAAATAAAAATTTACAAAAGCTATTTAAAGAAAATATATACATATTACATACTTATTTATTAGATTTGATAAAAAGGTTTAAAATGCATCTTCTTTTGAAATAAAGATTCAAAACTAAAATCAAGATCAGGTTCAAACATTTCAAGTAGCAGACAAATCTTTCTCTGTTGTATATGAAAATTCAAACTGTAAGTAAAGCTTGGGTCTTTGTTTGTTATTGATAAATTAAATAAACAAATACAACAAAGATTTAAGAAAAGATTTGTATTAACAAGTTGCAGATTTAACTTCAAGATCAAAGTAGAAAAATTATCCAGGCTTTCAACTCAAATTTTAAAACAGTCAGGAGTGTAAACAGTTCTCTGTTTCAACACCTATAGGTGAGCAATCCTTCATCCTCTTTTATCTGATACATATATAGAAGTCTGCTTGTTAACTGCTTCTCTGTTTTCATGCCTGTGAGCAACTCTAAATCCCATTTTTATTTGTGTTGCATGTGATGATTATTGATGAATGATGTGTTTGTTTTGCCTGCATGACTGAATACACAAGTTGATATTTAGGTCGGTATGGATATCTAAATCCTGTTATAAGCTATAGGTTCTTAATATATTTTTTTTAAATCCAAGTCATACAACAAACTGATCTTTAGGCTATAACCTTTTGATGAAAAATGTTTGTATGTATATGACATCATTAAATTCAAGTATTTAAAGTTAAGTAATTCACTTTAAAAATAGTTAATTGCAGAGATGATTTTTATTAAGTGAGAAGAAAAAAAACTCAACAATCTCAATACACTGTGAACAAATCTTTCGCCCTTTGATTTATTTCTATGTTGAAGCTTGTGAAATCTGAGTTTTTTTTTATATATGGGTTGAATTCATGCCTCTGTAAATATATGACTGTATGTATACATGCATACCTGGCCACTGTTAAAATCACAGACTCAAGAGGTTCAATAAAATGAAAAGGAATAAATAAATATAAAAGCCTATAACTCATTTTTTTAGCAAGACTGCAAATCATTTCAAGAAGAAAACCAGTCTGCATTTTCTTCAAATCTGGAAATCAAAGAGCAATCATCAACATGCATGCAGTTTTTAAATTAGAAACAAAGAAGTATTTGCAACTCAAGTTTTCAGCAAGCAACTCAAAGTTTAAAAGCAAAACATTTCCAGTTTTAAAGATTTAAAAAGCTTTTCAAAATTAGAGGCCCTGTTCCTCATATTGACTGGTGAGCAAACCCCCTAAAACTAAACCCTTCTTTTTATCTGATTGTTGCTTATGATCCTGGAGGTTGATTTGTCATGAAAAAAAAGCCTGTTGCATGTGAATGAAGTGAGTGCAATGTGATTTGTGCAGGGTTTTTATGGCAGTGGTAAGTAGATGGTTGCAACAAGGGTGACAGGCATGGGTGGTGGGATGGAGACTGGTCAGTAGGTGGAAGTGAAGTGATATGGTGCTTGTATGGGAGGTTGAATTGTGAAGGCCGGTTAAGTATTGTTTAGAGATGTACGTTCTGGTGGTGAAGTGAAACAGAACAGGGGATGTTTAGAGATGTAATGTTGTGGGCAGAAATGACTGGAGTATATGATGGTGGATGACAGTTTTGAATAAGCGTTAAAATATTGTAATGTTGGAGTATATGATGGTGGATGACAGTTATTTGATGTTGGAGTATGTGTTGCGATATTTGGAGAAGAGTTGTCAGTTTGTGGTTGATAGTTGTTGTTCTGGGTGGTAGTGAGGAGGTGAAAGATAGGTAGTGCAGTGGTTGGATAGTGATGATAGTAGAAGGTGATTGTGTGATGGACTGGTGGATAGTGATGTAGTGTACACATTGGGTTTGTAATGGAAGTGGATATTTGATGTGTGCAGGCAAGTTGGGGGGAAAGGGTGGTCAGGGAGGAATGATAGTGTTTCAGTGGTGGACTGGTTGAAGTGGTTGATTAAGTACTGAGGTGGAACGGTGATGATGGTGGTTTGTTGAGGGCACTAGTTATGGCAGTGGATAGTGGAGAGATGCACAGCAGTTTTGAAGTATGGTTGTATGCAGCTGTTGTGTGGTAGAGGACAGTTTTGTAGATGACTGGTGGTGACAGTTGTGGATGGAAGTTGTATGTGGAGGAGTGAATGATGTTGATGTATGTATATGGTATGTGAATGTGAAGTTGCAAGTGTGGGACGGTGATGATGGAACTATAGATTGATGGCGACAGTGAGGTTTTGTTTGGGAAATGCAGTGGTCTGTAACAGAGGCGTGGATGGTTTGTAAATAGCAATGACAAAATATAAGTGCAAAATGTAACATAGTGAACAGTGTGTTGGCAATGTAATATATAAGTATGGTAATTGTAAATTCAAAACAGAATTTGTAAATGAAGATGAATAAGCATGATAAGCATTAAAATATTGTAATGTTGGGTTCCTATTGAATGTAGTATAATAATGCTGTTAAAGCGTTATAACCGTTGGCAATTAAAATATACCAACGCTTATAAGCGTCAGCATAGAAAATTAAACAATGTTGGATGGTTAATTTGCCAACGTTTATAAGCGTTGCTAAATAATATACACCAATGTTTATAAGCGTTGGCGAATACAACCTTCCAACGCTTATAAGCGTTGGGAAACTAAACTCGCAAACGCTTATCAGCGTTGGCAATAAATTGCGACGCCTCTACAGCGACGCTAATAGGCGTTGCTGAAACTGTTTGTGACAGTTATACTCGTTGGGAATCACCTGTTTTGGTGTAGTGTACAGCGGGCGTGTTGCCGTGAGCTGCCTTATTTTGTTGCCCTGACTGCCCCTCAGTGGCAGCGTCTTCAAGCCACATATATTTCCCGGCTTCATGGAAGAAATCGGGTAAAGTAGCTGGTTTTTCTTTTGTCAATCTTCTAGCAAATTTAGTATCTGGATGCACACCACTACAGAGGGCCATAAAAATAAGCTTCTCATCGGCATCTTGGACTGCGGCCGCTGCGGCATTAAATCGGGTTAGATATTGCTGCAGCTTCTCTCCAGGTTTCTGTTTGATACTGGATAAGGAATAAGCGTCCTTGGGTTGTTCCATATGAATGCGGAACTGGCTGATAAACTTTTCTTTCAACATTTCCCATGAGCTGATGGATCCTTGGGGTAGATGACAGAACCAGGAGGTAGCTAGATCTGCTAAGAATAGTGGAAAGCATTTGCACAGTACTCCCTCTGTTGCCCCGCTCATGAGCATATGCTGTGTGTATCTCTGCAAGTGTACAACTGGGTCAGAGGTTCCCTTGTAAGGTTCCATCGTTGGCATTTTCCATTCTCGGGGGGTGATGGCAATTTCGACATTGCGGGCGAAAGGGCTGGTTACCCTCGCGTCTATCCCTCGATCTCTTTGGTCCAGTTGGACGCACTCTCTGAACAAGCGTGCCATCCTTTCATTAGAATTTGGAGCAGATAGAAATGAGTTTGGTTCTTCCCTGCGGGATTGATTCCGTCCTGATGACCTGTAGGGATGGTATCGCCTATTACTCCTAATATTTTCCAGTGGCTATCTTTGGCCTTCTGGGAGCATGCTAGGGTCAGCTACAGTTGGCTCTTGCCTTGGTCTTCCCCTGCTGGGTTCCGTTCCAAGTACTTGCTCGGGTCCAACTTCGCGCTGCGCTCTAGCTTGGCCCCGTTCATTAGAGTTCTCATGGCTAGGTAGCATGACAGGCTCGGCTACAGTTGACCTCCGCCCGGTACCTCCCCCGTTGGGTTCGGTTCTAAGTGTTTCCTCAGGTCCAACTTCGGGCTGAGCTCGGTCTCGGCTCCTACCATGGCTGCTTCTGTCGTTAGCTCCTTCGAAGAAGGAAGATCTTTGTTGTCTCTGAGATCCTCCAGAATGGGACTCACTCCATGATTCAGTGTTGCGGTTGGACTCTTCAGCATCCCTTAAGCGTGACATGAGTTGGTCCACCAAGGCTTCCTGCTGGGATGTGAAGCGGTTAGTCACTTCAGCCACAACCCTGTCTAGATCTACCCTAGTAATTGCTGTTGGCTGTTCTGTGGCAGGGGTTGTCGGATTTGCCTGACCTTCATTTGGTACTGCTACTGGAATGGGACGATTTACTTGATCTGTGACCACTGGATCTGGAAGACTGCTGGTTGCGATGTTTTTTCCTTTGTTAACATCTTTCTTCTGCTTGGGAGGCATGTCTTCCAAGCAATGTGCGACGCTGATAGGAAGAAAGTTAAGTGGGAGAAGCTGAAGTCCGGGGTTCAGCGCTCTCATTGAAAGCACCAAAAATGTTTGCACAAAAAATGGGCAAACACCTCCAAGTCGTATGATTTAGTTGATTTTATGTTGTTTTTAGTGATTTGGGAGATTTATGCAAATATGTAAAAAGCAGTGACTAAATTGTAAAAGACACGCGGATTTATAGTGGTTCAGCCAGAATGTGCCTACGTCCACTTTATATATTATTTCTCCTTTCTTGTTCAGATTACAAGTACAAAGCTTTGATACAAGTAAATGAAAGTTGTTTGAAAGTTCTATCCGTGCTTGAGCTCTCAAACTTGTCTCCCATTGTTATACCCTTGCCCCTCTATTTATAGAGTGAGGCTGGGAGCAGGGGTTCTGGATGTATATAGCTGCTGGTGGGCCTGGGCTGATGCAATCTGGCCTGGCAACGTTGGTTCGGCAACGCCTTGGTTCGGTAGTGCTTTGGTCCGGTGGTAGATGGTTGGAGTTGAGACCTTGGTCCGGTAGCACCTGGGAGATGGGTTGGTTCGGTGGAGGTTGGTCCGGTAGTAGTGGAGTAGGAGTTGGTTCGGTGGAGGTTGGTCCGGTAGTGGACTAGTTCGGTAGTAGTGGAGTAGGAGCTGGTTCGGCTAGACAGTTGGTCCGGTAGTGGATTGGTTCAGTAGTAGTGTAGTAGGAGCTGGTTCGGCTAGACAGTTGGTTAGGTAGTGGACTGGTTCGAAGATGCATGGCTCGGTGGTGGTGGAAACGCTCCCAACAAATAGCATGGTAAATTATAGGATTATGAGGTGCAGATGGAAAAGAGATAGTGACTCCAAAATTAATAGGCAGTAAATGTGCAGTTAATAAGGAGTTATAGGAATTAAATGGGGACATAAATGGGCTTAATGGGACTGGTTAAAGGATTTTGTGGCATTTTTGGAGAAATGAAATATGCATAACATGTTGAATTAGAACGAATAAATAAATATTGTTAGAGATTGTCCAATTGGAATAATAATGGCCATTTATTACAGACAATTGACATTTATGAAATATAGTAAATAAGCGATTAAGGTATGAATTAAATGCTGGAAGGCAGTTTAATTTTCATAGTGGGAAATTATGCGGCCTTAGTTATACCTTTAGAACGAGCATGAATTAGTGGGCCTAGCTTAACTTTTAAGCTTAGGATGGTTGGTTTAGTTTTGTGGGTTGGGATGCAAGGTCAGTAGAGTTACACAACGAGAGTCTGCCTTCACCTAGAGGCTACCGGCAGTTGTGTTTACTTACTACTGTTATGGGACATCTCCAATGTAGGACCCGTTGGAAAAGGATATGCGATTGCGTATAGGTAGGGAAAAATATTCCTAGGGTTCGTCTCGGATTTGAAGTATTAAATGCCCTGTATTTTTAAGGAGATGGGGTCTGCTTAATTTTTAATAAGAGGTATTAAGTATCTAGAATGAGCATTTTCCTTGACTTTCATTAAGACGGTCTAAATGGAATTTTGGCTATGGAAGGTTGGCGTGCTATATCTGTATTATTGTTAAACCGATATTTAGTAGTAGGGCTGACATATAGGTTATGACCACTAACGATCCCAAGCGTCCGATAGCAAAGACTTGGGTTATGCCTAGATAGATTTATCTTCCTACTAGTGTAGAATCCATATGAGATGCGCATAGACCTTAAATGTTAATTGGTTGGTTATTTGTTTATCGAAATGGGTTAGCTAACCCTTAGATGAGTCCTCGAGATGCATTAGTAATACGACAATTATATTATAAACTCGTATCTAGGTGTCATCGATCTCTGCAGTTAGAACTGATTGACTAGCGATTACGTTACGAAGGGATCACTTTGAGGTTGAGGTATTAAATGACCGTTGGGTCTACCTCCTCTCTATTAAAGAAGTATTAAGTGGTCATGATTTTGGATAGCACAACATTTAGCCATATATGTATATAGGAGTGTGTGTGTGTGTGTATATGTGCACACACATATATATGTGTATATATATACGCAGTTTCACCTCGGAGAAGGTTAGGGATATCGTACACGCACATAGGATTGAACGGATTAGCCGTAAATAATAGACATAACACTTATATATGAATTAATCAGCATAAATTAGTATTATGGATACAGTATGTTAATTTCCAATCACCGGAACATTATTTTGACCACTTCCTCGTCACAACCCACAGAACAGATTTAGGGGGACGAGCTACTTGTGCAAGACGGAAACAGTAAATGGTGAAGGCTTCTCATTCATGCTCAGCGCTGACGAGACAACTAAATATCAAAGGAATACTATTGATTCTAAGGAAGTTGCCTCAGTCAGCATTTATGTTCTATTATATTTTTCTATTCCGTTGTAAGTTTATATTAATCGCTCTCTGATATACTTATGTTTATTACAAGTTACCAAAACCAACAATCCATGCCCTAATGGACTTGGGTTTCGAGTTTGTCAATATTCGGGCTCATTAATGTATGAGTTTTTACACTCTTTTATATCAAGGACTAATATGACTATAGGTTATCCAATGAGAATGATTTATTATGTGATCATTACCTTGTTTGGGGACTAGCGACCTTTTTCACCAAGAATCGCACGAATCATTCAACACTCTCCTCCTTGCTGGATGGTTATCCAACACGAATGAATTACCGTGCATGCATTTCCTTTTTTATAAGACTGCCATTACTATAGTCTATCCAGTTAGGATGAGTTATTATGTTCTCATTACTTTGTTTGGGGACTGTCGACCTCTTCCATCAAGGACCACGCTAGCCCTGTAACTCTCTCCTCCTTGTCGGATGGCTATCCAATGAGGGTGAATTACCGTGCATTTACTTCCTTGTTTTGGGACTGCCACCACTATAGGCTATCCAATGAGGATGAGTTATTATATGCTCACTTTCATGTTTGGGGACTACCGACCACTTCCATCAAGGACCACGAGAGTCGTTCAATCCTTCGTTCCTCGCCAACTGGTTATCCAATGAGGGTGATTTACCATGCACTTACTTCCTTTTTTTGGGACAACCAACCGGCCTTGTTGAGTTTGGATGCGACGTCTCTCCCCTTCATGCTGGGGTGCATCGACAATTGGATATCATGACCATGACGACCTAATTCCCTTGTCTTTGATGCAGCGCTGATAGAGTTAGTGGTATGTCCTAAGGGTAATTATGTAATTATACATATATCTAACTCTTATTCGAAATAAAAGACGTTTTCTTTCTACTATATACTTGATATAATATGTTATGTTAATTAATTAATTTAATTAAAAGTTTATTTAATAGAAAATCTATAAATGATATATTTGTGATAGTATCTACAATGTATTGTAACTATGAGTAATTTATCACAATGAAATAAACATACCGTTTTAAACACTCCTAGTCAAGATGCATCAAGACTGGATATCGATACATACATAGAGATTAGAGTACGTAACACTCTTCAATTGTTGGGAAGTGTATTACTCATGGCTGCTGAGGGCACTAAAGGGTTACGTATTAATAGTTATTGGATTACTATAGAATGATTCACTCGATACTGTTGGTTAATATAACTAAGGTCAGACATAAATTATCGATGTAATAGTACTACAAAATTCCCTTGAATTGAGAATACCATCGAGCTTCAATATGGAAACTCCGCTTTTATTATAGTTAAATCATGGCATGGAGTCCATCGAACGATTATAGCTGGGTCGAGTAGAAGCACTGGAAGCGAGACACTATTCAAGGGAGAATTCATCTCCTTAGTTTTATAAGGTTAGCATCATGGTCAACTGAAGCCAACTCAAAGTCAAAGTCTTTGGCCAAAGTAGTTCGACTAATAATAATTGTTATTATTGAACCAAGAACTTTGTGTTTGGACTAAAAGGTTGAATATAATGATAATGAAATTTTGACCATTACCAAATTCCGTAAATCCTAATGTGATATAGTTCTGAAGAAGAGAATTGATGTGAATAATTGTCACTACAAGTAATGTTTAAATAAAGTGAAACTGGATTTTACCAAACCTAAGCAAGATATTAATTTAACCATAATGTCACACCACGTGCTACGTGATGTATGAACAATAATCTTCGAAGTTCAATAAGAGTCACACATTCGAAATACTGAATACTCCCATCACTACCTGGTTTAATTAATTATAATTACTATAACTTAACCAAATTAATTAATATCTATGAAATATTAATCATAAACTTTATTTAATTTGTGGTGATCAGTTTAAGTAAAATGTATATAATAGTCATAAACATGCATATCGATATACGATATTGATGTAAGCATTTGAATTAGACTTAAATGTAATATTTATTGATCAAGCTTAAAACGGGTTTCTAGCCTATAGAGGACAATAGGACAGCCCACATCAGAGAGGAAGGGGTCGAATTTTGATTCAAATTAGTAGGTGAATTAATAAAGGAGAAAGAAGGATCCAGATCCACCATTTTCTCCTTAAATCTTTATCATATATTCATCTCTAACCCCATTTTTTAGCTCTCTTACTTTTGCTCTCTCCTAACCAGCAAAGTGTTGGAGCTGGGCCGGCCTGCAGAGGAAGAAATGAGTAAATTTAAAAAATTTAGCCATTTTGGATCTTTAATGGGCCTATAAAATCTAAATATACTTATAACTTTTCAAAG
Source organism: Allium fistulosum (assembly GCA_030737815.1). NCBI lineage: Eukaryota > Viridiplantae > Streptophyta > Magnoliopsida > Asparagales > Amaryllidaceae > Allium > Allium fistulosum. The sequence goes on from CM060907.1 coordinate 1,107,290,255, forward strand.
TTTCTTTTAAATAAAATCAATATTTTATTTAACTTCATAAATAAAGTTTCACTTAGATTTAATGTGCATGTATGTTAGTGTATATCAAATATACTCTTATATACAAATTTGTGCATAACGTTTACTTTTCAAATTTATTCAGAAAAGGAAATATTTTATTTCATTTCTCTTAACTTATTCAATTAATAAGGGGGCATAAATTTATTTGGAGAAGAAAACTTTTCATTTCCTTTCTCTTAAATTATTCAATTCATGAGGGATCATAAATTTAGTTAGAGAATGAAACTTTTCATTCCCTTTTCTTAATTAAATTAAATAATTGATTAATAATATTACATTAATTACTAATCTAAATGTGACATGAATTGTAAATATATCCATGGTAAATAAGGTGCAAGTACAACATATAGGGAGTGTGCATAGTCAGTGGTAATTGATATGTATACATAAAATAAACAAGAACAATTTGAATGGTTATTACATAGGCATTGAAATGGAAATAAATAAGGGATGATAAGTGTGATTGATACAGTTTCCCTTTTAGTAAACTTAATTAATTTAACATATTAATGTTAATCAATGGATACCATAATATAAGAATATAGAAGGTAAATAATGAATTGTATGTATACATTATTGTCTTAATTAAAAAAAGAGAAATGATACCATGCTTTGACAATATATGTAAAGAAAAATAAATTTTATATGAACACATACAAGTAGATCCAAATGTATTTATGGAATTCAATCAAAGCTTTCTAATAATGTAAATTTGATAGTTATTATAGACAATTTCAAAATTTTGAGTTGTTGTTAAAATTCCTTTTATTCATATATAAATATCTAATGCAATAAAAGTGCAACTAATACATGCATGCATACATACATACATACATACATATACATATATATATATTAACATTCAAAACTAAAATTACACCTTGTTATGAAAGATTAAAACATAGATCTACAATTGAAACATTGTATCGATTCCATATAAATTTCATTTTTAACTTTAAATATAATTTAATCAATCAACATGAAAATGCAAATTTCCAAATTTCAAGTAATGGAATTTAAATTAAATGTTAAAACATAGAACTAAAATAAAACATGTTTTTTAAAATATACAGATTTAGTTTCAACTTAACGGAGTAAAGAAAAGTAGCTAATCAATTCGAACATGTAAACATCTAGATCTAAAAAATTTCACTTTAATTAGAATGTTTAAAAACGTAGATCTACACTTAAATATTGTTTTAAAACATAAAAAAAATTAATTTTGATCTATGAAATGAAAACTCAATCATATCATTCAACAAATAATTCAATCTTTATAAACAAATTTTTTTAATTAAGCAAAACAGTAATACATTAGACAAATTATAAGAGTCAAAATAAGTTTCCATCAAACATTGCAAAATCACTAACTATATATAGAAAGTGACATATCTTGCTACCCAATCCTTAAAACACACCTTGTTGATATTGCTTTGATTTGCACCTTGAATGAAGAATGCTTCTAGATCCGATTGAATCACCTTAGGATGTTGCCTAGAAATCACACCTTGAATGATGATATCTCCTCAGATCTTCAAGATCCATATCCTATCCTTGCAAGAGATGAATGAACCACTTTTGTTTTAATTTATTTGATCTTTTTATTTGGAGTTGAAAGCTTTTGGAAATTGTTTTTTTTCTACCATGAAAAGTTAGGAGGAGAGAAAGAGAAAGAATGAATGAGAAGGAAAATTAATTGTACGTACAGAATGAATTAGAGAATATGTTTTATTTGAAAGAATGAAACTTTTTTCATTCTTTAATTAAAACTTCCCTGATTAATTCTCTTGACTGTTTCTCTCTCTCTCCAGTCCTTTCTTTACACATATGTCATCAAATGACATAAAATTTCCACAAATCATGTCATTAAATGACCCAAGATATCCATAAATTATGTCATCAAATGACATAAAATCTCCATAAATCATTTCATGCAATCTTTAAATTACATTAATATCGTATAACAATTGGCGCAAATATAACTTTTGTAAATGCATTAAAATAATTACAAAAAACTTTCAAACATCAAATAAATAATAATTAATATTTCCCAAACATCAATTAATTTAATCAATTTACAATATTCTATAAATTAATTAAATCATGCGGTTTTTTTAGAGAATTCATGATTACAGTTGTGCAACTTAAAGGTGTAAATTCAGTCAGCGATTAATATCCAACTATTTGAATATTAACGTTCATACGTCACTTAACATGTGATGTGACATTTTGGCCGAATTTATCGCTTACACATCTTTCGGTAAAATCCAGTTTTACTTATTATAAGCAGTACCTAACAGTGACAATTATTTAAACCAATCCTCTTCGTCAAAACTATCACATTAGAACTTATGGAGTCTGACAATGGTCAAAATTCTAATATCGTCCTCATTCAACTTTATAGTCCAAACACAAAGTCCTTGATTCAATAATAACAATTAGTATTAACCGAAACTCCTTGGCCAGAGACTTTGACTTTGAGTTGACTTCAGTTGACCGTGATGCTAACCTCATATAATTAAGGAGACAAATCCACTCTTGAATAGTGTTTCACTTCCAATGCTTCCACTCGACCCAACTATAGTCGTTCAATGGATGTCATGCCATGATTCAACTATAATCAAAGCGGAGCTTCCATATTGAAGATCAACAGTATTCTTAAGTCGAGAGAACTATGTAAATTAGTCACATCGATATTCTCTACTTGACCTTAGTTATATTAACCAACAGAAAACTATCGAGTGAGTCACTCCATAGTTATCCAATAACTATTAATATGTAACCTTTTGGTGCCCCCAGTAGTCATGAATAATACACTACCAACATTTGGAGAGCGTTATGTACTTTATTCTCAACGGATGTATCAATATCAGGTCTCGATATATCTTGACTAGGAATATTTAAAATTGTATACTTGTTTCATTATGATAAATTACTCACGATTACAACACTTTTAACTACTATCACAAAACATACCATTTATGGATTTTCTATTAAATATATTTTTAATTAAATTGATTAATTAATATAACCACATTATATTAAGTATAATATAACAGAAAAAATACCTTTTATTTCGAACAAGATTGGTCACTGAGTTAGATATATATGAAAAATTACATAATTGCCCTAGGGCATACCCCCAACTCTATTAATCTCCCACTTGCACTTAGGGTCAATTATGGAATCTTATTTTAACTTCTCCAATCGGTTTTCTCAAAACTAATTGGGTCAGTCCCTTGTGAATTACTATGATATTATGTTTTAATTATATACTCTATCAATACGCTCTCTTCGACGGTGATGAGGTGTTTTATCACGTGGAACAATTCAGAGTATGTGTCTCGACTTCTAGTAAGCTCTAAGTTCTGTTATGAACTATATCGCAACATTGTTATCATATAACAATGTTATAATATTCTCAACATTTGGAATCAGCTCAGTTATAAATTTGTGCACTTATATATTTTATATACATTATCTTTATTGCAGCGCTATTCAAGGCGATATACTTAGCCTTTTTCGTTGAATCCGCTATGGTCTTTCATTTGGAACATTTCCAACTTAAAGATTCTTAAATTGAATTTACTATTGACATATTATACTAAATATCACTTATGAAGTTTGAGTCTGAACACTCCTTTATAAGGTGTTTTTGTTTCTGTAAACAATTCTTTAGTATTTCATAAATACACAAGAATACTTCAAACAACCATTTAGTGATGTCATATTGGATTTGATATTTGCTCCATGTATCAAATACACAAAGAAATCACAATATCATAGACAACATAACATGTATGATAATTTCTTTTGCCAATGCATAAGGAACTCATCTCACGTGTTCCATATTAAACAATTTAATAAGGTGTCTTTGCATATCGATTTGGGACGTTTCCAATATCTTTAACACTCACTATAAAAGACATCATTTACTATTCAAAATTGAGCACTAAAACAACTAAGGTTGATTTTTACACAAATCGTTTAAAATCAACAACATGATAATTAAACTATTTGATATTTCTATCAAAATATTTGTTCAATTTTGATGCTTATAAAATGATACTTTCTATCATTTCTTGGATCATATCCATAAACTCACAAACTCAATATCGCCCTCACTGACTTCGAGACATTTTGGTTATTATGTAAATAGTTTATTCTAAATCAATATTTAGAATTTTCTGCTTCAATAAATACGTACCAAACATAAAGTCCTATTAAGTAGTAATTTTATGAGTAAATCCCAATTAACTTGAGCATGTTGAATACTGAATCTATTACGCTAATTTCAATAATTGAAATTTGTGATATTAGTCTTATCAACATTGCTCATTTAATTCCAACTGCATTAGTCTTGCTCATAAAGACACAATCGTGGTCGATGGATCACATCCCTTTGGTTATGACTACTAAAATCATATTTTGATAGTGTACTTCGAATTCTTTTGGATTCGCTCATCATACCATATCATAAAGTCAACACTCTTAATGGTTTAATTAAACAACCGAGGATTACATATTTTCGACACTGATAAGAAACTCATAATTTCTCTTCAATGTGTGAGAATACTTATTAGACACTGTAATACAATGTATTCATTTTGGTTATTTAATTTCATTTCATCTCATCTAATCAGTTCTTTCTATAGATCGTATCCAATTCCATTTCACTACCAATAATTAATCAAAAAATTCCTTCACAATGAAGTTTGTATTTCTTGAAACAACAATTATTTCTCAATGCAACAGAATAGGTATTCATAAACGTTCTATGAATTTATTTATTTATAGAACTAATTTGGTTTTAGTTTACAAAAATTATGTTCAAAACATAAGTATGTCATCCAATGACAGTCTTTCCTAAAATTCTTTTGGGCAGATTCATAAAAGATTTCTCATGAACAATTATTATGTGCAATCTTTCGACTCGTACAACCTGCCAACTCCTTAGCCCGGGATATGTTGGAGTTTCTTATAAACCCTTATCTTGTGTGATTTTGTAAACTGTTATTCATATGAAACAATATTAACCTTGTGTACTACTCTTAAATACATGACCTTATAGAAAGAATCTAACTCAACTTCACTAACAATTAATCGTATATTGTCCAATAAAATTCGATTACTCCTTATTGATGCATCATTATGTATCACATAGGGGAGTGACTTTTTGAGATTGAATCTTTATTCATTTTTAGGTATGTTCGGAACCCTTTCCAATATACTCACTCATTCGATCAAATTGAATTATTTCTATCCTATGTTATTTTATTTACTTCTGTTTTATACTCTATGAGTTTACTATAGACATACTACATGTGTATCAAATACACATGTCCATGTCAGTGATAACTCATAAATGAATATAACCAAGTACATCGAACTATTTTGGTATTAATGGACTTACGATTGCATACATTTATATGTATCAATCTGAAGAATTCATCAACTCTTATGATGCTCCCACTAATTAGGGGCATAACTCTTTAATTATTTGAGATATAATTAATTAGTGTCATATGATTCATAATCATATAATAAAAATTATTTTTCAAAACTACGACTTACTGTATAATTCCAAATAATTTTAGATACTTCTATATTTTCAATGCATCACTTTTGTTATAAAAAATACCACATTATAGTTTTATTTCATAACGAATATTCATATTGAAATATAGCTATGTCTATTTCTCAATCAATACCGAAAAATAGTCATTATTTCATAAATAATGTTCGGTACATTTTATGAAAACAATTTTCATAATATGATGTAATCAATAAGTGTTATATAGCATGCTCCTTCTATTTCCGCCATTACTATAGTAGCGTACTAAATTTGAAGGTCCATCATTCACTTAATATAGTTTATTTATTTCATATACTGTACCTAATTTACAGTGGAAAGTTCTTTGATAAATTATCCTAAACTCAAAGAAATAAATCTCATAGAAAATAATTTTCTATACGAAAATACATTTCAAAATAGAAATCAAATTTCTTATTCCAATGTTAAGTATCAATCACTGTTATTACAACTATCGTTTCCGTTGTTTCTTTATGAAGCAAACATTACTATTCATTCTCTTCATCCCAACTGTACTTTAAATCATATCTACTCTTGTACATTCGCTATTGTTTCTAAATGGTCAAACCATTCAAAACAAAACCCTTACTACAATATCATAACGAACTCTTTACAAAAGCGCATTCAATTATCCTTAGCTTTTAAGGATGTTAGGTATGTTCCGCTTTACGTAAACTAATCAAACTAACATTTCAGTGATTGAGTTCTTAGATTTATATTGTAGTTTTGATCTAGTACTACATTTAATATGATATGATCCTTTTGTAATAAATCGGATTGAATACTCGATCTCGTACTAAGGTTTATTTGGTTTTTCGGATAAACTAATTTCATCGAATTTTAGTACATTAAAAACTTTGACCATTCACCATATAACATTTATATGCAATTGTATGTGGATCAAATATCCATAGTTCTGCAATGCTTTTAGTGTTCGAAAATCAAAGAATGCAATATATGGTCTCGACCAAATAAATGTGTAAGTGATCAAACTACGAATGTATTCAGTAGTTGTAAAATCAGGCACTTGCAGGAGTGTTGAAACGTTAACATGCAATAATCATTTTTTGGTAAGTATATGTTATATTTATATTTGTTAATCTTCAATTCATTTGTATATCTTAATTGATAAAAAATTTACCAATCTTATTAAATGTACAAATTTATCATTATAGATAATTATGGCATTAATTGGCATATGTTCTTACAATATTAGAAAGGTTAAACGTTACCATTTCATTTTTCTTAGAAGGCTCCCACTAGTCTTTTATGTTTCTCCAAATCTTAAGATGAAACATAGAAGTCTTTCAACTTCACTAGTGGGTGTTAGGACTCGTTTATCTTGGTATTCTGACCTTGAGTTTGCCCAACAAATCATAGCTCCATAAATGATGGATAGCTCCTTATCGGTTGTATCACATAAAACTCCTAACACTTGTTTTCTTGTCCTAATCTCATTTCGATCTTGATTTTGCTCAACAAATCGTAAGAGATTATTCACTCGTACCTACCATACCGCGACGGCCTAAGTATAGTATATGTACCTTGAATTTTCTCAACAAATACATATAATTATCTTACCTTGTCTATTCAATATATTAATAATACTACACATAACATCCCTAGCTTGAGTTTGCTCAACAACTAAGGAGTATGCAAGTAATTTATTAATATATATATATATGGTAGAGGACAACATTATATTGAAGATTCATAATCTTCAACATATTATATTGAGTGACGTCAACTTATGGACTAATATATTTCTTATGAAATACCCTTGTGATTCAAGTGTCAGACACATCAAAAATCATGATATACGTACATTTTCGTATGTATTTATTTCTTAAGTCTATTTGGGTTTCTTTAATGTTCCACCTTTAGTTTATACATTCATATCATATAAGTTTAATTAGTATACAATTTTTATATTTCATATTACTTATATGATAGTCTTATGTATATATTTTATTTAATTAAATCTTATTTAATTAATTTAAATTAATTAATTTTATATTGGAATTCCAATACAACATTTATATTGGACATATCTACTATAACCTTTATAGCGTATACTATAACCTTTATAATAAAACACATATATCTTATATATGAGTATTTTAATTTAATTAATTTAATTAATCAACCTTTAATTGATTTATTTAATTAAAAAATTTTAATTAAATTATATTAATTTTGAAATTTATCTTATATACATACATGGATACTTATATTATCTTAAACACTTTAAAATAACATAGCACATATCAACATACATAATATACGCATATAAATATTAATTAATAAACTTAATTAATTAATTTGTTTTATTAATCTTATTAATAAATTTTAAATTTCAAAATTAATATTTAAATAATTTCAAACATTTTGAAATTTTCATTACATTTTCATACATTTTGAAAATCTATGTTATATTATAACCAATTATAATAAACATGATTTTATTTTAAACTTAACTTTTAAATTTAAAATATTGTCTTAATTTTCGAAACTATTTTGAAAATTAGCCCAAGGCCCAATTCAAATTGGGCCTTTTCTATCACGGGCAACCTTTGGGCTCACTTCATCTTTCAAGCCAGGCAGGTAACCAGGTAGGACAGGGTACTTAATTACCCAACTACAATCCTAGACATCACCTTTTTAGACATCGTACTAAGTGCACAAGATTAATTAGTGGGCCCTAACATGACTAATTTAAACTCCATAGGCTATTGGGCTCTGATAACATTATTGGAACTGGGCCAGCCCGCAGCGGAAGAAATGTGTGCATTTCAAAATTTTAGCCATTTTGGATCTTTAATGGGCCTAAAAGTCTAAATATACTTAGAACTTTTCTAAGTTTCTTTTAAATAAAATCAATATTTTATTTAACTTCATAAATAAAGTTTCACTTTAATTTTAGTGAATATTAGGCTCAGGTCCCTAATAAGTTTCAAAATACACAAAAACCCCAATAAAAAAAACTACATCTAGAATTAAGTTACTAAGTAATTGCATTTAGTTATGCAATTATTCACTGAATAATTGTAGACATTTATGCAATTATATCCAAAAGTTGCATAAATTTATGCAATTTTTTCGGTGAATAATTGCGGAATTTTCCTCAAATTTTTGAAAAAATTGCGGAAATTTTCGCAATTTTTCAGCGAATAATTGTGGAAATGTCTGCAATTTTTTGATATAATTGCATAAATGTCTGCAATTATTCACCAAGTAATTGCATAAGTGTATGCCATTATTCGGTAACTTAATTCTAGAGATCTAATTTACAAACTTTATTTTCTAGGGTTTTTGTGTATTTTGAAACTTATTAGGGACCTGTGCCAAACTGTCCCTTAATTTAATGTGTATGTAAGCTAGAGTATATCAAATATACTCTTATATACAAATTTGTATGTAACATTTACCTTTCAAATTTATTCAGAGAAGGAAATATTTTATTTCCTTTCTCTTAACTTACTCAATTAATGAGGGGGCATAAATTTATTTAGAGAAGAAAACTTTTCATTTCCTTTCTCTTAAATTATTCACTTTATGAGGGATCATAAATTTAGTTAGAGAAGGAAGCTTTTTATTTCCTTCTCTCAATTAAATTAAAAAATTGATTAATAAAATAACATTAATGACTAATCTAAACATAGCATGAATTGTAAATATATCCAGAGTAAATATTGTGCACGTGCAACATATAGGGAGTGTGCATAGTCAGTGGCAATTGATATGTATACATAAAATAATCAAGAACAATGTTAACCTAAAAAATGGATCAACGCCCTAGTTTGAGTTTGAAAGCACCAGCCCTGTTCTGACAGAGTAATATCACAGATCACAGATATAGAGAAAGAATAGTAGAAGAAAAAAGATAGAGAATTTTTATAGTAGTTCCGCTGTTAATGAAGCCTACGTACACTTTATAGTTTTATTATAGACTGATTGTTGTTACAAGAAGTGTTTGATTATAAGACTTTGATTATCTTTTAGTAGATTGAATCCCCAGAGTTGGAATCCACTAGAGAATCATAATGAATCCCTTTGGAGATTGTTCTGAGGGAGGTAGAGAGTGGAAAATGTTTCCAGCATAGCTTCCACAACCAGTCCGGAAAAGGTCCAGTTTGTGTTGCGGGTAGGATGGTATTTATAGAGATCGGAGAGCTTCTGGGCCAGGCTTGTTTACTGACTGCTTTCAGATGGACATAGGAATAGGCAATGAACCTTGGCTCGCGACCCGAGCTAAAACCATGGATCGCTAGCGATCCATAGAGTTAGCACTTTTGTGTTCCAATCACTTAGTCCTCTTTTCCCCTTCTTCATTTAGTTAGCTCACCAAGATTTCACGACCAAGTATGGATCGCTGGCGATCCATGGTGTATGGATCGCTAGCATTCCATACACTTAATATATTTTTTGCTGTATCTTCTATGTCTCCTTTACTTCCTTTGTGCCATAACGATCCACTATCTTACATGGATCTCTAGCGATCCATAGGGTATGGATCACTTGCGGTCCAAGTACTTAGGCTATTTTTGGAGTCTGAAGTTTGGGATGCTTCCATGACCTTGTATCGTCGTTGTTTGCGTAGTCTCGTTGCACGTTGCTCTATTTTGACAACGATCTACTAGCTGGTTATGCTTTGGCTGCTGATTGGACTAGACGAACGTTGGTCTCTTGGTTTAGTCCTACTCAGTCGTTGCTTTAGCCCTTTTTGGTTGAATTCTGAGCTGTTGTGACTTCATCACACTACCAAAAAACAATGAATTAAAGACAGAAAATTTAGGTCTTTAATTGTGCAATTCAGTCTTTAAATATTGTTTAAAGACGGATTAAAGACCAATAGTTTCAGTCACTAATTCTCTGGTCCCAAAAAAAATCTAAGACTGAAAAATCAGTCTTAAAATTTAAAGACTGAAATTCAGTTTCAAAATATTCTTACAGACTGATTTTAAGAGACTAACGTGCGGTTTCTAATCAGTCTCAGATTACAACTATTTTTAAATGTTAATATCCCTAAATTATTTACATTATATTAATATCCCTAAATCATGCACATATACTAACACCGTGTGTATATAGATTTGTACGTACTTAGTAAACCAGTAGATATATTGCTTTTCAATAAAAGTACATGGTGCAAACTCTATTATACAGATATTTTAATAGATGTAATACCCATTACACATTTAAATACATTACCCTTTGTATATTCAAATACATAGCCTATTACATTATTAATCATCTAAATTCTATTTCTATCCATCGGTTTAGTAAACCCAGACTTCCAATTCCCTCTTCTCCAGAATGTCACAATTCTGACCAAGCAATTCCTAAGCCATTCCATATCTCCATTCAAACATCTCATCATTGATTCCTCCAGTCATTTAAATGATTTCTCCATTATTTAGTGCGAAAATTGCATGGATGCAGATCTATGTAAAATAAGATTAGTCAATCCACCATTTTCCTCACCCCTGATTATCTTAGGATGAGCTCCAGCTTTAGAAAAAGTAGTTCAAGATTTTGATGGAGATTTGAGAGCATCCAGACCTCCCCAAAATAGGACTATGCAGAGCATCAGAGAACCACCGATTGATACTTTGTGGTTGTATATTTCAGATCCTTTCCTCCTGAAATTATCCACTAAATCACGTTAAACCCAAATCATTAGTGTGATAGATAAACTAACAAATTAATGAGCCCTAATACAGATAGAAGAACAATTTTCTGAGAATAAATAATTGTTAACTGAAGAGATTATGTGAGTATATATCTACGAATTTATGAGAAATAAGAAGATAGAGGCTATAGATTTATTTTCGTAACTAGAGAAGAAAGAAAGTTTATACGCATAAAAGGGAAAGTGGACAAATTTTGCGTGCATGACCCTTAAATCAAGGAAGTGGGCAGTTTCCATTTCTACTTAATATTTAATTTTAGAATGATAACTCGAAACCAGTGACTTGGATCATTAATCATAGCCCTCAGATGCAAAATAATAAGAAAATCTCAGCTATCAAAAATATAAGGATTAAAGATGGAAATTCAGTCTTTACACTGTCTCAATACATATAAACTGATTAAAGACTTTTAATCGGTCCCTAACATTAAAAGCTAAAGACTGAATTTATCAGTCCCTATGCAGTTTCTAATTATATACTGAATATTTTCGGTCTTTAATTTACAGTCTTTAATTGAATGCTTTGTTGTAGTGTCAAGTCATTCCATATTCTCCTGGATCCTGATGGGTTAAAAACCCGGATAATAAACAATTTGAATAGTTATTACATAGGAATTGAAATGGAAATAAATAAGGGATGACAAGCCGTGATTGATACAGTTTCCCTTTTAGTAAACTTAATTAATGTAGCATATTAACCACAATCAATGGGTACCATAATATAAGATTATAGAAAGTAAACAATGAATTGTATGTATAAATTATTGTCTTAATTAAAAAAAAGTGAAATAATTTCATACTTTGACAATATATGTAAAAAAAAAATTATATGAACACATACAAGTAGATCCAAATATGTATATGGAATTCAATCATAGCTTTCTAATGGTGTAAATTAGATAGTTATTACAGTCAATTTCAAAATTTTGATCTGTTGTTAAAATTCTTTTTATTCATATGTAAATATCTAATATAATAAAAGTGCAAGTAATACATGCATACATACATACATATATTAACATTCAAAACCAAAATTACACCTTGTTATGAAAGATTAAAACATAGATCTGCAATTGAAACATTGTATTGATTCCATATAATTTCATTTTTAACTTTAAATATAATTCAGTCAATCAAGATGAAAATGCAAATTTCCAGATTTAAAGAAATGTAATTTAAATTAAATGTTAAAACATTGAACTAAAATAAAACATTATATTTTAAAATATATAGATTTAATTTCAACTTAACAAAGTAAAGAAAAGAATCTAATCAATTCGAACATGTAAACATTCAGATCTAAAAAATTACACTTTAATTAGAACGTTTCAAAACATAGATCTACACTTAAATATTGTTTTAAAACAAAAACAAATTAAATTTTGATCTTGTAAATGAAAACTCAGTCATATCATTCAACAAATAATTCAAACTTCATAAACAATTTTTTAGTGAATATTAGGCTTAGGTCCCTAATAAGTTTCAAAATACACAAAAACCCTAGTAAAAAAAAAGTATGTAAATTAGGTCCCTAGAATTAAGTTACTAAGTAATTATATATAATCATGCAATTATTCACTGAATAATTGCAGACATTTGTGCAATTATATCCAAAAATTGCATAAATTTATACAATTTTTTCGGTGAATAATTGCGAAAATTTCCACAGTTTTTTTGGTGAATAATTGCGGAATTTTCCGCAAATTTTTGAAAAAATTGCGGAAATTTCCACAATTTTTCAGTGAATAATTATGGAAATGTCTGCAATTCTTTTATATAATTGCATAAATGTCTGCAATTATTCATTGAATAATTGCATAAGTGTATGCCATTATTTGGTAACTTAATTCTAGGAAACTAATTTACAAACTTTTTTTTACTGGGGTTTTTGTGTATGTTAAAACTTATAAGGGACCTGTGCCAAACTGTCCCTTTTTTTTAATTAAGCAAGATAGTAATACATCATACAAATTATGAAAGTCAAATTAAATTTCCATCAAACATTGCAAAATCACTATCTATATATAGAAAATGACATATCTTGCTACTGAATCCTTAAAACACACCTTGTTGATATTGCCTTTGATTTGCACCTTGTATAAAGAATGCTTCTTGATCTGATTGAATCACCTTAGGATATTGCCTAGAAATCACACCTTGAATGATGATATCTCCTCAAATCTTCAAGATTCACATCCTACCCTTGCAAGAGATGGATGAACCACTTTTGTTTTATTTTATTTGATCTTTTTATTTGGAGTTGAAATATTTTAGAAATTCCTTTTTTTGTTTCTGCCATGAAAATTTGGGAGGAGAGAAAGAATGAATGAGAAAGAAAATCAATTGTACGTATAGAATGAATTAGAGAATATGTTTTATTTGAAAGAATGAAACTTTTCTCATTCTTTAATTAAAACTTCCCTAATTAATTCCCTTTAATGTTTCTCTCTCTCTAATCCTTTCTTTACATGTATGTCGTCAAATGACATAAAATTTTCAAAATCATGTCATTAAATGACTCAAAATTTCCATAAATTATGCCATCAAATGACATAAAGTTTCCATAAATCATTTCGTATAATTATCTTTAAATTACATTGATACACACAAATATAACTTTTATAAATGTATTAAATAACTACAAAAAACTTCCAAATATTAAATAAATAGTAATTAATATTTCTCAAATATCAATTAATTTGCTCAATTTACAATATTCTATAAATTAATTAAATCACGTGGTTTCTCAAAGAATTCATGATTACGGTTGTGCGACTCAAATGTGTAAATTTAGTTAGCGATTAATATCGAACTATTCGAATATTAATGTTCACACCTCACTTAGCAAGTGGTGTGACGTTTTGCCCGAATTTATTGCTTACACATCTTTTGGTAAAATCCAATTTTACTTATTATAAGCGGTACCCGATAGTGATAATTATTTACACCAATTCTCTTCATCAAAACTATCGCATTAGGACTTATGGAATTTGGTAACGGTCAAAATTCCAATATCATCCACACCCAACTTTATAGTCCAAACAAAAAATCCTTGGTTCAATAATAATTATTATTAACCGAAATGCTCTGGCGAGAGACTTAACTTTGAGTTGACTTCAGTTGATCGTGGTGCTAACCTCATATAACCGAGGAGGCGAATCCTCTCTTGATTAGTGTACACTTCCAATTCTTCTACTCGACCCAACTATAGTCGTTCGATGGACGTTGTGCACGATTTAATTATAATCAAAGCGGAGCTTCCACATTGAAGATCAATAGTATTCTCAAGTCAAGAGAACTGTGTAAATTAGTCACATCGATATTCTCTGCTTGACCTTAGTTATATTAATCAATAGAAAACTATCGAGTGAGTCACTCCATAGTTATCCAATAACTATTAATATGTAACCCCTTGGTTCCCCCAATAGTCATGAGTAATACACTACCAACATTTGGAGAGCGTTATGTACTTTAGTCTCAACGGATGTATCGAAATCAGGTCTCGATATATCTTGACTAGGAATATTTAAAATTGTATATTTGTTTCATTGTGATAAATTACTCACGGTTACAACACTTTTAACTACTATCACAAAACATACCATTTATGGATTTTCTATTGAATATATTTTTAATTAAATTGATTAATTAATATAACCACATTATATCAAGTATATAACAGGAAAAAATACCTTTTATTTCAAACAAGGTTGGTCAATGAGTTAGATATGTAAAAAATTACTTAATTTCCCCTAGAGCATACCCCCAACTCTATCACCAAGGCCGACCATTAGTGTCCCGTCTTATCCTAATTCAAGATTCTAAACACTAAAATTAAATAAAAATCAAACACCGGTGGTGGCTGCTGTCAGATCAGAAGTTTTATCTAAAAGCTTGAATATCAATTCAAGGATTGGTTTGATTCAACATCTCAAGAAGGTCAACTAGGCTTTGTTGAAGGTAACTATTCACATTTTGCATTTATATACGTATTAACAATTGTTCATTATGTTATATATGTGTTTAGTTAGTATATGCCTTTCATGAATCTATTTATACAATGATGTTGTCTTCGTTGGATGAACTTTTATATGTATATATACAAAAAAATTATATATTTTACAAACATGCTCATGGAAAAAAAAAATCCAAACCTAATAATATTGCAAAATTAATTTTACTACAATTATTATTTTTGATACAAAACATAATTACATAAAGTACGTATTTTATTTTAAATCTACATATAATGTTCAAAAATTAAAAAAAAAATTATTTCGATAGTGTGTGTGTGTGTGTGTGTGTATTTATCTAATTTAAAATTGAATCTATTTGTACATATAATAAATATGTACAAATATCATAAAATATATACATGTAAATTTTATTGTAAAATGTGCATTAAATTATTTTCAAAAATTTTAAAAAATTAATTTTGTTTTATATGTATAGGTTTCCGCATTTAAATCAATTTTGAAAAAAAAACAATTTTTTTCTAATCCGAATAAAATTAATAAATAAATAAATAACATCATATGATTGAAAGTATATTTCTGAATATATATATATATGATTAACATATTTATATGTATATACATATATCATATATATATATTAATTATTTTAAACATTATTCTAATATATATATATATATATTTAAAAATTAATTTGTTAAATTAAATTTGAAATTATGTAATTTAGATCTAAAATATAATATTTAAATTTTAAGTTTGAATATGCAATTATAAATTATTTATTTTAAAATTTGGAATTATTTTGCAATGTATGTGTGTGTGTGTGTGTATATAATTGTTTTGTATAAATTGTTATATTTTATAGGTAATGTTTTATAATATACATTTTTTTTATTTATATCATTATATGTACATATATAATGAAAACACTCACGTATATAGATGGGCTAGTATGTCCTTTGTGGTGTAAATCCCAACATTTCACTACTAGAACGGCTTCATTTGGCGACAGCACGTGGCGACGGTTTGCGACAGCTAAAAAACGCGGCTGTCGCTAAACCAAATATAACCCGCGAAGTCGCCCGCAGTCGATTCATTTCATGTTCCTCTCCTTTTCCCTCTATTTTCTTTTGCTTCTAGCTTCCAATCGCCTCCACCCATCTCCTGCCGCCTTCAGCCGATGCCGACGACCCCTTCCCGCTGTGCACTCCTCCTTCTCTTTATCCCCCATTTTTGAGGTATATTACTTTAAACCATATTTATAAAAAAAATTAGTCCTTTTGGTTTGAAAGGTTGGATTTATTGGTATTAGATGATAGTATAGTTTTTAGTTGATTTGGAGATAAAATTAAAACCCTAATTTAGAAAATTAGTTGATTATTGATTTGAAATTGATGATTATTATGTATTAGGTGACGATAATAGTGTGTTAGTTGATTTGGGGATGTTTGTAAGTGGTTTGATTGTTTAATTTGTAATTAAAAATTCGGGTTGATTTAAAATTCGAAAATTAGTATTATTGATTAATATGCTTATTGATAAGTTTACGCGAATGTTTGTTATAGTGGAAAACGATGTTTGTTACAGTTTACGCAAAAATTAGTGTATAATTATTGATAATATGCTCCTAAGTAGGTATGGTTAAACATAAGTAATATTATTTAATTAATTAGTGTGTGTTAATTATAACTGTTGGTGCTTAGTATAAAATTAATTTATTTTAATTTGTTATTATTAGTGCTAACTTCTAATTTTAGCTTACAAAATCTGTAAATTAAAATTTTATTAGTTAAAAGAGTTTGAAAATATGTTATAAGGTGTATAATTAGTTAACAAAAAGTTAAGAAATATTATACTTAAATCGATTTTGTAAAAATTTAAGAAATGAAGATAACAACAACAAATATTATAATAAAATCGATTTTGTAAAAAGTTAAGTAACGAATATAACAACAATAAATATTCTATTGAAATCGATTTTGTAAAAAAATCAAGAAATAAATATGACAACAACAAATATTATACTCAAATCGATTTTCCAAAAAGTTAAGAAATGAATATGATAAGAACAAATACTATACTCAAATTGATTTTCTTTAAGCTTATGAAATGAACATAACAACAAGAAAAATGCTACTGAAATCAATTTTCCAATAAGTTAACAAATGAATATAAGACCAACAAGTAAAATACTCCCCTTGGATGTAGAGTTATACGTAGAAGAGAAGTGAAGTGAAGTGCTGTCGAAATTAGACAGAAGGGTGGTGTGTGAAGCCTTTAGTCCTAAAAGGCTTTACTTTATTTTAGAAAATACAACAAATAAAATACTCCTTTGGATGCAAAGTTATGCGTAGAAGAGACGTGAAGTGAAGTGCTATTAAAATTAGACAGAAGTGTGGTGTGTGAAGCTTTTAGTCCTAAAAGGTTTTACTTTATTTTAGAAAATAAAACAACAACAATATATCACTTGGGTGAGAAGTTCTACATAGAATAGAAGTGAAGTGAAGTGCTGTCGAAATTACTAACCTATTTTTTTAACTTAGGAACAATGTTCGATTATTTTCTCGACCGTACTTGGATTTATGAAGTCAGAACTGGAATGAAAGGCTCGGTGAAAGAACATTTCTACAATGGTGTACACGAATTTATTAGATTCGCAATATCTAATAATCGTAATAACGAAGAACTTCATTGCCTTAGTAGTAAGTGTCAACGTTTGAAGCATTGGAAACCAGATACAGTTAAAGTACATTTGTATAAATCTGATTTGGGCCAAATTGTTATTTATGGGATCGTCATGGAGAACTTGTTGCACCTACATCAGATCCTCTTGCGTCAGAGGTCGATGCTGCTATGACAAATCCAATAGAAGGTATGGTGGAAGATGTAGCAAGATCAATGTTCCCTACCGTTCAAGTTGACGATGAAGACGTTAATGTCGAAGAAGAATCGAATATGGGAGCAAAAAAGATTATGATTTATTGGATGCCGCTAAGAGACTGTTGTGGTATGGTTGTAAAAGTGGAACCGAATTATCAATAACCGCTGAATACATCACTATGAAATCAAAATTCAACTTTACAGAAGTGGGATTTACAGTAGTTGTACAAGTTGCAAAATGGCATATGCCACCCAATAATCTGATGTGCGACAGTCATTATAAAGTGAAAACACTTATGTCGACTTTCGGTCTGCCTTACCAACAGATAGATACATGTATAAAAGATTGCATGTTGTATTTGAAAGATGACATTAATCTTAGGATCTGCAAAATATGTAATGAGGAAAGATATAAACCAAGGAAAAGAAAGGTAAGGAAGTTCCATACAAGAGAATGCATTATTTACCAATTACCCCTAGAGTTCAAAGGTTATATGCGTCTTCAGCCATGGGATACTCCGGAGTCGAAGGTAAGTTATATCGTTTCATTTTGTTATTACATTTTGTTTAAATTCTTATATTAGGTGCATTAATTTAGTTAATTGTGCATTTAAATTTATAGGAATTATCGGCGCGGAACCGTGCTAACAGGGCCAAAAATCCTGCTTTGCGCCGCGGCGGGTCAAAGTCCTTCCAACAACATCACAGGGAACTGGTAAAATTATAAAATGCGTTTATAAATAGTTGTAAGATAATTTAGTCATATCGGTAACATTATTCATTTGTATATATAACTTCAGTTTCAGAAATTTAATCGTGAGACTGCACTGGCTAAGGTCTTCACTCACATACATGCCGTCGAGCGGACGGATGAGGAGGGAAATATTTCATATGAATTTACGGACGATAAATCTAAATCTATGATGGTAAATTTGTATAATTTTTTTACTTCACGTTTGATAAGTACTTTACTATTTATTATTACAAACTACTATTTATCATCGCAGGAAATATATGAAGCGGAGAAAGCTCGAGTGGCGCAGTCCACTGGCCATGAGTTCACTTTAGAGGAAGAGGACCGTATTTGGGATGCTTTCATTGACCCGCTTATTCGAAATAGGCGTTATGGTTATGAAAATTAGGGGGTAAACTACTTCATTAACTAATATATAAATTATATTTAATCCTGAAGCATAAATTATAACTTCCAATCAAATAATTTACAGGCGATGATGACCCAGAAGGCTTATAGGAGATCTCAGGCCAAGGAGGAGATAGCTCAGCTGAAGCAGCAGATGACAGAATTCAATGACTGGCGGAAGGGCGGAGGACTGGTGCAGCAGCTAGATGAGAAGATTGTGGCATTTTTAGCATAGCATGGGAGGATGCCTGGTGAGGATGGGTCGGGAGATGATGAGGATGAGGATGAGTAGGTATGGATTTTTTTGACTGTTTGTGATCGTTTTGTTGTGTAATTATTGACATGTGTTGATGAAGTTGGTACTTTATTGATGGTTGTGTACTTGATGATTGTGGATTTAATGAACATGAGTATTTGTGTAGATATGGTTGTGTTGGTTGATGGAATATTGGTTTTAGTTGATGAAAGTTTATGTAAATATTGATATTTGCGTTGTGTTTTTAATTTTTTGTGATATGTATAAGATTATACGTTGCATGTGATGTTACTGGTTGTGATATTGAGTTTATATGTCTTAGGAATGAAGTGAGATTGAGATATGACATTTATTGTGTGGTTGGAAGGCTTAAAAGCAGCTCTGTCTTAAATTCCAGGTTTCGGGCTTGTGTCAGTTGAGGACGACTAGCGACGGCCAAATTGTTTTAGCATAGCGATGACAAGAGACGGCTAGCGACGGCTTTCCGGTTCTAGACTTGGGTCGGTTAGCGACGGCAAATTTTCCCAGGTTTTCGACGCTAACCGACGCGAATGTGGCGATGACGCCGTCGCTAAAGTCTTCGTTATTTTGCTTGCGTCACGTGATTTTGTTGCGGCTTTTAGCGACGGCCGCCAAGAGCTATACGCTGTCGTTAAACGAAGCCCTTCTTGTAGTGTTTATACACAGGCATGTTAAACAATGTTCACCATTTATGTTGCACGTGCACGTACACACTTATGTGTATATGATACACATATTATATAATAAAAACTTAACGATAAATAAAAAATTATTTATAAATTAAATAAAATGCTGATTTTATTCAAAACAAATTTGGATAAGGTCTTAATAAATTTATACTTCATAGGCCCAATAAGATCTAAAATGGAATAATTTTTTTGAAATTTACTCATTTACCTGGCTTCATGCGGTCTAGTTCCAAGAATGGTATTAAAGCCAGATAGCATATGTAGTCTAAATTAGCAGTGCTAGCTTATTAAAGCCTACCCATAAAGTAGGTGTCTAGAAAAGTAGTTTCTAAGGTTGGTTTTCGGTAATCAAGTACTCCACCCTACCTAGCTACCGGTTTGGCCCGAAGATGAGGTAAGTCCATAGGTTATCTCTAATATAAAGTCCCAAATTGATTTAGGCCTTAGGTTAATTTCCAAAATCTATCTGAAATAAAAATAAAATTTTAAATTTAAAAGGTTAAATTTAAAATAAATAAAATAATTTTTTAGATTTAAAAGGTTAAATTTAAAATAATGATTTTATAAATGCTATAAAATAATTTTCAAAATTGTTTTAAAAATAAAATAATTATTTTCGAAAATTATAAATTATTAATTGGAATAATAAATTGAATAATTAACTAAAAGTTAATTAATTAAATTAATAACATATATATATTGATATATGTAACATTATCTTAAGATGCTAAGGTAATATATATATATATATATGATTTTTGAAATTAATTATAATTAATTCAAATTATTATAATTAGATTAATTAACTAAATGTTAATTAATAAATAATATAAAACATACATACATACATATATATAAAAGATACATGTGTGTAATTATAAATGTTATAGTATACATATTCAATATAAAATATTTAATTGAATAATATAAAATTAATTGAAATGTTAATTAATTAAATTAATTAAATAAAGATTTAATTAATATAATAATATACATAAAAGTATTATATATGTTAATTAAATTATAAAAGTTATATAATAATTAAATTAATATAATATGGATGTATAATATAAGTGAAATTGGAAAGGAACCCATGTACAACCCGGAATTTCACTGCTTTGATTAGTGAATATTTAGTTGATTTTAAATATTCAATATATAGGTTTTATAATGAAAATAAAGTCATTTTGATTAATAAATAATGACGGTAAAATCATTTTCAACATTTGTTTACCAAATTAAATAGTTCATAGAAAAACAGAAAATGTAACCGAAGAACGTTTTCTGAAATTTCGACACTGGAAAGTTGTTGGGAACGTTGTTCGTCTTTGTGAACCATATATATACATATATAAGAGTTAATTAACTAGATAATCATATACTTAAGAATATTATCTTATAATTAATTTTAAATAACAGATGATGTGACAACTCATAGATTTAAAAATAATAAAGATTTTATATAAATACATATATATAAGTATTGTCACATCTTGAATATTTTTATAATGATTCATTATTAGCCATAATTACGTGGACGAGGTGACTAGGGAGTAGAGATGTGATGGTGATCTTATTTTTCTCAAATCACCTAAAATTCCAATGGCTAGAACATTCTCATTGACCACATTTTCCTATTTCGACAATAGCTATGTCAAAATACCCAATCCTTGCAAAGCAATTTTTCACCCAGAATTTCAAGTCCGAAAATTACCTTTCTTATTTTGATCATAACTTATTTAAAAAAACTAAAAACGAGTGATTTTTTTTTTGAAATGATAAAGGAAAGAAATTCCTGCAACTTTCCTTTTGACTACTTTTCCGAATTCCGTGAGTTCGTGGCCCAAAATCAGTGGGAAAATGACCTAATTTTATGTTCATTTTTCAACAAATCGATAATAACCCGAAGCTATTCTACCTTCAAGCTACTACCCCACATCCACCCCCACACCTCTAGTTGAGCTTACATACACCTGGGCCAAGCCCATTTTGAGGGTTGCTAGCACCTAAAGCCTTTATTCTTCAAAGTTAATGAGTCGTTGGCATGTTTAGCTGAAGTTTGTGTAGCTTTTGCTGAAGTTTGGTGAGTAAATTCCAATCTATTTGAGAAAGATTTTATCTATGTATAAGTTTGTCATTATGGCTAAATGGATGTTTTTTGTTGTATGGATTATGACTTGGTTTTGATAGACATATATGTGCTAATATGTGGTTAGCATTACATATAAAAACAATGGTTTAAGTGCAATGTTTAGATATAAAGTTGTGAATTTGATATGTTATGCAAATGATATGCTTGTGTATGCGAGATCTTGGATTTTGGTCGAATGGTTATGGAAAGATTAGCAGTTTGGAATGAAAGGACTTGAGATCCATTTGGAAATCTAATCATTCACTAGTTCTGAGTTAGTAAATGTTTTTGTTTAAA
Source organism: Allium fistulosum (assembly GCA_030737815.1). Taxonomy (NCBI): domain Eukaryota; kingdom Viridiplantae; phylum Streptophyta; class Magnoliopsida; order Asparagales; family Amaryllidaceae; genus Allium; species Allium fistulosum. Next base: position 1,107,312,989 of record CM060907.1, read on the forward strand.
TTCTAACTCGAGTTAAGGTTTTCAAAACCTTTTCTTTTATGTATTAAAAGATAATCAAAAGTGGAAGGTTAAAGTTTTCGATGGTAACTCAGAGAAGCAAATTTTAAATTATTGCATCCATAGTGATAGTCGCTATGGATGCAGTTTGGAAAAGTTTGATTTCTAACTTTAAAGTTTTGTTTTAAAAATGATTTGAAAACCTATTTTCATACGTAATTAGCAACGCATAAGTTAATTATAACTTGATTAAGTATGTTTAATTATTAACTAATTTATTAATTAAGGATACTTATTTATTAATTAATCAGTAATTAGGTTAAGTAATTAGTGACTAATTAGTGATAATTAAGTAAGTTATTAAGAAGTTTTAATTAATGATTAATTAAGTTAAAAAGGGTAATTATTTTTATTTAATAAAGTTTAGTAATTCTAATTATTATTTAATTAAAGTTGAATTATTTCATCAATTACTTAAATATTACTTAATTAGGGACTAATTTTAAGTAAATTTTTATTTGTTTAAAATTTAATTATTAATTTACTTTTAATTAATTAAGACTTAATTATGATTTGATTTTGATTATTTAAGATTTAATTAAGCTTTAATTTATATTAAATTATGATTTAATTATTAAAAGTTAATTTCAACTTTATCGGTTATGTTTTAAGTTGGGTTCTTTTCTAGGTGGTTTGATTTTAACCAAAGGATCTCTTGCCCATGATATTAAATAAACAAACAAATGTGAATAAGTTAGAATGTGATTGTTTGTGTTGTATGGACATTCATTAGCAGAATAAAACACCGTTCTGCTATAGGATAATTGTTTGAACATGTGTTTAGCTGAATAAATCCCCGTTCTGTTATTAGTTGATTAAATTGTTTTGGACATCTATTTAGCAGGACAAATCACCATCCTGCTATTATGTTGGTTAGACATGTATATGCTAGTTGAGTTGTATTGACATGTTATTCCCTGACTTGATAATTAGTTGGATTTACGTATATGTTGGCCTATGTAAATAATTGATAAGTGCCTTGGAATTAAATTGAAATAGAATGGTAACTTAAATCAGTACTATTGGGACTGCTAAGTCTCATTTGGAATTTATAAAGTATGGTTTTGAATTTACTTAAATTCTTTAATCAATTTGAGACTGAGGGTTTATAAATGGTTTTTCAAGTTATATAATTATTATAAAGGTATTTATAAATGATAACTTGTGTATAGAAAGGGGTTTTACTATCGAAAAGGGTTATTAAGGTGTTTTACAAATGATGGTTTGCAAATGATATTTATAAATGAGTATAGAAAGGATTATATAAAGAATTTTAAAAATAGGAAAAAGGTTTATAAATCATTTCAGAGATTTGGAAAGAGGTTTATAAATCAACTTAAAGGTTTATAAAAGTGGGCTATAACTTTATTTTTTAAGTTATAAGTTAATTGAAATACGAGATAAACTTTTAAAAAGGGAATTTTTGATAAAGGATATCCAGAATGTTTTATTTGGAAGAAATGTTTGGTTATTTAATATGGGATTTGGAAAGAACAAAACTTTGAAAATTTTGTAAATATACTTACACTGATAAGTTAAGTATACGATTTTGTTTCAAAGCATGAAAAGTAAAATGTTTTGGTAATATACTTATACCGTTGAGATAAGTATATAAACGTTTCCAAGTATATAGAAAATTAAGGGGTTTGGGAATAGTGTTTTGAAAAGATCTTATGATCAGGTTTTATAAAGTGGTTGTATTAATTAAAGAGAATTAATAAAGGCTTAGTGGATCCCATATGGAAATTAAACCATGATTGGATGTTTGTTTATTTGACAGTTAAATAACCAACTATCAAATCTGAACAAAACATAACATTGGAAATATCTAAGAGAAACACAAGAATTATATGGTACAGTTACTGTTGAAGGTGCTATACTGTACGTATAAACTCGTTTCGTTCTTCTAGGATGAATGATAAAAAAATCCGCCCACAAACGGTTAGGAGGTGAACTCCACTCTTGTCATTGTCTGTTTATTTCCTAAAAAACCGGGGTAGAGTTTATCGGAAATATCGAAAGTTGTTTCGAAGAGACTGGGATCGGATATGCTATCTGAAAACCACTTCGATCCAACTCAAGCGTTTCAAAATGAAGACATCTTAAAGCATGGGATCGAAGATGGAGCCATTGAAGTGCAAGAGCTGCTTGCTACTAATCCTAAGGGTGGTTCCAAAATAGATGTAGCAGAAGTAGGGCCTTCGGTTTGTCCTTATCTTGGACAACTTGTATGGATGAATGCTGGCATTGCATTAACGTCCGGAGGGTGGTGTTAGTATTTCAAGATGGATTGCTATTTAGAAAGGTAAAGCGTAGCCTTAAGCCTCACAACCGGGAGGAATGGCAAAAGCAGGGTATGTAGCAGAGCTGTGTGGTTAGCTACCATTAGGAGCGGTCACCCCATTCTAGATGTCCCTTTCAGAGTTGGTTTGCATGCAAACACCATGGTAGTATAAGGCCTCGGTGTCAAGGGGGTGAGGTAATCTGGTCTGCCATGTAAAGGGGCAACCGGCTCTATGTTAGCATCAGTGCATTTTCTAGAGGTGTATCATCGGAAGGTAGTCCCTTTCCTTGCCATTGTTGGAATCCAATCTTCAATACGTGCCTTATGTTTTTTATTGTTGAGCCTAGTATGTTGGAATGTGAGATGCAAGCATTTCAGCTATTTTATCTATTTACTTTAAACCTAGACATTATGATAATATCACTAAATTTTGATATAAAATGTTTTGGTTATCATAAGGTAAAAACCTATCCATTTTTATATGCGTTGTGGTCTTATGAGATACCCTTCGTGAAAAGTTTTCAAATATAGAAATCAGTTTGGTCGTTACTTGTTATCGAGTTTTACTCACGCTGGTTTACCAGACTGACCCGGGCGTTATTCCATGTAATGCTCGGGTCAGACCGAGCATGTTTTCTCGGGTTAGCTGGATACTTTGGAGTTGGAGAGGAGCTGGATGGTCAAGATGTATTCACGCATAATTTTCTTCCGCTGTATTATAGAGTCTGTATGTTTGTCAATGTAAGGACAGGTTTCTATAACTATCCAAATTTAGGATAAGTCTATTGTACTCTGATGTAGTATATATGAATAAAGATGTTTCTTTTTGTAAAGATCATTATTGTATTATATATTATTCGCTACGTTGTGAGATTCTGTGTTGTTTAGATTTCTTCTATCTTCTACCTTCTTCTTTCACCATAACAAATTGGTATTTCCTGCACTTGAATGTTCGGCATATAATACAGTGGACGTATTAGTGTTGATTTTTGAGGATCGAAAATCTGATTCGTTACAACCCAAAATAGGCTTAAGTGGGAAATACATATGTATAGTATGTGTACCGTAATTTTTGATGTGTCTAACAGTTGAATCACGAGGGTAGATATTCATTATTCCATAAGTCGATATCACTCAATTAAATATATTAAAGATTATGAATCATATAAAGTTGTCTTCTACCATTTATATATTAATAGATCACTTGCATACTCCTTAGTTATTGAGCTTTCTAAAGCTAGGGATGTTATATGTAGTACTATTAATACATAGAATGGATGAGGTAAGATAACTACACATATTTGTTAAGCTTTCCTCATGATATGTGCATTATACTTAGGCCATTGCGAAATGGTGGGTACAAGTGAATAATTTGTCTTTATTTATTGAGCATTCCTTAAGATAAAAATGAGATTAGGACGAGGATCACAAGGTTAGGAGTTGTATGTAATACAACTAATAATGAATCATCTATCGTATGTAAGCCTATTATCTGTTGAGCTTTTCTCAACGTTAGAATCCTAAAGCATATGTGTCCTAACACCTACTAGAAAAGTCAAAAGACTTCTATGTTTCATTTTAAGGTTTGGAGAAACATACAATATCAGAACAGTGGGTGCCTTATTAAAAATTTGAAATCGTAACATTAACCTTTCTAATATTGTAAGAACATCTACTATCTATAAACTAAAATAATCGGCGTCGATAAATTTGTGCAACTAATAAAATTGATAAAATGTTTATCAATTAAAATATTCAAAGGAACCAAATTAAATATTGACAAAGAAATATTAAATATACTTACCTCAAATCTTTGACATGTTATCTGTTTGCACAAAAAATGGACAAACACCTCAAAGTTGTATGGTTTAGTAGATCTTATGTTGTTCTTAGTGATTTTGGAGGTTTATGCAAATATATGAAAAACAGGGGCTAAACTGTAAAAAGACACGCAGATTTATAGTGGTTCAGCCAGAATGTGCCTACGTCCACTTTATATGTTATTTCTCTTCTTTTGTTGTGATTACAAGTACAAAGCTTTGGTACAAGTAAAAGAAAGTTGTTTGAAAGTTCCTTCTGTGCTTGAGCTCTCAAAACTTGTCCCCATCGTTGTACCCTTGCCCCTCTATTTATAGAGTGAGGCTAGGGGTAGGGGTCCAGGATATGTATGGTCGTAGATGGGCCTGGGCTGATGTGATCTGGCCTGGTATGACTTGGTTCGGCATCACTTGGTCCGGAGGTGGGATGGTGAGGTTGGACCGGTGGTAGTTGGTCCGGTGGTGGAATGGTGAGGTTGGACCGGTGGTAGTTGGTCCGGTGGTGGAATGGTGAGGTTGGACCGGTGGTAGTTGGTCCGGTGGTGGAATGGTGAGGTTGGACCGGTGGTAGTTGGTCCGGTGGTGGAATGGTGAGGTTGGACCGGTGGGTCTGCCGAATGGATTCGATGGAGGACTGCCGAATGAGGTCTGCCGAATGGATCACGTTTCTGGTTCTCGAGGTCTTCCGGGTAAGAATTCACCCAGCATTTGCCCCCCAAAGCGGGGCACGTGTTTGCATGTGTCGCGCTTTGTTTCGTGCTTGGGCGTTTCCCGTAGTTGAAATAGGTCCATTCGGCGAGGAATGCCGAACCGGTTGATCCGGTTGCCTTTCGCTTGGCTATATATAGGGGCTATACCCCCTTTGCTTTTCCTTACCGAACAACTCTTGCCGAATCAAACCTACGCCGAATCAAACCTTTGCCGAATCTATCTTTGCCGAATCAAACCTTCGCCGAATCAAGGTGAGGTTCTTTTTGCCGAATGAATGAGTTGAGTGCCGAATGAACTTTCGAGTTGAGTGCCGAATGAACTTTCGAGTTGAGTGCCGAATGAACCTACGAGTTGAGTGCCGAATGAACTGTTGTACCGAGTGAACACGTGTTTCATACTTCGAATTTTTAAGCGAAATTCCAGATTACGCTGCTTGTATATTCTAACGATGTACTTTTCCCATGTTTGCAGATAAATGTCTCGAAAAGTTGAAACTCGATCAGATAAGAGGAGATCCGGGGGTGAAGGAGAGTCCTCGGCCGTGCCCCCAGCTCAATCAGGATCGGAGCGTCATGGGCCTGCCCCGAGGTCATTAGTGGATGGATATGGTCCCCAGGAGCTGCTGGACTCCCCGCCTGACTGCTTTCCTAGCTCTCTCAAAGAGGAGCAACTCGATGTTATATCTCGTTCCTTTAGGATCGATAGAGCCCTCATGCTGCTGCCGGGCCCAGGAGTCATGCCATACAGTCCTCCCGAAGGATACTTTGCTTATAGTAGGTACCATTGCATGTGTGGTGCTATCCCGCCACTCAATGCTTGGGTAGTCAGCTTCCTCACGTACCTGAAGGTGGCCCCATTCCAGCTTCAGCCCAACTCTTATGCCATACTGGTGAGCCTCTTTGTTATTTTTCGGAGGAAGTATGGTCGCGCTCCCTCCAACCGGGAGATCCGGTACTTGTATAATTTAAGGGGCTATAAGAAGGGGTCCCCATATATTAGCTTGGAGTCTGCTGTGACCTTCAAACCGGTCCTGGACCTGTACTCCAAATTCAGCATGTTCAAGAAAGAGTGGTTCTTTGTTAGGGACGACTCCGTCTCCATCCGGCGCTTTACCTCTGGATGTAAGTTGATGCTTTTACTTATAATTTTTATTCCGATTGCGATGCTTCTTCTCATACTTTCTCATTTTTGCTAGCGACAGGTGGCTTTCCGGTTGTGGAGACTGACCGCCTGGTTCAGACGGCGGCGGAGATAGAAGCCATTCTTGGGAAATACAGATCATCTGCCTACTTGATTAGAAATGCGATTCTTCTGGAATATAACTTGATCCTTCCGCAGCAGTCTGTAGTTAAGTTGAGGGAAACGGCGGAAGAGAGGGCGGCTGCTCAGGCTAAGGGAGGCGTTGCTGCAGAGGGTGGAAAGAGAAAACCATTCACGAAACCTCCAACCGTCGGAGGCAAGAAACTTAAGAGGTCGGACGGTCCTTCTCCCAGCAATTGTCCACTTACTCAGGGGGAGATAGATGCGGAGGAAGAAAGAGGTGAGGCGGAGGGCGGAAGTGACGTTGAGCGTCTTGGTGATGATGGTGGCGATGGACAGGGTGGTGATGGTTCCAGGGCTCTGTCTTCCGGGCAAGTAGGCGAAATGCAAGAGTGGACGGATGATGCTCTCCGCCAAGCTTTCGAGGGGTTGGATGATGATCCGGCTTTGGTAGAGAAGACCGGGAAGGCGGACAAAGCCGGGACTGGTGCCAGTGAGTCTTTTCCGACCATTCCGGCCAAGGCGGCTCTGACGACTCAAGGTGAACTCTTGACCCCTGCATGCTTCACTAATGATAGGGACTTAGGAACATTTTATGACCCGCTCCCGTCCTGGAATGAAATCCAGGACTTATTGCAGTATCCCACTCCTCCCCAGGGTTTGTACAACCACAGCTGTGTTTCTTTTCCTTTTCTAACTTGTAATCTACTGCGTTTCTTGAATCATATAGTAATGTAAGATTGTGACACTTGTTCTTTATATCAGGAGCAGGCAAGACGCCCAAAGCTTCAGACCTTCGACACAGGCTCGAGCAATATAAACTTTCCAAAATTTCTGCTAAGCCGAAGCCCTCAACCCAACGCTCCGGGGATGTAGTCGGATACCGTCCTCTTCTTGGGGTCATCGAAGAGGGTATTCAGCAGAGGAAGAGGAGTCATCCTTTATCCGAAACTTCGCTCGGTCCTCAGCCTCTGGCTCAGCCTATTCATGATATTACTGAGGAGGGTAGCGAGTTTGTACCTTCTCCACACCCGTCCGGAAACCCTTCTGTTATTCATATCGACCGTCCCGACTTGGCCCGTAATCCATTCGCGGGTCATCCTGATCTGGATCCAGGTTCTCATGATATTACTTTTGACGAAGTCACTGGTGAACACCTTCTCCCCCATAACCCCATGGTACGAGTACTTGATGAAGCCAAGTCCTTAGATCTCGATCTACTCACCACTCGTATAGTCACTATGGGAGACGAGGCCAAAGCTAATATTGATCGGGTGGCAGAGGAGACCAAGAAGTTGATGGGGCATCATGCTCGGCTAGTTAAGGCCGGAGAGGAGATTGGGAGTGCCAATATCCGACTTCGATTGGTGGTTTCGGATCAGGCCAAGCAGCTTGCGGATCAGGCTATCCAGATTTCCCAGCATGAGGCTGCTACTGGGCGATTAAGGAAAACCATGGAAGAGGCCAGTCGGGCCGAATTGCGGAAAATGGAAGCTGCTTGCAAAGAGCGGATTGACATGGCCATTGCCACGGTGGATGAGGTTCGGAGAGCGGATCTCGAGCAGGTGGAGGAATTGTCCGAGAAACTTGAGGCTGCAGAGCTTGCCCAAGCTAAGTTGAGGGAAGAGATGGAGGTGATGCGGAGGTCCCTTCAGGCTGATTGCTCGAGATACAGGCTGGAGAGAGATGCTGCCGTCGAAAGGTTGTCGGCCTCCGATGCCCGGATGAGGGAGTTTGAGGAGAACGAGGGAATGATGGATGACATGCTCCAGGACATGTATTTCCGGACTTGGAAGCAGGGCAATCTCTCTTGGATGGATGATTATCCCAGGGTCATGGCCAAGACCTATCTTCGGGCTTTGGAGGAGGCTAAGGCTGATGCAGATAAAGAAGGTGGAACGGTCTTCAGTATGGATGTGGTCACTGCCCAGTTCACCAAGGAGGAGAAAGTGGCGGTAAAGGAGGGTATGCGGCTGCTTGCTGCTGAAGAGGCGGGTGTGCAGGTAGAGGATGACGACCAGGATGGTCAAGAAGCAGGTGCTGGTAAGTTTTCCTTGCTAGTCTTTCCGTTAACTTGGTTACTCATCACTAATGAATCCTTTTTATGACCGGACAGGCGGGCAAAAGAGCAGGGACAAGACTTCGACGCAACCGGCTCCCTGATTGGACCTGGAAAATTCTTTTTGTAGGCTTGACAGTGTTGAATCTGTTAGTCTTAAGACAGTAGAGTAACTTCTAAGTTGTAATTCTTGCTACTTGTAATAATATTATTCTTGACGTGTAATTTTTTAGCTTAAGCTGATTTTGTCGTTTCTTGAATATTTGTTGCTATTTCGACATATCGTACGAGACATGTAGCTATGTATATTCTTGTAATTAAATTGTGTTTGATGTCAGATTCTGGTTTTAAATCATAATCTCATGACTTGCAATGTTAGCGTGTGGTGTGAAAAAATTAAATTACAGTCATGCATATGCACATAAAGGAAGAAAATACCGCCTTTCATGTTCTGTTTGTAAATGGCAGTTTCGAATAACTTGTATGACCAAGCATGGAAAGCAGTCGAATGCCCTGCCATCTGATTGTGAATCTCTGCATCCATTGGCGGGTATCTCTTACCCTGCATCCTGTACTTTATGGTTTGTTATAGAGGATAGGAGGAAAGTTTTTTAAGTAAAATTGAAACATGTGAAATGGTAAAACTTCCAGTCACGGAAGGCCTTCGATGTGCTTAAGTTCGTGGCAAACGGGTTTTGTAGTCACTTTCCCTAGCTGTGGGTCTTGGAGACATTTGTCACCCATCTTACGCCTCCGCGGGGAGTTAATTCTTTTTTACCACAGCCGCACTTAAGACACACCGGAGCCGAGATCGCGCACAGTAACTACCCGGGCCATTATGGCCCGTACTCATGGGTATTATTCGACTTACTGTGGCCGGCTAGCGTGGGTGCCGATCGTCAACTGTGAACTGCCCCTGGCTGGCCACACCTTATGTTGGGGCTTATAATCGGTTCACAGTCGCCGGCGAGCCTAACGCCGTAATGAGCTGCCTCGGCTATAGTCGGCCTTCTCGGTGGCTTATAATCGGCTCATTACAGTTGGCTTCAAGGGCCGTCGCGAGCAACGAGTTAACCCGCAGCAGAGGGATGCCGGAGCAAAAGTGTCTCATTGGCGAGGGCATAGATTCGCATAATACCTGTTGGGTCTTGTCCACGTGAAGTTGCATCGTGGAGTGCTTTGAATAGAAATGCTATATGCTCAGGATTTTGTTCAACAGAAAAGGATAAAGTTAACAAGCAGCCAAGATACAAAGGAACAAGTTAAAAAAAGAGACAAGGCTTTTTTAAAGTGGTTCGGCATGAAAAAATGCCTACGTCCACTGATTCTCTTTGTTAATTCACTTCATATGGGCAATACAAGTTAAGAAAAGTATCGACGGAGGTGTTGGATGTTCCATGCCCTCTGGAACACCTCTCCGTCCACTGTTGACAAAATATAGGCTCCGTTGTGGAGATCTTTATGAATTACATATGGTCCATCCCAGATTGGGTCTAGTGCTCCGGGGCGAGGGAAGATTCGCTTGAGGACAAGATCCCCTTCTCGTAAGGTACGATACTTGACTTTGGAGTTGTATTGTGCTGCCATCTTTTGCTTGTGGGCTGCTGTTTTTAGGACTGCATCATTCCTTCTCTCCTCGACTAGATCCAAAGACATGTTGAGGAGCTCTTCGTTCTCTTCTGGGTTATAGTGGATCCTACGGTGGGAAGGCACAATGGTTTCAACTGGGAGCATAGCCTCCGATCCGTATGCCAAAGAGAAAGGAGTGTGCCCTGTTGATGTTCTGAAAGATGTGCGGTAGGCCCATAGTGCCGTAGGGAGTTCATCCACCCAAGCGCCCTTTGACTTTTTGAGCTTCTTTTTGATCAGAGTTTTCAGAATTTTGTTGACTGCTTCGACTTGTCCGTTTGCTTGGGGATATGCTACGGATGAGAAGCTTTTGTGAATTCCGTGTTCTTGGCACCAGTTGGCGAATTCCTCGCTGTCAAACTGAAGTCCATTGTCTGATATGATTCTTAGTGGGACTCCGTACCTGCACAGAACATTTTTGATTAAGAAGTTGATAACTTTCGCTGAAGATACTTTATTTAGAGGTTCCGCTTCCACCCATTTGGTGAAATAGTCGACTGCTACTATAGCATATTTGGCGCCGCCTCGACCCATTGGCAGTTCACCGATTAAGTCAATTCCCCATACTGCAAAGGGCCAAGGGCTGGTCATCTGAGTAATCTCGGTTGTTGGTAGCCGAGGGATCTTAGCAAACTTTTGGCATCTGTCACACTTCTTGACGAAATCTAAGGCGTCCTTGCTTAAGGTGGGCCAGAAATATCCGTATCGGAGTATCTTTTTTGCTAACGTTTGCCCTCCGGTGTGATCTCCGCAGCTTCCTTGATGAATGTTGGATAAGATTTCCTTGGCTTCCCTTCCGGCGACACACCTTAACAATGGGTTATAGAACCCGCGCCGGTAGAGGATGTCTCCTTGTATTGTGTAGCGGGACGCTTTTCTCAAGATTTTCTTGACTTCGTTACGCCCGTCGGGTAGTGTGCCATTCTGTAGGTAGTCTCGGATGGGAGTTATCCAAGTTGCTTCTTCGGTTGCAGCTATCAGATTCACTTGCTCAAAACTTGGGATCGTTTGCTTTGAGACAGTTACTGCTCCGAAGATGGCGACGTCTCTCACACTTGCTTGCTTTGCCAATTCGTCGGCCTCTTGGTTCTCTTCCCGAGGGATGTGTTTGACTAGGTAGTGGTTCAATCGGCTGAGAAGTAACTTGGTCTTCTCTAGATATGCTATGAGTCGCTCTTCTCGAGCTTGGAATTCCCCTAGTATTTGATTAACAATAAGCTGAGAATCGCTGTGAAGACACAAAGAATTGGCTCCGATCTCGATAGCAATTTCCAATCCGGCTATTACTGCTTCATATTCCGCATCGTTGTTGGTGGCAGCGAACTCCAACCTTATAGCATAGTGCAGTTTATTTCCCCTGGGAGTGATTATTACCACACCTGCCCCCGAGCCTTGTTCGTTAGATGCACCGTCCACAAAGAGATTCCACTTGATATCTTCTGTTATTTCCAGTTGCTCCTTATCCTCGTTGGTAGTGAATTCTGCAATGAAATCAGCCATGGCTTGTCCCTTGATGGCGGTGCGAGGGTGATAGGTGATATAATATTGACTCAGCTCAATACACCATTTAAGTAGTCGCCCGGAAGTGTCGGGACGATGGAGTACCTGCCTCAGTGGTTGATCGGTCAGAACTTTGATGGAATGGGATTGGAAGTAGTGACGTAGCTTTCGTGAAGTGATTAGTAAACAGTATGCTAACTTTTCAAGCTTAGGATATCTGACTTCTGCCCCAGTAAACCTTTTACTGACGAAGTAAACTGGTCGTTGCGTGCGGTTATCTTCCCTTACCAAGGCAGCGCTTAGAGCGTGAGATGACACAGCAAGGTATAGGTATAATTCTTCGCCTTCGCTTGGGGTCGAGAGTACCGGTGGTTTCTGGAGGTGTTCGATTAGGTTAAGGAAAGCGATCAAGCATTCGTCCGTCCATTCGAACTTTCCTTTATCTTTCTTTAGAGCTTCGAAAAAGGGGACGCACTTGTCCGTTGCTTTGGAGATGAATCGGCTTAGGGCAGCCACTTTTCCATTTAGGCTTTGCATTTCCTTTCGGGTGGAAGGTATCTTGATGTCCCTTAATGCTCGGACTTGTTCAGGGTTTGCTTCTATCCCTCGGGCATGGACGATGAATCCTAAGAATTTTCCCGATGACACTCCGAAGGAGCACTTTAGTGGATTCAACTTCATTCCATACTGTCGAAGTACCTGGAACATTTCGCCTAGGTGGCTTACGTGATCTTTGGCTTTCCGTGATTTTACCAGCATGTCGTCTACATATACTTCCATTGTTCGTCCTATTAGTCCTGCGAACATCTTGTTGACGAGGCGCTGGTAGGTAGCCCCTGCATTTTTAAGTCCGAAGGGCATTACTTTGTAGCAGTACAAACCCCGGTCGGTGAAGAAACTAGTGTGGTCTTGGTCGGGAGCATGCATAGGAATTTGATTATATCCTGAGTATGCATCCATAAAAGACAGGAGTTCGTGCCCGACTGTGCTGTCTACAAGTTGATCGATTCTGGGAAGCGGGAAGCAATCCTTTGGGCAGGCGTCGTTTAGGTTGGAGAAGTCAATGCAGGTCCGCCACTTCCCATTAGCCTTTTTTACTAGTACCGGGTTGGCGATCCATTCTGGGTAAATAGCTTCTCGTATGAAGTCATTGGCGAGTAGATTTTTTACTTCTTCATCGAGGGCTGCTGATCGCTCTGCTCCCATACTTCTCTTTTTTTGTTTTACGGGCGCCTTGGTAGGATCAATTTTTAATACGTGGCATGCTATGTTGGGGGAGATTCCGGTCATGTCAGCGTGTGACCAAGCGAACACATCCAAGTTGTGGCGGAGAAAATCAATGAGTTGTTCCTTCAATTCAGTTTTCAGCTGCGACCCAATTTTCAGTAGCCTACTTGAGTCGTGCTTGTCTACAGATATAAACTCCATAGCCTCTGCAGGCTCGGCGGTGGCCTCCTCCTCTTTGTCCCTAGGGTCTAATTCATTGAAAGGGTCGCTGGTGTATCGAAGAGGAGGGGCTTTCTTTAGTTGCTATGCTTCAAGGCTTTTTGTGCAGAGGGCAATCTCTACACCTTTCCCTTTATCTCTCCTATGGTTGTTGCGAAGTTCGGTTACATAGCAGTCTCGTGCAATATCTTGGTCTCCTTCCACTTCCCCTACCCCATTGTCTGTTGGAAATTTCATTTTCAGGCACCACGGGGCTAGGACAATCTGGAAGTCAGATAGGGCTGGTCTTCCTAGGAAGGTGTTGTAGGCCGAATGGTTTTCTATCAGCACAAACGTCTGTTTCCTTACAACGGAGCGGGGATGGCTTCCAATTTCAACGAAGAGGTCCAGCTGCCCGATGGGCATTTTCGCATCTCCAGTGAAACCGTGTAGCGGTTTGCTGCAGGGAGATACATCCTTCATTGATAGCCTCATTTTGTCGAATGCGTGTTTGAACAGGATATTTACAGAGCTTCCAGTGTCTACTAGGATTCGGTAAACTTCGGCGGGACCGAGTCGGGCAGAGATAACCATGGGATCCATGTGAGGGTACTGTCTTCCTTCTAGGTCGCGTTTACTGAATGTGATATCATCACTTTCTTTCCGCTTTGGGTGGCGCTCTTCTATAACCGTATTGACACAGTCTCTATTGTCTCTGAGCGACTTCCCATATCTTTCCATCTCTTTCCAACTTCTGTCTGCGATGTGCGGACCTCCTGAGATGGTGTGGACCACTATCTTCTCTTGACTAGAGCTGCTAGCGTTGCGGTCGCCTCTGCCGGTCCCTAGTGAGGGTAGCCTTGGGTTTTCATTGGCAGGAGCTGGAGTCCTGTCTTGACTCTTTACATAGCGTTCCAGTTTCTTTCTTCTGATGTGTTCCTCAATCAGATCTCGGAGATGATGGCATTCGTTGGTATCATGTCCGTGGGATTCGTGGAAGCGGCAGAACTTTCCAGATTTCTGTGCGCTATCTGATTCCTTCTTGTATGGTGGGCGTTTGTATCTAACTTCGCCTTGGGTGGCAAGGAAGATGTTTTTGACGGTCTCGTTCAAAGGGGTGTAAGAGTCGAATCTTGGTCCTGGTCGATACAGGCGTTTTTCTACTTTCTTGCCCCCAGCATTGTCTCTGGAATCATTTCTTCGAGCGTCCCTCGCCACAGCAGGGGCGTTGCCATGGGTCGTCTTACTTTGCTGTCCTGACTGCCCCTCAATGGCAGCATCCTCAAGCCTCATGTATTTCCCGGCTTCATGGAAGAAATCGGGTAAAGTAGCTGGTTTTTCTTTTGTCAATCTTCTAGCAAATTTAGTGTCCGGATGCACCCCACTGCAGAGGGCCATCAGGATAAGCTTCTCATCGGCGTCTTGAACTGCGGCTGCTGCGGCGTTGAATCTGGTTAGGTATTGCTGCAGCTTCTCTCCAGGTTTCTGTTTGACGCTGGATAAGGAATAAGCGTCCTTAGGTTGCTCCACATGAATGCGGAACTGACTGATAAATTTTTCTTTCAACATTTCCCATGAGCTGATGGATCCTTGGGGTAGATGACAGAACCAGGAGGTAGCAAGATCTGCTAGGAAGAGCGGAAAGCATTTGCACAGTACTCCCTCTGTTGCTCCACTCATGAGCATATGCTGTGTGTATCTCTGTAAGTGTACAACGGGATCGGAGGTTCCTTTGTAGGGTTCCATTGTTGGCATCTTCCATTCTCGGGGGGTGATAGCAACTTCGATATTGCGGGCGAAAGGACTGGTTACCCTAGCGCCTATCCCTCGATCTCTTTGCTCCCGTTGGACACACTCTCTGAATAAGCGCGCCATCCTTTCATCAGAATTTGGAGCAGACAGAAATGAGTTTGGTTCTGTTCTGTGGGGTTGGTTCCGTCCAGACAACCTGTAGGGATGGTATCGTCTATCATTCCTCATATTTTCCAGTGGCTGCCTTTGATCTTCTGGGAGCATGCTTGGGTCAGCTACAGTTGGCCCTTGCCTTGATCTTCCCCTGTTGGGTTTTGATCTAAGCACTTCCTCGGGTCCAACTTCGGGCTGAACTCTAGCTCGGCCCCGTTCACCGGTGTTTCTGTGGTTAGGCAGCATGACAGGCTCAGCTGCAGTTGACCTTCGCCCGGTACCTTCCCCGTTGGGTTCGGCACCAAACGTTTCCTCAGGCCTAGCTTCGGGCTGGGCTCGGTCTCGGCTCCTACCACGGCTACTCCTGCCGTTAGCTCCTTCGAAGAAGGAAGATCTTTGCTGTCTCTGAGATCCTCCAGACTGGGACTCGCCCCATGATTCAGTGTTGCGGTTGGATTCTTCAGCGTCCCTCAAGCGTGACATGAGATGGTCCACCAAGGCTTCCTGCTGGGACGTGAAGCGGTTAGTTACTTCAACAACAACTCTGTCCAAATCTGCCCTAGTAATTGCTGCAGGCTGTTCTGTGGCAGGAGTGGTTGGGTTAGCCTGTCCTTCATTTGTTGCCGTTGCTGGAGGAGGACGATTTACTTGATTCGCGGCAGCTGGGTCAGGAAGGCTACTGGATGCGATGTTTTTTCCTTTGTTAACATCTTTTCTCTGTTTGGGAGGCATGTTTTCCAAGTGGCGGACGATGCTGTTAGGAAAACTCGTTAAGTAGATGAAGCTGAAGCTTCGAGTTTCTATTTCTCAGTGAAAGCACCAAAAATGTTTGCACAAAAAATGGACAAATACCTCAAAGTTGTATGATTTAGTAGATCTTATGTTGTTCTTAGTGATTTTGGAGGTTTATGCAAATATATGAAAAACAGGGGCTAAACAGTAAAAAGACACGCAGATTTATAGTGGTTCAGCCAGAATGTGCCTACGTCCACTTTATATGTTATTTCTCTTCTTTTGTTGTGATTACAAGTACAAAGCTTTGGTACAAGTAAAAGAAAGTTGTTTGAAAGTTCCTTCCGTGCTTGAGCTCTCAAAACTTGTCCCCATTGTTGTACCCTTGCCCCTCTATTTATAGAGTGAGGCTAGGGGTAGGGGTCCAGGATATGTATGGTCGCAGATGGGCCTGGGCTGATGTGATCTGGCCTGGTATGACTTGGTTCGGCATCACTTGGTCCGGAGGTGGGATGGTGAGGTTGGACCGGTGGTAGTTGGTCCGGTGGTGGAATGGTGAGGTTGGACCGGTGGTAGTTGGTCCGGTGGTGGAATGGTGAGGTTGGACCGGTGGTAGTTGGTCCGGTGGTGGAATGGTGAGGTTGGACCGGTGGTAGTTGGTCCGGTGGTGGAATGGTGAGGTTGGACCGGTGGTAGTTGGTCCGGTGGTGGAATGGTGAGGTTGGACCGGTGGGTCTGCCGAATGGATTCGATGGAGGACTGCCGAATGAGGTCTGCCGAATGGATCACGTTTCTGGGTCTCGAGGTCTTCCGGGTAAGAATTCACCCAACATTATCACTTCAAGACCCATGCATGAGCCTAACTTTTACAATACTAAATATGTTCATAACTTTGTCACTTATATGTTTACTTGCCCGAGACAGTGTATTGTCTTTTATGAGTTATTGAATTCTAAAAGCAATACAAGAATATGTATATTTGATCCATTTTTAATCATATGTAAATATTATATGGTGAATAGTCATTACTCGTAATGCACGAAACTTCAATAAAATAAGTTCAGTCGAAATAAGCAAGTAAACCATAATGTGAGATCATGTATTCAATATGATTGATTACAATGATGATCTTGTTGGGTTAAATGTAATAGTAGACCAAGAGCTATAAGATTGATCTAAATTTGATCACTGAAAAGTTAATTTGATCAGTTTATGTAAAATGCAACTTATTCGATATCCTTAAAGGTTAAGGATGATTGAATGCATTTTTATAAATAGTTCATTATAATCGTGTAGTAAGTGTTTCCTTTTGAATGGTTTAACTATTTGAGAACGAAAGCGAATGTACAAGAGTGGATGTAACTTAAGACGCAATTGGATGAAGAGAGTAAATGGTCATTTCTACTTCATAAAGAAACATAAAAACAGAAATTGTAAAATAATAACAGATATTTAACAAGGAATAAGAAATATGATATCTATTTCAAATGTATTTTCACATAGAAATTATTTTCTATGAAATTTATTTGTTTGAATCCATGATATTTGATCAGAAAATTATTGACTGTAAACCAGTTACAGTAAATAAAATAAAAATCCTATACTAAGTGATTGAATGGAGATTTGTATTTCATATGCTATTATAGTAATTGTGTAAATAGTAGGAGCATGCTATATAGCACTTATTGGTTACATAAAGTTGCAAAAATTGTTTTCGTAAAATCTACCAAATATTATTTATGAAATAATAATCAACTTTTAGCGTTGACTTAAAAACAGACATAGTTTTATTTCAGTATAGATATTATGAATATCCATTATAAAATAAACTATAAAAATGGTATTTATGATGCATTAAATACAGAATCTAAATTTATTTGCAATTATTTTGGAATTATGAACTAAACCACGGTTTTGAGAAATAATTTTGATTATATGATTATGAACCATATGGTACTAGTAAATTATATGTCAAACAATTAAGAGCAAAGCACCCATTTAGTGGGACCATCATAAGAGTTGATGCACTCTATGGATTAATACATATAGGTGTATGCAATCAAAAGTCTATTAATTCCAAAGCGGTTTCACATACTTCACTGTATTCACTGATGAGTTATCACAACCATGAACATGTGTATTTGATACACCTGTAGTACGTCTACGGTAACCTCATAAAATATAAAATGGAAGTAAATAAAATAATGTACAATATAAAATAAACATGATTCGATTTGAACGAATAGGTGAGTATGCTAGAAAGTGTTTAGAACATACGTAAAAATGAATAATGATTCAATCTCAAAAGTCACTCTTTCCTATGATACATAATGATATATCGATAAGGAGTAATCAAACTTTGTTGAAAAAAGTACTATTAATTATGAGTGAAGTTGATTTACCTTCTTTTTATAAGGTCGTGTACTTAAAAGTAGTCCACAAGATTAAAATTAATTTCATCTAAAGAATTGTTACAAAATCATACAAAATAAGGGTTTACAAGAAACTCCGGCGTATCCTAGGCCAAGGAGAGTTGAAAGACTACACGTAAAAATTATATGTAAAATATTTTGTATGGATCAACAGAAAAGGAGTTTGGAACGATTTTCAGTGTAGAACAATTTATGTTTGAACAAAAAAAAATTAAACTAAAACCAAATTAGTTTTAGAAAAGGCAATTCATAAAATATTTATGAATACATATTCCATTGCACCGAGAAATGATTGTTGTTTTAAGAAATACCAACATCGTAGTGGAGGAATGTTTTTTGAACTTATTAGTAACAATATGGATTTAGATACGATCTAAAGATGAAATTTATTACTTGAGATAAAATAAAACTAACCTGACGTATAGGAACACACGACATTTGTATGTCTAATAAGTATTCTCACACATTGAAGAGAAGACTTTGAGTTTCTTATCAATATCGAAAATAAATAATCCTCCACTGTCACTATTAAGAGTATTGACTCTACCATATGGTATGATGTGCAAATATGAAAGGATTCCAAGTAAATTATCAAAATATGATTTTGGTAATTATACCCAAAGGGATATGATGCATCGGCTATAAATTTGTCTTTAAGTGAAAAATGTAGTTGGAATATAGTGAGCAACATTGATAATCGTAAATGTCAATTGTTGAAATTAATGTAATAGATCCGCCATTCAATGTGCTCAAGATAATTCAGAAATTATCGCTTGCTATGATTTTGTGTTTTGGTACATATACGTTGAAATGGAAAATTTTAAATAATGATTTAGAATAACTATTCACACATAACAACCAAATTGTCTTGAAGTAAGTGAGAGAGATATTGACTTTGTGGGTATTCGGATATGATCCAAGAAACTATGAAATAATCATTCCTTAAGCATCACAATTGATAAAGTATTTTGATAGAAATATCAAATGGCTTGATTTTTAGTTCAAATTCAGAGGAAGCATGTGTCCATAAGAAAGAACTTGTAACAACCTGCATATTTTACGATTGTATATTTAAATGTTTTATTTAAATATAACATCGTTAGTCGGATTAAAGTCCGAAATGTTACCTTTTGTAAATAGTCGAATTGGGACTCGAGACCACTTCCATTGAGTCCAAAATGGCGTTTAAAACTTTTTTAGGTATAAACATTGATATATTTGGAGTTGAGTAGAATTTTGCTATTTTTCTATTTTGGGCTTTGGGTTTGGGTTTCAGCCCACTAACCCAACTTATAACTCCTCTACTCTTCATTCATTCTACTCCTCATTCCTAACACTCTCAAGCTAAAGTAAAAATGGGGGAAAAGATAGGAAATTAAAATTCCTAAACCCTAGTTTTCTTAGGAAGTTCAAGTTATTGCTCTAAAATCAAAGAGAAGCTTAGGTAAGCATCCTCTTCTTCTTCTCCATCTCAATCTCTCTCCAATTTCATAAATTTCCTATAACCTAACTTAGGAAATATTTGCTTATGATCTTATATTGGAGCTTCTAGAGTTGAAGTTGAAGTGAGTTTAATCTTTCCTTTGTTTTAAAGCTTCCCACTTGTTGGCTTTGCCAAAAAAAAAGCTTCCCACTTGTTGTTTTGGGTTTAAAGGTGAGTTTTTGAACTCAAATCTACGTCTATAACTTCATTGTTGTTAGGTATGAATTCCTAACATTTATTCATGCTTATTTGCTTTTGATTTGAATTGATTTGGTGAATTTTCCAATTTTTGGTTTTTGAAGTCCAATTTTATGAAAATCCTACTATGGATGTTTGGACATGATATTTGGGGTGTATCGAAGAGCCTATAAGGCTGGGTTGTCGCTTGGCATAAATCCCTAGTCTTCAATGCTCGTCTGATCGCTCCCGAATCATTTTGGCCATCATGGCCTAGGCAAATTGCTGCCCAGACCAGGTGACCAGACGTCTGGTTGGTCAAGTCCAGACGTCTGGATATGGACCCTGGAGAAGACAAAATTTGACAAATGCAGAAAAAAAATACAGAGAACAGAATCAGACGTCTGATACAACCTTTCAGAAGTCTGATACAACCTTTCAGATGTCTGGTACACCCTATCAGGCGTCTGATACAACTTGCCAGACGTCTGATACAACCTTTCAGACGTTTGGAAGGTTTCAGGGAAAATATATATTTCCAGAAACTAAATCTAAACGTCTGGATTTTCAACCAGACCTTTGGAACTGCCAATTTTGCCTACTTTGGCTGTTTTTGATTGGATTTCCAATTTTAATCGATTTTGTCGATCCGGTTAGTTATTATCACTTATTATAGACTTTGATGACTTCTTTCTTTGGATTTTTGGGAATATTCATTTGATGGATTTGGTATCGATTTTTATGGATTTAATTCACATTGTCGTATGTGAATTTTTGGTGATTGATTGTTTTTACAATCATTTTGTGATTTGTCACTTTAAAATACAAAGGTTTCGATACTAGTAGTAAATACTAAAACTCTTTCATCAAAACGATTTCGACACTATTTTAAATATAAAGCTCACTTTTAAAACCGTTTTCCAATCTATTAGTATATACAAACCTTTACCTCATTCGTATGAGAAATCTAATTAAACGGCTTAGCAAAACAAGTGGTTTGTAACGCTTGCGTTTACTTCGTCGGTTAATTCTTGGAATTGTTCGATTGAACTCTCGTGACAATTTTCGAGTGGAAATCTACAATCTATTCGTAAATATTTAAGTTAAGCTAGTGGTTATGGGACATGAAGCCTAACTCATTTATTTACTAGCGTAGTGTAATTTACACTTATTTTCGAGTGGAAGTCTACAATCTGTTCGTAAATATTTAAGTTAAGCTAGTGGTTATGGGACATGAAGCCTAACTCATTTATTTACTAGCTTAGTGTAATTTAAACTTGTCGATCATTGATGATCATTTTGTGATTTAGACTAGCGATGTGTGATGTCTCTTTGTTTGTGTGGGGGACTAAAAAAACCCCGTTTGTGGAGCTTCGGTTCAAATTGGTGGGGTAGCGACCCATGGTCTTCGGGCCGTTTGTGGAGCTTCGGCTCAAACTTGATAGTTAGCGACCAGGGAATAGTGTTCCATTTAGGACACACGTGTTGGTGAGTTTTCATGCTCCCGTTTGTGATAGGCCTTCCCCTTTTTTTGTGATTTCTGGATTTCTAGTTGATGATTTCTAGAATTTGTGTTCCACCAATTTTGATGATATGCATTGATAAACTCTATCAATATTTGTGTTTTGGTGAATAATTTAAAGAATATGACATTCTTTTTAGTGTTTGAGTATATTTGAGATATTGTAGATTTTTGTTGTTATCTGATGTATACTTGTCACAGTATGGCATTATTGTTATCATACATTTTTGTGGTATCTCTTATTCCTTTCTCATCTCATTTGATATTTATATCTAGACTGATTCGTTTATTATTTTTCTTCTTAAATAATACTCGGGTCAGACCGAGGTGTTACAGGTGCTTCCACTTGACTTCTTAGTAGGGGCTAGCTTCTGACTTTTGGCTAACTACTTTAGCTTAGTAGTTTTTGCTTTTATACATTTGAGTTAGAGACTCCTTGATGTATACATATTTTTTTGCTTAGCACTTGTACCTATTCTTTTATGATGTAGTGGATCTTGTATGACCACTATTTTGATGTACACTTTTATGTGATATATTCATATTTGTTTCCGCCTTAGTGATATGAATATCTGTGACTGATTTGTGTTATGCTTATTTCTATATTTGTTTTCGAAGGCCACTTAGCCACTGTGTAGTAGCTTTGAGTTTGTATTTGATATATCGGATTTCTTCTTGAAATGAAATGCATGTTATACTATCTGACATATCAGTACTCGCACAAAGCAATTACACAGATGGTCGCTCCTCAACAGCCTTATTCTTCGTGCTAGTCGACGACATTACCCCGTAGTGTCCTTGGCTAGTGTGAGTATAGAGGTGGGGCGTCACAGCTTGGTATCAGAGCCAAACATTGAAACAATGTAGAATAATCTAGCAAGGATCAATGTCCTAAGTCCCTCTTAGGAATCGTGCCTTAGGATTTAATTCGAGTCATAGGACCTGTTCTATCCTATTTTCTTTGATGATGCCTTGTTTATCAATCTAGTTTATTTGAATTCATTCTGATAATAACCTTTTTCCTCTTCTTTCTTTCTTTCTTAAAGAGGAGAAATAGTTAGACCTGGTCGTCCCAACGCCGGTCAATCTAGTGCTACTCCTCAAGATGACATATTCATGTCTGCCCTTGATGCCATTATTTTGTTTCGTGATTATCCTATTCGAATTCTTTTGATACGGGTGCATCTCATTCTTTTATATCAAAAGAACTTGTTGATACTTTTTCTTTAATATTATGGGCTTGATGACTTTACTGAGAATTGCAAATCCGGTTGGTGGATCTGCAACACTCAGTTTACTTTGTAAAAATGTCGAGATTATTTTATGTGATTATGCTTTCTGATCTGATTTGCGTGTTATGCGCTACTTAGGTTTCGGAATTGATTTTGGGAAAGGATTGGCTTAACCATTATGAAGCCCATATCCTATGTCCCGAGAGGACTATCCATCTTCGACATTCTCAATCTGTTAAGCAGGTTTTTAATTTTTCTTAATGATTTCAATTCCAATTCGGTGGCATCATTTTATTCTTTAAACCCACATGATGAGGAAAATGTTATTTCTCTCATTCAAGTAGTTTGTGAATTTTCCGGTATTTTTGAGCTTGTCTTAGGATTACCACCTAAGCAATCTATTGAGTGGTGCTAAGGTCTTTTCAGCTCGACCTTGCCACCAGTTTTCATCAGCTACGAGTTGCGGAGGGTAGCATTCCACTTACCGCATTCCGCACTCGTTATGATTCTTATGAGTGACTCGTGCTGTCATTCGGTTTGTCCAGCTTATTTCATCCATCTTATGAATCAAGTATTCTGCAAATATCACGATGAGACCATCCTTGTATTCACTGATTATGGGTGAAAACGTCAATTTAAAATTGCAAATCTTTCTAATAAGATATATTTATAAGTATAATTGGATTTTGTTCTTAAAACGAGCAAAGAATATTCATAAAATTTTAAGAGACATGTTTATCAAATAGAAGATGATTTTGTGTTGTATTGCCTATTGAGTGCTTTAAGAATTATGGTCGATGCGCTTGATCAACGTTATCGATAGGAATCTCCTAAACGCTATGATGAGACAGTCAGACACAGTAAATTGACTTGTAATAAGTAAATTTTTCTAAAAAGATGATTACATAAAGTTAATTATAATTTTGAATGTCTTAGCTTTTCGGGAAAGAGGATCATGAAATAAATAATTTAGCATAGAAGCTGTTTTTCGAAAATTAAAAGAACTCTTTTCTGATGCTTATATTCTTGTGATTCTCGAAGGGAACCAAGACTTCATTGTTTGTACCGATGCTAGTGGTATTGGTTTGGGTGTCGTTCCCATGCAAAGGGAACGTGTTATCGCTTATGCTTCTGGACAATTAAAGCCTGCTGAAACTAGATATGCAACTCATGATCTAGAGCTCGCGGCCATTGTTTTCGCTCTTAGAATTTGGCGTCATTATCTTTTGGGAGAGAAAATTGTTCTCTACACCGATCATAAATCTTTGAAGTATTTATTTTCTCAAAAGGAACTTAATTTGCGTCAACAACATTGGCTCGAATTCCTTGCATCTTATGATCTTGATATTCTCTATACTCTCGGAAAGGGCAATCGTGTTACCGATGCTCTTAGTCGTAAGCAACAAGCGGTTGTTTCCATGAGATATCTGAATAGAATGATCTCGAGACTTTGTCCACTTGTGAGATCCGAGATCATGAATCCGATTCATGTTCATCTCTTGTTTATTTAGCCTTGAGGCTCATCCTTCTCTTTTGGACCGCATCCTTGAAGCTCAAAAGAAAGATCCCGAATTGGCTCTTCTTAGCCAAAGTTGTAGGGATCAAAATAACGTTGATGGTTTGAAAGACTTTGATATTGATGCTTGCGGAGGAATTCGAAAATTTGGTAGACTTATTGTGCCTAATATTAGTGATCTCCGTAAAGACGTATTAGAAGATTCTCATCGTTCCAAATTTACCATTCATCCCGGTAGTAGTAAAATGTATGCGGACATGAAGCGACTTTATTATTGGGATGGAATGAAATCTGATATTGCTAACTTTATTAAGCGTTGCATGACTTGCCAACTCGTTAAGGCCGAGCATCAAAGGCCCGGTGGGTTATTGCAACCTTTAGACATTCCCGTTTGGAAGTGGGATCAAATTTTCACAGACTTTATTGACGGTCTTCCCCGTTCTCGTTCGGGTCATGACAGTTTATGGGTGATTGTAGATAGACTTACAAAATCTGCCCATTTTATTCTCGTTCGGTCCGACCGGACCGTACCTCTTTTGGCCAAACTCTATGTTAAAGAAATTGTTAAATTGCATGGAGTTCCTACTTTTATTGTTAATGATCGTGATCCATTATTTACTAGTGGATTTTGGAAGGGTTTTCAAAAAGCTTTAGGAACGAAGCTTAATTTTAGCACCGCTTATCATCCTCAGTCCGATGGAAAAATAGAGCGGGTGAATCAAACTCTTAAAGATCTCCTTCGTGCATGTGTTCTTGATTTTGGTGGAAGATGGGAAGATCATATTTCTCTTGTTGAGTTTTCTTACAATAATAGCTTCCAATCTGGTATTGGTATGGCACCTTTCGAGGCGCTCTACGGAAGGCCATGCCGATCTCCTTCGTGTTGGCTTGAAGCCGGTGAGAAGCAGGTTTTAGGTCCAGATTTTATTCGTGATGCCATAGAAAAGACTGACCTTATTCGTCATAGGATGAAAGAAGCTCAAAGTAGACAAAAATCCTATGCCGATAACCGAAGAAGGAAATTGGTATTTTATGTGGGAGATTTGGTGTTCATTCGTGTTTCACCCATGAGGGGCGTTGTGCATTTCAGTCGATCGGGAAAATTAGCATCACGATATATTGGCCCATTTCCCATCACCGAACGCATTGGTTCCGTGGCTTATCGTCTTTTATTACCGGCTCAATTTTCTGGTATTCATGACGTTTCTCATGTTTTTCAACTGCGGGAATGCCTTAGGGATTCCGATTCTATTCTTGAGTCCGGTGTAATTGAAGAAATTGAAGTTTCACCAAATTTGACTTATGAGCAACATCCTATTCGTATCATTGCTACGGAGGTTAAACGCCTTCGAAATAAAGTTGTTCCGCTTGTGAAAGTTCAATGGTCCTCAAATCCTGAGGATTGCTCTTAGGAATCCAGAGAATTCATCGAGCGAACACATCTGGACTTACTCTCTCGTGCTCATTAAGGTGAACTTCTCATTTCAAAATTTCTTCTTTTGTGTTGTTATGCCTTAGTATAGTTGTTACGTTTTATTTTCTTCTTAAGTATTGCGAGGACGCAATTTCTTTAAGGAGGGGAGTCAATAACAATCCGCATATTTTACGATTGTATATTTAAATGTTTTATTTAAATATAGCATCGTTAATCGGATTAAAGTGCGAAATGTTACTTTTTGTAAACAGTCGAATTGGGACTCGAGATCACTTCTATTGAGTCCAAAATGACGTTTAAAACCTTTTTGAGTATAAACATCGATATGTTTGGAGTTGAGTAGAATTTTGCTATTTTTCTATTTTGGGCTTTGGGTTTGGGTTTCAGCCCACTAACCCAACTTAATACCCTAACTCCTCTACTCTTCATTCATTCTACTCCTCATTTCCTAAAACTCTCAAGCTAAAGTAAAAATGGGGGAAAAGATAGGAAACTAAAATTCCTAAACCCTAGTTTTCTTAGGAAGTTCAAGTTCTTGCTCTAAAAACAAAGAGAAGCTTAGGTAAGCATCCTCTTCTTCTTCTCCATCTCAATCTCTCTCCAATTTCAGAAATTTCCTATAACCTAACTTAGGAAATATTTGCTTATGATCTTAGATTGGAGCTTCTAGAGTTGAAGTTGAAGTGTGGTTGATCTTTCCTTTGTTTTAAAGCTTCTCACTTGTTGTTTTGGGTTTAAAGGTGAGTTTTTGAACTCACATCTACGTCTATAACTTTCATTATTGTTAGGTATGAATTCCTAACATTTATTCATGTTTATTTTCTTTTGATTTGAATTGATTTGGTGAATTTTCCAATTTTTGGTTTTTGAAGTCCAATTTTATGAAAATCCTACTATGGATGTTTGGACATGATATTTGGGGTGTATCGAAGAGCCTATAAGGCTGGGTTGTCGCTTGGCATAAATCCCTAGTCTTCGTTGCTCGTCCGATCGCTCCCGAATCATTTTGGCCATCATGGCCTAGGAAAATTGTTGCCCAGACCAGGTGACCAGACGTCTAGTTGGTCAAGTCCAGACGTCTGGTTATGGACCCTGGAGAAGAGAAAAATTTAACAAATGTAGAAAAAAATGCAGAGAATAGAATCTGACGTCTGATACAACCTTTCAGATGTCTGGTAAACCCTATCAGACGTCTGATACAACTTGCCAGACGTCTGATACAACCTTTCAGACGTCTGGAAGGTTTCAAGGAAAATATATATTTCCAGAAACTAAATCCAGACATTTGGATTTTCAACCAGACGATTGGAACAGCCAATTTTGCCTATTTTAGCTGTTTTTGATTGGATTTCCAATTTTAATCGATATTTGTCGATCCGGTTAGTTATTATCACTTATTATCGACTTTGATGACTTCTTTCTTTGGATTTTTGGGAATATCCATTTGATGGATTTGGTATCGATTTATATGGATTTAATTCACATTGTCGTATGTGAATTTTTGGTGATTGATTGTTTTTACAATAATTTGTGATTTGTCACTTTAAAATACAAAGGTTTCGATACTAGTAGTAAATACTAAAACTCTTTCATCAAAACGATTTCGACACTATTTTAAATATAAAGCTCGCTTTTAAAACTGTTTTCCAATCTATTAGTATATACAAACCTTTACCTCATTCGTATGAGAAATCTAATTAAACGGCTTAGCAAAACAAGTGGTATGAAACACTTGTGTTTACTTCGTCGGTTAATTCTTGGACTTGTTCTATTAAACTCTCATGACAATTTTCAAGTGGAAATCTACAATCAGTTCGTAAATATTTAAGTTAACCTAGTGGTTATGGGACATGAAGCCTAACTCATTTATTTACTAGCTTAGTGTAATTTACACTTATTTTCGAGTGGAAGTCTACAATCTGTTCGTAAATATTTAAGTTAAGCTAGTGGTTATGGGACATGAAGCCTAACTCATTTATTTACTAGCTTAGTGTAATTTACACTTGTCGATCATTGATGATCATTTTGTGATTTAGACTAGCGATGTGTGATGTCTCTTTGTTTGTATGGGGGACTAAAAAAATCCCCGTTTGTGGAGCTTCGGTTCAAATTGGTGGGGTAGCGACCCATGGTCTTCGGGCCGTTTGTTGAGCTTTGGCTCAAACTTGATGGTTAACGACCAGGGAATAGCGTTCCATTTGTGACACACGTGTTGGTGAGTTTTCATGCTCTCGTTTGTGATAGGCCTTCCCCTTTTTTGTGATTTCTAGTTGATGATTTCTAGAATTTGTGTTCCACAAATTTTGATGATATGCATTGATAAGCTCTATCAATATTTGTGATTTGGTGAATAATTTAAAGAATATGACATTCTTTTTAGTGTTTGGGTATATTTGAGATATTGTATGATTTTTGTTGTTATCTGATGTATACTTGTCACAGTATGGCATTATTGTTATCATACATTTTTGTGGTATCTCTTAATCCTTTCTCATCTCATATGATATTTATAGCTAAACTGATCCGTTTATTATTTTTCTTCTTAAATAATACTCGGGTCAGACCGAGGTGTTATAGGTGCTTCCACTTGACTTCTTAGCAGGGGCTAGCTTCTGACTTTTGGCTAACTACTTTAGCTTAGTAGTTTTTGCTTTTATACATTTGAGTTAGAGACTCCTTGATGTATACATATTCTTTTTCTTAGCACTTGTACCTATTCTTTTGTGATGTAGTGGATCTTGTATGACCACTATTTTGATGTACAATTTTATGTGATATATTCATATCTGTTTCCGCTTTAGTGATATGAACATCTGTTACTGATTTGTGTTATGCTTATTTTTATATTTGTTTCCGAAGGCCACTTAGCCACTGTGTAGTAGCTTTGAGTTTGTATTTGATATGTCAGATTTCTTCTTGAAATGAAATGCATGTTATACTATCTGACATATCGGTACTCGCACAAAGCAATTATACAGATGGTCGCTCCTCAACAGCCTTATTCTTCATGCTAGTCGATGGCATTACCCCGTAGTATCCTTGGCTAGTGTGAGTATAGAGGTGGGGCGTCACAGAACTATTAAAGATATTAAAATGTTTCTAAAGGCAAACAACAGACTTATGATTATCAATGATGTACTCGAGTTAAAATCATTATAGTTTGGTTGTTTAATACTCAATATTGGATTTGTAAATGATAACTTTTGTAATAAGTATAAAGGATATTGGGAATGTATCAAACGATATGTAAAGACACCTTATTAAATGTTTAATATAGAACATGTAAGATGAATTCCTTATGTATCGATAACAGGAATTATCATCGATGTTATATGGTCTACAATATCGCATTTTTCTTTTGTATTTGATGCGTGAAATAAATATTAAATACAAATTAAGACCACTAAATGATAATTTTGAATATTATCGAGTATTTATGAAACACTAGAGAATTAGTTATAGAAATAACGAACTCCTTATGAAGGAGTGCTCGGACTCGAACTTCATAAGTACTATCGAGTATAGCATCTCAATATTAAATTCATATTCAAACCTTAATTAAGAAACTTCAATTTAAAATGTTCCAAACGAAACATTGTGGCTGATTCAATGTAAAGGCTAAGTACATCGCCTTGAATAGCGTTACAATAAAAGCAATGTATATTAATAGCTATGCATAAATTTATAATCGATCTAGGGGTGATTCCAAGTATTAAGAATACTACACTATTGTTATATGATAACATTGTAATAATAAGAGCTCTCTAGAAGTTGAGAAACATGCTTCGAATAGTTCCACATGATAAAGGTAATTTATCAATATCAGAGAGAGTTGATTGATAGAGTAGCTAATTAAAACAACATAACAATCCATTCATGAAAGGGCTAATCGGATCAGTTCCCATCAAATTGATAGAAGAGAAGGGATGGAGATTCCATAATTCGTCCAAGTGCAATTGGAAGATTGATAGAGTTAGGGGTATGCCCTAGAGGCAATTATGTAATTATTACATATATCTAACTCAATAATCAATCTTGTATGGAAAAAAGGTATTTTATTTCTAGTATATACTTGATATAATATGTTGCAATTGATTAATTTAATTAAAAGTATATTTAATAGAAAATCCGTAAATGGTATGTTTTGTGATAGTAGTTACAATGTGTTGTAACCATGAGTAATTTATTACAATAGAATAAACATATCGTTTTAAATATATCTACTTGAGGTCTATCGAGATTGGATATCAATACATCCACTGAGACTAGAGTATGTAACACTCTCTAAATGTTGAACAGTATATTGCTCATGGCTGATGGGGGCACAAGGGGTAACGTACTTATAGTTACTGGATAACTATAGAACGACCCAACCGATAGTTCTCTGTTAGTTAATATAATTTAGGTCAAACAAAAAATATCGATGTGACAATATTATACAATTCCTCGACTTGAGAATATGTCGAGCTTCAATATGGAAACTCCACTTTGATTAAAGTTAAATCATGGTACGATGCCCATTGAACAATTATAGTTCGGTTGAGTGGATGCATTGGAAGTGAGACACTATTCAAGTGAGAATTTATCTTCTCGGTTATATGAGGTTAGTCTCATGGTCAACTTAAGTCAAAGTCTTTGGCCAAAGTAGTTCGGTTAATAAAAACTATTATTATTGAACCAAAGAATTTGGGTTCGGACTATAAGTTTAATATGGATGATAATGGAATTTTGACCATAACTAAATTCCATAAGTCCGAATGTGATATAATTTTTGACGAAATGAACTGGTGTAAGTAATTGTCACTGACGGGTAACGCTTCAAAAAGGTGAAATTGGATTTTACCAATGCTAAGTATGCGATTAATTTGGCCATAATGTGGATAGAGTTAGGGGTATGTCCTTAGGGTAATTCTGTAATTTATTGTAAATTAATTAACTCTATATTCAATCATAATAAAGGTGTTTTCTTTTTTTATATATTTTTTATAAAGTGTTATAAAAAATTAAATGTTTAATTAAAATATATTTAGCAGTTTATCCATAAATGGTATATTTTTTATAATAATTACAAATAGTTGTAATTATGAGTATTATATTACAATAATATAAAAACACATCATTTTAAATGTTTCTAGTCAAGATACATCGGTAATGGATATAATATATTCATTGAGACTAGAGTACATAACGCTCTCAAAATGTTGGGTAGTGTATTACTCATGACTACTGGGGCACCTAGGGGTTACATACTGATAGTTATTGGATAACTATGGAACGGCTCACTCGATAGTTTTCATGTTAGTTAATATAACTAAGGTCAAATAGAGAATATCGATATGACTTATTTGCATAGTTCTCTCGATGTGAGAATAACGTCAATCTTAAATATGAAAGCTTTGCTTTGATTGTAGCCAAATCTATGGCACTGCGTCCAACTAGTGACTACAGTTGGGTCTAGAAGTATTAGAATTGAAGCACTATGCAAGAAAGGATTTGCCTCCTCGGTAATATGTGGTTAGTATCAGGGTCAACTCAAGTCAACTTAAAGTCAACATCTCTAGCCAGAGTAGTTCAGTTATTAGTAATTGTTAATATTGAACCAAAGACTTTGTGTTTGGACTATAGAGTTGAATATGGACAATATTGGAATTTTGACCATTACCAAATTCCATAAGTCCAAAGTGATATAGTTTCAACGAAGAGAATTGGTGTAAATAAATTCGCAACCAGGTAATGCATAACAAAGTAAATTTGGATTTATCGAAACCAAGTAAGCGATAAATTTAGCCAAAATGTTACAACACCTACTAAGTGACTTGTGAACATTAACATTCGAATAGTTTGATATTACTTGTTGACCAAATTTACACATGACTAGTCACATAACCGAAATGATGAATTCTCCTTCACCAAACGATTTAATCAATTTATAATAGTTATAAATTAATTTAATTAATAAATAGTTAGGAAATATTATTTATAAATTTGATTTTGATTTGATAAACAAATATTAAATGTATTTATAAAAGTTATAAATATATTAACCAATATACGATATTGATAAGCGATTTTAAATTACATTTAGAATGTAAAATATTTATTCAGACTCTTAATGGGTTTAAGGCCCATGATGGGGGTTGGTCGTTTCGGCTAGAATAAAGGGTTAGAGGTGGCTACAATATAGGCTAGAGAGGATTGAAGAGATAGCTGAGATGGAAGAAGATTGAGTAAAAGATATTATCCTAATTTCTCTCCTTTCCTTCCTCCATTTAAACATCTCTTCCTCCATTTGATGATTTTTTGGAGCCTCCGCACCTATTGATTGCTGGCTAAAATTCCTCTATCTCCTATCCATCTTTCTTAAATTCAAATCAAATCAATGCAATTGCTATTCAATGGCTAGTGGTCAATGGTTCGAGGACTAGCACACTTTTGGATCGGAAATTATCTTTGGGACCATACTTCATCATTTCAAGTTTTACTTTAAGGCTTTGGAAGTAAGGTATATTTTTGACCAAGATATAATTATCCATGCTTAGATATAAGGTTTTATTACATGTGTGTATATATATATATTGTATTGTTGGTTAGGAGATGCTTCTGATACGCAAATTATATTATCATAATTATTTTGGTTTTATGTATGTATATACTTATAAATATATTTTTTAATGTTCTTACCTATATTGGCATGGCTCAAAAATAAAAAAAACAACCTTTTTGATTATCTTGGTTTAGTTTCTAATACGCTTGATTGTAAAACTATGACTTTTTCCTTTTGATTATCTTGGTTTTTTGATTAGACCAACTAAACTTAAGCATGATGACTGGTTAATTATAATAGATAAGATTAAAAATAGATTTTCTAATTGGAAATGGAGGTTTTTATCGAGAGCGGGTAGACTAGTTCTTATTAACTTTGTTTATTAGCTCTCCCGATCTATTGGATGTCTATGCATCTTTTTCCAAATTGGGTGATTGATAAAATTGATAACATAAGAAGGGACGTTTTATGGAGTGGTGATAATTCCAACAGTAGTCTTAAAGGTTTATTCAATTGGGAAACAGTTTGTAAATCGAAAAAGGAAGGTGGTTTAGGAGTTATTAATTTAATTTATCTTTATTAAGGAAGTGGTTATGGAAATTTAAGGATATAAATGATACTTCTATTTGGAAAGAAATTATTTATAAGCATTACTATAATGGTAGTAATAATTTATACCAAATTGCACCTACAGTAATAAATAAGTTGTCTAATTTTTGGAAATCAATTTTAAAATTTCATGAGATTTTTAACCTTGGTACTAATACAATTGTTCATTCGGGAAATAATACTTCTTTTTGACATGACCGTTGGATTTCTGTTATTCCTCTTAGGATAGAATATAAAGAGCTTTATAAAATTTATAACTTTAAGAATGCTTTAATTCTAGATGTTTTTTCTCCAGATAATGACCCTCTTTGGAATTTTAGTTTTAATAGAATTTTAGAAGGTATAACTCTTAGGAAACTTTCTCTGCTTTATGCTAGATTGAATTTATATAATAACAATAATGAAAATGATAACATTAGCTGGGAATGGGATAAGAGTAAGAAATTTACTTCTAATTCTTTTTATAAATTTCTTAATTTCTCGGGAGTAGCTAATAGCTCTTTTAAATTTATTTGGAAAAAAATGCTCCTCCTAAATCTAAAATTCATATGTGGTTAATCATGCATGGTAAACTAAATACTATAGAATTTTTAAAAAGAAAAAATTTGCAAATAAATAATAAATGTTCCTTTTGTAATCTGTATCTTGAAGATACTAAGCGTGTGTATTATGATTGCATGGATACTTACTACATTCTGAATAATACTCTCAAAATCTTTAACTTTAGTTTTACAACTAAAGTTACCAATTGTGATTACTATTGGAATAATTTAAGATTTAGGTTTAAAAAGGAAAATAGATTTTTACTTGATACTTTATTCATTATAATTTGTTAGTATATTTGGTTTGAGAGAAACCAGAGACTTTTTAATAATAATAATAGTCATTTTAATAAATTGGTTTTTATAATATCATCATTTTGTTTTAATTGGATCTCAAATCCAAAATATAGATTAGCTAAAAATGATCATTTCAAAGAATATCTTAATAAGGTTAGTAATAGTATTAAGATTTTTGTACATAATAATAATATTTTTAACATTAATAATTATAGCATTGACATTTTTTCTAATTTGAATGATGTTTTTACTGATTATCATAATGTCCTTTTGATTAAAGGAGTATAAGGATAATTTTAAATTGTTTTAAATTATAGGAATTAAAATTTTTATTTTGTTAATATTTTTTACATCTTTAGTATTGGCTAAGATGATGCATTGTGAGTTTGGATTCCTTTTAAGTCTGCTTCTTATTTTGTTGCTTTTCCGTCTTATAATTTTAGATATAGTATTACTACTTTTACTTCATTAATACAAATATATGTATATAAATTCATTTATATACATATGTATGTATTACTCTTATAGTTTTATTTAGTTCTATTTACAGATACAGGTTTAGGCCAAAAATGGTGCTAGATTACTATTTGCAGGTTTTCAGGATTGCTGTTGACAAGATTTTAGCGAGACCTTCATTCTGGACCTTTTGCTTTTGCAGTGAGGATTTCTTCTGCGTCTACAGTGTGGCGCTCTTTATTTAGGATCATACGCATTGGTAGTGAGGTGTTCATTACAGTACTTCCACATCGATAGAGTGGCATACTTTATTCTGGATCATTCCCATTTGTAGCGAGGCGTTAATTCTGGATTTTTCGTGTTTACATCGAGGAGTTTTCTCCCTCAGCTGAACCTGCCTTCAGATTTCATCCGCACTTAGTTTCTTCATGATTTTTGGGTACTTCTAACACCTCATTACGGGCGGTGGCCTTGCCAGAGCCCGATACTGAGGTGTGATGGGCAGTGGCATTGCCGGAGCTCATTCTAGTTATACCTGAGTCCTATACATTGTTTCTTATATTTTGATTAGCTACCTGCCAGGCATGTTGGCATCACCTTTGTTTTCAGTGATATACACACACATGTGTGTGCTCTCCTCTACTTTAGAGGATCAGACATTTCTCTCAAAACAACGTTTTCTATTTTAATAATATAATTGTAAATATATGCATATAAATATAGTTTATAATTAATTAGTTCATCATACTTAATGTATAAATATTATATATAGTGTATTATACATATATTATATTCGAAAGTAATTAAATATTATATTTATATAAATATATATTATTATTTTATTATTATTTAGATAATATTTAAATTATTTAATTAGTTAAATAAAATATATTAATATATATATTATTAAAAAGTACGTTCCTCATTTTGTAAATTTATATTATCATAAAATAGATAAATTTAAATCAAGCGCAACGAGTTGCATTGCGATCGTATCGACGAATACCATACTATGGAATTGGATTGGATGAATTCGGGGCTGATGAAAAATTGGTTTAAAATTGAACATAGGTTCAATTTTAATTTCAAAACAGAATGTTTTGACGACTATTAAAATCAATGTGAGTTAATCTCAACTTTTTAATTAATCGGAAAATATTACATAGTTAATAAAATTATTTCTTGAACTGTAAATATTTTATTGTTGATTGTTATTGACTATTTGGATGAATTACTAGTCCATATTGTTGGTTTGGATATATTCCCGCCCCTAGAGCAGATGTGACCCTATTACGCTCCCGTGCAAGAGTGGATGATCCTTTGTATACGAATCCCGCCTCGAAGCAGTTGATTTACATTTTTATGATTATATACTGAATGTCATGCAAGGGAACGGGTTGGAGGGAACGAAAAGGATTCCTCACACTTTGATTTTGTTTTCATGTAATTTGATATATGATATGTTGGATGCTATAATTGATGAAATGGACACAATTTTGCTTATTTAATGCATTAGTAGCACTAGGCCTTATATTTTGGTATTTTAAAATACCACAAAAATAGTGATTGATTTTAAAGGGGATTTCAAAGTGATTTTGGAAATTATATATGTTTTAATAATTATTCTTGAATTTTTAAAGAAAAATTTATTTTAAAATAAAAAGGTATGATTTTTAAATATTATAATTAGTAGTTTTTTGAGATATTTTAAATAGAGATTTTGAGCTGCGAATAAAGATTTTAAAAATCTCAAAAATAAGTCCGTGTTTTATAATAAGGGATTACGGCTTTAAAAGGAAGATAGAAATAACTATTAACTGTTTTATATAAAGCGATATGTATATAGTATATACAAATATTAATATTTATTTATAAATATGGAGATTTATAAAGGTGATAATGTGTAAAGTGACATTTTACAAATAAAGTTAAGATTTGTAAAATCGTATTTTATTATAAAGGGATAGATTTAAACGATGTTTTATAAATTAAAAGGAAACTATTATTATTTAACAAATTGGAAAAAAATAAATCAAATGATGGATTTATTATACGGTTTGAAATGATATTTTAGAAAATAGTTGATTCTATTTTGGAAATTGAAAGTGAAGGTAAATTGGGATTGTTGAACGATATTTTATTGATTGAAAGAAATTTATAAAAGAAATTTATACCTATGGGAGCAAGGTTAAAAATGGTTGAAATTATGCTTTGAAGGGGACTTTATGAAAAGTGATATTTATAAAGGAATGGAGTTATAAATGGGGTTTATAAATAAAGGGATTTTATGAAAGAAAATTTCATAAAATAGAAGTCATTTATAAATATGGAAACAATTATGTGGAAAGTTAAGTATGGATTTTTATAAAAAAAAGTAATTATGTCTTTAAATTGGTTTATTAATATTAATATTGTTTTAAAGTTGTTGTTTTATTAAGAATGTTGAAATTAAATATAATTATTTATCAATAAGGTTTTGGAAATTAACTATTATTATTTATAATAACGTTTAAGACAAATTATTGTTGTTTTATTAAGAATGTTTTGAAATTTATTAATTGTTATTTTAAGATGTTTTAAAATTTATATTTATTTATTTTAAATGTTTATTATTATATAATTGTGTTTTAGAGTAAAAGGTTAGGATTTGTTTATAAATGTTTCCGAGTTTATAAATAGGGTTTTATAAACCGATGTGAGTTTTATAAGAGGAATCTTATAACATGGTTTGGAAGACTTAAAGGAAGATTAAAAAATGGTAATAGAGTATTATAATGGTTAGATGTTTGAAACGAATTTTAGAAATGAGTTATAGGTTATAAAAGGATTTTTATAAATGGTTTTAAGGATTTGTAAAGGGTTTATAAATGATTTTAGAGTTGAAAAGAGTTATAAGTAATTGAAATATATTAAAGAGATTATAAGTGATTTTCAGAGATTTATGAAATGGTTTTAGAAATTTATAATGGCGTTTATAAATGACTTATAATTGTATAAAAAGAGAATCTTCCTCAGTGTTGGTGAACATATTTATACCGTTGAGATAAGTATATGGATATTTTCCAAGTATTGAATATATAAGCGTTTTTGAATGAATATTGTATAAGTGTTTTGGTACAAATATTACAAAGTGATTTGAGTAAATGGAAGGATTTGTTAAAAGAGGCTTAATCTTTCTAAGTGCTTAGCAAATGTTGATTTTTCCCTATGTAATTAAATCCCTGATTGAATGTTTGTTATTCGATAGTTAAATAACCGACTATCGAATTTGGACCCAAAACATAACTTTGGAAATATCTAGAAGAAAAACGTGAGTTATATGGCACAGTCATTGCCGATGATGCTGTACTGTGCGTGTAAATTTCGTTTCATTCTCCTAGGACAATGATAAGGAAATCCATCAACTAATGTTAGGAGGTGATCTCCGCTCTTATCTTTGACTATTTATTTCCTAAAGAACCGGGGTAGAGTTTATCGAGAATTATCGAAAAGTTGTTTCGAAGAGATTGGGAATAATATGTTATCCCAAAGCTACTTCGATCCAACTCAAGCATTTCGAAGTGAAGACATCTTGAAGATGATGGAATTTGGAGACGGAGATCTCAAGTGTTTCGTTCAGTCCCAGAACAAACTTGTATGAATGAATGCTGGTATTGCATTATTGCCTGGAGGGTAGGCTAGCATTCCAAGGGGGAAGTGCTATATAAAGGTAAAACGTAGCCTCAAGCCTCACCAACCGGGAATGACTAAAACATGGGAGATGCAGCAAGGCTAGGTGGGTCGCTCCCATAAAGGTAAGTTCATCTCTATCTAGAATCCCTACTATTAACTTATGTATGTTTCGGTACAGTTGTAACGACCCGTATTTTTACGGATCGAAAAGTTCGTCAAAATCTGGAATTTTCAGCATTTTAAGTCATTTCAGATTTTAGGTATAATTTGTCTAAGTCTTAGGTCGTGAACGACCTAAGAGCTAAGTCGTGACCGACCTATAGGATGGTAGCGAGTTAAGAAAGTTTGCGACTTAGAGGTTAGGTCGTCTTGGTTTAGGTCGTAGTTGGCGACCTAAGAGGTAGCGCGACCTAGAGTGTGAGCGACCTAAGTTTGAGAGTTGAGTTATTAGGTCGTCTGGATGACCTAAGGTTAGTAAGCGACCTAAGGAACTAGAGACAGTAGTTAGCGACCTAGGGTTAATGACCTAATTGTTAGCGACCTAAGAGTTAAGCAGAATAGGGGTTGGCTGGTTAGCGTAGTTAGGTCGTTAGACGACCTAAGGTGTTAGGTCGCGTGTGTGTGTTAGGTCGCGTGAGTAGTTTTGAAGTGGGTTGTTAACTCGTAAGCGTCTTAAGGAAATTGTTAAGTGTTAGGTCGCATCCCAGTTGTTCGCGACTTACGTTAGGTCGCGAGGAAACTTAAGGTGTTAGGTCGTTGGGTTTTGGCTTAGTGTTAGGTCGTAGCCTATGTTTTAAGTCGCGCGCGACCTAGGAGGTAGCTGTTAAGTCGTAACCCAGTTATTTGTTAGGTCGCGTAAGGCTTAGCAGTTAGGTCGAAGATGTGCTTAAGCGCTAGGTCGCGGCTGCGCGTGAGGTTAGGTCGTAGAGGCTGGGGGTTTTGTTAAGTCGTAGGTTGGTAAGTCTTTAGGTTGGTAGGTTTTAGGTCGTAGGTCGTGGACGACCTAACTCCGAGCGACTTAAGGAAATTTCTGCTATAAATAGAGGGGGTTGTTCTCACTTTTTGGGATCCGGATTTTGAAGCGACGAAGTGCTGCCATTTTGAGAGCTCGACTTCTACGCTTCTTCACTTCTTTTCTCCACTCTAATCTAGTGATTCCTTTCATCCAAGTTGAAGATCAAATTGAAGATTCAAGAGCTTAGATTGAAGATCTTCATCCTTTGAAGCTAGATTTCATCGTTTGAAGCGGATTCGTGATAGATCAAGATTGATCCTTCACTGTCCAGATCTGAAGCGCGTTGATTTGAGGTTGTTTTAGTGATTTGGTGAGTGGTGATTATCTCTCACACGGATCCAAAGGAGTATATCGGATTGTTGGTTCGATTTGGTGTTAAAATAGGGATTTCCATGCATTTTCTTCATCCTAAGTGTAGATCCATATAGATCCATTGTTCATGATGATGTTACATCCATTTTATCATATGTTAACCTATGCAAGTTCATTCATCGAGTTTGTAGAGATATTGTTCATGTTTTCATGCTTGTTAGACTTTCAACTCTTTAATTACGAAAATGCCATTATTGTTATAATTGTCTACTTAGATCATATTTGAATGCTTGATTGTTTGGATTAATGTTTGACTTGGTTGATTGCTATGAATTAGATGATTGATGATTTGATTTAGACCAAAGACGATTCAAAAGCTAAGGGAAAGGCTCTTGAATTGGGAAAGCTGCTCGTGGCATATGTAGCGGGATGATGAAGCTCTTATGCATAGATTTGATGATGTGATGTTGAGATGAGGCTTTGCGAGGATGTAATGAAGCGAGGCATCATATGATGAAGACTTGGTCTAATCCAGACGGGATCATTCCAAGCACGTTGGTAACTCGGTGATATGATTCGAGTTAAGGGTAATGGATGCTTGAGAGGCGCTTGAGCTAGTATGGAAATAGTCGTCAAGGAGGATGACTAGGAGGCTTGGATAGCATCGTTGTTGAAGGTTCTAGCATGCTCTAAGCAAGAGTACGTTTGGGCAGATTCGATAGTCCCAACGGCCAACTGTTGATGGTCGAGTACTCTGGGCAGATTTGATAGTCCTAGGCACGGGCTGCGACGACGTGCGGGAGTTATCTCTAGAACCGGGGTTTCCATTAGCCCTTGACGGACGGCTGAAAGAATGTGCCGGTCATTCAATTAACGGTGATATCGAAGCAATGATAACAGTGATAGCCAGAGTCATGGATGTTTGGTTGTATCATCATTCGGTCTCAAGAGCAGTGTTTTCTGGGTGCTTATCTGATCTTGGTTTAGGCCTTGGGGGTTTGTGCTTGGAAAACATCGCCCTTGAATCGAGTGATAATTTCTTTACTTTACATTGTATGCTCTGTTATGTTTGCTTCTGCTTAGTGTGTGTCTGGGGGCTATCACTGTAAAAAGAGGTTGGAGTGGGAGGGTTGTATTCCTATTCCTTTTTCCTTTATGCTCTTTTGGTATTTTGTTAGTTAATTTACTGCTCACTAAGACTGTTGTCTGACTCAAGGCTTTATGTTTAATTCTTATTGCCTTGGGCTGTTCGTCCATTTTGGGACGGGCAGACTAGGTAGCAGGTGACAGGTGCTGTTCTCTTCTCACGCTGCTGATATCGAAGACGAGCTAGAGGGTTGCATATTATCTTCTTATATGTACTGGATGTTCCGCTGTTTGTATAATCTCTGAGTGTTATGTAGTGAGGCTTGATGTATTGACTATTTGGATGCTTGTATTCAACTATTATGGAGTTTTATATGATGGCATTTTATTCTGTAAAGCTTCACTATACATACGTTCTATTGTATTTTGTCCATGCGTTGTGAGTAATACGATAGATCCTGTTATTCTATTTTACCCTGACAATCGTCTATGGTCGCCTGGCACACTTTACAGCGCACTATCTCTAGATTCCGTGCGGGGGTCATGGGCGGTCGTCACATTTGGTATCAGAGCATTGGTTAATCGATTTTACCCAACGCTCGCTGACGTAACTACGTATGAGAGACGTAATTGTATTTTGATGGATGAATACTATATATATAATATAGTAGTTTAGTTGAGTTTGAGTCCTTTATGCAGTTGTTTCTCTAGATGTTCTGATCATTCCTTTTTGTAGATATTGAGAATGAGTCGAAGAGGGAGACCAGCTGCTAGGGAAGGCCGTGCTACTGAGGGGACTGCTGATTATGCAGCCATGTTCGAAGCTATGATGACTTCGATCATGAGAAGGATACCAGTTCCGGGGGCAGCAGTAGATGTTGGAGTTCAAGTCCAAACTCCGAAACCAGTGGATTTTGCTAAGTTGTGCAAGGACTATACTGCTCTTGGAGGGAAGGTTTTCTTAGGAACAGAATCAACTATTGAGGTCCAGAGGTGGATAGATGCTTGTAGAAGGATCTTTGGTGATTTGGGAATTGAGGATGCGACTAAGAGGAAGTTGGCATCGAGACAGCTTCAAGGGAGAGCCTCTGATTGGTGGAACTCCATTACCATCAATACTCCGAAGGAAGAGATTACTTGGGAGCAATTCCAAGTTAGATTTGAAGCTAAGTTCATTTCTACAGCTCAGAAGTCTGTTCTGTTCAAGAGGTTTGTGGAGCTCAAGCAAGGTGGGAGACCAGTTCTTGAGTATGTTTCTGAGTTTGAGGCTTTGTCCAAGTATGCCCGGTCATATATTGAATCTGCTTATCAGAAGAATGAGAAGTTTTTGACCGGCTTGGACAGCTATCTTGGGAGGCAGTTGGTGGATCATCTGGATGAATCGTTTGAGAAGCTTGTGGGGAAAGCTCTCAGGCATGAGAGTCTGTTTCCTAAGGAAGGATCTGTTGTTGCTGTGACCAGGGAAGAGTCTAAACCCTAGCAGGGTGGAAACAAGAAGAGGAAGCAGCAACAGCAGAAGGGTAAGGATGGCCGGAAGAAGCAGAAAGGCGAGGTGACTTGCTACAATTGTCAACAGAAGGGCCATTTCTCGAAGGATTGTAAGAATCCTAAGGTGCCGATGAAGTGTCACAACTGTGACAAGCCGGGGCATTTCAGGAAGAATTGTCCAGAACCGAGGAGGGACAAGCAGATTGTGCAAGCTTATGCTTTGGGAGCTGTTCCATCGTCTTCGAAAGCTCCTACCGCTGAAGAGAAGGGAAAGAGTGTGGTGGTTCAAGGTACTCTTTTCCTATGTGGTGTTCCAGTTAGAGTTCTGTTTGATACTGGAGCGTCGCATTCATTTGTTTGTAGTGAACTCGTAGGCCGGTTGGTTTGGAACCGGATATTGTTGATAGGCCATTGGTCGTGACTAATCCAGTTGGGGGTTCGTCTTGTTTGTGTATGTTATGTCGTGGTCTAGTTGTATCGAGTCATGGTTGCTCTTTTGTTTGTGATTGTTTTGTTCTGAACTTTGCGGGGTTCAGAATTATTTTGGGTATGGACTGGCTTAGGAAGTATGCGGCTAAGGTTGATTTCGAAAGGTTGGAAGTGACAGTCGAGAATGTGGAGGGGCGAAAGATTGTGATACGATGTAAGCATGAAGAAGGCGTCTTCATGAGCTTCATGTATTCGCTTGTTATTCCACGGGATGGACTATCATCGGTGCCAATCGCTAATGGATTCGAGGATGTCTTTGACGAAGTCAAAGGGTTGCCGCCGCATAGAGAGATCGAGTTTCATATAGATCTAGTTGAAGGAGCCAGACCTGTTGTGATGCCTCTTAGGCGGATGGCGCCTAGGGAACAGCAGGAGTTGAGGGTGCAAGTTGATGATCTTTTGCAGAAAGGATTCATTCGGCGTAGTGTGTCCGAGTGGGGTGCACCAGTTGTGTTCGCAACCAAGGCAGATGGGTCGTTAAGATTGTGCGTCGATTATCGTGAGCTGAATAAGGTGACTAAGAAGAACAAGTATCCGTTGCCGAGAATAGATGACTTGTTTGATCAGCTAGGTGTTTTCTCAGATGGATTTGGCAACGGGATTTCACCAGTTGAGAGTGGCTAAGGATAGTGTGCCGAAGACTGCTTTTCGGACACCATCGGGTTTCTTTGAGTGGCTGG
The DNA here is from genome assembly GCA_030737815.1 of Allium fistulosum. Lineage (NCBI taxonomy): Eukaryota > Viridiplantae > Streptophyta > Magnoliopsida > Asparagales > Amaryllidaceae > Allium > Allium fistulosum. The sequence continues at coordinate 1,107,355,355 of CM060907.1, forward strand.
TAATGCCGTTTGGGTTGACTAACGCGCCAGCATACTTTGTGGATCTTATGAATAGAGTGTTCAGAGATCAGTTGAACAAGTTTGTGCTAGTGTTCGTGGATGATATTCTGATTTATTCCAGAACTGAAGAAGAGCACAAGACGCACTTGCGTATTGTTTTGGAAATCTTACGGAAACATCAGCTGAAGGCTAAGTTTTCGAAGTGTCACTTCTGGAAGAGTGAAGTGAGGTTCTTAGGCCATGTGATTTCTGGAAATGGAATAGCGGTTGATCCCGCTAAGGTGGCAGCAATCCAGGATTGGGTCAGACCTAAGAATGCATCAGATGTGAGGAGTTTTCTTGGATTAGCAGGATATTATCGACGGTTTATCAAAGACTTCTCCAAGGTAGCTGCACTGTTAACAGGATTGACAAAGAAGAACCTAGCGTTCAGATGGGATGATAGGTGTGAGCAAGCTTTCAAAATCCTGAAAGAAAGATTGACGAGTGCTCCTGTTTTGACTATTCCTAATGGGAATGATGAGATGGTGGTTTACACCGATGCATGTGGTACTGGACTTGGAGCAGTGCTGATGCAGAGGGATAAAGTTGTTGCGTATGCCAGTCGACAACTGAAGCCGCATGAAAGGAATTACCCGACTCATGATTTGGAGTTAGCGGCGATTGTTTTTGCTCTGAAGATGTGGAGACATTATCTATTGGGAGTTCGATTCGAATTGTTTACAAATCATAAGTCGTTGAAGTATCTTTTCTCCCAAAAGGATTTGAATCTTTGGCAGCAACGTTGGCTAGAGTTTTTAGCATCATATGATTTTGGTATAGCTTATACTCCGGGAAAAGGTAACGCAGTGGCAGATGCGTTAAGTCGAAGACATGCAGGATTGGGAGCCATGTTTTCAGAATGGAAGAGTCTCGAGTATTTAGCTGGATTTGACTTCAGGCCTAGATGTGAATTGGAACCTGAGATGTTGGCAAACTTATCGATAAGACCTTCTCTTGTGGAAAGGATTGGCGAGAGTCAAAAGCGAGACGATAAGCTTGTCAAGATTATCCGTGAATTGGAATCTGGATTGGATCCAGAAAAGGATAAAGGATTCGAGGTCGATCGAGAGGGTTGGCTTCGGAAGCAAGGACGACAGTTGTTCCCGATATAGATGAATTGAGGAGTGAAGTTCTGAAGGAAAGTCATCACTCGAAGCTGACAATTCATCCAGGTGGAAATAAGATGTATCGGGATATGAAGAGAACCTACTACTGGGAAGGTATGAAGAAGGATGTTGGAAATTTTATTTCCAAGTGTATGAACTGCCAGTTGGTAAAAGCCGAGCAGAAGAAGCCAAGTGGATTGCTTCAGCCATTAGAAGTTCCTACATGGAAGTGGGAGCAAGTGTCGATGGATTTTATTGATGGGCTACCTAGAACCAGAACGGGAAATGAAGGGATTTGGGTCATTGTAGATCGCCTGACTAAGAGTGCAAGATTTATTCATGTTCGATCGACTAGGACTGCATCAAGATTGGCTGAGTTGTATGTTAAGTGGATAGTTCGATTCCATGGTATTCCGAAGAGTATAGTGAGCGATCGAGATCCATTGTTCACTAGTGGATTTTGGAAGAGCTTCCAGGAAGTTTTGGGAACCGAGTTGTGTTTGAGTACAGCTTATCACCCTCAAACAGATGGTCAGACCGAGAGAGTCAACCGAGTTTTGGAAGATCTTCTTAGAGCATGTGTTTTGGACTTCGGAGGATCATGGGAAGATCACCTTCATTTGGTGGAGTTTGCGTACAACAACAGTTACCAGTCAAGCATTGGTATGGCACCGTATGAGGCATTGTATGGAAGACCGTGTAACTCTCCGACATGTTGGATAGAGACTGGAGAAAAGCTGATGCTTGGGCCAGTGATGATTCGACAGACTACGGAGTGTATAGAGATCATTCAGCAACGAATGAAGGCAGCCCAAGACCGTCAGAAGAGTTATGCCGATAAGCGTCGAAAGGATTTGGAATTCGACGTAGGAGATATGGTTTTTGTGAAGATTTCTCCACTGAAGAATGTTATCCGATTCGGGAAGAAAGGAAAATTGACTCCGAGATTTGTTGGACCATTCCCGATCATTGAGCGAATTGGAAAGCTCGCCTACAGATTGGAGTTACCAGAGAAGATGTCGAGTGTGCACAATGTTTTTCATGTATCATATCTACGGAAGTATGTGCACGACTCGAGTACGGTGGTTTCTGCTGATAGCTGTGAAGATTTCAAAGTTGATCCAGTCGATAGAAGACCTCGTAAGCCGCTTCGTGTTGTTGAAACCGACACGAAACAGCTTAGGAGGAAGGTAGTTAAGTTGCTCAAGGTACAATGGAGTGATGATGATAATGACTGTATGTGGGAGGTGGAAGAGAGGATGAAGGCAGCTCATCCTGAACTCTTCAAGGTATGGCCCTAAGGTGTCGTGTCATCTCACGATATTGTGACTTGTTCTAGTGTTAGAATTCTGTACGCTAAGCTAGAATTGGATGCATGGTTTGTTGATTGTTATGGATGATAAGCGTACAGAATAGTCTTTGATTGCTTTGTTTGCTTGGAATTTCGGGGGCGAAATTCCTAAGGGGGAGAGAATGTAACGACCCGTATTTTTACGGATCGAAAAGTTCGTCAAAATCTGGAATTTTCAGCATTTTAAGTCATTTCAAATTTTAGGTATAATTTGTCTAAGTCTTAGGTCGTGAACGACCTAAGAGCTAAGTCGTGACCGACCTATAGGATGGTAGCGAGTTAAGAAGGTTTGCGACTTAGAGGTTAGGTCGTCTTGGTTTAGGTCGTAGTTGGCGACCTAAGAGGTAGCGCGACCTAAGTTTGAGAGTTGAGTTATTAGGTCGTCTGGATGACCTAAGGTTAGTAAGCGACCTAAGGAACTAGAGACAGTAGTTAGCGACCTAGGGTTAATGACCTAATTGTTAGCGACCTAAGAGTTAAGCAGAATAGGGGTTGGCTGGTTAGCGTAGTTAGGTCGTTAGACGACCTAAGGTGTTAGGTCGCGTGTGTGTGTTAGGTCGCGTGAGTAGTTTTGAAGTGGGTTGTTAACTCGTAAGCGTCTTAAGGAAATTGTTAAGTGTTAGGTCGCATCCCAGTTGTTCACGACTTACGTTAGGTCGCGAGGAAACTTAAGGTGTTAGGTCGTTGGGTTTTGGCTTAGTGTTAGGTCGTAGCCTATGTTTTAAGTCGCGAGCGACCTAGGAGTTAGCTGTTAAGTCGTAACCCAGTTATTTGTTAGGTCGCGTAAGGCTTAGCAGTTAGGTCGAAGATGTGCTTAAGCGCTAGGTCGCGGCTGCGCGTGAGGTTAGGTCGTAGAGGCTGGGGGTTTTGTTAAGTCGTAGGTTGGTAAGTCTTTAGGTCGGTAGGTTTTAGGTCGTAGGTCGTGGACGACCTAACTCCGAGCGACTTAAGGAAATTTCTGCTATAAATAGAGGGGGTTGTTCTCACTTTTTGGGATCCGGATTTTGAAGCGACGAAGTGTTGCCATTTTGAGAGCTCGACTTCTACGCTTCTTCACTTCTTTTCTCCACTCTAACCTAGTGATTCCTTTCATCCAAGTTTAAGATCAAATTGAAGATTCAAGAGCTTAGATTGAAGATCTTCATCCTTTGAAGCTAGATTTCATCGTTTGAAGCGGATTCGTGATAGATCAAGATTGATCCTTCGCTGTCCAGATCTGAAGCGTGTTGATTTGAGGTTGTTTTGGTGATTTGGTGAGTGGTGATTATCTCTCACACGGATCCAAAGGAGTATATCGGATTGTTGGTTCGATTTGGTGTTAAAATAGGGATTTCCATGCATTTTCTTCATCCTAAGTGTAGATCCATATAGATCCATTGTTCATGATGATGTTACATCCATTTTATCATATGTTAACCTATGCAAGTTCATTCATCGAGTTTGTAGAGATATTGTTCATGTTTTCATGCTTGTTAGACTTTCAACTCTTTAATTACGAAAATGCCATTATTGTTATAATTGTCTACTTAGATCATATTTGAATGCTTGATTGTTTGGATTAATGTTTGACTTGGTTGATTGCTATGAATTAGATGATTGATGATTTGATTTAGACCAAAGACGATTCAAAAGCTAAGGGAAAGGCTCTTGAATTGGGAAAGCTGCTCGTGGCATATGTAGCGGGATGATGAAGCTCTTATGCATAGATTTGATGATGTGATGTTGAGATGAGGCTTTGCGAGGATGTAATGAAGCGAGGCATCATATGATGAAGACTTGGTCTAATCCAGACGGGATCATTCCAAGCACGTTGGTAACTCGGTGATATGATTCGAGTTAAGGGTAATGGATGCTTGAGAGGCGCTTGAGCTAGTATGGAAATAGTCGTCAAGGAGGATGACTAGGAGGCTTGGATAGCATCGTTGTTGAAGGTTCTAGCATGCTCTAAGCAAGAGTACGTTTGGGCAGATTCGATAGTCCCAACGGCCAACTGTTGATGGTCGAGTACTCTGGGCAGATTCGATAGTCCTAGGCACGGGCTGCGACGACGTGCGAGAGTTATGTCTAGAACCGGGGTTTCCATTAGCCCTTGACGGATGGCTGAAAGAATGTGCCGGTCATTCAATTAACGGTGATATCGAAGTAATGATAACAGTGATAGCCAGAGTCATGGATGTTTGGTTGTATCGTCATTCGGTCTCAAGAGCATTGTTTTCTGGGTGCTTATCTGATCTTGGTTTAGGCCTTCGGGGTTTGTGCTTGGAAAACATCGCCCTTGACTCGAGTGATAATTTCTTTACTTGACATTGTATGCTCTGTTATGTTTGCTTCTGCTTAGTGTGTGTCTGGGGGCTATCACTGTAGAAAGAGCTTGGAGTGGGAGGGTTGTATTCCTATTCCTTTTTCCTTTATGCTCTTTTGGTATGTTGTTAGTTAATTTACTGCTCACTAAGACTGTTGTCTGACTCAAGGCTTTATGTTTAATTCTTATTGCCTTGGGCTGTTCGTCCATTTTGGGATGGGCAGACTAGGTAGCAGGTGACAGGTGCTGTTCTCTTCTCACGCTGCTGATATCGAAGACGAGCTAGAGGGTTGCATATTATCTTCTTATATGTACTGGATGTTCCGCTGTTTGTATAATCTCTGAGTGTTATGTAGTGAGGCTTGATGTATTGACTATTTGGATGCCTGTATTCAACCATTATGGAGTTTTATATGATGGCATTTTATTCTGTAAAGCTTCACTATACATACGTTCTATTGTATTTTGTCCATGCGCTGTGAGCAATACGATAGATCCTGTTATTCTATTTTACCCTGACAATCGTCCATGGTCGCCTGGCACACTTTACAGCGCACTATCTCTAGATTCCGTGCGGGGGTCATGGGCGGTCGTCACAACAGTTATCGATTCCAACCGAAGGGTGATCTTATTTGGTATTATCCAGTAAAGGGTAGGCCGACTTGTGTTGGCAGGGGTCGATAGGTTCCACCTCGGTGTTATTTTATCTAGAGATGCACCGTGACGGATGGGACCCCAGTAGCTCAGTCATTGTATGGAATCCATTCTCCAATAAGTGTCGTACGGACTTAGTTGTGCCCAACTATGCTGAAACGTGAGATGCAAGCATTTCAGCTATATTCATATTTACTTTGACACCTAGGTATTATTATAATATAAATGGATTTTCTATGAAATGTTTTGGTTATCGTAAGGTAAAAACCCGTCTATGTTTATGTGCGGCGTGGTCTTACGAGATACTTTTGATTTTCAAAGGTTTTTTATAACTTTAAAATCTAGTTGGGTGTGTTCTCTCACGCTGGTTTTCCAGACTGAATCGGGTGTTATTTTATGATAATGCTCGGGTCAATCCGAGCATATTTACAGATTGCTATGGATGTATTGGAGCTCAGGAGATGAATTGGAGGTCTTTAAATCATATTCACATAATGTTTATTTTCCGCTGCTTTGTTATTGAAATCATAAGCAATTGTGAGGACAGGTTGTTATAATAGTCTAGGCTGATAACTGTGATTGTTGTTATACTCTAATGGATGCATGTATATAACAGTTTCTCTTTTGTAAAGATCATTGAGATTATATTATATATTGTTCCGCTGCAATTGTGAGATTCTGTATTGTTTAGTTTTCTTTTCTCTTTTTTTTCTCTCCTCTTCTTTCTTCTTTCTTCCCCATAACTATCCGTCTTTTCGTTCAATTTGGGTTAGACATGTGTGGTTTACTGTTAACTTGAATTATGCGGATTGGCGGGCTATTATAATATACATATGCATTCGGATAATATATTTGTATATTGGATGAGCTAACATGTCCATTGCAATATAAATCCCAACATCTATACACGGGCATGTTATACCTTGCATAGATTGATATGTTACACATGCACACACACACACACACACACACACATATATATATATATATATGCATACAATATATGTGTGTGTGATTCATAACATAAATTAAATAAAACTATATCAATTTATAAATTTTAAAAAAATATTTGAAAATTAAAAATAGAAGATTTTAAATTTAAAAGTTAAATTTAGAATAAGATATATGTATATTGTAAAAGTCATATTATAATAAAAAAATTTGAAAATGTTATACCTTGCATGAATTCTGGTAAATACTCCTCGTCACATACTCCTGTATTCATGTTGGCGTCGGGTTATGCAGTGTCAGCTGGTATCCTAGATCCATCCAGCTTGATAGTTGCATGGTGATTGGGGGCTACCCCCTGCTGAACTGCTCTATCTGGTTGCCTGTTGAGTCCCTCTGATCTAGCTCCATGGACCTGACCTCTTGCAAATCCTGCTGCTCCAGCCTGTCCAAACTGCCTGAGAAGGTTCTGCACCATCTCCTCCTGCCTTTTCATCAACTGCTCCTGTATGGAATCCATCATAGTTTGCATCTCATCCCTTGTGATGTAGATGGATGCCTGATCTGCTCCGGCTCCGGAGGAAGCCTCTTGACTTCCTTCTTGATGGCTCCTTTTTGGTAATGTCCTTCTAGTTGATTGCCTAACCATGGTTCCTCGTAGATATGATCCTTTAGCTTTCCAAATTTGAATTCCAAATCCGATGTAGTGGGTGCCAGTCTTCTCAGTGAAAGCACCAAATTGTTTGCGTCAAAATTGGTCACAAACCCCAGAAATAGTGAAAGCACCAGTGTTTACACACAAATCCTAAATATCCAAACACAGATCTCAGATCCAGATAATGTAGAGAGCAAAAACGAAGAAATAATAAAATTAAAATGAAAGAAAGTAAGAGAAGACACAAGATTTATAGTGGTTCGGCTATCTCCGGCCTATGTCCACTTTGAATTGATCTTTTTATTTCCTTTATACTGTAGTTACAGTTATAATCCTTTGAGAACTATTAACCAAAGTGACAGAGTTTCACCTATAAAAGAAGAAGAAGCCCCCCTTTGGTTGCCATGGAGTTGCTACTTATAGGAGTAGATCTGGAAATATCTGCCCCAAAACTCGGAATACCCTTTCTCACGTGCAGGTGGGCCCACATGATCAATCTAGAGTGGTTTGGAATCGATCCTCGATCGATCCATATGGATTTCGTATTGATCAAGAATCACTCCAAACAGGCTGAGATCGATCATGGTGGATGATGATAGTGCAAAGTCTTTGCTCTCCAAATTTCAAGAAATTCTAGTGTGTAGTTTATGAGATATGATCGATCCAAATTGGTATTTGTCAATATAGGCTGGAACCTTCGTATCGATCAAGAGCATCGTATCCATCGACCACGTATCCACCAGCCGCTCCCTTCTTCATATCGATCCTAAGTGTTTTGGTGAAGCATATGACTTTGTATCCATCAATCCATAGTCTTCGTATCCATAGGCTACCATCCATCTGTTAATGCCTCCGGCCTTCTTCGTATCGATCCCTGAGTGTGTCCTTCGTATCGATCAATAATTGATCAATACGAAATGCTCATCCAAATCCCTATAACCATTGCTTCATTCTTCGTATCGATCCCAGCCTTGATCGATATGAAGTGCATTAACATACTTGGCCATCCAATCGATACGTGCGTACCGATACGAACTCCATATCCATCAACTCGTTTCCTTCCTAGAGTCAACTGATCGATGCAAAGTGCATAGATATGAGATGCATCGATCTGAAGCCCGATCGATCCAAAACAGTGTAGTAGTGATTGAAACGAATGTATCGAGGTGAACCCAGTTCGGATGAATATTGATCCATCCATAACTCGAGCACACGAACTCCGATTGACCTGAAATTTGAAAGGTAGTCTCACCTTGCCTTGATTATCATTCCCTATCGACCCCACCTTGATTGGAGCTCGGTCCAATTTTGACGGTATCGATCATAGCCTTATTTCCAATCGATCTCCAATCCTGATATCCATCCTTTTTAGCCAATTTTCTAATATCTCGGCCTTGACCAAAAGGTGGGGTAACATAGGCATATATCATTTCAACCTATTTCTTAATTTATTCAAAATAAATAAAATATAATTGACAAAATTAAAAATAAAAAATAAAAAATAAAACAATGTCACCTTCATCTTCCATTAGCTTCCAAGTCGCATGCAAGCAACCCATACGCATGCGACATTCCCTTGACGCGCGTGCCCACCATCCATGACCGGACCACCATCCGATGCCGTCACGTCGAGCGCCTCGGCCATTTCCAACATCGCCTGAAGCGTGGTAGCTTCTACCTCCGGCATTCGTGCACAAAACCCATAAAACTGTGCGCCCTAATCGCCTCGATTCTGGTAAATCTGTGCAAGCTCGCGACGATCCAACCGTTCAACATGTAGATCTCACTGAGATATATGACTTTGCTTTTGGAAGCTTTTGATTTCGATGCGTGGATTGAGAGGAAATAAGGAAAGAACGACAGCCATTTTCGGTCATTAACGTTTAAGGAAGCGGCTGCGAGATAAGGGCTGGGGTTGAACGAAATGAACGTGGCCTTATATAAGTTCTGACCCGATTGACCCGCGAAATTTCCGAACTCCAAACGAAGCATGCCGTCTAGCGTTTTATATGTTTTACCCCCATTCCGAACACAAGAGAACTAGTTTCGAGGCTTTCGATCGTATGTAGAAGATAGCTTTTCATAATCAATTTATTTTAATTAAATTTCTTTAATTAATTTCTACGCGTTTCAAGCTCGCACGGCCAAACGATAAGTCTAATTGCTACGAAACTTGAAATCCTATAATAATTCACTATTACGAATCCGATGAAATGGATTTCATCGAAATCCGAGATGGTGGCCAAAATGACTATTTTCACATATTAATTAAAACAAGTTATTTCGAAAATTAATTTAATCACCTTTAAACTCAATTTTAAAAGTCAACAATCTTCATTCTTATTTAGATAAAATTTAAATCAACTTTTGAAATCATTTTCATTCATATTTAATTCAAGATTCGATTATTTAAATAATTTCCAATATTAAATTTAAAAAATAATTATCCAATAAATTACATTAATAAATAATTCAACATTTATTAACAATTATTTTATTATCATCAAAACAACTTTTATTATTCAATTCTAACTATTGATTATAACACATTCGATATGTTGAATTTCATTATAATACTTATTATTGCCAAAATCTTTGAAATTGGTTATTTCAAAATTTTAATCAAGTTCATATTCAATAACTTACATAAATAAACATTAAATTTTATTTTTAACCATTTTTATTCAATAATTATATTAAATTTAATAATTTAAAATAGTTAAAAATACGGGTCGTTACAGGATTTTATAATAGAAATGGTTTGGTTATCATAAGGTAAAAGGTCGTCCGTGTTTATTGGCGGCATGGTCTTCCGAGATACGCTTATTGTGAAGGGTTTTAAGGTATAAAAATTTATATGATTTGAGTTACTCAGCTCGTTTACTAGACTGATCCGGATGTTATTCTCTTATAATGCTCGGTTCAGCTCAAGTATGTTTCTAGATTTAGCTGTGGTTCATTGGAGCTCTTGGAGAGGAGTTGGATGATTTCCTACTATACTTTATTTTCGTTGCTTTACTTGATTGTATCTATCAATTTTAGGACAGACAGTTAAAACTAACTAGGCTGATGATAGGTTAGTTTACTCTGATTAATATATGTATACCAAAGTTTTCTTTTTGGTAAAGACCTTTTGAGATATTATATTTTACCGTTCTGCATATGAGATTCTGATATTGTGTTCTTCTTTCTTTCTCTTTTTTTCCTTTTCTTTTAACCTAACATTATGTCTTTCTGTAACTTGGGTGCTTGGCACGTGAATACCGTGGATGTATTAGTGTCTACATTCGAGGGTCGAAAAGGCGGATCATTACATTTGGTATCAGAGCCGAAGGTTAAACGAGTACCTTGGCTTTGGTGGGTATAACTCATTGGGAGATAGGGTAGTTGAATGCCTTATTATGAGTTGATTATATGTATACGAGAGTGCGTGCTTGTTATTGTTATAAAAATGTTTTGTATTGTGTTGATTGGTTTGTATAGTGACTTATAGATTCTGATCAATACGTGCTGCTAGCATGATGGACTGGGATCTCTAAGCACTTGAATAAAACAAACCGACACATTATTGTTTTGAGATTGGTAAATGAAATAATTTTACCTAGGATTATTTTTTATATAAAAAAGTATAATTTTAATAAACTCATATAGTTATTTATGATGTGTTTATTTGTTAGGAAATGACAATATTTGATTATTTTCATTTTATTGTTTGATTAGTTATGCTCGATTAATTTATGAGGAGTTTTACCTTTTCATTGCATGGGTTGGGTAGATAGTAATTGTGGAAAAATTGAAACAAACATCTTATGAAGCTAATTTCATAATTTGACTATAAGACATTCAGTGATAATGTTGGGTTAAAATTTGATTTTAATGAAAGTTGTTTATTATAGTCTTAATGAAAGATAAGATATTTTAAAGATAAACACTTATGTAAAAGTTTATATAAGAAAGTGACTTTTATAAATATGGTTTATAACTATAGTTTATAAATATAAAAAGGATTTAAACTGAGAATTTAAGAACTTAAATCCTGGTGTTTTAGAAATTGGTTTTCTAAGATTTTGGAGAATAATACTAGTATTATTTAAAAGTGAATATTTACGATATTCGATTATGAAATTGATATCATGGTACTTAGTAATATTTACAAAGTATTTGATACTGTTTTGGAAATGATTTGGTTAAGTCCAAAAGGCATGGTTTGGAAGTATTGAACTCACTTCTCTCGTTGGAAAATTATTCTAGTGATGACTGTAGCATCATCGGCGTTTATTTTCGAGTTTCAAACTAGGAGATGCTACTGTAGGAATTTGCTACAAATTTTTTTTGGTAAAATGGATTTTGATTTAAAGCACGGAAGCATGATTTGGTATAGAAAAGTTACGAGTAAATATATTTGAAAATGATTTGAAATAAGATCGGGTGTTTAGTTCTGAAGTTTTCGTTTAAGATATTTTATGGACTCATGTATCCTATGCATTAGGGTAAGTTTGGTTGTGTATCTTCTTTGATCTATTGATCAGTAGTTTTCATTTGCTAAAATGGAATGGAATTTTCGACGATTTTGGACAGTCGAAACATTAAAATTTGATATAGAAATTGAAGCTAAAGTGTTTTGTGAAAATATAAATTTGAGTTTATATAATGCTTGAACTTAGAAAATAGTAGAATTTGAACAAGTTTTAAATTGATTGAATATCCATGTTAAGTAAAATGAATTGGATGTTTTTGTATATACTCCGAGGATGTAGTGGAGTGCTATATGAATATAAACTTAAGTTATATAATGTTTAATAACCTGAAGAAAATTTATGAAATGGTTCATAAATTATTTTAGTATTAAATGGTAAATACTAAGTGAAAATGAATGTGAAATAAAAATGAAAAGTAATCAGTGTAATTAAGAAACCAATTGGAATAGAGTACGTAAGTTGTACGCAGATCATTTTATTCGTATACCTACTTTTGATCTAGGATTTGAGTACATGGATTTCGAGGTGATTTACATTGGTTCGAGTTAGGATTTTCCACTTGATTCTTTACTACGAATACTTGATACAGATTTTTGATATGATCTTGAAGTTTTCTATCATAGTAAATGGCTATGTAAGGAGAACAGAGGTTTCTAATCAAGGAACTAGATCAGAGTCCGCATTAGAGAGTTTAAGTGATCTATACTAGTTTGGAAGTGAAATTTAGGTGATCGAGCTAGCAATAAGATTTGGTATTGCATACTGGTGGTACATCATACGGGCTTTCAAAATATTTGTATGCTATGTGTGTTAGCTTGTGAAAAGTTTGGGGCATGACCCTTCGAATTGTTTAGGGTAACATGAGTGATCAACTGAGTAATACCTGAGGTTGTTGAGCATAAGGTACGCTTAATGGATTGTTTATCGTCCTTGTGCGATAAGGTGATTTCTGCACCTAGGCGAACCATAAGATTTGGTTGCTAGTTATTACTGTACTGTGTGGTATTATTGGGTGATTGTTTTTTGGCCTGCAATACCGTTGGGTATTGATGTGTGATTGTTGCTTTTGAAGCTAGTGTCGAAATTTCAGGGGCGAAATTTTTTTAAGCGGGGAAGAATGTAACGACCTGGATTTTCGAATGTTTTATAATTAAATATCGAAATTATTTAAATATTTAGTTCGTGGTTTAATGTGAATAAAAAATGATTTCAAAAACTTATTTAAATTCTTTTTAAATATTAAATGGTTATTGTAAATTTTAATTTATAATTTAAGTGATTAAAACTATTTTAAAAAAAATCGTTTAAATTAACATGTGAAATTATTATTTCGGGGCACTATCTCGGATTTTGACGAAACTAATATCATTGGATCTGGAATATTGAATTGTTATATGCCGATGAGTTTTGTGATGATTGGACGTGCTGTGTAGTCATGCGTGCTCAAAACACGTAGCATTTAAATTAAACGAATATATATTCTATAAATACACCTCAAAGCTCAAACCTAAATCCAAAAATTCCCCTTTTCTCTTCCTTTCAAAATTTTGCCTGCCGCCACCCATCCCTTGCTTCCTTAAATTAAATCGAGTTCAATAGGCAACGAAATTCAACGTCGTTTGATTCAATGGTTTCGTGTGGTCGAGTGCTTCGCTTTGGTGTGCTTAGTTTTAGGTGCGATTGAGTTCGGCAGTGTTTGACTTGGTCTTGGCCATGCTAGGGCTAGTCATGGAGGAGCTAGAGAGGGAGATAGGATTCGTCATCAATGGCATTGTTCTTCTGGAGCGTAGACGAGCTCGTGGATAGAAAATTCGGTGGAGCGGCACTATGGTAGCGATATCAACTTGTAGTTGTCATTTACTAGAGCTTTGTGTCACAAATCGCTAGGGTTGTCAGAGGCAAAATCAGTGGTATGATTGAGTTTATGGTGGTGCGTGGAGTCGAACAGCAGTGGCTAGAAGCACTTTGGTGGTCCAATTTAAAAAGCGACCTGGTAAGACGAAATTAGGCATGTTCGGTCATAAATGGATAGGGGAGTGAGAATGGACGACGATGTGTCGAGTAGGTTGGGCTCGCAATGAGAAGTTGATTGGTGGAGGCAACATTGGATTTTGTTAGCTGGAGCTTCATGTCAGTGCGTTCATGTGCACGAATTTGGGCATGGTATTGCTATGTAGGCCGAGATTAGTGGAAAGGAGAAGATGATTAAAGTAAATACTAATTATAATATTGTAATTAATTATTTAATTAAATCCAAATTCTTATAAAAATCGTATCTTATTCATACAAAGTCTGATTTAGGTGTCGTCTTCGTTGTTGCGCTCGTAGAGGAATTCTCTACGTCAGGGATTATTTTAGGGCTTGGGTAAGTTCACTCACCAATTGGTTGAATATTATTGTGTATACAATTGTTATTGTATTAAAATGCAAATAGTATAACGAACAGTGGAAGTTATTACTTTTGGATCCCATCTTGTTTTGTAAAACTAGTGAAAACATTATTATGGAGTATAATATCTCAATTGATCATCTATAACATGTATCATGGCCCAGACTACTAGTTTACATGTTTGATGGGGCGTTATAAATATTTGAAGCGATATAGTCATATTAAATGTGCTTTGAAATCCCTTATATTTGACATATGTTAAATTGGATAAACTATGATATATTATGGAAATATATCTGTATATATATTTTGCTACACACATTTGGTGTGTTTGAAATAAAGGAATTGGTTTGAATATTTGTGAAAATTGAAAATTGAAGTTGTAAATACTAGAAGCAAAACGGTCGTGATGGGTGCACTTTGAAATCGGCGTGTTCGGCGATTTTAAAGTTAACTTTGGAAGACATCATAAGGCTTCTTCATATTTTAATAAGTATTGTAAGCGTACTTATTATTTGTAACAAGGTGTGACGCCCCACCTCTATGCTCATAATAACAAAGAGTATTAAAAGAAATACTGTCTATTATTACGAAGAATAAGGCTGGATAGGAGCGATCATCCGTAATTGGCCTTACACTAATATTGGTTATCTCGATAGGAGTAGTATATACTTTTTATTTTTCTTCTATTATTTATTTACTCCCATCGACATATCCAATTATCAGTATAAAACAACTACGATAGTTCATAATAGTTTAGGACATTAGATATAACAATAACACAGATAATATAAATGCGGAACACAGATAAAAACAAAGGTCTCATATATATATAACTGATGTCAGTTACAACATAGTTGACATAATACATATGATACAACTACAACGGTTGACTCTAGAAGTTATATATACAAGTACATTATCGACTAATATACATGAATACATATCGTTCTATACAATGACACGACTACTATAAAATGACACTGACAACTTCAGAAGATGTGAAAAGTCTTCATATCCTGAACAGCAACTCAAAGAAGAAAATCTACAACCTGAAATAACTCGGGTCTGACCCGAGTATTACATTCAAAAGAAAATAATACACGGGTCAGTCTAATTCAAACTCAGTTATTAGTGCATAGCAGCAATAATAATCAGATAGTCAAATAGACGACAATCATAGAAATCTCGTATATCCAACTCCTCTATAAAAGAATCGGATAACGGCAGATATAACACTAAATAGTGTTAAACAACAATCAACAATCCAAATCAGAATACGACTCCAAAACATTGAAATTTACCAACGAAACAATTCAACAAATCGAAACATCAATTTAAAACTGTCAAATCTGATAGGGCTGCAGTACACGCACGCGTGTACTGCCTCGCCACTATCGCAGGAGATACACAAAATCTCAGTGAAAATCACAATGATCGCAAGGTCAAACCTCGAAATCGGGTTCAACTCAAGTGAATTTGAAAACCAGTCTAAGTGCATCAATGTCATGTCAACAAAACGGATAAATACAACTAATTCAAGTGCATGACAACAAATGAAACTTCTGTACCGATAAAGCAGTAAAATGAAGTAGATGGTTTTCTCAAGCAACCACAAGTACACAAGTTCGAACAAAACCAAACAATGTCAAAGTTTAGCATCAGGCCAGAGTCAAGGTAATCAAAGCTAAGATTGAACCATAAAGGCATGCGGCATAAGAAGCAAGAAACACTAGTCAATTACAAATGCACAGCAACCATTTGCATACAAGCTTCAGACTAAAGGACACATGAGTGCAACCTTACATATGCCCAAAACTATGTGAAATAAATGTGCAGACTGCCTCACTGGTCAAGACAGCTGCAATGAAGTGATCCAACAACAACGGAAATGCACAGATAGACCAGTACAAAAGGTAGCACAAAACTGAGCTATCGGCATAAGAATTCGAATACAACCAACAAGTACACAGCCTCGACCAAAACAGTTCTAGGCTCGGCCAAGACCATTTCTGGTAACAGCAAACAAGATGGCACAATTGCAGTTATCAAATCGGGACATAAAGTCAATAAAACATGCCTCATATACATGGCAACCAAACTGAAGTATAGGGCATAGCAAGTCTCGATGAACTGGTCAGAACAAAGGCAGGACTGGTTCAAATGGCCAATCATTCAAATATAGTTATGAATAAGACCAAGTCAAAATATGCAGAGTAAACTCGATTTACAGGATCAGATAGTTCGGTGAAGTGAGCTACAATGGACCAGACAGTATCAATGACAAGCACAAGCCAAGTGCTTGCAAAGTCGAGGTAATGTGGCTACTAAATATACTATGAAACAAGTATATCAAGACTCAACCCAAAAAAGATCAACTCGAAGCAACTGACCACAAAACAGTAGGCAGTGACAGTAAGGAATGTATACAATAATACAAACATGGAATGGAATGCAACTACAAGGCATGAAACCATAGTGAAACCGATCAAGTGACAACATGAAGCAGTGCAGACTACCATGAACAAAGTGCAACGGAATAGATGGCCAGAGACGAAGCTCACAAGGTCACAAAATTAGTGAAGCCAAAAATTCACAAAGTGGTCACAGTCATAAAACAGCAGGTGAAGACGAACAAGGTCGATAAAGCTTCCAGAGGTGATAAACAAAATAGCCAAAGTCGAATAAAACAACAATGTCAAACTCAGATCGAAAATCATCAAAGCCGGAAATTCATCAATATCAAAATCAAATATCACAATCAAAGTCAACCGAAAATCGATCAGAGATGAATCCATGGAAATCAAAACCAGACGACTAAATAAACAACCCCAAACCATCATTACAGAGACCAAGCAGGAGTAATCAATTTAAGCAAACAAGTTAAAACGAGCAGAAAGGAGTACGAATTAGATGTGAGTAAGTCATTACTCACCTTGCTTCGACAAGAAAGAGGCAGTCGCGAACGATCCAATTGATCAGAGAAAAAAAGCATCGACATCAATTTGACAGGGCGACGCCTTCGATTCACAAGCCCAGATTTTAGAGACGAACGAAAGACGAACAGCCTTAAATTTTTGAAGCCCTAAATCGCCAGGGGAACGAGGATACGAGACCGCCCCCATTTTTCTTTCTTAGACGTAGGGTTTTCCACGAGAAAATGGATTGGGTCGGGTATTCGAAAATGAAGGAGGGAGGAACGTTTTATCTCCTTAGATAAGGCAGCTCTAAACTAAAATATGGGCTTCTATAAATTTTAAAGCCCGAACTGCTTTACAACTTTTTCAAAAGAAACTCAATCGATTAAAACTCCAGCTGAATTAAACAAACAATTTAATCGTCACATTGACGATAATTAATTGTTATAAAATCTCGGGTTGTTACAGACTCCCCTCCTTATAAAAATTGCGTCCCCGCAATTTTCATAATTAAAGGCGGCAATAACAATTATATTTTTATTTTATTTTTCTAACATAAACTGGTTAAGCTCGAAAAATAAGAATCGAGAACACAATACCAAAGAAATCTTTTAATTTCAATAAAAGAAATTTACAAACTCTCAACAAAGTCTAATTATCAATAGATAATCAGAAAACAAATCAACAATTCTCAAATTATCAATTAGCTACTTATCAAAAACGACAACAAATATTCGATTATCAAAAACGATAATCAAATTTCTCAAATCAACAAATATTCGATTATCAAAAACGATAATCAAATTTCTCAAATCAACAAATATTCGATTATCAAAAACGATAATCAAATTTCAAACTCAACAAATATTTAATTATCTAAAGCGATAATTAAATCTCAAATCAGCAAATATTTAATTATCAAAAGCGATAATTAAATCTCAAATCAGCAAATATTTAATTATCTAAAGCGATAATTAAAAGCAACAAATATCCGATTATCGAAAACGATAATCAGAACCCATATCAACAAAATATCTAATTATTACAAGCGATAATTAGAAACAACAAATATCCGATTATCAAAAACGATAATCAGAACTCATATCAACAAATATCTAATTATCACAAGCGATAATTAGAAACAACAAATATCCGATTATCAAAAATGATAATCAGAACTCATATCAACAAATATCTAATTATCACAAGCGATAATTAGAAACAACAAATATCCGATTATCAAAACGATAATCAGAACTCATATCAACAAATATTTAATTACCGATACGATAATTAAATCTCATAACATCAGATATCTAATTACCTGCAGATAATTAGAAACAACAAATATCTAGAAATCAATTAAGAAGACTAGAAAATCAACATAAAAGCTTGGATCGATCCCATCATATGGCGAGTCTAAGCTACGCCGCACGTGCATCTCATATGGCCGAAGCCTACCAAGTACTGTCATCATAATTTTTGGCGCCCAACATATGACCCGAAGGTCCGCAGAGTGACCCGAAGGTCTAGTACTGGTATTTGACCCGAAGGTCCATCATATGACCCGAAGGTCCATCATAGTGGCTCGAAAGCACATGAAATCATCAAATATTTCAATTAACATGTCCGGAATTAACCGAAATAGCAAACGCACATGTCCCATACCACGTGTTTACTAAATCGTTTGATTCTCTTCATCGTTTCCTTGAAAGTGCAAAATTGTGTATTTTTGTAAAAATACACTTTACATTCTCAAACGGACAAGTCCGGAATTAAACGAATCAGTAAAAGAAAGGGGTCATAGTCCTCAATTTTGCTGAAACGTTTAAATCGCTTTCTCATTCTTTTGAAATCGCAAACTGTAAAATTTCTGAAAACAATTTTTATTTATTTTGTAAAAATAACAATTCACATTCTCAACTGAACAAGTCTGGAGTTAAGCAAAACAGTAAAAGAAAGGGGTCATAATCCTCGATTTTGCTGAATCGTTTAAGTCGCTTTCTCATTCTTTTGAAAACGCAAATCGTTAAAAATTTATAAAACAATTTTCATTTGTAAAACGATTTTCCAATCACGTGATTAAAGCAGCAATCAGTAACAATTTCGATAAGGAAATTGTACTTCTCAAAATACCGTAAAAACGATTTCAAATCAGCATTGCGGAATAACCGCTTGAAAATCCACTTTTAAAATTTGATGGTTACTGAAGCCAAAGCGACAGTAGTTTTAAAACGTCAAAATCACATCAAAACAATCTACATCAAAATGTAATATCAGTGAATTCTCATTCATCAAAATGCCACAAAACACCGTGCTTCAAAATATAGCATTGGTGTAAAATCCCGTTATAAAAATAACGGCAACAAAATACGTTTCATAACCAAGCATCGGTTCAACATAAAATAAATGCAATAACGTGCAATTCAAATTTTGCACGTACTACAGAATGAACAAAGAAATCATTCGAAGGTATCTTCAATGAAGATAATTCAAAACAGCAAAAATCTAATCAATATATGATTAGCATAAAAGAAAACCAGCAAAGATTTCAATAAAAATCACATAAATGTAATTTCTTCAAATCCTCAATTCGGATTCGAAATTCTCAAGGAAACAAAATAATTATAGCTACGTAAACAACAAATGAAATCCATATCAATTTCATATTTTGATTTTTAAATCAAAAAGATTATCAGTTGTACTCAGCGAAGACAGTTTCACTGTTTCCGCTGCGCACTCTGATAAACAGAACACAAATCAATCAAATCATCAGAACACAATTTCACTATTATTTTTGAATAAAGATATTTAAAAATTTCATCCAAATTTCAAAACTTTAGTTTTGACTCAAAGCACAAATAAAACATCGACCAATAGTTGTAACATATGTTCCATCCGAGTTAAGTTTTATATTATGTCCATAAACCCCAAGCTCTGATACCAACTGTGATGCCCCACCTCTATGCTCATAATAACAAAGAGTATTAAAAGAAATACTGTCTATTATTACGAAGAATAAGGCTGGATAGGAGCGATCATCCGTAATTGGCCTTACACTAATATTGGTTATCTCGATAGGAGTAGTATATACTTTTTATTTTTCTTCTATTATTTATTTACTCCCATCGACATATCCAATTATCAGTATAAAACAACTACGATAGTTCATAATAGTTTAGGACATTAGATATAACAATAACACAGATAATATAAATGCGGAACACAGATAAAAACAAAGGTCTCATATATATATAACTGATGTCAGTTACAACATAGTTGACATAATACATATGATACAACTACAACGGTTGACTCTAGAAGTTATATATACAAGTACATTATCGACTAATATACATGAATACATATCGTTCTATACAATGACACGACTACTATAAAATGACACTGACAACTTCAGAAGATGTGAAAAGTCTTCATATCCTGAACAGCAACTCAAAGAAGAAAATCTACAACCTGAAATAACTCGGGTCTGACCCGAGTATTACATTCAAAAGAAAATAATACACGGGTCAGTCTAATTCAAACTCAGTTATTAGTGCATAGCAGCAATAATAATCAGATAGTCAAATAGACGACAATCACAGAAATCTCGTATATCCAACTCCTCTATAAAAGAATCGGATAACGGCAGATATAACACTAAATAGTGTTAAACAACAATCAACAATCCAAATCAGAATACGACTCCAAAACATTGAAATTTACCAACGAAACAATTCAACAAATCGAAACATCAATTTAAAACTGTCAAATCTGATAGGGCTGCAGTACACGCACACGTGTACTGCCTCGCCACTATCGCAGGAGATACACAAAAGCTCAGTGAAAATCACAATGATCGCAAGGTCAAACCTCGAAATCGGGTTCAACTCAAGTGAATTTGAAAACCAGTCTAAGTGCATCAATGTCATGTCAACAAAACGGATAAATACAACTAATTCAAGTGCATGACAACAAATGAAACTTCTGTACCGACAAAGCAGTAAAATGAAGTAGATGGTTTTCTCAAGCAACCACAAGTACACAAGTTCGAACAAAACCAAACAATGTCAAAGTTTAGCATCAGGTCAGAGTCAAGGTAATCAAAGCTAAGATTGAACCATAAAGGCATGCGGCATAAGAAGCAAGAAACACTAGTCAATTACAAATGCACAGCAACCATTTGCATACAAGCTTCAGACTAAAGGACACATGAGTGCAACCTTACATATGCCCAAAACTATGTGAAATAAATGTGCAGACTGCCTCACTGGTCAAGACAGCTGCAAAGAAGTGATCCAACAACAACGGAAATGCACAGATAGACCAGTACAAAAGGTAGCACAAAACTGAGCTATCGGCATAAGAATTCGAATACAACCAACAAGTACACAGCCTCGACCAAAACAGTTCTAGGCTCGGCCAAGACCATTTCTGGTAACAGCAAACAAGATGGCACAATTGCAGTTATCAAATCGGGACATAAAGTCAATAAAACATGCCTCATATACATGGCAACCAAACTGAAGTATAGGGCATAGCAAGTCTCGATGAACTGGTCAGAACAAAGGCAGGACTAGTTCAAATGGCCAATCATTCAAATATAGTTATGAATAAGACCAAGTCAAAATATGCAGAGTAAACTCGATTTACAGGATCAGATAGTTCGATGAAGTGAGCTACAATGGACCAGACAGTATCAATGACAAGCACAAGCCAAGTGCTTGCAAAGTTGAGGTAATGTGGCTACTAAATATACTATGAAACAAGTATATCAAGACTCAACCTAAACAAGATCAACTCGTAGCAACTGACCACAAAACAGTAGGCAGTGACAGTAAGGAATGTATACAACAATACAAACATGGAATGGAATGCAACTACAAGGCATGAAACCATAGTGAAACCGATCAAGTGACAACATGAAGCAGTGCAGACTACCATGAACAAAGTGCAACGGAATAGATGGCCAGAGACGAAGCTCACAGGGTCACAAAATTAGTGAAGCCCAAAATTCACAAAGTGGTCACAGTCATAAAACAGCAGGTGAAGACGAACAAGGTCGATAAAGCTTCCAGAGGTGATAAACAAAATAGCCAAAGTCGAATAAAACAACAATGTCAAACTCAGATCGAAAATCATCAAAGCCGGAAATTCATCAATATCAAAATCAAATATCACAATCAAAGTCAACCGAAAATCGATCAGAGATGAAGCCATGGAAATCAAAACCAGACGACTAAATAAACAACCCCAAACCATCATTACAGAGACCAAGCAGGAGTAATCAATTTAAGCAAACAAGTTAAAACGAGCAGAAAGGAGTACGAATTAGATGTGAGTAAGTCATTACTCACCTTGCTTCGACAAGAAAGAGGCAGTCGCGAACGATCCAATTGATCAGAGAAAAAAAGCATCGACATCAATTTGACAGGGCGACGCCTTCGATTCACAAGCCCAGATTTTAGAGACGAACGAAAGACGAACAGCCTTAAATTTTTGAAGCCCTAAATCGCCAGGGGAACGAGGATACGAGACCGCCCCCATTTTTCTTTCTTAGACGTAGGGTTTTCCACGAGAAAATGGATTGGGTCGGGTATTCGAAAATGAAGGAGGGAGGAACGTTTTATCTCCTTAGATAAGGCAGCTCTAAACTAAAATATGGGCTTCTATAAATTTTAAAGCCCAAACTGCTTTACAACTTTTTCAAAAGAAACTCAATCGATTAAAACTCCAGCTGAATTAAACAAACAATTTAATCGTCACATTGACGATAATTAATTGTTATAAAATCTCGGGTTGTTACACAAGGAATATGTATATTACCAAAAATCATTTATGGATTTTTACGGTGATGGTTTTAAATTATAAAATGGGTTTTTATGATTTTTAAATAAAAGGTTTCAAAATTATAGTATAAGTATATTAAAAGTATATTTTTAGTATATATATGGTTTTAAAAATTGTTAAAGATTTTATTCAAAAATTGAAAGGTTTTTATATTATGATATTTTACAAATGGTTTATAATATCTTCTTAAATATCTCAGGTTTATAAATAAATTAGTATATGTACACACACACACACACATATAGGTATTTTAGTATATTCAGAAGTTTTATAAAAGGAAGTTTAGTATTTGTAAAAGAATATAAAGGAGCTTTTGGATTATAACACTTACATTATAATGGATTGTTTAATAAATTGATAAAAAGGTATATTACCTTGTTTAATAAGTGGAGAAGTACATAGAGCTTTAAATAAATGTTTCAAAGAAAATGGAGAGTATAAAAGTGATTTTGGGTTTATAGTAATGGTGTTTGGGCAACATTTGTTTTAACCCATTTAACTATACTTTTGAAAAGTAATTATCTTTAAAATGGAGTTTTAACGATTAAGTGAAGTGATTTTGGGGTTTGTCGTAAACAATGTTCTAGTAAAATTTATTTTTAAACCTTGGATAATATTTTAAAGTGGCATAACATTGTCAAATGAGTTTGGAAAATACTTAGATCTTTAATAATGGAATTTTAACAAGAATAACAAGTATGAAATGGTTTTGGTTTTGTTGTGACAATGTTTAATAACATTCATCTTTAACCCGTTTTGATTATACTTATGAATGTAAATAGTTCTTTGAAAAGAATGTTTTAAAGATAGATATAAGTGAAATGGTTTTGGGTTTGTAGTAACAGTGTTTGAGTAACATTTGTCTTAAGCCTTTTGAAATTGATTTGTGAATATACTTATACGGTTGAGATAAGTATATGAATACTTTTGAAAATATTGAACATGTAGAAATGAATATGGAAGCTTTGATTCAATAGGGAAGTTTAGTTAATCAAATGGAGTTTCATTTAAATATAGTTTATTGAGTAAAATGAGTTTTACTAATAGAAGAGGATTTTAATTAATAAAGGAAGATTAATTAAAGAATGGATTAGAAGTCGTATGTATGACTTGATCGTACTTGTGTGTTTCGATCGTGCTTTGTGTGTTACTTGCTTATGGATAGTTTACGGAACTTAGTTTACCATATGCGATTGTTCTCATTGTTATTTGATATGACCGAATATACTCTAGAAATATTAGAAGAAACACGGGGATTATATGATATGGTTATCTTCGGTGATGCTATAATGTTCGTATAAACTCATTTTGCTCTTCTACGGTAAATGATAAGGAAATCCGTCTGCTTAAATGGTTAGGAGGTAATCTCCGCTCTTATGTGTTGCTTGTTTATTTCCCATAGAACCAGAGTTAAGATTACTGGGAAATCGATTGACTGGTTTTGGATCACCCGGTAAGCGCGAGAGTGTACTTATATGAGATGACTTGAAACCATAACCGATCTAAAACCATATACATGTTATATGCTTTGGAAGAGGTTCATGATTGGTTTGAGACGCTGGAGTTTATGTGGATCGAGATCTATTTGAGATGCTCGAACACATGTAGTTGTTCGTGATCTATTTAGGATGTGGAAATTCATGTATGATTCCGAGACCGGTTAAGTTATTGGAATCCATGTGCGATTACGATATATGTTGAGGAATCCATGTATGATTCTGAGATCTGTTGATATATGTGAATCCATGTGTGATTTTGAGATCTATTGCAAAATCTATATGTGATTCAAAGATCTGTTGATATATGGGAATCCATGTGTTGTTTCGAGATCTGTTCGAGTTGGGACTCGTGTGTCGAGATATGTTCGAGTAGTGCCTCCTGTGCTGGAATGCTGAACGTGACTTCACCATCGATAATGACAAAAACCAGAGATATGAGACATAACCTTTGAGGTTTAGCTAACTTAAAGGGTGCGGACACTCCATTCTAGTGATACTTACAGATATGCATGTGGGAGTGATGTGACCCGGTGCTATGTGTTCAAGCATAGACCGGCTATGTTTTTTATAGTATATTTTATCTAAAGATATACGATGCTCGAAAGGATATCTCTGATCCTTGTGCAGAGGGATGGTACTCGAGGTACCGAGGGCACCTCCATGGAAATCCTACACAATTAGCGAACATACCTTAGCGGTTATGATTGTTTACCTATTATTATTATGATGTACACTCACTTGCATCGCAGCTATGAGATTATTTATATTTCATACCTTAGATATTATTATACCGTCATTGGATTTTACAATAGAAATGGTTTTGTTATCGTAAGGTAAGAAGCTGTCTGTGTTTATTGGTGGCGTGGTCTTATGAGATACCCTTATTTTGAAGGGTTTTAAGATATAAAAATCTATACGATTTGAGTTTCTCATGCTGGTTTACTAGACTGATTCGAGTGTTATTCTCTTACAATGCTCGGGTCAGCTCGAGTATGTTTCCAGATTTAGCTTTGGTTCATTGGAGCTCTTGGAGAGGAGCTGGATAATTTCTTACCGTACTTTATTTCCACCACATTACCTGATTGTATTTATCAGCATTTGTGAGGATAGGCAGTTATAACTGTCCAGGCTAATGATAGGTTCATTTACTCTGATTGATGTATGCATATCAAAGTTTTCTTTTTGGTAAAGACCTTTTGAGATATTATATATTAATATTCCACATGTGAGAGTCTGATATTGTGTTCTTCTTTCTTTCTCTTTTTCTTTTTTTGTTTTCTTCTACCCTATCATTCTGTCTTTTCGGTGATTAAGTGTTCGGCATATAAATACTGTGGATGTATTAGTTTCGACGTTCGAGGGTCAAAAAGGCGGATCATTGTAGCATGAAATTCGCCCAATGGCATAGCATCGTAACCGGGGTACAAAGGATTATATTCGGGATGGGGCTTGGCGAAGGGACCTAGTTCCTGCCAGTACCCGGTTCCTGTAGCCCTCCCCATACACTACCTTCCTTGGAACTCTCCTTATATCCCACGAGATGACTATCATCCCATATCGTTGGACCGGGACGTTAACCATTTGCCGTGGATTAAAAGTTTCTTACTAAGGTATCGACACAACATCACTCGACTTATCATAGTAAAATTGTTGCCATTCTTCCTATCCCTCACCCTTATTCATGTCATCATAGTCCCATTCTCGTCTGTGATCGACCCGGCTTCAAGATCAAGTAACCAGATTTTTGTGTAATCCCATTTCTTCTTAACCGATTTTGTTGTGGGGGCGGCCCTCTGTGCTACCATAGTTTGGCTCTCCCTCAGAAGCTCAACCCGATGAAGGTCTGCATTCGTCACCGAAATCTATGATGGCAACATTAGCTCCCCTAATCCAATCCAGGTATTTGCTAAGCACCCAAAGTTGATGTTGGTGGAGTCAAGAGAAGTCCCTGTTAAAGAATAGAGAAGAAGGAGAAGAGGGATATTTTTATACCCATGCCCTCAATCACAGTCATCAGATTCAAAGGATAATGAAACCCAAGCCATCTAAATAACGTAGTAATATCAATGGTCCCTACTATTGAACCATCATAGTGTTACTTTAAAGAAAGGAATCGTCTCGACCAATCATGCATTGATACATGGTGCATACATTAAATGCAAAGCAGGAAGTCGAATCGGCAGGATCTTCGTGACTTGACAAGCTCATTCCTACTCATAGAGAATAGCTTAGGGGGCAAAATATTGCTCAAATTTCTTGCAAGTAAAAGATTAGTCAGTTAATGCTTCTAAGCCTGGCCCAATCCAAACTAGTCCACTCAGCAAGTAAGCTAAAACTAAAGGCATGTCGGCCAGACCTCCTTAGCCGGCCGGCTCGACTCTAGACAACATAAAGCCACTCATTTGACTAGGCCTAGTTTAAAGGAGACAAGCACTTGGTCGACTATCTCAGCCCACCTACGACCAGTCCTATGCAACCCATCTTATCATCACATGATCGCCTCAACACGTCCCATTCAACTTTATCCTTATCACTATCCGACTTTGTTCTATACAATCTTCATAATAAGGAATCAGTCATAACTATGCACGAGAAACTTCTTTTCAGCCTTGTCTCATGAATAAAATGTACTACACGACAAATAATATAGTTGAGTGTACCAATTATTGTAGCATGACGGCTGAAAGCACACCAACTCTTGTAGCACGTTGCGTAGTCCTATGCAAAGCATGCCCCTCATATGGAAAGCCAACTAGCATGCATCCCAACCACGTGTTCATAACACCTTTCTAACTGTACTCCATCAATCCCTATGACTAAATCAGTGACTAGGAGTGATTGCCAATTAAAAACTGCTCAATCTTAACCATCTAATGATCGACATCAGTAGGTATAAACATCCCTTGCCATTCAACATCAAAGTGGTTGAGTTTCTTACTCAATATTCAACTCTCCAGCATAAAAAAATACTAGGAGTTGTTAAATTAGCCATTATAATCTTAAGTGCTATTTATTTCTTATCATTTTCCAGTAATTTCTTGTAATTGTAAGAGATATAAGAGATCTCTATAGTGGACAAAGGCAAGCTTCTGCCGAATCACTTTATATCTTTTGTCATTTACTCTAGTTGTTCATTTACTCCTCATTTTCAATTTTTAAGTCCAGTATTATTAAGTAATTTCCTAATACAAATGCATTATCTTAATTACAAGGCTGGGTAAATTTTTGTCAACGACTAGAAAGGAAGCCTCGTCTAGTGCCAAGATAGATGACTTGAACGGTTTTTACAACAAAGAATATAATGGATATAATTGTCGTTATTCTTGGTTTAGAGTTGTAACTTACCCTATTTTAATGCTCGAAACTAAATGCTACGGATGCTGTAGTCCTCCATAATATTAATTTCCAGTGACAAAATGCAGCTATGTTAAATATATCAATAATCAGAAGCATATATATATGAAAATTTTCAAAGTAACAAGTTTTCATATTTCATTTTCACAAATTATTTTTCATATTCATTACATAATCCCATTCGGTCTCACGTTCAGATAAAATATAATTATTACAAAATACTTCAAGAGCGACATATGAAAATGCCCCCTTGGTTGACTAGAGTCTACTACTATGTGATTATAATTTCTAGTCATTACATTCATTCAAACAAGATAAACTACACAACGAATCATATAAAACTCCTAACATAGCTAACCTGCCTCCTGCATGTCTCTGGAAGCTTATTTGTCTAACTAGGAACCTGAAATCCCTTACTCCCGATCTACTCAAATGAGTACCCAAGAGTTTAAGGGGAAAAATAAAAACTTCAGGTCAGACAAATAGTCTGGTGTAAATAATAACCTACCTTCTCGAACCAATTAGCTGCTAGTGAGACTACGCCGCTGAACGAAATGGATTTTCCCATCACTAGTATCTTAATCAACTTATAAACCATATAATGTGCTCCTACATCCACAATGATTAAAACATAATAACATAATCCCATGCAAGTATGCAATGGGATAAGTTTGGCTCATCTATCAATTTAGGGTTATATCTACCCTAAGTTCACTCATTATCACAAAACCGACTATCTGTCTCAACTAATAGTTTTCCTAGGGTCACTATGAACCTATTAGTTTTCATGGGCTAACTAATAACCTGTCAAAATTCTTAGGGACTACCTGTCCTAAATCATAGTTCTCATGGGATCACTATGAACCTATTGGCTTCTGCTAATAACACATTCCAATCATAGTTTTCATGGGATCACTATGAACCTATTGGGATTCTCTAATAACATCTCTCAAATCATAGTTTACATGGGATGACTATGAACCCATTGGATTCTTCCAATACTATAATTTCAAATCCATTTTTCATGGGATCACTAGGAACTTATTGGATATCTCCAATAACGGTATTCAAGCCATAGTTTTCATGGGATAACTACGAAGCTATTGGACCCTTCCAATATCATATCTCAAATTATAATATTTTGATCAGTCTAGGCATCTTACACCTTTGATCTACCTGATCTCCTGGATTCTATTCTACTCACTCAGGAGGTAAATCTAATTATACTCACCAATGGGTCAACCTGTTGGTTATTTTGCCCTTAAATATTCCAAAATGCAATTATAGGTCGTAATGATGTGAGTATGATGATAATAATCATGCAAATAACCAATCAAATAATAGCAAGAACATATAGCATCCATCATTCAGATATGTTCAATCAATTGACACCTTATAATTACTCAATCTTAACTAATAACTCTTTTTGGTAATTTCAAAACCAAAACTTGGGCTAGGCAATAATTTATTCATTGAAAACACTTATCGTTATATATAATTAATCCTCATAATTCATATTTAAAATAAGGAAAATATGACACATTACTTTACCAATTTCTCATGCCAATTTATAATCCATTTTTATATTTCCATGTATGCTTTCGGTATTAATATGAGGACGTCGTGCCTCTTTATTATAGGGCATAATGCCATAAAATAGAATATGTTTATCATTGAAGACTTGCGGTATCACTATGGCCGACATGGGACATTGCATCCCTTTATATAAAAGCTTTTAAAATAATTCTAGTTTTATAAAACCAGAAGGCTATAAGGCCGAAATCAATATTGTCATAACATAGGAATTTATAGGTCACTGAACCTATTAAATATAGCCTTTTAGACATAAAATACATAAAAGCCGACATTGATAACATACAACATCAATATCATAAACCATTTATATCGGACACTTTAAAACAGTAAGGGCGACATTGATTACTTATGACATCAATGTCGTAAAACAGTTGATAATGATTTCATAAATCTAGGCTACTATGTCACTATAAAATAGAATACCGCACTTGATAACAAGCGGCATTATTGCCATTTTATATCAATACCGAAAGTATGTGGAAATGAGCGACATTGTTGCCATGATACTTCTATCTCGTAAGTAATACTAGCGGCATCACCGCTTTAGACTATGGTGTCATATAGAAGCATGTGGCATAAGTTTAAGATGGCTGAAAATTGTCGGCATTGATAACTCACGATATCAATATCGTGTACCCATGAGATTCGGTATTACCATAACATCAACGACAGATGCATGACTCAATGCATCACATACTTACGGCATAAGTATCACGTGTATTGCATCATGTCAATGCCACCTATTTTTGATATCACTTACAACTATAAAATGAAACCACTGATTGTCAATGCCGAACGCCATGGCAGTGATGCATATTGACGACATTGTCGTAATTATCATAAAACATGTTTTATTTCTATTAAAAGTAATTTCCTTTTACCAATTTTTATTATTTGTCAAATTTCTATTGGACAATAATATATTTCACCCAAATCTTTTCAGAAAAATTTCCGCACTTAGTTTTCTTTTCCAAAAACAATTTCGCACCCATGAAATAATATTAATTATTTAATATTTATTTACAAGCTTTTCTAGCTTAATAAATTCATGTAAAATCATAATCTCTTGGGAAAAATCCCGAAAATTCACCAAAATTCAAAACTAACATATTCTTTAACATATAAAATTTTAGAATCAAAATCATTATTTAAGTATTTTTAATAATTAAAACCCAAAATAAATGTCCTTCCTTAGGAAATTCATAAAATATTATCATTAATTTGGAAAATTATGAAATTAAAAACTCATCCCCAAAATTATGTTTTACACAGCATACTCAAAAATCAAATCATTTGGAGATCATAAACTATGGTTTTGACCATAAACCTATCATAATATTTTTATAAAAATTTTAGTAATTCATTGTTTAACCAACCAATGGTAAAATCAAACATAGCACATCATATCATCATCAACGAATCAGACCATTCAGATCCAAAACCAAAAGTATAAAATGAGATTGTTTATTATTATTCACCTTAAATTATATGTTGGAGTTGAGATTTGATCTGGTTTCCCTATACTTTGCCTTTTGAATTCCCTTTGATTTTTTTCCTTCTACCTTGTTTAATGATCGACCCTATTTCCACTTTGTAATTGTTTATGAATGTAAAATGAGAATGAATGAAAGGGTGAGGGTTTAAGTGATAAAAGAAAGATTTATTACTAATTTGCCCTCCTTGTATATTCCTATATATGTTAAGTTTTAAAACAATCTTATTAGTTAATTAGTTAGGGTCTAACCCAGAAAATTATCAAATTTCATCAACCTTATCTCATTACACATCACATTATTCTATTTAATTTATCTAATTAAATCTCCCGAATAATTTTGATTAGAATTAAGGGTGTTACAAGAGTATTCTTATACACTTTGAGGGTGAAAGCTATAGAAAATGAATAAGATTGCGTAGTTACGAAAAATTAAAATGGATACTATTGTAATTTGATTGATACTCTCCTATGAGTTCCCTGAAATCACCCAAAAAATGACAATCATTACACAACTAAAATAAGGGAGTAAAATAATAAAAAATTCCACATTTACCATTCACTTGTTCATTCACATTTATACAGCAAAACTTCTTCATTCCCGTTTAAAACCTTGGCTTATTTACTTCTTAAGTTCATGACTTGAACGATAAATTTTGGATATTCTTCTTCAATTCATAGCTACCATTTCTCAACAATAACAATAACTAAGCCATTGTTTCCAAACAAGTTAGGATCGACTGGAGATGAAACTCAAACTGTAACGACCCGCTATTTTGGACCATTCAAATCGCCAATAAATCCACACATGTCTGACTTGAATAATTCAAAATATCAGATTGTTAATTTAAATTTGGCAAAACTCAGCATATGCACTAAATAAATCAATCATAGAATCACAGACACAGAGTAATACAATAATACGCAGCGGAATAGATAAAATAATAGTTCATGAAGCTACTATATAAACATCAGAGTTAAAATAAAATACAACAGAATATCTCAAATATAGTGAAGTCTTCAATACGAATAGATGACCTCTCTGAACAAATCAACTGGAAAAGCTGAAAGCTGAATCGATAGTTGGATCTCCAAATGAAGCTCCAAACTCCAAGGGTGAGTCTCAAATGCTGTATCACTCAGTCTGACCCGAGCGTAAAGCAAAACACAAAACACTCGAGTCAGGATTAACATTCTTATACTAATAAATCCAACTCAAGTGAAATATCAACTGAAATACAAGTAACTTAAAGGATGTTTGGGATAACCATCCTCTAAGGATCTGCGGAACTATCGACAATGTGGAAATATACACTATAACACCGTGGTCATTTCAAATTTATTTATACTTCAAAATCAAAATATCATTTTCATTTCAAATATATCTATTTCCAAAATAGTATATATAGATTAAATAATTTATAAGGTAAAGTATTTACAATTTCCTCAAGTCTCACAAATCGATTCAAATCAACCCAAATTCTAAATTTCAATTTAATTCAATCTAAATTTTTTCCATTTTAATTCAATTCAGTTTCTAAATAACAAATTCAAATTATCTTCCCAACCTTAACTTATTCAAATTATTACCAAAATCTATTGTGAAATATATTTTTAAATACTCAACCATATTATATGTATGTAATCAATCATTTCCATTTATATATAATAATTTAAGGCTCAATATTTATTAAAACCATATATTTCTTTCCAAAACCATAGAATTCATTTTCAAAATATTTATATATATGGACCAACGGTGTCTGTATATATATTTATCATATGGTTAAGTGATACGGATATTTATCATTTCAATCCGAAATTTAAATATATACGGGTTGATATCATTTAGACCCGTAATCCCAATTTCAATACAAATGAAAATCGTTTGGGTTTATCATTTCAACCCATAACGATTTTCTCCTATTCTAAAGTCCGTTCGGGTATGTATCATTTCAACCCATAGTGATTTCTATACTAACAGGGAACTTGCAGAGTGATAACAGATATAGAAATAATATAACAGGCATAGATATATCATCAATAACAATATAATATAAACAACAGGATATGGTGTCATATCCCACAGGTGAATAGTTACAGATAATAGCATATATAACAATTTAAATAACTACAACAGCATATTTCAATTGTCGTTTCAATTGAAATCAAATTTAATAAATAAAAGAACGTTAATCGTGAGTAATTGCTCACCTTTTGAGACTAGAGATGAACGAGAATGGGATGAATTAGGAATCCATGCCAGAATTTCAAAGCAAAGCGAGATGGCATGAATCGACGATCAAGGCTGATAAATAGGAAGTGACGGAACTGAATCAGAATCGGCTTGATATATACAGAAATAATTGTCTAAGATAAAATTTAGAAAAATTATACATAAAAAAAACCAATTCAATTCAAACCATTTAAAATTCATGTATATTCTCTTCATAAACCATACTTAATACCAATATACAATTGCAGACACCACATATATATATATATATGCAGACAAAAGTGTATATGCGAATAAATAACTATGTGAAACCAAATATACAGACTTTAGCTCTACTAACATTTTTAAATATGTGCCCTAAATATATGTATTGTACCGCATTATATGAAAAATATAACATGCATAAAACACGTTATTACATTTTATAGTTATCAAAACATATCTCATTTAAAAAACCCAAACACATATACACACACACACTAAAATCAACGTTCAAACAAATATAATACATTTATAAACTTACCTAACTTCCTACACTATCATTGTAATATAAAGTTTAAGAAGGTATACAAAACATTGTATTCAAGGCATAGTATACCAATGTATGAAGACCGGTTAATACAGGTACACTAAGGTAACACAAATAATATAAAACGTATAAACTATTTATGTTTTAAAACCAAAAGTAACAAATTATTTATCATGTATGACAAATATGGACGAGTAAGACAAACCCAACAATAAAGCTGACATATTTATGACTAACAATATATATGACTTCATACATTTTTTCTCTGGAAAGATATTCAAACCTTAAAATCTACTTATAGCTTTTAAAATAATACGCCCATACCCTTTTCATAAACAAACAATAACGTATATAAAATACAACTATGGCTTACATACTCTACATATGTATAAAAGTTAAACTCAAAATCGATATGTATGCAGACTCATAAACATCAGATATATTCGAAACCCACTATTTATAACTAATATATATATGCAGACATTGAACAAATATGCAAACCATAAGTAAAACTGTGAACTTACCCAGAATAAACTAAAACGTATGCAAATTCTTATATCAAAATATATTTCCAAACTTAATATTACTGTAAACAGCAGATGAAATGCACGGCCCTATACATTTTATATATCATATAGACTGATTAAAACAGTATTCTACTAACAGAAATATATATACTCTCGGTACATCACATATATACACATTTAAAGTCCTATACAAATATGACCAATGACCGACATGAAATATATCTCTTCCTTTTATAATATAAAATACTATTTGGTATAAAATATATATGCAAATAGTTGCAAAACCCGATCCATCCTATATATGCAGACGTTGGTATAGGCTTGAGACTAGCTAAAAAAATATGTATATATATAAACAGACCTAAATATACATAAAGCCGAACCCAAGTATATATATAAACCTATACTAACACACAATCTTATATAATATAGTTATTTGTAGTACCTTATAAAACATAACAGCTACAGATAACATATATATGAATATAGACAACTTAAACTTATGCAAACTATTTACAACAATATACTATATAAAATGTAAACTGACATAGCCCATATGTACAATACTTTAATAAAATATATAAGTACACCACCTGCTATGTATATTTTTGAAATTCAATAAACTTATATATATAACTTTATAATATAACTACCTCCCATAACATACTTCAAATACTATATAATCTCAACATATATTATGATAGATATACCTTGCCATTATAAAATGCAGACAAAAGGAAAGAAGAAGAAGCTCGGCTGGCCTAGGTGGGGATGGGTGGAAGGGCAGACACGTGGCTAATGCGGGTGATGTAGAGGCAGGTCAGGACCAGGTTGCTGTTAATGGAAGAGGACCGTCATCAGATCCAAAGGCTCACGGCTATTGGTGGAAGGAGGCAGGTTGATGGGTTGGGTGCGCGGCTACTGATGTGGGAAGAGGTGGCTCGGTGGTTCAAGGCCGTTACTTGAGGATAAGGAGAGAGAGAGTGGGTCGATCATGGGAAAGAGAGGGAAGGGCGGAGATCAAGTGGTGGAGAGGCCGAGGTGTAAGCTGATGACGAGGCGCTGTTCTATGACGATGCAGGTGAGTTATTTCTTGGTTACAGTGAGGGGCGGAGTGAATATTGATGGAGGATGGGAGAGGAAAGGATCGGAGGAGATGCAGAACTTCGAGCAAAATGAAAAAAACGAACAGGCAAGCTACTGGAGAGAAAAATATATAATGTTATACACGTTATGAACAGTAAAGAACTCGAACAGACTCAAATGTGAACGCGCATACAATTAATAAATTGATGGGGGCAGCTATCAACTTCAGGTAATACAATTTAAAGCAATTTATTAAATTGGTTGACCTGCACGTTCAAAAATTTAAAAAGCAAAGAAAGCTAACGGTTACATTTTATAGTACCGATACGATGCACCGTTTTATTGCTTCCGTTGCGTACCGGATCTCAAAATACAAAAATGAATATACCGTTGAAATCAGCACGACGAGACGATCAAAACGATATACAGATATTTATGGTACGATCATCCTATCAAAAGTCGATAATCGGTACCCTTGCTATTTTGCCCGAAGTAAGGTAAACGGAGCGATAGAAGTCCGATTTTTTTGAGAAACGAAAGATGACGTCACACTCAGAAGAGGATTTAGAATTTTTCCATGTAAAAATATTCAGGTTTGAAAATATTTTATTATCATTAATTTTTAACTGATTTAAATTTAATAGAATTACACAATAAAATTAAACTTTCATAAAATCAAATGAAAATTTACCATTTGCTACATTTACTTATACATAATCCAAATATAAATTTTTTTATTTCAAAATATTATTATTTAAAATTATCACCAAAATTCAATTAAACACGTTAAATAAAACCATTTAAAACTATTAAAATTTATGGTTCGTTACACTCTCCCCCGCTCAAAACTTTTCGTCCCCGAAAAGGAAAGAGGTAGGAGAATAGAAACAATTAGAAGAAAATTAGATTGGAAAGCAAAATAAAACAATTAATTTAAAGGCCTAAATTTTTTTTATTTAAATTAATTAATATTCAATAAATTTGGTTAGTATCATTTTATAAAATCCATTTACTTATTTATAAAATAAATTACTTATATTTACAAAGAAGTTATAGGAACAGTAAATCCATAATTCATAATTTATTAATCTATCTCAAAATACCTTTCAAATATTATAAATATTAAAGTAAATGATTATTGATTTATTTAATTAATAACTTTTAAAATATTTTTAACACCTAATAATTTAGTATTAAACCAGGTAGTATATAAATAAACAAGATTTAAAAAGGATATATTCAACAAGGAAAGGAAGGTAGATTCGGAAAACAGAAGGAATAGGCTAAAGTAGGTGAATAAATAAAGCTGAGCAGATGAGATGGATTTAAGAGAATAGTATCGGACACGAACAATTAATTTAGAACCATAAGAATTTCAATTTAAAATATTAATACAAAATTTCTTTGTTGGAAATACTTTTATAATAAAATTCCTTTATAATAAAATACTTTTATATTGAAACAAATCTTCCTTTCGAAAATACTTTTATAACTCGACGTTTCAACAAGTTTATCCTCGTTCTTGAAGACTCTGGCCATGCGTTGATCAGGCGCAAAGCTAGAATTCTTCAAGTGCTTAGTAGACATGTTTCAACACCCAGTGAAAATACTTTAAAAAACCTTTTAAAAACAGATATGGAAAGTACAATCCAAACAAATCAACCAAACCAAACATTTGTCCGACCATGGTTCGTAGATACACAATGGTTACGCCTGGGTCCCCCAGGAAACATCCGTATCCGTAAGCTTTCTCAGCCCTGCGAGTTACGCCATGATGACTAGTAGAATGCAGGATACACAATGGTTACGCCTAGATCCCCCATGAAACAATCCGTACCCCCAGGCAAGACTCAGCCAAGCATTTGCGCTACTATTCGCGACCTACATAGATGCAGGATACACAATGATTACGCCTGGATCCCCCAGGAAACAATCCGTACCCCTAGGCAAGACTCAGCCAGGCAGTTGCGCTATGCATCCGCGCTCGTAAGACCATGGGTAACGCCATGGAATTCGAAGGACACTCGAGTATCATATCCGGAAAACCAAAAATCAGAGAGAATAATATCGATAGAATGAATCCAAGATGTGGCCACAAATCGGATATCAAGCAGAAGGCACTTTCCATATCTTTACTTCGAAAATATGTATCATATAGTACCCTTTTCAAATCACTTTCAAATATCGTACTTATATAAAATCCATTATATATAAGATTTAATTTTCAAATCAAATACATTCCAAAATCAATAGTATATCAAATCATACTTATATAGACTTCAATTATATAAGATTTCACTTCCACATTGAGTACCTTTTCAAAACTATAGTTTTCGAATCAATTTCATACTCATACAAATTAATTTTATATAAGTTCGACAACTCCCAAATCAAGTGTTTAGTAACATAAAGTTCTCAAATTTCAATTTGTTTCGATATCAGTTCAATTTCAAAATGATATACAATTTCACCAAATTATTTCTTCTCAAATTAAATATCTTTAGTTTCAAAGTTTCCAAAATAATAGATTTAGAAAATAAATCCAAATTTCCAAATCAATATAATTTAAGTCAACCAATTCATTTCCAAAATCAAATGTTTTCAAAATCATCTTATACTTACGTAAGGTCCATCTTATATAAGGATCAAATTTTTCAAAATAAATTTCGCTGTATGAAGAGCCATATGGGATTGAATATCTTTGCTTTTATGGGTTATATATCTTTGTAATTTAAATTGGAAATTTTCTTTTAGTAAGCAAAGATATTCTAACCCGACAGCTTTCAATTTCAGCGTCAAAATATATCAATGATATTAGAATATAAGATGTACATAAGTCATCATTTCGCAAAATCACATTCGATCGCTCGCTCGACCACACAAGTTCGCTTTCGAACTAGTATTGTCCATTCGACTTCCCTAATGCGGATTTCGATATGGTTTCTCGACTAGAAGCCATCAGTCTCCTTGCATAGCCATATACTATGATAGAGAATTCTAGTATCAAGCCCAAAATCCATATCAAATATTCGCCATCGAGAATCAAATGAAAAATCTTAACACGAAATGGTGTAATTCACCTCGAACTTGTGTACTCAAACTTGGATCAAATTAATTGTGCAAATAAAACAGCATACATACAACTTATATATTTATTCCAACTTGTTAAATATAGTTTCATAAAGATGTTACTAAGTTAAAACATTTAAACTAAATTTTATTCAAAAAAAATTTCAAAACATTTCAAATCTAAATTTAATACTAGAAAAAATTCAAAATAGCCTTATTTATCTACTTAACAAAACAGTTTCAACTTATTTAAATCATATTACTACATACTTTAACATACATACCTAACTTATATACTTTATATTTTTCAAAATTTCTTAGCTTTGAAAAGTTAACCTTGATTTGGAAGTGCTCGAACCTTCGAAATAGTTGAAGAAATCATTTTCAAATCCAAGAGTCAGAAATCAACAACAAATCAGTAAATCAATTTTAATAGATAGGGTTATATCAAATCCGAAACTCAAGGACTGAACACCGGCTTACTTCAAATCATTTCAAATATACATACATATATCCTTTGAATATCAAATCTTACTTCGGAATTTGAAATCAAAATTGGTTTCACAAAATCACTCGCGTAGCAATGCTACTAAAGTGGTCTCTCCCCCACTCTGAAACTCGAAAATCAATGTCGATGATGCGTGCACTCATCACCGAAATTATTTTCCAGCGACATAAGTGAGTTCTGGACTTCTATTTTCTCAAACTTCTTTTGAAATTTCTTCGAAACTCATTAAAATCATTTGAAACATTTCTTATTCGGAAATATTTTTAAATCATATTATTATTATATATTTCAAAATCTTAAAACCAATTTCAAAATACCGGAGTTCAATTTTCAAATTTCAAATTTAAAATCCTTCAGTCATAAATCATTTTTAGATAAATCAAATTTCTTATATAATTTTTTTCAAAATTACAAATCCTTTCGAAATCTCAAATTCTCATTTTAAAAAGGGTATATAATCTTTATCGAAAACATTTCACTTTTATATATAGAATATGATCATACTTATCAAAATAATGATTTCGGTTTAGAAAACAATTTCAAAAAAAATACAAAAAACCCGATTTTCAAAGGATGATTCACGAACGGATTTCAGAACAAAGATAGAGATTCAAATTAGAGGGACACTAATCAAATAGAATTCTGATTCGAAGATAGGCTCGAACAAAGATGAGATAATTAAATTTCAAAATAGAAGATAGATATACTTATACAAGTCGCGGACGACCTTAATTGGGTCAACCATGACTTTAGGAATATGATCGATGTAGAATTCCGAGAAAAATCAACATTCGATCGCAAGAGATAGCGGCATCTAGACCAAAGATATAGAAATCTCCGGTGAATCAATGCCAATTGTGAAGGAGTTTCACCCCTTCACAAATCATTCAAAGATTAGTGGGATCGCCTATTCTTATAGAGATTATTCGAAGTGGAGTTATGGGATACTCCAGAATCAAAAGAATACCAATAGAGAGAGACAAGAATGAATTTTGAAACCGTAGGGAACGTTCCAAAGTTCAAAGGAAATCGAGTCAAAAGGAAGAGATTAAACTCAAACGAAAGTGATTCTGTAAATAAATTTACAATATATGCTAAGTTTCGCCTAGAGCCAAAGCTCTGATACCAACTGTAACGACCCGCTATTTTGGACCATTCAAATCGACAATAAATCCACACATGTCTGACTTGAATAATTCAAAATATCAGATTGTTAATTTAAATTTGGCAAAACTCAGCATATGCAGTAAATAAATCAATCATAGAATCACAGACACAGAGTAATACAATAATACGCAGCTGAATAGATAAAATAGTAGTTCATGAAGCTACTATATAAACATCAGAGTTAAAATAAAATACAACAGAATATCTCAAATACAGTGAAGTCTTCAATACGAATAGATGACCTCTCTGAACAAATCAACTGGAAAAGCTGAAAGCTGAATCGATAGTTAGATCTCCAAATGAAGCTCCAAACTCCAAGGGTGAGTCTCAAATGCTGTATCACTCAGTCTGACCCGAGCGTAAAGCAAAACACAAAACACTCGAGTCAGGATTAACATTCTTATACTAATAAATCCAACTCAAGTGAAATATCAACTGAAATACAAGTAACTTAAAGGATGTTTGGGATAACCATCCTCTAAGGATCTGCGGAACTATCGACAAGGTGGAAATATACACTATAACACCGTGGTCATTTCAAATTTATTTATACTTCAAAATCAAAATATCATTTTCATTTCAAATATATCTATTTCCAAAATAGTATACATAGATTAAATAATTTATAAGGTAAAGTATTTACAATTTCCTCAAGTCTCACAAATCGATTCAAATCAACCCAAATTCTAAATTTCAATTTAATTCAATCTAAATTTTTTCCATTTTAATTCAATTCAGTTTCTAAATAACAAATTCAAATTATCTTCCCAACCTTAACTTATTCAAATTATTACCAAAATCTATTGTGAAATATATTTTTAAATACTCAACCATATTATATGTATTTAATCAATCATTTCCATTTATATATAATAATTTAAGGCTCAATATTTATTAAAACCATATATTTCTTTCCAAAACCATAGAATTCATTTTCAAAATATTTATATATATGGACCAACGGTGTCTGTATATATATTTATCATATGGTTAAGTGATACGAATATTTATCATTTCAATCCGAAATTTAAATATATACGGGTTGATATCATTTCGACCCGTAATCCCAATTTCAATACAAATGAAAATCGTTTGGGTTTATCATTTCAACCCATAACGATTTTCTCCTATTCTAAAGTCCATTCGGGTATGTATCATTTCAACCCATAGTGATTTCTATACTAACAGGGAACTTGCAGAGTGATAACAGATATAGAAATAATATAACAGGCATAGATATATCATCAATAACAATATAATATAAACAGTAGGATATGGTGTCATATCCCATAGGTGAACAGTTACAAATAATAGCATATATAACAATTTAAATAACTACAACAGCATATTTCAATTGTCGTTTCAATTGAAATCAAATTTAATAAATAAAAGAACGTTAATCGTGAGTGATTGCTCACCTTTCGAGGCTAGAGATGAACGAGAATGGGATGAATTAGGAATCCATGCCCGAATTTCAAAGCAAAGCGAGATGGCACGAATCGACGATCAAGGCTGATAAATAGGAAGTGATGGAACTGAATCAGAATCAGCTTGATATATACAGAAATAATTGTCTAAGATAAAATTTAGAAAAATTATACATAAAAAAAAACCAATTCAATTCAAACCATTTAAAATTCATGTATATTCTCTTCATAAACCATACTTAATACCAATATACAATTGCAGACACCACATATATATATATATGCAGACAAAGTGTATATGCGAATAAATAACTATGTGAAACCAAATATACAGACTTTAACTCTACTAACATTTTTAAATATGTGCCCTAAATATATGTATTGTACCGCATTATCTGAAAAATATAACATGCATAAAACACGTTATTACATTTTATAGTTATCAAAACATATCTCGTTTAAAAAACCCAAACACATATATACACACACATACTAAAATCAACGTTCAAACAAATATAATGCATTTATAAACTTACCTAACTTCCTACACTATCATTGTAATATAAAGTTTAAGAAGGTATACAAAACATTGTATTCAAGGCATAGTATACCAATGTATGAAGACCGGTTAATACAGGTACACTAAGGTAACACAAATAATATAAAACGTATAAACTATTTATGTTTTAAAACCAAAAGTAACAAATTATTTATCATGTATGACAAATATGGACGAGTAAGACAAACCCAACAATAAAGCTGACATATTTATGACTAACAATATATATGACTTCATACATTTTTTCTCTGGAAAGATATTCAAACCTTAAAATCTACTTATAGCTTTTAAAATAATACGCCCATACCCTTTTCATAAACAAACAGTAACGTATATAAAATACAACTATGGCTTACATACTCTACATATGTATAAAAGTTAAACTCAAAATCGATATGTATGCAGACTCATAAACATCAGATATATTCGAAACCCACTATTTATAACTAATATATATATATATGCAGACATTGAACAAATATGCAAACCATAAGTAAAACTGTGAACTTACCCAGAATAAACTAAAACGTATGCAAATTCTTATATCAAAATATATTTCCAAACTTAATATTACTGTAAACAGCAGATGAAATGCACGGCCCTATACATGTTATATATCATATAGACTGATTAAAACAGTATTCTACTAACAAAAATATATATACTCTCGGTACATCACATATATACACATTTAAAGTCCTATACAAATATGACCAATGACCGACATGAAATATATCTCTTCCTTTTATAATATAAAATACTATTTGTATAAAATATATATGCAAATAGCTGCAAAACCCGATCCATCCTATATATGCAGACGTTGGTATAAGCTTGAGACTAGCTTAAAAATATGTATATATATAAACAGACCTAAATATACATAAAGCCGAACCCAAGTATATATATAAACCTATACTAACACACAATCTTATATAATATAGTTATTTGTAGTACCTTATAAAACATAACAGCTACAAATAACATATATATGAATATAGACAACTTAAACTTATGCAAACTATTTACAACAATATACTATATAAAATGTAAACTGACATAGCCCATATGTACAATACTTTAATAAAATATATAAGTACACCACCTGCTATGTATATTTTTGAAATTCAATAAACTTATATATATAACTTTATAATATAACTACCTCCCATAACATACTTCAAATACTATATAATCTCAACATATATTATGATAGATATACCTTGCCATTATAAAATGCAGAGAAAAGGAAAGAAGAAGAAGCTCGGCTGGCCTAGGTGGGGATGGGTGGAAGGGCAGACACGTGGCTAATGCGGATGATGTAGAGGCAGGTCAGGACCAGGTTGATGTTAATGGAAGAGGACCGTCATCAGATCCAAAGGCTCACGGCTATTGGTGGAAGGAGGCAGGTTGATGGGCTGGGTGCGCGGCTACTGATGTGGGAAGAGGTGGCTCGGTGGTTCAAGGCCGTTACTTGAGGATAAGGAGAGAGAGAGTGGGTCGATCATGGGAAAGAGAGGGAAGGGCGAAGATCAAGTGGTGGAGAGGCCGAGGTGTAAGCTGATGATGAGGCGCTGTTCTATGACGATGCATGTGAGTTATTTCTTGGTTACAGTGAGGGGCGGAGTGAATATTGATGGAGGATGGGAGAGGAAAGGATCGGAGGAGATGCAGAACTTCGAGCAAAATGAAAAAAACGAATAGGCAAGCTACTGGAGAAAAAAATATATAATGTTATACACGTTGTGAACAGTAAAGAACTCGAACAGACTCAAATGTGAACGCGCAGACAATTAATAAATTGATGGGGCCAGCTATCAACTTCAGGTAATACAATTTAAAGAAATTTATTAAATTGGTTGACCTGCACGTTCAAAAATTTAAAAAGCAAAGAAAGCTAACGGTTACATTTTATAGTACCGATACGATGCACCGTTTTATTGCTTCCGTCGCATACCGGATCTCAAAATACAGAAATGAATATACCATTGAGATCAGCACGACGAGACGATCAAAACGATATACAGATATTTATGGTACGATCATCCTATCAAAAGTCAATAATCGGTACCCTTGCTATTTTGCCCGAAGTAAGGTAAACGGAGTGATAGAAGTCCGATTTTTTTGAGAAACGAAAGATGACTTCACACTCAGAAGAGGATTTAGAATTTTTCCATGTAAAAATATTCAGGTTTGAAAATATTTTATTATCATTAAGTTTTAACTGATTTAAATTTAATAGAATTACACAATAAAATTAAACTTTCATAAAATCAAATGAAAATTTACCATTTGCTACATTTACTTATACATAATCCAAATATAAAAAAGTTTATTTCAAAATATTATTATTTAAAATTATCACCAAAATTCAATTAAACACGTTAAATAAAACCATTTAAAACCATTAAAATTTATGGGTTGTTACACAAACTAAATGACAAAGTCAATTTAAAAGTAATAATAAAAATAATAACAATAAAAAACCATGATAATAATAATAATAAAATAAAGTAAAATAATTAAACAAATAAAAATAACAATAAATAAGTAAAATAAAAATAAAGATAAAAATAAAATAATAAAAATATATAACGAAATTAAAAAAACCATGATAATAATAATAGTAGTAATAGTAATAATGGTACGAATAGTAATAAGGACCGAAGACCAAACACTACGTCTTAGGCTCCTATTCATCAGTCCTATAATTTAAAACTTATAACACTACCCCTAAACCAACCCTAAGAAAAAAACTCCTAGCTCATGGTTTTGGTACGTGGATCGCAAACTTCCATGCACTCATGTCCGACACCAGCTCTTCGGATATATTCCAATCTTTCAGGTCCATTTTTACTACTTCTTCCCATGTCAACCTTGGTCGACCTCTACCTCTCTTTGAGCATTCGATGTGGGCTTATAATTCCAATGCACACAAATGCCCTAGGAGGCCTGTGTTAGAGATATCCAAACCATCTTAAGTAGTGTTGGACTAGCTTCTCTTTAATTGGCACTACTCCAAGTTTGTCACGTATATCATCATTTCTAATTCGGTCTCGTCTCGTATGACCACAGCTCCATCACAGCATACGCATCTCTGCTACACTTATGTTTTGGACGTGTTGTCTTTTAGTAAGCTAACATTCTGCACCATACAATATTGCAGGCCTGATCGTCGTTCTGTAGAACTTTCCTTTAAGCTTTTGTGGGATTTTCCTATCACGGAGAATGTTG
Source organism: Allium fistulosum (assembly GCA_030737815.1). Taxonomy (NCBI): domain Eukaryota; kingdom Viridiplantae; phylum Streptophyta; class Magnoliopsida; order Asparagales; family Amaryllidaceae; genus Allium; species Allium fistulosum. The sequence goes on from CM060907.1 coordinate 1,107,400,331, forward strand.
AATGCTAGTCGCCATTTCACCCATCCTGCTCGAATTCTAAAATTAATATCTTCATCAATCTCACCATCACACTGCAACATTGATTCTAAATGTCAAAAGAATTCCTTCTTTGATACTACTTGTCCAGCCAAAGTGACATCTCCATCCTTTGACTTGATACTGCTGAACTCGCACTTCATATACTCTGTTTTAGTTCTGCTAAGCCTAAAACCCTTTGATTCTAAAGTCTGCTCCATAGCTCCAGTTATCTATCAACCCTGATCTTACTTTCGTCAATTAGCACAACATCATTAGCAAAAAGCATACACCAAAAAATCTCACCTTGTATACCTTTCATAACCTCATCCATCACCAGGGTAAAAATGCAGGGAATCAAAGCTGGCTCTTGATGTAATCTTATGTTAATGGGAAAATAACTGATTTCACCATTGCAATGCTTTGATGCTAGTCACAGTGTCATCGTATATATCCTTGATAAGGGTAATGCACTTTGTTGGCACTCTCTTCTTTTCCAGAGTCCACCACATATTCTTTCTCGGTACTTTGTCATAAGCTTTCTCCAAATCGATAAATACCATGTGTAGATCCTTCTTTTTCTCCTTAAATTTCTCCATAAGTTTCCTTATCAAGAAAATCACCTCTATGGTCGACCTCCCAGGCATGAAATCAAATTGGTTTTTTGAAACGCTTATCATCTTTCATAATTGATGTTCTATGACTCTCTTCCAAAGCTTCATTGTATGAATCATAAGCTTATTTTTTTATAGTTTGTGCAGCTATGAATATCTCCTTTATTCTTGAAGATTGGAACTAATATGCTTCTCTTCCACTCATTTGGCATATTGTTTGATTTGAAAATATTATTGAATAACTTGGTTAGCCAGGCTATCCCTGCATCTCCAAGGCAGCTCCACGCCTCAATGAGGATGTCATAAGGCCCCAACGCCTTGTCTGCTTTCATCTGTTTTAGCACATCCTTTAACTTGGACTCTTGAATTCTTCAAAAAAAATGTTTGCTGGTGTTATTAGAAGAGTCGTCCAGCTCGATCGTAGTGCTATCACCTTCTTCATTGAATAACTTGTCGAAGTATTCTCTCCATCTATTTTTTATCTCATCGTCTTCCACCAAAAGTCTATTATTCTCATCCGTGTTGCATTTAGCTTGGTTGAAGTCTCTCTTCTTCCTCTCATAGACTTAGCTATCCTATAGAAGTTTTTTCACTCTTCTTCGTACTTAACTTTTGATATAGATCTTCGTACGCCCGACCCCTTACTTCACTTATCGCTCTCTTTGCATTCTTCTTTACCGCTTTGTATTTTTGCATGTTGTCCTCACTCTTGTGATAATGCAAGCATTTATAGCATTCATTCTTCTCTTTGATAGCCTTTTTCACATCACTGTTCCACCATCGTGAACTTTTAGGTTCAAGTTTATTTCCTTTTTTATCCCAAACACCTCAGTAGACACTTTCCGAATGCACGTTGCCATCTTATCCCACGTGTCGTTTGCTTCTTCTTCCATATTCCATGTCCTTCTTTCATCACTCTATCCTTAAACACCCATAAGGCATCTCCTTTGAGCTTCCACTATTTCGTCTGACTAATCTCTTGCACCTTTATCTTTTCGAACACGTATCCGAAGACGAAACTCGGATATCAAAAGCTGATATTGTGAGACGATACATTCTCTAGGTATGACTTTGCAATCTATACAAGCTCGTTTGCCATCTCTTTTAGTAAGGACAAAGTCAATCTGACTAGAATGTTGGCCACTACTGAAAGTAATTAAATACAATTGTCTCTTTCTAAAGAAGGTATTAGCCATCATGAGGTCATAAGCAGTAGTGAAATTCAATATTTCTTCTCCTTCTTAGTTCCTATCGCTGTATCCAAAACCACTATGCGCTCTCTCAAACCCCCACTAGTTGTACCAACATGATCGTTGAAATCTTCTCCTATAAAAAGTTTCTCGCTACTAAGCACATCTCTATCATTGACATCAAGCTCTTTCCAGAAATTCCTTTTGATGGCTTCAATTAGGCCTACTTGTGGGACATAGACACTAATGACATTCAGAATCATATCATCAACTACCAGCTTGACTAGGATGATCCTGTCCTCTTGTCTCCTAATATCAACCACTTCGTTTTTAAGGTTCTTTTCAATTAAGATGCCTACCCTGTTCTTGTTACATTCTTTTTTCGTGTACCATAAATTGAAGCATGTGTTCTCCACCTGTTTAGCCTTCTGACCCGTCCATCTGGTCTCCTGAACGTATAAGATATGTACACATCTTCTAGTCATACTATCAGCTATATCTCTTAACTTTCCGGCTAAGGACTCTACATTCCAACTATTTAATGAAATCCTACTTTCATCGACTAGCTTACTTGCCCCACGCACCCGCCGAGTAAAGTGCAAAGACCCTTGCTCATTTATCACTACATCGGGGCGTCGATGTAGTGCACCACTAAAGGAGTGATGACCCAGCCCTTGCATATTTATCACCATACATGAGCCTCGATATGGCACGCCACTAAGGGAGTGACGATGCAGCGCTTGCTTATTTATCACCATACCCGAGGCTCAATATGGTGCGTCGCTAAGAGGGTTACGCCCCAATGAAATATAATAGGGTTCTATTTTCATAAAAGAGGCTTTGGTTTTATGTTGGCTCGTCAAGCCTATCACAGCCCTTCTCTTTTATCCTGGCTCAGGACAAGCTACCGTTTCTCGATTCACGTAAATTTTACGGGGTGTCATTTACTTTCATCCACAGTACATGTATATCATTATATTTATTCTCTAGTTTTGTGAAGTTACAGTTAGAAAAAAGAATCTAAAAACCTTTAAAAACCTCTTAAAACATATTAATTTGATGGGCTGAGAATTTACATCAAAATTTTACTAAAGCGGTTTTTGCCGGTTTTATCATCATCAATAATGGACATGAAATTTTTTTATAAATAAGGTATGACAACGATATAAAAAAAAAAACTTAAAGTAACTATGATGACAACACCCAACATTCAGATCATCCAAAGTCGGTGAAAACTGGCAGGAAAAAATTCTGGCTGAGTGACAAATTTGTTTACCATGAAAGGCAACAAAAAGTGAACCACAAAGTTGTACTGAGTGGTAATATTGGTTAACACTCAAGCGCACTATGCGGTAAGTCAACTAACCCCATGAAGTGTCAACTACGTTATATACAGATCTCGTATTCCTCCACCTCCAAGACGTACTTTCCTATGTAAATTAAAAGGAAAATATTATGATAATAATTCGATTGCCTTTTTCCATACTTGTAGTACTCCACTTTCTTCATTAAAATTCATCATTTTGAAGGTCTGTATTTTTAAGCTAATGTTTCAAAAGAGGATGAATGGTTTGGTAAGAACAAAATAGACAAGGAAAAAGTCAAAAGTGGCAATTTTATCTTAAAGGAAATTAGTTCGACCAAATATGTTATTACCTCCATATCACGTTAGGTAGAAGACTAAACTTAGAAAAGAAAGTGAGAGCTTTACACCAAAGCCCAAGGAGCATACAGACACATACAATATGACATACACAAGAGTTTTGAGTGATAGTGAGTTCACTAAACGAGGGTACAATGAGAGTGAAATCAATAAATCAATTGGATTCGATTTGAAAGTGACAATGACAAGAATACAATTGAAAAAAACCATAGGAGAATCCAAAACCTAAATCACTTGTTCATCCTATGATATCATTCAAAACTTAAAAAAGTTTCATTTTCTCTCTATGCCAAGGATCTCTTTGCAAAATACTTGATTATCTATCAAGTAATTACTGGATGGAAAAAAGATTTAATCAAAAGAGAAACACTGTAACAATTACATTTTAATGCAAACAGGACAAATAAACTCAACAAACATCATTTATTAACTGAACGACACATTGCAACAGAGAACAACAACAAAGGAAACACATCATAATAGCTTTATTCAAACACCAAACAAACTACTCCTCTATCCCAAGCTTCTTCTTGAACTCGAGGAGGTACTCGTACGACTTCTTTGGATCAGGAAGCGTCTTCGCAACGCTAGGCCTCTCCAAACACCGATTTGCATAAGCCACCAGCTTCGGGACCTCCTTCTTCCCACTGAAGTTCGCGTGCTTCTCGTACGCGTACAGCCAGACATTGAAAGGACAGAACAGGATGTCCACGTAGTTGAATGTCTCTCCTCCAAAGTACTTCTTGTCCCCTAGCTCCGTCTCTAGAACCTTTAGGATGTCGATGTATGCCTTTTTCGCTTCCTCCCGTGCTTCTCCTTTCTCTTGCCATATCTTCACTCCAGTTTCCCATACCTATATGTATACATATTACGATACTAATGGTTATCAGGCTGTCTAAAATAAGCAAGCATTGTTCAACTACAGTCATACCATGCTAACCTTATGGTTAGGTACTAAGTTCATGAAAATGTTCAAGCAGATTGTATGTTACTGGTTGCTGTGAAGTAATGAACAACACCACATTGATTGATGACAAAGATCATTAATGACCTTTATATAATGTCTGTGAAATCCCTAACTGTTTTCTTGCTCTGGTTTGAACAAGAACATGTGATTGAGGTTAACCATTTGTTGTCTGTGAAGTGCCTTTTAAACTTGACAACCTACCACATTGATGGTGTTTTTTTGGTGACTAGTATACTACTTCCAATTCCAAACACACCTTCAGATTTTATACGCTTAATCAACTTCAAATTCACCATCAAAATTTGAAAAAACACAGTCATAAACTAGAATACACAGAAAACTAGGTTACTTTTTCCATTAGAACTGAAATCCGTTCACTTCAAATTCATGAGATGATGGTTCAGAATTTTCCGCAGCCAGATTAACTAGTTATCACAAATTTGCGCTAAACAAAGATTATACTTTTAACTTTTAAACGACCAAATTCTGACAAAGCAAGTAAAAAAAAAGAGCAATCGCAAACAAAAATAAAACAAATATATACCTTGCTCTCAATGTAATTAGCCCAAAATTTAACTTGGTATTTCTCATAAGGATTTTTGGGGAAAAATGGAGCAACAGTACTCCAAACATCATCGATGTACTCAACAATCAAACCAGATTCACAAACAGGTTTGCCATTGTGAAACAAAACGGGGATCGTTTTGTGAATCGGATTCGATTTCAGAAGCAGGTCACTCTTATCGTGGATATTCTCCTGCTTTGTGGTGTATTTGACCCCTTTCTCTTCCAGTGCGATCCTAGCTCTGTGGGCGAATGGGCTTACCCATGTTTCGAGCAAGAGTACTTCTTCAGCCATTACAATTGAACTACTTTCGAGATTTTTACTAAAATGATGAGTTTTGTGTTCAGCGAGTGAGCGGATTTTATAGAGTTTTCAGATCAGATTTGCAGTTTCTGCCCCGATATAATTACTATTTTGTAACGTTTGTCCGTGAGAAATAATAATCTTTGTTTGTTGGGATTTTTGACCAGGAAAAAAAGTTGTAAAAGGAAAAATTTAGTATAAATACAAGAAGTTTGTTTTTTTAGGCTCAAATACACTTTTTAGTGTAAATCATAGAATAATAGTTGCAACTATCATTTTTTGTACACACTAAAATGTGTTATTCAGACTGAAACATAAACTTGTTGTCCTTGAGACTAAATTTTTTTGCAGCTTCTTCCGTGTGCTTATTTTTCTGTTGTTTGAAAATATTGTTTCCATTCAAAAAAAAATTGTACCTCTACTGGGATATTGGTTTGAACAAAATAAGCCAACCAAATCGGTTCATTTCAATAATTTTGGTTCGACTAATATCTAGATTGATTTATACTCAACTTGTTAGTTACTTTTGTTTGATTCTCGATGTATAAGAACTTCTACCATATTGTCGAAATTAGTTTAGTCTCGATAATTTTTGGATTAGCATGCTAACCAAAATAATTTTTATATACCATAAATGTATAAATATTACCGCTGAAAAAAAATATAGTTATAAATCAATATCTCAATTTTAAGTCCATTAAACATTCCAAACATAAATTGTGAAATAATTTTAGTTTCAATTAAGTCCGAAAAGTGATTGTACCAATCAAATTTAATTTGATTGGTTTGATTTGGTTTTCAATTTCATTGGTTTTATATCGGTTTAATATTTTTTGTCATCGGACTGACCAAGCCAAACAAACTCTCACCCCTACACACAAGCTATCCAAATTCTATATATATACTCTTTACTAGTTATCCAAGACAACTCTTTTACTCAATGCAAACCACATATTTTCCAATATTGACATCACTTTCAATCATAAAACTTAAGTCTAATTTCTCATTTCTATTGATCAACTCAAAAGCCTTAGCTATCAAATTTTCCAAATTTAATTTCGCAGATCCAAAATTTTAGTTTTGCAACATCCAGCTTATAAATATATGTTCTCAACCTTTCCAGCAACTCAACTTTTTTTTCTGATTGCATTTTCTGAATCGAGACATGAATATGATGAATTATTTTACCGATTACTGTATATAAGTTTTAATTTTAGGGAGAGATGAATTTGGTTGTGAAGTTAAAACTACATGTGTGGTTTGTATTTAAACTTTTAATTTAAAATTATGATTTCAAAGTTTGAATTAAAATTTGTAGAGATAAATTATAACTTAAAGTATATATAAATTTTTATGTTAAAGTTCAAATTTAAGTTATAATATGACTTTCATTTAAACTTTATAATTTATTATTTTTATTTTTTAAAATTAGATACATAGCCAACCTCAACTTGTTTGGGATTAATGGCTTAGTAGTAGTAGTTGTTGTTGTTAAAGCGGATACATAGGTAGTACATAGTAGTACTACATCTCTTAGGCAACATACAACATACTACATGTCTAGCAATTCGCAAGTTTCAAACATGTGACATCTCAAATCAAAGTTCGAGTGCCTAACCACTGGGACAACAGTGTTGGACAAACTCTGAGTTTAACTTTGAATTTAAAATGTAAAATTTTGAATTATATATTGAAAATAGGTTGAATGGAATTTATGCTCTGAATTTAAAATTGTTAAAATGAAACTGTTAAAATATAAGGGATGTTTGACTGATATTTCATCAACCTGAAGGTGTTTGTAGAATGCCATTATCTATAATTTGTTGTAAATGATGGAGAACTTTATATAAGGGATGTTTGACCGATATTTATGTTGTAAATGATAGACAACAATATTGTTTTAAATTCATAATTTAAAATAATATTAATTTAGTATTTCAGATATTTTAAGGAAGTTGAGCGTAATCTCATGATATCTTATGTTTATATATCTTATGTAATCTTATGTATACTTCCTTTAGTCCATGTGGGTTTTAACTCATATAACCTCCCCTTTCTTATAATTGCATTATATATATATATATATATATATATATATATTATAACCTTTATAATTTATTACATTATAAATTTATATATTTTATATGTATTTCTTTATTAATTAAACCTTTTAATCAAATTTAAATATAGCTTTAATATATATGTAAAATTTAAACAATCTTAAATTTCATATAACCCTTAATAAAAATTTATAATATTTTATTTAAGTTCAAATAAATTTAAATTTAAATTTATAATATCCAAATACGTATATTTGGATTAATCTAAGGCACAAAAAACTTTTGGGCCTTCCACTAGGACATACCATTGAAGCAAGCCATTTCGATGAGCCTGGTAAGGGCCAAGAAGACAAGAGATTTTCCATTTATAAGAACATTTCTTAATTAAAGTAACATTCTCCTTAGTTAAACACCCTTGTCTCAGATACTCATCTAGTTGGATTTTTCAAATGACTGTCTAACGTGTTGGTTAACTATTCATGTGAACACATTGTAGGCACTAATACCATTGTTGGATCAGGTGCATTGGTAATGGGATAAAAAGAGGAAATTTCAAAAGAAAAATCATTTTATTAATTTTACACAAGATCTAATTTCTTGTTTACATGAAAATTTATTTGCAGTGAATCATACTTAGTGGAAATTAAAGGAGATTGTTATTTTAAATTTAAGTGTGTTTTATTTTATATTTAAAACTTTGATATATTTATGTAAATATTGTATATGATATAACTAATCTAAGACATTAATATGGGCATCAAAATATGGAAACATAGATATATATATATATATATATATATATATATGATATCAGAATACCATTGTCATTTATGGTTATAAAGGGAAAACAATAAACAACGACTTTCCCACATCAGAAACCCTAGGTCAGTAGGAACAGGATGACAATGGAGGATGGAAGGATGTGAAAATAAAGGGGAGATAGAAATTAGTAGATGTAGGAAATAACGATACAAAAGGACTAGACCATGAATAATTAAGCTAGGGTTGAGAAAAAAAATCCTAAGACTAGGATATATGCTTTAGAGAAATGACTTGAAATCAAGGAGAAAGTTGACTACTTTGAACCAATCAAACACGGAGATGAAGAGTATCAAATTGTAGAAGATGAAGATGATGGCGAAGCTAGTTAAGTCTGGAAGAGCTAAGTTTATGTCTACATGGCTCGTAAGAGACCATATTTTCTATACTTTTTTTGAAAATGGGTGCTTATGTGGCAGTATATAGTTGTACTACAAGTATAAAGTGATATATAACAGCATATATAAGTCACCATATGTCTAGTGATTTGAATCACGCTATGTAGGATTCAAGCCTACTACCTCATAGACCAAAGCAGGAGCGTCTAACCACTGGGACAATGGTGCTAGATATATTTCTTATACTCCAATGCATATATTAAGAGGGTCTGTGGGACCTGAGAAATTTACTCTTGAGATAATGGTTTTTAGCTTACCAAATTTGAACTGGAAGAAGGCTGTGACAAAGTTTTAAAAGAGGCTCATGGTTTATGAATATCAGACTAGTTATCATGAGGAAATGGGACGCCAATTTCAATCATGAAAGAGCGATGCTTACGACGTACTCAGTGTGGATTAAACTAAACAAAATGAAATTAGTATCGTGGAATGCAAGGGATATCGGTAAATTTGCAGGCCTAACTAGGAGTCTGCTAGACATGGATGATGACACAAGACTAGTTAAAAGAGTAAAACATGCAAGGGTTTTGATATAACTTGAAGCTACATCCAAATTACCTGAAATAGTTAAAGTGGTAGATAGATAAGGAAACGTTTGCTTACAAGAGGAGGAGTATAAATTTTTCCACCTAGACGTGGGAGATGCAAATGCTTTGATCATTGTGATCTTCAATGTAGTGATGTAAATGCAGAGCATACACAAGTAGGAGAGAAGAACGTAAATACTTATTACCCATCAACTAGCCATACCCAAATAGATGAGTGTTCAAAAAATGTCCCACCGAAGATTGTTCAAAACCCCAGCCTAAAAAATAAAGCAGTAGCTAATTATACACAAGAAGCTGCTTACTTGTAACACCTCAAAAATTTTAAATAATTAAATAAATAATTAATAAGGGTAAAATAATAATTTTCCATAAAAGAGAAAAGTAGTAAATTTTTAATAGCAGTTGGAACTAGGCTTTGGGGCCTATCTCATTGCATCCATAATGTCATTTTCCCCTTAGAAATTGTCGAATTCGATAAAATGAGTCAAAATGGCCAAAATTGGGTCCCGTGGCATTTTCATAAATATTAATTTCGAATTTCAACATTGATATTGTTGTTTTTAGCCTAGAAATAAATCCTTAACTCTATCTCTTTTGTTCTAATTAAAAAACTAACCTTCATTTGGAAAACCTAATCCCTAAATGAATCGTTATTTTTCCAAATCAAATCCAAATTAAACAAATTTATATATGAAACTGATAATCACGAATAGAGCTACAAAAAGGAATCAAAGCTACCATGAAATTTGGAGTTTTATATGTGAAGAAATTCTAGGCAGCAGAGAAGGAGATGATATTTTAGTGGATTAATGAAGATAAATGACTAGTCATTGAGTAAGAATCTTCATATTTGTGTATACACTGATAAGTTGTAGTAATTCACCCTTTATGATCTTAAATAAAGTTATTAACAATGAATTAAGACAAAATTAATTACTGACCATAATAATTTGTACTAATTCATGATTTGGATGCAATACGTCATGCTTAGTTAATTAAAAAGTGATTTTTTTATTGTAATTATATACAAGTTAATCTCTCAATCAAAAAGTGCAAACGTAAAACTATCCCAAATCTAGCATATTATATATCAAAATTATAGTGCTTGACGACATGAATCCATTGCTGGTGCTCGCTCATCAACTAGGTTAATGGATTGATCAAAAAACGGGTCGAAAATTAGATAAATATGGATTATTCATTTGAGTTCAACGGTGAAACGAGAGGATAACATGATTGGAAGGTGTGGTTGTTAAGAGGGTACCAAGAGAGTGCCATGCCAGGGTCTAATCGACCTTTGGTGGCTGGAGTTTGCAAGATTAGCAAGTCCTAGTCTTGAAATTCGGTGGCAGTGCGGGTCGCTTCAAGCGGTGGGAATGATAACATCGAGTAGCCTAGGCGACAAGAGGGCCGTAGGTGGTGTCGGATTGACAAACGGTGGCGTGGGATGGCAGTAATCAGTGGTGAGTTGGTGGTGAAGTTGACCAAGCATGATGAAGTACTATAGCATGTAATTTGGACATTTATTTTGTTTATTAAATTACAAAATGCCCTATCCTTCTAATTCTTATAACTTTCACAGACGATAACAGATTCATGCATAATTTAAGGTGTTATGATCATGGTGAGACGAAAAAAGTTTTGGTATGTTGTTTTCTCAGTTTTGAGATAGTTTGAGGAAGCGTCTTTTATTAGGATTGTTATGCGCACGTCTAATCAGTTCCATTTAAGCGTTTCATGCACATATGAGAAAATTAGTCCTTGATTGTACAAGTGTTGTTCAGCCCATGAGTTGAGATTTATTCCATTAGTGTTGCATTCGGGCTGGCATGCAAGTTAGGGCTCTTACCCAATACTGTTAGATATGGTTTTGCCACGACGATTTTGGGCTCTATCCAAATAGTGTTGCATTTGGGTTGGCACATGAGTTAAGGCTTCATCCGAATAGGGTTGCATATAGTTTGGCAATAACAAGTTGGGGTTTGTTACGACCCATATATTTACATATTGACGGATCATAAAAACATTATTTTCATAATCATATTAGATCTGGTTAGGCTATAACTTTGATGAATATTAAGTACTGACTTTTTTGACCCTTCGAATAAATTATGGACGATTTTTTTTTGAAAATTTAAGAGCTATAACTTTTGGTAAAAGTCAAACTAGGGTCTGAAACCACTTCCAAATGAAAGCAATGATGGTTCCTCTTTTCATGAAATGGTCATAACTTATTTTTGGCATAACAGTTTAGGAGATATGACTATTTGAAGTTAGATGGTTTTTGGATATATTAGCAAGTAATTAGACAACCCATTATTAGCGTACTAACCCATTTCAGGATTGGAGCTAATTACTGCTAATGGGAAGACCACCAATCATTATTCTCCATTTTCCAAAACACTCTCTAACCTCCATTGAACCTCCATTAGCCAAAACCATCTCAAATCTTCAAATTAATCAACCTAATTAAACAATCAAAGGGTAACTAGCATAAAGATTAGCTAGGTGACTTTTGGAATCTTGAAATTGTTGTCTTGGGATTTGTGCTTGGATGTCTACATTAGATTTGTCTTGTTTTTGGCGCTTTTTGGTAACTAGGAGAGTGATCTATTATCTCCCAACCTTTTAATTATTTTGTATGATTAAAATATGTTTTTGAAACATCTTCTAAGGTAAAAATGAGATCTTTGACCGATTTAGATTTACAAATGTTGTATGAATGAATTTCAATGTTTTTAAATGGATTTTACAAGCATTTTCATATTAGGTTGATTCGATGAATCATAGGATAGTGTATGGATGTTATATCTTATGTTTGCTATGATATGATGCGTGTTTATTATGGTTTTATGTGTTTATTTGCTTAAAATAGGAGATATGGTATCGATATGAGTATGGATTGGCTTTAAAGAGATTAGGGTTGAATCGATCAAATGAGTTGTACAAGGAGTTAAGGCACTCAAATCAAAGAGGGATTGGATTAGGAAAATGTAGACAGAAATAAGTTTTTAGGGTGATCGATCGGCACCGAAAGATCACCACCAATCGATCAAAATTGCTCCAAACAAGGCACGATCGATAGGGGTGGTCAACATGGAGGGGCGAAGCTACACAATCAATCGATCACACTTGATTTCAATGAGTGGATTTGGAGTTAGTGAAAAAGGGTGCTCGATCTCACTTGTGGGGAAAGCAGTGTGGAAACTTCAGGCTAAGTAGGAAGAAACATGTCAAGGACTTTGAGGCACATATGGAGAAGCTTCGAGCTTCGAGTGAAGAAGCTGGACTTGGCCAAATCTTGGTTAAATCCTAAGTTTGATGGGTCGGTGCTGGCCCATATCGATAAGCATCGATCGATCATATGTTGGGAAATTGTGCATCTTGATGAGAGGAGTATGCATGGTCGATTGCATGACATTTAGGTGGGTAGTTTGTGAGAGATGGGCTACTACTAATAGATCTTGAGTGATGGAGTCTATGCGATGAAAACATGAGAGAGATGCAGAGCTACTCCGAGGCAAGCATGAGGCAACTTCAAGGATGATGCATGAGTGTTTTCTAATTTGAGACAAGGCAACTTCAATAAGCCACAAGGCAACTACATAAGTATTGAGACTTCGACGACTTGATATTCCTAGTTCGAGTAGTTCATTAGGGTAGTAGCTATGGCATAAGGAGAGTTATTGAGCAGACAAGTGCTTAGTGACCACTTGTGGAGTAGAGAAGAGATGGTCCTACTATCAGTACATATGCAATGACTATTGTATAACTCTAAGGATGAGATGTGTGCTCATAAACAGGAACAGGTGAGAAGGCTCGCCAAGAGTAAAATGAGTGTACTCGAGGTAATCTGCATATACCCATTAGTTGGATGAATGAGTGTATCCAAGTTCCTAGCCAGTATGAGTGTGGCATGAATTAGAGAATTGAGTATTAGGATGTTGAGCAGTGGTCGACCATCTGAGTGCATTCATATGAGTTGTTATCTAACGACATATCAGTGGATGATATAAGATTTGGTTAATGATTTCTATGTAAACTGTGATTACTATGATTGTCATGAATGATGAATTCTGGGATGGATGTCATGTGATGTAAGTGCTAGTGAGTTAGGTAACTTGACACCATATATTATACTTTGAGTAGTAGTACATCCTAATGATGATAGTTTAGCAAATAATGTGTTATGTGCTAACTTGTTAAATGTAAAGATAGATCAAGCTTGATTCTTCATAGTCAATGTTCTTACTTATGATATATCAGTTTTTTTATATCTATTTTGAGATTAACGACCACTCATACCAGGCTTATGTCTAACTTGAGGTTATTTGCGTTGCTTCTTACCATTTTAAATACTCTTAAATGAGTGGATTAGAGATAGCGGGTATGAGATAGCTCATGGAGTTGTACGGAGGATAGCAGATGGCTGGCACTTTCATATATGTATATATATAGACACATACACACACTCTTGGAGCTACTGTCATGATTTTCATTTTGTAGTTCTTTGGAGCTACCAATACTTGTTTATATTAGCAGAGACAATTTCTATTTTGAGTTTAATATTCAGATGTATAAACTCTATTGTGTTTTGTTTTGTATTACTGTGATGAACCTATTGCACTATGATTCTATTTGGTTTGTTTAGTTATATTACTGCTTGCCTGTTTATATCTATGTTGGTTATGATATTTTATCCTAAGCATTGTGAGATATATGAAAATTTCTGTTTTAGGCTTTTATTTCTTTACCTTAACTGCTACATTACATCAATCAAGTACTGTAGCAGTGCACTATTTATAACATTTGGGTACATATTATGGAGGGTAGTCGTCACATTTGGCATCAGAGCCTAGGTTAAGATATGACCTAAGTTGATATTGGGGTCAATTAGAGACAAGGAAGAAGTTATCACCATAGAATGTATCGAGTGATATACGAGAGAGTGTACTTATTATACATTTTCGTTTCAAAACTATATAGTAGTATATAAATAGTAAGTCGCAATGCATACATGAGTACCACTATATTCCTTTATGAGAGACGTATCTTCTTACTACAGATCGTAAGAACGAGCCAAGATACTAAGAATGCAGCAAGGAACTCCATCTCTAGAGTTGAGGAAGGAGCAGGCTCAGAGGTAGCAGCTAACCCTGACTTGCAGAACATGTTGAATGCTATGATAAGGACCATGATGCAGAAAGCCCAAGGAGGTGCTTCAAATGCTTTAGTGAGTGGTGGTGCTCCAGTGGATGTGCCAAGGAATGATTTTGCCAAGCTGAATAAAGACATCTCTAGTCCATGGGGGAAATCATCTCTTAGCAACTTAAGATTGCTTCTAGGAAACTTCAAGAAAGGGTCAATGGCTGGTGGAATGCCCTTAAGATTGCTACTCCTGAGGACCAGCTCACTTAAGAGAAACTCAAGGCTCGATTTTAGCAGAAGTTCATACCGGTTGCTCAAGATCGATGTTGTTTAGGAAGATTGCTAACTTTAAACATGGCAAGATGTATGTTTGAGAGAGATTGATGAATTTGACAAGTTTTTGAAGTACATAATGTCTTTCATTGACACTCCCTTGAAGAAAAATGAGAAATTTATTATGGGCTTAGATGAATATCTTAAAGAGAGGCTAGTGGGTTGCATTGATGAAAGCTTCAAGAAATTGGTTAAGAAGGCTTTATGACATGAGAGTCTATATCCTAAGTCCAAAGCTGTTGTTGTTCCAACGGAGGAGCCTAAGCTGCAAGTGGGTGGGGGTGGCAAGAGGAAGTGGAACAATAAGAATAAGAAGCAGTTCCATGGCAATGAAGGCCAAAAGAAGGGTGAATGAGAGCCTACCTACTACTAGTGTAGAGAGAAAGGCCATCTTAATAGTATTGTACGAGCGTAGAAAAGAAGTACTCAACTATGATATAACTAGGCATATAAAAAGGGATTTTCCATATCCATCGAAGAATAAGCATGTTGTGAAAGCTTATGCTCTCGATGTTGTTTTGACTTATCCATCGATTAGGGGGAAGGGTAGTACTATCCAAGGTATGCTTTCTATCTATGTTATACATATTCATGTTTTATTTAATACCGATGCATCATACTCCTTTATATATAGTGATTCGGTAGATTGGTTAGGATTAAGACCTGACCTAGTAGACAGACCGTTGGTAGTGACAATCCCTGTGGGTGGTTCGACCAGTATGTGTATGGTTTGTCGTGACATTTTATTGTCGAGTCAAAGATGTGTGTTTGCTTGTGATTGTTTTGGGCTTGGTTTTGTTGGGTTCAGAATCATATTGGGGATGGACTGGCTTTAGAGGTTAGGAGTCATGGTTGATTATGAGAGGTTGTTGGTGATGATAGGGATAGGTGATAAGTGTAGGCTAGAGATGGGATGGATTCCCAGGGATGTAGTTATGGTTGGTTTTGTGTATTTTCTTAAGATCTCATGCGATGAGTTGCCATCGGTACCTATTGCTAGAGAGTATTCATGAATATTTGTGGAGCAACCGGATTACTACCACATAGAAAGATTGAGTTTGGTATCGATTTAGTGAAGGATGCTAGCCCAGTAGTTATGCCATTAAGGCGTATGACACCGAAAGAGAAACATGAACTAGAGATGCAAGTGAATGTCTATTGAGGAAGGGGTTCATTCATGGGAGTATATCCAAGTAGGGAGCATCAGTTTTGTTTGCTATGAAGGCGGATGGCTCTTTGAGACTTTGTGTGGATTCCTATAAGGTAAATAAGGTGACAAGAAAGAACAAGTATCAACTCTTATATGATGACTTGTTCAATCAACTCTACGGTGCGAAAGTGTTCTCTCAGTTGAATATGGCGATGGAGTTCCATCAACTGAGGGTAGCGAATGAGCGTGTGTCAATTACTTATTTCATACACCATTAGGATTCTATGAGTGGTTATTTATGCTTTTCGGGCTAACCAATGCACATGCATACTTTGTCGATCTTATGTATTGTTTTTTTAGAGATAAACTAAATAAGTTTGTACTTGTATCCATTGATTATATCCTTGTCCACTCATGGACAGAAGAGGAACACTAGATTCACTTGAATATTATGCTAGAGTTGTTGAAAAGGCACCAACTGAAGGCAAAATTTTCAAAGTGTCACTTCTAGAGGAGAGAAGTGTGATTTTAGGTTAAGTGGTTTTGGATCAGGGTAACGCTATGGATCTTGCCAAGTCAGCAGTTGTCCAAGACTGGGACAAGCCTAAGAATGCTACAGATGCAAGGAGTTTCCTAGGATTGGTAAGATACTGTAGACAATTTGTGACAACCGTCCTACACCACTGCCACCTAATATAACTAAATAGTGCGCTGCTGACGTGTTCGACTAATATAGGATGATTATCAAGGGATATAAAAGAAATATAACGTCATAGAACCTGTCGTATATCTCACAACGCATAGAATAAAGTATAATATGCATCACAAATATTAAAAAAAAAGAGACGGTAATAACTAAGTGAACCAAATATCAGAGCATAATTCACAGAATTATACAACATAGTAATATAGTTTATACAAAGTGGAAATAAACTCAAAAAAACTGTCTCATAATAGTAAAGAAAACACTATCTAGGCTCTGTAGTGTTGCACAATGGAATAAGCATAGTATCCATAAATAATATGAGAAGCTCTGTTCAGCTTGTTCTCTGCACAGCCACCGCGTATCACCTAGACTGCTATCTAGTCTATACGTTTAAGAGTACTCGAGATAATAATAAGCAAATCATAAAACCTTGAGTCAGACAATAGTCTAGTGATGGCGATAAATGAATCTCAAAATACTATACAAGTCAATATAGTGAGGAATAAAAGGTACCTAACATGTCCCTACATCCAAAGAGTTAGAACATAACATCTATAATATCTTACTATATTATTATCATAGAAATGTACTATGTCCTAAGTATAGTTCAGGTGTCTAGGTATCCACATCCTAAATACATATGCCAAGTGACATCCTTAGAGTGATAGACTACAGGGGAAATAATCAAAGCAAACATAACATCCATCAAACAATCCTCACAATCACTCAAGTGCTTTGGATATATGCTAACTCGTATAACTGTCCTAATGCCAGAAACCAATGGAAAAGTCTAGGTTCCTTGGTGCTTGAAATCTAGGCCACTCAGTAGGCCGGGAAAACTAAATTGCACATCCTAGCAGTCCAGGGTATATGGATCACGTCCTAAATCCATAGGTATATACCCTAATGCCCAATGAGCGTCCTCATTTACCCCTGCTTTACGAGCACACTTGAACACTCTGAGTATCAACTATCCCTTCATACACGTCTTTGAACACATCCTGGTTCGATTCATTCCACCATCATTATAGAACCCTTCCTCCTCCTACCTATTCCATTCCCATAATAGATCACGTCCTAACTCCACTTCACATGCTCACACCCTAGTTACTATCTCATCATATCATAATAGAGCACGTTCTAGCTATACTTCACAAGTTCTTGTCCTAGAACTTGTCCTTATGGGTTATCCTCACGACTCCCGTGTCCAAGAGCCCTCATCATTGGAACACTTCTGGACCTTCATATCAATAATAGAATCAACATCTCGAATTCTCGAAGCCATCACATCGAAGCACTCTAATATCGCTTCGTTTCTTAACCATCAGTCTTTATCGTGCTGTCATATCTCCATTGAACGATGAAAGAACAAACACTTCCAGCACGACCTATGGATCCCACACTTCACCTCCCAGAAGTTTCACCCCGACTTGAATAAACTTTTAAGATTGGTACTGACCTAAGGAGGTCAGTACCGAGTTGAACTTTAATCCCTCTTTTCTTCTTTGACTTCTACTTGAGCTCTTCTTCCCAAGCCTAAGTCTCCATGCCGAGATCCAAGTCCATCTCCAAAATTCAGGTCGGTGCCGACATGAACACTTAGCCAAAATTTCCAATTTTTAGCCTCCAACTTTATTTCCTTGCTACCCCAAAGTTCCACCCGAAGAATCCTTGTGTTTTTCCCTAAGCAAGCCCGAAACACTCCAACTCTTGGCCCAAAGCACTTCCCCAATCGAACTCCATCGACCTCATTCTTCGGCATTTAGCGCAATTGCTTCACACTTTGACCTGAAGTCAGCCCAGAGTTTTCTAACAATTTGCCTAAAGAACCGCTCGAAGCAGAATCCCACCAACCTAAAGTAGCCCCACCGACCTGAATTTAATTCATCATCAAGTTGTATTCCCCAACCCAATCTTCATGTGATCTGAAGTGTAGCATCCCCTCTAACTCCAAAACCTCTTCTCCAAGTTTCATCTAATCTGAGCTAATTTTACTTCGTTTTGCTCATTTCATCGATTAATTCCTAACTATCCTAGAAGCACTTAACAACAAGATCAAAACAATTCATCCAAACATACAAGACATTCACAAGCACTCATACATCATGATCAAACAAATCAAACACATTCAATGCAATAATTTAGCCAAGATCTAGCATTTACACACGAACGACTATATGATCAAAACTGGGTTATTAAATCACCAAATCCATTTTTAATCTTTTTAGTTCGTCCATAAACATATTTAAAGGTGTAATTAAAGTTAAAATCATGTAATCATGTTTGTTATATCAAAGCTCCAATGTTAACTATATAAACAAGTATAGAATAGTGAAAGATCAATAATCACTCACCCTATAACCAATTTACCACTTTAAAACTTTAGATCCGATGTGAGCAACATCTAATCCGAAATCGAAGCATCAAAGGATGAATTTATGATCTCCTTTGCTAATCACTCCTGTAATGATGGATTTGGCTATGACTAGTAAGGAAAAGATGAGTTTTTGATGAAATTAGGATTAATGTAGGTTTGGGACTGTATTAGGAAGTAGGAAGTATGTTTGGACATGTCCCATCTGTGCCAATTAGGTGAAAATCCCAAAATTAGATAGTGGGCTTAGGTTTGAGCCTAATTAATTACCCATTAATACTGGCCATTAGCAGCCAAGATTTAGAATAGTCATAACTTTCAAATGGTAAGTCCAGTTTTACTGTTATGGCCACTCTACAGATTGGAAACCATCATCTTGAAGCAATATAAGTGGTTTCAAATCCTAACTAAGCTCCTACCAAAAGATATAATCCATACAATATTTTCAGGACTAAAATGTCACGTAGAAAGTCGACAAAAATCATAGATGTGGAAAATATCTTTAAGAGTCATTTTCTAAAATTTTAGAGTCGACAACCTTATATGAATTAAATAATGATTTTTATGACCCCTTGATTTGTAAAATACAGGTCGTTACACTCTCCCTGCGCCTATGTAGAAATTTCGCCCCTGAAATCCCCAAGCAAGTCAAAGAATAGTCAACCATAGTTACATGCATGCCTAATAACCATATGCAACCATCAAATATATCAAATAGACAGTCATGCAACCAATAGTATAGATAAGCATTTCCTAGCATGCGAAATACTAAATTATCATATATTATATCAAAGGCGAAAGTAAATACGATAAACAATAGGCCTTACCATGCAAAGAGCTACAGATACGCAGCCCTTATGCTCTCCTCGATTTCTCATGCCTTCACTTTCTCCCTATTAAACCTTCACTAACTCCACCTTCCTCTTAAGCTATTTCGTATTATGTTCGATAATGCGAATTGGCTTATGAGATCTCGAAGCTTTTGGTTCAATCTCAATATCATTAAGTTGATTTGGTGCAATTGTCATGCCTGAGTCATGCACAAATTTCCATAAATGAGTGACGTGGAAGACATTCTGTATGTTCGCCATTTTCTGAGGTAAGTCGACCCTGTATGCTAGGTTCCCAATCCTCTCTACTATTGGAAAATGACATATGAATCTCGATGACAACTTCCCCTTACTATCGAATCGAATAACATTATTCAATGGAGAAATCTTCACAAGCTCCATATCACCGAAAGAGAACTCCAAATCTCGATGTCTCTTAACAACATAGCTCTTCTGTTTATCTTGAGCATTTTTTATCCGTTATCAGATGATCTCAGTTTTCTTTGAGGTTTCTCGAATTATATTTGGCCTAAGTATCAGTTTCTTGCTTGCTTCCCACCAACGTGAAGGAGCGTTACACGGTCGGCTATAAATGCTTCGTATGCTGCTATACCGATGCTAGACTGATAGCCATTGTTGTATGCAATTTCCATGAAATGCAAACGATCATCCCATAAGCCTTCGAAATTTAGAATGCAAGCACGGAAAAGATCCACTAATATTGATTCATTATCTTGGTCTACCCATCAGTTTGCGGGTGATAAGCTGTACTGAGATGCAGCTCGGTTCCCAACGTCTCTTGTAAGCTCTTCCAAAATCCACTAATGAATAAAGGGTCTCGGTCACTCATAATGCTCTTTGGCACATCATTGAATCGCATCACCCATTTCACATACCACTAAGCCAATTTGGATGTTGTTCTACTAGACTTGACGGTATGAATCGAGTACTCTTCGTAAATCTATCAACTATGACCCAAAAACTTTCATACCCTACGCCGGTCCTTAGCAATCCGTCGATACTTGCTTCCATTTCCACTCGGGAACTTCAAGTGGTTGTAGCAATCCACTTGGCATCTTCTGCTCTACCTTCACCAATTGGCGGTTCATACATTTTGAGATAAACGCCCCGACGTCCTTCTTCATCCCTTTCCAATATAAATCCGCTTCATATTACAATAAATCTTATTATCATCGGGATGTATAGTTAATCTTGAATGATGGCACTCTTAGTACATGATCCCTTAACCCATTAAAGTCGGGTACAAATAATCTCCCGTCCTTACAGAGCCAACAACCTTGGTCGAGTTCGTAATACTTCATCTCTTCGGACTTTAATCCTTCTTATATTTTCACCATGGTCTCTACTAGTTTAGCATCTCGCCTTTAATTAATATAGATCCGCTCAATCAAAGTGGATCAGATATTCAGACTTGCCAAAATCTCTGGCTTTAACTCGCAGTGAGGTCTGAAGTCATAGCCAACAATATACTCTAACTACTTCCACTCTCAAAACATTGCTTCCAAACTGGCATGTCTTCTACTCAATGCATCGATGACCAAATTTCCTTTACCAGGCTTATAGAAAATGTCAAAGTCATAAGAGGTTTAGAATCCCAACCATCGCTACCGGCGAAGGTTGAGATATTTCTAGAAGAAAAGGTACTTCAAGGATCCGTGGTCCATGAATAGCTCGAACCTTTCTCCTAATGGATAATGCCTTCAAATCTTTAAAGAAAACACTATCGTCACCAACTCCAAATCATGAGTTGGATACTTCTTCTAGTGCGGTTTCAGCTGTTGACTAGCACAGGCGACAACTTTTCCCTTCTACATCAACATCACACCTAATCCAGTATCACAAGTATTTATGTATACTGTAAGCTCCTTATTCCCACTTGGAATAGTCAATCCTGGTGCACTCATCAACCTCTCCTTTAGACTCACCAATGCATGCTCACACTTAGTGTCCCAAACAAAAGTCTGATTCTTCTTTGTCAAATTGGTCAACTGTGTTGCTACCTTCACGAAGTCCTTAATAAAATTTCTATTATATCCCCCCAATCCTAGGAAACTCCTCACATCCATAGAGTTCATGGGTTGGTTCCAACCCTGAACCACTACCACCTTGTCAGGATCTATTGCGGTGCCCTACTCTAAGATGTCATGACCCGGGAATCTCACTTCCCTCCTCCAGAAATGATACTTCGAAAACTTTGCTTTCGGTCTATGCTTCGTCTACACTTCAACCACAATCCTCAAGTGCGTCTTGTATTCTATTGACCATAGTATCATCCGTGAACACAACCATGAATTTGTTCATCCGATCCCTGAAAACTTGGTTCATGAGATTAACAAAGTATGTCGGGGCATTGGGTAGCTCGAACGGCATAACCAACCACTCATAGAAATCAGACGGCATACGAATCATGGTGATTGACACACTCTCCTTCGCTACTCTCAACTAGTGAGATCTCATTGCTAAATCTAATTGAGAGAACACCTTTGCATCATGGAGAAAATCGAATAAGTCATCAATACGTGGGGTGGATACTTGTTCTACTTCGTCACTTTATTCAATTAAACATGCTTATCATAAGTGATCGTATAATCAATTATGTCCCAATCTCATATCCGATTAGCTCTTGATCACTGTCTCAATTGCCTACTATTCCAGTGTAGGAATAGTCCATGACTTACGCTCCTTGCCCCGATTGCTTCCTCGATTGCCTGCCCAAATGCCTTATTGATCGTTGCTGACCACATGTGCACTCCTAACATTAGCATCCAAATCCCAAGCATTCCACCTTCCCGAGTAGCCCAAAGCTACCCAGTAGTTATGCCGAAGTCTCATGTCGAACCGCATCCGAACCGAGGAAGGAATTCTCCAAAAATCCTTCCCGCCTAGTCATTACTGCTTGGAACAAGACCCCACCAGTGGACCAGTTGGGTTCCATCTATGGACTAGTGGGGACTGCTCCCAAGCAGTAAAGCCTGGGCAGCGAGCCATCGAGCCCTACCGACCGTTTCTCGTGTCGTTTCCTCCGTTGCTTCGCCCGACGAGCCACCTTGCGTCCAAAGCCTATCTTCACCGTATCAGACCTCCTCCAAAGTTCTTTGGTTAATGTTTTAGAAGTGGTTCGTTTTGTGTTTAAAAACCGATTTCGACACAAAATCCTCTCTTTGCACTCGTAGAGTTCAACGGGCGATTATAACAACTCGACTTTCTCTAATCATGCCAAAGCACGCTCAACTGGCCATTTAGCCATATATCATGCCTACACGTGCTAGCACACTCATTTGTGAGTATTCTTATATGCTTAGACAAACACACTACAACAAAAATCATTTTTTGGACTTCATCGGAGCTATCACTCAACCCAGCATATTCTTATGCAACTTAGCACACATTATGGTCGCTATGGCTATGTGAGATGCCTGCAACGCTCTTATATACAAATGTATTTACACACACACACATATACGTACACACATACATACATACTCAAACAAATGAACACATATAGTCAAATATACATACACAACAATTATAATTACAATACATAAATTGTTTCGATTGTTATATTCTTTAAATACACGTATACGTATACTTGCCCATACGCATATACATACATGTTTTTTTAAATAACCAATTCAACAATTACTTAATTAAATCTTACTTTTGTTTACTAAGTCTTTTCAATAAAAGTTTAATATGTTTTCATACTATTTTATAAAATCTTACAACTATTTTATAAAATTATTATTAGCTTACAATCATTTTTAAGCCTTTAAATACTTAATTGCTTTATTAAAATTAAGTATACATCATATTAATTTTATAAAATCTCGTTTCCATTTTATAAATCACATAACTATTATAGAAATACTAATTAAGCTTCATTAACCCTCTAATCACTTTAATAATAAGTGTATAGTTCAAAATTCACTTAATTAGCTTACTAACTTTTCTAAACTTTTAAATTAGTTTCATCATTACTAAATAATGACATGCACTTAATTATGTCATTAATTAGTCTTTAATCCATCGCAACATCACATTTAATCATTCAATTAACCCAAAACCTAATTCTTAACTTACTAACTATTTTCAAAAATAGTTTTTAAGGTCTTAAAAACTAACGAGTTAACATAATGATGTTTACAACATGAATACAAGTATAAGTCAACTAAAACAATCTCCAAATCACTTCATACAGTTCTATTAATCAATAAACAAACAATATAAAGATTAACACATAAATATATATGGAGAATCGTCCCACTTAACTTTTCCTTCACCAAACCAAGGTCTAATCACAAAAACCCAAACTTTGCTCTTTTGAAATCTTGGATGAAGATCCAAACTTTGATTCAAGCTAATCCCTTGATAGGTTATGTAAGGAATTAGATGAGAGGAATTGATGATTTTAGTTTGAATTTAGGAATTTTCTATGAAGGGATTATAGTGGATTTAGGGTTTGGGCTTAAGGAAAATTGGAAAAGTGATTAGGAGAATAAAAATGAAAATCAGATGAAGGGTAAGCTAACTTATGGGCCTTAACCCAAACTCAATTTCCATTCCTTTCTAGAAACCACAATTCACTCTGATAACTTATTGACTCCAAACATAGTCAAGTTTATACTCAATCTTCTCGCGATGGAAAAGCAAACTTAATTACGGGTGTTTTAAGTCCTAGATCTCTCGTCTCTAAATGTCGAGTACAAGGAGTGCTTTTTTAATTAATGATTAAATATTGAAATTAATTATTTAAATATTCAATCATTAAAATAGCAAGGTGCTACATTCTCCCTTGCTTAAAAGAATTTCATCTTTGAAATTCCTAGAGTATGAGAAAGTAACAGGACTGACCAAAATTCCTGAATATTAATTTTGAAAAACTTCAGCGGCACTTTCCCCTTTTGCTAACAACATTACGGAAACTCCTAAATTAAAATACATCACACAACAAGGAAATATGCGATAACTTACATTATCCCACATTTCCCAAAAAATCCTCTTTTTAAGAAAGCTTCTTACCATTTAAATGCATTTAAACAAGTAAGCATTTAAATGTCTATGCTTCAGCTATCAAGTACCTAATTGTACTATACCAAGAGGATTATGCATCAACACAACAACAACACATAATTCATATATATATATAACCTTAGCGTAGTAACAGATACTACCATAATCATACATGATAATCTTTTGGAGAGTAAATTTAAGCGAGTCAGTATCAAAATATATCACAGACTCTGAGTCATATCAAAAGGTAATAGACCTGTATAGATCCCATCTCAACCCCACAGTGAGCATGGATGATATGCGATCTATTCCAAATAGCTATCGCTATCACTCTTCAAATGTACTTTAATTATAAAATTATAACTACTATACAAACAATCAAACATACAAAACAAGCAACAATTAATCAACAACAATCAACAATAATAAATAGCAAGCAAGCATCTAACAATAGCAAACAATGATAAGCAACAATAACTAGCATAAAAACTATCAAACATGCAAATAAGCAATAAAAGCAAGATCAACCAAATTAGCCAACAACAAATAAAACAACAACAAACAACATCAAACGGTAGCAAGTAAACATGAACAATGGCAAACAACAACAAGCAACATAAACCATTAGCAATCAGTAATAAATAATCAACATGAAATTAACATACAAACAACCAATCAACAAACAACAAAAACATGCAAAGCAATGGAAAATTCAAAAAGAGTCTATACAGACACGTACGGTAACCAATCAGTAGTTGAACGTGCATGTCAAACTATAAACTCCAATGAGCCTATTTGACATCCAAAAGGAACAAACACCTACGTAATGAAACCCCTTTCATGAGCACAGTACATGAAAGCCTATTACATCCCTAGCTATGGAAAGGAAAACTTTTATGGTATGCTAGATCCTCGAGTCTAAAACTCTCGAATAGACTAAGCACTATAAGTCTCTACTTTCCTTTTCTTTCCGATAGAACTCATTTTCCGAAGGAGGAATTCTACTAATTAAATCATCATTAAATAATGATCTACAAATGTATGGGTTTGCTCAGCTTCAAACTCACCCCAACTGCACATAGGGATACTATACTTAGTGCATTACGATGCTCGCCTAAGCAAGTATCATCTTGTCACTTAAAAGATTACCAGAATCGTTACAAAACTAGTTAAGAAATCCTTTACCAAACTATCCCAAGCAACCTTAACTATACTATACTTATAATTTGAAATAATTGAAGATCATCCAAAATGACATAATGCCCTTTCTAACCCTTCAATTTCTCGTGAGATTTCCTTGTTAAGCTAAGGTTGGCCACATGACTCCTTTCATGCGAACTCTGATATGGTTCCTTGGTCCAACCACTAAAATTTCCTCGTAGTGGAAAGTGCTCATTCACCTTAAGAATCTGACTTAAGAGCTTGCCTTTAAGTATCGAGTGAAAAATACTTTCCTAACTGGTGCAAATCACCTAGAAACCCTACGTTTGAACTAGTGATTAGGAACTGGTACGTGAATGGACTAATCTTTAGCAAACTTCCCATTTGGCACATGTGATTACACCTATCACCTAAGGTTTACTAACACAAAGAAAAATAATCCTGACATGAATGACTCTGGGCAAAAACCTATAAGTCATCCACCCGATTTGTGCCCATTACTGGGCATTTACCGAACCCTACTTGGAAACAATTCCAAGTCACACTTCACCAACCAACCGCACTTAACTTGAAAGCTCATGCATCAAGTTAGAATGGTAGTACTCTCGATCGCTTCACCTCAACATTGCAAAAGTGGCTACTCATACAAGGTTTATCTCTACAAAAGGATTTACTTACTATAAAAGGTAACAAGTTTAGCCTATCTACCAAGTGACTAACAATATGTGGATATAAAGCTCAACCATCAAAAAGAACATATGCAAGTACTCTAAATAAAATTATACCTCACTACATGTGCATATTCCCCTTGTCCTGAGTAGTAGGCTTACTAGGGCCTAGTAGCGCTTGCAAGGCATAAGTCATCTTCACTTACCCTCCCTTTCAAAGCATAGGACATACCCTCTTCAAATGACCAAGTTGATCACAATGGAAGCACTTATGCTTCTCTTTAGCTGCATGACATTCTGTAGCGAAATTCCCCTTTATGCCGCAATAGCGGCATACAATTTCAGCCTTTTTCTTTGCATAACCCTGGTCTTTCCCTGTATCTTGGTCTTTGTGCTTCAGTTGGAACTTCGGTTGGCTCTCTACCTTTTCTACCTTTGTTGGTACCTCATGGGTGATCTGATGGAGAAGATCCATCTCCACAAGACTCTCGAAAGTAGCCCCCATGGGGATTTGACTGAGCAAAGAATCTCTTATCGATGCACTAAGACCCCTGGCAAACTTCTTCGCCTTTTTCATTGGAATATTGATCATCTCGCTACCGAACTTAGCCAGAAGAATAACCGACTAACATACTCCCTGACAGATAAGCTACCATACTGAAAATGGATAAAACACTCAAGATGAACGACCATTTGGTCTAAAAAATAAATCAAAACTCGAAGCGACGTCTATAGTCCACCGAAGTCATGGTCTGCTCATCAACCTCATCACTACAATATCCCACCGAGCCAAAGCTTCCCTTAAAGATGTTATGAAGCAATGCTCCTCATCAGAACATCCTCTATGTCCATATTAGCGAAAGCCCACTCACATGTACATATCCAAGCCCATGTCTTTGCAATTGTCCCAGAGCTTAGATATGGTTTCCCCCTAAGTAAGGAAATATCGACACAACTTTGGAAAGTTTAAAGCTTGTAGGGCCAGAAATACTAGTGCCCCAGGGTTAACACCACCTCAAATACCAGCCGCATCTGTTAGAATGTCCGTAGGAGGAGGAAAATTCTGTGCGGTAGCTAGATAATCTCTGAACTAAGCAGGCATCTCTGACTGCCCATCCCAGTCGCTCATGCACCTCATCTGCTTATAATGATAGCCTAAAACAAAGACATTTTAGCAACCAACGATAGAAATAAATTAAAGCTCAAAAGATAAGTGGTATATGCAGTATAATATAGTAGAAAAATACAACTACGTTCTCTCAACTTATCTTGTTTTACCAAATTGATTGACTCAAACAAGTCTACTCGTTCTGAGTTTTGAGCCTAAGCTCGATTACCAAATGTAACAACCTACCCATTGTAATACCCAAAAATCAGCGACTTACAACATCGTCTGACTTTCGAATACCACAAAAGAAAAATTGCCGATGTAATATTAAAACAAAACACCAAACCAAGACATCGATAAAATCTCACAAATAAATGATAACATATAACATACATGAAAAGAACAGGATGATAATATATAAGAGACCGCACTAGTAGAAGCAACTGATAAATAAATATCAATATAGAAAGTTAGAATACATCAACTTCCAACAACATGGAGTTCTGAATAAATATCTGATACAACAGGTCTCATATTGATATGTATATAACATGTCTGTCATGTACTACTAAAATATCAAGTATACATATCCAAAATATCGATGCCAATCTTAAAAAATGCTCTATCTATGCATCCTGCTAGCATATCCCAAAAGCACCTGGCTCCCAAACTACTCAATCGAGTACCCGAGAGTTGTCTTGACCTAAATAGACAAAGAAAAAATGCGGGTCAGACTTAAAGCTTAGTGTGAGCGGAACTATCCCAAAATATTGTATATCAAAACTATATACAAATAAATAGGAGATAACTAAATCATAGCTGGCCCTCTTCATAAATGTGGCTCAGAGATAATCCGAACTGCCCATAAATAAGTACAGTAATCCCATCTCAAAAGTAGGGAATTATGTTAGAACTGGGCTTACCTACAACAGAGGTAATGGATGAAATTTAATATTATTGTACCATTTTGGATCTTTATTGGGCATATGAAGTCTAATTTATTTAGAATATTTCTAAATGTATTTTAAATAAAATCATTATTTTATTTAAAATTATAATACAGTTTTATATTATGTAATCAATATTATATATATTTGTGTATCATAAACACATATATGTATATGTGCATGTAGCAATCCATGCAAGGTACAACATGCCCATGTATATGTCTTGAGATTACACTGCAACGGACATGTTAACTTATCTAGCATACAAATATATTATCCAAACATATGTTTATATACTTTAATTCATGTATATAAAATATTGCAATATTTGTGTGTGTATGTGTTTTATTTTTAAATTATTTTATGGAAATATACATACATACATATATATATGTGTGTGTGTATATATGGAACTTATAAAATATATATACATAAATATGTATATGTAAATTAAATCATTTAAAATTATATTAATTTTTTACTGGAAATTCAAAATTATAATTAAAAATATTCATTTAATTTAACGTATATTATATATATATATATGTGTGTGTCTTATAAAATTAATCATAAATATATGTATATATATGAATATACTTAAATAATATACATGAAATAAGAATATATACATGCCTATTATATAGCTTACGGCAAATTTTATATATATAATTTCCATATAGAAATATAATATAAATTAATAAAAAAAATAATTTTTAAGATAATATCAAATTTAAATATTTCAGTAAAAATATCGAAGATATTATGATATTTAAATATCTTATCTGTATTTTGTAATATAAAACCAATTTATCAATTACGTTATTATTTAGAATATTTATTATATAAAAATTTAATAATTTTCTTTTCTACCGAAAGTAATATTAAATGTAAATTTTATTTTATGAAATATAAAACATATTCTATAATATATGTATATATATATATATTAATATTATTTATTTATAGAATTAAATGATCTAAATGATATTTAAATAATAAATATAAATATAAAAATTATTTTAATTCCGTCATAAATATTTTAAGTATAATATAACTTATATAAAATTTTCAAACCTATTTTATGCAATGTATGATTTAATATTGAATTATACATCTTATACAAATTAAATAATGAATATTAAATTAATTAAAGTTAAAAATAATCTATTTATTTTACCGTGAGTAGTATGCGCATGATTATGTCATGAAAATAAATTCCTTTTTTTAAAAGTATATATATTCATATAACCATTCAGAATGTGACAATATATTAATATAATAGTATCGTCGCCTAATTAATAATACATGGTATATATATATATATATATATTATCTGCACATTAATATACATTGATAAATTAGAAAATTTAGCTTATTACCAATGCCAATAAGTGCACCTTGAAATGATGAGATCTACTCCTTAAACCGATTTCCGATCCGGTATAGTGTTAGTCCCTAAACCGATGACCACTAGCTATCAAAAAATATTTGTTTTACTTTGATTTGACTTTGGAAATGCAAGGATGGGGAGGACTATAATTCGGCCAGAGGCAGGGGATAAGGAGGCTTCAAAAAATTCTCTAATTGGTGTGGATTGAGATGCTTATATAAAGGAGAGATTTGAGATAAGTTAGGATGTAGATCCCTTTTTATCTCTTACCAATTCTCTATGTCTTATCCATCCAAACCTTAGCCTATCCAACCATCACATGGCCGCCCTGTATATTGCTCTATTTTGATTGAACCAACTAGCCTCCATATGGGCTTCAAACCCCTTTAAAGCCTAAACAAAATATTTTGCAATTAAATCTGATTCAAACGCGTACCGATATCGTATATCGATTAATATATTTACAACTATTATAAATACATTAAAAATATTCTCTCATTAAAACAAAATAAATTTTTATAACTAATGTGTTATAAATATTAATAAATTTAATTAATTTATAACAATTATAGATTAATTAAATCATTTAATCAAAGGAGTATTTAACATTTTGGTTGCATAACCCGTTAGGTGTAAATTTGGTAAGTGATTAATATCGAACTATTCGAATATTAACGTTCACACATCACTTAGAAGGTGGTGTGACATTTTGGTCAAATTTACCGCTTGGTTGGTTTCGGTAAAATTCAACTTTACTTTGTTAAGTGTTACCTGGCTGTGACTATTATTTACACCAATTCTTTTCGTCAAAACTATAACATTTTGGACTTATGGAATTTGGTAATGGTCAAAATTCCAATATCATCCACATTCAACACTATTGTCCAAACACAAATTCCTTGGTTCAATAAAAACAATTATTAATAACCTGAATGCTCTGGCTAGAGACTTTGACTTTGAATTGATTTCAGTTGACCATAATACTAACCTCATATAATTGAGGAGATGAATTCTCCCTTGAATAGTGTTTCACTTCCAATGCTTCCACTCAATCCAACTATAGTCATTTGATGGACGTCTTGCTACGATTTAACTATAATTAAAGCGAAGCTTCCACATTGAAGGTCAACAGTATTCTCAAGTCAAGAGAACTGTGTAATTTTGTCACATCGATATTTTTTGTTTGACCTTAGTTATATTAACCAACAGAATACTACCGAATGAGTCGTTCTATAATTATTCAATAACTATCAGTACTTAACCCCTAAGTGCCCCCAGTAGTCATGATTACTACACTGCCCAATATTTGGAGAGCGTTACATACTCTAGTCTTAATCGATACACCGATATCCAGTCTCGATGCATCATGACTAGGAACATTTAAAATGATGTGTTTTATAATATTTTGATACAATACTTATGATTACAACCATTTGGAATTACTATCACAAACACACCATTTATGGATATTCTATTAAATATACTTTTAATTAAATTAATTAATATAACACATTATATCAAGTATATAATGAAAGAAAATATCTTTTTTTTAACAAGATTGGTTATTGAGTTAGATATATGTAACAAATTGCATAAATGCCCATATGGCGTACTTTTAACTCTATCAATCTCCCACTTGAACTTAGGTCAATTATGGAATCTTATTCCAACTTTTCCAATTAGTTTCCTCAAAAAAATTAGGTCAGTCCCTCGGTAAATGGTATGCTATATGATTTAATTACCTACTTTATCAATCAACTCTCTTCAATGTTGATAAACTGTTTTATCATGTGGAACAATTCAAAGTATGTCTCTCGACTTCTTGTGAGTTCTAAGTTCTCGCGACATTGTTATCATATAACAATTTTACGGGATTCTCAACATTTGGAATCACCATTGGCTCTGTTATAAATTTGTGCATTTATTATATATACATTACTTTTGTTATGGCGCTATTCAAGTCAATGTACTTAGCATTTTTATTGAATCATTCATAATCTCTTTTGATTGGAACATTTCCAACTTAAAGGTTCTTAACTTGAATTTATTATTGACATATTATACTCAATATCACTTATGAAGTTTGGGTCCAAACACTCCTTCATAAGGAGTTTATTGTTTCTATAAACAGTTCTCTAGTATTTCATAAATACACGAGAGCACCTCAAACAACCATTTTCTTATATCTATTTGGACGTGATATTCATTTCATGTATCAAACATATAAAAATATCATGATATCATAAACAACATAACATGTATGATAATTCCTATGCTGATGCATAAGGAATCCATCTTACATGTTACGTAATAAACATTTTAATAAGGTGTCCTTGCATATCGTTTGAGATATTCCCAATATCTTTTAAACTTACTACAATAAACATCATTTACAAATCCAATGTCGAGTATTAAAACAACTAAAGCTGATTTTAACATGAGTACATCGTTATTAATCAGCAGCGTGTGCTTTACTTATGGTTTAGAAATATTTATGTACCTTTTAACGTTCTTTCTTATGAACACACGCTTCATCTGCATTTTGATTACTAATCAAACTATTTGATATTTTTATCAAACAACTATTCAGTTTTGTTGTTTGTCAAACGACACTTTTGTATCTGTTCTTGGATCATATCCAAAAACTCACAAACTCAATATCGCTTCCATTGACTTTGAGGTAATTTGGTTATTATGTGTAAACAATTCACTTTAAATCATTGTTTAGAATTTTCTATTTCAGCATATACGTACCAAACACAAAGTCATACTAAGCAATAATTTTGTGAGTAAATCTGAACCAACTTGAGCATATCGAATGGTGAATCTGCTACATTAATTTCAACAATTGAAATTCATGGTATTATTCTTATCAATATGTCTCATTATATTCCAACTGCATTTATCTTTGTCTTCAAAACACATTTATGGCCAATGGATCATATCTCTTTGGGTACAACTATCAAAACGATATTTTGATAGTGTTCTTGGAATCTATTTTGGATTTGCACATCGTACCATGTCATAGAGTCAATACTCATAATGGTTTGATTAAACAGCCGAGGATTATTTATATTTGATGTTTACAAGAAACTCACAGTTTCTCTTTAATGTATAAGAATACTTATTAGATGCTCTAATGTGTTTGTGTTCATTTAGGTTCGGTCAATTTCGTTTCATCCCTTATAATCAGTTTTATCATTGAATCATATCCAAACCCATTTTATATCTGTAATTTCCTAAAGAAATTCCTTCACTATGAAGTTGGTATTTCTTGAAACAACAGTTATTTCTCAATGCAATAGAACAGTCATTCATTAGCATTTTATGAATTGCCTTATATAAAACTGATTTTGCATTAGTTCATAATATATTTATGTTCACAACATAAATTAGTCATCTAATGACTATCATTTCCAAAATTCTCTGAGTATGATTCATACAAGATCCTTTACGTATAATTATTATGTACAGTCTTTCGACTCGCACAACCTACCAACTCCTTGGCCTAGGCTATGTAAGGGTTTCTTATAAACCCTTATCGCGTATGGTTTTATAAACTATTCTTTGGATGATATTAATTTTAACCTTATGTACTACTCTTAAGCACACACCTTATAGAAAGAATTTAAATCAACTTTACCCATCATTAATCGTGCTTTGTCCAACAAAGTTTGATTTTTCCTTATCAATACATCATTATGTATCACATGGAGGAGTGACCTTTGAGATTGAATCTTTATTCATATTAGGTACATATAGAACTCTTTCTAATATACTCACCTATTCGATCAAATTGAATCATTTCTGTTGCATGTTATAATATTTTTTCCGTTTTATATTCTATGAATTTATCATAGACTTATACATGTGTATCAAATACACATATCCATGTCTGTAATAACTCATCGGTGAATATGACAAAGTATATGGAGCCTTTTTGGTATTAATGAACTTATGATTGCATATATCTATATGTATCAATCCGAAGAGTTTGTTAACTCTTATGACGCTTCCACTAAATGAACGCGTTCTCCTTTAATTATTTAAGACATAATTAACCACTATCTAATGATTCATAATCATGTAATAAAAATTATTTCTCAAAACTATGGCTTAGTATATAATTCTGAAATAATTGTAAATAACATTAGATACTTCGGTATTTTTGAATGCATCACTTTTGTTGTGAAAATAAATACATATTATAGTTTTATTTCATCATGAATATTCATAATATTCACACTGAAATACAACTATCTAATTTTTAGTCGACAACAAAAAATAGTCATTATTTCATAAATAATGCTCAGTATGTTTTAGTAAAACAGTTTTCATAATTTGATGCAATCAATAAGTACTATATGGCATGCTCCCACTATTTCCCCCATTACTATAATAGTTTAAAAAATTTAATACCATCATTCACTTAATATAGATTATTTATTTCATATACTGCAACTAGTTTACAGCGGAGAGTTCTTTGATCAAATATTTCGAACTCAAAGAAATAAATCTCATAGAAAACAATTTTCTATATGAAAGTACAATTCGAAATAGAAATCGTATTTCTCATTCCAATGTTAAGTATCAATTATTATTATTGCAATTCTCATTTTCGATGTTCCTTTATGAAGCATAAGTGACCATTCACTCTCTTCATCCCAACTGTACCTTAAATCACATCTATTCTTATACGTTCATTTTTCTTTCTAAATGGTCAAACCATTCAAAAGAAAACCTTACTACAATATCATAATGAACTCTTTACAAAAATTCATTTGATTGTCCTTAATATTTAAGGACATCAAATATGATGCACCTTACGTAAACTGATCTAACTGACATTTCAATGATCAAGTTCTTAGATTTACATCGTAGTTTTGGTCTAGTGTTACATTTAACATAATGTGATCTTTATTATAATCAATCAAATTAATTACTTGATCTCATAGTACGGTTGATTTGTTTACTTCAAATGAACTAATTTCATTGAAGCATCGTACATTACAAACTGTGACCGTTCACCATATAACACTTATATATGATAGTATATGGATCAAATATCCATAGTCTTGTATTGATTTTGAGTTCGGAACTCAATGAATGCAATATTTGGTCCCGACCAAATAAACACATAAACGACCAAATTATGAGCATATTTAGTAGTTGTAGAATCAGATGCTTGCATGGGTGTTGAAATGTTAACATGCAATAAGCAATCATTAATAAGTATATGTTATATTTCTATTTATCAATCTTCAGTTTAGTTCATTTGTATCTTAATTGATAAACATTTTATCAATCATATTAAATGCACAAACTTATCAATGTATATTATTTGTGACAACCCGCCTTTCCGACCCTTGAAAATCGACACTAATACATCCTTGGTGTTCACGTGCCGCAGAGCCAAGCACCGGAGAGGCAGATGGTTAAGGATAGAAAGAAGAAAAAACATAACAGAATCTTATACGAATATTAACATATATTATTTCAATATATAGTCTTTACAGTGGAAAATTTTATATACATTTATCAGAGTTTTAACTTAACATTAACATGGATAGTTATAAATATCCGTCCTTACAAATGCGGAATATAATAGTACATGAGTATGATGGAAATGGATAACAATCTTCTGAAGAATCTTCTAACTCCATGCTTCGAGCTCTTCCAAAATGCTTCAAACAAAACCTGATTACTACGCAGCCCGAAAAAATAGGGCACCCAAAGTTTAAGGGAAAGAAAATAAACTCCAAGTCAGTATTGGATTGGTGTGAGAAACTCAAAATACGAGTATTTGAAAGCAAAGGGTGTCTCATAAGACCAAGCCACACATAAATAAAGAACAGGTTTTTACCTTATGAGAACCAAATCATTTCTACGTAAAATCCACTGATATAATTTTTAATGACATTATTTGAAAACCTTTCAAATAAATGATTTTTCACGGGTAGTTGCACCGATGACTAAGATAACGCGAAAGGATGTGAAATTTTTGTGGACCAATAAGTGTGAGGAAGCATTCCAGAGCTTGAAACACTTATTGACCCATGCACCTGTGTTGGTGGTTCCATAGGGGAATCAAGATTTAGTTGTTTATACTGATGTGTGTGGTACTAGGTTGGGAGCTGTACTAATGCAGAGGAGTAAAGTGATTGCCTACGCTTTTAGACAGCTTAGACCGCATGAGGTTAGATATCCGACCCATGATTAGGAATTAGCCGCAGTTATATTTGCATTGAAGGTGTGGAGGTATTACCTTTTAGGAGAGAGGATTGAGCTCTATACGGATTATAAGTCATTGAAGTACTTGTTCTCTCAGAAGGAGCTGAACATGAGACATCAAAGATGGTTGGAGTTTCTAGCCGCTTATGATTTTGGAATAGAGTATACACCTGGAAAAGGAAACAAGGTTGCA
Source organism: Allium fistulosum (assembly GCA_030737815.1). Taxonomy (NCBI): domain Eukaryota; kingdom Viridiplantae; phylum Streptophyta; class Magnoliopsida; order Asparagales; family Amaryllidaceae; genus Allium; species Allium fistulosum. The sequence goes on from CM060907.1 coordinate 1,107,436,743, forward strand.
GATGCGCTTAGTAGGAGGCATCAGAATGCAGTATTAGCTATAAAAGCAGAATGGAAAGACTTAGAAGCATTGACAGCTTGTAGAGTACGGTGGAGATCCGCGGCTGAGTCTAGTGAAGGATCTGCTAGGTTGTCTTGTTTAGAAATCCAACCAGTATTGATTGAGAAGATTGCTTTTGAACAGAAAGAGGATCCAATGTTAGCTGAAGGGATCAGGAAGTTAAAGGAAGGAACGGAGAGCGATGACTTGAAGGACTTTAGTCTTGACCAGAACGGGTGGTTGAGAAAGAAGGGCAGATTATGTGTTCCGAATATGGAAGACATATGGAAGGAAGTCTTGGAGGAATGCCATCTTTCAAAGTTCACCATTCATCCAGGGGGAACGAAGATGTATCAAGATACGAAGAGAAGTTTCTTCTGGGAAGGAATGAAGAGGGATGTTGGTTTATGGGTGAAACATTGTTTGAACTATCAGCAGGTAAAAGTCGAACATCAGAAGCCGAGTGGATTACGTTAGCCATTGGACATTCTGGTATGGAAGTGGGATTCCATTTCTATGGATTTCATAGATGGGTTGCCGAGATCTAACAGAGGGAATGAAAGTATATGGGTCATAGTAGACAGATTGACCAAGAGTGCCCATTTCATTTCAGTTAAGGCAAATAGAACGACACCTGCATTGGCTAAGTTATTTATGAAGAATGTGGTTAGACTACACGGAATTCCTAGTAGTATTGTTAGTGATAGAGATTCTTTGTTTACTAGCGAGTTCTGGAAGAGTCTACAGGAAGCTTTGGAAACCAAGCTCAAGATGAGTACTGCTTACCATCCACAGATAGATGGTGTAACGTCCTCAGATTTTCGCGCTCGAAAATCGACATCCATACTTCATATCGTATTCGAATGTCATAGATTCGACCGTTCAAATCCGAGTCGCCGGAACTTATAACACAATTAAGTAAATAACACAGCGGAAAAAGAATAATACATTGATATACAATATCTAATACAACAGAGTGATACAATAAATATGAATATACATCAGAGATATGATACAAGAAATAGCAGCGGAAAAGAAAATGATAACATCAACAGCGGATAATCTCCATCTTCAAGGCACCAATCCAGAAATAGCTCGAGCTTCCAATAACGATGCACAAAGATAAGCAAGTGCAGTCCGATCCAAAGACTGAACTAGCTCCAGATAACCTACTGAATTCTGACTATCTGAAAAACCCAACTCTAGACTGCTCGTGTAGAAAATTTTTGAGCATCCAGAGTTTAGGAAAGAAACAATAAACTTCGGATCAGTCATGGGACCGGTGTGAGCAACAAAAATAGTTTATCTTTAAAACAAATAGCAGGGAATTTTAAAGTCAATTCGCAATGCTTTTAGAAAATGAAACTACCATAAGGCCTCCCGCCACACACACAATGAAAACGCAGAATTGGAGGAGATTTCTCGTTATGATAGTCAAAGATGCTTACTACGCAAAATCAAATCATTTGGTTTGATATTATTATTAGTGCATAGTGTAGAAAACATTTTCGAAAGTAGAATATCAATCTTAGCCAACATAGACATTTCGAACTATGCCTACTATAGCTACCATCCAAACAGTGGGGCGCCACCATAAGTAGATGGCAGGTTCTACAACTAATACCGTACAAAGTTCGTATTTGGAAGATGGATTTCCAACAAATGGTCAGGCTAAGGAACTTCCTATTCCACGAAAGAAACGCCTCTGGCGGGACGCTCCGAGAACCAAACCGTTCTCTACCAAACAAGGCCGGCTACCCCGTTTCCCAAGGGATATACAAAACCTCAGATATGCCACCCCCGGTCCTTTGGGACCTTTAACGAGGTACCTCTAATCCAACATCACACATAATAAATAAAGTGTGTCCACATGAGTAAGTATCTGGGCTCCATACCATGATACTACCCTTTTCCAGAAGGAATGGTCATACCATAGGGAAGCTACCCCTGAAACCTTGCTGCACAATTCCTGTTTCGACCATTACCGGGTTGTGAGGCTCGACGAAGTCTCGTCCACAAAGCTACGCTTTTTCAAAAAGCCACGCTTTGGGTCAACAGATGATCAACCTATGATCACAAAGATAAATGATCAAACAAATGATCATATCACAAATGATCAAACACTGATCATCACACAGCAACACTCAGCATGTCACATTACCAAATTGGGAATATATCGCTGATAACCTTCAACTACATAACCTCTGAGCTCGTACGTCTCAGAGAAGGGTGTTAAGCTAAGAGAATAAATTCTCCGCCACCAACAGATATGTATTTGAAAGAAATCAGCTTTATATCTCAAAGTGTAATGTCAGACATGTAACCATACAAGTCTGTTCCGGGATCGAACAGAACCGAAGGCACTTCCAAAGAAGTCCTTGCAAATCCGGATAATTTTCTAATCACGTCCGGACTTCCCATCACAAAAAGATTGATATAAATCTCTATACCGGCGCGACTCGGTGCAGAGACATTCGACAGGTTGTCCTTTCATTTTTGAAAATATCCGGTCTTCAACACCGGTCTTCAAATGCTATCCATATACGACGTATCACTATTCGAAATGGGTTATACGACCCAAAGGTCCTTTCCCGGCTAACCTGAATAGTGAGCGTAATATTTAAAAATATATGGATATTGGGATTTCAATTAAGTCACAACTTATTACCCAAACTTCTCTTTTCAAATGGTTTAACAAATTACCATTTTCAAATCTTTAAATCAAAAAGGTTTTAACAACCTACAACGGTTTAAACAATTTCCACATTTTTATCTTTTAAACAAAAGATTCATTCATAGATTTTCCAAATAAATTTCCATTTCAATTTAACTCATTAAATCTTTAAATCAAAGGTTTAACTTATAGCTTTCAAAACAATTTCATTTCGAATGGTTTACATAAATCATCATTTTAAATCTATTAAAAATAACAGATTTAATTCATAGCTTTCAAAAAGAATTCATTTATAACTTGGAAAACCATTTTTCAATTCAATCTTGAAATTCCTTTAATTAGACTGGAATTTCATTTCTTATCTGAAAGCTTTTATCATTTGAAAACAAACAGTTTCATTTTAGAAAATCTGATTCATTCATACGAGTTAAAATCTTTGGGTTAAATCCAAATTCTCAAAATTTGACTTTTAAATGATTTAACTTCATATAAACACATTTATATCATCTTTAATCCCTAGTTTCAAATCATAGGATTCAATTTCAAACTTGAATTCAAATTTAAATCAAATTATTTAAATTTTCAAAACTCGATTAAGTTATTCAAAAATAACTTTTATCTTTGAAATTCTATTTCAAAAGCTTTTCAGTTTAAAACCCAAATTTCCAATTTCAAAATCAATTGAAATTAAAATTTCAATTTCAAAAACATTAAATTTAAATTATCTGTGACTTAATCGATTTCCACGTGAAATCCATATTTGTGTGTGTAAAAGTGTGGTCCGGGGGTTTTAACACAATAGTGCAACACAATGAATCATCACAGATCAAAATACAGGATATAGTTGATAAGCGATATAAACTATAATGCTTATCGTTCATGCACAGATCACAGATATATAAAAATCACAGATAATAAATTACATCACAGATAATTTATCACAGATCACAATACAAATCAGGGTGTATCACAAAGCATCCTATATCAGGGATATCAAACAATTCAATCATTTAGTCAAATCCAGTCATCCATAAGTAAGGTAAGTTAATTGTCTGATAAATTTAAATCAGATTAATTTCTTATGAATTACTAATCCTGGTTAATTAACATCGATAATTTACAAATCATTTTGATTAATTATTCTTTAATCATTTATTAATTAACCATTAATAATAAGTTAATTAACCTTTAAACATTTGATTAATCAATCCTAATTAATAAATAAATCAATCTTTAATCTTTAAATAATTATCCTTTAATTATTCGTATTTAATAATTACTCTTTAAATTACTTTATTAACTTAATAAAACTTTAATCATCAAAACCTCAATTAGATTTAAGATAAACCATTTATCTTATTAGTCACTTAACTATCACTAACATATTAATTTAAAACCTTCTATTCTTTTAAATTAACACTTAATTACAATAATTAATTTATTAATCCTAAATTAATAATCATCCCTTAATCACTTTCATTAATCAATTAATAATTCTTTAAATATTTAAGATTTCATCAACTAAAATTACAAATCATTAAATAATCAATTTACTATTTAAAATAGTTTAAAGATATCGGTTAAAAACTTGATTTTGTTATAACTTAAAAATTGATAACATTAGATTTATAACCCGAGGCAAACCCATAGTTTACTCGAGTAGAAACTCGAGATTCTTCAACCTTTTCCCGAATTCCCTCCTCTCTGTTTTTCTTCTTAAGCTAAGTTTTAAACTTAGCCAACATACAGAATCAACCCCATTCGAACACGCAAAAGGACCCGAGCCCAAAACCTGTTCTACTCGAAAGCTTCCCCGAGTCTTTCTCCCTGACCCAACTCCCTGATACTAAATCGACGTCGTGCACGTGCACGACGTCGCGCCACGACTCCGATGATCATCACGATCATCGGCAAGTCAGATGTTCCCCCTAAACACGAAATCGACCATCAGTTTGAAATTTTCTGCTCGAAATCAAAATATGCTCGTTCGAATGAACAGCAACTCGAACGTGTCAATAGGAAATCGCCTCGACCACTCAACCTCGATCACCAGTGATGCCGTGACTCCGGCCATACCACGTCAACCCACCTAGCAACCTTCCACCAGAATCTCATGACGCTCGATCATGCGTAGGAGTCGCATTCATCACTTTACAGACGTGACTAAACTTGAAACCCAAACCCTACATCCATCTCGTATTCAAATCTTGCGCAATGAAAAATTTCTTTGATAATTTTCTCGAAGTATCTGATGTTCAAGCTTGCTATAAACAAATCTTCGGCATTTATAATTTGATTGATCACCGGAAATTCGAAAAAAAATGATTTGTGTTCATGCTCGGACTGCTCTGTATATACCCAACTAAAAATCTTCGTTTTAGTTTTAAAAATCATGATTTGTAGTAAGAATATAGGCTATTAACTTGAATTAGCTTTTTACAATACTTGGGTTCATCACATTTTCCTTTGATTTCCTGTAAACAAACTTTAGTGATGATTTCTTACAACTTTGGGTTTTAAATATGCTTTGAATAACCTAGTTCCATTATCTTGTTTTGATTTTAAAACTGAAGCTTTTACTATAACTCAGATGATAACTACTGGAGTTTGAATGAAAATCTACCCTGTAACCCATAACAGTGAAAAATAATATGCAGAGCAACCTGTATATCTATATATATTTACCAAACTATATTCAGAGATAAACATATACAATGCCATGAAACAAGAATCATTTTTTTACAGTTAACTTAAAGCCTTTAAGTTGATGTTTACTCACATGTTTTCAAGAAACCAAAACAAGTTAGGCTATTAAAAATAGGAGTTGCTCACCGTGGTTAAAAGAAAGAACATAGCATATTTTCTTGAAACGGCAGTTTGAATTTCCTGGTTGAAACCTTTCACTTGATTCTCTGGTTTGACTTTATTTGTTTAAGTTGTTTTTAAATTTTCTTTAAACTGAAGCTTTGGTTTGAGTTTTTTTTTACTTCAGGTTTGCTTAGTTTTTTTGAAGGAACGAAAAGAAATGAAGAGGAGATATAAGGAAAATGAAGTTTACTGGGTAATAAAATATTGTACAGGTAATAGATTTGTTATGATTTTGAAGTAGGGTGAAGTAATTTAATAAAAGTGGAGGTATGGCTGAAGATGCTTGGATTAAATGCTTTGTCTTGCATTCTACTACACATACATACCTACTTGTTGACTATGCAGTTTGATTTCGGCTGAGGGGATTTTTGCTTTACTTTATCTTTGTTTTGTTTTATAAGCTAGTACAAACTTATATTTTTATTTTGTTTCCTTTTTCTTGTTTGTTTCTACATATATGTTTAAGTATGTGGTCTGGTTTGTAGTTTATTACTTGTCTTATTTCTTTCTTTACTTGTTTACTTGTATTTGTATTTGTTTGTATATAAATGAAATCCTATATTTGTTTGGTTATAGATATATATTTTATTTCATACTTAAATATGTTTTCTTTCTTTTTAACTTTATCTTTAATATAAATTTCTATTTTAATTTGTTGTTAAAATTTGTTTTTTTATTTAATATGTTGTTAAAACTTTTCTAATGTATTTACTTTATACTTCTATATCTTATATATTTATATTCTTTTATCTTGTTGTTGGATTTTAGTCAAGTGTTACTTTTATTTATTTCTATTTCTAACTCAAATACTAATTATTCAAAATCATTTATTTAAGATTTTATTTCAAATCCAATATATATATATATAGATAGATATAAATAAATTTAAATGATTTAATATAGAATTTATTCAAGCTCCGGGGAAACTCACAATCAATTAATCCATTTAGAATAAATTTTACAAATTTTTATTCAAAAATTCATTTAATTATCAATTTAAATAAATTAAAAATCTAGGGTCGTTACAGATGGGCAAATGGAAAGGGTTAACAAGATCTTAGAGGACTTGTTGCGAGATTGTGTATTGGACTTTGGGGGATCACGGGAAAACCACCTACATCTAGTCGAGTTTTCGTATAAAAATATTTATTAGACTAGTATAGGAATGGCACCGTTTGAGGCTTTATATGGAAGACCACGTAAATCTCTAGTTTGATGGTTAGAGACCAAAGATAGGTCAGTACTTGGTCCTGATTTGGTAAAAGAAGCAGCAGAAAAGATCGAGCTGATAAGGGCGAGAATGAAGGAAGCTCAGTTTAGGCAGAAAAGCTATGCAGATAGAAGACGAAAAGATTTAGAGTTCTCTGTTGGAGATCATGTTTTAGTCAAAGTATCGCCGATGAAAGGTGTTGTCAGATTCGAGAAAACAGGAAAGTTAGCATAGAGGTTTGTAGGACCATTTTCTATTTTGGAAAGGATCGGGAAAATCATATATAGAGTAGAGTTACCGAGTAATTTGGCTGGAGTCCACGATGTTTTCCATGTATCTCATCTGAGGAAATGTGTTAGCGATCCAGACACTAATATAGCACCGATTGTGTTAGATGATTTAGTAGTGGAACTAGACATGACTATAGTTAGGAAGCCTATCCAGATAGTCGAGAGAGATGAGAAGAAGTTGAGGAACAAGACAATCAAATTAGTGAAAGTCCAATGGAGTGACGATGCTAGCGACTGTACTTGGGAAACTGAGAGCAGGATTAGAGATGCTTATCCTAATCTATTGATGGTATGTTTTACCTCTTTGATTGATTTATTGTGTGCCTTATCGTAATTTCGAGGATGAAATTCTTTAAGGAAGGGAGATTGTAATATCCTATATTTTTAGTAACATTATTTAGGATATTTAATAGTTAAATAAAATAAAATAATGTAAGATTATTAATAGATTAGGATTTGATTTATCAAAGGGTAGCCGTGCCTATATGTAAAATGAACTAAAGAAATAAGATGGAAATAAGTGCTAAGAAATAAGGAAGGGAAAAATGGGAAATAGGATGAACTTATACCCAAAACCTTTAGGAAATCAAACACACGTTCATTTCACCTTTCTCAAGCAAAAATACCCTAAGGCCGGCTATAATTTTTAATCTCAAGAGAAGATAAAGCTAGGATTTTCAAGAGGAAGAAGTAAATCAACTTATTCAACATCAAATCTCACATCTTTAATCACAAAGCTAAGTTGAATAATTACTACATCCCATTTTTCTTATAGTTCTCGGTTTTAATGGTATTCTGAAAGGTTTTTGCATGTTAATGCCATGTTTTGGATGATAAAATGTTTATATATACTTGTTGGTTATTTATGCATGTTCATATTGACTTTTATGATATATTTTAATATGTAAAACCTATTAAATGACATCCAAATGCCTTGAAAATTTAAATGTAGATCAGGAATGATATTATAGAGATGGGTTTTAATTTTCATATTTTTCGAATTAATGTGGATTTTATATAAATTTTCTAGTGAGGAAAATGATTTATTGGGTTATAAATTATTTATGGCATAATAAATAATTATTCGGGTTGGAAATTTATATATGTGTTAGAAAACATATAGAAATTTTTTTTTTGGAATTTTTATAGAATTTTCCTAAGTGTTTTGATGGATATATAAAATTATTTAAGGTATGGGACTTAAATGTTTTATATATTTAATTAAGGAGAAGGAGTATTTTGTAAAATAAAATTATAGTTTAATTCTGAAATTATGGCAGCAGTTTTAGAAAAGAAAAATTAGCAGCCAATAAGTGTTTGAAAAACAAGGCAGGTAAGTTAAAAAGTTTACTTAAAAAGGGTTTAAATCAGAAATTCATGCTAAAAGCATGTTTCGCCTCTTTTGATTTCACCTAGGTAGCTTTCGGCTAAGACCCTCCACCTCCTTCCACAAACCAGTGCACATAGTATCAACATGGTGGTGCACGGTGAATTGGATAAGGGCGGAAGGTAAGAGTCGAAACCAAGGGGTTTTGAAAGGGTCGAAACGCCTTTTAGTTTTAAAATAAAAGGTAGCACCTGCTTCGCTTTCGAAAGGTTAGATTTCGACTCAATTGGCTTTCAACTAGGTCAAATATTTTAAAACGAAAGGTTTCGAATAGGTTGCACTCTTATGTTTTAAATAATGCTTTCGAAAGGGGTCGAAACCTCTAGCTACCGCTCTTCTACCTTTCGAAGTCAATGGTTTCGAAAGGTATACTTTGTTTTTAAATTAACCACTTCTCCAATGCTTTCGAAGGGATGGTTTCGACACCATCACTTCTTTACTTAGGAATAGGTTTCGAAAACAAGGCTTTCGACTTAGATGTTTTTAAATGACCCTTTTGGTCTGATTGAAGTATAACCCAGTGGTTTTGAAAGAGAATGGTTTCGAAAGGTGTTTTTCTACATGTTTTAAATTGAACCCAAGTGCTTTCTAAAGGTTTAAGTTTCAAAAGTTTTAATGCTTTTGAAAGGTATTTAAAATGGTTTTGAAGGGGTGGTTCCCCAAAGGGTTTCGAAGGAGTCGAAAGGTGGTGTTTCTGATGGTTTCGAAAGGGTTAAAATGGAAGGTTTTTCTAAGGTTTTCAAAGGCAATGTTTTGAAGTATTTTGAGATATGATGTCTTAGGTTTTAATGCTTTCGAAAGGAAGGTTTCAAAAGTTTCGAAAGGGTTTAAGTATGGTTTCAATGGGAAAGCTTTTTCCTTTCGGCCTAGATAAATAAAGGGTTTTACTTGGTTTCGAAAGAGATACTTTCAATGGTTCAGAAAGGGATACTTTCAATTGGATCGAAAAGGGTAGTTTCAAGTGCTTAAATGTTTTCATTAACTAAGGGTTGAGTAAAGTATATATATATATAAAATGGCAAGGTGATTTTGATTAAGGCATACAGTATATGTATTTTCCATGTGTGAGTTTGATTTAAAGATTTTAAATCAATTTAAGAAAAAGGTTTTCAAGGAAAATTATAGGAAGGTGTCTCTAAGTAAAATGACTCAGATATTAGAATACCAGATGGGACCGGTATAGGATCCCCCCTTATACATTAGCTATTGGCCTTAGCTAATTTAGTCCAAAATTCCAGTGTGCAGGGCTTTGTCACAGGTAAGACTAAAATTATGATTACACACAGAAGGGAATATATATTTGTATACAGATAGGTTATTGGTGAGCCCTTAAAACCATTAGGATCAAGTGACCCTGGGAGATGTTAAGTTAGGGACAGAGCGTACAAAAGAGAAGTATTTAACAAATAGTTAAGGACAGACCGTCCAGAAGTGGAGTGTCTAACAGATGTTAGATAAATTTTGTTATTTTGTCTGGTAGGCCCGAGTCAGCCAAAGGTTAATAGTTAGCCAAACAAAACTAAAGTGTTTGAACAGACAGTTCTTTTATTACCTGATATGTATGTTTATATAATGATGCTTTACAGTATTTAACCATTTGTGGTTGCAGGAAAAGATTTGCAAAAGATATGTTTTAAAAGAATGTTAGTGAGGGGAAACCCGTTCTGCTAAGCGGCGTAGTCTCACTTAACATTAATAACCGGGATGTATAGTATTATTCAAACCAGGCTTTATGTCCGACTCGAAGTTTATGTTTTCCCCTTAAACTCTCGGGTGCTCAAAATTGATTTGTATAGGATTAGGGTTGAGGTTCTTTCAGATTTTAGTAGGATGACAAATAAAGTTACCAGAGGCGAGCATGAGGCTAACAGATAGCTATTTAGGAGTTGCAGTTCTTTGTTTTTTTCTGCTGTGTATGTATTAAGTCAATTATGACTATATGACTCTGATCATCCAAGTGGGCATCTTCATATGTCGCTCTTGGTGTATTTTGTAATAAGTATATTTTATCAATGCTTGGAAAACGTTTTGGGATTATGTAATTTGAATATGGAACGTCTGTTTTGAAATGTAATGGAAAAATGTTGTTTTGAAATCTGTGATTTGTTTCATATTCAAGTGCTTTTGATATTATAAATATCATTAACATATCCGTACTTTATCGTCGCAAGTTAATACTATATATGACTGCAACATCTGTAGTGCTTAGCTTGGGCCTCTAGATAGGGGATGTTACAACTTGGTATCGGGGCTTATGTTTATGAAATACTTTAACTAAAAATGATTTTTGAAAACATAATCCTTATGAATTAGAGTTAGGATCAGGGTATGAGATAGCACTATAGTAACGTACTTGTATTTGCTATATATAAGTATACGCTTTATCTCTAGACTTATATCTTTGTTATGCTATTCTTCTGTATCTCACGAGGCTTGAATACAGATATGGATAGAAGAAGAGGCAGAGTTAATCTAGGAGGAGACAACACCACCATAATTGGAAATGCCCTACCAAATGCTAGAAGTGGTCAGGCTCAGGCTGAGAATGTTGGTGCTTGGGTTCCCCAAGTGGACATAGGAGCATTGTATCAGTTTCTCATAAACACGATGCAAGATGGGATCGCTGCTGGGTATGTTGGAGGAAATGCTGTTGGAGGAGGAGTTCCTGAAGCTCCGATGGTCAATCAGTGTGCTAACTTGTGCAAAGACTATACTAGGCTTGGAGGAAAGCCGTTTATTGGAACAAAGGATGCTATCGAGGTGGAAAACTGGCTGCTACACTGTGAGAGGATTTTTGCTGACCTAGGGCTCAACGATGAGCAACAAAAAGACTTACTTCAAGACAACTTCAAGGAGCTGCTTTGTTTTGGTGGAATACTGTTACTACTGGTGTGGATGAAGAGACTATGACGTGGGTGGAGTTTAGGAGGATGTTTCAAGAAAGGTTCATGTCGGTATGGCACAATCAGTCTTGGTCAGGAAGTTTTCTGAGCTGGAATAAGGAGAAATGTCAGTTCTGGAATATGCTAGTAGATTCGAAGAGTTAGCCCGGTATGGGTATGCCACTGTTGACACGGTGTTGAAAAGAAATGAAAAGTTTATTGGAGGTTTGAAGCTGGAGTTGGCTAGGGCTACTTTACCGCACATCTGGGGTCCATGTGTTGTGGTAGTGGAAATGGCATTGAAACATGAAGGATGTTAGCTTGTTTGGATAAGAAGAAGGATAAGGAAGTCCAGGTTGGACAGGGCCAAAAGAGAAAGTTTTTCCACAAAAAGAATGCTCAGAAAGGAGGTGCGACAAAGAAAGAAAATTCTGAGGTGGTCTACTATAAGTGCGACAAGAAAGGACATTATGCTCATGAGTGTCGTACCGGAAAAGGAAAAGGAAAGGAGGTGATTGGAAAGAACAACATCAGGTGTTTTAATTGTGATCAGATCAGCCACTACAAGAACCAGTGCAAAGAGCCAGCTAAAGGAGATAAATGCCAAGTGTTTGCATTAGAGCATGCTAATTCAAGACCAGTAGTGCAGGAGAAGGGAAAGGCTGTGTTAGGTGGTTCGCTTCATATTCACGGTATGTCTGTTAGCGTTTTATTTGATACTGGTGCATCTCATTCTTTTATATCTCGATGTTTGGTAGATAAACTTAACCTTGAACCCACATATTTAGTTACTTGCTTAAGAGTTGCAAATCCGATAGGAGGGTATGCGACGCTTGGGATGAAGTGTGACCACTTAGAGTTAGACTTGCTAGGTTACACCTTTGTTTGCAGTTTGCACGTATTTGACTTTGTACGGTTCAGAATTATATTGGGAATGGATTAGTTAAGTAATTAAGATGCAAGGATATTTTGGCTAGATAGGAAAATATCAATTAGACACCTGGATTGCAATGAATGGATAGTTTATACTGTACATAACCCTAGCAGTGAGGTAAATGCCTTGTTAGGTGTTACGGAGTTGGAGGATGAGTTGAATCGCATTTTCGTAGTTAGACAATTCGCAGATGTTTTTGAGCTAGTAGTTGGATTACCACCGAAACGAGCTATTGAGTATCGAATTGATGTAGTGCCTTGTGCAGAACCAGTGAGTAGGCCACCAAGTAGAATGACGCCAATAGAGATGAAGAAGTTGAAGGCTCAATTGGTAGAATTGGAAGGCAAAGTTTTATTATACCAAGTTGTTCGCCTTGGGAGCAGCAGTAGCATTTGCTAAGAAGCCGGACGGATCGTTAAGGGTACGCATCGATTATCGTAAGTTGAATGAGAAGACAATAAAGAATCAATATCTATTGCCAAGAATCGACGATTTGTTCGATCAGTTGAGTGGAGCCAAGGTATTCTCTCAGTTAGATTTGGCGACAGGATTTCATCGGTTTAGAGTGGCAGAAGATAGTATACCCTTAACGGCGTTCAGAACAAGATATGGGTCATATGAATGGTTAGTTATGCCATTCAGGCTCACTAATGCACCGACATTCTTTGTGGATTTGACGAACCAGATTTTCTAAGAGCACTTGGATAGACTCGTGTTGGATTTTATAGATGATATTCTGATACACTCTAAGGATAAGAAGGAGCATGAGGTTCATCTTAGAGTTGTGCTTGAAACGCTGAGGCAACATCAGCTAAAAGCAAAGTTTTTCGTAGTGCCATTTTTGGAAGAAAGAAGTGAAGTTTCTTGGTCATGTGGTTCCGGAGAAAGGATTGTCAGTTGATCTAGAAAAGATCGAAGCCGTTAATAAATGGAAGAGAGCAGAAATGGTAACTAAGAAAAGAAGTTTCCTAGGACTGGCGGGATATTATCGAAGGTTTATAAAGGATTTTTCACCGATAGCTACACCGATGACTAAGCTAACGCGAAAGGATGTGAAATTTGTGTGCACCGATAAGTGTGAGGAAGCATTCCAGAGCTTGAAACACTTATTCACCTATGCACCTGTGTTGGTGGTTCCAAAGGGAATCAAGATTTAGTTGTTTATACTGATGCATATGGTACCGGGTTGGGAGCTGTACTAATGCAGAGGGGTAAAGATATTGCCTATGCTTCTAGACAGCTTAGACCGCAGGAGGCTAGATATCCGATGCATGATTTGGAATTAGCCGCAGTTTTATTTGCGTTGAAGGTATGGAGGCATTACCTTTTGGGAGAGAGGTTTGAGCTCTATACAGATCATAAGTCGTTGAAGTACTTATTCTCTCAAAAGGAGCAAAACATGAGACAACAAAGATGGTTGGAGTTTCTAGCTGCTTATTATTTTGGAATAGAGTACACACCCGGAAAAGGAAATAGGGTTGCAAATGTGCTTAGTAGGAGGCATCAGAATGCAATATTAGCTATGAAAGCAGAATGGAAAGACTTAGAAGCATTAGCAGCTTGTAGAGTACTGTGGAGATCCGAGGCTAAGTCTAGTGGAGGATCTGCTAGGTTGTCTTGTTTAGAAATCCGACCGGTATTGATCGAGAAGTTTGCTTCTAAACAGAAAGAGGATCCAGTGTTAGATGAAGGGATCAGGAAGTTCAAGGAAGGAACTGAGAGCGATGGCTTAAAGGACTTCAGTCTTGACTAGAACAGGTGGTTGAGAAAGAAAGGCGGATTATGTGTTCCAAATGTGGGAGACATAAGGAAGGAAGTCTTGGAGGAATGCCATCGTTCTAAGTTCACTATTCATCCAGGGGGAATGAAAATGTATCAAGATATGAAGAGAAGTTTCTTCTGGGAAGGATTTAAAAGGGATGTTGGCTTATGGGTGCACCAGTGTTTGAACTGTCAACAGGTAAAAGCCGAACATTAGAAGCGAGTGGATTACTTCTGCCATTCGACATTCCCATATGGAAGTGGGATTCCATTTCTATGGATTTCATAGACGGGTTGCCAAGATCTAATAGAGGGAATGAAAGTATATGGGTCATAGTGGACAGATTAACCAAGAGTTCCCATTTCATTCCGGGTAAGGCAAATAGAACGACACCTTCATTGGCTAAGTTATTTATGAAGAATGTGGTTAGACTACATGGAATTCCTAGTAGTATTGTTAGTGATAGAGATTCTTCGTTTACTAGCGAGTTCTGGAAGAGTCTACAGGAAGCTTTGGGAACCAAGCTCAAGATGAGTACCGCTTACCATCCACAGACAGATGGGGAAACAGAAAGGGTTAACAAGATCTTAGAGGACTTGTTGCGAGCTTATGTACTGGACTTTGGGGGATCATGGGAAGACCACCTACATCTAGTCGAGTTTTCGTATAACAATAGTTAATAGACTAGTATAAAAATGGCACCGTTTGAGGCTTTATATTGAAGACCATGTAAATCTCCACTTTGTTGGTTAGAGACCGGAGATAGGTTAGTACTTGGTCCTGGTTTGGTAAAAGAAGCAGCAGAAAAGGTCAAGCTGATAAGGGTGAGAATGAAGGAAGCTCAGTCTAGGCAAAAAAGCTATGCAGATAGAAGACGAAAAGATTTAGAGTTCTCTGTTGGAGATCATGTTTTCGTCAAAGTATCACTGACGAAAGGTGTTATCAAATTTGGAAAAATGGGAAAGTTAGCACCGAGGTTTATAGGACCATTTCCTATTTTGGAAAGGATCGGGAAAGTCACATATAGTATAGAGTTACCGAGTAATTTGGCATGAGTCCAGGATCTTTTCCATGTATCTCATCTGAGGAAATGTGTTAGGGATCCAGACACTACTATAGCATCGACTGTTTTAGAAGATTTAGTGGTGGAACCAGACATGACTACAGTTAGGAAGCCTATCCGGATAGTCGAGGGAGATGAGAAGAAGTTGAGGAACAAGACAGTCAATTAGTGAAAGTCCAATGGAGTGACAATGCTAGAGACTGTACTTGGGAAACTGAGAGCAGGATTAGAGATGCTTATCCTGATCTATTGATGGTATGTTTTACCTCTTTGATTGATTTGTTGTGTGCCTTATCGTAATTCCGAGGACGAAATTCTTTAAGGAAGGAAGATTGTAACACCCCATCTTTTTAGTAACATTATTTAGGATATTTAATTAGTTAAATAAAATAAAATAATGTAAGATGATTAATGGATTGGGTTTGATTTAACCAAGGGTATTCGTGTCTGTATGTAAAATGAACTAAAGAAATAAGATGGAAATAAGTGTTAGGAAATAAAGAAAGGAAAAATGGGAAATAGGATGAACTTATACCCTGAACCCTTAGGAAATCAAACACAAGTTCATTTTACTTTCCTCGAGCAACAATACCCTAAGGCCGGCCAACATTTTTAATCTCAAGGGAAGATAAAGCTAGGATTTTCAGGAGGAAGAAGTAAATCAACATATTCAACATCAAATCTCACATCTTTAATCACAAAGCTAAGGTGAATAATTACTACATCCCATTTTTCTTATAGTTCTCGGTTTTAATGGTATTCCATAATGTTTTTGCATGATAATGCCTTGTTTTGGATGATAAAATGTATATATACTTATTGGTGATTTATGCATGTTCATATTGATTTTTATGATATGTTTTGGTATGAAAATCCTATTAAATGACATCCAAATGCCTTGAAAATTTAAATGTAGATCATGAATGATATTTTAGAGACGCGTTTCAATTTTCATAATTTTATGAATTAATGTGGATTTTATATAAATTTTCTAGCGAGGAAAATGATTTATTAGGTTATAAATTATTTACGGCATAATAAATAATTATTTGGGTCCAAAATTTATACATGTTAGAAAACATATAGAAAAGGATTTTTTGGAATTTTTATAGAATTTTCCTATGTGTTTTGATAGATATATAAATTTTTTTAAGGTATTGGACTTAAATGTTTTATATATTTAATTAAGGAGAAGGGGTATTTTGTAAAATAAAATTATAGTTTAATTCTGAAATTATGGCAGCACTTTTAGAAAAGAAAAATTAGCAACCAATAAGTGTTTGACAAACAAGGCAGGTTAGTTAAAAAGTTTACTTAAAAGGGTTTAAATCAAAAATTCATGCTAAAAGCATGTTTCGCCTCTTTTGGTTTCGCCTAGGTAGCTTTCGACTAAGACTCTCCGCCTCCTTCCACAAACCAATGCACATAGTATCAACATGTTGGTACATAGTGAATTGGATAAGGGCGGAAGGTAAGAGTCGAAACTAAGGGGCTCCGAAAGGGTCGAAGCACCTTTTTGCTTTAAAATAAAAGGCAGCACCTGCTTTGCTTTCAAAAGGTTAGGTTTCGACTCAGTTGGCTTTCGACTGGGTTAAATATTTTAAAAGGAAAGTTTTCGAATGGGTTGCACTCTTATGTTTTAAATAATGCTTTTGAAAGGGATCGAAACCCTGGCTGCCGCTCTTCTACCTTTCGAAGTCAATGGTTTCAAAAGGTATACTTTGTTTTAAATTAACCACTTCTCCAATGCTTTCGAAAGGATGGTTTCGACACCATCACTTCTTTACTTAGGAATAGGTTTCGAAAGGAAGGTTTTCGACTTAGATGTTTTTAAATGACCCTTTTGTTCCGATTGAAGTATAATCCAATGGTTTCGAAAGAGAATGGTTTTGACTTAAATGGTTTCAAAAGGTGTTTTTCCACATGTTTTAAATTTAACCCAAGTGCTTTCGAAAGGTTTAAGTTTCAAAAGTTTTAATGCTTTTGAAAGGTATTTAAAATGATTTTGAAGGGGTGGTTCCCCAAAGGGTTTCGAAGGAGTCGAAAGTTGGTGTTTCTGATGGTTTCGAAAGGGTTGAAATGTAAGGTTTTTCCAAGGTTTTCTAAGGCAATGTTTTGAAGTATTTTAAGACATGATGTCTAAGGTTTTAATGCTTTCGAAAGGAAGGTTTTCAAAAGTTTTGAAAATTTAAGTATGGGTTCGAAAGGAAAGCTTTGGCCTTTTGGACTAGATAAATAAAGGGTTTACTTGGTTTCGAAAGAGATACTTTCAATGGTTTAGAAAGGTTTACTTTCAACTGAATCGAAAGGGGAACTTTCAAGTGTTTAAATGTTTTCATCAACTAAGGGTTGAGTGAAGTATATATATAACATGGCAAGGTTTTCAAGGAAAATTATGGGAAGGCATCCCTTAGTAAAATGACTCAGATATTAGAATACCAAATAGGACTAGTACATGGTCGCACCCTATCCTATACATTAGCTATTGGCCCCGGCTAATTTAGTCAAAAATTCCAGTGTGTGGGGCTTTGTCATAGGTAAGACTAAAATTATGATTACACATAGAAGGGAATATATATTTGTATATAAATGGGTTATTGGTGAGCCCGCAAAACTATTAGGATCAGGTGACCTTGGGAGATGTTAAGTTAGGGACAGACTATACAGAAGAGAAGTATTTAACAAATAGTTAAGAACAGACCGTCCAGAAGTGGAGTGTCTAACAGATGTTAGATAAATTTTCTACTTTGTCTGGTTGGCCCGAGTCAGCCAAAGGTTAATAGTTAGCCAAACAAAACTAAAGTGTTTGAACAGACAGTTCTTTTATTACCTGATATGTATGTTTATATAATGATGCTTTACAGTATTTAACCAGTTGTGATTGTAGGAAAAGATTCGCAAAAGATATGTTTTAAAAGAATGTTAGTGAGGGGAAACCCGTTCTGCTAAGCGGCATGGTCTCACTTAACATTAATAACCGGGATATATATAGTATTATTCACATCAAGCTTTATGTCTGACTCGAAGTTTATGTTTTCCCCTTAAACTCTCCGGTGCTCAAAATTGATTTGAGTAGGATGAGGTTAGGGATTCTCAGATTTTAGTAGGATGACGAATAAAGCTACCGGAGGCGAGCAGGAGGCTAACGGATAGCTATTTAGGAGTTGAAGTTCTTTGTTTTGTGTTATTTGTTTCCACCGTGTATGTATTAAGTCAATTATGACTATATGACTCTGATCATTCAAGGGGGCATCTTCATATGTCGCACTTGGCGTATTTTGTAATAAGTATATTTTATCATTGCCTGGGAAACGTTTTCGGATTATGTAATCTGAATATGGAACGTTTGTTTTGAAATGTAATGGAAAAATGTTGTTTTGAAATATGTGATTTATTTCATATTCAAGTGCTTCTGATATTATAGATACCATTAACATAGCCGTATTTAGTCACCAAAAGTTAATACTATAGATGACTGCAGCATCTGTAGTGCTTAGCTTTGGGCCTTTACATAGGGGATGTTACAGATAGCACCAAATATGATACCACCCTGGCCATCCCCGACCTATCCAAGAGCTCTCATACCTTACACCACATTTTTTTTACCCGACGTAATAGCGGGTATAAAATAATTTAGAAAGGTGATATCATACCCTAATGGTTGCGAACCACATAGCCCTAAAGCTACCCCTGTTTCACAATTCCCCCGGTGTGAGGCTAGAGGTATCGTTTACCTTTCTTGGAACATTTTCACTTAAAATGCCACATTGCCATTTCCAACAACACACTATTGATTTCAACAAAAGTACAATCTCTAAGCTCGTACTTCTCAAAGAAGAGTGTTAAGTATAAGAGGGGTTACCTCCTACACCACTAATAGATGTATGTTTGTAGAGATCAATGCATTGTGATCTTAGAAATGCAATGTCAAACATTTATCCATACAAGTTGTCCAGGAACAGGACAAACCTAAGGCACTCTCCTACCACAGCCTCCGGGGACTTACACCTAGGATGAGTAGCGAGTAGTCCTTGCGTATGAAGATCCTATAATGAAGGGACCACTACTATTTATTTATCTCAGGAGCTACTCTGAAATCATTAACAAGCAGTCCTTCTGTTATGAAGATCCCTGCCTTCAACTTCATTATCTTCAACATTTCTTTACTTTCGAACTCGTAAATTGGTTCGAAGTGGTTTTCGGTTAAGAATTACCCAAATCCGACCCTAGTTTCTCAGAACCAATTGTGGATAAAGAGATGTTAAGTGGGTGATTAATATTCCATTAATTTGTATCCTTTTATCCAAAATATCTTCTTAGAGATATATATCTTTTAAAACCATTTCTCTTTAGTATATACGAGATCATTTAACCTTACTTATCGAATATTTGTTTAATTAAACCTTTTTAAATCTTGAAGTAATTCTAAATCATTTCATCCTTTATTTCGAAAATATTTCCAAATCATAAATCTTAACAAGGATTTCTTATTTTCAAATCATAACTTTTAAATGGTTCAAAAACAATGTTATTTAATACATCGTTTACTGTAAACCCAAAACAATTAATTTTAAGTAAAAGAGGATTCACAGGAATTAAAATAATTCCAAATCATTTATTTAAATCTTGACAAAAGATTTCTTGTTTCCAACACATATATTTTTAATAGGTTGAAACCATGTTATCTAAGATGGTAAATCCAACTTAGTTAGTATTCGAGTAAAACAGATCGATAGAAATTATACTAATTCTACACAACATCAATTTCTATATTAAACCTTTACTATTTGTCGAATAGTGGTGAAATCACCTTTCAAATTCACACAAATAGTATGAGTTCTCTCCTCGAAAATTAATACCAAGCATAAGAAGATCATTTCTATACAATCCAAGTTGTATTAAATTTGAAAATATTAAATCTTTTATACATGCCTCGTTTCCGACATTTCAACCTTATCAATTCCTTGCCCAGGAAAGAGGCCAGGTGAACCAGGGCACTAGTTACTCCTGAACATCTCCTTATTTTAACCACCTCCCATCCGAATCTCACGAATATGAAAATCCAGTTCACTCATCGGCTTTTAGAGTTAGGATTAAATTACTTAATTATAACAGCTTTTCTTTAAATCATTTATTTAAACTTTTTAAAATAAATTATAAAACGTCCAAATCATCTTTAAAATACTTAATTATTTTTTTGAATACATGTATAAAGATTTGGGAAATAATACTTAAGTTTAAACCCATATTTCAAAATTTATTAAAAGTGCTGCAAAAAGTGCTGCGAATAGTGCTTTTAAGGCATATTTGATCAAAACAACTTTTCTATCATTTAGAAATCCATTTTTATAACTCGAATCTCTTTTAAAACATTTTAATATATTTATAGAATTTATTCCATATTCTTAAAGAATGAAAAATATCAATTTTAAAGAATTTATCGCTTTGGTTTCCGAACTGCCAAAGCGCGACTATTTTGAAACCTTGTTTTTCTCATATTTCAAAATATACTAAAGAAACCTCGATCTTTTTATTTTGTTTGAAAACTATGATTATAAGAGTTTGGAAAATTATTATTCCAAAGAATTCCAAACTCCGATTCCATCGTATAAATGAATTTAAACTTTTATCGCGCGAAACCGCGAACTGCCGTCACACGACCCGACTATTTTTGACTCAACTTTCACAACTTATCCAAGCTTCACCAAATTAGGTTTTAGTGTTTATAAATTTATAAACCATTTTAAATCATTTTAAAGGGGTATAATGATTTTATATTACTTTTTAACTTGATTCAGAAAGAGATTTCCTTGTGTAATATCGACGTGTATTTAACATGACTTGTTTACACAATTAAACACTATATTAAAACAACCAATACTTGATGACCAAAACATAGTAAACATCCATAGCAACCATATCACATCATTATATATATATAGAGTTTCTCTCCTTCATTGGTTTCTAACTTTACGAAATTTGCTATAGCTTTGCTACGATCGAATCAAAGCCTACAGAATCGAGTCTTGGACCTTTGAATGGGCTCGGCCTATACTTGTAAATGGAAAAGGGCTCAGTCTTGGTGGTAGGATGTGGTGGCCGTGGGTTTTAGTAAAGGAAGGAGTGAATTTAAGCTTGTTTTTAAGTGGATTGCAAATGTATATATACTTATACAAATTTATTTTCTTTCTCCAATTTTTTTCATAATTTTCCTAAGGTAGGAAGTCATTAAAGAGGAGTATAAGAAGATAAAGAAGCTTAGGAATTTATGAACAAATGCAGTGAAGATGGAGGGTGGTATTTATAGGAAAATTTGTGAACTAAAATATCATGATATTTATGTGCATATACATCACCATTTCATCACTACCACACCCTCCTCCACCTTCGCTATGAACGACCAAACACCCCTTATGTGTGTAGCAATGTGTGTGAATTGATGTGTGTAAGAGTGAAGTGAAGTTTGCTTTTTAGGTGTATAAATATCTTAGATCTTTTGTAATATATATATATAAGTGTATATGTATGTATGTGTTCATGTATATGTTAGGGTGTGCCACAAGACATATAAACAAGGTTGCAACAACTTTGAACAACTTTCATTCGTAAAACCGTTGAAAATCGAAAAGCCGATTATCGATCACAATTTCACTTATAAATTAAATTACATGTTAATGTAAACAAAATCTGAAAACTAATTTCTTATCATTTTTAACTAATTAAGATGATCACATTTGAATTATAAAGCCATATAAATTAATATTAAACAACTGTTTACAAAAGGTGCTATTATATCGATAAAGCGATGTGAATTTTCATATTTTCAAATCAAATATACATCTTTATATAAATGATTTACTATCGCTATATAACTAATTAAACTGAAATACTATCATTTTAAAACAATTATTTGAATATTTATAATAATTATTAAATAGTTAACTCGTAATTTAAATTCATTAAATCAATTATAAAATATAATGCCATTATTGATGATGTCATAAACATACATTTTATTTTCCAAAAATAAAATAAATAATTTTATTTCATATTCTTATTTAAATGGATAAATAAGTGTATGCATCCAGCTCCGTGCGTGATTTTTGATAATTATAGAGCTGTTTATAGATAAAACGGTTTTTGTATCGATATTTTTTCAAAGTATATATTTTTGTAAATACTTATTCTAAATAAGATTACCATCATTATTTATTTTTCAAGACAACATAATTTATGTTAAAAAAGCTTATATTTGAATATCTTAAAATTTATTAAATTTATCAAAATGATAAATTTGCGGGTCGTTACAGACTCCCCTCGTTAAAAGAATTTCATCCTCGAAATTACAATGCAAAACCGATAGTACTTATTCAAAACAAAATTTTAAATTTCAAATATAAATTTGGGCGGTGCTCATAGACTATATACACTATCCTATTCGATCTTTTAATTCAAATACTCCAATTTACTTCTGACTGGTATTGATCCTTCGATTCTCTAATGCGGACTTTGACCAGGCTCGGAAACTTCTATTTTTGTTGCATAGCTCTCAACTATGATAGAAAATGTAAGGATCCAACTACAAATCCTCATCAATGTTTGTCCTAAAGCATCGAGTGATAAATCCTTTTTGGATATCAAAACCATATATTCAAATCTTTAGGCCAAATTTGTGTTATGAAATAATTCATGTAAAATGCATATACTTTTTATCTTTTTAAGAATATTTAGAAAATCTTGGTTTAAGTTTTTAAACTTTTCATAAAGATATAGTTTTATTCTTATGAAATTGTCTTAAGTGGTTTATACATTTTCATTTGAACAAAGTCATAAACAAAGGACATAATTATATTATACATGCTTAATATTTTACATTCACGTATCATTTCTCCTTACATACTTAAGCCATTCTTGAGTCCTTCTAAACCTACTTGGGTTTTCATAATACTGATACAGACATAACTACCTTACAAGCCATACATATATATGCTACTACATAATATTAATACTAGATAGGTGTTTCCAAATCTTCCAATCTCACATCATAATCACCCCTCTAAAGTTTGATGCTGACGGTCCATTTCCATATCCAAAATCAAACAAGACTTCTCCATCGTCATCACTATCATCTTGTTCGTTATTGGCATCAAATCCGTCCTCAACCTGTGGTATCATATCCACTTCATATGGCAGCCGGGGCTGGTTCCATGGCACATGCTCAAGTCTAGCTGGCACTTTATGTATAATTTCTCCTTCTTCTAGTTTTTTTTAAACCTTGCACTTCTTCTTCCTTAGGATCCACAAATCCATCCTCTTCATCCTCCATGTTGTCCCAATGAATGGGGGAATCTGACGACTCCTCGCACCAATAATATGGTCGCCGTCCATCTCCCATATGATGTTACTATCTCTCCTATTATTATTTGATTCATGGGATATCATAGTGTTTGGGTCTTCTTCAGGTTCAGATTCTTCTTCCATCGTCTCTTCCTTTGGAATTTCTTCTTCTGGTTTAAGTTCTGAACTTACTGGGTCAGTGATCCACATTCTTTCTGAGGCCCGAGGGTCTCTTCGTCACTAGACACTATAATAAGTTCTAGAGTCGAGGAAGATATAGGCATCTCGGCCATAGGGTAATCATCTTTATCTAGTCGAGTGTATGGATCTAATTCTACTTAATAATGGGCTTAATATTGCTAAGTGACCATTTCCTGGGTTCCTCCTTATTACTTGAAAGAATGATTAGATTATTCTTATCACCCTAGTTTGCTCTTGAGGTCTTCCCTTTCAAATACTTTCTCCCGACGCTTGAGGGTTTCTACAATTATCAACAACAAACATTTAGATACTAAGCATTTTAATTGTCTTAACTAAATCTAATGTTAGGTTATAAATCTAAGTTTATCCCACCATAAATCCATTTTAACCGTACAATTTTAAGGGTGATAGTTTGTTAAGCACATGGTATTATTTCTTCAAACCAGTACTTAGAATATTTCAAATAAAATATTTTGAAAATTCTCTTCCCAAAAACCCTTTTTAGATAAAAGTTCTCATTATCCAAATCCTTTTCCAAAATATTACTCTTACTCGGTGTTGTTATTAAACAACTTATAATCAAACTGTGAAATTCCAATCACCATATGTTTATACTTGCAAATCTTGATTTCAAACTATCATTCAAGTTATACCATATCTAACTATTTTTTTTCAAGATATATTCTTTGTATTTAAAATATTATAATAGATAAAATTATTTCATTTACCATATTTTCTTAAAAAAATTATTTTTATATCATTAACAAATACACGCTCTTTAATATACTCTCAACTAATTCTAGGGTGTTACTAACCATATCTCTGATGACACTTTACCCCTATCAGGCTCAGATGTTCGCGCAAACCTAAGCTCTGATACCAAATGTGATGGTCCGCCTTTTCGACCCTAGAAAATCGACACTAATATATTCTCGGTATTCACGAGTCGTAGATCAAGCATCGGAGAGGCGGATGGTTAAGCATAGAAAGAAGACAAGAACATAATCTTACGCGAATGGAATAACATATATTATTTCAACATATAATCATTACAACGGAAAATTTAAAATACATTTATTAGAGTTTTAACTTAACATTAACATGGACAATTATAAATATCTGTCCTTGCAAATGCGGAATATAATAGTACATGAGTATGGTGGAAATGGATAACAATCTTCAGAAGAATCTTTTAACTCCATGCTCCGAGCCCTTCCAAAATGCTCCAAACAAAACCTGACTACTAGACTGCCCGGAAAAATAGGGCACCCAGAGTTTAAGGGAAAGAAAATAAACTTCAAGTCAAACATGGAACTGGTGTGAGAAACTCAAAATACGAGTATTTGAAAACAAAGGGTATCTCATAAGATTACACCGCACATAAACACGGAACTGATTTTTACCTTATGATAACCAAATCATTTTTACGTAAAATCAAATGATATTATTTTTAATGATTTTCTTTGAAAACCTTTCAAATAAACATTGTTTGCGCCAAAATTGGTCACAAACACCCAATTGCCGATGAAAGAACCAGTTCACAGTCACAGATCACAGATAGTAAGTATGTAGAGAATATAAATATGAAGAACACTCAAAATTTAAAAGGAAAGCAGTAGAAACACAAGATTTATAGTGGTTCGGCGTTGTAGCCTACGACCACTTTAAACAGTCGTTGTTTTATTGATTATAACTCGCTGGTTACAGAGGTTTACAACAGTACAACCGAGTTACAACAATGATTCCGGCAGAGTATCGGCATAGAAGAGCCAAAATGATCCCTTTTCTGAAGCTCTAGGTCTGCTATTTATAGGTGAAGGCTGCAAATATCTCACCCAGATCCCAGAAGACACCTTCTCTCACGTGGGTGGGCCCACGTGATCGATCCCCAGACATTTCGACTTGATCCATGATCGATACATACCAAATCCGTATCGATCCAAAATTGCTCCTTTTGGTTTGGGATCGATCGTGGACATTCTTGAGGTTGTACGCAAGCTCCTGTGAAAATTTGGTGGCATTTGGACTTGTAGATTATGAGATTTGACCGATGGAAGTTTGTATTTGCAAGGCATTGTCGAGCTTGTATCGATGCCATTCATATCGGTATCTTCGTATCCATGGTAGCACGTGTTGACCAGATGACGTGGCGTTGTCTTCTAGGATCGATCCACTTTTTATGCCGAGTGATGATTTTTATTGGTCTTGTTCGTATCCTCCGCTGTACACTCATTCGTATCCATCTGTAGCACTTTATTTCGTATCGATTGTGATGACGCATTTCATATCGATACGAACGCATGTCTTTCGTATCGATGCATGCCTACGTCCTTTGTATCGATCGAATAATTCCATTCGTATCGTTCACCAAAAATTCCATCGTATCGATTGTAGAACCTTTTGTTTTGTATTGTTGGTGGCACGTTTCGTATCGATCGTTTACCGATCGATACGAATTGTGCAAACGGTGATCGATACGAAACATGTTTCAGGTGATGGATATGAAATGTGGTAGGTGCGATGCATACGAAGTGGTGCTTTTCCATGGATAGGAACTAGTGCTTACCTAAGACTTGATCAATCCCTTGACTCAAAGTAGCTATCTCTTTGGCCCGAAGCAGACCTTCTATTGACTCGAAGCAAGTGTTGTGGTGACTCGAAGCAGCTTGTAAATATGCTAATCTGTCCAAGACCCAAAGCAGACCATTCTCTGACTCGAAGCAAATTGCCTGGAAACCCGAAGCAAATAGGAAGGTGACTCAGAGCAAGCTCCAAGCAACTTGAAACGACTCGATTTTTGTTGAAACTATGTTTTAAACGTCTTGTGTTGTTTATTTGTCGATTATGCTATATTTTAGCCTTATGAATGCTTACTATCTGTGAAAGTTTAGCTTTGATCATCGTGTAGTCGGTTGGGTTAAATATGCCTGCATTCTGCCTTGCAAAATTGTGGATTAACACTTTGCCCCCCAAAACATGCCTTGCGATAGGAAGGTGTGTTTTGTAGTGCCATAAGCCGGATGTTCATATCCTGTCAATGACCTGTAAAGAGATTAATAATCCTACCCGACTGTAAATAGTGATCGTTCACGATCGTATGCCGTTCGGGGCGCTATGCGACCGTTCGAGGTCGAATACCATTCAAGGCGAGTTGTGACCATTCAAGGTCGGATGCCGTTCGAGGTGAATTGTGATCGCTCGCGGTCGGGGTGTCATTCGTGGCGAATGGTGACTGTTCAAGGTCGTATGCCGTTCGAGGCGAACTGTGACCGCTCGCGGTCGCGGTGCCGTTCGTGGCGAATGGTGACCATTCGAGGTTTGTGCCGTTCGAGGCGAATTGTGACCGCTCGCGGTCGGGGTGCTGTTCTTGGCGAATGGTGACTGTTCGAGGTCATGTGCCGTTCGAGGCGAATTGTGACCGTTCGTGGTCAAGTGCCGTTCGAGGCCAATTGTGACCATTCGTGGTCGAGTGCCGTTCGAGGCGAATTGTGTCCGTTCATGGTCGAGTACCGTTCGAGGCGAATTGTGACCGTTCGTGGTCAAGTGTCGTTCGAGGCGAATTGTGTGTACCCAAGGGGGACTTAGTATCATTAATGTCAGATTTCACGTTCGAGTGGGTTTTTGAATTGTTTGTTATGGCGGTTTATCACCATTTCAGAGCATGCCTGAGGATCGTTCGCGATCCCGTGCATGTGTAAGTGAATTATCCATTATGGAATTACAAATACCATATTTACATTCAAAATGAGTCTTACAACCAAAATGTCCAACCAAATCAAGTCCAGATGCAAAAAATAGAAAACAAAAGAAAAATAGACACGTCAAAGTGCAGACACCTACACTGATGCGAATGATAGTCATCTCAGAGCACGCCTGAGGATCGTTCGTGATCCTGTACATGTGTAAGCGACTTAATCGCACTAGTGTGGAGTTCGCGACTTATTCGTCATTATTTCAATCAGTTGATGACAAGCTGATACCTCGATCCTGAGCCGTCCCCAGTTGATGCAGACGGTGGTCGTTCTTGTTCCACAGTTGCTGCTCGCCTCCTCACGTATTGTAATAGCATGCCGTTCCAGATATGCCCTTCTATCTTATCCCTTAAGTGTCTGCAATCATTCATATTATGGCCTCTTAGTCTTATTTCCTCTCATTGTTGGTCGGATCCCTCCTCATTGGCCTCCGGTAGGGAACCTGCCCCCTAGTGTCTTGGTAGATTCATTCCAAAGTCTCGCTCAGCTCTGAATAAGAGGTGAATCTCGGCTCCTTTCACGGCCGCTTTGACTCATCACAACTCTCTTCTGCTTTCTGTTTCCCTTTATCCTTGCCTGAATCCTTTTCGGGAGGATCTCCGCTTTTGATTGCATACACATCAACTCTCTGTCCTTCCTCCCTCTTAGCATTTGCATCCTCTTATCGCAGAAACTTTTCTGCCTTATGATAAAACTCTCCTAAATCCATAGGTGGGTCCCTCATCAATGAATTCTTGAATTCCGTTCCATCAGCTATGCCAGATACAGCTGCCATCAAGACCATGGATGGATCTGGGCAATCCACCGATGCTGTTGCTGCATTAAACCTTGTTAAAAAGTTCCTCAAGGACTCTCCGATTCTCTGCTTCATTGCTGTCAAACTCATTACGTTTTTGGGTCTCGAAATGTAAACTCTGAGCTGCCTCATAAACTTCTCAATCAACTCGGTCCATGTTCCAATGGAGCCGCTTTCCAATTGTCTAAACCATAGCGCTACTATATACATCAAATACTGTGGGAAACACCGGGCCATGACTTCCTCTAATGCCCTCAGTACTTCCATGTACCTCATATACCTTGTCAGATGAACCGCAGGATCCATCCTCCCATCATATGTCTCCAGTGTTGGTAGCTTGAATTCAGGTGGGTTCCTGGCCTACCTAATTGCGGGAGCAAAGGGGCTCCTGTTCACATCCTCTAGATCTCTATTTACTAATCTGCCTCTCATGGCTCCTCTAACCATCTCCGCCAATCTGTCACTATCGTCAAGTTGTAGTCCTTGTCCGTTGCCTCCGATCTTCCCCTTGAGTTCGCGAGGGAATCCTAGAATCTGCTTTCCTGGACGGGCATCCATTCCTCTATCAATGCCATGCTGCACAGTCCCAGCTGGTATCCTGCCTAAGATTGGATCAACATGCTCCTAGGGAGTGCCCCCCCAACTCATTGCCTGTTGAGTCTTTCTGGTCCAGCTCCGGGGATCTGGACTCCAGCTGCTCCTGCTATTCCAGCCTGTCCAAATTGTCTGAGAATATTCTACATCATCTCCTCCTGCCTTTCCAACAATTGTTCATGCATAGCCCCCATCATCCTCTCCATCTCATCTTTGGTGATGAAGGCCGAAGTCTGATTAGCTCCTAAGGATGCTTCCTGGCTTCCTTCATGTTGACTTCTCTCCGCACTTTGTCTCCTTGTTGATTGCTTCATCATAGCTTTCTAGAACCAAGTCTTTAAGCTTTCAGATCCAAAGTCCAAGTTATAGAATCCCTGAATGCTAGCCTTCTCAGTGAAAGCACCAAAATGTTTGCACCAAAATTGGTCACAAACACCCAATTGCCAATGAAAGCACCCGTTCACAATCACAGATAGCAAGTCTGTAGAGAATATAAATATGAAGAACACTCAAAATTTAAAAGGAAAGCAGTAGAAACACAAGATTTATAGTGGTTCGGTGTTGTAGCCTACGTCTACTTTGAAGAGTCGCTATTTTATTGATTATAACTCGTTGGTTACAGAAGTATACAACAGTACAACCGAGTTACAACAATGATTCCGACAGAGTATCAGCGTAGAAGAGCCAAAAAGATCCCATTTCTGAAGCTCTTGGACTGCTATTTATATGTATAGGATGCAAATATCTCACCCAGATCCCGGAAGAATCCTTCTCTCACGTGGGTGGGCCCACGTGATCGATCCCCTGACATTTCGACTCGATCCATGATCGATACGTACCAAATTCGTATTGATCCAAAATTTCTCTTTTTGGGTTGGGATCAATCATGAACATTCTTGAGGTTGTACGCAAGCTTCTATGAAAATTTGGTGGCATTTGGACTTGTAGATTGTGAGATATGATCGATGCAAGTTTGCATTTGCAAGGCATTGTCGATCTCGTATCGGTATCTTCGTATCCATGCTAGCACGTGTTGACCAGATGATGTGGCGCCATCTTCTAGAATCGATCCTCTTTTTATGCCGAGTGATGAGTCTTGTAGGTCTTGTTCGTATCCTCCGGTGTAAAATCATTTGTATCCATCTGTGGCACTTTATTTCATATCGATTGTGAAGACGCGTTTCGTATCGATACGAACGCATGTCTTTCGTATCGATGCATGCCTACGTCCTTTGTATTGATCGAATAATTCCATTCGTATCGTCACCTAAAATTCCTTCATATCGATTGGAGAACCTTTTGTTTTGTATTGTTGGTGGCATGTTTCGTATCGATCGTTTACCGATCGATATGCATTGTGCAAAGGTGATCGATACGAAACATGTTTCAGGTGCAAGATACGAAATGTGGTAGGTGCGATGGATACGAAGTGGTGCTTTTCCATGGATAGGAACCAGTGCTTACATGAGACTTGATC
Source organism: Allium fistulosum (assembly GCA_030737815.1). Taxonomy (NCBI): domain Eukaryota; kingdom Viridiplantae; phylum Streptophyta; class Magnoliopsida; order Asparagales; family Amaryllidaceae; genus Allium; species Allium fistulosum. The sequence continues at coordinate 1,107,467,009 of CM060907.1, forward strand.
GATCCCTTGACTCAAGTAGCTATCTCCTTAGCTCGAAGCAGACCTTCTAGTGACTCGAATCAAGTGTTGTGGTGACTCGAAGTAGCTTGTAAACATGCTAATCTGTCCAAGACCCGAAGTAGACCCTTCTCTGACTCGAAGTAAATTTCCTGGAAAGCCGAAGCAAACAGGAAGGTGACTCGGAGCAAGCTCCATGCAATTTGAAATTATTCGATTTTTGTTGAAACTATGTTTTAAATGTCTTGTGTTGTTTGTTTGTCGATTATGCTATATTTTAGCCTTGTGATCATGCTTACTATCTTGGAAAGTTTAACTTTGATCATCGTGCAGTCGATTGGGTTAAATCCGCCTACATTTTGCCTTGCAAAATGGCGGGTTAACAAACATATTCAAATAGACGAAATTGTTACATTGGTTAAATTTGATGGCATAATATGTTTACAACTAAGTCCGAAGGCACTTACCGGAGAATGGATTTCCAATGAATAGCGAGGTAAGGGACTACCTCCCATATATTACATTTCTAGTGGAATGTACCAAGGATATACATCTTCGAAACCTCTACGAATTAAAATCAGCCTACCCGAGACCAACAGATGGTACGGCTAGCATCGAATATGATATCACCCCAGTCGTTCCCGACCTATCTGAGAGCTCTCATACCACACACCACATATTTTTTACCCAACGTCATAGCGGGTGCAAAATAAATCTAGAAAGGTGTATCATACCTTAATGGTTGCAAACCACATAGCCCTAAACCAACCACCGTTTCACAATTCTTCGGTTGTGAGGGTAGAGGTAATGTTTGCCTATTTTAGAACATTTTCACTTAAAATGCCACATTACCATTTCCAACAACACACTATTGATTTCAACAAAAGTATAACCTATGAGCTCGTACATCTTAGAGAAGGGTGTTAAATATAAGAGAGGTTACCTCATACACCACCAACAGAGGTACATTTGTAAAGATCAATGCACTGTGATCATAGAAATGCAACATCATACATCTCTCCATACAACTTCCCCAGGAACAGGAAAAACCGAAGGCACTCTCTTACCACATCCTGTCGAGAATTACTCCTTGGATTAGTAGTGAGTAATCCTTGCATATGAAGATCCTAGAACAAAGGGACCACTGCTATTTATTTATCTCAGGAGCTACTTTGAAATCATCAACAAGCAGTCCATCTGAAAATCCCCGCCTTCAACTTCATTGTCTTCAACATATCTTCACTTTCAAACTCGTAAATTGGTTCGAAGTGGTTTTCGGATAAAATTACCCAAATTCGACCCCGGTTTCTCCGACTAGTTATCGATAAAAAGATGTTAAGCGGGTGATTAATATTCCATTAATTTGTATCCTTTTATCCAAAATATCTTCTTAGAGATATATATATCTTTTACAACAATTTCTTTTTAGTATATACGGGATCATTAAACCTTATTTATCAAATCTTTGTTTAATTAAAACCTTTTTAAATCTTGGAGTAATTCTAAATCATTTCATCCTTTACTTAGGAAAATATTTCCAAATCGTAAATCTGAATAAGGATTTCTTATTTCCAAATCATATCTTTTAAACAGGTCAAAAACAATGTTATTTAAGATATCGTTTACTGTAAACCCAAAACAATTAATTTTTAAGTAAAAGGATTCATAGGAATTAAAATGATTCCAAATCATTTATTTAAATCTTGACAAAAGATTTCTTATTTCCAACACATATCTTTTTAATAGGTTTGAAACCATGTTATCTAAGATGGTAAATCCAAATTAGTTAGTATTCGAGTAAAACAGATCCATAGAAATTGTACTAATTCTACTCAACATCAATTTCCGTATTCAATTTTTGATTTACGTATTAAATTTTTGCTATCCGTCGAATAGCAGTGAAATCACCTTTTAAATTCACACGGACAGTATAGGTTCCCTCCTCGGAATTTAATACCAAGTGTAAGAAGATTATTTCTATACAATCCAAGTTGTATTAAATTTGGAAAAATTAAATCTTTTATACTTGCCTCGTTTCTGACATTTCGACCTTATCTATTCCTCGCCCAGGAAAGAGGCCAGGTGAGCCAGCCTACTGGTTGCTCCTAAACATCTCCTTAGTTTAAGAACCTCCCATCCGGATCCCACGAATAGAAAAATCCAATCCACTCATTGGCTTTTAGAACCAAGATTAAATTACTTAATTATAACATTTTTTCTTTAAATCATTTATTTAAACTTTTTAAAATAAATTGTAAAACCTCCAAATCATATTTAAAATACTTAATTATTGATTTGAAAATATTTATAAAATATTTGGGAAAGAATACTTAAGTTTAAAGCCATATTTCAAAAGTTATTAAAAGTGCTGCAAAAAGTGCTACGAATAGTGCTTTTAAAGCTTATTTGATCAAAACAACTTTTCTATCAATTAGAAATCCATGTTTATAACACAAATTTCTTTTAAAACATTTTATTCTATTTATATAATTTATTCCATATTTTTAACGAATTAAAAATATCAATCTTAAAAAAATTATCGCTTTGGTTTCTGAACTACTAAGAACGACTATTTTGAAAATTTGGTTTGCTCATATTTTAAATCTACTAAATGAAATCTCGATCCTTTTCTTTTTTTGAAAACTATGATTAGAAGAGTTCGTAAAATTCTTATTCCAAAGAACACCGACTCTGATTCCATCGTATAAATGGATTTGAACTTTTATGGCGTGAAATCGCGAACTGTCGTTACACGACGTGCTTATTTTTGACTCAACTTTCATAATTTGTCCAAACTTCACCAAATTGGATTTTAGTGTTTATAAAACATTTATAAATCATTTTAAATCATTTTAAAGGGGTTTAATGATTCCATATCTCTTTTATAACTTGATTCGGAAAGTGATTTCCTTATGTAATATCGATGTGTATTTAACATGACTTGTTTACACAATTAAACAATATATTAAAACAAAGAATTCTTAGTGATCAAAGCATAGTAAACATCCATAGAAATCATATCACATCATCATTATATATATAAACAGAGTTTCTCACCTTCATTGGTTTCTAACTTTACGAAAATTTGCTATAGCTTCGCTACGATCGAATCAAAGCCTACGGAATCAAGCCTTAGATCTTTGAATGGGCTTAGCCTTTGCTTGCAAATGGAAGCAGGATTGCCCTTGGTAGCCGTGGGTTTTGAGTGAAGGAAGGATGGATTTAAGCTTGTTTTTAAGTGGATTGCAAATGTATATATACTTATATAAATTTGTTTTCATTTTGCTAATTTTTCTTTATAATTTTTGTAAGGCAGGAAGCCATTAAAGAGGAGTATAAGAAGATGAAGAAGCTTAGGAATTTATGAACAAATGAAGTGAAGATGGAGGGTGGTATTTATAGGAAAATTTATGAACTAAAATATCATAATATTTATGTGCATATACATCACCATTTCATTATCACCACACCCTCCTCCTCCTTTACTATACACGGCCGAACACCCCCTCATGTGTGTAGCCATGTGTGTGAGTTGATATGTGTAAGAGTGAAGTGAAGTTTTCTTTTCAAGTGTGTAAATATCTTAGATCTTTTTTAATATATATATATATATATATAAGTGTATATGTATATTTGTATATATATATATATGTGTGTGTGTGTGTGTGTGTTTGTGTGTGTGTGTGTGTTCATGTATATGTTAGGGTGTGCATGTGTATGTTATATATGTGCACAAGACATATAAATAAGGTTGCAACAACTTTGAACAACTTCCGTTCGTTTAACTGTTGAAATTCGGAAAGCCGATTATCGGTCACATTTTCACTTATAAATTAAATTACAAATATTTGTAAAAACTAATTAAAAACTAATTTCATATCATTTTTAACTAATTTAAATGATCACATTTGAATTATAAAGCCGTACAAATTAATATTAAACAACTTCGAACAACTTCTGTTCGTTTAATCGTTGAAATTCAAAAAGCCGATTACCTGTCACATTTTCACTTATAAATTAAATTACATATAAATGTAAACAAAATTTAAAAACTTATTTCTTATCATTTTTAACTAATTTAAATGATCACACTTGAATTATAAAGCTGTATAAATTAATATTAAACAACTGTTTAGAAAAGGTGCTATTATATCGATAAAGCGATACGAATTTTCTTATATTTTCAAATCAAATATACATCATTATATAAATGATTTACTATCACTATATAACTAATTAAAATGAATTATTATCATTTTAAAACAATTATTTGAATATTTATAATAATTATTAAATCATTATACATTAATTTAAATTCATTATCAATTATTAAATATGATGCCATTATTGATGATGTCAAAAATATATTTTATTTCCCAAAAATAAAATAAATAATTTTATTTCATATTCTTGTTTAAATGGATAAATAAGTGTTTGTATCCAGCTCCGTGCGGGACTTTTGATAATTATAGGAGCTGTTTATTGATAAAACGAATTTCAGTCATGTTATCGATATTTTTCCAAAGTATATATTTTGTAAATACTTATTCAAAATAAGATTACCATCATTATTTATTGTTCAAGATAGCATAATCTATGTTAAAAAAACTTATATTTGAATATTTTAAAATTCAATAAATTTATCAAAGTGATATATTCGCGAGTCGTTACATTATTATAACATTACATAGCATATGTTCTACAATATTAGAAATGTTAAATGTTGCTATTTCATTTTTCTAATAAGGCTCCTGCTAGTCTTTTATGTTTCACCAAACCCTAAGTCAGAATATAGAAGTCTTTTGACCTTGAGTTTTCTTAACAAACCATAGCTCCACGGATAGGGGATAACTGTAACGACCGGGGTTTTCGACCCTCGAAAATCGACACTAATACATCCTCGGTATTCACGTGCTACAAATCCAAGTGCCGAAAATCCTGATCGTTAGGGAATAAAATAAAGATAGAACAGAATCTCATACGAATGGAATAACATATATTATTTCAACCATAATCTTTACATCAAAAAAATTTGAATACAATATCAGAATCTAACCTTGATTCAGTCTGGACAATTATAAATCCTCTGTCCTTATAAATGCTAAAAAATAAAAACAAATGCAATAGATGTAGTGGATAATAAATATGCCCATACGTAGATGAAGATCTCCAACTCTCCTCTGGAAACTCCAAGAGTCTTCAGCTAAACCTGAAACTACTCGGATCTGACCCGAGTATTAAAAGTACCTGGATCAGGCTTGATAATCCAGCGTGAGATATTCGAAATTTTAAATGCTGATGTAAATCAGAACCTTTGAAAAGAAGGGTATCTCATAAGACCACGCCCACACATAAATACGGACGGGTTTTTATCTTATGATAATCAAAATACTTTATATCAAAACATTTGATATTATTCTTAATGACATGGGTTTGAGAACACTTTTCAAGTAAATATATATAAAACAAGTATCAATACCCGGACTAAGTATATGGTAATATATTTGGACTAGGTCAATAGAATATACCCGGATGGAATATATGATACAAAATGGGTAGCTGAAATGTTTGCAAAGCATTACAACTATTTTGGGAATACAATCAAAACCATAAAGTTCGTATTAGAATTGGATTTCCAACATGACAGGGAACTAGTGGCCTTTTCCTTCGATCCACGTATAGCAATACTAGTTCACTCCAGTGGGTTTACATGGTCTCCGTCAGCCTCCGAACTATACTGCTACACTACCACGAAAAAAGTATTACTCGGTGGCTTTACACGATTACCGTCAGCTTCCATACTTGTCCATTTCATCATCTTAAGGCAACAAATGCCTTTAATAGCCCGAAATATGTCCTGTAGACCACATAGTATCCCGAATCATTCCTGGGATGTGAGGCTTGTAGGGCTATGCTTAAATTTAACAAAGCCACGCTTTGCTTTTCACAAAGCCATGCTTTATTCTTCCATAAAGCACATTCCACTTAGAATGCCACATTGCCATTCCTTAATCACACAACTGATTTCTACCAACGTATAACTCCTGAGCTCGTACGTCTCAGAAAAGGATGTTAAGCCAAGAGAAGTTGCCTTCTTCACTACCAAGCAGATAATACGTTAATAGGGATCAATTAATATGATCAAAAATGCACTGTTAGACATTCGTCCATACAATGTTCTAGGACTGTACGAAACCGAAGGTACTCCTCCTACTACCATTTGTAGCGAGTAGTCCTTGTAGTCCGAAGATTTCAAAACATGATAGGACCACTGCTATAATAAATGTCTCTATATTGGGAGCGACCCAGAGAATTTCAATAAGCAGTCCTTCCGCTATGAAGATCTCTAGTCTTCAATACAACGAAGATTTCCAGAATGCAGTCATCACTGCCATATAAATATAATATGGGGTAAACCACTGGGACTCGTGACAGTAATCCCTACATCCTGAAGATCCCCTGTCTTCCAAAATCATCATCTTACACATGTCTTCACTTCTGAACGTATACATTGGTTCAAAGTGGTTTTTGGATAGGAGTTACCCAAATCCGACCATGGTTCCTTTGAACTAATCATCGATAAAAAATATTAAGTTCATATGCGATTATCAATCATTAATCAATTTAATTCATCTTTTTATTCCTTTATAGATATCTCTTGGAGATATATTCATTGAATCATTCCTTTATCTTTTTCATAGTATATGGAATCATTAAGCCTCATTTATCAAATCATTTGGTTAATTTTAAAACCTTTTTAATCTTGGAATAGTTCCAAAACTTTTCACCTTTTATTTAGGAAAACATTTCCAAATCATTTCTATGCAATCCAAGTTATTTAAATTTGGAAAATTATATCATTATACTTTGAGAAATTTTGATCCGAGTAAACCAAATTTACTATCCCATCCGTGGGGCCAGTCCGGATAGCTAGGGAGAGCCGGAAACTGGTTTTCGTAACTCAAGCCTAGACATTATATCTCTGACACCCAAAAGGCAGTCAAGTTAATTGATCGACTCTAAACCATTTAACATTTAACTACTCCATAAATCCTTCATAATCATCTTTACAAAAACTTATTAGTCATTTAAAACATTTACAAAAGATTTGGAAAAGAACAGTTACGTTTAAAACTATATTTCAAAAGTTATAGAAAAGTGATACGATAAAGTGCTACGGAAAGTGCCTTTTAAGCTATATTAATCAAAACGACTGTTTATCAATTGAAAATTCATTTTTATAACTCAAATCACTTTTAAAACATTTTAAAAGATTTATAATATTTATTCCATATTTTAGAACAATTTTAAAATATCATTGATGTGCACGTAAATGTGCATATATATACATCCATATTTTGTCTCTTTTTATTTAAATAAACATCATATTTGGGCATTTTTACATGTTTAAAACCAAAATTCAATTAATTTCAAACCATCATATATTCATTTCATTCAGGGGTAAAATGGTCATTTTTGTGCATGTGTCATTTGAGAATTTTTACTTGGACAATTTTTATTATTTTTATAGGATATTTGGATGCATATGGAAGAGGCTTATATGAAGATACATGCATGCACAAATGAAATACAAAGGAATGAAGAGGAAATAATTCAAGTTCAAGATCATGGAGGACCCCACCCACTTACCTAAATGTACAATTATGAGCTAATAGACAAACTAAGTGGAGGTTAAAGCTTCATGCACAACAAATGATGGATTAATTAATGGCTAATGGTTACTTGGTGGCCACACTTCCTAAAGGGCATTTTAGCAAGCCCCCTAAAAATAGAATTAGGGTTTTATGCATGTATATATAGCCCTCTTATGTACATGAAACTATCATCTCCTCTTTCATTTTACTTAGGAAATTAAGAGATCAAATTGTAAGCTCAATGTTACATGAAATAAAAATGGCTTCCAAGCCTCTTTCTTCTTTCTTTTCTACATGTTTTTCCTTGCTTTTATGTTGATGTTTATTTTTATGTTCTCTTTCTTTTCATGTTCATAATTTAGATTTACATTTATGCACTAGTTTAATACATTTCCTTCTAGTAGTTAATCTTCTTTTTCTTGTTTGTTCTCTAATTTACTTCATTTTCAATATTGAAATCTCTATGTGTTGAAATGATAACACAAAGGAGTAGCTAAACCCCTTCAATTTTGGGTTAATGAAGCTCTCAAATATTATGCGATTTCAACATTTCTTTGATTTATGATCTCTTTGTCTATGCTTCATGAAAGTAAATTTTGATGCAAGTTTATACAAGTGGGTTTGATAACTTATGTTGCTTTTGCAAATGAGCTATTCTTATTCAACATAAACACAAGTTGCATCATCATTTGCTAATCCATTTTTGATTTTGAAATGAAAGTAAAAATGAAATTTGATGATCTATATTACTAGTTACAATAGTAAATAGATCATACTTAAAATAACTTTTGCTTTGGCTTCATTTTCATTAGAGTTATAAGTGGTATAATTGTTGTATTATAGGTTGATGGTTTGAGTTATGTTAATTAATAACATAAACAAACCATACTTATGATCAATGCACCGATTATTTCACTTAATATCAAAGCTAGAGATCATAAATTATTTGTTTGTTGATTTACAAAAATATGAGAGTGGATTTGCCTCTAAATTGTTTTCTAGTCTAATTGTTTTTAAATCACATTTTTCTAGTTTTAGCTTCATTTTTAGTTAACAATTCCTCCTCCATTTGGTCTAATTTGATTGAATAGATTTTTAAACTCTAACAATTCCCTGCGGATCGACCCATATTCGCCACGTACTACGATAGTACGCCGTGCGTTTGCGGTAAATTTATTTCTAAATTCGTTCGACGGTTTTCTAAACCAATAGAAAATCCGTCGACGAACAATCATTTTCAAAGAAATCTTGTTATTGATTCTGAACTGCAAAACCGCGATTTTTCCACAAAGTTGTTTTACTCATATTTCAAAATTTACTTATCGGAATCTTGATTTTTTTCTTTGTTTGAAAACTATGGATATAATAGTTAGAAAAATTCTTATCTCAAAGAATTTCGAGCTATATTCCACTCTCTACACATGTTTAAATTTTACGATGCGAAATCGCGAACTACCGTTACGCGACGCGCCTATTTTAAAGTAAAACTCTACTTTTAAGTTTCCTCTCCAAAAAGAAAAAAAATTAAGAAAAAAAATCCGAAAAAAAGTTAAACTTTGTTTGATTTTCATTTTTCATTTGTTTTCACTTGTTTTAGTTTTCATTTATTTTATTTTCAATTGTTTTGTTTTTCACCTATTTTGTTTTTCATCTTTGATAAACATACTAAAAATAATAATAATAAAAATTGTTGAATATATTTTGTTCTTCATTTCAGGTTGCCAAAGAAGAAATTCTAAAGGAAGAAGTGCTTGCCCAAATAATTGCTGCTTGCTTATAAAAAAAATTGCCGCTTAAAAAAAATAATTGCTAATAATCTACACGCTTTGGTATTGTGCTTTCATCTCTAGTGCATTGTTGGTTGCTTGCATTTGCATTTATATATACAAAAAAAAATTTAAAAATCCAAAAACAAAAACAAACTTCATTTTAGTTGCATTGTAAATTCACGTTTAATTTTTGTTTTGCATCCATCTGATCTTATTTTCTTTCTAAGGGCAATACCCTAATTCACATAAGGTGAGGGATTTCATCACCCTTTCCTTAGCCCACAAACGCATTTCATCTTAGAATTTTTTTTTTTTTTTTTTTTTTTGGCAAAGCCAGCGGGGTTAACTGGGCCCCTACCAGTTTATTGCAGCACAATAAAAAATGATTCAAAACATGCTTTGAATCAGAAAAGGAAAGTTACTGGGATTAACAAAGAAGATCAAAGAAAAAACAAGGAGAGACATTATCGCCAAGCATCAATCACAATGTCTGGGAACTGGCACTCTTTCCTAATTAATTGCATGCACACACGATGCTTCATGTCAGACCACAGAGAACAAACGGTTCTTCTCTTGTTTTCGAAAACTATAATGTTTCTCTCTTTCCAAATTACATCCATATAAATTTTAATGCATATGATTAAAACACGGTATGCACTACTCTTCCACTTCGTTGCAATGAGAATTATGTTCCAATCTATAGCAGAGATTGGGGCTGTTCTCTGAAGACTACTCAGAAGCAAGGCAAGAAGAGCACTTAAACTGGGGCAGTCGAAGAAAAGATGATCAACAGTTTCGACATGTTGGTCACAAAAAACACAGTCAGGGGAACTACTAATCCCATAGCCAATTAAGACATCTCTGGTGAGGAGAGCACTGCTAACAACCTTCCAGAACATTAAATTTTCTCTCGGAGGTGAATCATTGCTCCAAAGAATAGGAAACCACTTAGCTGCAGGGTGTTCAGTGTCAGTACTCAAGAGTTTTGTTACCTGCTTTATACTGTGGGGATTATTACCCCAAGTCACGATTGAAGCTTGGTCAGTATTGTACTTTGAACTCTGGATAGTATTCCATAGTTGCCGAATAACATTGCTACTATTGTAAGGTAGGTTGATTCTACCATCAGTTAGGTACTCACTAACTTTGGCTTCACGGTGAACCCCAGATTGGATAATCAACGCATGATCAATGATTGTAGATAGAATGAACCCAGAACGTACCCAGGGTTCATCCCAAAAACTTGTATTTGAGTTGAACTGCACAGGATATTGGATCATGGGAAGGTACTCATCCCTGAGCTTGAGGATATTCCTCCATGTCCAACTGCTGCCTTGAGCTATATCCATCATCCAGAACTTGGCATGCTTAATATTGTACGTCCATGTCCATTTGACCCACAGACTGTCCTTCTTTGTTATTACATCATGGAAGTGTTTGCTAATTGCAGCTCTGTTCCATATTTTTGCATTAATGATTCCCAGACCTCCCAACTGAAGAGAAGTTTCACATTTTGCAAAAGAACAGGGCAACAATTTCTTATTGAACATGCTTCCAGTCCAAAAATATCTAATCATGGCAGAGCGAACGAGTTGCAGAAGTTTGGTAGGGAGAATAACAAAGCGGGCCCAATACACCAGGGATGGGAAAACAACTGATTTAATAAGCACAAGCCTACCACTTTGGGACATAGTACGATTTTCCCAAGCATTCATAACATCAGTTATTTTGTTAAAAAGGGGGAGGCAGTCTGCTATGGTAATTCTTTTGGTTATAATGGGCAAGCCTAGGTATTTCATATCATCCTGCATACTAGTAAACCCACTGTGCTGATACAGACAAGTAGCCTGATTTTCAGTTATACCAGCAAACAGCAAGGAGGACTTGGCCTTGTTGATGGATAACCCAGTCATAAGATGGAAGGAATTGAGAGCACTCAGAATTTCAGTAATGGAGAATGCTTCAGGCTTTGTGAATATCATCACATCATCAGCAAACATAATGGAGGATATGTTGTGCAGTGAACACTTCGGGTGATACTTAATCAGACCTTGAGAATATTTGGAGTTAAGAAGAACAGTGAGCACTTCCATGACTAAGAGAAAAATAAAAGAGGAAATTGGGTCACCCTGCCTTATTCCTTTTTGGCAGCCAAAGTAACCAACAGGCCTACCATTAACAATGACAGAGAATGATGGGGATGATATGCAAGTGTATATCCAGGATACGAAGATTTTGGGGAAGCCCATGATAGCCATAATCCTCACAATTGATTCCCAGTGAATAGAATCATAGGCTTTAGATATGTCAATTTTTAGAGCTGCTGCAGGGGTAGCATTACATTTTCCATATCCTTTCATCAACTCATGAGCAATGAGAACATTGTCAAGAATGTTTCTTGAGGGGATGAAAGCAGCTTGGTTGTGAGACACAATAGAGGGAAGGACACACACAATCCTAGTTGCAAGAATTTTCGATATACATTTGTACAGAACATTACAACACGAAATTGGCCTGTAGGAAGAAACTTTGTGAGGGGGGGAAACTTTAGGAATTAATGCAATGTTCGTTGCATTTATCTGTCTGAGCATTTTACACTTATTGAAGAAATTGTGGATAGCTTTACAAAATTCATGTCCAAGCACAGACCATGTAGCTATGTAGAATTTAACATTCAGACCATCAGGCCCAGCAGCTGAATTTAGGTTCATGGAAAATAGGGCTGTTCTTATTTCTTCATCAGTGACTGGCTTTACTAAGGTTTGGGCTTGCAGAACTGAAATTTTTGTTAAGGGAAGGGAGGAAATGAGGTTAAGGTTAGGAGTGAAGCCAGAACTGTTGCTAAAAATATTTTTGAAGTAATCAATAAATGCCTGATCAACTGTTTCAGGAGAAGAGTAAACATTACCATGGTCATCCATTATGTTGTATATGTTTTCTCTGGCATGTTTGACCCGAAGAGTGTCATGGAAAAATTTTGTGTTCTTATCTCCTTCTTCATACCATCTGTTTCGAAGCTTTTGACTTTTCATACTAGCTTCCATCTGCAAAGCTTGATTCACTTCCAAGAATAAACGTCCTTCTTCATTGGCAGCAATGACATCATCAGGAAACTCCATCATGTGGTCTTGTTTTGCTTTTAGTTGTTCAGTGAGAGTGGTTGAAAGCAAACTGCCATGCCCAAAGTTGGAGGTAGCCCAAGTTTTGAGAGATTGTTTTATGGCTTTTAGTTTCCTGCAAAACTTGTACATTGGGTTACCAAAACAGATAATAGTGTTATGAGCAGATGTAACTATATCAATAAAATCAACATGATTAGCCCAAGCGTTAAAAAATTTAAAACTTCTTTTGTCTCTTCTTAAATGGGGATCAAGTGAAAGGATTAGAGGAGAATGGTCAGACATTATAGGGTGAGGAAGGTAAACAGATATTGATGGCCATAGACTAAGGGAGGGAATATTGCAAAAACAATGATCAATAGTGGTGAAAGTGCGCACCCCACTACGGCTACGGTTGTTCCAGGAGAATTTAGCACCTGCTTTATTAACCAAAATCAGGTCAGAGTCATAAATGGAAATATTGAAAGGCGCTATGTCTTTGGGAAGAAGAGGAGTTCCTCCCATTTTATCATCAATGCTAAAACATGAATTAAAATCACCTAGGACAACCCAGGGATGCGAATTCTGACGAAGAGGGGGGAGGGAATTGAAAAGAGAGATCCTGGAGATAGAAGTGTTATCAGCGTACACAAGAGTTAAGTAGAAGGAGGTTTGAGTATGGGAGAGAAGGACATGGTAATGAATATATTGTCTACTGGATAGGATTGGAGATAAGGTCAAAACAGTTGGGTCATAAACTACAAGGATTCTACCATAGCATGCAGAGTCAAGATTGTGGTGAAAGCTCCACAGGGGATTGATATAGTTTGCAGCTTTAATGGATAAGGCGAAGTTGAGTTTGGTTTCGAGAATGGCAAACAAACAGATTTCATACTTGTTGATGAGGCTTTTGACTTGATCAAGTTTTAGGCTCGAATGAGCACCCCTAATATTCCACGAAGCTATTTTTTTAAACATGGAAAATTAAAGGGATTGGTGTATTTTGTTTCCTCTCTTTGCTGAAAGAGATCTTGTTTCAACACCAGACAAGTGCTGAGAGGGGAGGGAGGATGTACCAGAGCATTTGGGAACTGGAGATGGGGAAAATGGAGAAGTATGATGATCTGAAGTGAGGACACAGTCAGGCCAACCTGGTAATTCAATATTAAAGTTGTAATCAGCGGGTAATGCACGGTCCTTTTCTTCGTTTTCATGGTGCGCGCTAAGAATGACTTGCATTATTTGTTGTTGAAATGACTGGCACCAAATAGCATCAGTTTCAGGTACACCAGTGTGCACGTGCACAGTTTTTTCAAGGGACAATGCTTCAGTACCACCTTTACTTGCAGTTCCTAAATTACCAGGTGGGGGATGTGACTCCTTCCTTAATTTCGTCGGACTAAGATCAATGTTAGCACCAGCTTTTTCATGACAAAGGTTTTCAGAAGACAGAGAAACATTAGCAACTATGTTGTTCACTTCAATAGATATCTCGCCTTCCTCAACATCATCTAGCTGTATTATTCCTTCATCATTTTCCATGTCTTGAAGCAGACTGAACTTGTTGTTGTCAGTAATCCCATCATTTTCTCTGACACCATCACAGATAGGCAATTGAACAACATGTGATGCTAGGATTTCTTCCTTATCCAATTTAGCTAATGATTTCCCTTTTCTACCCGACCTTGCCAAAGCATTTGATTTGTCTTCAGCAGATACATCAGTTTTAATCCCCCTGTTATTGTTAACTATTTGCCACACTTTCTTCATTTTACTTGCCTTCACCTGATTATTGCCTAAACCCTCCTTACTTTGGACATTCTCATACTGGATTTTTGAATCATCACTACCTCTCTTCCTGCTTTCCCCTTCACTACCTAATTCCGTTTTAAGGCAACTACTTGTCATATGACCAAACTCCTCACAGTTAGTACAAATTGCCGGTCTCCACAGATATTCAACCACAACAATTTGCTCAGTGCCGTTAAGAAGTTTGACAGCAAAGGAGTCTGGTAGTTCAGAATGAGGGGATACTTCAACCATACATTTAGCATACGAGATTCTTTCAAATTTCTCAGTTGAAGCATCCAAACATAAGAGTTTGCCCACTCTGGATGCAAGCCAATTGATACCCACTGTGGACCAGGCAAACAAAGGAATATTGGAAAGCTTGATCCACACTGGAACAGCTTTGATGCTACTACATTCGACTTAAGGGTGTCGCGAGCTCATCTAGGGCTTAATTGTATCTTCACAATTGTTTTCTTTGAACAATTTTATTTCTTGGTGTCTAGGCTACGGCAGAGTAATAACCAGTTATAAAAATTACGGTGATACGTAAATATTATATTGGTTGTTCCTCTTAAGGTACTTAAACCTTCGGTTGCATTGCTATGGTGATTCGTGGTGCACCGATAACTCCTGCCCGTTACCTGGCTGAGAAATATTTTTGTTGATTTAAGACAAAGTGTGATTATACAATTTTGGGTTAGGAGCTACTAAGGACAGAAAACTGTAATTAAGTCCTTTGCATTCATTTAGTTGCATTAGTTCATGCATATATAAAAAAACAAAAAATAATCAAAAATCCAAAATCCAAAAAAAATTGTAAATTTTTTTTTAACTTAGTTTTTAATTCCAAAAAAAAATTAAAACCTTTTTAAAAACAAAAAAAAATTGAAAATTCAAAAAAAAAGCAAATTTTTTTTACAAAAACATAAAAATAAAAAAATTTGAAAAACCAAAAACAAAACAAAATTCAAACTTCTCTTCTGAAAATAAATTTCACTTGGTAAATATTTTTCTTCCTCTAAAAAATATATTTTCACTTCGATATTCAAACCTTCTTTCATTCACTAAACTCGATTCTACCTTCTTTCTCTTCTCGACTTTCATTTGTGCATGGTACTTGGACTCGTGACACAACAACAAATCGTTGGACTCGTGACCCTTCTACAAACCGTTTAACTCGAACAAACAATTCTCCCGAAATGGCAAACGAAAACGCCCCTCGAACTCTTATGGATAGAATCTTCCCCGATAGAGTTTCTATTCCATCTTGCATCACGTTACCCGCCCCTACGGGTAACCATTTCGAAATTCACTCAAACCATATTGCCACTCTTTCGAAATTTGGCAATTTCGAACACGATGATCCATACATCTTCTTGACTAAATTCGAACAAGTTTGTGCAACCATTAAACTCCAACAACTTTCTGATGACAGAATCAAACTTCGATTAATCCCATTCGCTCTTACGGATTACGCTGAAAAATGGTTGTACAGCTTACCATCGAACTCGATTAAAACGTGGGAAGAATTCGTAAAAGCTTTCTTAAAAAAATTCTACCCTTTGGAAAAAACAAGTAGAATCCGAAACGAAATTGTAAACTTTCATCAATTCAAGGGAGAACCATTCGGAAAATATTTTGAAAGATTCAAAGAGCTTTTGATAAAATGTCCACACCATAATTTCGAAAAATGGACGATTTGCAAAATTTTATACGATGGACTCAAAAATAGCTCACGTACCATGCTCGAATCAATGTGCCAAGGCAACTTTCTTGCCCAACATCATGACGATGCTTGGCAATTTCTTGAAAACCTCACCGAAAAATCATCCCAATGGGAACGATCGAACGAAAAATCAGTTTACTCACGATCGAGTGCACACTCGATAGGATCTTCTGTTGCTTTGGAAGTTAAGATCGACGCAATGATTAAAAAATTCGATAACGTTTTCTCATCGAATCAAATGAACCAAACTTCCCAACCGATGTGTTATAAATGCAACGATCTTAATCATATAGCCGATCAGTGTCCCAATTCTGTCGAACAAATCAATGCATTCAATAAAGCCAAAAATGACCCGTTTTCTCCATCGTACAACCCTGGTTGGAGAAATCATCCGAATTTTGCGTGGAACCAAAACAATCCCAACACAAATACGATTCGTCCCAATTTTCAAGCATTTCCGAATAATGCTTCGAATCCTCCCTTTCAGCTCAACAATTTTCAACCAAACCTTGCGGGTCCGTCGCATAATCAACCACAACAAAATGCTGCTCATCCTCCTCAAGACGATAAACATTTAACTTCACTTGAGAAAACTCTTGAAACGTTGGCTAAAGCGACCACTCAAAGCCTTCAATCAAACAGCAATTTGCAAAATTTGTTGACTTCATATATGCAAAACACGAACCAATAAATTGCAAAACTCGAAATGCAAATGAGTCAATTAGCTACGTCTGTGAGCGAACGTGAACGAGGAACATTCCCAAGCCAACCCATTTCAAATCCCAGAAATCAAAATGCAAATTCAAATCAAGCCCATGTTGTTCAAGATAGCAACGTCACCCAATTGAATGCTATCACAACTCTTCGTTCCGGGAAACAAATCGATAATCAAGTTGTTAATCCAAACGATTTACCAGAAACTTCTCTCGATACTTCTAAAATAATGAGTGAATCTGAACAGAACGTGGAGCCAAACATTGAATCGAATGCCAGTCAAAACTTTTCTTCTTCTACTCGAGTAGACCTGCCTACCGAGTACGTGTCCCATTTCCACATCGTCTTCGACCTAAGAAACACTCGGACCAAATGGAAAAGATGTTGGAAATTTTTAAACAAGTCAAAATTAACATTCCGCTTCTTGACATCATTCAACAAGTTCCAACGTACGCGAAATTCCTTAAGGACTTGTGTACCCAAAAGCGACACACTCAAGTGCCCAAAAAAGTCTTCTTAGCCGCCAGTCTGAGTGAAGTCTTGTCCCAATCCATGCCCGTAAAATGCAAAGATCCTGGCTGCCCTACGATTTCGTGTACAATTGGTGACAAGACGATTAACAAATGTTTGATAGACTTAGGCGCGAGTGTCAACTTGATTCCATATTCAGTGTACGAACAATTAGGCTTAGGTGAGCTCAAACCCACAAAAGTCACGCTTCAATTTGTCGATCGTTCCATTAAGAAGCCCGTGGGAGAAATTGATGACGTGCTTATTCAAGTAGGGCAATTCATATTCCCCGTTGATTTTATTGTTCTCGAAACACAACCCGTGACAAATCCCGCAAGTCAAATTCCATTAATTCTAGGCCGACCATTTTTAGCCACCTCAAATGCCTTAATCAATTGTCGTAACGGATCGATGAAAATCTCTTTTGGAAACATGACTTTGGATCTCAACATTTTCAATCTTGAAAGCCAATCGAACGAACCTCGTGACCAAACGTTGGAAGTTAGTGCCATTCACGAAAACTTTGAAAATGAAACACTTGATTTTAATGATGAACGTGAGGCCGAGTATGAAAAATTGTTTCACGAAATTCCCAACGAGATTGAATACACTCTTCCCTTTGAATCGCTTCAAGTTGAGTCTGAATCTCAATCAAACTCTTTGATCGAAAAACTCCCAAAGTTGGACCTCAAACCACTTCCCGATCACCTTAAGTACGCATACTTAGGTGATAATGAAACGTTACCCGTCATAATTTCTGCGACTCTCTCTCTTGATCAAGAAACCTCCTTACTTTCTATTCTTTCAAAAAACATGGAAGCGATTGGATGGTCGATCTCCGATATAAAAGGGATTATCCCTGCTATTATTCAACATCGCATCCATTTAATCGACGATGCCAAGCCTGTTCGTGACGCACAACGAAGGCTTAATCCAAAAATGAAAGATGCGGTGCGTGATGAAATTCTTAAGCTTCTTGACAACGGAATCATTTACCCAATCTTTGATAGTTCATGGGTTAGCCCAATTCACGTTGTACCGAAAAAGTCTGGGCTAACCGTTGTCAAGAACGATTCAAACGAACTTATTCCAACTTGTACTCAAACGGGTTGGCGTGTTTGCATTGACTACCGAAGACTAAATGCAGCAACACGAAAAGATCACTTCCCCCTTCCTTTTATCGACCAAATGCTCGAACGTTTAGCCGGCCACGAATTTTACTGCTTCCTCGATGGTTATTCCGGCTATAACCAAATTCCCATCACTCCCGAAGATCAAGAGAAAACGACTTTCACATGTCCATTCGGTACCTTTGCTTATCGACGTATGTCATTCGGACTTTGTAACGCTCCTGCAACCTTCCAACGATGCATGGTTGGAATCTTTTCCGACATGATTGAGCGCTTTCTAGAAGTTTTTATGGATGATTTCTCAATCTTTGGCGATTTTTTTTCCCAATATTTACATCATCTCGAATTGGTTCTAAATCGATGTAAAGAAAAACAATTGACTTTGAATTGGGAAAAATGCCACTTTATGGTCAAACAAGGCATAGTCCTTGGACATATCATCTCAATAAAGGCATTGAGGTAGATAAAGCAAAAATCGATGTTATTGCAAATCTACCCATTCCCAAAACTGTTAAGGATATTCGATCATTTCTTGGACACGCTGGCTTTTACCGACGCTTTGTGAAAGACTTTAGCAAAATTGCTCATCCTTTGACGACTCTTCTTGGAAAAGACATTCCTTTCAATTTTAACTCTGATTGTATCTCTTCTTTTGAACGTCTTAAGAACGAACTCATTTCTGCTCCAATCATTTGTACGCCTAATTGGCATCTTCCTTTCGAAATAATGTGTGATGCTTCAAACTTTGCCGTTGGTGCTGTCTTAGGACAACGCATCAACAAGTTCCTTCACGTCATTTACTACGCGAGTATGACTTTGAACAATGCTCAACTTAACTACACAACAACAGAAAAAGAGCTTCTAGCTGTCGTTTTTGCTCTCGAAAAATTCCGACAATACTTGATAGGGTCACACATTACTGTGTACACGGACCACTCTGCGCTTCGATATCTCTTCGCTAAAAAGGATGCCAAATCCCGCTTGATTCGTTGGATCCTTTTACTTCAAGAATTTGACCTTACAATTGAAGAAAAAAGAGGATCTGATAACGTCATAGCCGATCACTTGTCTCGTCTTCCGAACGCACCATCTTCTTTGCCAATCAATGAAAACTTCCCCGATGAACAACTCCTTTCAATTTCTATCGACCCGTGGTACGCTGATATAGTGAACTACTTAGTCACTAAAGAAACTCCCTCATCATGGTCCAAACAAGACAAATGCAAATTCATGTCCTAAGTGAAGTATTTCTATTGGGACGATCCACACTTGTTCAAATATTATCCCGACCAAATCATCCGACGTTGCATTCCGGATAATGAGATTAGGAGTGTTCTTTCATTTTGCCACGATCAAGAGTGTGGTGGACATTTCGGTCCTCGAAAAACTGCGGAAAAAGTGCTTCGGTGTGGTTTCTATTGGCTTTCCCTTTTCAAAGACTCGTTTGAATTTTGTAAAACTTGCGATCGATGTCAAATGCTTGGACGAATTTCTCGACGAGATATGATGCCTCTAAACCCCATTCTTATGATCGAAATCTTTGATGTATGGGGTATAGACTTTATGGGATCTTTTCCCAATTCTTTTGGAAACTTGTATATCCTTCTCGCTGTAGATTATGTTTCAAAATGGGTCGAAACCGTTCCTTGCAAAACCAACGACCATAAAATTGTTGTGAAATTTCTCAAAGAAAACATCTTTTCGAGGTTCGGTACACCTCGCACAATAATCAGTGATAACGGGACCCATTTTTGCAACTGTTCTTTTGAAACTTTAATAAAAAAAATACTTGATAACCCACAAGTTATCCACTCCGTATCATCCTCAGACTTGTGGGCAAGTTGAAGTTTCGAATCGTGAAATAAAACAAATCTTGGAGAAAACTGTCAACCAAAATCGAAAAGATTGGTCTCAAAAATTGACCGACGCGCTTTGGGCTTACCGTGCTGCTTTTAAAACTAACCTTAGGATGTCCCTATTTCGTTTAGTTTACGGTCTAGCTTGCCATTTACCCGTTGAAATCGAACATAAAGCGTTGTGGGCAATAAAAAACTTAAATTTTGACCTTGAAAAAGCTGGCGAAAACCGAAAATTGCAACTCAACGAACTAGAAGAACTTAGGAATGACGCGTATGATAACGAGAAAATTTACAAAGAAAGAACAAAAGTTTTTCATGACAAGTCAATCCTAAGAATGTTTTCGCCTAACCAGAAAGTTCTTTTATATGACTCGAGACTTCATTTATTTTCGGGGAAACTTAAATCAAGATGGACCGGACCATTTGTGGTACGAACTGTTTTTCCACATGGTGCCGTAGAAATAGAAAACCCCAAGGATGGATCAATTTTCAAAGTCAACGGTCATCGTTTGAAACCTTTCTTGGAATTGCCAAATAACCAAGAGGAGGAGCTCATGATCCTTCATGAGCCAAGCTACGTCTAGTAAGAATGTTAACCCTCTTTTGTAAATATGTACATAGTTTTTCCCAGTTACACTCATTATATCATGCATTGACTATGGGGACACAGTCAAAATTAAGTGTGGGGGGGTCTCAATTTCATTTTTTTTAGGTTTCATGGCATTTTTGAATTTTCATTTTTTAAGTTCAAAAAAAAATCTACAAAATTTCAAAATCTCAAAAACATTTTCTTTTTAGCATTTTGATTTATTTTTGAAGAAACACTATGGGATAAGTATAAGTTTTGGTTAATAAATTGAAATTTTGAAAATTTATTTGTCTTAACAAAGATAAAAAAAGAAGTTTGATTACAAATAACAATGGTTTAAATAGTATATAGGAAGGTTCATAAGTGTTAATTATGGAGTATGTTCTAATTGAAAATCTTTGTTTAAATAAAAGTGATAGATTTAAAGTAAAGGATATAACATTTTTATCTTCTAAGTTAAATGGTGCTAAGACGATTTTGCAAAACTCTTTCTTCAAAAACAAAACACATTTGTATATATGTATATATATATATATATATATATATTTTTAGCACCTAGAGTCATGTGTTCACACTCGTGTGTTCACTCGCCATGCTCTGCACCCTTCTCACGTAAGCCCGAAAGGTAGTGCATGATCGGTACATCTGGCCTCAGTTTATCTGAGTTAGGTGTATATAAATAAAAATTCTTTTAATAACGCCTATAGTCGATAAGTTTTCACACTTGTGTGTTCACTCGCCACGCTCTGTATTCCCCTCACATCAGTCCGCAAGGCAGTGAACGGGTAATATATCTGGCCTCAGTTTACCTGAGTTAGGCATATGTAATATTATTAATATCAATAAAATTTTCAAATAAGAAAGAGTAAGCAATTGAAATTCGAGCACTATTTTTACTTATTTGATTTAACTTGTCATTGAAAAGAAATGAAAATACCACTTTAATAAACTTTGATAATCAACTAAAGATCCATTTCATAGTTACACTTTGTAATCAACTGAAAAAACGAGTTAAACTATTGTCTATTTGCTATGATAACTTATTTTTTATTTGAAATTTCGACAAGTAAATGACTTAAAATTTTCAAAACAATGACTAAAACCTATATTTAACTTACAAGTGTCGAATTGAAAGTGAATCCTTCATTTGTAAATATTTTCAAAATTTTGCATTCATCCTATTGTAAATAAATCTTGCATTTTGTAAATATTTTCACTTTGCATTTGGATTTTGTGGGTAGTATCCGCTGAAAACCCTCACGAGACAACACTCGTCCTACTGGGGACACCCAGAGGTTTAACGGCTTGTTGCATACGCTCAATGCAATCGTGCTCCCTACGAAAATGGATTTATCTTAGTTTTCCTTTATTCAAGGATGAATAAAAAGATAAGTGTGGGGGTATTTGATGTGCACGTAAATGTGCATATATATACATCCATATTTTGTCTCTTTTTATTTAAATAAACATCATATTTGTGCATTTTTACATGTTTAAAACCAAAATTCAGTTAATTTCAAATCATCATATATTCACCTTCATTCAGGGGCAAAACGGTCATTTTTGTTCATGTTTCATTTGAGAATTTTACTTGGACAATTTTTATTATCTATTACTTAAATAGGAAAAGAGAAACCAGATCATTTATACGATGACATGTGTCCTTTTTTAATTTAGGGTATTTTCGTCAGTACATAATTATTAGTCGGTAAGTGTTTTCCTTTGAACTGTTACCACACATTCCAAAACTGTATTCATTTCTGTCCTCCCCACTTCTTCGTCCACGCTCTACAAACCCTACACCCCTCTTTCCTTCTTTTTCTATTGACTAATCTTGCCAAATACATTCCACATTAGAGAGATTATATGGCTGGTGAAATTACGAAGTCAAATCGGGGATTCAATTGAGTTAGGTCAGTAAGTTGTTGATTTCTATTTCTCAAATTAGGGATTTTTCTATATTTGAAGACGTAGTAGGTAGGATTTGCAGTAAAACTTGATTTGACTATATGTTATTCCAATTCTAACCTACAACCCTTTTATCTATTTCATATAAAAGGCTTTTCGGTCACTAATTTGATTATCTTTTTCAGTCGAGTTGGGTAATATGCATATAATTGACCGCACAATCGGTAGGTTGGGTCATAAAACTTGATTTGATCATAAATTGTTCTACTATATGGTACATACACCTTTTTTTGCTACATCCCTTTTTTTAATAAAATTTGATAAAGGTGGATAAATCTTACAATTTCACACTGTTTCTTTGGCCTGACATGTATTTAGTACGTAATCTGGTAAATGCATGTACTTCTTTTTCTGATGGTGGATGTTTCTAATCTTCATTAATTTTTCATCTATGCCTCAACTCTCAACATGTATTTGTATATGCTCTCTGAAGGTTTCACTATAATGAATTTATATGTTCTTTTAATTAGGCACAGTCAGAGCTGCACTTAATTATGTTTTTTTGTTTCATTTCCCGAATCAAGCTGACTACATTAGATTCACACTAATTGTATTACACATGTTTGGGCAGTTGGTATCATGCTGGCCAGGCATTATTTGATAACTCTGTTTAAAAAATTAAGTCATCTCTAACCGATTACGGGTTTCCTATAAGCCGTTCTTTTTTATATTTATAATATTGAGCATTTGAATTTTATTTATTTTACATGTTTCATTGGTAGATATAATTTGACTATCTGTTGTACCTACTATCTCATACATGACATTCTTCCTCAATCTCAAGGCTTTTAGGTCACTAATTTGCTAATCCTTTTCACTCGAGTTGGGTATTATGCATATAATTGACCGCACAGTTGGTAAGTTGGGTCATAAAACTTGATTTGATCATAAATTGTTCTGCTATATGGTACATGCACCTTTTTTTGCTACATACCCTTTTTTAATAAAATTTGATAAAGGTGGATAAATCTTACAATTTCATAGTAACTATTTCTTTGGCCTGAAATGTATTTAATACATAAGCTGGTAAATGCATACAATTCTTTTTCTGATAGTGATTGTTTCAAATCTTCATTGATTTTTTTTACGCCTCAACTCTCAACATGTATTTGTATATTGTCTCTGAAAGTTTCACAATCATGAATTTATATGCTCTTTTAATTAGTCACAGTCAGAGCTATACCTAATTAAGTTTTTTTTGTTACATTTCCAAAATCAATCCAACTACAGTAGATTCACACTAATTGTATTACACATGTTTGGGGAATTGGTACCATGTTGACCAGGCATTATTTGATAACTCTGTTTAAAAAAATTAATTCATCTCAACTGATTATAGGTTCCCTATAAGCCGCGCTTTTTTATTATGTCTGATATCGAGCATTTGAATTCTATTTATTTTACATGTTTCGTTGGTAGATATAATTTGATTATCTGTAGCACCTACTGTCTCCTACACGACATTCTTCCTTAATCTCACAATTGTTGATAAATATGAAACTTTACATGTTATAATAATTTGTGACTAGATTGCAATTTCAGTAGCAGTTAGGAAAAGGTTGGTCCACTTTTCCAAGTCTGAACAGTCTAATGTCGAGGAAAGATAAGAGCAACTTTGCTTTTGTTGGGTATAGGTCATGTTCAGTGAGAAGATCAATCTGTTTGGTTTTTGATTGCCTAATCAACTGCCCATCAAAGGTGAAACGGTATGAAACTTTGTTTTTCTCTATTATTTTCCTTTTTATTATTTTTAGCCGCAAAAGAATGAATATGTTAGGAAGTGGGAATAAGATTCTTTTCAAAGATATCTATACAGATATCAAAAAACACGTTGAAAGTTTTGAGAATTATTCCCGATTCGACCATTGATCTAGGATGGTATAGTGGATGGGGCTTTTAAGTTTTTTTCCTGCAAAAAACTAATTTCTTTAGTTATACAAAAAATGATGTGTAAATAAAATATGTAAGTGATCTTACTGCTTTAAACTATATTAGTATAATTAGTCCACCTAAATAACTGTGCATATAAAGTCACTAAGTAAATAGCAAACTGGGCATGTAATAAGCAATGACAAAGTTAACATGAATTGGAATTGAGAAAAAAATGAGTGAACTTATTTGAAATCTGGAATCGTGATATGAATTAAAATTGCACATCTTAATATTATTAAATAGTCCAGTTTCTAAAGATTTGACGTCTCAAATTCCTGATTGAGATAATATTGAATTATCAGTTGGTAAATAGAGTATTTTTGAAATGAAAATGGATATGCTAAAATATGATGACATTACTGAAGGGTTTAGGTTTCATTTGAGGTTTTCTGCTAAAATGAACGATAACGCGAAACATTTCATAGTTTAATAATATTTTGTTTCAAATTTGCTTCAAAATACTGTTAAAATGTTGATTTCGACCATTGATTGCTCCAAAATGCTATTAAGATATTGATTACGACTTCTGACCACTCCAAGGTACTATTCACATGTTGCTTACAACTTCTGATGAAAGGCAACAAAAACTATAGCCGATTGAAACAACCCAAATACTGGAATCGATAACCACCTCATTACTAATCTAGTTAACTTTTCTAAATCACCTCGTTCGCCTCTCACTACATCCAATGACCACTATGAGTTCATTAAATTTTCATTTTTGGCCATGCCATATGGTGATCATATAGTCACAACATAGGGTTGTAGTATCCATTACATGTACAAATATAGTAGTGTTGTTTCGACATTCTCCCTTAGTATGCGGTAAGGAACAAATAGCTACAGCTTATAAAGGATGAAGTAGATTAATTTCCTTGCTAACCATAACCTAGATTAAGTGAATTGAGTAGTAAATGGTTAATGATACATGTGCTGCACCGATGTTTCATGAGGAGGGCCATAATAAATAAAAATTCATAATTTTATAACTACTCCATAGTCATTTGGCACACAAACTATGGATTCTACTTCTATACATCCAAGATTTATAATGTCAATTGAGTATTAAATATGTTTAATATCCTGCATACTAAGAATTTTATATGTGATTTCTATATTTGATAAAGTTGGTTATCTTTTATTCCTCTTTCCTATATTTTTTTAAAAGAAATATATATTAACTTTTTATGTCCATGGACCTCAATAATAGAAAACTATACTACTGGTATCTTCATGCTTTCCACTATGATAATTCTTTATAAAAGATTTTAAATTATTGCAAAAAACTATTTATATGTATTTTGGATAGTTGGTAGAATTTACTTCAAAGATTGAAGTTAAACTTGGTATCAATGTTTCAATCAAAAGCGATAGATAGTTTATTCACTCCAAATTAGAAAACCCGCTAAATACATAACATCTCTAAAGCATATCATGAAACAGTTGATAAAGACCAAGGTAGATTTGTGATTTTTCATTTAGCTTTTAATTGCGCAGGTTATATATTTCAGATATTATGTGTGGGGGGGGGGGGAATACTCCTATTTCCCTGAAATGAGGAGGAAAGGTTTGCTGATTTAGGAGGAAAAACAAGGAAATGTGCCCCCTCTTCATGGAGGAAAAGCATAGACCTTTTATGCTATTACTGATTGCATGATTAAAGATGAAGAGATTCTAAGGTAGGTTATACTTTCATTCATGACAGTTGGAAATTTAACGGTTAATGAATTAGATTATTGTAAAATCTTTATACTTAAAGGAAGCTAGATAGTCCATTTGTTGGTTACATTTTTATGTATTTTCCTTGAATATTAATACAAAGTGTATTTATTTGATTTTCTGTTTTTCGATTTTAGATAGTTATTGGGATAGAAACAAGTTCTGTTAATTATTTTGTTTGCATTTCAATTTTTGTCCATAGCTTAAAAAAATGGTGAAATGCGGATCTTTTCTCCAACCAATGATATAATAAAACAATATATAATGAATGAATAATGTGCGCAAATGAATTCTTAGGATTTTCTAGGCTGTTATGTTTTTTATGCATCCTTCATTAACGTCACATTACTGATTGTGTATACTGTGCATGGAAGGTGATGTAAAACATCAATGACAAATAAACCGTAAAATCCTACAATAAATGTTGACTCAATTACCATCAAATTATAACCAAGTTTTAGTCAGCTTAATACAGGTCAAAAATAAAAAGGAGGATCTGAGGAAGGGTACTTCAGTAATTCGATGAGTAAAAATTGGAGATGACACGAGAAGTTACGGTAAAAGTGAACCAAGGAAACTGTTAAATGCGGGAGGAATAGTAAAACTACAAAGAAGAGTTTGGTTGAAGATGAGCTCGAGTTCGTCGACGAGCTCAACGGCAAGCTCAGTTAGTTCATCGGTGAGGGAGTGGGAAAGTCTAGAGGAGAATGAGTTGAGAAATAAATGAGGTTTTTCTCTATTAATTTTTGCATGGAAACGATGAACAACGGTGGATTTTCTTTCTTACGATTTACTGTATTATGTGTGAATTTGTTAGTACAATTTTAACGATGTAAAAAAACAGTCTAAATTGTAGTTTTATTGCTGAAAATATTTTGTTGAATTTTAAAGCAATAGTCATAAGCTGTATATACTAGAATACATTTTTCAACTATAGAATCATTTATGCTTGGAGGAGAATTTTATGTATTTCTCTGAAACTGAGCATTCTTTTTCAAGTTTATGCATAGATGGCCATGCTGGAAGGCCATTAAGATGCTGATCTTTTGTGTTTGATAATAATGGATCTTGGAATCTTTTTAGCAACGTTTTAAAGACCCAAAGCCTGGTAGGACCATAGAAAAAGCATGTCATGGCTGTTTGTCATAAAATTGAACATTACATCATGGTCTAAGCTGATATAGAGCTATGTTTTGAGATTGAGCATAATCAAATGGAAACCAAATGTCTGATTTGTATTTCCATTCTACGGTATTCTATCTTTATTTTTTTGTACTTTAAACAATGGTTTTGTAGAGAGAACGAAGACATCAACTTTTACTAACAATCCATTATATTAAAAAACGAACACACATACGCATTACATTTGCGCACACTCGAAGCATAATAAAAACACACATTTCTCTCCTACATAAAATTCCTTTATTTTACATATGGTATAATATTCTAAGTAACTTTTAGCATCGACTTAATAACGAACAATGCCCGTGTGCGTAGCACGGGCCACACACTAGTTTTTATAGCATATTTGGATGCATATGGAAGAGGCTTATATGAAGATACATGCATGCACAAATGAAATACAAAGGAATGAAGAGGAAATAATTCAAGTTCAA
Source organism: Allium fistulosum (assembly GCA_030737815.1). Classification (NCBI taxonomy): domain Eukaryota; kingdom Viridiplantae; phylum Streptophyta; class Magnoliopsida; order Asparagales; family Amaryllidaceae; genus Allium; species Allium fistulosum. Next base: position 1,107,495,082 of record CM060907.1, read on the forward strand.
GATCATGGAGGACCCCACCCACTTACCTAAATTGTAACAACCCGGCATTCCGTACCCATTTTCTTATCGTCTCTTGACGATTTAATCTGGGAACGAATAGCTTCTGGCATTTTAATCAAATTGAAATTCAGGGATAAAATTTTGTTATCCGCTATTTGGAATTTTTAAAGCCGTTCTAAATGTTAAACGAGCTTTAGAAAGATTCGTTAAGTGTCGTTTGGGTTTAAACAATAATCTCGGCCCATGATTTTTTGTTTTGAAACCGTGATTTCACTCAACACCCAAACAACCCATCCCCATTCCCCTTCATCCATTCAAAAACCCTAAGCCCAAAATCGAAGAAAACATTAAAAATGGCGGTCTCGTATCTTCATCCCCCTGGCGATTTAGGGTTTCGAGACCTCGAATCGACGCCGCTTACAAAGGGTTTGCCGAGCTCGTCTTCGCTTCGCATGCTAAAGCTTTGGCTTAACTTCGTTCGTCGTCCTCACCGCATCAGCAACGTCTTCGCTTCCATGGCGAAGGTGAGTTCATCTCACATCTAATTCCAGCTCCAGTTCTTTCGTTTTGATTTTTGTTAAATTGCTTTGCCGTGATGACCACGGCTTTGATAATGTTGCTCCGTGAATTCCTTGCTCTGACCTGTTCGACTTTGGCTTCGATCATTTATAACTTTGTTAATGTGATGTTGTTTACGACTTGGTTCGTTTTCGTGATTGCTATGACTTTGATTTTGGGAATTTCTGGTCTTGTGATGTTCACGGCTTCACCTTTCTGTAGCATACTGAATGAAGTCCATATGCTTACTTTCCCATATCTATTCCATTACAATCTGTACGTGTGCATACTTGAGTCTAGTTGTCACGAGCACACTCTTGCCTACACTTCAGTTCACTGTCTAGAACTTCTGGCCAGATTCAGTTTGCAAATAGTTTTGTATATTTTTATAACTTGAACCTTTGCTTGAATTGGTCTCGGCCTTGATTTGAAACTGTTTAGTCGACTTCAATTACTTTTATTTGTGATACCATTCCGGTTGAACTTTTGATGTTCATTGGCCTTGAGTTGAACCTATTTTGAGACTTGGGTTTGACCTTGGTTTGATGTGTTAGCTGAGCTTATTTGTGTAGTCTTCATCTTGTTCCCTGTAGCATTCATGCTTAATTGTGTATTGTTCCAGTTTAGTCTGCACATGTTTCTTCAGTGTACACTAGAATATTGTTGAGACTTGAGCATGTTGGTCTTGTTTTTTTTTCTGGTTGATGTAGAAGGTTGTAACTTGAGCCTGTTGCCATTCTGTTTGATCTTTGGTCATATGAACATCACTAAGTTGCTTGATGCACTGGTCTGCAGTCGTATCTTTTGTACACTGGTAGTTGTTGTCTTCACTTTGCAGTTTTATTTCACTGTGACCTGTAGCCTTCACTGTTGTACATCACTGTGTACACTTTGATGATCTTGTATATTGTCCAGTTTGTTGACCTGGTGCCTGTAGTGTTGTTGTAGCTGTGGTGTCTGCACTGGTGACCCATTGGTTATACTTGTGACATTGAACTTGAATTTGTATCCATGTTTATCCATTTTGTAGTTAAACTTGAACTTGGATGAGTTTGTTCATTGGCCTTGTTGCATACCCATTCCATGTTGGTCGAGGCTTTGATGGTTCCAGTTTCATTTGTTATGTTGGTGGCATTTGTTGCTTGCCAGCCTTTGATATTTGCCTGTCCACTGTTTTACCTGGTCATTTGAAATCTTTACTTTGGTATCTTCACTTGAGTCATTCTTGTTATACTTCGACTTGGTCTTTGATTCACAGTTTTGTTGACTCCTGTGTTCATATACATTAATGTTTTGTTGGACTATAGCTCCATGCTTGCACTGTCACTTCTGTCTTGTTTCATGTATATTTGATACTGCAGTTTCTTCACTTGGTCCCTGCATATATCACTACATGGTGTTTATGCTATTCTGACTTATGTGCATGCGACTTTAGTTTGGGTTCATTTGAGGCTGCTGTTCCACTTTATTCATTACAGTTTCATTTGCATGTATTTGTGCCCTTGTACATGCTTCACTGCATCATCTTCTACCTGTTGCACTTGCTATGATGTTCTCCATTTCATGTTCGAATTCATACTTGTCTGCACTGATGTTCATCTGTTCTTGTTGGCATTGGATTACTGAAACAGTTTGTACATGTTTATTCTCGAGTTGTCCATCTCAGTTGAACTGCACTTGGTTCTGCTTCATGATGTACTCGAATTCGTGTCTATTGCTGCGTATGCTTGAACTGTTGATGACTTTTCTGCAGTTTAGTTGCAGCCTGCCTTCGTCCTTATACCTGTTTGCCACTGCAGTTTCATTGGGGTGGTGACTTTATATTCAGTGGTGGCGAGGCAGTGCACGCGTGCGTGCACTGCAGCCACCCAGAATTGACAGATTTTAATCGATATTTTCTTTTATTCTTAATTCATCGACCTGTTGCGTAATTCGTAGGCTGTATTGGCGAGGCAGTACACGTTAGCGTGTACTGCAGCCAATTAGCATTGATATTTTTACATTGACATTTCAATTATTTAAACTCCTTTGGATTTCTGTTTTGTGGATTAACACTGTTTAGTGTTACATCTGCCGTTATCCAATTCTCGTACCGAGAGTTGGATATACGAGATTTCTGTGACTGTCATCTATATTGAGATTGATTATTACTGCCTATATGCACTAATAAACTGGTTTGAATTAGACTGATCCGGGTATTATTTTCTTTTGAATGTAATACGCGGGTCAGACCGAGTATTTACAGGTTGTAGATTTTTAGCTTTGGGTTGTTGCTAGAGCTATGAAGACTTTTTATATCAGATGAAGTGGTCTTCGTCTTGTTGTAGTAGTCAGTGTGTCTGTTTTAAGATGATAATGTATTCATGTATATTAGTCGATAATGTACTTGTATATATAACTTCTTGAGTCGACAGTTGTAGTTGTATCATTTGTATTGTGTCAAATGTATTGTAACTGATATCAGTTATTGTATATATGAGACTTTTCGTTCCATCTTTATTCCGCATTTATGTTATCTGTGTTATTTTTATATCTATTGTTCTAAACTATTATAGCCACTGTGTAGTAGCTTTGAGTTTGTATCGGTATGTCGGGTTTCCTCAAAAAATGAAATGCAATGTTTTATTATCTGACATATCGGTGCTCGCACAAGGCAATTACATAGATGGTCGCTCCTCAACAGCCTTATTCTCCGTGCTAGTTGACAGCACTACACCGTAGTGTTCTTGGCTAGCGTGGGTATAGAGGTGGGGCGTCACAGCTTGGTATCAGAGCTTGGGGTTTAGGACAATTATAAAACATAACTTAGATGGAGCATGTGTTACAACTATTTGTCGATGTCTTATCTCTCATCTTTACATATGATTATTTTTGACTGTTAGGTATGAATTCCTAACGCTTATTCTTGTGTTTTCGGCTTTGAGTTGATTTAGCCGATGTTGATTTTGTTTTAATTTGGCAAATTAAAGCCATTTTGACTTTTGGACTTTGTTCCACTTTTGTTCTATGCTATGAGTGTCATTGTGTACCTGTTACACTGTGATGAAAAAATAGCTGGACCAGTTGCAAATTGAGTGATTTTGATTTCTCATTCACATCTAGTTTGAATCTCAGCGATTTTGAACTTGATATTTTGTGTTTTCCTCATCTGGATTTCCCTTCGACTTCGGTCACTTTGTTTTTGAGAAATTGCTGATTTCTTGATTTTCAAGACTCTGATTTTGTTTGCCGTTGGTTTCTTTGATAATGATGATTGATTCATTTTGTACTCGACTGCGGCTATTAATTGTTGACTTCGACATTGACTTGATTCTTACTTTTGTTGAAGTCAATTATGCATTTCTACTCGTTTTGCTTTGTTTTTCCAGTTGATATCGATTCTTCTTTCCTAATTAGTTGTTATCACCTTTATTGATTTTGATAACTTCTATTTTCTGGAATTTTTGGGTGTTCCTATTTTAATAAATTCAGTATCGATTTCTTTGGATTCCATTCACATCTTCGTATGTGAATTCTTGTGATTGATTGTTTCTACAATCATTTTTGTGATTTGTCACTTTAAAAATATAAAGGTTTTCTATACTAGTAGTAAATATTAAAATCCTTTTCTCCAAACGATTTCAAAAATTATTTTACTACAAAGCTCTTTTCCTAAATCGTTTTCCAATCTATTAGTATATACAAGCCTTTATTTCACTCGTATGAGGAATTGAATTAAACGGCCTAGTAAAACAAAGTGGTATGAAACGCTTGCGTTTACTTCGTCGGTTAGCTCTTGGACTTGTTCGATTGAACCCTTTTTGTGACAATTTCCTAGTGAAGATTTACAGCTTGTTCGTAAATATTTAAGTTAAGCAAGTGGTTATGGGACATGAAGCTAAACTCATATATTTACTAGCTTGGTGTGATTGACACTTCTTTATGATCATGACGATCATTTTTATGATTTAGACTGGACCTCATCGGTGTGATTTCGTCTCACACATATCTCTTGGGCTTTGAGGATTGTCTAGACACCAGTGTGTGATTTCGTCTCACACATATTGCACGGTTAGACTAGGCCTCATCGGTGTGATTTCGTCTCACACATATCTCTTGGGCTTTGAGGGTTGTCTGGATACTCTTTGTGTGATTTTTATGATTTAGACTAGCAACTGTGCGATGTCTCTTTGTCTGCGAGGGAGACTAAACCCCGCTTTGTTGTAGGGTAGCGCCCTACGGTCTTCGGGCCATTCCTGTGTGAAAATTTAATGGATGGCTTCCATGAGATAGCGTCTCGTCATGTGATACCGGTCGGTGAGTTTTCATACTCCCATTTTTGTGATAGGCCTTTCCCCTTTTCTTTTTATTATTTAGACTAGCGATTATGCGATGTCTCTTTGTCTGCGAGGGAGACTAGACCCCGCTTTGTTGTAGGGTAGCGCCCTACGGTCTTCGGGCCATTCCTGTGTGAAACTTTATTGGTTAGCCACCAAGAGATAGCGTCTCGTTCATGTGATACCAGTGTTTTGGAGTTTTCATACTCCCATTTTTATGCTAGGCCTTTCCCCCCTTCATGTGTTTTCTGGATTTCTTATGATGATTTCTAGAATTTGTGCTTCACCAATTTTCGTGATTTCTATTGACAAGTTTCGTCAATTTTTGTGTATTGGTGAATTCATGTGTTATTAACTTGTTATGAATACAAGTTTAGGGTATGATATCCCTTTCTATCTTTGAGAAGATTCTTGTGACATCTTTGATGAATGAAAATTCATTTGGTATTATATTTTGATGCCAGTTATTTTAATGAGACTTTGACGTGTTAACTTCGGTAACCGTCAATTTTGAAATGGATTTACAAGCGGTTCTCCCGCAACACTGATATTGCTAATTTAATCACGCGTTTTCAAAATTCTTTATTTTTAAAAGTTGTTTCAAAAATATAAATTAAAGTTGTTTTCAAATTTTTACAGCTTACATTTTCAAAAGAACGAGGAAGCGATTTAAACATTTCAGAAAAATCAAGGACTATGACCCCTTTCTTTTACTGATTCGCTTAATTCCGGACTTGTCCGTTTGAGAATGTGAAATGTTATTTTTAAAACACACAATCCTGCACTTTCAAGGAAACGATAAAGAGATTTAAACGATTTAGCAAAAGTACGGACTATGAAACCATACTTTTACTACTTCGGTTAATTCCGGACTCGTTAATTGAATATTTATGACTTCTGATTATCGTTTTTGACAATCAGATGTTTGTGTTTCTGATTATCGTTTTTGATAATCAGATATTTGTGAAATTTGATTATCATTTGAGATAATTAAATATTTTTCGATTTGATTAATCGAATATTTGTGTTTCTGATTATCGTTTTTGATAATCAGATATTTGTGAAATTTGATTATCATTTGAGATAATTAAATATTTTTCGATTTGATTAATCGAATATTTGTGTTTCTGATTATCGTTTTTGATAATCAGATATTTGTGAAATTTGATTATCGTTTAAGATAATTAAATATTTTTCGATTTGATTAATCGAATATTTGTGTTTCTGATTATCGTTTTTGATAATCAGATATTTGTGAAATTTGATTATCATTTGAGATAATTAAATATTTTTCGATTTGATTAATCGAATATTTGTGTTTCTGATTATCGTTTTTGATAATCAGATATTTGTGAAATTTGATTATCATTTGAGATAATTAAATATTTTTCGATTTGATTAATCGAATATTTGTGTTTCTGATTATCGTTTTTGATAATCAGGTATTTGTGAAATTTGATTATCGTTTAAGATAATTAAATATTTTTCGATTTGATTAATCGAATATTTGTGTTTCTGATTATCGTTTTTGATAATCAGATATTTGTGAAATTTGATTATCATTTAAGATAATTAAATATTTTTCGATTTGATTAATCGAATATTTGTGTTTCTGATTATCGTTTTTGATAATCAGATATTTGTGAAATTTGATTATCGTTTAAGATAATTAAATATTTTTCGATTTGATTAATCGAATATTTGTGTTTCTGATTATCGTTTTTGATAATCAGATATTTGTGAAATTTGATTATCATTTGAGATAATTAAATATTTTTCGATTTGATTAATCGAATGTTTGTGTTTCTGATTATCGTTTTTGATAATCAGATATTTGTGAAATTTGATTATCGTTTGAGATAATTAAATATTTTTCGATTTGATAATCGAATCTTTGTGATTTCTGCTTATCGTTTTTGATAATCAGATATTTGTGAAAATTCGATTATCATTTTAGATGATTGAATATTTGCGATTTTGAGATTCGAGCTTCGTCTTCTTCTCTGACTATTCAGGTGAGTAATTTGATTTACTCACATTCAATTCGTGCAGTACGTGATTTCTGCTCTGATTCCTTTTCTTTCAATTGCTAGAACTCGATTGATTCTTGCTTCTAATAGTCGTCTGATTTTGATTCCTTGATCCCCTCGATGTTGATTCTTTTGATTTTAAGCAATCGAACCTTTTGATTTTTATCTGATACTTCCATAATTCCTATACTTCCCTGCTGACATTTGCTTTGCTTATGCATTCGACATTGCCATGCTCTTATGGTTGTTACCTTTTTCCCACTTGTCCCTTAGGATTGCGAGGACGCAATTTCTTTAAGAAGGGGAGTCTGTAACAACCCGGCATTCCGTACCCATTTTCTTATCGTCTCTTGACGATTTAATCTGGGAACGAATAGCTTCTGGCATTTTAATCAAATTGAAATTCAGGGATAAAATTTTGTTATCCGCTATTTGGAATTTTTAAAGCCGTTCTAAATGTTAAACGAGCTTTAGAAAGATTCGTTAAGTGTCGTTTGGGTTTAAACAATAATCTCGGCCCATGATTTTTTGTTTTGAAACCGTGATTTCACTCAACACCCAAACAACCCATCCCCATTCCCCTTCATCCATTCAAAAACCCTAAGCCCAAAATCGAAGAAAACATTAAAAATGGCGGTCTCGTATCTTCATCCCCCTGGCGATTTAGGGTTTCGAGACCTCGAATCGACGCCGCTTACAAAGGGTTTGCCGAGCTCGTCTTCGCTTCGCATGCTAAAGCTTTGGCTTAACTTCGTTCGTCGTCCTCACCGCATCAGCAACGTCTTCGCTTCCATGGCGAAGGTGAGTTCATCTCACATCTAATTCCAGCTCCAGTTCTTTCGTTTTGATTTTTGTTAAATTGCTTTGCCGTGATGACCACGGCTTTGATAATGTTGCTCCGTGAATTCCTTGCTCTGACCTGTTCGACTTTGGCTTCGATCATTTATAACTTTGTTAATGTGATGTTGTTTACGACTTGGTTCGTTTTCGTGATTGCTATGACTTTGATTTTGGGAATTTCTGGTCTTGTGATGTTCACGGCTTCACCTTTCTGTAGCATACTGAATGAAGTCCATATGCTTACTTTCCCATATCTATTCCATTACAATCTGTACGTGTGCATACTTGAGTCTAGTTGTCACGAGCACACTCTTGCCTACACTTCAGTTCACTGTCTAGAACTTCTGGCCAGATTCAGTTTGCAAATAGTTTTGTATATTTTTATAACTTGAACCTTTGCTTGAATTGGTCTCGGCCTTGATTTGAAACTGTTTAGTCGACTTCAATTACTTTTATTTGTGATACCATTCCGGTTGAACTTTTGATGTTCATTGGCCTTGAGTTGAACCTATTTTGAGACTTGGGTTTGACCTTGGTTTGATGTGTTAGCTGAGCTTATTTGTGTAGTCTTCATCTTGTTCCCTGTAGCATTCATGCTTAATTGTGTATTGTTCCAGTTTAGTCTGCACATGTTTCTTCAGTGTACACTAGAATATTGTTGAGACTTGAGCATGTTGGTCTTGTTTTTTTTTCTGGTTGATGTAGAAGGTTGTAACTTGAGCCTGTTGCCATTCTGTTTGATCTTTGGTCATATGAACATCACTAAGTTGCTTGATGCACTGGTCTGCAGTCGTATCTTTTGTACACTGGTAGTTGTTGTCTTCACTTTGCAGTTTTATTTCACTGTGACCTGTAGCCTTCACTGTTGTACATCACTGTGTACACTTTGATGATCTTGTATATTGTCCAGTTTGTTGACCTGGTGCCTGTAGTGTTGTTGTAGCTGTGGTGTCTGCACTGGTGACCCATTGGTTATACTTGTGACATTGAACTTGAATTTGTATCCATGTTTATCCATTTTGTAGTTAAACTTGAACTTGGATGAGTTTGTTCATTGGCCTTGTTGCATACCCATTCCATGTTGGTCGAGGCTTTGATGGTTCCAGTTTCATTTGTTATGTTGGTGGCATTTGTTGCTTGCCAGCCTTTGATATTTGCCTGTCCACTGTTTTACCTGGTCATTTGAAATCTTTACTTTGGTATCTTCACTTGAGTCATTCTTGTTATACTTCGACTTGGTCTTTGATTCACAGTTTTGTTGACTCCTGTGTTCATATACATTAATGTTTTGTTGGACTATAGCTCCATGCTTGCACTGTCACTTCTGTCTTGTTTCATGTATATTTGATACTGCAGTTTCTTCACTTGGTCCCTGCATATATCACTACATGGTGTTTATGCTATTCTGACTTATGTGCATGCGACTTTAGTTTGGGTTCATTTGAGGCTGCTGTTCCACTTTATTCATTACAGTTTCATTTGCATGTATTTGTGCCCTTGTACATGCTTCACTGCATCATCTTCTACCTGTTGCACTTGCTATGATGTTCTCCATTTCATGTTCGAATTCATACTTGTCTGCACTGATGTTCATCTGTTCTTGTTGGCATTGGATTACTGAAACAGTTTGTACATGTTTATTCTCGAGTTGTCCATCTCAGTTGAACTGCACTTGGTTCTGCTTCATGATGTACTCGAATTCGTGTCTATTGCTGCGTATGCTTGAACTGTTGATGGCTTTTCTGCAGTTTAGTTGCAGCCTGCCTTCGTCCTTATACCTGTTTGCCACTGCAGTTTCATTGGGGTGGTGACTTTATATTCAGTGGTGGCGAGGCAGTGCACGCGTGCGTGCACTGCAGCCACCCAGAATTGACAGATTTTAATCGATATTTTCTTTTATTCTTAATTCATCGACCTGTTGCGTAATTCATAGGCTGTATTGGCGAGGCAGTACACGTTAGCGTGTACTGCAGCCAATTAGCATTGATATTTTTACATTGACATTTCAATTATTTAAACTCCTTTGGATTTCTGTTTTGTGGATTAACACTGTTTAGTGTTACATCTGCCGTTATCCAATTCTCGTACCGAGAGTTGGATATACGAGATTTCTGTGACTGTCATCTATATTGAGATTGATTATTACTGCCTATATGCACTAATAAACTGGTTTGAATTAGACTGATCCGGGTATTATTTTCTTTTGAATGTAATACTCGGGTCAGACCGAGTATTTACAGGTTGTAGATTTTTAGCTTTGGGTTGCTGCTAGAGCTATGAAGACTTTTTATATCAGATGAAGTGGTCTTCGTCTTGTTGTAGTAGTCAGTGTGTCTGTTTTAAGATGATAATGTATTCATGTATATTAGTCGATAATGTACTTGTATATATAACTTCTTGAGTCGACAGTTGTAGTTGTATCATTTGTATTGTGTCAAATGTATTGTAACTGATATCAGTTATTGTATATATGAGACTTTTCGTTCCATCTTTATTCCGCATTTATGTTATCTGTGTTATTTTTATATCTATTGTTCTAAACTATTATAGCCACTGTGTAGTAGCTTTGAGTTTGTATCGGTATGTCGGGTTTCCTCAAAAAATGAAATGCAATGTTTTATTATCTGACATATCGGTGCTCGCACAAGGCAATTACATAGATGGTCGCTCCTCAACAGCCTTATTCTCCGTGCTAGTTGACAGCACTACACCGTAGTGTTCTTGGCTAGCGTGGGTATAGAGGTGGGGCGTCACATAAATGTACAATTATGAGCTAATGGACAAACTAAGTGGAGGTTAAAGCTTCATGCACAACAAATGATGAATTAATTAATGGCTAATGGTTACTTGGTGGCCACACTTCCTAAAGGGCATTTTAGGAAGCCCCCTAAAAATAGAATTAGGGTTTTATGCATGTATATATAGCCCTCTTATGTACATGAAACTATCATTTCCTCTTTCATTTTACTTAAGAAATTAAGAGATCAAATTGTAAGCTCAATGTTACATGAAATAAAAATGGCTTCCAAGCCTCTTTCTTCTTTCTTTTCTACATATTTTTCCTTGCATTTATATTGATGTTTATTTTTATGTTCTCTTTCTTTTCATGTTCATAGTTTAAATTTACATTTATGCACTAGTTTAATCCATTTCCTTCTAGTAGTTAATCTTCGTTTTCTTGTTTGTTCTCTACTTTACTTCATTTTCAATGTTGAAATCTCTATGTGTTGAAATGATAACACAAAGGAGTAGCTAAACCCCTTCAATTTTGGGGTAATGAAGCTCTCAAATATTATATGATTTCAACATTTCTATGATTTATGATCTCTTTGTCTATGCTTCATGAAAGTAAATTTTGATGCAAGTTTATACAAGTGGGTTTGATAGCTTATGTTGCTTTTGCAAATGAGCTATTCTTATTCAACATAAACACAAGTTGCATCATCATTTGCTAATCCATTTTTGGTTTTGAAATGAAAGTAAAAATGAAATTAGATGATCTATATTACTAGTTACAATAGTAAATAGATCATACTTAAAATAACTTTTTCTTTGGCTTCATTTTCATGAGAGTTATAAGTGGTATAATTGTTGTATTATAGTTTGATGGTTTGAGTTATGTTAATTAATAACATAAATAAACCATACTTATGATCAATGCAACGATTATTTCACTTAATATCAAAGCTAGAGATCATAAATTATTTGTTTGTTGATTTACAAAAATATGAGAGTGGATTTGCCTCTAAATTGTTTTCTAGTCTAATTGTTTTTAAATCACATTTTAATTCTAGTTTTAGCTTCATTTTTAGTTAACAATTCCCCCTCCATTTGGTCTAATTTGATTGAATAGATTTTTAAACTCTAACAATTCCCTGCGGATCGACCCGTATTCGCCACGTACTACGATAGTACACCGTGCGCTTGCGGTAAATTTATTTCTAAATTCTATAACAACCCGGGATTTGCATTACCAATTAATAAATAAAAGTTAGGATTTTTATTTATTTTAATGAAGCATAAAAGGATTTGGAATAACAAAATTTATTTGAAAAAGGCTATTTTAATTAAAAGGTAAATATGAGATTTTAAAATGAGGATAAAATGTTATTTTTGGAAAGTTAAATATTTTAGGAGAGATTTTAAAACGGGTTTGGATAAGAAAAATGAGTTTTATAAACATATATGAACACTTAGACTAATTTTTGGAAACATGTAAATAACTTTCTTCTTATTGGGTTACTAAACCTAGCCCAATAACACACCCTAAACCTCCTCTATAAATTATCTCAAACTCTCCAAACCTCATTCATTCATCCCTAATCAAAACCCTAATAATTTCCTAAAGCTTTCTTAACAAAAATGGCCTCTATCTTCATCTCCTTCTAGTTTTAGCTTATGCAAGTCATTATATGCAAAGGTAATGCAAATACCCACCTCAAATCCGTTTTTATATCTTTCTCATTTCTGAAATTTATTTGGTAACACATGTTTTATGTGTTTTCTGATCTTTTAGCCTCCTAATCATCTTTTGCTAACTTGGGTTGATGCTATAGTAGTCTTTGTTGCTTTCTAGAGAGGTATATTGCTAAAAACCTCTTCTAATATGTGTTTAATCATCTTTTGATTTCAGTAATCATTTAGTAACACATGTTTATTATGTAACATGTTAATCATAGCTCTTTGATCATCTTTGCTTTCATTTTGGGTGTGCACACAAGTTGCTTGCTATATTGGTTGAGGTAAAATTGCTAGCTAAATCCTTTTTTTACTTGATGCTTCTATAATTTTCGTTTTGGAATTTTAGCTGAAACGAAATCAGGCATAAATTATTCATTTCTCATCCGTTTTTGGTCAGGTTTTTTTTGCTGCAAACTAGATTCAATAAGGAAAAATTTTTGTTGAGTGATTTTTCTGTAATTTTGCCATTTAGATGACCTGAAATGCATTCAAAGACAGAAGACCAATTCTGTCTATAACAAGTTACCTTGAGTTTCAATCTGATATTGTTTTGCATGTATCTCTCTCGTTTTTGATCCGAATTAGATAATTTTGGATGTTCCGGAAAGCTTAAGACATATGCTACAATTTTGGTTCAGTGAGTTTTCTGTAATTTTGTCATTTAGATGTCCTAAAATGCATTCAAAGACAGAAGACCAATTCTGTCTATAACAAGTTATCTTGAGTTTCAATCTGATATTGTTTTGCATGTATCTCTCTCGTTTTTGATCCGAATTAGATAATTTTGGATGTTCCGGAAAGCTTAAAACATATGATACAATTTTTGTTTAGTGAGTTTTCTGTAATTTTGCCATTTAGATGACCTGAAATGCATTCAAAGACAGAAGACCAATTCTGTCTATAACAAGTTATCTTGAGTTTCAATCTGATATTGTTTTGCATGTATCTCTCTCGTTTTTAATCCAAATTAGATAATTTTGGATGTTCCAAAAAGCTTAAAACATATGCTACAATTTTTGTTCAGTGAGTTTTCTGTAATTTTGCCATTTAGATGACCTGAAATGCATTCAAAGACAGAAGACCAATTCTGTCTTTAACAAGTTTCTTGAGTTTCAATCTGATATTGTTTTGCATGTATCTCTCTCGTTTTTGATCCGAAATAGATAATTTTGGATGTTCCGGAAAGCCTAAAACATATGCTACAATTTTTGTTGAGTGAGTTTTCTGTAATTTTGAGTCTAACTAGGTCAAAAATTGATTTTTCTACTATCTTCCCGAGAGCGATACACATATTAGCTCTATGGATGAAACTGAAACTATTTTGGTCATAAATTTTGAACCGCTAGTCGGAATTTGACGATTTTGGTCTCGTTGTAAAGATGGAGTTATGAACTCCATATCTGGAAAGTTTGGTCATCATCTGAGTTCATTAGACCTTTCGAATTTCCTGTCAGAGTTGAACCCAGATCGCTGTGCAAAACAGTGCATTTCATGTTTCTGTGTCCGACTTTGGAACGTCGCTACGCCTTCGTTTCAAGTCGGAATCGAGTAATTCTTTTTGCGTTCTGAAGTAGGAATGTCGGACTACGTTCCTACCAATTTTCATGCCATTCGGATTCAGTCTGCTGGTCCGAATAATTTTCCGAACTTGGGTTCGCGTCAGTTTTGGACTATTTTCCAACACTTAAAATATTTTCAGTGATTTTCTGGTTTTATCGATTTCTTTGAGATTTGTCTCTGGATTTTGTACACGGGCCTTATAAAAAGGTTTTAAAAGGATTTTTCACTCCGAAATGGCTTTTGAAATTATTATATAATATTATTTTTAATTAGTAGACTATTTACTCCATAATAGGAGAGTTTTCAAAAGCCGTTTTAGAGTGTTCTCAAAATCAATTATAAATCCTTTTCGAACCATTATTTTCTATAATAAAAATCTCACACTCACTTTTTAGCACGTCAAGCGAAGTGGAAAGGTGCTTAAACAGTTAGGAAATCTCCGGCCTATGGAACCGTGTGTATTTTCTTTCCGGTTAATCCCCGACCTATTCGATTGATCGTTTTGACCTTTGGGTCTAGTTTACCGATGATACGAGGTGGACTTTTTATTGTTTGGAGTGTGAGCTTGCTATTGGTTAGTAAACCATTTAGTGCGAATGTGGGGTATGGGACTCATCGTTAACACTTTACGGGTTCCTCTCCAAGAAGTTTGTGACACATTAGCCTCTGGGCAGCCAGTACTGGACCTCTGGGTCACCACGCCTCTGGGCAACCGTCTCTGGACACCTGTTCTATGGAGCAGTTTCTTTTTCGGCATGTGCCTCTGGACCTTTATCCTTCTGGGAAGGATCTCACTGTCTCGCGCGTTCCGCATCTGTGCGAGTGATCGATCGCAACTCTACAGTACTTTGCAATAACGACTCCGGTCGGTGCACGTGCTATACTTGTATTATCTGATGATTTTTATATCCATTCGAGTACCGCCATTCGGTGTTGGTTCTATGGAACCAAATGATGTAAGTGCGATTACCTTGTGGATTCACAGTGTCTCTGGACACTGCTTTTCGGTGTTTGATTTCATTGACTTTTCAGTATATCCCCATTGCTCTTTGGAGCATCGATCTTTGCTTGGGAATTGATTACAGACTCTGGTCACTCTTGGGATTATTGCCTATGGGCAACTTTATATAGCTTTGGCTACGCCGATGATATGAGGCGATTTTATTTATTCAACACTTTGGTGCTGATATTCTCTTTGGAGATTTTTACTGTTGATTGATGATTAGAGACCGTCATTATATTCATGTGGTCCAAAATACTCTTCTCTTAGGAAAAGTACTGTTTTATTTATGTACCGCATTATTATATATCTCAGTTATTACTGATTGTTTAGCTAGCCTGACCCGAGTGTTTTTCGCTCGGGTCAGACCGAGTTGTTTCAGGTTAGGTCTCTGGACTTAGCTTATGTGCTTCCGCTTGGACATTATCTGCTATGCTGATAGATAGCGCTTTTATTTGTCCACTATTCCGCTACTCTGTTATTATTCAGACTTTGATATGTACATATTTTTGACTCACATGTGTGAGCAGTGGCTTTGTACCCACTTATGATATTTGGATCTGTATTGACGATGTATTGTCCTGGGATTTTATATCTGTTATGTGATTCTGTTCTGTGATGTTTTATCATTTTATTACTATGCTTATTCTGATAGATCTTTAGCCATTGTAATTTCGTTATAAATATTTATTGAATATGTCGAACCACTTGAAAAAAAAATAGATACCACCCTTTCGACATATTCAGTAGATAGTTATAGCTTGATTACAAATGGTCGCTTCCACTATACTCTATTCTCCGCTTTAACAGACAGTATTACACCCGTAATACTCTTTGTTACAGTGGGTCTCAAAGTGGGGCGTTACAGCTTGGTATCAGAGCCAAGGTTCAGAATTAAGCATAACAAACACTGAACAGACACGTAGTACAATACGTTATAATACGATCAAAATTGAACATATCCACCTTTAGATAAATAAGTTAGGAATATGTGTAGGAATCTATTATATTCCGTAATATTCCTTAATGAATTATCTATCTTTGAATCGTGCTTAACTAAATCTACCGATCATATGTTTAAAGAGTGTCCCAAGCCTCTTTTCTGCCGCTATTGTAAGAAGGAGAGTCATCATTATTCCACTTGTCCTACTGCACCTCCTAGATCTGGCAGGCTTAATGCTGCCAAGGCTCCTACCACTTCTGCTCAGCCTAAAGGTACACATCCTTCTATTCTTGAAGGCTCTATTTTATTTCATGGTAGATCTATTAGAGTTCTCTTTGATACGGGTGCCTCTCACTCATTCGTATCGAAGGAACTAGTTGATACTTTATCTTTGGATGTTACTTGTATGGTTTCTTCACTAAGGATTGTGAATCCCATTGGTGGATCCACGACCCTTAGCTTGCTTTGTGAGGATATAGATATTGATCTTTGTGGATTTTCTTTCAGTGCGAATCTGCACGTTATGGAGTATTTGGGCTTTGATATGATTCTTGGCATGGATTGGCTCGTTCAGCACGACGCCAAAATTATTTGTTCGGAGCGGATATTATTCATTCATCACCCTGACTCATCCTCTCCGTTAGCTATTGTTCTTCAAGATGTTGGGCTTTCTGATGTTACTTTATTTGCTCTTGATTCACGAGAGGAGGATTTGAACTTATCTCGTATTCCTGTTGTTCGGGATTTCCCCGACGTATTCGAGCCTGTATCCGGACTGCCGCAAAAGCGAGCTATTGAGTTCCGCATTGATCTCATTCCAGGCTCTCATCCAGTTGGGCGTCCTCCTACGAGAATGTCTACTAAGGAGAATGAGGAACTCAAGAAGCAGTTAGTTGAGCTTGAAGCGAAGCAGTTCATCCGATCCAGTTCTTCGCCATAGGGTGCTGCTGTGGTCTTCGTTAAGAAGGCTGATGGCTCTCTTAGGCTTTGCATTGACTATTGCAAGCTCAATGAGTTGACCATCAGAAATCGCTACCCACTTCCTCGGATAGACGACATGTTTGACCAATTGAGCGGTGTGAAGGTCTTCTCTCAGCTTGACCTTACCACCGGATTCCATCAGCTACGAGTCGTGGAAGACAGCATTCCTCTTACAGCATTTCGCACTCGTTATGGTTCTTTTGAGTGGTTGGTCATGTCGTTCGACTTGACGAACGCTCCGGCTTTCTTCGTCGATCTCATGAATCGAGTATTCCGGGAATACATCGATAGATTCGTTCTGGTTTTCATCGACGATATTCTTGTTTATTCTAGATCCGAGGCAGAACATGCTCGTCATCTGCGGATCGTCTTGGATACTCTTCGTCAGCATCAGCTTAAGGCCAAGCTCTCCAAGTGCCATTTTTGGGAGAGCAAGGTCAAGTTCTTGGGCCATATTGTATCATCTGAGGGTATTTCTGTCGATCCTTCCAAGATCGAAGCTATTCAGAATTGGAGGCAGCCCGAGAACGTTCATGATATTCGCAGCTTCCTTGGTCTGGCGGGTTATTACCATCGATTTATCAAGGATTTCTCTCGTGTTGCACTTCCCCTCACGACCCTGACTCGTAAGGGGGTTCACTTTATTTGGTCTGATAAGTGTGAAGTTTCTTTCCAGCGATTGAAGGAACTTCTCACTCATGCTCCTATCCTTGTGGTTCCTGAGAGTAACTAGGATCTTGTTGTTTACACCGACGCTTGTGGTAGCGGCCTCGGTGCTGTGCTTATGCAGAAGGATCGGGTAGTTGCTTATGCTTCTAGGCAGCTACGTCCGAATGAGGTTCGCTATCCGACTCATGATCTTGAGTTGGCAGCTATCGTCTTTGCTTTGAAGACGTGGCGTCACTTTCTATTAGGCGAACGCTTCACTCTTTACACCGATCACAAGTCGCTGAAGTATTTATTCAGTCAGAAGGATCTCAATATGAGGCAGCAACGATGGCTTGAGTTTCTCGCCTCATATGGCTTAGACATTCAGTATACCCCTGGCAAGGGTTATCGTATGGCTGATGCACTCAGTCGCAAACACTCGGCAGTAGTTTCTATGATGATAGCCGAGTGGGATATTCTTGAGACTCTTTCTATGTGTGATATTCGAAATCGAGCTCCGTCTTCTGATCCTCAGATCTTGCTATTCAGCTTGGAAGCTCGACCTATTCTATTGGATCGCATTGCCCATGCTCAGCGGCAGGATCCAGGCTTGTTGCGATATATTCATCTCCTTGAGTCGGGATCCAGTGATGAGACATTGTCGGATTATTCTATTGATTCTCATCGGTGTCTTTGCAGAAAGAACCGTATTTTGGTACCATCTGATTTATCACTTAGGCGCGACATTCAAGACGAGTGTCATCGCACTAAGTACACTATACATCCCGGGTCAAGTAAGATGTATGCCGACATGTGTCGCCTATTTTATTGGGAGGGCATGAAGAGTGATGTTGCAAGTTATGTAAGCCGTTGCATGACTTGTCAACAGATCAAAGCTGAGCATCAGCGTCCATCTGGTCTTCTTCAGCCGCTAGAGATTCCATTGTGGAAATGGGATCAGATATCCATGGATTTTATTGACGGTCTGCCTCGATCGAGGTCAGGCCATACTTCTATTTGGGTCATCGTCGATCGCTTGACCAAATCAGCTCATTTCATTCCTATTAAGTCCACTCGGACTGCTCCTTAGCTTGCCAAGCTATATGTGAAGGAAGTCGTTCGACTTTATGGCATTCCTAGCTCTATCGTCTGTGATCGAGACACTATCTTCACTAGTCACTTCTGGAAGTGCCTACAGTCAGCTTTGGGCTCAAAGCTGAATCTCTCGACTGCTTATCATCCTCAGACCGACGGTCAGACGGAGAGGGTTAATCGTGTTTTAGAGGATCTTTTGCGCTGTTGTATTCTGGATTTCGGAGGTAGTTGGGAGGATCACTTACCGCTTGTAGAGTTCTCCTACAACAACAGCTTTCTGTCTAGTATAGGCATGGCACCTTTCAAGGCTCTCTACGGAACGCCATGTCGTTCTCCTTCGTGTTGGTTAGAATCTGGCGAGAAGCTCCTTCTTGGTCCAGATTCAGTTCGGGAATCTTCTGAGAAGATTATTCTTATTCGTCAGAGAATGAAAGAGGCGCAGAACCATCAGAAATCCTACGTGGACAACCGTAGGAAGCCTCTTGAGTTCTCCATTGGTGATCATGTCTTTATTCGGATATCTCCCATGAAGGGGGTTGTGCGTTTCAGCTCTACAGGGAAGTTGGCTCCTCGCTATGTTGGACCATTTCCTATTACGGAACGCATCGGCCCCGTTGCTTATCGTGTGGCTCTACCTGCTCACTTCTCAGGAATACACGACGTGTTCCATGTTTCCCAGCTTCGCATGTGTGTCCGCGATCCTGATTCTATCATTGAGTCGCATGCTGTGCCTGATTTAGAGATCTTACCTGATTTATCTTTGGAGCAGCAACCTCTTCGTGTGCTTGGTTCGGAGGTTAGACGCCTTCGCAACAAAGAGGTCCCACTCGTGAAGATTCAATGGTCACCGAATCCTAAGGACTGCACTTAGGAGACCAGAGAATCTATCGAACGCTCTTATCCTGGCTTTCTATCATCTTCTTCTGCGGGTGAGAATTCTCTATTTTATCTCTATCACTTCTTTTGTGGATTTGACGTTATAGACGACATCTATCATAAGGAATTGCGGGGACGCAATTTTCTTAAGGGGGGAGTCTGTAACAACCCGGGATTTGCATTACCAATTAATAAATAAAAGTAAGGATTTTTATTTATTTTAATGAAGCATAAAAGGATTTGGAATAACAAAATTTATTTGAAAAAGGCTATTTTAATTAAAAGGGAAATATGGGATTTTAAAATGTAGATAAAATGTTATTTTTGGAAAGTTAAATATTTTAGGAGAGATTTTAAAACGGGTTTGGATAAGAAAAATGAGTTTTATAAACATATATGAACACTTAGACTAATTTTTGGAAACATGTAAATAACTCTCTTCTTATTGGGTTACTAAACCTAGCCCAATAACCCACCCTAAACCTCCTCTATAAATTATCTCAAACTCTCCAAACTTCATTCATTCGTCCCTAATCAAAACCCTAATCATTTCCTAAAGCTTTCTTAACAAAAATGGCCTCTATCTCCATCTCCTTCTAGTTTTAGCTTATGCAAGTCATTCTATGCAAAGGTAATGCAAATACCCACCTCAAATCCGTTTTTATATCTTTCTCATTTCTGAAATTTATTTGGTAACACATGTTTTATGTGTTTTTTTGATCTTATAGCCTCCTAATCATCTTTTGCTAACTTGGGTTGATGCTATAGTAGTCTTTGTTGCTTTCTAGAGAGGTATATTGCTAAAAACCTCTTCTAATATGTGTTTAATCATCTTTTGATTTCAGTAATCATTTAGTAACACATGTTTATTATGTAACATGTTAATCATAGCTCTTTGATCATCTTTGCTTTCATTTTGGGTGTGCACACAAGTTGCTTGCTATATTGGTTGAAGTAAAATTGCTAGCTAAATCCTTTTTTTTACTTGATGCTTCTATAATTTTCATTTTGGAATTGTAGCTAAAACAAAATCAGGCATAACTTCTTCATTTCTCATCCGTTTTTGGTCAGGTTTTTTTTGCTGCAAACTAGATTCAATAAGGAACAATTTTTGTTCAGTGAGTTTTCTGTAATTTTGCCATTTAGATGACCTGAAATGCATTCAAAGACAGAAGACCAATTCTGTCTATAACAAGTTATCTTGAGTTTCAATCTGATATTGTTTTGCATGTATCTCTCTCGTTTTTGATCCGAATTAGATAATTTTGGATGTTCCGAAAAGCTTAAAATATATGATACAATTTTTTTTCAGTGAGTTTTCTGTAATTTTGCCATTTAGATGACCAGAAATGCATTCAAAGACAGAAGACCAATTCTGTTTATAACAAGTTATCTTGAGTTTCAATCTGATATTGTTTTGCATGTATCTCTCTCGTTCTTGATCCAAATTAGATAATTTTGGATATTCCGGAAAGCTTAAAACACATGCTACAATTATTGTTCAGTGAGTTTTCTGTAATTTTGCAATTTAGATGACCTGAAATGCATTCAAAGACAGAAGACCAATTCTGTCTTTAACAAGTTTCTTGAGTTTCAATCTGATATTGTTTTGCATATATCTCTCTCGTTTTTTATCCGAATTAGATAATTTTGGATGTTCCGGAAATCCTAAAACATATGCTACAATTTTGTTCAGTGAGTTTTCTGTAATTTTGAGTCTAACTAGGTCAAAAATTGATTTTTCTACTATCTTCCCGAGAGCGATACACATATTAGCTCTATGGATGAAACTGAAACTATTTTGGTCATAACTTTTGAGCCGCTAGTCGGAATTTGACGATTTTGGTCTCGTTGAAAAGATGGAGTTATGAACTCCATATCTGGAAAGTTTGGTCATCATCTGAGTTCATTAGACCCTTCGAATTTCCTGTCAGAGTTGAACCCAGATCGCTGTGCAAAACAGTGCATTTCATGTTTCTGTGTCCGACTTTGGAACGTCGCTACGCCTTCGTTTCAAGTCGGAATCGAGTAATTCTTTTTGCGTTCTGAAGTAGGAATGTCGGACTACGTTCCTACCAATTTTCATGCCATTCGGATTCAGTCTGCTAGTCCGAATAATTTTCCGAACTTGGGTTCGCGTCAGTTTTGGACTATTTTCCAACACTTAATATTTTCAGTGATTTTCTGGTTTTATCGATTTCTTTGAGATTTGTCTCTGGATTTTGTACACGGGCCTTATAAAAAGGTTTTAAAAGGATTTTTCTCTCCGAAATGGCTTTCGAAATTATTATATAATATTATTTTTAATTAGTAGACTATTTACTCCATAATAGGAGAGTTTTCAAAAGCCGTTTTATAGTGTTCTCAAAATCAATTATAAATCCTTTTCGAACCATTATTTTCTATAATAAAAATCTCACACTCACTTTTTAGCACGTCAAGCGAAGTGGAAAGGTGCTTAAACAGTTAGGAAATCTCCGGCCTATGGAACCGTGTGTATTTCCTTTCCGGTTAATCCCCGACCTATTCGATTGATCGTTTTGACCTTTGGATCTAGTTTACCGATGATACGAGGTGGACTTTTTATTGTTTGGAGTGTGAGCTTGCTATTGGTTAGTAAACCGTTTAGTGCGAACGTGGGGTATGGGACTCATCGTTAACACTTTACGGGTTCCTCTCCAAGAAGTTTGTGACACATTAGCCTCTGGGCAGCCAGTACTGGACCTCTGGGTCACCACGCCTCTGGGCAACCGTCTCTGGACACCTGTTCTATGGAGAAGTTTCTTTTTCGGCATGTGCCTCTGGGCCTTTATCCTTCTGGGAAGGATCTCGCCGTCTCGCGCGTTCCGCATCTGTGCGAGTGATCGATCACAACTCTACAGTACTTGGCAATAATGACTCCGGTCGTTGCACGTGCTATACTTGTATTATCTGATGATTTTTATATCCATTCGAGTACCGCCATTCGGTGTTGGTTCTATGGAACCATACGATGTAAGTGCGATTACCTTGTGGATTCACAGTGTCTCTGGACACTGCTTTTCAGTGTTTGATTTCATTGACTTTTCAGTATATCCCCATTGCTCTTTGGAGCATCGATCTTTGCTTGGGCATTGATTACAGACTCTGGTCACTCTTGGGATTATTGCCTATGGGCAACTTTATATAGCTTTGGCTACGCCGATGATATGAGGCGATTTTATTTATTCAACACTTTGGTCTTGATATTCTCTTTGGAGATTTTTACTGTTGATTGATGATTAGAGACCGTCATTATATTCATGTGGTCCAAAATACTCTTCTCTTAGGAAAAGTACTGTTTTATTTATGTACCGCATTATTATATATCTCAGTTATTACTGATTGTTTAGCTAGCCTGACCCGAGTGTTTTTCGCTCGGGTCAGACCGAGTTGTTTCAGGTTAGGTCTCTGGACTTAGCTTCTGTGCTACCGCTTGGACATTATCTGCTATGCTGATAGATAGCGCTTTTATTTGTCCACTATTCCGCTACTTTGTTATTATTCAGACTTTGATATGTACATATTTTTGACTCACATGTGTGAGCAGTGGCTTTGTACCCACTTATGATATTTGGATCTGTATTGACGATGTATTGTCCTGGGATTTTATATCTGTTATGTGATTTTGTTCTGTGATGTTTTATCATTTAATTACTATGCTTATTCTGATAGATCTTTAGCCATTGTAATTTCGTTATAAATATTTATTGAATATGTCGAACCACTTGGAAAAAAAATAGATACCACCCTTTCGACGTATTCAGTAGATAGTTATAGCTTGATTACAAATGGTTGCTTCCACTATACTCTATTCTCCGCTTTAACAGACAGTATTACACCCGTAATACTCTTTGTTACAGTGGGTCTCAGAGTGGGGCGTTACAAATTTGTTCGACGGTTTTCTAAACCGATAGAAAATCCGTCGACGAACAATCATTTTCAAAGAAATCTTGTTATTGATTCTGAACTGCAAAACTGCGATTTTTCCACAAAGTTGTTTTACTCGTATTTCAAAATTTACTTATCGGAATCTTGATTTTTTTTTCTTTGTTTGAAAACTATGGATATAATAGTTCGAAAAATTCTTATCTCAAAGAATTTCAGCTATATTCCACTCTCTACACATGTTTAAATTTTACGGCGCGAAATCGCGAATTACCGTTACGCGACGCGCTTATTTTGGACTAAATTTTCAATTCTCATTCAAACTTCACCAAAACACTTTTAAATGTTTATAAAACATTTCAAACTCATTTAAACAATTATTTTTCCATATTAAATCGCTTTTTCACTTTTCAATCGTTTCATGATATAATACTATTATAATATTCATTTTCAACATTTTTATATTTTCAAAACCATTAAGAGGCTAAAAAACTTCATATACACATCCATATGGATTTATTTTTTCCATTAATTTATCATGGTTAATTACTTAACCATTTTTATTATGATTTCTCATAATTTATCACAACCAAGTTATTAACCATATCAACATCCATATAATCATTCAAGTTATCAAACAAGCATTTAAATTTATAATTTAAACATTCATATAATTATTTTCTAAATGTAAGTAAATCGAGTACTCACCATAATCAAATCAAACTTCAAATCACCACAACACTTCATTTAAATCATTACTAAACTTCATTAATACTTCACTAAACAACTCCATTTCTCTTTCAAGTGCTCGACCATCATTTCTACCTCCTCTTTCCTCACCTCCATCACCTCCAAAGCTCACGTCCTTCTAACATCGCCCTACTTGGAGGCCAAGAACTAACGGCTATGGATGCTGCAATCATCCATAGTTATTAACCCTCGGCCACCAAATACGACGATATTAGATACATTATACATAGAAACACAAGGATATGGAAAAAATTTAAACAGCAAACAAATTTCACATTCTATTTCAAAATATTCCAAATGGATTATATAATCCTAGTTTGCAGACCACGTTTAGATAATAAATAATTATTACAAAATACGCCAAGAGCGACATATGAAGATGCCCCCTTGGTTGATAAGAGTATATAAATAGGCAAGAAAACAAGTTTGCCTTTACAAAAAAAAACACACAGCAAAAATAAAAGGACTCTAATAAAAAGCTTGCCTCATGCACATCCTCGAAAGCTTTATTCGTCTAAAAGAACGCCTGGAAACCTTAACTCTCAACCTAGTCAAAATCAATTGAGTACCCGAGAGTTTAAGGGGAGAACAAAAACTTCGAGTCAGACATAAAGCCTGGTATGAATAATAATTTACCATCTCAAACCATTTAGATATCTAGTGAGACCACGCCGCTTAGCGGAATGGGTTTTCCCATCACTAGTGTTCTAAAACATTTATAAAACCATATACTATGTGTCTGCATCCACAATGGTTAAAACATAGTATTTCAAAACCATTATGATAATATGCAAAACTAGTAAATCAAATCTGGATTAGCCATCCCCATTCATTCTGACTATCTGTCTCAATTATAGTTTCTAGGATTACTATTAACATGTTAAATGTTTATGGACTATCTGTTCAATATCATAGTTTTCATGGAATCACTAAGAACTTATTGGTAACTCCAATATCTTATCTCTTATCCTAATTTTCATGGGCTAACTAGGAACCTAGTGACTAACTGTCAATATCTTAATACAGATATAGTTTTCATGGGCTAACTACAAACCTACTGGCCCCTGCCAGTATCAAATCATAGTTTTCATTGGTTGACGATGAACCTATTGGCCCCTGCCAATATCTTTAAATAGGATTTTTGACATTTCTTAAGCTATATTCATTACTGGATCAACCCAACTGGTTATTCTAACCTTCCCCAAACTACTGTTATGGGTTAACTACAATGTGAATAAGTATATGAATCTCTTAAGCTTCTCTTCATGTCCTGATACATCTTGGTCCCTTCAGGTTTAATTGTAAACTTGAACCGATGACATTCTCCAAGAACTTCTTTTCTCAAGTCCTCAATATTCGAACACACAACCGTCCCTTCATTCTTAACCATCCCCTATGGTCAAGGTTAAAATCCTTTAGATCATCGATCTCAGTTCCAACCTCAAGCTTTCTGATTTTCTCAACCAACACTGGATCCTTCTTCTGCTTAGAAGCAATTTTCTCAATCAATATTGGTCAAACTTCTAAACAAGACAACCTGGCGGAACTCTGACTAGAACCAATAGTCGATCTTAACTGCACATCACAACTGACTAAAGCTTCTAAATCTTTCTACTCCGCCAACATAGCTAACACCACATTCTGATATTTTCTACTAAGAGAATCTGCTACCTTATTACCTTTTCCTGGTGTATGCTCTATACCAAAATCATATGCAGCCAAAAACTCCAGCCACCTCTGTTGTCTCATATTCAACTCCTTTTGAGATAATAAATATCGTAAAGGCTTATGATCGGTATAAAGCTCAAACCTCTCCCCTAGGAGATAATATCTCCAAATATTCAATGCGAAGATCACAGCTTCCAACTCCAAATCATGAGTAGGATATCTAACTTCATCCGGTCTAAGCTGCCTAGATGCGTAGGCAATGACTTTACCATTCTGCATCAACACTGCTCCTAATCCAGTTCCACATGCATCAGTATACACTACCAATCCCTGGTTTCCGTCAAGAATTACTAACACAGGTGCATTAGTCAACAAATGCTTTAACTTAAGGAATGCTTCCTCATATTTGTCGGACCAAACAAATTTCACCTCCTTCCTGGTTAGCTTAGTTAAGGGTGCTGCTATCCACAAGAAATCCTTAATGAATCTCTGGTTGTAGTCAGCAAGTCCAAGAAAACTCCTGATCCCAGTCACCGTCTCTAGTCTCTTTCAATTATTGACGACTTTGATCTTATCTGGATCAACTAACAATCCTTTCTTTGAAACTACGTGACCCAAAAATTTAACCTCTTTCTTCCAAAACTGACATTTGGTAAATTTCGCCTTTAGTTGATCCTGCCTCAGCATCTTAAGTACCAATCTAAGATGAACTTCATGCTCTCTCTCATCCTTAGAGTAGACTAGAATGTCATCTATAAACACTAACACAAATCTATCCAAATGCTCTCGGAAAACTCGATTCATCAAATCCACGAGAAAGCACGTGCATTCATTAATCCAAATTGCATCACCAACCACTCATAAGAACCATACCTAGTTCGAAATGTTGTCAAAGGAATACTGTCCTCCACCACTCTTAACTGATGGAAACCTGTCGCCAAGTCCAACTGGGAAAACACTCTGGCTCTACTCAACTGATCAAACAAATCATCTATTCTTGGCAAAGGATAATTATTCTTAATTGTCCTCTCATTCAAATTACGATAGTCGATACTCATCCTTAATGACCCATCTGTTTCTTTACAAACACCGCGGTCGCTCCCCAAGGTGAGCTGCTTGGTCTAATAAAACTCCTTACTTCTAGATCCACTAGTCGCACCTTCAATTCTTTCATCTCAGTCGGTGTCATCCTGCTAGGTGATCTACTTACAGGTTCGGCTCCTGGCATAAGATCTATTCTAAACTCAACAGCTCTTTTCGGTGGTAGTCCAGTGACTGGCTCAAAGACATTTGTAAATTCTCGTGCTACCCGAACCCGACTTAACTCATTTCCTACCTCCATAGCATTAAGTAAAGCACTAACATTCCAGTCGGTATTCTCTACTGAGAATATCACCCAGTTATGACTATCAGGGTGTCTCAATGATATTTCCCTATCCTGGAAAAATATTCTAGCCTCATACCTACCCAACCAATCCATACCCAAAATGATTCTGATATCTACGAAATCAATAACATACAAACTGCTCGCAAACTTATGACCTAATAAGTCAAGCTCTAACTGGTTACATCTCAACCCTAGAGTTGCATATCCTCCTATAGGATTCGCAACCCTTAAGGAAGTAACAAGGTAGGTGGGTTCTAAGCATAATCTATCAACTAAACACCGAGATATAAATGAATGTGATGCACCGGTATCAAAAAGTACTCTAACTAGAATACCCTGAATCAAAAGCGTACCTTCCATCACATTCTTTCCTTTATCAGCTCCAGTAGACCTAGCTGGTCCAATAGCAAAGACCTTTCCTTTGTCCTCCCTAACTGGCTCTGGACACTGATTCTTGTAATGCCCAACTTGATCACAGTTGAAGCACTTCACATTCTTCTTGGTTGCAGCTTTCTTTCCATTTCATAACCGACATTCATTCACAAAGTGACCCTTCTTGTCACACTTATAACAAACTACCTCAGCCTTTGACTTCTTAGCAGTATCTCCCTTCTGGACTCCCTTCTTTTTAAAGAACTTCCTCTTTTTACCTTGAGAACCATGAGTTTCCACTGGCCTTTCTTTAGAAAAATCAGCAAGTAACTCCTCATGGCGAATGACCATCTCCACCACTATATTACAAGGATCAAGGACATGTGTCATGGTCATTCTAGCAAGCTCGGGCCTCAATCCCCGAATGAACCTCTCATTCCTTTTGATATCAGTATTTATAGTAGCATATCCATATCGAGACAGCTCTTCAAAGTTAGTAGCATACTCGACTACTGACATCTCTCCCCTTGAACTAGATCCATAAACTTCCTCATCAGTTCTGACTTAGCAAACTCGGATACAAACTTTTGCTCAAATCTTGTTTTAAAATCAGCCCAAGTTAACTGCTCTTCCGGTACTCCCATAGTGACACTATTCCACCAATGTAGTGCTGACCCCTGCAACTATCTAGAGGACAACCTTCTCTTTTGCCCATCATTCAAACCCAAATCATTAAATATACGCTCACAATGCAACAGCCAATTATGAACCTCTATGGAACTCTCCATTCCCAAGAATGGCTTCCCACCCAAATTGGTGTAATCTCTACTCAACAAAGCAAAATTATTCCCAACTAGAGCCACAAGATTAGCTCCTCCTACATTTCCAACAACACCAGCAGCAGCTCCTGCTTGCATCAAACCAACAAAGAACTGATACATCGCCCCTATATCTACTGGTGGATTTCCAGCACTCAAATTGGCATCAGCATTTTGATTACTAGCATTAGCCTGTCGACTCGGGTTCCTTGCAGTGGGTCGAGCATTTCCATTAGTTGTGGTGCTTCCTCCATCGAGATTTCCTCTTCCGTTTCCTCCTTCCATATCTCCTTTCTCATAAATCTGCATATGAGACTTAGTAAGACGCCGTAGAACAGTCTAAGAGAGCGGGGAATACGTACTTATATATGTACCTAACTATATATAGCAAATACAAGTACGTTACTATAGCGTTAACCCAAACGCCAATCTTATTATCTGATTTATTTGATTATGTTTGGAAAATCCTTTTAGGTTTAAATTTCTTTTAAAATTTCATAAACCTATGCTCTGATACCAACTTGTAACATCCCCCTACTTGGAGGCCCAAAACTAACGGCTACGGATGCTGCAGTCATCCATAGTTATTAACCGTCGACGACCAAATACAGTGATATTAGATACATTGATACATAGAAACACAAGGATATGGAATAATTTTAAATGGCAAACAAATTCCACATTCTATTTCAAAATATTCCAAATTGATTACATAGTCCCAGTTTGCAAACCACGTTCAGATAACATATAATTATTACAAAATACGCCAAGAGCGATATATGAAGATGCCCCCTTGGTTGATCAGAGTATATAAATAGGCAAGAAATCATATTTTCCTTTACAAACAAAAAACACAGCGGAAATAAAAGGACTCTAATAACAAGCTTGCCTCTTGCACGTCCTCGGAAGCTTTATTCATCTAAAAGAACACTTGGAAACCTTAACTCTCAATCTACTCAAAATCAATTGAGTACCCGAGAGTTTAAGGGGAAAACAAAAACTTCGAGTCAGACATAAAGCCTGGTATGAATAATAATTTACCATCTCAAACCATTTAGATATCTAGTGAGACACACCGCTTAGTGGAACGGATTTTGCCCTCGCTAGTATCCTAAAACATTTATAAAACCATATACTGTGCGCCTGCATCCACAATGATTAAAACATAGTATTTCAAAATCATTATGATGATATGCCAAAAAAGTAAATCAAATATGGATTTCCCATCCCCATTCATTCTGTATCCGTCTCAACTATAGTTTTTAGGATTACTATTAACATGTTAAATGTTTATGGACTATTTGTCCAACATCATAGATTTCATGGGATCACTAAGAACCTATTGGTAACTCCAGTACTTATCTCTTATCCTAGTTTTCATGGGGTAACTAGGAACCTAGTGACTAACTGTCAATATCTTAATCTGGATATAGTTTTCATGGGCTAACTACAAACCTACTGGCCCCTGCCAGTATCAAATCATAGTTTTCATTGGTTGACTATGAACCTATTGGCCCCTGCCAATATCTTTAAATATGATTTTTGACATTTCTTAAGCTATATTCATTACTGGATCAACCCAACTGGTTATTCTAACCTTCCCCAAACTACTGATATGGGTTAACTACAATGTGAATAAGTATATGAAGAAGTAATACTTCTAAAATCTTTAGTTATGCTATGGTATTTCCTTTTTAATAGTGAGAGTGGGTTATTTGTTTTGAAAATTTAAAACATCACCTCCAAAACCTCTAGATGACCTCCTTAGAAAGCACAAGCTTCTTTTCAAAACAAAGTAAACATAACTTTCGAAGTCCTTATTAAATATTCACTTTCGAAACCAATGGTACCTTTCAATGGTATCAAAATATTCTTTAAAACATAGTTTTGAAACAAATAAAATTACCCTTTCGAAAGCATTGGGTTTACTCTTTAAAAACATTCTTTGGGTCAAAATGGTTATATACGAAAGTACCTCTTTCGAAACCAATTATAACATTGTTTTGCTGAAAAAGCGGCTGGTGTCGGAACCATCTAGTCGAAAGCAACCACCTTTTAAATTAAAACATCAAAGGATTGAGTCGAAACTCCCCTTTTAACTCCATTGCCTTCGAAACCCCCAACCCTTCGAAAGCATTTAGGAAAAAGCTTAGTTAAGTTAAAACAAAGAGAACCCTTCGACAGCATAGATGGCTTCAATACTGTCGAAAGGAGAAAATTTGTAGTTGGGTTTCGAATTGGTCAAAACCAATCCTTTCGAAAGCTCTTAATTAAGGAGAAAGGTACCCCTTCGAAAGCTAATACTTCACCATAATAAAGCAACTTTCCCCGAAACCAATTTGTACAAATATTTTCTAAAGCATATGTTTCGACTGTGTCGAAAGCTTTAAGTAAAACAAAGCAATAACTTAGCTTTTGAAACAGAATATGGTTTCGACCCTAACGAAAGCATTGCTTTCGACACCCTACCTTCCGCTACCCACCAATTCACTTCGTACCAATTCCATTGATACCATGTGCATTGGTTCCAACTATGTTAGTTTCGATCAAGATGGTTTTGACTGAGATGGTGCGGAGGTAAAGGAGTCGAATGGTACTACTATTTGAGGTGAAAACTACTTTCCTGGATTTAAGGCTGAAATATAGCAACTTTTAGTAATTACTTTTATAACCACTTGCTTATTTGTAAGCCTTTGATTGGTTGCTTGCTGTATAACCTTTCAAATACTTTATAAAGATAACTGCCGCATTTAATCAGGTCTAAATCAAGGGAATTATAACGTTTAAGCCCTTCTGTTAACCAAACCAGTATTTGCAAATAAGTCACTCTCTTGAAATAATTTATTTTCCCTAGTAAATAGACTGAGAAAAATCCCCAAAAATCACAGAAATTCAATTTTGTCATGTAATCAATCATACTAAAATTTCAGACCCAATTTCTTCTTGAAATACCCAAAATAAATTTTAAACCCAATTATATCATATTTTTCTTTAGAAATTCATAATAAATTTTCTATAGCTCGGAAAATTCAGAAAATTAAAACCCATCTCCAAAATCATGTTCTACTTAACATAAAAATTTTCCGTGGCATTCTAAAATCTTAAACTCTCGGTTTTTCATCAAAACCGTGCAAATTCAAATGTGAATGAATTAAAATAAATTAATATAATATTGTTCAAGCATATCATCATAAAAATGAATTTAATCATAAATCCAAAAACATATAATCATATAATAAAATAGAGATGGTATGAAATTATTATTCACCTTAGGTATGAAATGGAATTTGGGATTTGTTGTTGATTAATCCTTCCTAGCTTTGATCCTTAGCTTTAGATTGATTTTTTCCCTCTTTTCCTCTTTGTTAATGGCCGGCTCTATTTTAGTTTTTGGTTTTGCGTTTGTGAAGGTGAGAAATGAAATGTGAATGGGCAAGGGTAAGAAGTGTATAGCCGTGTATGGTAAGGGCGCTATTTTACTAATATGCCCATGTGTAATTTAATTAGTTTAATAACCTAATTAAAGCCCATTTACTTTATTAATAAGCATGACCCTATATATGGTTTATTCAAATCTCAATCCCCTGAACATCATTATTCTATTTAATTTATCTAATTAAATTTCTTGAATGATGTTATCAAAAATTAGGGATGTTACAGGCCTCCACCACCTCATGCTATCACCACCTCCTCCATGGCCTAGGCCCTTCAAACCGACGGCCTTACCATCCTAGCAGCACCAAAACTCACGGTCATGGCCATTGAAGAGAAGAGGAAGGAGCTATGGTATTCAAAGTGGAATGGTGTATATGTATATGTATATTTTATTATTTCTTTTTCTATATATTTTTTCATTATTATATTTAAGAAGCCATTGAAGAAGCTTCATGAGAAGAAAGAAGAAGTAGAAGGAGAAGTAAGGAGGATTATGAAGAGGATGGTAGGTGTATTTATAGACTAGGAAGCCTTAAGGAATAACTAACTTTAAAAAAATATATATACTTCATTATCCATCACATCTCAACTTTCCAACACCCCTCCTTTCATGTTCTACATGTTGGAAACCCCCCTCCATGTGCCAGCATCTTCTCATATCACATCATGTCCTAATTGTTGACTTATGATAGCTTAAGGAGGAAGCTTACTTAAAATAACTTATATATTTTATATTATGTATGTATTTTAAGTGTATAAGTATATATGTATGTAAACATATGTTCATGTGCATGTTAATGGATGCATTTGTATGTTATATATGTGTACATGACATATAAACAATGTTGCATTGATTGTGAACAACTTCCGTTCGATAAAACGTTGCCAATCGGAAAACCAATTCCCGGTCACATTTTCACTTATACTTTAACGTACATATATTTGTAAACAAAATTTTAAAATAAATTTATATCATTATTAATAAATTAAAATGATCACATTTAATTTATAAAACCATATAAATAAATATTAATGATTATTTACAAAAATCGCTATTATACCGATGAAGCTATATCAATTTTTTCTTATATTTTCAAACTGATTATATATCTCTTTATAAACTATTATAAATCATTTATTATCACTTTATAACTATTTAAAATGAATTATTATCATTTAAAAACAATTATTTCAATAATTATAATAATTATTAAATCATAATTTACAATCATAAATCAATATTTATATATAAGGACATCATTGAGGATGTCATACACTTTTAAATTTCCAAAAATTAAAATTAAAATTTATTTCATATTCTTGTTCAATTATAAAAATAAGTGTATGTATCCAGCTCCGTGCGTGACATTTTACGATTATAGAGCTATTTATCGATAAAACAGATTTCGACCATTTTATCGGTATTTTTCCAAAGCAAATATATTTTTTGTAAATACTTATTACCATTATTATTTATTGTTCAAAACATCATAACTTGTGTGATAAAACCTTATATTAGAATATTTTAAAAATAAATATAATATATCAAATTGATAAATTTACGGGTCGTTACAGACTTCCCCCTTTAAAAGAATTTCATTCCCGAAATTACCCAAAACAAAACCCAAAGGTATTTGCCCAAAATATTTATTTTTAAACTTGCATTCGTGTGATGTACACAGATCATCCATATGTAATATCTGATTCGATCTACTATTCGAATCCACAACTTTACTTTGGAACTAGTATTGATCCCTCGATTCTCTAGTGCGGACTCTGATCAGGCTTCTTGATCAGAAAACTTTGTTTCCCTTACATAGCCCTCAACTATGATAGAAAACTCAAGTACACAATCATAAATCCTCATCAATGTTCGTCGTCAAGAATCGAGTGATAAATCCTCTTTCGGAATGTTGTAAGTACTTCAAAGTCTTGTACTCGAATCTTAAATCAAAATCGTGTGATGAAATGATTTACTTCCAACTTATTCAATTTTTTTTCAAATCTTTATGAAATTTTTTATCTTTCAAAATGCTTCTTTCTATATAATTACTCTAAATATTTGTTTCCAAATATTTTTCTTAAAGGAAAACATTTCATAATACTTTCATTCTTTATTCAACTTTTATAAAGATACTTCTTTATACATAACCATTTTACATTTTTCATTTCCAAATATTTCTACTTAAAAACATAGTTCTTTTCAAAAGATAAATATCTTTTTATTCTAATAGATTTCTAAACATATCTTAATGATTTCTGGAAAACTTATTTCCAAAATAATTCATTAAACTGATAAATCACCATAAACTTCCTTTAGCTAATATCAAATGTGAAAACATTTTTTATTTAGTTAAACTTACTTTATCAATTAACTCTCCTTTATTCATTAAAACTTCCTTATATATATATATATATATATATATTTCGATTTTAATACTTAAAAAGTATTTATATACTTATTCAAATGTTATAAGTATATTTAACAAGTTTTTTTTCTTACCTTCAAAATATAATCAAAGAGATTAAAATAATTATTACCAAAAGATTGTTATAATAAACTCCTTGTCTTTTATAAATTTGAACTTATAACATATTCTATCTTTATATAAAAGGTTCCAATACTTGTCATTATCTTTAAAATCTCATTATTAAAGATCTAAATATACCCATATGATTCTTCCAAAGTGTAATTCAAAGGTTTAAAAACAAATGTTGCTAAAACATCGTTTGCTACAAATCCAAAACCATTCACTAATAACTTTAAATATTTCTTTTAAAGGTCAAAGCATACCCCTACTTATCAATTAAGATAATACACTTTGATAAAAATTGACAATCATTAATTTGTCAATTAATGATTCACATTATCCTTTTTAACTTTAGAAAATTATGTTGATCGAGTAACTTAAAAATGATACCAAGGAACTGGGTACTACCAATAGTATCGCATATTTTCTTAATAAGAAGGGGAATACTTAAGAGAAGCGTTTACCATCCGAACACATCTCCTGCTCATTTTCAGTTACTTCCAAGTCAATCGGATCAATTAATCATAAGATTGTTTTTCGTTTTCAAAATCCCTTTTTAGAAATAATATATCATTATTCTTTTTCCAAAAATAATTTGAAATTCCTTTCAAAAATACCGAAATTTAAATTCTCAAAAAATTCCTTTATAAAGCACGTGTTATAAATCCATTTTATAAAATCAGTTATATAAAACATATTCATAATATTTAATTATCTTAAATAAATTCCTTTAATGTTAAACCAACATTATTATTTAACGAATACCATATAGTCAAATTGTGAAACTAACTTCACGAGGTGTTCGTACATAAACTTTTAAATTAAACAACCAATCAACTAATGATAATAGCTGAGTATTATCCTTCTCTTAACCCACAAACTAGCACACATAAATATATATGTTTTTCAAAAGATATTCCTTTATACTTAAAATATCATCATTTTAAAACAGTGTGTCGGTTTGTCTTATTTAAGTGTTTAGAAATTCCTATCGATAACAGTGATCAGGCGCATCGACCAGAATCTATAACCACTCAACAGATAAACCAACACAAATTTTTTTTATATGAAATAACAAATACCCGCTCGTATATCTAATACTCTCAAAACTCATTCTAGGGTGTTACTATCCCTATCTCTAATGAGCCGCTCATTATAGGGTATTACTAACCCTATCTATAATGTGTTTTACCCCACCGAATCCTAGGTGTTCGCTCAACCTAACCTCTGATATCAAATGTGAAGGTCTAGGCTTTTCAACCATCGATAGTGACAACCGGTAGGCTTTTCAACCATCCCAGCACCATCGTGACACACACTAGTATCTCGAATCTGATTTTACGGCCAGCCTTTTGACTAACAACCAAGCCTTTTCCATCTAGGGACATGTAGAGGTAAAAGTCTCTTGCTCGCCACCAAACAGAAAGCGAGAACCCCCTATCATGTTGAACATTCCAAGTGATGGAGCATACCCCAACACGAGGGGTAAGTGCCAGATAAGATCCAATCTCGGTTCCTTCGAACCAATCCTCGATAAAAAAATGTTAAGTTCATATGTGATTATCAATCATCAATCAATTTAATTCATCTTTTTATTCCTTCATAGATATCTCTTAGAGATATATTCATCGAATCATTCCTTTATCATTTTCAGAGTATATGGAACCATTAAGCCTCATTTATCAAATCATTTGGTTAATTTTAAAACCTTTTTAATCTTGGAATACTTCCAAAACTTTTCACCTTTTATTTAGGAAAACATTTCCAAATCATTTCTATGCAATCTAAGTTATATAAATTTGGAAAATTATATCTTTATACTTTGGGAAATTTTGATCCGAGTAAACCAAATTTTCTATCCCATCCATTGGGCCAGTCTAGATAGCCAGAGAGAGCAGGAAACTGGTTTTCCAAACTCAAACCTAGATAGTATCTCTCTTACACCCATAAGGCGGCCAAGTTATTTGATTGACTCTAAGCCATTTAACACTTAAATATTCCATAAATCCTTTAAAATAATCTTTATAAAAACTTATTAATCATTTAAAAACATTAACAAAATATTTGGAAAAGAAAGGTTGTGTTTAAAACTATATTTCAAAAGTTATAGAAAAGTGCTGCGAAAAAGTGCTGCGGAAAGTGCCTTTTAAGCTATATTGATCAAAACGACTGTTTATCATTTGAAAATTCATTTTGGTAACTCAAATCACTTTTAAAACATTTTAAAATATTTATAAAATTTAGTCTATATTTTTAAACAATTTTAAAATTTCATTTTCAAAGAAATCTTGTTATGGATTCCGAACTACAAAACCACGATTTTTCCAAAAACCTGTTTCTCTCATATTTCAAAATCTACTTATCAGAATCTCGATTTTCTTTCTTTTTTTGAAAACTATGGATATAATAGTTCAAAAAATTCTTATCTTGAAGAATTCCGAGCTATATTCCACTCTCTACACTTTTTTAAATTTTACAGCGCGAAATCGCGAACTACCATTACATGACGCGCCTATTTTTGACTAAATTTTCAATTCTCATTCAAACTTCACCAAAACACTTTTAAAAGTTTATAAAACATTTCAAACTCATTTAAACCAATATTTTTCCATATTAAATCTCCTTTTCACTTTTAAATCATTTCATAATATTATATTATTATAATATTCTTTTTCAGCTTTTCTATATTTTCAAAATCATTAAGAGGCTAAATAACTTCATATACACATCCATACGGATTTATTTTTTCCATTAATTTATCATGGTTAATTACTTAACCATTTTTATTATGATTTCTCATAATTTATCACAACCAAGTTATCAACCATATCAACATCCATATAATCAACCATATAATCATTCAAGTTATCAAACAAGCATTTAAATTTAGAATTTAAACATTCATATAATTATTTTCTAAATGTAAGTAAATCGAGTAATCACCGTAATCAAATCAAAATTCCTACCAACATTCAAATCACCACGACACTTCATCTAAATCATTACTAAACTTCACTAACACATCACTAAACAACTCCACTTCTCTTTCAAGTGCTCAACCATCGTTTCTACCTCCTCTTTGCTCACGGCCTCACCACCAAAGCTCATGACCTCCACCACCTCATGCTATCACCACCTCCTCCATGGCTTAGGCCCTTGAAAGCCATGCCCTTACCATCCTAGCAGCACCAAAACTCACGGCCATGGCCATTGAAGAGAAGAGGAAGGAGCTATGGTATTCAAAGTGGAATGGTGTATATGTATATTTTCTTATTTCTTTTTCTATATTTTTTCATTATTATATTTAAGAAGCCATTAAAGAAGCTTCATGAGAAGAAAGAAGAAGAAGAAGAAGAAGGAGAAGTAAGGAGGATTATGGAGAGGATGGTAGGTGCATTTATAGACTAGGAAGCCTTAAGGACTAACTAACTTAAAAAAATAATATCAATACTTCATTATCCATCACATCTCAACTTTACATCTCAACTTTCCAACACCCCTCCTTTCATTTTCTACACGTTGGAAACCCCCCTCCATGTGCCACCATCTTATCATATCACATCATGTCCTAATTGTTGACTTATGAAAGCTTAAGGAGGAAGCTTACTTAAAATATCTTATATATTTTATATTATGTATGTATTTTTAAGTGTATAAGTATGTATATATATATATTATACATATGTTCATGTGCATCTTAGTGGATGCATTTGTATGTTATATATGTGTATATGACATATAAACAACGTTGCATTGATTTCGAACAACTTTCGTTCGTTAAACCGTTGCCAATCGGAGAACCGATTCCTGGTCACATTTTCACTTATACTTTAACGTACATATATTTGTAAACAAAATTTTGAAATAAATTTCTAATCATTATTAATAAATTAAAATGGTCACATTTCATTTATAAAACCATATAAATAAATATTAATAATTATTTATAAAAAATTGCTATTATCCCGATAAAGCGATATCAATTTTTTCTTATATTTTCAAACTGATTGCATATCTCTTTATAAACTATTATAAATCATTTATTATCACTTTATAACCATTTAAAATGAATTATTATCATTTAAAACAATTATTTGAATAATTATAATAATTATTAAATCATTAAATCATCAAATCATCAAATCTTAATTTAAAGTTATAAATCAATATTTATATATAAGGACATCATTGAGGATGTCATACATACTTTTAAATTTACAAAAATAAATAAATAAAATTTATTTCATATTCTTGTTCAATTATAAAAATAAGTGTATGTATCCAGCTTCGTCCGTGACGTTTTACGATTATAGAGCTGTTTATCGATAAAATGGTTTTCGACCATTTTATCGGTATTTTTCCAAAGAAAATATTTTGTTTTTTGTAAATACTTATTACCATTATTATTTATTGTTCAAAACATCATAACTTGTGTGATAAAACCTTATATTGGAATATTTGAAAAATAAATATAATATATCAAATCGATAAATTTACGGGTCGTTACAATAACTCTTTATCTGCTGTATCATATACAACTCCTAACCCTCGGTACCTTGTCCTAATTTCACTTCGATGTTGAGTTTGCTTAACAAATCGAAATGAAATATTCACTCATACCTACCATATCGCACGGTCTAAGTATAATATATGTACCTTGAGTTTGTTCAACAAATATATATAGTTATCTTACCTTGTCTATTCAATATATTAATAATACCACACATAACATCCCTAGCTTGAGTTTGCCTAAAACAAAGGAGTGTGAAAGTAATTTATTAATATATATATAATATGGTAGAGGACAACATTATATTGAAGATTCATAATATTCATTATATTATATTAAGTGATATCTACTTATGGAATAATGTATTTCTAACGAAATACCCTCGTGATTTAAGTGTCGGACACATCGAAAATCATGGTACACATAAATTTCCATATGTATTTATTTCTTAAATCTGTTTAGGATTTCTTAATGTTCCACCTTTAATTTATACATTCATATTATATAAGTTTTATTATTATATAACTTTTATATTTCATATTACTTATATAATAGTCTTATGTATATTATTATATTGATTAAATCTTATTTAATTAATTACTAATTAATTAACATTTTAATTACTTTTATATTAATATAACATTTATATTTAATATTTATTGTATACTATAATATTTATAGCATATCACATATATTATATATATGTATTAATTATTAAATTAATTAACCTTTTAATTTAATTAATTAATTAATTAACCTTTAGTCAATTTATTTAATTAAACAATTTTAGTTAAACAATATTAATTTCAAAAAATCATATTATATACATACATGTATACTTATGATATCTTAAACAAGTTAAAGTATCACAAGATATATCAAAAATATATAGTACATGAATATATTAATTAACTTATTTAATTAATTTATTTATTTCATTAATCTTATTAATAAATTTAAAATTTCGTAATTAATTTTATATCATTTTTCAAACATTTTGAAATTTTTTATTATATTATAACTTTTATATTATCTGTATATCCTATTATAAATCTAACTTTTAAATTTAAAATCTTATATTTTAATTTTCAAATAATTTTGAAAATTAGCCCAAGACCCAATTCGAATTGAGCCTTTCCTATTAGGGACAACCATTGGGCTTACGTTTCTACTCGGATCAAGTTGGTAGCTAGGTAGAGTAGAATACTAGATTACTCAAACCTAATCCTAGACACTACATTTCTAGGCACCCTACTAGCTGGGCTATGAGCTTAATTAGGTAACTCTAACATGACTAATTTAGACCATTTATGTTATTGGGCTCTGATACGATTGTTGGAACTGGGTCAGCCCGTAGCGGAAGTAATGTGTGAATCTCAATTATTTTTACTATTTTAGATCTTTATTAAGTCTATGAAGTCTAATTTATTTAGAAAATTTCTAAATTTCTTTTAAATAAAATCATTATTTTATTTAAAACTATAATATAGTTTTATATTGTGTAATTAATATTAGATTATATATAGTCATGTATCATATACGCATATATGTGTGTGTGTGTGTGTGTGTGTGTGTAACATTGCAATCCATCCAAGGTACAACATGCATGTGTATAAGTGCTGGGATTTACATTGCAACGGACATGATGGCTTATGTGGCATACAAATATATTGTTCAAATGTATGTTTATATACCTTATTTCATGTATATAAAATATAGCAAATATATGTGTGTGTGTGTGTATCTATGTTTTATTTTTAAATTATTTTATGGAAACAAGTAAATACATACATACTTAGACACATACACACATAAACACACACACATATATATACATATGTGTGTGTATAAAACTTAAAAAGATACATGCATAAATATGTATATGTAAATTAAATCATTTAAAATTATATTAAATTTTTTTTACTGGAAATTCGAAACAATGATCAGAAGTATTTTTTTAATCTAACATAATATATATATATATATGTACGTATATTAATGTCTTATAAAATTAATTATAAATATATGTATATGTGTGTATATATATATATATATATTTAAATAAAATATATGAAATAAGAATATATACATATTGCCAATTCTATAGCTCATGGAAAATGATATATATATATATATGTATGTATGTATGTATGTATGTATGTATGTATATTAAAGCTAGCAGGTTGACCGGGTTCTTACTGGACATATAAATGAATTAAAAACAGGTGTTCGGTACATGCACCAGAACAACTAAAAGAAATGAAAAGGAGGAGTTTGGCTAAAATACCAAACTACTAAAGAACAACAACACAAGTCCTAGTCCCCATTTAAAGAAAAAGAGCCACTCCGCTCAAATACTAGTACATGACCAATAACATGAAGGAACTCTAAAAACAAAAAAGCTAAAGAGGGAACAAAGTCAACTAAATCAGGACCGTAGAAGTATTTCCTATCCTAAGTGTTAGACACAAGCAGTAAGGGATTATAATCACTAGACTGACCAAGCACCATAAGGGAAAGACCATTCCCTTTCATATGATAAAAAAGCCTTATATCCTCTTCAAGTCCACCAACGAACTTATAAAAACTTCCATAATTTTAATATATATATATATATATATACATACATATATATATATACATACATATCTATATATATTTTTTGAAAACCCAGGAGAACCCGACGGACCGGTAAACTCCTGAGGAGGGTATAGTAAAGTCGTCCGCTGATCCAAGCCCCCATACCCCCATACATATATACATACATATACATACATACATACATACATACATACATACATACATACATACATACATACATATATATTTCCATTCGGAAATATAATAAAAAATAATGTTTTAAGATAAAAATCTTGAAGATATTATGATAATTGAATATTTTATATGTATTTTATAATTTAAAATCAATTTTAAAATCAATTTATTAATTTCGGTTATTATTTAAAATATTTAAACTATATAAAAATTAAAAAATTTTCTTTTCTACCAAAAGTAATATTAAATGTAAATTTAATTTTATGAAATATAAAACATATTTTATAAAATATATTAATAACATTTATTTATAGAATTAAAGGATTTAAATGATATTTAAATAATAAATATAAAAATAAAAATTATTTTAATTCTACCATAAATTTTTAAGCATAATATAACTTATATACAATTAAAAACCATATTTTATGCAATGTCTGATTTAATATTTGAATTATAAATCTTATGAAAATTAAATAATGAATATTAAATTATTTTTTTACCTTGAGCAACATATGCATGATTATGTCATGAAAAAAATGCTTTTTTTAGTATGTAAATATTCATACAACCGTTCAGAATGTGACAGTATATTAATATAATATAATCGTCGTCTAATTAACAAACCAAAATACATGATATATTTATATATATATATATATATATATGTGTGTGTGTGTATAATTTGCACATTAATATACATTAATAAAACTAGAAAATTTACCTTATTGCCCATGCCTATAAGTACACCTTGAAAAGATGAGATCTACTCCTTAAACTGATTTCTGATCCAGTATAGCGTTAGTCCCTGAACCAATGACCACCGACTATCGAATAATAACTGTTTAACTTTGATTTGACATTGGAAATGGAGAGATGGGAAGGACTATAATTTGGCCGAGGTAGGGGATAAGGATGCTTCAAAAAGTACTCTAATTGATGTAGGTGGAGATGCTTATATAGAGGAGAGAATTGAGACAAGTTTGGATCTAATTCCTTTTTTATCTTACCAATTCTCTATATCTTATCCATCCAAACCTTAGCCCATCCAACCATCACATGGCCGCCCTCTATGTTGCTCCATCTTGGTCAAACAAACCAACCCTATATGGGCTTCAAACCCTTTTAAAGCCAGAGCAAAATTTTCTTCATTAGTTGATATTTGAAAAAGAATAGTAAGCTATATATTTAATAGTGTTAAGTGGAAGTTAAGTAGTAAAAGATATTTAATCTATTAAAATTAGAAATATGTGGTAAATGGCATTAAACAACGTTAATGAAATAAGAAGTAAGATATGTAAAAATAACTGAATATTAACAGTTAAACATAAGAGGTGTAGTATATGAATAAATATATATGGCCTTAAGTACGTATTTATGGTGGGTATGAATTGTTGAATCTAGTCAATAACTCAGATTAATTAGACATGGCATAGTCATTAATATGGGTTGGAAGGCGAAGTCGGTAGTATTACACAATAGAAGTCTGCCCA
Organism: Allium fistulosum; assembly: GCA_030737815.1. Lineage (NCBI taxonomy): Eukaryota > Viridiplantae > Streptophyta > Magnoliopsida > Asparagales > Amaryllidaceae > Allium > Allium fistulosum. The sequence goes on from CM060907.1 coordinate 1,107,538,035, forward strand.
CCGCAAGGGGCTAACAGCAGTTGTGTATACGCTATACTGATGTTGGACGTATTTGACCATATGACCCATGGGATTATAGGTTCACGTATAGGTGAATGGAATATACCAAAGTAGGGTTTCGCCTCAGTTGAAGTATCAAAGGGCCAAGTATGGTCTGCTTCAATAGTTAGAAGGTATGTGTTAAGTAACCAAGTGGGCTTTTCCTTGATTGCCTTAGGCAATCTAAATGGGATGGTGAGCGTAGGTTCGGCGCTATGTCAGCAAGATTGGTACTATATAAGTGAGGAGTAGGGCTGTAACATAGACCGAGAGCGTCATCAGTCCTGGGACGGTCAGTAGAAAGACGAAGGTTACGCCTAAACGGAATACACCTTTTACTAGTGTAGATCACATTTGGAACATACACTGCCTCACAATTGTTTATTAGTTTGTTTGTTGTTAGGAGACAAGGCTAGATAACTCTTAGTTAAGGTCTTTCAAGCGAATGGGATAGTCTGAGGAGCTGGGTCCTCAATAACCCGTGGATCTAAGTCCATGATTAGTTCGAGGAACATCAATATGACACGGCTAGATAAGTCCCGAAGACAAGGTAGAATACAGCTAAATAGTTGTAATGAAGTTATTAGGCACTAGCAGGAAGATGCTCAATGTACACGGACAATTCGGTCTAGGCACAGATGGTAGTGCCTGGCACGATGCAAAGTTACATATACTAGCGAGGAATGTATCCTAGTCCATAGGGGAATGTAGTACTTACATATATACATATACACATGCGCGCGCGTATGTAGATATTGTGTACCTCGAGTAGGTATGGCATATCATTCGCGTACATGAAGTCAAAATGACTAAATTAAAATGGTTGATATAATACATAATGGAAGATAATCGGCGTAAACTAGTGTTATGTATAAAATATGTAATTTACTAGTCACCAGAATATTGTTCTGACCACCTCTTCATTACAGCCCACATGATAGACTTAGAGGGACACGTACTAGTACAAGGCGGGAACAGTGGAAGGATAGATTTTCTTATGCATGCCCAACACTGACAGGGACATCAGATAAAAGAGAGATTAGCCTTGGTCGGTAATTGTATGTTATTATGCTTTACTATTTCGCTGTGAGTTAATATCGCCAGTCCTTTGATACGCTTTTGTTATTTACAGGATATCAACACCAATGATTTGTACCCTAGTGGAACTGGGTTTTGATTTGGTGAAAATTCGTGCCCACTAAGGTGCAAGTTTTTGTTACACAAAATATTGTCTATTTTCTAAAAAATGTATAGTTGGGCCTGTCACATCCAATATCACAACCCGCTTTAAAACTCAAAAATTGACACCTTACATCACCGCATGACCTTCGAATATCACAAAAGACAGATCATTGGGGTAAAATTAGAGCAAACAGCAAACCAAGACATCGATAAGACCTCACAAAAGAACGACAATATATAATATACTGAATATACAAGAAAAAAAATAGAAAAACAATATAAAAGACCGCATTGGTGGAAGCAACTGACAAATAAATATCAGTACAGAATACATCAACTCTAAAAGCACAGAATTCTGAATAAATATCAGAGACAATAGTTTCATGTACCAATAACAGGTCTATCATGTACAATAAAATACCAAGTACATATAACTCAAAATAACGATGCCACGCCTCCAAAATTCTCCAACTGCGCACTTTGATAGTGTATCTCTAAAAGCACTGACTCTCAAACTACTCAATCGAGTGTCCGAGAGTTGTAATGACATAAGCAGACAAAGACAAAACGCGTTCAGACGTAAAGCTTGTTATGAGGGGAACTATCTCACAATACTGTACATTAAAACTATATACAAATAAATAGAAACTATTAAATCAGAGCCAGCCCTATCCACAAATGTGGCTCAAGGGAGATCCAAACTGCCTTGAAACAAGTATAGTAAACTTATCCAATAGATAGGAAATCATACCATAACTTGTTCTTCTCCTGTAATCAACGAGTCAGCATAACTAATATAATATAAGCATATCCTAAAACACACAACAATGTTATCAAACAACTAATATAACACACAATATAACTATAAGTGGTAAACAAAGAATATAAATTGATACACATCATTATTGATGACTAGAGTACACGGTAGACTCTCCCAAGATAAATAGAGTTAGTGCCTCAATATACTATAGACCTCGAGTCGCATCCAGTGTGGTCGAACTCATGTAGGTCTCACTATATCCCTCAGTGAGCATAGATAATCTCTGACCTACTCTATATACCTAAAACTTAAGTCCACGTTAGATGCCGATCGCAATCCAATGATTTCCATCGAGGGCCTAAAATAAAAAGAGTCAGTACCTCGGTGTACCACGGACTCCAAGCCACATCCACAATAATGGACCTCTTGTAGATCTCACTGTACCCCTCAGAGATCATAAGTGATATATGATTTTATTTATCTACTTGAAACCTATGTGGATCTCACTGTACCTTTCAGTGAGCAAAAGTGGTATCTGACCCACTCATAGATGATCATCGTCATCTTCCCCTCGGCTATCCAGGATTACTTAATAAACTCGCACAACGTCTCTACAGAAGAGAACAACGAGTGTATCCCATATAATAGGCTATTGGGACCACTAAGGAATACCGATGCCATATAGATATCTAAACATATCAAATATAACATCATGTATTCAAATACGTTTATCACAAACGAAGATTAATATCATGTCGTTGTCTATTAATACGGATGGCATATACTATAAGACCAATAATAGGCATGGCCACTAATATAAGGCCAATACGGTATAGGATCACTAATATAAGATCGATACAAATTATATAACCATATGTACCCCGAGTAAAAGCCCGAAGGTATGGATTCACTTCGTTCGATCGTACATGCTCGTCGGACATGATCACATATACGATCATCGTACTGATCCCATGCTCAATCGTTATTGGTTACATTGTGCTTGTGTTCGGATCTCGAAGTTTATCGTGCACTCCACTTCCCCGAGTAGCTCAGAGTCTTCTCCAGGTCAAGCCGAAGCCTTATGAAAACCCGCACAAGAGACCGGGGGAAAATCGCGATGAAATGCACCTGACTTAAGCTTTACTGCCTAGGTCAGACCACCACCGGTTGATCGGTGGTGGCCTTTCCTATGCATTATCTCACCCAAAACAAATTACTTAACCTATAATCAAATTTTGGGCTTACTAACTGTTCAAAACATGTCGATTAAGGGTTCAAACAATTAATTAGCTAGGGGAAACATGTTTATAACATGAATACAAGCCTAAACCATAGCATGATATTCTCCAAATCAATGTATATGATTTCATAATCATCAATAAAGGAAAATATGAAGATTAACACTTACATTAATAAGGAGAATCATCCCACTCACCTCTTCTTCCCAAACTATGCTCCAAAACACCAGAACCCATGATTTCCCTCCTCTTGAATTTTGAAATGGTGCTCCAAAGTGCGATTCATGCCAATTCCTTGATGGATTTTGTAGAGAATGAGAAGAGAGGAACTGTAGTTATGTTATCGGGAATTATAGAATTTTATTTGAGCGTGAATTAGTGATTTAGGGTAAGAGGATTAAGGGGTGATTAGGAGAAGATTATAGAAAAAGGAGATGAAAATGAACATGAATGAAGAATGAAATGAAAGTGGGAAAGGGTTAGCCACTTATAGGCTAACTTATGGGATAGACCCAAATATATTTCTTTCTCCAAAAATCACTATTCACTCCAAAAACTCGTCGACTCCAAACATAGTCAAGTTTATACTCATTTTACTCATGTCGAAAAATCGAACTCAACTACAGGTGTATCGAGTCCCAATTCACTCATTTTTAAGGTGTATCGAGTCCTAGTTTGCTCATTTGTAAAAATCGAGTATAAAAGGTGTTTCGTTACTTACCGATTAAATATTTAAATTAATCATTTAAATATTCGATCATTAAAATTACAAGGTGTTACATTCTCCCCTCCTTAAAATAATCGTCCCCAAAAACCATGAGTACGAGAAAGTAACAAGATTGATCAAACTTCTTGAATCTCTGATTCAGAAAATTCCAAAATTACAATACATCCCATATTAAGAAATACGCGATAACCGACGTCGTCCCACATTCCCCTAAAATTCATACCTCTTTTAAGAACGTTTCTCACTATTTAAATGCTAATCAAAGAAAATATTTAAGTTGCTATACATCAGCTCTCAAGTACCTAATTGTACTATGCAAAGAGGATTGAACACAACTACAACATTAACATGATTTAAGCATGTTGAATCACATATGGTAATAGTCTTTAATAAACATGCTATATCAAACCATGTAACAAGCATTTCTAACGCAAAAGGCATGAAATTCTAACATGTATGATTTTAGTGTTGTAACCGATACTATCACAAGCATACATGGTTGGCAATTGGAGAATAAGCTTAAATACGTCGATGTCAAAATATACCATTGACTCTGAGTCACATCTAAATGCAATAAACTCGTATAAATTCCATCTCAACCTCAGCCTTGGATGGAATGAACTATTCTAGATAGCTACCGCTATCGCCCTCAAAATCATATTTTAAATTATAAATACCATGCAAACAATCAAATACATAAGGCAAGCAACAATCAAACAATAGCAAGTAACTACAAACAACAATCCGACAACAAGCAACTAGCAACAAAGCAAACTATAATAAGCAACAATAACCAGCATACAAATTATTAAACATGCAAGCAAGTAATCAACAAAATCAACAACAACCAAAATCAATCAATAGCAAAATAAAACAACATCAAACAACAGCAAGTAAACAACAACAAGCAACAAGCAAAAAGCAATAAAAAGTAACAAGTAATAACAAACAACAAATAACGATCAACCATAGCAAATAGAAATAGCAAATCAACAAGCAACAACTATACAAATAATTAAATTTTTAAAAGGAGTCTATGCCAATATGCACGATAACCATCAAGTGTCAAACACGCATGTAAAACCATAAACTCCAATGAGTCTGTTTGACATTCAGAAGGAATAAACGCCTAAGTAGTGTAATCTCTTTCGTGAATATGATACACGAAAGACTATTACACCTCACGCTATGATAAGGAAAACCTATATGATATGCAGGATCATCGAGTCTCAAAACTCTCGAATAATCCAGCAATTAATGCATTAACTCTTCTTTTTTCCTCACAGAACTCATTCTCTAGAAGAGAAATTACAATAATTAAATCATCATTAAATGAAGATTTATAATTGCCTGGGCTTGATTGGGTTCAAACTCACCTCGGCTGCATAATGTTAATAAGGATAATATATTAAGTGCACTATGACGCTCACCCAGGCAAGTATCATCTCATCACTTAGGGGATTATCCAGATCACCACAAAACTGGTCGAGAAATCCTTCCCCGAACTATCCTACACAATAATAATTATACCACACTAAAATTTTATGATAATAAAAGATCATCCAATATAACACGGTGCCCGTTCCAACCCTTCATTTGCTTGCTGGATTTCTTTGTTAAATTAGGATCGGCCACCTGACTCCATCCGTGCGAACTCTAATCTGGTTCCTTGAACCGACCATTGAAATCTCCTCATACGACAAGACCGTGGTTCAAAAATCTCAGTCATCTCAAGAATCTGACTTATATCGATGGAAGCCTTCTCATGCACACGTCCAAGTCTGCGCCTCAACAACAGTCTCAAGACTCAAATATGGCTCTCTTCAAAGGCTAAGGAAATTTTAGCACTGCTTTCGAAGAGTCTAAAGCTGGTGGAGCTAAAAATACTGATGCCCAAAGGGCTACATCACTTCTGGTGCTAATCACATCTATTGGAAATGTTCATGGCTAATGGAACATTTTTTACGGTAGCTAAATGGTCTCTGAACTAATCAGGCATCTCGGACTGCCTATTCATGCTCACTCATGCACTTCGTCTACTCATACCAATAGCCTGACAAAGATACCTTAGCAACTAGTGATAAAAACAAATCAAGTTTATAAGACAAGTGGTGTATACAATATAATATAGTAGAAAAATACAAGTACGCTCTCTCTATGTATCTCCTTTGACCATATAGATTAACTCAAACTGGTCCACTTAATCTGAGTGTTGAGCCCAGTCTTTGATACCAACTGTAACAACCCAACCTTTGTAAGAACTCAAAAATCGATGCCTTACATCATCGCACGATCTGTCTTTTTGTGATATTTGAAGGTCGTGCGATGATATAAAACGTAGATTTTTGTATTTTACAAAGGGCGGGATGTTACACCTAAAGCCTAATAGCAAAGACCTATTTAATAAGTGTAGACCAGCATCTTTCATCATCCAACCGCTTATCCACACAATGAGCCTTTCTCCCAAAACCTTCCATGATCCCTGCCCAGAACCATGTCTACAAGCCTCATGATCTTCTTTAAAAGCCATGGTTTCCCACAAGCCTCTCTTAATAAAGCCTTCTAAATACTCTTTAGGAAACGCCCACATCTTGACTGCAAAACACCCAAACCAACCATGCGACACCAACTCCCAGACTCCCATATCCATTGAATTTTCTTGTTCGTACCTTTCCTTGCTCGCGAACCACTCATCAACCACTACATATGTCCGCTTCATTTTATCATATGCAAACATGAATCTGACAAAAGCTCCATAACTGTATTGTTTATCTAACAAAAGTGCCACTGTACCACAACTACTTTCCGTACTTTACTACCCCTCTAGCCAAAGTGCTACAATACAACAAACACTTCCAACACCATACTCATCTGACATAAGCAAAATGCAAACATGACCAGATGGTCCATAATAGAGAGGGTGCTCCTAGATCTATTTAAACTGCGATATCAGACAATGTCGGTACCAAATATGTCAATGTTTATAGATAATTCGAAGCACATAAAGCCTGAACTCGATATAAAATTTCACAATGATGTGATTAGAGCAATCAAAGTTGTTGACCCCAAAAATGGATCAACACCCAAGAATAGATTGTAGGGAACCTATGAGACCTAAATCAAATAGATAACATTTGAAATAAAAGGAAAAATAAAAAATAAAGTACAGAGATGCAAGATTTTATAGTGGTTCGGCAATATACGGCCTACGTCCACTTTATAGCTTTGTTGCTTATAGATATGATGTATTTTGTTTGAGATTACAAGAGATTTGATAGAGAATAAGTCACAAGTATAGGGGTTGGCCGGATTCTAAGTCCTAGAATTGCCCAAAGTAGCTGCCTTAGTGACTATGTGTGGAGAAAGGAGATGAAGAATAAATCGAGCTTCCGCATAGTGATGGTAGAAACCAGATCCTATTTTGATTGATCTATGGTTTGTATTTATAGGGGTAGCAGTCATATTGGGCCAGAAGTTGAGTTGGAGCAGAGTTCAAATGTTGGCCCGAAGGAGTGTGAAAAGTTGCGGGACCCACCGAGATGTACAAACATGTCGGTACCGACTTGCTTATGTCGGTGCCGACATGTTTGCGTTGCTCCAATTTGGTCAAACTCTTTTGCAGTCCTCTTCTTTCTTTGTTTTGAGGTGTCCCATGTTGTTTTCATCGATCGTTGGTTGATTTTGATGATCGTTCTTTCATTGTTTGTTTCTCTTCTATTTTAGGTGTGAAATCTCCAACTGTTGTAATAGGTCATTCAAAACTCTTGAAAATCACTTGAGCACACATGGAAGAGGTAAAGAATCACTTGTCTGAAATTGGAGAGGTCGGATATGAAGTATGATAGTCGGCTTTGACATGAATAGGTCGATACGGAGCTCTCCCCTTATTGTATTTTTGAGTGATTTTTCGTCATGCTATTCCTTTGTCCTATCCAAGTGTGCCTTCAAGGTTTCAAGTCATTTCGACGTTCTAACTATGAGAAATGTGGATTAAGGATCTTAAGGCTAGAATTAACACTAGAGGGGGGTGAATAGTGTTTTAAGAAATTTGTTAATCTTTTTGAGTTTATCTTACTTTGTTAACAATGTATACACTAATCAGACACAGATATGAACATAGAATCAAACACAGATGCAAATATAAAGTAAAAGCAGTAAAGGAAACAACACACTCGGATTTTATACTGGTTCGGAGTTACCCTACATCCAGTCCCGCACAACTAAGTACGGATTTCCTTTCAAACTCAATTCAACAATTACAACCCTCGGTTTCAAGGCTACGAGGTACACCCTCCAGAATAACAATCCTTTGGGTAGAGATACTTGATTTCCGGGGCAACAAGTTCACCCAATTGATTTTCAGGGCTACAATCACACCTTCTCTCACTCAATTGATTACATAAAGTCTATAACTCAGATTAGCACTTGGATCTTGTAGAGATAGTGGAGAGAATCAAAACCAGAAATTATCTAGTTAGATTCGATATTGATTTCAGCAGAGTAATGGTGTAATTTGTAAATAAGAAAGTGGAGAAGAAGAAGAGAAGTTAAATCAGAGAAAAGTGTTATAAAATTCGTTGAAACTGACCCCTATTTATAGAAGAACAACAGTCATGATCATTCGTGAAAGGTTATGGCGAATAGACACTTCTTTTGAAATTTGAATTTTGAACTCAACTGACACCATGTCGACATGGTCACCATAGGTATGTCGACATCCCAAAGCAATTTTTGATGATTTGATTATCTTTGAAAATAACCTTTATCTTATATTAAAACTATTTTAAACTTTACAAATATACTTGACTATAGTTGAAATTCATAAGTAAATATAAAGAACAATATATATATATATATATATTATTTAACTATAATTTAAATCAAAGTATAAATAATTTAAAGGTTAAATATATTATTTGAAAAGATAGTTTAAAATCAGGAGAAATTTTGACTCTGAAAATAAAGATGTTTTGAGGCTAAAATTATTTTAAAACGGAATCGAGAGTTTTGAATCTTTTTAAAAGGAAAGTTTTGAAATCATTTCGAAAAAAAGATAATTTTGAAAAATCATTTGAATTAAGCTTAGTGGATACAAAACAATGTCCCACTAGATTTTCGTAGGTTCCATCCTACTTAGGGTTCCATCCCTTTAACGGGCTCGAAGTGGATTCCATTCCACGAATAAATTGGATATTAAGATGCTAGTGCTTTTCTATGAGTTTTAACAAATATTCCTAATAAAACAAACTTAACCTTGAAATCTTGAAATCTTGAACTCTTGATAATCTTGATACTCATGAGTCTTCTATCTCTATATCTTGAATCTCTATACTGTACAGTCTTCATTCTTGATACCTGCATGGTTAGATCCTGCATATACATATATATATCTAAACTTGTAATGTTAGTATTTATATTTTATAATCTATTCTAAGGTTGTTGTCATCAAAACCATCATCTCATGGACTAACAATCTCTCCCTTTTTGATGATGACAACCTTTGTTTATAAAATATTCCTTCTATCCTAATAACTCCCCCTAAAACTAACAACTCCCCCTTAATCTATGTCTAACTACCCTATTTTATATTTCTCCCCCTTTGTCATCAACAAAAAACTCACTCCCCCTTATTCTTGGACTTCAGTACCTGCATTGATAAACTATACAACGGAATATATAATATATAGATTAAGAAATAATGATACTTATGATCATAATAACTTAATTAAAGACTATATTCATTTCAGTGTGTATATATATGTTTCACACACCAAACTTCAAACCAAATAAAATCAATCCACACAAAGTATCAATTCAAACCAAATTAAATCAAACAAATTAATTCAAACAAATCAAACAAAGAAAGAAAATTAAACGTTACGAGGAACATCTACCCATCCATCTTCTCCAAATATAGGGTCTGCTTTAATTGCATCCCAATTCTCATTGTCATTGGTGAGAGAGACAAGAGGATGTGGTTCATTATCATCCTTGTGTAGAGAGGAGATCATCCATCATATTGCATCGAAGTGTCTCTCTTGTTCCTTGATCATCTGCACTTGACTCAATTCTAAGTGACACTGGTTTCGTAGAATAAAAGAGAGAATATTCTTGAATGAATTGAGTGTTTCTTCAAGATTTTCAGATAGATTGTGAATAGGATTGGCCATAATTGAATTAGAGAAAGAAATGAAGGATATAGATAATGAGAAATAAATTTCAGTGAAGATTTCTAGAAGAAAAAGGTATATATAGGTGTAGAAATTCGTTTGAAATGAATAGACATTTGGTAGTTATTCAAATTTCAAATTCAAAATCAATAGTCACTTCTGACCAGTACATGTCGACATGGTCTTCTAGGGGATGTCGACATGGGTTAGTGAAAATTTATGACAACTTTGATTTTGTGAATAATTGTGTATATGTATATATTTATATAATATATTAACATTTATTCTAGAGATAAGATAAGGTAAGATAGATAACAGAAAGGAAATTTCATTTCATCACGATAATACAAAGATTAAGCATAATGAACTACACGAACATTCGAAAAAAAAACAAACTAAGAAAAATACAATAAGATACTAAAAGATAAAACTAGTTAGAAGATGAAGATGATGAAGATAGTCCAAGTTTCTTGCTGACTTTTGAAAAGAACTTGTTCATCTTCGAAGAAATGTTATCCAACTTCTTACTAACGGATCGTTTTAAAATCCGTTGATTCTCCACAATTATCTTTTGGTTTTTGAGAAGGGTTTTGTTGGATGGATTGGAAGGATATTCGATGCTTTCCAAAGAGGTTTCACCTTCTTCTTCTTCTTCAATTTCCATTTCATCATGAGCCAAACGCTCTTCCTTTTCGGTAAGGGTTTCATAAGGTTGAAAAACATATGGGATTTTCATAAGTGAAATGTTTGAGATATTAAAAACTTTTCTTGAAATAAATTCTTCTCCTTTGAAATTTACTCCAAAATAGTTGAAAATCCGAGTAAGGTAAATTCCATGATATAAAATCTTTTCTCCCATTTCCAAGTTTTTAGGACGAAGTTCATCCAAAATAACTTGCGCCCAATTGATATCATAATTTCCGAACATAGCAAAAAGTGCTTTGCACACTTTTGAAGTAGGATTGTTAAAATTTCCCGATCTTGGGGTCAAAGTATGTTGTAAGAGAAGATTGACAATTCTTGCTTTAGGATGAAAGTTTCGATTCTTAAATTCAAAGTTTTCATCTCCTTCAAAAATATGATGAAATGTTTCACGATCATGTTCATCGAAATGAAAACTAGAAAGATCCATTCCCGTGCTTTTGCAATTGAGAATGGTACCCAAAAGATCACAACTCAAAACAATTTTAGTGCCTTTGACACTACTCCAAATTTCATTCTCATTTCCAATATAAAAACCACGGTTTAAATTAGCATAGAAGATTTTGACAAGATTAGGATAGCAAACAAAATCATTTTGAGAAGAGTCAATAAGACATAAAACACCATTGTTTGCAAAAAGAGAATCAATTTCATAAGAAGAAAAATCTTGAAAAATAGCAAATTTGCCGGAATGGACTTTGGCATAATTAGCATAATTGATGTACGCTTTAATTGCCTCCGGATCATTGAATAATTGCTCTTTGATTTTTCTGGAAATTCTCATGGTTGAGGGGTTGCTTGAAGAAGCCATTAGACTAGAGAGTAGAGAGCTTGAAGATATGAAGAGAGAGTTTGAATTTGAAAATGAAAGTGAAAAGATATGATAAAAGATAGTGAATAAATAGACTTTCAAAGGACATATTCTCTGGTCAAAAGGTATCTTTTCAGAGAAATAAATTAAGTGAAAAGGTGGAGGGAAATTCAAACATTTGAATTCAAAATTTGAAATTCAAATTCAGGTAGGCATGTCGACATCATGGTAGGGGCCATGTCGACATGTGGCTTTGAATTTTCATGACATGATTTTTCCTAAGTTATCTAATATACATATATATAAATATTATTATTAATGTCTATATTTCTGAAATATTATTGTACTTATAGTATATTTCAGAATGTGTCAAAAATAATAAAAATAATAATAAAATAATAGTAAAAAATAAAAAATAAATATTTTAAAATTCAAACAACAAATTAATTCAAAATCAATCAATCAATCAATTCAAAAACAACCAACCAATCAATCAATTCAAGCATGCAATTTCAGCCAATGTATTGTAAACGTGTACCTTTTTCAGAGTCCGTGTCTTTGGTATCGACTAAATCGAGAATTGCTGTGAAACACAGATTTGAATTATCTTTCTTCTGTTCATCATCGCTGGAGGATGAGTCAGAGTCATCTAGAGTAGCAGTGAATGCACGTTTCCGTTTCTTTGTAGAATCATTGTTTGTAGGAGAGTTTTGCTTATCAGGATGCGGACAGTCTCTTTTGATATGACCTAGTTCGTCACAATTGAAGCATTTGATAAAGTTTGGTACTGTAGTCCGATTACCGGAATTCTTAAAGTTGTTTCTCTTGGAACTATTCAATTTTCTGTACTTCAGGAATTTTCGAAAATTCCTGGTCATAAATGCTATCTCTTCATCATTATCACTGTTTTGAGTCTGATCCGTCGATTAATGCGTTGAATGCCATTGATTTCTTTTCAGATGCTTTGTTTTCTCTTCTCCCGATCATTTGAACTTCAAACGACATTAGATTTCCAATCAATTATTCTATCTTTAAAGTACTGATGTCATTTGCCTCTTCAATTGCAAGTGTCTTTTGATCCCATTCTGGAATGAGAGAATTGAATTTTTTTCTGACTTGATCTTCTTCCGAAAATTCCTTTCCCAAAGATATTAAAGAATGCACAATATCTTGAAATCGACTATACATATCTGAAATAGACTCATTAGTATTCATTTTAAATAACTGAAATTGATTTGTGGGCATGGAAATTTTGGTCTGTTTAACTTTGCTTGTTCCTTCGTGAGTTACTTGCAAAGTTTTCCAGAATTCATATGCAGACTTACAAACTGACACTCTATTGAATTCATTTCTATCCAGTGAACAAAACAGAATATTCATTGCTTTAGAATTATTTTGTGCAACAGTCTTTTGCTTAGTGGTCCACTATGCAAAATTAGTTGTGGGTTCAGAATATTCAGTTTGTGTGATATTCCAAGTATCTAATCCTACAGATTGTAAATATATTTTCATCCTACATGCCCAATATGCATAGTTACTGCCATTAAAAAGTGGTGGTCTGGCAGTAGACTGGCCTTCTACAAATGAACTAGTGTTGGTGGTAATAGCAGTACTAGTGTTAGTAGCCATTTTGAAAATTTTCAAAATTCAGATAATGAAACTTTTGAAAACAAGGCTCTGATACCAAATGTGAGAAATGTGGATTAAGGATCTTAAGGCTAGAATTAACACTAGAGGGGGTGAATAGTGTTTTAAGAAATTTGTTAATCTTTTTGAGTTTATCTTACTTTGTTAACAATGTATACACTAATCAGACACAGATATGAACACAGTATCAAACACAGATGCAAATATAAAGTAAAAGCAGTAAAGGAAAGAACACATCCGGATTTTATACTGGTTCGGAGTTACCCTACATCCAGTCCCGCACAACTAAGTACGGATTTCCATTCAAACTCAATTCAACGATTACAACCCTCGGTTTCAAGGCTACGAGGTACACCCTCCATAATAACAATCCTCTGGGTAGAGATACTTGATTTCCGGGGAAACAAGTTCACCCAATTGATTTCCAGGGCTACAATCACACCTTCTCTCGCTCAATTGATTACAAAAAGTCTATAACTCAGATTAGCACTTGGATCTTGTAGAGATAGTGGAGAGAATCAAAACCAGAAATTATCTAGTTAGATTCGATATTGATTTCGGCAGAGTAATGGTGTAATTTGTAAATAAGAAAGTGGAGAAGAAGAAGAGAAGTTAAATCAGAGAAAAGTGTTATAAAATTCGTTGAAACTGACCCCTATTTATAGAAGAACAACAGTCATGTCCATTCGTGAAAGGTTATGGCGAATAGACACTTCTTTTGAAATTTGAATTTTGAACTCAACTGACACCATATCGACATGGTCACCATAGGTATGTCGACATCCCAAAGCAATTTTTGATGATTTGATTTTCTTTGAAAATAACCTTTATCTTATATTAAAACTATTTTAAACTTTACAAATATACTTTACTATAGTTGAAATTCATAAGTAAATATAAAGAACAATATATATATATATTATTTAACTATAATTTAAATCAAAGTATAAATAATTTAAAAGTTAAATATATTATTGAAAAGATAGTTTAAAATCAGGAGAAATTTTGACTCTGAAAATAAAGATGTTTTGAGGCTAAAATTATTTTAAAACGGAATCGAGAGTTTTGAATCTTTTTAAAAGGAAAGTTTTGAAATCATTTCGAAAAAAAGATAATTTTGAAAAATCATTTGAATTAAGCTTAGTGGATACAAAACAATGTCCCACTAGATTTTCGTAGGTTCCATCCTACTTAGGGTTCCATCCCTTTAACGGGCTCGAAGTGGATTCCATTCCACAAATAAATTGGATATTAAGATGCCAGTGCTTTTCTACGAGTTTTAACAAATATTCCTAATAAAACAAACTTAACCTTGAAATCTTGAAATCTTGAACTCTTGATAATCTTGATACTCATGAGTCTTCTATCTCTATATCTTGAATCTCTATACTATACAGTCTTCATTCTTGATACATGCATGGTTAGATCCTGCATATACATATATATCTAAACTTGGAATGTTAGTATTTATATTTTATAATCTATTCTAAGGTTGTTGTCATCAAAACCATCATCTCATGGACTAACACTAACTTCTATTGATTTCTACTTGGTTAAAAACCCAGTTAACATTTTCCCCTCAGAGTACACTTTCTTTAAAAACAAAGTGTGCTCTAGATTAAAACTAGTGTTGGGCTATTATTCTACGAATTCCAGTTAATAGTTTGGATGTCATGTCAAAATGTAGTCTTTACTTGGCTTCGATTGTTTGGTTTTTGTTAACCATATGCTCTAGTTTCTATTGACATTCCTTCTCCTTGCATTGGCAATGTGATCTGCATACAGGAATCCATGTGCTGCTTTAAGTTGTAAAGTGGATCTACTGTAATGAAATTGAGCAAAATTGGTGGAGAAATAACACATTGGTGCCGACTTAAACATTTCGGTACCAACATGTCGACTTCAATTTTTTTAAGTTTTCTCTATAAGTAAATGGTTGTTAACCTTCTACTCTTGCTTTCATATTTTTCCTTCTTTCTACAGCTGAGTCTTCCTTCCACCCGAGTTCTCCACTGCCAACCTAACTTCGACTATTAGATATCATTGCCACCGACCTGCCCCCTTATCGCCATCTACTATCGCCGCCTCTCCAAGCAACTTGCCACCATCCAGTACCACTTCCACTGCCAAAATCACCGTTCAAAGTTCTCAAATCCGACCTTATTTAGAAACCATAGACCGAGTTAAAGCTCGATTTGATTTAAAGGTGAGTGGTAGTGGATTTCGAGGTAATGATGATGGAGGGGATGAAGTTGACTTGGCTGATTTCAATTTGATGGAAGGCAACTGATCTTTAGCGTTTTTAATTGGTGATGAAGCTAGGGTTTGCCCCAGTTGAACATGTATGATTCCGGAGAGAAGTTTGATCATTCGGCTTCGATTGTCTCTTCTGTGTCTAAGTTTCAATCATCGAATAGACTCCAATATTATGATTTGCTTTAAATTCGGGCATATTAGATGAATTCTATCGCACTGCCTTCCCATTTCTAAACTTCCAATGATCCTGAAAAGAAAAACTCTCTGCATCGCTCTGGATAACAGATCTATTATCGATTTTACATTGATAACGGGTAAGTTCCAAAAGAATCAATAATAAATAGCGACGCGGCTTGTTTTTTGAACGTGAGCGAGTTATCTATATAGGATGGACTGTTCGCGGTATTGAAGACACTGGACTCACTTCACGTAGATAACACATTGCATCTGCATCTATTAACACTTATAATCCAATTGGTCTACACAAGTCGACTTCATTTGGACTCCAGGAGTTGGTCAGACACTCTTATTCTAAGTTAAACATACTTGACCTTGTTAAACACCATGTTTTGTTGTTTAGAATGACTCATTGATCACCCATCATGAAGCTCGGTAAAGGACCGTCTACTCCTTTTCAAGCGCATCCTCTACTGCACTGGTTTCACCATCTGTTCCAATCGAAACTGACCAACCTTCAACTTCTGAGTCCCAAACCAAGATGGTGCCAATTGATTAGTTGTAACGATCGGATTTTGCCCGCTCGAAAATCGACATCCATACTTTACTTCGTACTCGAATGCCATAGATTCGACCGTTCAAATCCGAGTCGTCGGAGCTTATAACAACATTAAGTAAATAACACAGCGGAATAAAAGAATAATATATTGATATACAATATCTGATACAACAGAGTGATACAATGAATATCAATATACATCAGAGATATGATACAACAAATAGCAGCGGAAAAGAAAACGATAACATCAGCAGCGGATAATCTTCATCTTCAAAACACTAATCCAGATATAGTTCAAACTCCCAATAACGATGCACAAAGATAAGCAAGTGCAGTCCATATCCAAAGACTGAACTAGCTCCAGAAAATCTACTAATTCTGACTATCTGAAAAACCCAACTTTAGATTGCTCGTGTAGAAAAATTTTGAGCATCCAGAGTTTAGGAAAGAAACAATAAACTCTGATCAGTCATGGGACTGGTGTGAGCAACAAAAACAGTTTATCTTTAAAACAAATAGCAGAGAATTTTAAAGTCAATTCGCAATGCTTTTGGAAAATGAAACTACCATAAGACCTCCCACCACACACACAATGCAAACGCAGAATTGGAGGAGATTTCTTCTTATGATAGTCAAAGATGCTTACTACGAAAAATCAAATCTTTTTGATATTATTATTAGTGCATAGTGGAAAACATTTCGAAAGTAGAATATAAATCTTATCCATCATAGACATTCCGAACTATGCCTACTATAGCTACCATCTAAACAGTGGTGACCACCATAAGTAAATGGCAGGTTCTACAACTAATACCGTACACAGTTCGTATTGGAGTTTGGATTTCCAACAAATGGTCAGGCCAAGGAACTTCCCATTGCCACATGGAAACGCCTCTGGAATGACGTCCCGAGAACCTAATCGGATCTCTGCCAACACAAGGCCGGGTTACCCCTAACTGGGTAACTACTGACACGAATATGTCATCCCCCAATCGTAACCGATCTTCCCAAGGATCCTCGATTTCCAACAACCACAAAGTAATAAATTTGCAGCAACCACATAGGTTAAGTACCTGGGCTCCATACCATGGTACCACCTCTATCCAGAAGGAATGACATACACTAAAGGGGCGCTACCCCTAATAACCTTGCTGCATCTTTCCTGTTTTGACCATTCCGGGGTGTGAGGTCCGACGAAGTCTCGTCCACAAAGCTACGCTTTGTCACAAAGCCATGCTTCGGGTCAAACAAATGATCAAAGTAATGATCACAAAGATAAATGATCAAACAAATGATCATATCACAAATGATCAAACAATGATCATTTCACAGCAACACTAAGCATGTCACATTACCAAATTGGGAGTATATCGCTGATAAATTTCAACTACATAACCTCTGAGCTCGTACGTCTCAGAGAAGGGTGTTAAGCTAAGAGAATAAATTCTCCGCCACCAACAGAAATGTATTTGAAAGAAATCGGCTTTATATCTCAAAGTGTAATGTCAGACATGTAAACATACAAGTCTGTTCCGGGTTCGAACAGAACCGAAGGCACTTCTTACGAAGCCCTTGCAATTCCGGGTATTCACAATCCCGTCCGGACTTCCCATCACAAAGGGTGATAAAATCTCTATATCGGGGCCAGTCGATGCAGAGACATTCGACGAGTTGTCCTTTCGTTTTCGAAAATATCCGGTCTTCACCACCGGTCTTCAAATGCGATCCATATACGACGTATCACTATTCGGAATGGGTTATATGACACAAATGCCTTTTCCCGGCTAACCCGAATAATGAGCACAATATTTAAAACAAATGGATAATGGGATTTCAATTAAATCACAAAATTATTACTCAAAACTTTTCTTTCAAATGGTTTTAACAAATTACCATTTTCAAACCTTTTTAAACAAAAAGATTAAATTCACAAAGTTCACTTAATTTTCACAAAGATTCATTCACGATTTTCAAAACAATTTCCGTTTCAATTGGATTAACTCGTTAAATCTTTAAAAAAAAGATTCAACTTATAGCTTTCAAAACAATTTCATTTCGAATGGTTTAAACAAATCATCATTTTCAAATCTGTTAAAAATAAACAGATTTAATTCATAGCTTTCAAAACAATTCATTCATAGCCTTTCAAACATTTCAATTTTATTTTAAATTTGAAACCTTTCAACACAAATTGGAAGTTCACTTCTCATGTGAAAGCTTTAATTATTTGAAAACAAATAGTTTTCGTTTCAGAAAAATCCAATTATATTTGCTCGAGTTAAAGCCCTTGATTATATTCACATTCCAAAATCAATACTTTTTAAAATAGTTTAACCCTTATATAATGGGTATAACATCTTTAATCCCTAGTTTTAAATCATAGAATTCAATTTCAAACTTGAATTCAAATTTAAATCAAATTATTTAAATTTTCAAAACTCGATTAAGTTATTCAAAAATAAGTTTCATCTTTGAAATTCCATTTCAAAAGCTTTTTACTTTAAACCCGAATTTCTGATTTCAAAATCAATTGAAATTAAAATTTCAATTTCAAAATCATCAAATTTTAATTATCTGTGACTTAACCGATTTCCACGTGAAATCCATATTTGTGTGTGTAAAAGTGTAGTCCAGGGGTTTCACACACAAAAGTGCAACATCAATCATCACAGATATATCGATAAGCGGTATAATCGATAACGCTTATCTTCATGCACAGATTCATAGATAAAGTAAATTTATCGGTCACAAAGATTCACTATTACAATTCGATGTGGGTTTCGGATAACCAACAGGAATCCGACTCCCTGTCGCATCGAAATTTAAGTGCCGTTTTACGGGCCAAGGGTTTCATATTCACATAGTAATATATCACAGATAAGTAAATTACAGATCACAACATAAATCAGGATGTATCACAAAACATCATATATCAGGGATATCAAACGAATCCACATTCAATAGAATCCAAATATTCATAAGTAAGGTCAGTTAATTATCCGATTTATTCGATTAATTACTTATGAATTACTAATCCTGGTAAATTAACATTGATAAATTACTAATCATTTTGATTAATTAGTCTGTAATCATTTATGAATTAACCCTTAATAATTAATTGATTAACCTTTAATTATCCATCTTAATTAATTACGTTCAATAATTCTCTTTAATCACTTACTTAATAATTAACTATCCATTTATTACATTAAGAGATTATATTTCAATTATGAATTTTAAATAATTAAGACAAACCATATATTTTAATTAATTATCTCTAATTTATTAATCAACCCCAAATTAATTAATTATCCTTTAAGAAGTTAAATTATCAAAACATTATTAAGACAATAGTTTACTTAACATCAACTTAACTTTGACTTGAAGAAAAATTGATGAATTACATTCCAATACAACCGGGGTTCAACTCTAGAAATACTCGAGTGAAACCCGAGAGTTTCTCGCTTCCAACCCTGAGACCAACACAATGTTCCCCCGAGCTTCCTCCTTTCCCCTTTCCCAAAAAAAACTGTTATGTAAAGAAACAAACAGGCACGAACAACTCACGCAAAAACTCGAGGCCAAAACAATCATTCCCAGGTTCAACTCGAGTCAAACCAAAACCTGAAGATGATGACACAGTTTCGTCGTGCACGTGCACGCGGCGGCGCCGGGGCTCTGGCGATCGAGACCACCCCCTTCAAGTCGCAAATCACACCATCGTTGACCACGAATCAACGAACAACCCAATTGCATTGTCGATCAAAATCGAGCATAGCTCGATAATTTTCGAACCCATCACCCACTCACAAATGCGCCTCGGCATGGCAACTCCGACCCCCAGCATCACCGCCCCCTTCACCTACACGCTAATCTACGACCCAGGCACCTGCCCTCTAAATCCGGCCACGCTCGATGCATTAACGAGCGTGCACGAGCCCAAAATCCAGACGCCACTTTTCATAGTCCTAAAACCCTAGTTTTGATTCGTTCTCAAAATCCTTGCATTTAATAATTTTTTTAGCATTTTTCTTATCATCACCGAAGTTCATACAAGCTTCAAACCAAATTTCAATGATTATTATTGGATCGTTCACCGGAAATTAGAAAAAATGTAAATTTGGTTAAATTTCGAACTACTCTTAAACTACTTAAGTTAAAATCATCATATTACTTATAAAAATCATCACTTTGTATGTTTATTCAAATTATACAAATGAATCAATGTTTAAAACTATCTGAATTCATCATATGTTGGACTATTTCCTGTAAAACTGGGTTTACAAAAACTGTTCTTCATCATTATGCAGAAAAAAAAAATTATGCCGAAATCTAAGTTTAAACAAACTTGATTTATTGATGATTTTAAGCCCGACAAAAATTGATGATTATATTTTGAATCTGGATTGAATATTTTTGACCCTGTAACTTCTACAGAGAATAACAAAATGTTACAGAACAAACACAGAATCTATATTCAAAACCAAACATATACCGACTATATTATCACTGGATTTCGTAATGTTTCTAATTAACTTAAAGCTTTGAAGTGTATGTTTACTCACAGTTATGAAGAAGAAAGAACAGAGCTTTCACCATTTTGAAACTGTCTCGAATTTGCAGTTGAAACTTCCTAGTTTGATTCTTTGGTTGCATGGATTTGTTTGTTGTTTTCAATGGAATGTTGTTTGAGTTTTCAAGATGTTGTTTACTTCCCAGGTTTGAAGACTTTGAATTGCTTTTGTTTTTAAGTTTGAGATGTTTTACTTTAGTGTTTCTTTTTCAGCTTATAATGGACGAAAACTAAAGTGGATAGACTGATATATAAAACTGAGTTTACAGGGTATATTACTTTGTACAGGTGATAGTATGGTTTTCTTTGTACAAAGTGATATTATATTTTCCAATGGTCAGAGATATTTTCCATTGCTTGCTTGCTGACTCGGCTGAAAATCTTCTTTTTGTATGCTAGAGGATATGGCATTTAATGCATATGGACCCTACGTTCCTATACTTACCTTGTTATATTTTCATTTTATTTTTGCTTTGCACATTTACTTTGTTTTGTGGCTGATATTTTGTTATTTTAGCTAGCATTTATTATCATGTACACACTTACCTTTATTTTGTACCTTGCTTCATTTCGGCTGATAGATATTGTATGTACTTTAGAGATGTTTTGTTTTTGGTGACTAAAGAGATTTGTATTTATCACTTTGGGGCTGCAGCTTACATGCTTGTCCTTTATTTTAAATTGAATTTGAAATTCTTTTCTTTTGTTTGCTTTATACATAGATTTGTTTACTTTGTTTTATTCCTATTTCTTGTTGTTTGTTTTTAACTGTTTGTACCAAAAATGGGCACAACACTCTTCGGAAGTTTTTGAAGAGATAAAAGTGAAGAAAGAAAATTAAAACTGAGGATTATCTAACAAAAACTCCAAATAACAGAAAGTAAATTGCGCAGAAGACAGCGGTTTAGAGTGGTTCGGCGCTTCGCCTACGTCCACTATGAAGTTTGATGATTTTATTGCTCGATACTTGAAGGTTACAATTTCTTATAATGTAATACAACTGATTTTCTAAGCTAAGTCTGAAACTAAAGCAGCGGCGGTGATGCAGAGTAAATCTGGCAGAGTCTGGGCGCTCTTTAGCTCTTAGAATTATCCGACCCCTTTTTTGAATGACCAAGGGCTCTATTTGAGGTTGATATTTTGCCTAAAATTCGGGGAGACCAGTTCCGGTACGTGAGGGGGCCCACATGGCCGAAATCTGGAGATCCGTGCCCACTTTGGGATCGATTCGACCCTTGGTTCGAATCGATCAAGAAATCATCCAATCGAGTTGAAATTTGGTGTGGACATTCTTCAACATGGGCTCAAGCTTCTGTGAAAATTTCATAGCATTTGGACTTATAGATCTCAAGTTATGATCGATTCGAGATTGTGTTTCTAGTGGACCTGAGTGCTTCGAATCGATCCCTTCGAATCGATAGGGTCGAATCGATGCTCGTGGCGATGTGGCGCGCGTGCTTCTCGGGTTGATCCATCTTTTTCTCCGAGTTACCGGGTCGAATCCATGGTTGTAGCTGCTTTGACTTGGTGGATTCAAGGTAACGGATTCGAAGGTATGCTTCCTTCGAATCGATCATGGTAGGTCACAGTTGATCGATATGAAGGCCTCTCAGCTGAATGGATTCGAAGGTAGTTCGCGGGATGGAGTCGAAGCTCTTCACCTACATGGATCCGAAGTAGGGAATGGTTCGATGGATTCGAACCAATGCATGGTCCATGGATTCGATCATAGTAGATTAATCTTATGGATTCGAAGTAACTCCTCTGGGTCGATTCGAGTGAATGTTTGTCTGATGGATGCGAACCATGAATAGTCGAACCGATGGATTTGAAGAGAGTGCCCTCCGGTGGATACGAAGTGGATGGAGTCAATTTTGATGGAGTCGAATTTAGGGCCATTTCCTCCAACTTGTATCAATGATATCTTGAGCGTACGAACTTGGATTGACTCGAAACTTGGAATATTTGTTTGCATGACTCTGCTTGACGTGTCTTACCAATTGCAGCCCGATCCGGACTTGGGTAAAATTCATCGATATCTGGGGACATCCAGTGGTTATTCGATGTCGAGGATGCATAATCCATATTCTCTAGTCAGTTTCTTGATGTCTCGGCCTTACCAAAAGGCGGGATAACATTTTCCCCCCAAAGTACGTCTTGTGTATACATGACGTGCTTTGTAAAGCCACAGTTTCACATCGTCCAATTATCACATGTTCTGTCGAAAGCGGCATTCTGTATTTCTGTGGCTAACTGTCGTACAGTAGCGATTGGCTATTGGATTCCTTGTACAGTATCTTGTATCGATCCTCTCCTGAATCGATGCGAAATTTGAGTTGTACCGATGTCCGTTGGTTGTTCTTTAGGAAGCTTCTTCATATTGATCCTCTCCTGAATCAATATAGAAGGTCGAATGACTGACACTATACTGGCAAATTTAGAATTCAGCGGATACGAAATACTTGTTTGTATCGATATGTAGTGGATGGAGTCGAACGTGTCCTTTGAATCGATGGAACTCTCTGGTAATGGATTCGAAGTGCTCTATTCGACTCGACATCACGGTGGATCCTGACTCGAATCGATGACAATCGATGGATACGAAGCTGCCATTCGCATCGATAGGCTTTATATCGATGTGGGTTGATGAGCTCCTCGAATCGATGGAGCTGAATGTTCTCCTGTCCTTCTTGACGTCATGCTTCGAATCGACATGATGGACTCGGAGGAATGGATTCGAAGTTGACTTGGATCGAATGTACACTGGAGTTCGAATTGATGGATTCGAATCTTTACCTTCGACTCGAGGGAAACCTTCAGTGATCGAGTCGGAGATACCTTTCAAATCGATGGGCTGGACCCGCTATGGCCGGTTGCACTTGACCGGGATGCGAATCGTCACGTTATCCCTATATATACCGGGGTCCTGTTCATTTTTCACTTTTTCTACTTTTGCTCTGATTCCCTGTGTCTTCGAATCGATCCTCTATTTTCGAGAATGAAGCTATCTGCTCTCCTTCGAGTCGAACTAATTCCTTGAAATCCTTCTTCGCATTTAGGTAGGCGATTCGACTAAGTTTTTTAAGCTTCAGGACCGATGAAACTTCCTTTGTTCGTGTTCATATCGACCTTGATAGGATCGAATCCAGAAAAGAAAAATGATTTCTTCGAATCGATATTGAATAGTGGTCATCGAATCGATCCTGGAAAACAAGATTTGGCCGTGGCGTTCGCATCGATCTAGATACATGATATGGAGGTGTATGGATCGAATCGATCATAAGTGATGGGTCAATCGTATCGATTCGTAATGATCAATACGAGGAGTTGTTGTGTCCTCACTTGTGATCGATCCGAGGATCTTATTTCTTCGATCGACACGAAGCCACGTTAGTCGACTGTTATGGAATTATTTTTCCAGAGATCGATTCGAAAAAATTGGCCAGTGATGGATTCGAAGGGAAAAACATTCCTATTGTTTCGAAGCATTGGGTATGATCGATTCGAACTGTATCGATTTGATACGTATCGATTCGAAGGCATACCTTTCAAATCGTTACGAAGCTATGTTTCCCTGATCGATTCGAACCTTCATGGATTCGAGCTCTGGTCGATACGAACAAGCCTCCATGGATTCGAGAATTCCACATATTTATTGGCATGACTCCGACGAGCTTTATCTTTGCATATTTGGACTAAGTTTTTGTTGTACATATTTGACTGCCCTCTGAAGCTCGTCGATGGAACTGTAACTTTGGAAAATTAACATGAACTAAGCAATCATGAATTCTGAACAATATGTTTCAAGACGGTCTGCAATAACGGTCATTCTAACCAACTTCATAATTTCTAAAATTTGCATCCTGCCTTTAGTCTCGCTGAAATTGTTAAGTATTTAGCTGCACGGCACTTCACACACTTTACACTACGGGATGCATGGGTCTATTGTTTGTTTTAACATTGATTTCTGATAAGTAGTCAGTTATGGAGTCTTCGAGCTCTCAGCAGCAGGAGGTACAGAGTTCGCCTCCTCCGGTGCTTGAGATTCCCAATATTCCGGCTGACATAATCGACCCAGCTCCAGACGAATTGCCGAAGGCTATATTTATCGAGGATCCCATTGATTCTGTCCAGTCTAACATCTCTAAATCCTTATTGGGCCGGATATGCTTGAAACATAACATATCTCTGAATGATGTATTATTATCCAATGCTGATGACAGACCGCATAATCCGCCCGAAGGATATACTGCTTTCTACCGCCATGCTTGCGCGGCTGGAACTCTTCCTCCCTTTAACCAATACATCAGGGAAATGTTGTCGTACTTAGGAATTGCTCCTTCGCAACTTCATCCCAACGGACACGCGTTGCTGAATAGTGTCTTCGTCATATTTATGGACTGTCTCTTTCGCCCGCCAAGGCCAACCGAGATTAGATACATATTTAATTTCAACAGTAGGGGCGATAGTCCGTCCTTTACATTTTTGGAGGCAGTCAGAAATTGCCAAGTTATTATTAGAGCCTGGACCAGACTTAGTTATTTCAAGAATGAATGGTTTTATGTCCGGTGTCCTCCTGGTTTTGCTAGGCGATGGTTGTCTAGACGTAAGTGTCCTAACCTGTTGACGATTTTTCTTGACCAGTAGTCTTTTGGCATTGGTATTGACATCTCTTTTCTCTTACAGCCATCATTTCCAGACCCGACGGCGGGTACTTTAAGGGCATAGTCCGAAGTCTTCAAGATGTCCCGAGCGAGCTGAGACACATCGACTCGGTGTTGAATGACTATAACTTAAGAGCTCTCGGCTTGATTGAAATAAATCAAAGTATAGTCATTGAAGGGATGTCGAAGCCCGCCTCAAAGAAGAAAAACTAGAAGAAGAAGAAAAAGAAAATGGCGAAGAAAACGCTCGGAGTCATAATAACTGAAGTGAGCGATGAAGAAAGGACCCAAACAGACGTGGAGCCGATGGCTGATCTTTCGGGCAACTTCGAAGAGTTGGGAGAAAGACGGAAAAGCAAGACCGTCGTTTCCAAAAAACTCAAGTCTAAGGGATGGAAATCTGTAGATGTGTCTCCTCCCACTTCCGGAGTCATGATTTTTGAGGCCGCCCCTTCTCATTCAAGAGATACTTTTAAAGGGCTTGACGATATTCCCATCCCAGATTTTATATCGATTCCGTGTAATCCCGGGTTGGAGGAATTTCAAGATGTTTTAAATATGAGCGAGCCCTTTCCTTTGAGTGCGGTCAACACTTCCGGTTGGTCTAGGGGTTTACACATTTACACACACTTCCACACCACTACATGACTTTCGCATATTAATCGTTGTTTTGTAGGATTCTAATCCGTAGCTCCTTCTTATCGCAGGTGAGATGTCAGGTCGCGGATCCACTTTGGATAGGCTCTGTAATGTGCTCCAATCTTCCCCATATTATGATTCCCGTAGGATAGAATCAGATAGGGATCACGGGCGAGGCTATATTAATCAAGATCGCTATGACAGAGATCGAGAGCAATGGCGTAGCCGCTCTAGTCAGGATCGTACTGACAGAGATAGGAGCTATCCGTACCGACCGCGATCTCGCTCTCCTCCGCCTCCTAGAGCTCCCGTAGATCTTCCTGGGCCTTCACAACAGCAACAGCCTTTCCAATCTTCAAGGCCCGAGATTCAGCGGCCTAGAGTTGAACCACCGCCAGCCGCCATCGTTGAGCAGGCTCCGGCTGAGTTGACAAGCGAAGGAGCCATTCAGCTTGCTCAAATGAAAAAAGATTTTCCAGAAATCTGTATGGATGCATATGTCTTTCCTCCTCATCTCAAGAGAATTCCTCAGGATGCCGAAAATACTGCGCACAGCTACATTCGCGACTTCTATGCCCAATACAAGGAGTGGTACAAAGCAGCCGTGAAAGCTTCAAAGGTTGCTTTTGACCGGGCAAAAGTTATTCAGGAGCGTGATGCTGATATTGTCAAAAAATATCGCATCATCCAGGTTCTTCAATCTGAGTTGGAGTCGTCCCGAAACTCTGAACTCCAAGCACTTAAAAAGCATGATGATGTCATGGCTAAAATGGCGAGGATGCAGCAGGCACACTGTGCCACGGTAGAAGAGATGGGCCACCGCTCACCAACGTTGTAGTTGAGCGAGACGCGGCCGTTAAGGAGTTGAATGATCTCAAGGCCAAATTTGATGAAGTGGTGAAAGAGAGAGATGATGCAAACACCACCGCTCAGGATGCATGTGACCAAACTGTATCCCTTAGAGCCGAACTTGCTGCGGCGGCGGCCAAGACTAAGTCTGCGGAGGCAGAAATCCAGGAAAAAATTATGGAGGAGCGGTCCAGGATGGAAGCCGATTTTGATGATCTCCTAGTCACATATAACGCTAATGTGCTGGAGCACAGAAACCTATCGTGGCTGGGTGATGATTCTATGATTCTGTACAACGCCTGGACCAGGCTAGTGGAGGATAAGAGAGCGGCGCATCCAGATGAAACACTCGATGATTTTGAGCTAGAGATGCGCTTGCTTACTGAGGATGAGAGGAAAGTTCTATGAGGCGGCGATTGATGTGGCAAGGGAAAGGCTTGGTGCTCAACACATAGAGACAGGTGAGGGTTCGGGGATCGAGCATCACGAAGCAAGTGTTGGAGCCGTGATTCCGACATTGCCCGAAGCCGTTGGAGCGGTCGATCTCCATCCCGTTCCTGCTTATAATCCAGACCAGCCGTAATTGTCTTCTGCCGATGCCCCTGCCTCTGCTCCCGTCCATGCTTCGGGTCAGGCTAAGGAAGGTACTCGAATGCTTCCCATTTTTTAGTGTGATGATCATGAAATAATACACTTAGCTAACAACCGTCATCTTTTCACATTTTAGTGACCGAAGTTGTTATCTCTGCACCTCCCGCATTTCAAGCTTCATATCAAGCGCAGGGGGCCATTGTCACCGAAGCCGTTATGACATCTGCCATGGTTGGCGAAGAAGGGGAAATGAGCATGTTGTCTTTCAACGCTCAGATGATTGAGGAACTTCTCAGTCAACCCAACGATCCTTTCACCGACCCTTCTTATGCCATGAGTGGGGTTGCTCTAGCTGTTAGTTCTTCTATGCCAGCTACTGACACATCCAACGCGGCCCAAGTATCTCGTGGAGATGAGATTTTGGCTGAAATTAGTGCTGAGATGGCAGCAGTGACTGTTGGTATGAATCCATCTGGGCCTGCCCCGCTAATGATGATATCCCCAGGTGGCACCGTGGTCATTGAAGACGCTCCTGCCCCACTTCCCGCTACTGCTATTGTGCCTCTAGCTCTTCCCTCCAGGAGAATCTCTGTTGCCTCAAGCTCCGAGGAAGATGTTGACATTATGTCACCATCGGAGGACAAACCGGAGAAGAGCAAGAGATCGAGGAGGAAGTCGGGTAGCGGATCCAGTGGGGCTACCCCGAAGAAGAAAATAAGGAAGAAGAAAGACTGAACTTTTTCTTTAGTTTGCTGTTGCGTTCGGGGGTAGTGTTTCGTTTTGTTGATTTTTTATAGCCGTGTATAGATGTGGACTCGGCTCCCACTAGTAGGAATTTTTTGAACCATCTTGTAATCGGATTCTTTCTGTTGATAATGGAAATGAAAGTATATTCTCTTTCGTCTTCAATTCGATATTTGTTTTGATCCTGCCCCCAGTCTTGGGGATAAATATGGAGTTGATGTATGTTTATACTCCATCTCACACTCTGGGAGTATGGAGTTAAATAAACATTTATACTCTGTCTCGCACTCTGGGAGTACGGAGTCAAGTAAATGTTTATGCTCCGTCTCGCATTCTGGGAGTACGGAGTTAAGTAGATTTTTACACTCTGTCTCGCACTCTGGGGGTACGGAGTTAAGTAGATGTTTATACTTCGTCTCGCATTTTGGGAGTACGGAGTTAAGTAAATTTTATGTACTCCATCTCACACTCTGGGAGTACGGAGTCAAGTAAATGTTTATACTCCGTCTCGCACTCTGGGAGTACGGAGTTAAGTAAATTTTTACACTCCATCTCGCACTCTGGGAGTACGGAGTCAAGTTGATGTTTATACTCCGTCTCGCACTCTGGGAGTACGGAGTTAAATAAATTTTTACACTCCGTCTCGCACTCTGGGAGTACGGAGTCAAGTTGATATTTATACTCCGTCTCGCACTCTGGGAGTACGAAGTTAAGTAGATTTTTACACTCCGTCTCGCTCTCTGGGAGTACGGAGTTAAGTAGATGTTTATACTCCATCTCGCACTCTGGGAGTACGGAGTTAAGTAAATTTTATATACTCCGTCTCGCACTCTGGGAGTATGGAGTTAAGTAAATGTTTATACTCCATCTCGCACTCTGGGAGTACGGAGTTAAGTCAAGGATTGTCGTGTATCAACCCATTTTTAGCCTGACGTGATGGCATGCCCCCGAGCTTGGGTTTCATTTAGCGAGTGGACAATTGTATCATGGCCACCCCCTACTTGAATAAATTCCACTGTGTGATGGAATTTAGCTCTCCGTGCGAGGTGATGTTGTACATTGTATTTAATGAATCACAGCTCTGGCTCGAAGAGATGAAATTTTATTGCTGAAATAAGAAAATATGGCAAAGTCAGTTGCCTTGTTACAAATTCTGATTTCGAAATGCAAGAGTAAATTGCTAAAATGGAAAAAATGCAATAAAGTAAATAAAGCCTGTCATATATAGTAGCGACGGAGACTCTCGCTGTTCCAAGCCCTTGGCAAATCAAGACCGTCAACGGTCGATAGTTTGAATGTGCCATCTCCGAGTCTTTGTGTAATTACGTACGGTCCTTCCCAATTTGGTTTCATGTGTGAAGGAACCGGATAGATTCTCTTGAGAACGAGATCGCCGAGTTCAAAAGTTCGAGGTCGAACTTTGGCATTGTATAATCGGGCGACTCGACTCCGATATGTAGCAGCCCTCAAGTCTGCCTCTTCACGCTTCTCATCCAGTAGATCCTAAGATTCAGCAAGCAATATAGCATTTGTTTTTGGATCATAATAAGTCACGCGATGTGAAAACACTTCCGTCTCGACTGGAATAACGGCTTCTGAGCCATAAGATAAGGAAAATGGGGAGTGTCCGGTTGCGGTCTTGTGGGTTGTTCGATAAGCCCATAATGCCATAGGAAGTTCATCGACCCATTTGCCCCCTGCTTTCTCCAGTCGTTTCTTCAGGATGGATTTTATAACTTTATTGACAGCTTCGACCTGACCGTTTTCCTGTGGATGTGCAACTGCCAAGAATTTTTTATGGATACGAAATCGTTGACAGAAATTCTTGAATTCTGCACTATCAAATTGGGTCCCATTATCGGTGATGATGGTATGCGGGAGTCCAAATCGACAGATGATGTTGCGAACTACGAAATTTATTACTTTCTTCGTCGTAATTGTTGTGAGAGCTTCAGCTTCATCCCACTTTGTAAAGTAGTCAACAGCGACAATGGCGTACTTCGCACCACCTTTTGCCAGAGGTAGAGCACCGATGATATCGATGCCCCACATAGCGAATGGCCAGGGACTGACCATTTGAGTTATCTCGGTGGGTGGAGCTCTTGGAATTCGAGAGTGTTTCTGGCATCTATCGCACTTTCTAGCATAGCTTGCTGCATCTCGGTTCACTGTCGGCCAGTAGTATCTGTATCGGAGTATTTTTCTTAGCAAGAGCTTGTCCACCAGTGT
Source organism: Allium fistulosum (assembly GCA_030737815.1). Lineage (NCBI taxonomy): Eukaryota > Viridiplantae > Streptophyta > Magnoliopsida > Asparagales > Amaryllidaceae > Allium > Allium fistulosum. The sequence continues at coordinate 1,107,568,592 of CM060907.1, forward strand.
GATCGCCACACTCTCCTTCGTGTACGTCATGTAACACTCGCTTAATTTCATCGTGCGCGATACACCGGAGGAGAGGAACAGAATAACCTCTTCTATACATGACTCCATCCTGAATGACGAATCGTGAAGCTTTTCGCAGAATTTGCCTTTTCTCATTTCTATGCTCAGGCAATGTTCCATTCTCAATGTAATTTCGATACGGAGTCATCCACGATTCTCTATCGTGAATGGTTTCAAACACAAAATCTGTCTCAATATGATCGATGCTTGGGGAGGATAAAGTTTCGACGGGGACAAGCCCCATTTGCTGTGCTTCACCTGTGCTGGCTAACTTTGCCAATGAATCAGCTCTTTGATTGCGATCTCGTGGTATATAATAAATGGCATAATAATCAAACTGATTCAGTACTTCCTGAACTCGAGCTAAGTAAGCGGCCAGCCTTCGGTCTCTTGCTTGATACTCTCCCCGTACTTAAGCACACAACTAATTGTGAATCACAATAAATTTCCACAGCAATAATTCTCAAATCTCTGGTCAATTTTAACCCAGTTAAGAGGGCTTCATATTCAGCTTCATTATTGGTTGCGTGAAAATCGAATCTTAAGGCATAACATATAGATCGGCCTTCAGGAGTTTCAAGCACAACTCCAGCGCCCGAACACCGATCGTTTGATGCACCGTCAGTATACAGCTTCCAGATGTATTCGGGGGATTCACTGGTTTCAAGCAAGTCCTCTGAAACAGTAAATTCGGCTATGAAATCAACTAGGACTTGTCCTTGAATGTCTCTCCTCGGAGCATAAGTGATATCAAATTGACTTAGTTCAATGTTCCACTTGAGCAACCTACCAGACGTCTCAGGCCGCGTGAGGACCTGTCGTAACGGCTGATCGGTATACAAAGTAAGAGGATGAGCTTGGAAATAAGGGCGAAGCTTTCTTGAGGCAATGACCAGACAATAAGCCAATTTCTCCAACCTTGGATAATTCCTTTTAGCTTCGGTTAATCGTTTACTAACATAGTAGACCGGTTTCTGCACTCGGTCTTCTTCTCGAACCAAAGCAGCGCTGATCGCATGCTCCGATACTGCTAGATAAAGGTACAACTGTTCATGATCAATCGGCTTTGACAGGATTGGTGGTGTGGAAAGATGTTGAACCAGCGATCGGAATGCGCCTTCACACTCCATGGTCCATTCAAAGTTCCGCTTACCCTTTCGAATTAGATCGAAGAAAGGAATGCATTTATCAGTGGACTTTGAAATGAACCTGCTTAATGCCGCTACCTTCCCGTTGAGACTCTGGACTTGCTTTATGGTTCTTGGAGTCTACAAGTTCCTGATCGCCCAGATTTTTTCGGGATTTTCTTCTATCCCTCGAGCATTAACGATAAATCCGAGGAACTTTCCAGAGGCGACGCCAAAGTGACATTTTAATGGATTGAGCTTCATTCCATATTCTCGAAGAATGCAGAACATTGAATTTAAATCTCTGACGTGGTCTGTGGAGAATCGGGACTTTACTAACATGTCGTCTACGTAAACTTCCATGGTCTTCCCAATCTGGTTGGCGAACATCCGATTGACCAAGCGTTGATACGTTGCTCCGACATTTTTTAGACCGAAAGGCATGACTTTGTAGCAGTAGAGCCCCAGATCGGTCACAAAACTGGTATGTTCTTGATCAGGCAAATGCATAGGTATTTGATTGTAGCCGGAGTAAGCGTCCATGAAAGATAATAATTCGTGTCCAACCGTGGAGTCTACGAGCTGATCGATTCGTGGAAGTGGAAAACTGTCTTTTGGACAAGCCTTGTTTAAGTCGGAGTAGTCGACGCAAGTTCTCCATTTCCCATTCGGTTTTCGCACCAACACTGGATTTGATACCCATTCCGGATATAAAGCATCTCGAATAAACCCATTTGACTGTAATTTGTTAATCTCCTCTTTAAGGGCGGCAGATCTCTTTGGATCCATACCACGCCTATTTTGCTTGACCGGAACGTGCCGCGGATCAATGTTCAGGGAGTGACTTGCGATGTTTGGTGAGATTCCGCACATATCAGAGTGTGTCTAGGCGAAAACATCGAGATTCGCTTGGAGAAATTCAACCGATTCCCGTTGTATCTGATTTCCTAGTTGAGATCCAACTTTTAGTACTTTTGAATTGTCATCCTCACTAACCGGGACGTCCACAGTCAGTTCGGCTGGGGAAGCTTGATTCTCTTTAGATTCGTCTTTATCTTCGTTGTCTCTAGGGTCAAGATCTTTAAGGAATTGGTAGTGGTGCCCGGGCCGGGGCCCAGGCGCTAGTTGTCAATTATCAGCGAAACAGACGCAGAGAGATTCCTCTACGCCCTTTCCTTTCTCCTTTTTCTACGCCTCACGCAGCTCAGCAACATAACAGGCCCTTCCTGCCGCCTGGTCTCCTTGAATGACTCCAATCCCGTGATCAGTGGGGAACTTCAGAGTCAAACACCACGGGGCAATGGCTGCCCTGAATTCAGCAAGGGTCGGTCGGCCCAAAAATGCGTTATAAGGTGAATCGATGTCTAAAACAACAAACTGCAACAGCCGGACTCTCCGGCGCTCTCCAACTCCCAACTCCACTGGCAGTTCCACTATTCCAGTGGGTATTGTAGCACTCCCATTGAAGCCGTGAACTCGAGATTGACAAGGTTTCAAGTCCTTTGCTTCCATTTTCATTAAATCATAAGCCCGTTTCAGTAAAATGTTTACAGAGCTCCCACTGTCAACCAGTATCCTCTTCATCCAAGCAGGACCAACTTGGGCGGATATGACTAGTGGGTCGATTGTAGGGGCTTCGATCTTATCAGCATCTCTGCTTCTGAATATGATATCATCAGACATTGTCTTTTGTTGTTTAGTCGGAGTTCCATCTTCGCAATTACTGCAGCATTCAAAGCTCGCATGCCTGATAGAGCTGGCATACGACTCCATTTCCCTCCAGCTTTTGTCTGCCGGATGAGGACCGCCACTTATCGTGTTTATAACTAGCCTCCCGCCCGTTCGAGCGGGCTCATCTTGTCTTTCTTGATTTTGTGCACGATTCTGATTTGATGGGCCCACACCACCAGGCTGCGGCGCTCGCACAAACTGATCTAACTTTCTCTCCCTGATCAACTTTTCTATGAGGTCCTGCAAATGCCGACACTCATTAGTATTGTGGCCATAACTTTCGTGAAATCTATAAAACTTCCCTGTCTGAATCTGCCTCTCCGATGACTGCTTCGGAGCGGGCTTCTTGTACTGCACAGTGTTGCAAGTTTATAGGTATACATTTTCCAATGATGTATTCAATGGTGTGTAATTATCGAACATCGGAGCCCTGCGTCGTGGGCCTCGGTTTGGATCTCTTTTCTTATTCTGACCATTGTTGCCTCGCGGTGGAGTCTGTTTGTTCTGTATATTCAACTGAACTTTTCCAGAACTCTCACCGGACTGTTTAACTGCCGCATTACTTTGTATTCCTTCAGTTCTGGGCACCACATCATCCTGCTTCCTAGACTGTTTTTCATCCTCTTGCCGTAAGAATTGAGCGGCTTTGGAGTAGAAACGGTCCAACGATGCAGGTGGTTTCCCAACTAGCCAATTTCAAAACTCAGAATCGGGATCGATTCCTTTGGTTAATGCCATCAAGATTGAGTTATCATTAGGATTACTAATCTCTACACATGCCGTGTGGAATCTTTCTAAATAACGTCTGAGTGTTTCTCCCTTAGCTTGGGTGATGCTAGATAGAGTGTTAACGTCTTTAGGTCTGGCGACATGCATACGGAACTGTTCGACAAACTTCTTAGCCAGTTGATCAAATGAAGAGATAGATCTAGGTGGTAATCGCGTAAACCACATTGTTGTGATTCCTCCCAAAGAGATGGGGAAACTTTGGCACTTTACTGCATCGTCAGCCCTTGCGGCGCTCATTGACCATTCATATTTCAAAATGTGTTGATTGGGATCGGAATTTCCTTCGTACATAGGGAGAGTTGGCATTCTGAATCGCCGAGGAGGTTCAGCATACAATATCTCATCCGTGAAAGGAGTATGACTACGGGAGATTCCCCAGTCGTCATTGGTAAGGCCTTGGCTTTCGCGGATCATCTGACGTATCATGGTCGAAATATCGGGCATCGCCACATTCTGTGCGTGCTGAGCTAAGGTATGGTCGGGTTCCACAGTGCGAGTTTGGACTGGACGCTGTCGACGGCCCATGTCTCGCCTCCTTGGCTCCACATCTTCTGGGACGTACGGTTTTGGAGTACGCCCACGTTGTTGATTATTCGGATCTGATAGATTTCGGGTGTCGACCCTTGTTTCTACCGCGGTGGTTGCAGCGCGATTGTCTGTGGTATGCTGGGGAACAGCACCTCCTCGTGACGAGGGCCCGGCCTGGAAACTAGTTGACGGTCCGGCCCTCAGTTGCCCTACAGTCAAGGCAGGTTGATATTCGGTAGCTTGTGTATGACTTGCGTCCAATCGGGGACGTGTAGATCTGCCATGATAGTCAGATGAAGCAGAACTTTCAATGGACGAGTGGGAAGCATCATCCCTCCTGGTCCTCCTACGCCTTCGGCGATTCAATTGGTTGGTCAATTCAATATTAGCACGCAACTGTTCGGCCAACTGTTGTCGACTTTGAGTTAATTCCTGGAGTAACACATGGAATTCTTGTCTGGTGACAGGCCCAGACGGATCTGAGTGAGCAGTGTTGTCTTGGTTGGATGGTTGCTGTTGGGTAGGATTCTGTCCATCCCTACCTTCTTGACCAGCAGTTGTAGAAGTGGTTCTAGTACTAACCATTTTGAATGACGAATTCCTTTCCTAGACTTTATGCAAATCTGAATAGAATGGAAGGATTTTGGATTGGAGATCTGGATCTTCCTCTTGGATTTATGCAATCCGGTATCGATGGTAGATCCAAGGAGCAGGAGAAAAAGCTAGTTTTTCTCAGTGAAAGCACCAAAGTGTTTGTACCAAAAATGGGCACTACACTCTTCGGAAGTTTTTGAAGAGATAAAAGTGAAGAAAGAAAATTAAAACTGAGGATTATCTAACAAAAACTCCAAATAACAGAAAGTAAATTGCACAGAAGACAGCGGTTTAGAGTGGTTCGGCGCTTCGCCTACATCCACTATGAAGTTTGATGATTTTATTGCTCGATACTTGAAGGTTACAATTTCTTAAATGTAATACAACTGATTTTCTAAGCTAAGTCTGAAACTAAAGCAGCGGCGGTGATGCAGAGTAAATCTGGCAGAGTCTGGGCGCTCTTTAGCTCTTAGAATTATCCGACCCCTATTCTGAATGACCAGGGGCTCTATTTATAGGTGTAGGAGGCTAATATTTTGCCTAAAATTCGGGGAGACCAGTTCCGGTACGTGAGGGGGCCCACATGGCCGAAATCTGGAGATCCGGGCCCACTTTGGGATCGATTCGACCCTTGGTTCGAATCGATCAAGAAATCATCCAATCGAGTTGAAATTTGGTGTGGACATTCTTCAACATAGGCTCAAGCTTCTGTGAAAATTTCATAGCATTTGGACTTATAGATCTCAAGTTATGATTGATTCGAGATTGTGTTTCTAGTGGACCTGAGTGCTTCGAATCCATCCCTTCGAATCGATAGGGTCGAATCGATGCTCGTGGCGATGTGGCGCGCGTGCTTCTCGGGTTGATCCATCTTTTTCTCCGAGTTTACCAGGTCGAATCCATGGTTGTAGCTGCTTTGACTTGGTGGATTCAAGGTAACGGATTCGAAGGTATGCTTCCTTCGAATCGATCAAGGTAGGTCATAGTTGATCGATACGAAGGCCTCTCAGCTGAATGGATTCGAAGGTAGTTCGGGGGATGGAATCGAAGCTCTTCACCTACATGGATCCGAAGTAGGGAATGGTTCGATGGATTCGAACCAATGCATGGTCCATGGATTCGATCATAGTAGATTAATCTTATGGATTCGAAGTAACTCCTCTGGGTCGATTCGAGTGAATGTTTGTCTGATGGATGCGAACCATGAATAGTCGAACCGATGGATTCGAAGAGAGTGCCCTCCGGTGGATACGAAGTGGATGGAGTCAATTTTGATGGAGTCGAATTTAGGGCCATTTCCTCCAACTTGTATCAATGATATCTTGAGCGTACGAACTCAGATTGACTCGAAACTTGGAATATTGGTTTGCATGACTCTGCTTGACGTGTCTTACCAATTGCAGCCCGATCCGGACTCGGTTAAAATTCATCGATATCTGGGGACATCCAGTGGTTATTCGATGTCGAGGATGCGTAATCCATATTCTCTAGTCAGTTTCTTGATATCTCGGCCTTGCCAAAAGGCGGGATAACATTAACTTTGTATTGTAAATAAATTCCTATATTAATTATGTTGTTTGAATTTAACTATATGTTACTTTATATTTTATAATTTATCTTATTATATATATCTATTTGAATTTGTCAAATTTATTTTCTATTCCTAGTTTAAATATTTATTGTTATCTCACTCATTTTAAATTAATTTTTAAACCATTTACTTGAAACTCAAATTCAATATATACATATATATATATATATATATAATTTCAATTTTACTATTTGGATCGGGGAAACTCGCATCACTTAATTAATTTATTTCACAGTTTTATTCAAAAATTAATTTAAATTATCAATTTAAATAAAATTAAAATCTAGGGTCGTTACAAACTTCCCCCCTTAAAAGAATTTCGTCCTCGAAATTCGCAGGTACGAAAACAACACAGAGATGGATAGATTCGATCTCCTATAATTCCTCAAACACAAGATATGGATTCCAAACTCAAGTCAGAATATCTCAGAATACATACCAATTTGTCCCTCTTCGGACTTTGGTATTCACAAGAAATTACAATAGAATTTCAAATTTTGGTTTTAAACAAAACCGTTTTATCGATTCAATTCAAATTTAGCTTCATATTCTATTAATTGATTTAACTCAAATTAAAATTTCCAATTTCAAATTCATTAAAGTTCAAATCAAAAAGCTGATAAGAAACCGATGAAATATGAAGTAAGAATTTTCCTACAACGGTTCGTAGGGCCATCATTACACCGAAACTTCTTCTTGTAGTTGTCCCGAAGAAATCAAAAGAATTTGGAAACGAATCAAAGAAAATTGATAGAGAAAGATTATTTCCACTGTTGCAGGGTTTTGACCATTTACAGTCGTATTTCTCTGTCCCCTATCTCGTCCTCTTCTTGCACTCATACTCACTATCAGTGGATAGTAAGAGAATTTACTGAGACGTTCAGGCGGATATCTTAAGGATACACTCATTCTAGAGTTTACTTCACTCTATCTCTAATGAGCTACTTAATGTGTTATACTCCTGAGCTAAAGTTCAACCTTAGCTCTGATACCAAATGTAACGGCTACGAATTTTGCCCACTCGAAAATCGACATCCATACTTTACTTCGTACTCGAATGCCATAGATTCGACCGTTCAAATCCGAGTCACCGAAGCTTATAACAACATTAAGTAAATAACACAGTGGAATAAAAGAATAATATATTGATATACAATATCTGATACAATATCTGATACAACAGAGTGATACAATGAATATCAATATACATCAGAGATATGATACAACAAATAGAAGCGGAAAAGAAAACGATAACATCAGCAGCGGATAATCTTCATCTTCAAAACACTAATCCAGATATAGCTCGAACTCCCAATAAAGATGCACAAAGATAAGCAAGTGCAATCCATATCCAAAGACTGAACTAGCTCCAGAAAATCTACTAATTCTGACTATCTGAAAAACCCAACTCTAGACTGCTCGTGTAGAAAAATTTTGAGCATCCAGAGTTTAGGAAAGAAACAATAAACTCCGGATCAGTCATGGGACTGGTGTGAGCAACAAAAACAGTTTATCTTTAAAACAAATAGCAGAGAATTTTAAAGTCAATTCGCAATGCTTTTAGAAAATGAAACTACCATAAGACCTCCCACCACACACACACAATGCAAACGCAGAATTGGAGGAGATTTCTTCTTATGATAGTCAAAGATGCTTACTACGCAAAATCAAATCTTTTTGATATTATTATTAGTGCATAGTGGAAAACATTTCGAAAGTAGAATATAAATCTTAGCCAGCATAGACATTCCGAACTATGCCTACTATAGCTACCATCTAAACAGTGGTGACCACCATAAGTAAATGGCAGGTTCTACAACTAATACCGTACAAAGTTCGTATTGGAGTTTGGATTTCCAACAAATGGTCAGGCCAAGGAACTTCCCATTGCCACATGGAAACGCCTCTGGAATGACGTCCCGAGAACCTAACCGGATCTCTGCCAACACAAGGCCGGGTTACCCCTAACTGGGTAACTACTGACACGAATATGTCATCCCCCAATCGTAACCGATCTTCCCGAGGATCCTCGATTTCCAACAACCACAAAGTAATAAATTTGCAGCAACCACATAGGTTAAGTACCTGGGCTCCATACCATGGTACCACCTCTATCCAGAAGGAATGACATACACTAAAGGGGCGCTACCCCTAATAACCTTGCTGCATCTTTCCTGTTTTGACCATTCCGGGGTGTGAGGTCCGACGAAGTCTCGTCCACAAAGCTACGCTTTGTCACAAAGCCATGCTTCGGGTCAAACAAATGATCAAAGTAATGATCACAAAGATAAATGATCAAACAAATGATCATATCACAAATGATCAAACAATGATCATTTCACAGCAACACTAAGCATGTCACATTACCAAATTGGGAGTATATCGCTGATAAATTTCAACTACATAACCTCTGAGCTCGTACGTCTCAGAGAAGGGTGTTAAGCTAAGAGAATAAATTCTCCGCCACCAACAGAAATGTATTTGAAAGAAATCGGCTTTATATCTCAAAGTGTAATGTCAGACATGTAAACATACAAGTCTGTTCCGGGTTCGAACAGAACCGAAGGCACTTCTTACGAAGCCCTTGCAATTCCGGGTATTCACAATCCCGTCCGGACTTCCCATCACAAAGGGTGATAAAATCTCTATATCGGGGCCAGTCGATGCAGAGACATTCGACGAGTTGTCCTTTCGTTTTCGAAAATATCCGGTCTTCACCACCGGTCTTCAAATGCGATCCATATACGACGTATCACTATTCGGAATGGGTTATATGACACAAATGCCTTTTCCCGGCTAACCCGAATAATGAGCACAATATTTAAAACAAATGGATAATGGGATTTCAATTAAATCACAAAATTATTACTCAAAACTTTTCTTTCAAATGGTTTTAACAAATTACCATTTTCAAACCTTTTTAAACAAAAAGATTAAATTCACAAAGTTCACTTAATTTTCACAAAGATTCATTCACGATTTTCAAAACAATTTCCGTTTCAATTGGATTAACTCGTTAAATCTTTAAAAAAAAGATTCAACTTATAGCTTTCAAAACAATTTCATTTCGAATGGTTTAAACAAATCATCATTTTCAAATCTGTTAAAAATAAACAGATTTAATTCATAGCTTTCAAAACAATTCATTCATAGCCTTTCAAACATTTCAATTTTATTTTAAATTTGAAACCTTTCAACACAAATTGGAAGTTCACTTCTCATGTGAAAGCTTTAATTATTTGAAAACAAATAGTTTTCGTTTCAGAAAAATCCAATTATATTTGCTCGAGTTAAAGCCCTTGATTATATTCACATTCCAAAATCAATACTTTTTAAAATAGTTTAACCCTTATATAATGGGTATAACATCTTTAATCCCTAGTTTTAAATCATAGAATTCAATTTCAAACTTGAATTCAAATTTAAATCAAATTATTTAAATTTTCAAAACTCGATTAAGTTATTCAAAAATAAGTTTCATCTTTGAAATTCCATTTCAAAAGCTTTTTACTTTAAACCCGAATTTCTGATTTCAAAATCAATTGAAATTAAAATTTCAATTTCAAAATCATCAAATTTTAATTATCTGTGACTTAACCGATTTCCACGTGAAATCCATATTTGTGTGTGTAAAAGTGTAGTCCAGGGGTTTCACACACAATAGTGCAACATCAATCATCACAGATATATCGATAAGCGGTATAATCGATAACGCTTATCTTCATTCACAGATTCATATATAAAGTAAATTTATCGGTCACAAAGATTCACTATTACAATTCGATGTGGGTTTCGGATAACCAACAGGAATCCGACTCCCTGTCGCATCGAAATTCAAGTGCCGTTTTACGGGCCAAGGGTTTCATATTCACATAGTAATATATCACAGATAAATAAATTACAGATCACAACGTAAATCAGGATGTATCACAAAACATCATATATCAGGGATATCAAACGAATCCACATTCAATAGAATCCAAATATTCATAAGTAAGGTCAGTTAATTATCTGATTTATTCAAATTAGATTAATTACTTATGAATTACTAATCCTGGTTAATTAACATTGATAAATTACTAATCATTTTTATTTATTAGCCTATAATCATTTATGAATTAACCCTTAATAATTAATTGATTAACCTTTAATTATCCATCTTAATTAATTACGTTCAATAATTCTCTTTAATCACTTACTTAATAATTAACTATCCATTTATTACATTAAGAGATTATATTTCAATTATGAATTTTAAATAATTATGACAAACCATATATTTTAATTAATTATCTCTAATTTATTAATCAACCCCAAATTAATTAATTATCCTTTAAGAAGTTAAATTATCAAAACATTATTAAGACAATAGTTTACTTAACATCAACTTAACTTTGACTTGAAGAAAAATTGATGAATTACATTCCAATACAACCGGGGTTCAACTCTAGAAATACTCGAGTGAAACCCGAGAGTTTCTCGCTTCCAACCCTAAGACCAACACAATGTTCCCCCGAGCTTCCTCCTTTCCCCTTTCCCAAAAAAAACTGTTATGTAAAGAAACAAACAGGCACGAACAACTCACGCAAAAACTCGAGGCCAAAACAATCATTCCCAGGTTCAACTCGAGTCAAACCAAAACCTGAAGATGATGACACAGTTTCGCCGTGCACGCGGCGGCGCCGAGGCTCTGGCGATCGAGACCACCCCCTTCAAGTCGCAAATCACTCCATCGTTGACCACGAATCAACGAACAACCCAATTGCATTGTCGATCAAAATCGAGCATAGCTCGCTAATTTTCGAACCCATCACCCACTCACAAATGCGCCTCGGCATGGCAACTCCGACCCCCAGCATCACTGCCCCTTCACCTACATGCTCATCTACGACCCAGGCACCTCCCCTCTAAATCCGGCCACGCTCGATGCATTAACGAGCGTGCACGAGCCCAAAATCCAGACGCCACTTTTCACAGTCCTAAAACCCTAGTTTTGATTCGTTCTCAAAATCCTTGCGTTTAATAATTTTTTTAGCATTTTTCTTATCATCACCGAAGTTCATACAAGCTTCAAACCAAATTTCAATGATTATTATTGGATCGTTCACCGGAAATTAGAAAAAATGTAAATTTGGTTAAATTTCGAACTGCTCTTAAACTACTTAAGTTAAAATCATCATATTACTTTTAAAAATCATCACTTTGTATGTTTATTCAAATTATACAAATGAATCAATGTTTAAAACTATCTGAATTCATCATATGTTGGACTATTTCCTGTAAAACTGGGTTTACAAAACCTGTTCTTCATCATTATGCAGAAAACAAAATTTTATGCCGAAATCTAAGTTTAAACAAACTTGATTTATTGATGATTTTATGCCTGACAAAAATTGATGATTATATTTTGAATCTGGATTGAATATTTTTGACCCTGTAACTTCTATAGAGAATAACAAAATGTTACAGAACAAACACAGAATCTATATTCAAGACCAAACATATACCGACTATATTATCACTGGATTTCGTAATGTTTCTAATTAACTTAAAGCTTTGAAGTGTATGTTTACTCACAGTTATGAAGAAGATAGAACAGAGCTTTCACCATTTTGAAACTGTCTCGAATTTGCAGTTGAAACTTCCTAGTTTGATTCTTTGGTTGCATGGATTTGTTTGTTGTTTTCAATGGAATGTTGTTTGAGTTTTCAAGATGTTGTTTACTTCCCAGGTTTGAAGACTTTGAATTGCTTTTGTTTTTAAGTTTGAGATGTTTTACTTTAGTGTTTCTTTTTCAGCTTATAATGGACGAAAACTAAAGTGGATAGACTGATATATAAAACTGAGTTTACAGGGTATATTACTTTGTACAGGTGATAGTATGGTTTTCTTTGTACAAAGTGATATTATATTTTCCAATGGTCAGAGATATTTTCCATTGCTTGCTTGTTGACTCGGCTGAAAATCTTCTTTTTGTATGCTAGAGGATATGGCATTTAATGCATATGTACCCTATGTTCCTATACTTACCTTGTTATATTTTCATTTTATTTTTGCTTTGAACATTTACTTTGTTTTGTGGCTGATATTTTGTTATTTTAGCTAGCATTTATTATCATGTACCTTGCTTCATTTCGGCTAATAGATATTGTATGTACTTTAGAGATGTTTTGTTTTTGGTGACTAAAAAGATTTGTATTTATCACTTTGGGGCTGCAGCTTACATGCTTGTCCTTTATTTTAAATTGAATTTGAAATTCTTTTCTTTTGTTTGCTTTATACATAGATTTGTTTACTTTGTTTTATTCCTATTTCTTGTTGTTTGTTTTTAACTTTGTATTGTAAATAAATTCCTATATTAATTATGTTGTTTGAATTTAACTATATGTTACTTTATATTTTTTAATTTGTCTTATTATATATATCTATTTGAATTTGTCAAATTTATTTTCTATTCCTAGTTTAAATATTTATTGTTATCTCACTCATTTTAAATTAATTTTTAAACCATTTACTTGAAACTCAAATTCAATATATACATATATATATATATATAATTTCAATTTTACTATTTGGATCGGGGAAACTCGCATCACTTAATCAATTTATTTCACAGTTTTATTCAAAAATTAATTTAAATTATCAATTTAAATAAAATTAAAATCTAGGGTCGTTACATTAGTACCACGTCCATTACCTCCGGGGTTGAGGATTCTGACCGATCCGCCCGAGCTAGTGGCTACCGCCCTAATAATGAAATTGCTTCGTGATATCTGTTTACAATATGGAATCTTGGAGGAAGATGTCTGTTTACCAACCGGAAATGAATTCGTTCATAATCCCCTACTTGGCTATACGGCCTATAATTGCTACATATGCCTTGGTGGTTCCGTCCCACCTTGCAATTCTTTCCTGATGAAATTTCTATAAGAGATTGGACTTGCTCCATTTTAAATTCATTTGAATGGGCATGCTTTCTTGAATTCATTATATGTCCTTTTCATGCGGAATTCGATCGGCCTCCAAAATTCAACGAACTCGCTTATCTTTTAAAGTTCAAGAGGAGGAAGGACTGTTCGTCCTTCGTGATAATAGAGGCATGGAAAAGATGTAAGTTATTAAGAAGCTTTATAGTAAACGTTCTTACTTCAAGAATGAATACTTCTTCATACGCTACCCAGAAGGATTCAACTGTCTCTAGTTAAGAGGAAATAAGCTTCTCTCGACCTATCTTTCTTACCCCAAATCTATGATTTTGAGTTTTAACTTAATGTATGCTTCCTATAGGCCTTTTGAGATGCGATGATAAAAGGAAGCATGATAGAATGCTTAATGACATGAAGGCGGTTAGAGCAAATCAGCATACCGTCAAGTTCCTATTGACGAATGACAACTTGCAAGAGTATGGATTACTTCTTCCTTAAGGGATTGCTGATACCGAGTCCTTAACATGAAGCAGTTCAAGATCACATACTTGTTCTAATGCCCTCACCTGTAGCTCCGACAAGAATTCTGAAGGGGAATAAGAAGGTACATCGGGTGAAGTGCACATGGAGAAAGATGTTGGTGGAAAGACCGATGAGCCTGTAGGAGGTGATGCCCGGGTGATAATGGTGAAGATTTTTGAATGCCTAAGATCCTAGAGGAAGATGTAGGATTCGTGAGAAGAAAAAGAAAGGAGCTGGCCGTTGGCAAAGAGGGTAGCAATGCTAGTGACGATGGTAGCGACTATCACGCTAGCAAGGAAGGAAATGAATCATTTAGTGAATCGCTCAAAATGAGTCCTTCTCTCCCCCGCTTACCTTCACCGGAACACATAATTAATGAAAGTCTCAGTGAAGCTGATGACTAAGTTACTACAAATACTGAAGATAATGCAGTTGGATCTCGTCCCTTTAGCAATGTTTTCGTTGATTTAGGTGACCTAAACGAGATCAATTTTACATTTAACGATGTCATGGGTGAAGCAAGTTTTGACTTCAATTTTCCTCCAAGGATAAGTATCAGTGAAGGTAGAGAAACTCCATCCATACACCCATGCATACATGGTTTTAGAGTAATTAGGGGGTCATCGGTGTCATACACTTCACTTAAGACCACAAAACTCGTTTCTGCATGCACTTGACTTCTGTAACTTCAATAGTTATATGTTTTTCCTTCTCTTTTTAGGTTCTATGGCTCGTGATAGGCATAGAGCTCTCTCTTATTATGGAACCGAGTATAGGAGGCATACCCCCGACTTCATCCACATCGCCATTATGAGATAGATGAAGAAAGATAAAAGAGGAAAGATCGCGAGCGCGATAAGGATCATGGGACTGAAAGAGAACGTCTTGAGACTGAAGAAGAAAGACTACAGAAAAGAGAGAGTCCGGTAGGGAATCTTCTCGCGATGAGCATAAATGACATAAGGATTCCTCCGAGCATCATGGGCCTACTTCCTTCGTTCCTCCACGTATCGGTGCTTAAGCTATTGTTCAATTAGAAACCCAGTCTTCTCAAGCCTTAACTGCTACTCCTTCCATTCAGTCCATAAGTATTACTAAGTCGAATCATCCTTATGCTCCTCCATGCCTATTAGCTACCTATCCACATCTCTTACTTCACAGTGTGAAGTTTGACCGAGACATTAAGGATGTGAAGAGGGAGATTACTCAAAAGAAGGTGCAAAAAGTTCAAGAAGATGTGGGTGTAGGGCTTGAGTTGAAGCATATTTGTAAGGCTCTTTCTGATGTAAATTGAATCAACTACCCACAAATCGAGTCACTTGAAAGGGGAAGAGTCGAGCACAAGAGGATGATTAAGGAGCGAGAAGAAGATTTTCTCAAAGTCACTAGAGAAAGAGATCTCGCCATTAAACAAAAAGCAAGTACGGACAAGTTGATGGAGGAATTGAAACAAGCCCAAGGCCGAGCCACAATATGTTAAGAAACAAGCTGAAAATCGCTTTTGATGAAGGCTTAGATTTTAAGAAGCAAGCCAAGGAAAAGGCCGAAATGCTCATTCAAAAAAATGAAGTCATACAGTCTAAAGACTAGACCCTCTCCGAACAAGCATCCAAGCTCGAACGTCTCTATGAGGAGAACTGAAAGCTTCAAGAATAGAATAAAGAGCTACATGTGAAGATGGATACTTCGTCGACCTAGAAGATTGCGAATGTGCAGTTTGCTAAAGTGAGCTTAAAGATCTTGAAGTGGAAAAGGTCGTGAAGGATGAAGCGAGAGCAAGAGAAAGGGAAGAGCTGAACGGCAATCTTCAACACTTCTATGCGAAAGTTATCATGCATAGAAATTTGAAGTGGTTGGGGAATGATTACCCTACAACTCTTGCTGATGCATGGAAAGAGGTGTCGTGCCACGTTGGAAATGATTACTCCAAAGTCGAGCTGATGGTGTAGTACCTTGGTGCTGAAGAGATTGAGATGCATGCTATAGGGAAAGCAATTCTTGTCGAAGAGGACGATAAGGCTGCTGCTGATGATGCTAGTGCTCTCGTGGGCCTGAGCTCTTTGGCTAAGCACGAAGTGTCACTTTCTAAGTCCAGAAAGCCAGTGACGATTATTCCTTTTTTGGCAGCTGCTGCACCAACTGAGCTTTATATCCCCATCCTAGTAGTAGGTCAGTTTCAAGTTGAAGTTCGAGAGAGGAGTCATACTTCAGGTATTTCCCTTGTTTCTCCAGTGCTCCAACGGCTCAATTTCACTTTCGAGTCCTTTCCTAAACTGTACAACTCTCTTTGTGAACTTATAGGTCAGCCGAATTTCTTATCTCTACCACCCATCCCTTAGAGTTCAAGCACTAAAGCGATTTTCACCGCCTCGACTGTTGTTTCCATAGGTAAGATTGCTCCAATCTAACCTTCCAGCTCTAGGCCTGACTCCGATGCACAACGAATTGTAACCTTGGAAGGATTGGAAGGCATCTTTATGTCATTAGAGGAGGACATCCAAAATGTTGGTGCTTCTGATCCGACCGATGAAGAGACGATGGTAGAGCGACTGCGAAAAGAGAATCAAGAGAAGATGAAGTTGAAGACGAAACAAGGCATAGCCTAACCCAGAGACATGCTCACTGGTGGATCCGGACAGCTTGATTTTGGTGTCGAAGAAGGGCATGCTCATTCTGGAGGCTAGACTCCTTTCGAAAAGAAGATGGGTGAAAAGAAAAAGAAGTTTTTAACGACTAATTTTCCATGGAATTAGAAAATAGCTGATAAATTTTAATTAAAAATTAACCGCAAGCGCACGGCGTACAATTTTAGTACGTGGCGAGTACGGGTCGATCCATAGGGAATTGTTTAGATTTAAGATTCTACGCAATCAAATTAAACCAAACTTTTGAAGTTGTTTAAGCTAAAAAAAGGTAAAAAAGCTAGAACAAAAGTGATTGAAAATATGAGATTAGAAAACAATTTAGAGGCAAATCCACTCTCATATTTTTGTAAATCAACACACTAATAATCTACAATCTCTCTATTTTGATCTTAAATGGAATTAGTGATGTATTTATCATAAGTATGGTTTATTTATGTTATTAATTAACATAACTTAAACCATCAAACTATAATACAACACATAAAACCACTTATCAATTTCAATGAAAATGAAGTCAAAGCAAAAGCTATTTTATGTATGATCTATTTACTATTGTATTTAGTAACATAGATCATCAAATTTTGTTTCTACTTTAATTCCACAATCAAAAATCAATTAGTAAAATGTTGATGTTGTTATCCCGCCTTTTGGTGAAGCCGTGATACCAAGGACTTGACTAGAGACCGAAGACAGTCCGCTCCGGAAATCGGTTATCTATAGATTCACGATGGATATAGGAAAACTTGGTCCGAGTTCGGATCGATCCACAATTAGCATGATATAACAATCAGAGCTATGCAAGGCAACATTCCAAATTTCAAGTCAATCAGAGTTCGTATGCTTAAGTTATGGAACGATCAAGATCCATGTGAAACATGCCCGTTTCGTATCCATCCATCTGTATCCATTGGCATCGATACGAAATGAACATAACTCCATCACTCGGCATCCATCATTCATATCCATAAGGTTCAAATCTACATCGATGGACTTCAACACTTCCCCGATCGATCACACTTCACTTGACCAGTAGTCATACATTTCGTATCGATCACTTACCTGATCGATACGAAGGCCAGGATGGACGATCGATACGAAGACAGAGGCAAAGCATTGATACGAGAAGCAAGGTATAGGACGGATACGAAAGAAGCAGTCAACCCAAAAGAAGCAGTCACTACGCATGAATTATGGATCTCCATAAAGCGTGCATGCCATGCCATCGACACGAAGGAATCGATACGAAGGCGTTGGCCACTCTATATTTGCAGCTTTGATCAATCAATAACTCCACAACCACACATCCAAATGCAATGATATTTTCACAGAAGGTTGCATATCATCTCAAGAACGTCCATGATCGATCGCAGCCCAATTGGAGCCATTTTCGATCGATACGAAGGCTATATGGATCGATCAGGGATCGATCCCAAACGACTCATGATCGATTGTGTGGGCCCACCTAGGCATGAGAAAGGATATTCCAAGATTCAAGGCAGATATTCCTAGCTTCACACCTATAAATAGCACCCTAGTTGCAAATAAAAGAGGACTTTATGCTGCTGCTCGGGTTAAACTCCATTGTAATTCGAGTGTTAGTCATTATACTGTTGTATCTCAGTTTATAATCAGCAATAAACATCAAATCCTTCAAAGTGGATGTAGGCTATAACGCCGAACCACTATAAATTCTTGTTTTCTTTCTGTTACTGCATATTTTCTTGATGTGATTGTTAGATTAGCCTCATTTTCCATTTTACTTCTTCATTCTAATCTCTTCAATTACATCTAACGAGTGTTGTGCCCATTTTTGGTACAAAAAGATGTAAATTGTGTTTATGTGGAGTAAGCATAGCCCATTTGTGATTACAACATTGGCTACCACATTCCCTTTTATAAACTTACATCAACATTCACTTTCATGAAGCATTAAAAAAGATCATAAATGACAAGATATGTTGAATTTACATACTTTTAGAGAGCTTCATTACCCCTAAATTGAAGGGGTTTAGCTACTCATTTGTGTTATCATATCAACACATATAAATTTCAACATATAAAAACAAGAAAAATGAAAGCTAATTAGAATAAAAATAACTGAACTACTTGCATAAAAGTAAAACTAAGCTACTAACATGAAATGAAAGAGCATGTAAATAAAAATGAGCAAGAAAATAAAATAACAAGGAACAAGAAGTAAAAGAAAAGGAGGCTTAGGAAGCCATTTTTATTTCATATAATTTTGAGTCTACAACTTGCATTCTAATATAAGTGATTAAAAGTTCCATTATATGAACATAAGAGGGCTATTTATACATGCTTTGAAACCCTAATTATATTTTTGGGGACTACCCAAAATACCCGTTAGGAAGTGTGGCCACCAAGTTATCATTAGTCTCTAATTAATCCATCGTCAAGTATGCATGTAAGTTTAACCTCCACTAACTTATGCATTAGCTCCTAATTGTAGATTAAGGTAAGTGGGTAGGTGGGGTCCTCCATGATGCATGAGTTGGATTATTTTCATCTTCATTCCTTGGTTTCCATCCTTGTGCATGCATAATTCCATGAGAACATCTTCATATTTCCATCCAAAATTCCTATAATTAAAAAGAAAATGTGCAAATAAATATTCTCAAAATTAATTAATGCACAAAATTACTATTTTACCACCACATTGATGTATGAATGATGACTTGAAAGCATATTTGAAATTTGGTTTTAAACATGTAAAAATACCCAATTATGACATTTATTTAAATAAAAATTGATTAAATATGGATGTAAAAATATGCACATTTACGTGCACATCAAGAAGATCAACCTCCGCCAAGGCGGTAAGAAGTGATGAGTTGATCAAGTGCTGATGGAGTGCAGCACTTTTGGTTTTGGTGTGTTTTTGTATCGCCCGAGTCTGTAGTTTTTCTTTTCTTTTGAGTCATAAATTGGCCGATATTGTGCGGGTACGACCCCCGTTGTTTTTCCATGTACTTAAAAAGATATTAGTAATGAAATATTAGCTTTTCTATTGTAATCTCTGTTGTATACTTTTCCTATATTTTTCCTACTACACCTGTTTGTGTACCAGTGCTTGTATATATAATACGATTTCTAGTGTTGCAATTTCCATATTATGTATTGATGTTTTGTGTGATGTGATGTGTGTATTTACTGCAACCTTGTACATGTAAATAGTGTAACTTGTTTATTTATCGCAGCTCTATGCCTGTAAATGTTATTCCTATAGTTATTTAGCATACTATTACTTAGTTCTATTGTGACTGTCAAAATACTCTGTTCGGTGTAACAGAACTATGATGTGTCTTGGTTTAGCCAACTCCATGACCGTTTTCTATTCAAGCTTAGTTGAGCTCATCTCGATCGAGTGTTAGTGTGTGTGTATGCGCCCCCCACTCCACAAGGCTAGTTACTCCGAATGCTGGATTTAAACACTTGATTAAGAGAACGGGTATTCCCGGCAACCCATTCGGTTAACTGTTGTGCAGTGGCTCCCATCTACGGAAACTTGCAGTTTTGTCGCTCGAATCCAATCATTTTATTCCTTGACTGCGATCGATTTCTTTCGAGCCCAGTACTGAGATCTTGTTCGTGCATTAATTTTTACCTTCGAAAATTCATGCGTGGATAGCTCAATTCTTTGGTTTCTCCTTCTCAGTCACCTATCTCTAGGTGATGTCAACTTTTGACGATCATGAATTGATTTCTCAACCAGTTTTAGTGATTTGTTATTTCCTAGCATTGCCGGGGCAACACCAGTATCTAGAAGATAGGGATCGATTTCAAACTTTGATTTAGCGATTTGAGTCAATTTTCACTATTAACTCGACGGTTTTGAATCTTCTCGACATTGCCGAAGCAACGCTGATCCTTGGAAAATAGAGATTGATCTTCCACCGACCCTGCAATTGAGAACTTTCCTGGTGCTGCTGGGGCAGTGTCGGCACTTAGAAATTTTAACAGTCTCTTGGTGTTACCGATGTAACACCGATAACTAAAAATCGAAGGGTTTCCCAGCATTACCGATGGCAACACTGGTACTTAGGAAGTTGGGATCGATTTTCTTGATCAATCCAGCGGTTTGAGTCAATTTTCCCGGTTGACTCGATGGTTTTGGGATTCCATGCTTCTTATTCGGAGATTGAGAAGTATTTTCTCAGTCATGTGGCTTATTTATTGTCACATAGGGGTATTGCTTATAAGAACATAGTTCCATTGGTTAAAGAAGCATCATGGGGCTTATTGTGTGGTGCATAGGGAGATTGCGTACAAGAACGCAGTTCCATTGGTTCAAGAAGCAATGTGTGGTTTATTGTGTGGCACATAGGGAGATTGCTAACAAGAAAGTGGTTTCATCGGTTGAAAAAGCAATGTGCGACTCATTGTGTGGCGCGCAAGGATAAGGGCTTTTCCAACGTTATCGGGGCAACGCAAGTTCTCAGAAGACATGGATTGTTTTTTCCTAATGATCTGACGGTTTGAGTCGATTTTCCCCGTCGACTAGGCAGTTTTCAACATTCTTGACACTGCCGAAGCAGAGCTGGTTCTCGAAAGGTTTGGATCGATTTTCCTCATCAATCTGGTGGTTTGATTCGATTTTCTCCATTGAGTCGGTGGTTTGCTTATAAGAATGCGGTTCCATTTGTTCAAGAAGCTAGCTTTATTGAAGAAATAGAAGGAAAAAGGAAAATCCTACTTATTTACAATGCCCGTGGTGTCCCTGGATAGCTTATTGAAAATATGAAATATATAGATAGGTATCAAATGTAGTAGTGTCGCTGTGAGCCGCTGTTCCAAGCACATGGAATCGGAATTCCATCAATGCTCGCCAACTTGAATGTTCCATCTCCATGTTTTTGGTCGATCATATAGGGTCCTTCCTAGTTCGGGCCGAGCACTCCTGTACCCATGAAGATTCATTTCAGAATGAGATTTCCCACTTCAAAGTTATGGTTGCGAACCTTGGCATTGAAATGTCGTGCCACTCTCTTCTGGTGAGCAGTAGTTCTTAGTTCAGCTTCCTCCCGCTTCTCATTAATCTGGTCGAGTGATTCAAGCAGGAGCTGCTCGTTCTCTCTTTGATTAAAGTGTCTTTCACGATGAGAAGGGACTTTTAGTTCCACTAGTATCATAGCTTTTGAACCATATTCCAAAGCGAACGGTGAGTATTCGATCGTAGATTTTTGTGTCGTTCTATAAGCCCATAGTGCAAGTAGAAGCTCATCAACCCAATTTCCTTTAGCTTTCGTCGGCCTCTTTTTTATGTTGGATTTGATGATTTTGTTCACTGTTTAAACTTGCCCCTTTTCCTGCAAATGCGCTACTATGGAAAAGCTTTTCTCGATCCGGTAACACTTGCAAAAGTCCTTGAACTCGGCCTCTCGAATTGAGTTCCGTTGTTCGTGACGATTTTCTATGGTACTCCAAACCTATAAATAATATTTTTCATTACAAATTTAATCACTTTTTTAGTAGTAATCATGGCAAGCGGTTCTGATTTAGACTATGT
Source organism: Allium fistulosum (assembly GCA_030737815.1). Classification (NCBI taxonomy): domain Eukaryota; kingdom Viridiplantae; phylum Streptophyta; class Magnoliopsida; order Asparagales; family Amaryllidaceae; genus Allium; species Allium fistulosum. The sequence continues at coordinate 1,107,590,632 of CM060907.1, forward strand.
AATGAACTGCGAAGATAGCATATTTGGCTCCTAATTTTGCTATTGGTAGTACTTCGATTAAATCGATTCCCCAGATCGCAAACAACCAAGGGCTGACCATTTGCGTAAGTTCTGAAGATGGGGCTCTCGAGATCTTGGCAAACCTCTAGCATCGATCACACCGTCTAGTGTAGTCTACCGCATCTTTGTTTATTATTCTCAGAAATATCCATAGCGGAGAGCCTTTTTCGCCAGTGTTCATACCCCGATGTGATGACCTTAGCTGCCTTCATGAATTTTCATAAGGATCTTCCTAGCTTCATATTTGGCCACATGCCTGAGAAAGGGGAGGAAAATCCTCTCCTGTATAGTACTTCATCCTGCATTACGAATCGTGGTGCCTTCCAAAGTAGCTTCTTTTGTTCATTCCGATATCTGGGAAGTATCTCTCTGAGTAGGTAGTCCTTGATCGGCATCATCCATGATTCCTCCTCTTCCACGGTCTCCAGAATCCAATTGACATCCATTTGATCTATTTTAGGAGCAGATAATACTTCTATTGGAACCAGTCTTGATGACTGTGCATCTCCGGAACTAGCAAGTTTGGCTAAATAATTGGCCTTCATGTTTTATTCTCTGGGAATATGAGTTATTATGTAGTGTTTGATGTTATTGAGCAATTCCCATGCTTTTGACATGCAAGGGGCGAGATTGCTCCTTTAGCTTGATATTCTCTCTTCATCTGACAAATGACAAGCTGAGAGTCATTGTAGATATGCAGAGCTTTTATTCCCAGTTTCTTCATAATCTTCATTCCTGTTATTAACGCCTCATACTCTACCTCATTGTTAGTAGCAGGAAATTCTAGCCTTAGAGCATAAAAAATCGACCGTCCTTCGGACGTTTCAAGCACAAAACCCACTCTTAAACAGAATTAGTTTGATGCACTATCGACAACAACTTCCATTGCGATGCTATAGCCGTAGTGTCCACCTCCTCGTCATCTCAAATTGTGAATTCAGCGATGATGTCATCCAATGCCTTTCCATTAATTTCCCTCTGAGGATGATAAGTTACATCGTACTGGCTTAACATGATATTCCATTTTAGAAGCCATCTTGAAGTCTCAGGATGGTAGAGTACCTGTTTCAAGGGTTAATCCATCAACACCTTGATTTGGTGAGCTTGGAAGTACGGTCGCATTTTCTTTGATGCTATCAGCAAGCAGTATGTCAGGTTCTCCAGCTTCGGGTGGTTTCGTTCAGCTTCGGTGAACTACTTGCTAATATAGTATATGGGTCGGTGAATCCTAGCTTCCTCACGCACAAGTTCCGCGCTTGATGCATGGCCAAACATTGCCAAGTAAAGGAATGGATCTTCTCCATCCATCAGTTTGTATAGAACTGGCAGTTTCTCTTTATGTTGCAGTAATTCTTCAAAAGCGGACTGACAATCCTGACACCATTCAAAGTTTTTCTTATCCTTCTTAAACGCATCGAAGAATGGTATGCGCTTATCTGCCGCTCTGGATATGAAGCAGCTCAATGCTGCAATCTTTCCATTTAAGCTTTGCATCTCATTTTTTGTCATCGGGGCTTTAACATTCCATGGTGCAGCAATCTACTCTGGATTGGCCTCGATGCCCCTTGCATTCACTACGAATCCAAAAAATTTCCCTAAGGCAACGCGAATGAACACTTTAGTGGGTTTAGTTTCAACCCATATTTTCGAAGGATCTCAAACATCTTTGAGAGATCATCCATATAATTGCCAAACACTCGTGATTTCACTAACATGTCATCTACATACATTTCCATTTTTTGTCCGATTTCTTTTTTAAACATTGTGTTTACCAATCTCTAGTAAGTAGCTTCGACATTTTTCAAGCTGAATGGCATTGCCGGCTAGCAGTACAGCCCTCGGTCTATGATGAAGCCGGTATTCTCCTAATCATGCATCATAATCTGGTTTTACCCCGAGCAATAATCCCTAAATGAAACTATTTCGTGCCATGTGATTCCATCAACAAGTTGGTTGATTTTAGGCAACGGAATGCTATCCTTTGGGCAGGCCTTATTCAAATCTGAGTTGTCGATGCAAGTTCGCGCTTTCCGTTCGATTTTCGGACCAACATAGGATTTGACACCCACTCAGGATATATTACATCACGGATGAAGCCGTTGGCCAATAGCTTATCCACTTCCTCCTTCAATGTAGTGGAGCACTCCGGACCCTGACTTTGTCTCTTCTGCCTCATTGGTGTGAACTTGAGATCGATATTAAGTGTACGACATGCTATCTCCTACTATATCCCACACATATCGAAATGAGTCTAAGCAAACACATCCAGATTAGCACGAAGAAATTTTATCAATTCATTTTGCACGATTGCATCTTAATTCCCAGCTACGAACCTATTTTCAAGACCCCAGTTGGTTCATCCATATCGATAGGGACAGCCACCGTAAACCCGCTGGTGCTGCCCGTACCACCCATGTACTCTTTTTCCTAGGGTCCATAGCTTTTTTGAAGTGACTATGGTCCTCGAGCCAAGGACGGTTCTGTAATTGCTATGCTTGCAGTTCATGAATGTGGAGAGTCATCCCTACATTCTTTCCCTTTTCACGGCGCTTTGATTCATGTAATTCGGTAACCTAACATTCTCTTGTAGTGGTTTGGTCTCCTCTTATTGTTTATATGCCATTTTTTATTGGGAATTTCATTATGATACGCCATGGAGCCAAAAGTGATTCTAAAGTCAATGAGGGCTAATCAGCCTAAGAAAGCATTGTAAGTAGAATACTCATCAACGATCACAAATGTCTAGATAAGGACCACTCTCTGTTCTCCTTCTCCCATTTCTATAGGTAGATCGATCATCCAAATTGATTGCTTTGGTTCACTTGTAAATCCCTAAATCTTCATTTGGCAGGCGGTCACATCCTTTATGCTGATTTTCGTATGGTCAAACATCTTTCGGAACAGAATGTTGACTGAATTCCCACTGTCGACCAAAACTCAGTGTACTACTGTTGAACCGAGCCCAACCGTTATTACCATCGGGTCAAGAGTTGGTGCTTCAATACCTACAGTGTCCCGATTCTGGAACACGATGTCAGCAGTAATCATTCTTTATTGCTTAGCCGAAGCTCCGTCATCGACGGCGTAGCAACTCTCCTGAGGGGCATGCTTCAGAGAACTGGCATGTCGTTCCATTTCACCCTAACTCTTATGTATTAGATGAGGTCCTCCAGTAATGGTGTTTCTAACTAACCTTTGATCCATTTGTCCGGGCCCTTCTTCGTTGGATCCAGACTAATTTCCTTGAGCGTTCCGTGCTTGTAGTCCAGCAGGTTGATCAGGGTTCTGTGGTTTCTTCACATACTACTGGAGCCCATTTTTTCTTATCAATTTCTCAATCAAGACTTTCAAATGCCGACACTTATTTGTGTTATGCCTGTAAGTCTCATGGAAGAGGCAAAATTTCCCCGATCACTTTGATGTTCGAACACTTCCCTCTTGGGCAGTTTAATGTATCGCTCAGTTCCCTAAGTGACAAGGTAGATATTTTCCAAGATATCATTTAATGGTGTATAGTCTTCGGGCCTTAGATTCCTTAAACGTTTTCCGTTCCCATCACGCCTACCAAAATTCTAGTTCTTCTTTTTCCGATTTGCATTCTTTTCTATGATTCCTGTAGCAGCTGCCAAACTATTTCCATCATGTTTAACTGCAACATTTCTTTGGATCACTTCGTTCGGTTTCTCATCGACGGTTCTGCCTTCGATCATACTTGCTTCTTCCAGTCTTAGAAACTAGTTTGCCTTTTGATGAAATTCTTTCATGGTAGTTGGTTGATTCATTTTAATCCACTTTGGTGCGAGTCTCGTAAACCACATGGAGGTAAATCCTACCGAGAAGATAGGAAACACCTACAACAAATGGCTTCCATAGCTCTAGCTCCATCCATATGCCATTCGTATTTAAACAAGTGCTATTTAGGGTCCATTGTTCCATTGTACGATGGCATAGTTGAATGCTGAATCTTCAGGGATATTCTTCTCTTAGGACGTTCTGGGTAAAGGGGGTTCGGCTTGACATAGAACCTCAATCTTCATTTTTCCTACTCCTACTTTCTTCCATCAATCGTTTGATCATGTCAGCGATGTATTCTTCACCAGCGCAGTCAGGGTCTATCCCAAGTGTCTGACTCCACAAATGCTTGGTTTGCCAACTGAAGCCTAGGCTCTCCATTCTCCAAAAGAACCACTCCTGCAGTGTTCCATTAGTGAGCAGTTGGTCTTGCCACGGTTGTCTGAGCTCCAGCTCTAGTGTTTTATTCCTTAACACCATTATTCAATCCCAAGTCTCCTCCATCAAGCTGCATATCATCTTTGGAGTCTAAAACGAGCACGGTGCCGCCTTCCTAAGGGGTATTCAACCCAAAGTTTGGGTTAGCCCCAAGTTGTTTTGGATCGGCACCATCATGTTTCCTTACAAGAAGAACCCACCTCCTTCCTCCTGCAACATCGTCAACAACTCTGGCAGTTGCTTCCTTCTGTCTTCGCTTTCCATCCCTCAAGTTTAGACCTAAAACGGAGGAATTTTCTTGTTCTATTGCAGAAGAGGTTTCCCTTGTAGTTCTTGTTGTTGTTGGCGGTTGCAAAGTTAGCAACGCATCTATCTTATCCATGAGAGGTTTCTAACTATCAGTAAATTTCTGGTTAAGATCATTGATAATCTGATTAAGCTCTTCTTTAGTAATAATTTCTTATTGAGTAGAAGATCCAGGTAGTAGATTTCCATCATTTACTTCTGTTTGGTGGGTGTTTGCTTCATCACCACCAACTGTTGCTCCTATAGATCTTCCAAATGCATATTTTCCTTTCCTTAGAGCATTAGAACAGCAAATCTTCAATTTCTCCAAGAAAATTTTCCAGATCTAACTTCTGGATCTTATGCAATCCAAAATAGAGAGCTAGCTCAGTGAAAGCACCAAAATGTTGACGCCAAAAATGGATCAACACACAAGAATAGACTGTAGGAAATCTATGAGACATAGATCTAATGGATAACAGCTAAAATAAAAGGAACATAACAAAAAAGTAGAGAGACACGAGATTTTATAGTGATTCGGTAATCTATGGCCTACGTCCACTTTATAGCTTTGTTGCTTATAAATTTGATGTAGTTTGTTTGGGATTTTAAGAGATTTGATAGAGAATAAGTCGCATGTACAGTGGTCGGATGGATTCTAAGTCCTAAAGTTGCCTAAAGTAGCTGCTTGGTAACTATTGTATGGAGATTGAAGATGAAAAAGAGGCAGAGCTTCCGCGCACTACACCAGAAAAGACTTTTGGTTGCATTGTAAAAACGCTACCATAACTTATGGTAGCGTTTTAGAGAACGCTGCTATACGACATGCAACTAAAAGTCTAAAACTTTTTGTTGCGTTGTAGTAAACGCTACCAAAAGTCACTTTTAAATGCAAATATAGGTATTTTCTGTAGGATTTAAAAAAGCTACCAAAAGTCACTTTTAAATGCAGCTATAGGTTTTTTCTGCAGGGTTAAAAAAACGCTACCATAAGTCTTCATTTTTTGGTTGCATTTTTTGTTTATATGCTTTTTTTGATTTTCAGTAGCGTTTTTAAAATGCAACTGTATAATTTTTATATTAGTTTACATTTGTTTCTGTAGCATTTCTGAAACGCAACTAAAAGTTATTGGTTGTTTGGTAGCATATTTTAAATGCTACTATTTACGGTTGATGGTTTATACCATTTCCAGCAATCGCTTATATACTATTCATATTAAAACGAACGATCAATCGCATAATTTTCATATATTCAAACAAACAATTAAATCACATAATTAGCATATACAAACAATCAATCATATGATCATCATATTCAAATAATTGCAAAAACATGCTAATCTCACAATCAAATATAATATCCATAATCAATCCGATAATAGTTTTTCAACAAAATAAGTCACATACTACAAGCATTCACAGACAAGTTTCCACAAATGGTACTAACAAAATACGATAACATATATAACAATTAAATTCATGTTCGTTGCTTGATTACCAATAGTTCTTTGTTGTCGACAGTCTTCGCTTCGAAATAGCTAATTACCTGCAAACGAGTTTAACAATCAACAATATATATATATATATATATGTATATATATGTAACATCCCGAAATTTTGGATATTTAATTTTGAACATTTAATTCATTTTAAATGTTCAATGTGGATTTTGAATTGGTTTTGAAATAAAAAGAATTGGTTTAAATTAAAATAACAAGTTATAATTCCTAATGTAGAAATTTAATTTGAAATTGAATACTAATAGTTAAATATTGGATCGGGCTAAATTGTGAATATGGAGGTAAATAGATATGGAATTGAGTTCTGAAATTTATTTTAAGTTCATTTGGTTATAAACAATAATGTTGGATTTTTAGATGAATTTAAAAGTTAATAAGTTATTATTTGGGATTTTATATTAATTTAATAATAAAATATTGCAATTAATCCGATTTTAGTCCGGAATGAGCCAGAATGATTTTTAATGTGATTTTAAATTTTTATAATTTATTATTAAGTTAATAAAATTTTAAAAGTGAAATTTTAAGCGTTTTCGACAATTTCAAAAATCGCTCAATTTAATAGACGAGTTAAAATAGCCTTCCGGGGGACAGTCTCGGAATTAGACGAAACCAAATCCATTGAATCCGTAATAATTAGTTATTATCGGATTTTAATTTCCGTAGCAATCGGAGTTGTCGTTTGACCGTGGCAGCTCGAAACGCATAGAAATCGATTTAACCGATTTAATTTTTAATTGATCATTTAATTCCGTAACTCGCACATATGACCGAATTAGCTCACGAAACCTGTTCCATTGTGTCCGGAATGCGGAAAAACCCTAGGGACGCCTGGTGGCACGTCAGATTTGGAGTTCGTTTGCAAATGTTTGTTAATATTAAATTTAATATTAAAATAATACGTTACGTATATATTCACATTTAAGGAACCCTAACCCTAAGATATTTACTCAACCGCCGCTCTATTTCGTTTATGGCCGAAAACGTCCCTCGTTTCCCTTCAATTTGCTCTCAATCCAAGCGATAATACGAGAAACTCCCAACTGGAATATTGTAGAGGGCGGAGAGACGTTCAGATCCAACGGTGGATCTTGCTTGAAATCGTCGATTGGGGTTGATTTGCTGCCGCGTTTGGGCGCCGTTCAGTGGAGGTTTTCGCATCGATGGGCGAGTTTTGGGGGTGTAGGTTGTGGTCAAAGGTAGAGGAGGGAAGAGGCTTTCGAGCGGCGGTCTCTGATGGGGATCACGATGGTTGTGGGAGGAGCGGCACGCCTAGGAAGTGGCGATGAGGTGGGTTATGCGGCCTGTACGCGTTCGTGAACGAGTAGAAGATGGGTTCGTTTTTTCTGATCGCGTGAGGAAGATGGCTTCGGCCTTGATTTTGATCAACGGTCAGATCTAGGGTTTGATAATAAAATTAAAATTTAAAGGAAATTTGTTTAATTATAGATTCAAACTTTAAACAACCATATATTTTGCATACCTTATCAGATTTTGACGAAACTGGCGACGCCGGAATCGCATAGACGAGTATTACGCAGTGGAGCAATTTTGGGATCGTTTGGAGCAAGTAAAAATTTAGGTTAAATCGAACGTTGTTCGGTTTAATTTAAATTTGAACACTCGCCGAAACTCAAGGTGAGTAATCTCACTCACATCTGGATGCTAGCTGATTTAAATAATTAATATTTAAATATTTGTGTGATTGATTGGATATAAATGTTGTTACCTGGCTGGATTGATATATATTTGTTGTGCTAATATCTGTGGATGTAGGGAAAAACAGGTTGAAGGGATCCAACTGGATTCCTCACACTATAGTAATTATTTTTATAATTGATGATGCATTTATTTATAAATTGTGATATATAACTCTGGAATTATATTGTGTTGTGGTATTATTGGATAAGTATACCCAGAAATTTAATTATAAGTAGAATGAATTGGTTTTAAAGAAATAAAGGAAATTGATAAATGAGAATTTAAAAGAATAAAATTTGGAATCTGGTTTGGAGGAAAATAAAAAAAATTGGTAAATTTGGAATTATAAACGAAAAGGACATTTTATCAATTGATAACTGTGGAAGTATAAATTTCTGGAAATTAAAAATATGTTTTCAACAAAACTTCCAAATATAAATTAACAATTTTAAATGTATATAAAAATAGTTTGAAATTCAATTTTACACTATTGGAATTTTATTTAAGTAATTTGTAAGTATGATTTTCATTGAAGAAATCTCCAAATGTTTTATTCAAAAATGTCTTAAAACTATACTTTGTCAAATTAAAATTCTGGAAATGGGAAAAAGTGTTTAATTTCAAAGGGAGTTTATTTGTAAGCTTGGAAATAAATTTACGATAACTAACGTAAATTTAAGTTGGAATAGATCGGGCGGGATCTTTATGAAAGATTCTTTGGGTTGTTTGAATGGGAATGTTTCCCTGGAAAAAAAAACCGAGTTCGTGAATAATATCAAGTTTTAAAAGTTAAGTTAAAATTTGTTTTAAGGAGGTGTTTTTAAGAAATTATTATTTAAAAGTGAGTAATTAATAAATTAGCTATAGTATAATTATTTTAGAATATTATTGGTAATTATATTTTTTATAACTGGTTTATTTAACGAATAGTTTGATTTAAATTATTTGAAACTAGTATTAATTCTTTTAAACTCCACTTTTAAATTTTAGTTTAAATAAACCTTTATTTTTATTTTTTTGGCAAAGCCAGCCTGTTTTTATCGTGGACAGTCCACATTTTATTAAAACAAAAACAATGAACAAAGATCAACGGCTACAAAGCAAACACATATACAGCCAAAGACCCTGAAAAGAAACAACGATACATCACTGGACGATTTTGAAAAAAAGGGCGGTAATCGACGAGGAAGTCTGCAAAAATCTACGAGAATTCCTTTCTTCCCAAATCGCCGCAATGGTAAGCTTGAGGAATCGAAGAAATCGAGATGAAGAGGTCGATGCCCACCTGGTATGTTGAAAGATTCGAACCCACTCGAGAGAGAAATCTCTGATAGGAGGACGCTCAGTAATATGTTGAAGAATCTGTTTCCACAATTGGAAGGAAAATAAGCAATTGAAAAACAAGTGCCCCACATTTTCAGAAGCACGGTTACAAAGGGTGCAAACCGACTGATTGATAATTTGTCTTTTGACCAGATTGTCTTGGGTGTGAAGAGCATTCATCAGGCATTTCCACGGGAGGAGGTTATGCTTAGGGGTCGATCCACTCTTCCATATACGAGTATGCCAAGGGAAAGGATGAGAATGTTGCTGTTGAATTATAGTATTGTAAACCACTGAAGTACTGTGAAGTTTGCCATTCTAGTTAAGCCCCAAATGCTCCACAATCTTGAATGAAGCCTCAACAGAGGACCAGAGATTGTTCAAAGCGGGGGAGCTGACATGCGGCAGAAAAAGCTCCTCATCAACAATGAAAGCATTAGCGTTTAGAGGAATACCAGAGTTCAATATGAGGTTATAATCGATTAAATGGGCCAAAATCATACCTGGAGCACACCAAGGAGAATACCAAAAAGAGTTGTCAGAGCTGCATTGCACCATAGGGAGGTAATGATCTCTATTCTTCATAATTCTTTTCCAAAGGAAACTAGCATCTTTATTAACATCCATAACCCAGAAATTACCTCTTTTAAGGTTGTACAGTCTATTCCACTCTTCCCACAACCCCTTAGAATTTCCCAGTAATCTGTTAACATGATGAGATGCAGTGGCTATGTTCCAATTTTTAAGGTTAATGATGCCTAATCCCCCTTTATCTAAAGGGTATATAACCTTCTTATAAGCTATTGGAATAAGTTTATTGGAGTATATATTTCCATGCCATATAAAATGATTAAAAGCCCTATTTAACATGTCAATAAGTTTAGTAGGGATGATGAAGAGCCTAAAATAGTAAGCACACATAGAGATGGCAATGCTTTTAATGATGACAAGTCTACCAGCTTGAGAGATCTTAGTAGCATTATAGTTATTTAATCTATTTGTTATTTTTTCAAATAAAGGCAGGCATTGAGCATTAGTAATTCTTGACTTACACATAGGGGCACCAAGGTACATGGCATTCTGATCCATGACCTGCAAACCAGAAACCGAAAGCATGCTCTGGCAAATGATTTCAGTAGCCCCAGCAATTTTTATATGAGATTTAGATTTATTTATGTGAAGGCCAGTCATCTGCTTGAAATTTTGAAGAATAAAAAACACCCTGGAAATGGATTTATTGTTTGGTTTAGTAAAGAGTAAAAGATCATCAGCAAACATTAAAGTGGAGATTTGAAGTTTTTGACATTTTGGGTGGAAGTCAATATTTTTATTATTACATTCTATATTAATGAGTTTAGAGAGGACTTCCATAACTATTATGAAAAGAGAAGAGGAGATAGGATCCCCTTGCCTAATTCCCTTCTGAGTTTTGAAATATCCAAAGGATTCACCATTAAGAGATAAAGACACGTGAACAGTTGAAATACAAGTGTATATCCAAGCTAGAAATGGAAGAGGAAAATTCATCTTGGACATAATTGAAATGATAGCCTCCCATCTCACAGAGTCATAAGCTTTGTGAATATCAAGTTTCAAGAAGCATCTAGGAGAGATATTTTTTCTATTGTAACCCTTTATGAGTTCTTGAGAAAGTAAGATATTATCAGTGATAGATCTTCCAGGTATGAAACCATTTTGATTAGGAGATATAACAGAGTCAAGGCAACTTCTCATACGAGCTGAAATAATTTTAGCAATACATTTATATATGACATTGCAACAAGCAATGGGTCTGAATTCAGAGACAGATTGAGGAAGACTAACTTTAGGGACAAGGGCAAGTTTAGTATGATTAATACCATTTAACAAGGTGTTGGATTTGAAGAAATGTTGAATAGCTTTACAAAAATCATGGTTCACTAAATGCCAACATTTTTGAAAAAACATAGCAGAAAAACCATCAGGTCCAGGAGAACTAGATGTTTTCATATTTAAAATAGTAGCATGAATCTCTTCAGGAGTAATAAGTTTGATTAGATTACTAGCTTGATCATTGGAGATAGAATTTAAAGGCAAGTCTTTAAGGATATTAAGATTATCAACCGAGTCAGTGTGATCAAAAAGATGTTTATAGTATTTAAGGAATGAGTTCTGTATACTAGCATGAGTGTTAATTTCAAAACCCTGCATATCCTTAATAGAGAGGAGTAAAGCAGAAGACCTTTTAATTTTCAAAGTATTATGAAAGGTTTTAGTATTTCTATCTCCTTCAATATCCCATGTTTGTTTGTTTTTTTCACGAAGCATAAGGAGCTCAGATTTGATGGCAAGTTTCAACTTTTTGGTAAGATCATGCACAGATTCAGCAAGCATTAAGTTACTGGGGTTAGACTGAAGCAATATGTGTTTATTATTAAGTTCAGAGCTAATAGAGGCAGACCTTAAGTTGCCAGAACCAAACTTATTTTTAGACCATACTTTAATGGCAATTTTACAATCTTTAAGTTTGGATTGCAAAACATACATTGGATTGCCAAATTTGGGAGAAGCCCAAATATGAGCAATCAGAGGGAAAATTTCTGGATCAGAAATCCAACTATTGAAGAAACTAAATGTGGAAGGACCTTTATCATTTCTAACCCCCCAATCCAAAATGATAGGGCTATGGTCTGAAAGGGAAGGAGTAGGGAAAAAGGAAATAAGAGAAGGACAAGCATTGAAAGCGGCAGAATTAAAGTAAGATCGATCTAATTTACAATAGGTTCTAGAACCAGTTCTACTGCAGTTATTCCATGTATAGAAAACACCTGATTTAGGAACTTCATGAAGCTGAGAATGAAGGATTGCATTATTAAGAGGAGCCACATCGCCCAAAGACAGCGGCAACCCACCCATCTTATCAACAGAGCTTTGCATGCAATTAAAGTCACCTAAGCATATCCAAGGGCTTGTTGAAATCAGAGAAGGAAGTAAGTCAAGAAAGAGCTGCCTATTAGCTTTCATGTTATCTGCATATACAAAGGTAGTGTTAAATTTGAAATTAGTAGCTAGATGTTCAATGTTGCAGTGAATGAATTGTCTGTGTAAGTCAGAAGCATTAATGTTATAAGTACTGGGGTTCCACAAAACCAGAAGACGACCAAAAGGGGCTGCAATATGATTGTGTATAAAGTCCCACTCTGGTGCAATACGTTTAGCAAATTTCTTAGTTTCTTCTTCCGAATATTTAGTTTCACTGATGCACATAATTCCCAGTTTATTGCCTTTAATGAGCTGTCTAATTTCATATATTTTGGCTTCATCATGCCCACCTCGAATATTCCAAAATCCTATATTACCTATCATTACTAATTTTTTTTGATTTTTTGGCAGATAGCCTTGTCACTCTTTGTTGTCCCTGATACTTAGCAGAGGCACCCTTTTTACCCTTTTTGGAGTTCTTTGTATTAAGCTTGGCAAGTATTTGCTCATGATTATATTCATAGCCTTCATTTAAGTCATCTTCAGAACAAAATTCAGATTCTGAGGAAGATCCTGAATCTGCTATAGTATTTGTATCTTTTGCAGGAGTAAACAGGGAAATTTGTTGCGGTGGCTTTAAGTTTGCATAAGGACTAATTGAAGGACTACTAATCCTAGTAGAATTATCAGCAGCAGTATTATTAGTACACTCAAGCTCTGATACCTCCTTTTCATAGTATGTATTCTGATTAGTTCCCTGTTGGATGTTGTAATTATCCTTTCCATCTTGTGCCTGTTGCCTCTGTGAACTAATTAAATTAATTGCTTTGCCTTTATGCTGCTGTTGATCAGTATTACTAGTAGCAGCTTGCAAGTTTCCGATTGTTACCATGTTCTCTTCTATATATTCTCCTTCTTCAATGTCAGATAGTATGGCGAAAGCATTATTTGTTTCAATTGGAATAGGAGTAACTCCCTGTATCTCTCTTTCTTTGGAAGCCACAGTTGAAATAGTATTTTGATCCTTATTTAGGTCTATCTCTGAATCCATTTTACCTTTATTTGGTTCCACTACTTTTTGTTTCACTTGAGGAGCTTTGGCCTTCCATTTTTGTTGCTTATTTTTCCTATTATCCAATATATTTTTCCTGGGTACAGAAGTCTTGATTTTATCTGAGGGAACAGTTTGTTTCGCTAAGTTATCAGATTCGATGCTAACTTTCTCTTCAACACTATTTTTTCCCATGTCACAGTTTTCCGTAGAGTGACCAAAAACTTTACAAGACGTGCAAATTAGTGGCCTCCATGAATATTCGATATAAACTTTTTGACATGTCTCTTCACCATCTCCTATCAACAAAAATTCAGGTAGCTCTTTATCAGGAGATATTTCAATTAAACATTTAGCATATTCCAATCTCTCCCGTTTTTCTGTTGCTTCATTGAAACAGACTAGTTTCCCCAAATGACAGGCAATCCAATTGATGCCAACAAGAGTCCAAGCTATTAGGGGAATATTATAAAGATGTATTCAAATTGGAACAGTTCTCACAAGAGATTGAACCGATCCAAAGGCAGGCTTCCATGTTGTGATAATAAACATTTGACCACGAATAAATGTAGGGTTTGCTCATAGAACAAGAAGTTTGTCCTCATCACAACTAAACTTGATAAAATAATTAGCTCCATCAGATTTGATATCAAATGATCCTTTCAGCTTCCAAGTTTTTTTAATATGAGAAATCACGGCCATGTAATTGACTGGTTCACCAAGAAAAAAACCCACTAAAAACCCTTCCCAATAGTTCTTGCCTTCTGACACCAAAATATCAGGAGGAGGAAGTGGAGAACCTTGGTAATCTAGAGTGAATTCAGTCGGACTATAGGACCCAGCATTCCTAGGCTTAGATGCAAACAAGGAAGACCAAGAAGGCTTCGAAGCTGAGATTGATGGAAGAAGAGAAGAAGCAGGGGGAGGCAATAAAGGGAAAGCCTGAAGAGACGGATCTGGAGGAGCAGAAGGGGGAGGAGGAGGAGAGATGAGAGCAGGAGGGGAGACAGCCAACGCTGGAAGAGGAATGCGGGGAGAAGAAGAAGAAGGAATAGAGGAGGCCGATATAGCCGTTAGAAAGGACGCCATTGTTTTTGTTAAGTAGCTTTTTTTTTGATAAACCTTTATTTTAAATCAAACTTTTACCTTATAAATAGTTTTACTTTATATATTGTGAAACTATATTTCTGAGTACATAATTAAGTAATCAATTTAAATATTTTAAATTATATTTCAGAGTAAGGTGTTTTAATTGTTTTAAAATCTAAATTTTTTGGACTTGGTTGCTTCTAATGGGAATAAATGTTTGGAAAATTTACTTGTAAAGGAAGAGACTTTGGAAACTGTTTCAAATGGGTTTGAAATTGGAAATGTCTCTGTAAGATAGTTGAGATTAATAAATAATGTGAGAAATTATTTATTGTGTGATGGCTTCTTGTGAAATATGAATTGATAGTTAAATCACCGACTATCAATATTGGACAAATGCGCTGATCGTTTCGAAGAGACCGGGATCGAGATTTATTTCTCGAATACCACTTCGATCCGGTTTGTACGTTTCGTGAAACGTGTTCGGAGTTGAAGATGGAGCAGTGAAGTGCAAGGGCTAGTCGCTACTAATCCTGAGGATATTTCCAAAATGGATGTAGTAGGAGTAGTGCCTTCGGTTCCGTTCGGACCCGGGACGGACTTGTATGGACGAATGCTTTCGATACATCGTCAGGTGGACGATGGGCATTCAAAGTGAAATGTTCTATAAAGGTAACGCTTAGCCTTAAGCCTCATCAACCGGGAATGACTGAAAATCAGGGGATATGCAGCAAGGCTTCGTGGGTAGCGCCACTGGAGAGTATGGTCATCCCTGCCTAGAGGTCCCTTTATTTCGGCTTAGTGGTGCGGTTGCTGATCCCAACCGTAAGGTGATCTTATTCGGAATTGCCCATAGGTGATTGCGGCCTTGTGTTGCAGGGGAGCGGGTGTACTCCTCGGTACTGTGATCTAGGCCACGTACTGTGACAGCTGGTACCCCAGTGCCTAGTCATTCATTGGAAATCCATTCTCCCTACGCGCCTTTACGAGTTTTGTTTGTATTACCCACTTTGTGGCTAGTATGCTGGAATTTAATGAATGTAACAATTTCGGCTATTTTATAAGTATTTGTATATAGACACTATTATAATATCAGAGGATTTTGATAAGAAGTGTTTTGGCTGTCGTAAGGTAAAAACCCGACATGTTTATTTGTAGCGTGGTCTTACGAGATGCTTTATATTTTCAAAGGATTTTTGAAACTTTAATAATCAGTTTGGATGTATTTCTCTTACGCTGGTATTCCAGACTGACTCGGGTATTATTTTATTATAATGCTCGGGTCAGACCGAGTATATTCACAGGATAGGTTGCTATGGAGCAGGAGAGGAGCTGGAGTCGAGACGTACTATTCGTACTTGCTTATATTCCGCTGTTGTGATCGTTGAGATTGACTAACTGGTAATTGTTGATTTTGTTGTGATGGACTCTGATGATGTATTGTATATAAACAGATATAGTTTTCATTTGTGTAAAGATCTGTTCTATATATTATATTTTGTCCGCTGCGATTGTGAGATTCTGATTTGTTTAGTTCTTTCTTCTTCTATCTACTTTCTTATTCCTCTACAATCTGTCTTTTCCGGCGTTCGATCGTCGGCATATTATACTGTTGAATATTTTGTGTCGATTTTCGAGGGTCGAGAAAGGCGGGTCGTCACACGTGGTATCAAAGCTTAGGTTGGCGACAACCTAGGCTTTGATGGGGGAAAATATCTCATTGGAAATAGAGTCAGAAGTACTCTATAATGAGTTGAGTGTATAATAGCTATGAGAGCATACTTGTTAGTGAATATAAAATTATTTTTATACTGTGTTGACTTATCGGTTGAGTGTTTATGAATTCTGGTCGGTACGAGAAGTACAACCGTATCGATAGGGGTTTCTAAACTCTTAAACAAGATAAACCGACATAGTATTGTTTTTAAAGTGGGTAAATGAAATAATTTTACCCAAAACTATATTTTGATATAAAGAAATAATTTTCTAAATTATTATATATATTGGATGTTTGTTTGGTTGTTTCTACTATAATCAAATAAGAAATTAAAATATGATCTAAAATTTGAAATGATTTCTAAGCAAATAAGAATTTAAAATATTAAAATGGTTTATAACCAATCATAATTAATTACATATGGTTTAAGTAAGAAGAAGTACAATTAAAATTTGATTTAAACCAGAATTTTAAATGCCCGAAATTTTGAGAAGTGTTTTTAAATGAATTTAAACAAAAGATTTGGGAATTTAAAACCTTGGAAATGTTAGAAATGCTTTCCAAAACTTTTGTAGGCAGTGATGGAGTATATTTCGGAAATATTTTGAATGGAAATTGTTTTGAGTGGAATTTGTGAAAGTAGGAGGCATTGAACTCACTTCAGTCGCTGGAAAATAATCCTAATGATGCTGGCCACATCATCAGAATTCATTTTCGAGTTTCTAAAGTGATGGATTGCTTCCGGGGTGATTGGTTAAGATATTTGTTTATACTTGTTTTATATACAAGTTGTTTAACTATTTTAAAAGGTAAAATTGTTTTAGTAAAACCTGATTGTTTTGGAATCTGGGATTTGATTTGATATATGAAGTGGGAGAATGTTGATTATTATTTCAAAATGGTTTTGAAATAAAACCGGGCAATTGAAATTCTAGAAATTCTATTTAAAATATAAATGTGAAAATTTAGATGAAACAGCAATGCAATTTACTGAATGAAGTTGATTGAAATAAGAAGGAAATGAAAGTTAAATTCTGGGATTATAATTATGTGATGAAAATAACTCAATGAGTAATATAAGTTGGTAAATAAAAGTGTTAGAAAATTTGAAGGGGAATGAATTGTAGAACTTGTATAAAATTGTATCCTAGAATTAAAATTTAATTTGAGTATATTGAAGTGAATGGAAATTTGAATTTAACTTGGGATAAGTTAAGTAAAATTGGGAATTGGAATTAAATTGATTTGGGTTAAGTTGAAAATAAAATGACTGTGTACTTGTGGGTCATTGTGTAACAAATTGTACCCATAAACTATTAAGTGTTATACTTATAATCTGAAATTGTGGTTTTAAAATTTGCAAAGGATTAAGGTGAAATAAAAAATTGTATCCTTAAGAATTCAAAGATACATATGTATAGAAATTGGAATTGTGATTATAAGATGTGAATGGATTAAAAGGAGCAATATAAATTTTTAAATAAATAAGTTGATGAACTTAAGAATGGAAAACTTGATGTTAACCCAAGTAAAATCGGAATATAATCACAAATGGGAAATAGTTGAATGGTCAAGCCCGCGGTCAACTGCCAGTAAACTACATCAAAAATCCTCCAAATCGCTACTGCCAAGCCCGCGGTCAACTGCATCATCACCAGGTCTGCGCCTCGTCTCCATGCCAAAGTTGCCAATACCAAATCCTCAGCCAATCCTCGCTGCAAAACCTTCCCCATCACTCAGCTGCTTGGGCATGTGTTTTCTCCTTTTCCAGCAGCGCTAACATTTTCCCACACACGAAATTATCATTTTTCTCTCTTTGTTAATCAATTTAGGTGAAGCCATAGACGAGGTGATTTTGGAAGATAAAGATGAGGGAGAAAGAAAATCCGAAGAATAATTTTTTAGGGGGTTTCGTCCTTCTTTTGAGAGGAGGAACGTTGGTTGGATAAGTGTTAAAAAGATTGAGAGGAGGATAAGCGTTAAAAGGATGTATGAGCGGGCCTGTAAATTTTAGCAAAATTTCACTGAATTGTTGGCGGGATTCAATTTGTTGCGTTTATTTCTTAATTTTTATACTTTAACTGGCCAGTGGTTGCATATACCTTGAAACGCCACCAATTATTGCAACTAAAGATAAATTTTCTTGTAGTGTACACTCAGATGTAGGTCGCCATAGCAATGCGTCATTAACTCTCACAAAGTTTACCCAAACTTTTACCGCATCTTTTCCCAACGGAACACAATGAACCATCGTTGTTGGATCAGTTGAAGTGATAGTTCTTTCAGCCACTACTTGTCCCATTTCACCCACATCAATCAGCTTACATCTACTATTTGGTACCAGATTTGCACCCTGTTGGATAAGCAAATAAATAAATAATCATCAAATATGTCGTAATCATCAAATAAATAGGCAAAAGGATTAACCGTTTGAAAAAAAGGATTAACATGTTATCATTGCAATCACAGCTAACTAGTAATCAAATAATCATCAAATATTTGGTGCCAGATTAACGTCAGTAGCATACAGTCAGTATGAAAATAATCCACAATAGTAAACTCTCCCCTTGACACGGTTACTAACTAATTTAGTAGTGACATAAGAATTCTAGAATACTGACCAAAAGTAGTGACATACCTAACTAATTTTGACCTTTTACCTCCACCATTGATTATAATACAGGTTAAAAACGCTAGCTTGGAAGACATGACATTTAAAAATACGACTGTGAGACATGTTACAAAATTTTAAAGTGAAATCGGGATTTAAAATGTGAACATAAAAGAAAAGACAAAGGAACAATATAATGAAGACCACACATAAAGTAGGATTTCAGATGTATATAAATGATTGAATGCTTTAACCAAATAATGTAAAAGAAGAGTCAGATTTCACATGTAGTCGTGTGCTTTAGGATTCAGTTCCATTAGACTAAGAAGCAGGTCGTAAACTAACCACATGTACAAACACATGTGCTTTGATCACACTACACCAAAAAAGACTTTTGGTAGCGTTGAAAAAACGCTACCATAACTTATGGTAGCGTTTTAGAGAACGCTACTATACGACATGCAACTAAAAGTCTAAAACTTTTTGTTGCGTTGTAGTAAACGCTACCAAAAGTCACTTTTAAATGCAACTATAGGTATTTTCTGTAGGATTTAAAAAACGCTACCAAAAGTCACTTTTAAATGCAGCTATACATTTGTTTCTGTAGCATTTCTGAAACGCAACTAAAAGTTATTGGTTGTTTAGTAGCATATTTTAAATGCTACTATTTACGGTTGATGGTTTATACCATTTCCAGCAATCACTTATATACTATTCATATTAAACGAACGATCAATCGCATAATTTTCATATATTCAAACAAACAATTAAATCACATAATTAGCATATACAAACAATCAATCATATGATCATCATATTCAAATAATTGCAAAAACATGCTAATCTCACAATCAAATATAATATCCATAATCAATTCGATAGTAGTTTTTCAACAAAATAAGTCACATACTACAAGCATTCATAGACAAGTTTCCACAAATGGTACTAACAAAATACGACAACATATATAACAATTAAATTCATGTTCGTTGCTTGATTACCAATAGTTCTTTGTTGTCGACAGTCTTCGCTTCGAAATAGCTAATTACCTGCAAACGAGTTTAACAATCAGTGGTGAATTTTTTTGGTTGCAAATTCCAACCAAAATTTACAATTTGGATGGAGTTCTCTGATTTTCAAACCAAAATGTGAATTCATGCATTAATGTGATATCAAGCTCCATGTATCCGACCTCTGGTAGTGGAGTGGATTTTCTTTCAAAAAAGAAAAAAAAGACATTATATGAACTGAAAATATACCTTAAAGTTGAGATATATGTAGTAAGCAGAAATGGGTTATGGATAGAGAATGAATAAGAAACTGCTTGAACGTGAAGTATATTTGGTGCATATACGTATATACATACTTTAAACCATAATTATAAATTTTTCTTTCGGGCTTCCTTGCGATACTCAAATCACCAAATATTTGTTGCTTCATGCAATAGAATGAACATAAAAAACATACCTTACTTGTAAGGGCTAAATGATTGTGATCTCTAGTGGTCAGTACATTAATAACTTGGATTCCAAATTGTTTAGCCCAAATATAATTCTCAAAGTTACTTCATCAAGCCATCTACAAATCAAACTCAAGGATAAATAATAAAATTAGTTAGAAATTGTAAATATGTCTGTAAATAAAAGACACACACATTTGGTTTACAATTTTCATAATCAGGCTCTTTCAAGTATAAGTTGGAACACTCATGCCACTCATGCACTAATAGTTACTACCTTCACTTACTTAACAATAAACATAGCCTGCTAACATATGTTACACCAACACATGCAAAAACATAGTACCATAGTGCACCAGTAAACTCAATATACAGCTGAACTTAGTGCAATAACTCATCACACAACTATGAACACATGTTCCCATGCACCTACCTACACAACCAGTACATAGAAACCTATATATACACTCAAGAACACACATAACACAGACTCACACAACTCAAACACTGTCGCTACACAAAACACACACTAGGCTTTACACAACAACACGCAAGCACTTGACTCCACTTAACACGTACAACTCACTTACATATTTATGTATATATGCTGCTAATTCACGCAATCCCTCATGTATAAAATTTTGCTTCCACATTCACTCATCTAAGAATTGAAAAAATTACAAAGTAACTCTGCTTTTATCATTTCAGTTCCACAGGAAAATATATATATAAGGTTTAAAATAATTATTTTCACTTCATTGTAGAGTTTAAAGGTGCTCACATTTACTCGAAATCTCAACTTCTGACGTGGGCCACTGCTGCTAATTTATTGAAGAATGAGCATTGGAGACATCATGTACAACTTGAGTTGGAACCTACTGTTGCGCATTGGAGGTAACATGAACATATAATATCAGAAGCAGGCCTCATATTCTTTTACTCCTCTGGACTCAACACGCAGAAACATTGACAATACCTGGCATTTCCTCAAGTACAGATGCTACTCGTGATGTGTCTGTGTTTTAAAGATTTTCATGCACAGGGTTAAATTTACTACTATTTGAACCATCACTATGCACAGAGTTCCTCTTGCATTGAGAATTTATATGACCAAACACTTAGAATACCTTACATCCACTTGGATTTTATTCATAATATCTACTTTGATTCTCATTTCCTCTCCATCAAATAAGAACTCAAGTGGCTTGCTCAAGGTGATAAGAACTCAAAAAAATTTTACAGCAAAATGTCTATTCCAAAATCAAATAATAGAGGGAAATACATTCTAGATTCTAATGGCAATCTTCAATCAGCATCAGAAAACATTTCTCAAGAAGCAATTGAATACTTTTTAAACCTATTTAATGCCCATGCTCTTAAAAATCAACATCTATGTAGGCAGCACTTATACATTGGAAGCATTGAAAGAACAAGATAAGTTTCTCATGCGACAATTTCATGTCTCTTATGTCAATTTACACTCTGACAATTATATAAAAAACTATTACAGTGGTGAATTTTATTATTATTTTTAATGCACGCGACATGTTTAATAAGTAATTGAAATGCTCTGGGCCGCATTATACCCCACTATATATTGTCTTTATATTTGTTGGAGAAAAGAAAGTGATATATGGTTTATTCTTCAAAAGCTTCTTTATTTTCTCTTTTATTCTCTCCACTTTTGATATGGACGAAATTGAAAAGGAGAGGAATATGTTGTTACTTTTATTCTAAACATTTATGCATTTTCTTTTTTCTAAACAATCGTTATAAATATAGCATATGACTGCTAAAGATTTCTTTTGTGTGCCCTATATACGCATTATTTTGGTATAAGTCAATTTTTGTTCCGCTATGGTCTAATGTATATGAAGCATTACAAACTTTAACTACAATATATGTTGATATTCGATTTATAAATACAAATACATATTTCCAAATTGGAATATCACAACTAAAAGTATTTGAGAGAAAAACGATAGAAGTAAAATTAAAATGTGGTGTGGCTTCTGAAAATAATGCAGAAAGAAGTTTCAATTGAAAAACTAACAACTAACAAACATAATAATAATCAGTGGTACAAAGGGTGATTTACCTGAAAGCTGCTTACACTTTCTTTCAGCTCAGCGTATTTTCCAAAAGCACCAGCGAAGACTTCAGCAACATGGAAAGGCGGGCTTAAGAAACGCTGAATCTTTCGGGCAATTGCAACAGTCAATTTGTCATCTTCACCGGGTTCATCCATTCCCAAAATGCAATGATATCTTGAAGATTCTTGTAGTTTTGGAGAACCTTCTGGACACCACGAGCAGTGTTGTAGTGATCTTCTCCCAAAACATGAGGGGAAAGCATTCTAGATGTGGAGTCAAGTGGGTCCACAACAGGGTATATACCCAACTCAGATATCTACAAAAAATTAAAATAGATGCTTAAATCATAAACGATCATCAAGCCTTTAACAACAGTTATCTAGATCAGGATTGCAGCAAATGACTAGTTCTGAATAAACATGTATTTTGTTCAATGTTGGCAGACTTTCTCAAATTGGAATATACTCACAAAAATATCATATTTATTCATGACAGACCACTCTATACCATGCAATTAAGTATTATCATTTTCATATGTAATTACCTTGCTTTTAAAAAAAATAAAAGCTTACTTTTAAAATCATAACTCATATTTAATTTTAAATATTCATTCAAATTCATATACAACAATATTAATCAAATATCTGAAACCATAAAAATCATCACGTCGCCAAATATACACAAAACAAGAAAATGAAAATGACGCAAGTACCAAGCACATATAGCCATATGTTTGTGAATTATTGCTCATTTTGTTAAATACAACCAAAGATTTTATACTTCAATCATCTGGAATTAGTATTTATTAATAATGTCAGGAATCACAAATTGTTATTTAGTGACAAAAGTAATACATATAGTAGAATGCTCAGCATCCTAGTTCATTTTACAGGAGGTTCAATCAGTGCCAGATCAGGTTTCAAGTTGTAAAACGATGTAAATCTAAAATTCAAAATTTTATTGCACCAAAAACCATGTCACATCAAAAACTCTTGTACATCGTACAACTACATCTGCAGTTTCTACAACGAAGCCACCGTAGACATCCTTTTGAGAACACCTATCTTCTAAGAACAAGCTGCAAGAAACAGCCCATAAAATTTCTAGGCTCAACCGAGGGTAATGACCAACATACATGTTGTTTTTCAAGGAAATATGTTTCTTTTCTTCCCTTCTGCTATTTTAGAAACTAAAATATCCAAACAACAAAAAATATGTAGCTGATCTACTTGTGAAAAATACACATCTATCTCAATGAAGAACATAGAATGATGCAAAAATAGACATACCTCTGATAATTGTGAAATGATGTCCGATGACTCTGAGCTTCGTTTTGTACTAAGGATGACCATTCAAAGTATTCAAAGACAGCAAAGCAAGGGTATAGTGACTGCCCATTGCTATAAGGTTGGTTGAATACCACATAATAGGACCAATATGTACCCCCAATGGGTTTTCAAAACACTATACATGCATTGCTCCAGCGTGTGATGAAGAATTCGCATCCCCAAAATATGAGTCTCCTATCGTACATTGAAACAAATGATAAAGAATAAATTACGCAAAATAAGTAGCGAGCCATATACGTAAGTGAACAATTTTCCTCTGATATCATATACCATCTACTATGCAACATAGATAATTTATACAACAGAGCCCACTAGATCAACACAGGCAGCAATAGCAAATCTAGCATCTTAATGCATGCACATATTAGTATAAACTTATCAGCAACACAGTTCTAGTCAGCAACAAAAGAATCCATTAGCAGTAGAAATTTTACCCATCTTAATATAGACTTGGCACAAACTCAAATGATATAGGCTTGTCGTGGACTCAAAAGATATAGAATTGACATGAACATAAATCAATATTAAGCCACTTGATTCATCATATAATTTATTTGTCAAATTGGTTTGCATTAAACAACTCAATTTTCGGAATAACTAAACAATTCACAAATTCAGCATATAAAGCATTTAACAATTAGTATCTAGCTAATTGATAGTAAGCTTCTTGTTACATTAATGTTACTTCCTCAAATTTTAAAAATATTTATCATAATTGAAAAATTCGAACTCACCTCATATTTTCATTTCAGAATCCGTGAAGGTGTTTAAAGTTGAGATCGTAGATGTAGCATGCCACTATCAGTTATCTCATTAGATAGACTTATGCCGAGACTGAGAGAGGGCAACCAGAAATCATCGACGCTAGTAGGCCGTGATGCGAGTTGTGATAAGCAAGGCAGATCTAGGGTTTGCAAATTTGAAAGGGAAGCGATGATTAAAGGAGCGGTTGAGATGGAGGAGGGTTGGACGAGAGGGAAAGGTTGAGAGGCAAGGTCAGAGTGGAGAAGAAGGTAAATGAGAAGACGAGGGGTGGTGGTTGAAAATTAGACATCATCAGGCTTTTTAATACAAATGTTTATGTTGAAGAAAGAAACCGAGCGGGGGAATAGAAATTTTACCAAAAATTTAGGAGGGAAAGACTGGCAGCGTTTGTTTATTTATTTATTTTCCTCTAAATAAGCATTAGTTGCACTTAACTTTGAAACACTGCCATTCAATGCAACCAATAACATGTTTTCTTGTAGTGTCATTACAAAATCACTCGCTAACTAACCACAGGAACATGACTTTTGGATTGAAGGTTCTCAATTGTAGCTATCATATTATTATTTTTATTGTCAATTTACAAAACCATCACAAAATTCCCACGACCAGAAACAACATCTCCTTCCCTTCAACCTCTAGCATATCCCACTACACCCCGCAACTGCCACAAACCACCCACCAATCCACCCTTCAACAACTCTGTCAAATTCACCAAACAACCACACATATTCAACCACAAACTTGCCATCCATATCCACCCTCTATGGCATCAGAAGCTAACCTAACCTCATCAACTTCATTTGCAGCATTCATTGTGCATCCCTGTGCACTTGAGTATAAACTCCTGCAACCCACTGTTTCTAACTTCACTTCACAGCTACCCTATCTTCAAAAGTTCTCCTCCCCAAAACATCAATCCGAAACTAGCACTGTCGAACCGAACTACCTTGCAACATCATCAACAGCCTGAACCATCCATCAACCTCCTCCATAACCACTGTCTCTCTGCTACACCAAACACTCACCAAAAATCACTCTCAACACAACCAGCCTCTGCCATATACCCAAACTTCTCCTCGGCTTTGAAATTACTCACACCAACCTTCTAACCCTACAACCACAAACAAAGTTCAAACCCCTCTGCCTTCATCACACAAATCACCCTCAACAAACCTGCTTCTCCAACCGGAACCCACTCCGGCCTCCATTAACAACTAACTACCCCAATTGTTTATCCTCATTCAATCCACCCTGCATCAACCACTCTTTCATTTTCATTTCAAACCACCGACTTCAGCCTCTATAATCCACAACTACTCCATAACAGCCTACAAAACACCAAGCTTCACAATAAACCAACCTTCCCCTATTCTTTCAACAGCAATTCCCCCTTACCATCCAAAACTTCTTCTATTCGTCATCCACCAGACTCTATCAAACTCCAACAGACCTCTCCCACTCCTCCCCTCAATCACAACTCCTTCCGCTGCCTCAACCATCTTCAACACAACACACCTTTCATTCCATTCCTTTCACTACCAAACACTACAATCACCTTCATAGCCAACATTCACCAGAAAAAAAAACAAAAACAAAAACCCGTTGCCCTTAACCTCATTGCCTCTACCACACCCAGCTACAACCTTTGCTTCAGTACAACCCTGCACTCCCCTCTGCCTTGTGTTGCTACTCCTTTTACTTATGAAAATGATTTCTAAATTTTCATGATTTTGTATGACCTTTTTTTTCCTGCATACTCAATCTCCTCCCTTAAGACTACCCTTTACTTAGTTCCTTAGTTTCTCACTTCATAACAACCTCTTCCTCCAAACTCATGAAAATTATTAAGGAATCTCAAATCTCACCAAACTCACAATTTACATAAGTAAAAGGAGTAGCAGGTAGGCCAAATTATTAAGGAAATTCGTATGTTGTGTACAATAGCATGTGCTGTTGTATACAATAGCAACAGCACATGGCTGCTCCATAGTTTGCATTAAAAAAGAAAGACGGTAAATTTTTGTAGAGAGACTCTAAAAATTTCATAGGCAAATGGAATTGATATCATCCAGAAAGATACAATTATGAAAAGCACAAACATTTTACAGTTCAACTATTAAACAAAATCACATAGAAACAATGATAATTGCATCCAAAAAATATGCCTAATCGACTTTTTGCTTTGAAATGCAAATTTGACCGGAAAAAAATTCATATTAAATTTCTATACTTCATAGCTAGAGAGAAAACAAAATTGATGTTCATAAAAAGAAGAAAAAATATGAAACCGGTTTACTTTTTAAAATAAGCAAGTTAAACAATTTTCATCATTAAAAGTCATAAATTTTAAATGACAAAGTAATTGCATATTAAAAAAATATGGAACATGCAAACTGATTTTCACTATTGGAAAATCCACATTGGAATGATTTGGTCATAACTAATAGATGATGGGTTAAATATGTATTTTGGAAAGAAATCTATAGCAGATGACAAATATAATTGAAATGTAAAGTGAAATTAGGAATTGAAAGAAAACAATTGGTAGGACGATATCACATTGTACTTACAGTATATCATAAAGTATATCATAAATAAAATAATTAGGAATTGAAATATAGCTTTATATTTATGGTATTCCATAAAGTATATCTTTGGGATTTGAAACAAGATAATATATGTTTGGAAGTATTAGTATAGATACTGCGTGTATTGTACAACAGCGCTAGCAGTGTGGAAAGACAAGGACAAAATAGAAGCCTAAACTATTTGCAATCTCCTATGGCCTATGAGAATGACTAGGGAACAGTACAGAAATATAGGTTAAGCATACATCTGCCTGCCACTAATACCGAAACATCCCTATTTAACCGTTAATGGAAAGTTTAATTATCAATAAAATTACAGAATGGCCAAATTCTCCAATATAGTTTTGTCAAACGCTAGCCTGCCAACTTTATGATAAAATTACAGAATTGTCAAATATAGTTTGGCCAATCGTGAATAGGAGTGATTAGAGTGGACATGTATCGTTTTGCACACAACCAGTATATTTCTGGAAAATTATACGTTGCTTTTACTAAAAGTCTAAAA
The DNA here is from genome assembly GCA_030737815.1 of Allium fistulosum. Taxonomy (NCBI): domain Eukaryota; kingdom Viridiplantae; phylum Streptophyta; class Magnoliopsida; order Asparagales; family Amaryllidaceae; genus Allium; species Allium fistulosum. Next base: position 1,107,617,942 of record CM060907.1, read on the forward strand.
GATGCTGATCTTGTACCCATTATTCAACCAGTGACCGTTGGTAGGCTAAGACTTTTGTGAAAATTATAGATTTGTTTACCAGTTATTCAAAAAACAAATGAACTGGTCCTTAAAAATTAGGATAATGTTTGTTATTCCAATATTTTCATATATCAAACTGTAGTTGCTTTGAAATTTCCACTTTTTGTATCCCAAGTTTGTCTCTTTTTTTTGTTTATTAATTCTATTTACGTACTTATCTGTTGTTAAATAAGAATTTATTTGTATGTCTATTTGTATCATTGTATGTCAAGCCACATTCAATTCATTTCACCCATAATTTCATTTTCACCGATTAAAAAAGAGAGAAAAAAAAAGAACTTCTTGGCATTGTCACAATATATGCATAATGAATTCCATACTTGCAGTATGTTGTAAAAATCCTTCAAAATACGTGGTTACTGATTTGAGTTCATTTGACAACTTTATCACTATTATTGTTTACAGTATAACATGTACCTATACATGTTATACATGAAAAAAAAGTGTTGTATAAAGCTTTGAAATATTAAGTATTTTATATTGATTCTTTTGTTTTCCCTATACTAACTAGAAAATGTTTAATTGAAAACCTAACATAGCAAAAGTGTACTGTATGAAAATTAACTACTTCAACCAATCCTATAAAATATGAACTGCTGAAAAGTAAAGCAAATTTTCAATAAATTTATAAACTGCATCATTTACAATATGGAAGAAAGAAACATACAAATAAATAACTCAGGGTGAATTAAGTACTCAACCTAAAACATAAATAAGAACAAATGGATCAAGTACAGCCAATAACCAATGAATGCGAAATTAGGACATAATCAAAGAAGTTTATGCCCAATAACTAAACTGTAATTTCTACAAGATATTCAATGGTGGAGACAACTTACTTTGTTAAAAACGAAGCAAGAGGAGTTGAACTGCAAACAACAAATACTTGTATTTGTAGAGTCGGGCCTTGTGAACAAAGCGAAGAGGAGATTCCACCGAGGAGATGCTGATGATCAGCAGCAACAGATTCGACCAAGGCGATCTATAACGACGAAGAGCAGATTCAACCAGCAGAATCAATTGATGCTCTAGTGGTTGATTTTGGGGATCTCTATTGACCAGCGGAGGGAGTTTCGATCGATATTCAAACAGCGGAGGGGAGATTTGATCGATATTCAAACCAGCGGAGGGGAGATTGACCAAGACGATCTCTGAACTTCTAGAGGGAAATTTTGAGGAAAGAGGGAAATTTTAAGGGAAAGAGGGAAAAAGTGAAACGTTGGAGGGAAAAAGGAAACACGGGAGGGAAACATTCCTAAAAAACGTGACAAGAGCCAAACCATAAAATTACACGGCAAAACATTAAAAAAAAATACATATATAGTATTGGTAGCACTTACACTACAAACGCTACCAATAATTGCAACCAAAAGTAGGTTTTCTTGTAGTGGCGTAGTGATGGCAGAAACCAGATTCTATTTTGATTACTCTATAGTTTGTGTTTATAGGGGTAGCAGTCATATTGGGCCAGAAGTCGAGTTGGAGCAGAGTCTAAATGTTAGCCGGAAGGAGTGTGAAAAGCCGCGGGACCCACCGAGATGTACAAACATGTCAGCACCAACTTTTTCATGTCGGTGCCGACATGTTTGTGTTGCTCTGATTTGGTCACACACTTTTGCACTCTTCTTCTTTCTCTTTTTTGAGGTGTCCCATGTTGTTTTCATCGATCGTTGGTTGATTTTGATGATCGTTCTTTCATTGCTTGGTTTGCTCTGTTGTTTTAGTTGTTAAATCTCCAACTCTTGTAACATGTCATTCAAAACTCTTGGAAATCACTTGATCACACATGGAAGAGGTAAAGGATCACTTGTGTGAAATTGGAGAGGTTGTATATGAAGTGTGATAAGTTGGCATCGATATGAATAGATCGGTACCGAGCTCTCCTCTTAGTGTATTTTTGAGTGATTTTTTTTCGAGCTATTCCTTTGTTCTATCCAAGTATGCCTTTAAAATTTCAAGTCGTTTCGTCTTTGTTTCGACGTTCTAACTTCTATTGATTTTTGCTTGGTTAAAAACCCAGTTAACAAAAGTCATAAGTAAGCAACCATGGCCAGTGGGTAGTTGCTTCTTGGCTAGATGTTCGATCATATTCTTTTTATTTAGCATTACCAGCCAAATATGTATCTTAAACTTTGGTGGAACCTTAATATTCCAAAGCGAAGTAAAGTTCAGATACATACAGAGATTAGGTTGGTTAAAAATCTTGTCAACGCTTACGATTACATTTCCAATAGGGTGGGAACAATTTAGGGATAGGGTAAATAGATTGTGTTGAAGCATGATGATTAACCTTATGGTGGGAAGGATGTTTGATGGAAAAAGGTATAAAAATGAAACCAACATCGTCATGCTTAAATACATTGCAAAAGTTAAATATAAGGTTTTAAATCATTAGAAACTTCAATTAAAGCAGCGTTGCCACAAATAAGAAAAATATGGAGCAAAGAGGCTTAGTTACTTAGGATTGACTTCAATAAGCATATTTGCATGCTGAAACCTATTCAAGGCGCAAGTTATATATAAAAATTTGGGATATAACTTAGACTTACACCCATTATAATAGAAAATAAAATGTAAAAAAAAAACGGTGCGTAAATTTTGCAGTAAAAAAAAAGACAAATGTAAATAAAATTGATACAGAATGCACTTTGAGAAGACTTGGGAATATAAGTATCAAACACCTTGAAATAAAATATATAAATAAACAAGTTTTGATATCTTTGTAAAGCGCAATCGGAAGAGAATTGTTAAATTTAAAATTGATTTCGATCATGTAGTCCTTTTAACCATTCCTATTTAAAAGTAAAACGTTCCATGCACAAAAAGGTAAATTAACTACAATAAATTACAACATTAACTACAACTATACGGGAAATAAAAAAATACAAAATATACAAAAGCTAATGTTTAAAAAAAAAATGTACATACGCTACACTCTAAAGAAATATAAAACAATATATGCAAAAATGCAAATTATCTAGAAAAACCAGAGATATAAGTGAAAATTGCTAAATTCCAAATACTAAAAACATAAGATGTAGACATAAATAAGTGTATATATTCACGATTGCTTTACAAATGCGCATAAACACTAGTATTTCCGTGTAGGTCATAATGGATGCATGTTAATGTATAAAATAGAGATCACGTTACTCCACGTGGTTCTCCTCACGTCAACCAACCGACAATCTTGGTTTTCATTAAATAAGATTCGCGTCTTCGTCCTTATCTTATCTGTTTTACAATTTACTCCAAGTCAGGTCTTTAATAATGTAAATTGGTCACTAACTCATTACTATACTATATAAATGCCATGGGTACTATCGTATGACTCTTCATTTCATGCCTCTGATATATGAATATTTATTTATGGAAACTTCGTGGCAATTCATTTCGGAGGTATTATTATTTATTTATGATTAATTTAAATATCTAACATTGTACTGGTTGACTTTATTAAACATCAATTGTATTTTTAGTCAGTGGTTGGATTGCAACATGACTGTATGGTACTGCCAGGTACAAAGGAAATTATATTTACCAATTAGGCCCACGACAACCCACGTCGGCCTTCAACAAATAAATCCACTTGCCCGCTAATCTCTTCGGCCCAGCCCAAAGTTATAGCCCAACAGAAAACGACCTTCCCAACCAATGCTGATGCTCGCCCAGATCTCCCAAATTCAAATCCACCACCAATTCTCTAGCCCAGTCTATTGCAGCCCGGCCCAATACTCAAATTGACCTGGAAATGGAATATTAAATGGGCCAACCTAGGTCCATTGCAATATCTAGCACCCGCCCAACTAAACTATGGCCCACCAAACAATCAAGCTTTTCCAGCCCACAAAATAATCGTTTCAACCCTTGTAACAACGGTTCCCAATCCTAATGGACAACCCGAAAATCCGTTATCTCTATGGACTATACCGACGTCCAAATCCTATTTTTACCAATCCCTAATCTCATTACATACTAGCCAATCAAGCATGACTAAACTATTCATACATCCTATAAATTTGATGCACTAACAATCACAACTCAAGAGAACAACGGAGAAACGAACATCATGCATAGAATGGTAAGAGAGAGGAAAGTCAAACGGTAAAAGACGATAAGGCTAAAATTTTACAACTTAACTCCAACTAAAATGTCGAAAGGGAAGGACCATACGGAGACTACAAAGATTTATGTTCAACCTATGATTATAAACAATACAAGAACGACATACATTACATTGAATCGAAGTATATCAACGAGCAACTTGTTAACTGATGACAAAATGAGAGATACGACGAAGATATTCACGAACCCTCCAAAGTATGAATAAACCTTGACTCTTTTAGCATTTCAAAAAAAATCTCATTGTTTGTAACATTCCATTTCTAGAGGCCAAAAGCTAAGCGCTATGGGTACTGCAGTCATCCACAGTATTAACTTCTGGTGACAAAACACGGTAGTGTTAATGGTATCCATAATATCAGAAGCACTTGAATATGAACAAAATCATAGATTTCCAAAAACAATAATTTTAGTGATTATATTTCAAATAAATCATATTCAAATTACAAAAATCTCAAACGTAATCTCAGGCATTGATCAAATATAATTTACAATAATACGCCAAGAGCGACATATAAAGATACCCCCTTGGATGATCAAAGCAATATAGACATAACTGTCTTAATACACAACAGAAGCAATTTTAAAACAGAATCCCTAAATTAGCTATCCGTCAGCCACCTACTCACCTTCGGATGCTTTATTCGCCAAAATCTGCTAAAACCTGAAAACTTAAACCCTCAGCCTACTCAAATCATATTTTGAGCACTTGAGAGTTTAAGGGGAAACAAAAACTTCGAGTCAGACTTAAAGCCCGGTATGAATAATTTCCGTTACATCTCAGTTTACTAATAACTAATGAGACCACGCCGCTTAGCGGAACGGGTTTCTTCTCACTAATATCTCTTTTCAAAACATATATTTTGCAAATCCTTTCTTACAACCAAACTGGTCAATCAACTGATTATAATAATATAGCAATATTGATTATGCTAAAGAGGAAATAAAATAGACTATCTGTCTAAAATCTGAACTAACTGTTCTAAATTCGGAGCTATCTGCTCTTTTTTAGACTATCTGTCCTAAAACTGGTTGTACCAAAATAGCAATTTCTTTTATGCTAGATAATGAGTTATCTGCCCAAAACAGGTAAAAAGGGGTGGAATAACTGTCCTTAAAAATGTAGCAAGGTCCGTTATGCTAATAAATGAACTATCTGTTCATATCAGAGATGACTGCTCTTTCTGGACTAACTATCCTGGACTAACTGTCCTCTAGGCTAACTGCTCTCAAAATGGACTGACTGTCCGAATTTAAAATGAGCTGACTGCCCGAATTTTTCTTTTGGGTTAACTACCCTTCAAAGTATCTGAGCTAACTGCTCTACACAATATCTGAGCTAACTACTCTTCAAAAATTTCTTTGAAAACCTTTTCAAAATGATTTAGTCCGTCAAATCATATATATACAAGGAAAATATCTTTAGCTTTACTCTAAGCTATTTTTGCCATGTTATATATACTTTACTCAAAATAATGTTGATGATGTTCAATAAGGATTGTCTGTCCTTTAAAATAAGTTAAAGTCCTTTTTAACTTAAAACACTTAGGCTATCTGCCTAATTCTTATATTCGAAATCTTTATTTAAAACCTTCAAACAATCTTTCGAAAACATAGAAGGTAACTCCTTCAAAATCATTCAAAAAATCATTCGAAAGTATTGAAAGTAACTCCTTCATATCCTTTAATAAACCTTTCGAAATCATTGAAGGTAACTCATTCTAAACCTTTTAAAAGCTTTCTTTTCATAAGCTTTAAAACATATGACACCTTCCTTTAAATCCTTTAAACCTTAGCTTTTCAAAAACATAGCTAAACTATACCTTTCGGAATTAATGTACCTCAAAACCTTTCGAAGACATTAGGTTCAATTTAAAATAGGTGGAAAGCCTTTCGAAACCAATCAAAGTTAACTACTTTAAAACCTTTAAAATGTTTCGACTTAAAATATTTGGATTATGCGAAGGGATCAGAAAAACATTGGAGTCGAAAGCAACTGCTTCAAAACCTTCATAAAACCTTTCGAAATCAAACCTTTCGAAACCAAAACCTTTCGAAATCAAAACCTTTCGAAATCATTTGAAAACAATAAAGTGTTAGTACTGAAACCAATCCTTCAAAATCATTGGAGAGAGGCAACAAGTTTTTTAGAAAACAAAAGATAACCTTTGACTCCATCTGTGTCGAAAGGTTAGGAAGCGGCAAATATGCTTCCGACCTGGCTGAAAGCTATACCTTTCGACTTTGTCGAAATATTTCAATTAAAACAAGAAAGCAAACCAATCGAAACCTTTTCCTTTTAAACCTTTTAACAATTTCAGAAGCTCTTTTTCGAAAGCTAGCAGGTGAATTTTTCCTTAAAACCAAAACAAAACTTCATCTCTTCCGCAAGCTATAACCCTTCGTCCCCAACCTTTCGACCTCCTCCAATTCACTACATACCAGTTTCTTGATATGATGTGCATTGGTATTTAATCTAATCGGAAGGTTTGATACCCTTCAACCTTGTCGGAAGGTCTGGAATGAAGGTGGAAGCTCTTGCCGAAAGAGTTGAAACAGTGAAAATTCTGTTTGAAATAGTTCTTTTGTACCCCACCTGCCTTATTTGTCTAAATTTGATTGGTTGCCAGAATTTTATATTCAAAAGTTCTGCCGACTTCCTTATTTAGAAATTTGAAATTTTTTCCAAAATCCCCTTTTCTCCTTTATAATTATATAAAACATTTAAGTCTCATACCTTAAATAATTTTATATAATCATCAAAACACCTTGAAAAATTCCAGAAAGTAAATTAATATGTTCTCTTCAACGTATAAAAATTTCGGATCCAAACAATAATTATTTTACCCGTAAATAATTTTTATAATCCAAATTAACCTTTTCTTTTTTAGAAAATTATAACAAATCCATGAAAATTTTGAAAATTGAAACCCATCTCTAAAATAACTTTTTAAATCATCATACAATTCGCAAGGCTGACGGATGTCATTTAACAGGGTTTTTTTCTTAAAACATGTCATAAAATCAACATACATAAATCATCAACATGTATATGTGTATATATATATATATATATATATATATATAATTGTATCATTCGAAAACTTGGAAAACATTTGCATAATCATTCGGAATTAACCTTAAAACCGAAACCAAAAATATTTAGAGATGTAAACGTTATTCACCTTTTGCTTTAATGATTAAGGAGCTTGAGATTTGAATGAGTTTGATTTGAATTTGCTTTCCTTAAGCTTCTCTTTTGTTTCTTCTTCTTCTTCCTTTATTAATGGTGGCCGGCCAAGCTTTTAATTTTTGAAAATGAGAATGAACGTGTGATTGGAATACGCGGCCTAAGGAAGATGATATAGGAATGACCTCTTTCCCATAATACCCCTCTTCTAATTCATTTTTAAACCCTTCGTTTAATTTATTAGTTAAAAGGCACGGCTACCTTAATCAAATCAAATCTCAATCCCCTTATCAACACATTATTTTATTTAGTTTATCTAACTAAATCTCATAAATAATGTTATCAAAAATCTAGGGTATTACAGACTCCCCTTCTTAAAGAATTTCATCCTCGAAATTACAGCAAGGCTCAAAACAAATATGAAGGTAAACATACCATCAAAAAAAGTCTGGATAAGCATCTCTAATCCTGCTCTCAACCTACCAAGTACAGTCTTTGTCATCGTCACTCCACTGGACTTTGACAAATCTGACCGTCTTGGTTCTAAACATCTTCTCATCTCTCGCAACAATGTGAACTGGCTTCCTCACTATGGTCAAGTCCGGTTCTACCACTAAATCGTCTAGCACTATCGGTGCAATAGCAGTCTCCGTGTCTCTAACACACTTTCTAAGATGAGAAATATGAAAAACATCATGGACACCTGCCAAACTGCTCGGTAACTCAAGTCTATACGCGAGCTTCCCGATACTCTAAGGAATAGGAAAAGGTCCTATGAATCTAGGAGATAACTTTCCCGACTTCCCAAATCTAAGCACACCCTTCATCGGTGATACTTTGACGAAAACCTGGTCCCCAACCGAGAACTCCAAATCTTCCCGTCTCTTATCTGCATAACTTTTCTGCCTAGACTGAGCCTCCTTCATCCCATCTCGAATGACCTCAATCTTTTCTGTAGCTTCTCTGACCAAATCTGGACCAAGAATCAATCTATCCCCAATTTTCAACCAACAAACAAGAGATTTGCATGACCTTCCATACAAAGCTTCAAACGGTGCCATCCCAATACTAGTCTGATAACTGTGGTTATATGAAAACTCGACTAGATGCATATGGTCTTCCTATGATCCCCTAAAGTCTAGAACACAAGCTCTCAACGGATCTTCTAAGATCATGTTAACTCTTTCCGTTTGCCCATCTGTCTGCGGATGGTAAGCGGTACTCATCATAAGCTTGGTTCCTAAAACTTCATGTTGAATCCTCCAAAACTCGCTAGTGAACAATGAATCTCTATCACTAACTATGCTGCTAGGAACTCCATGTAGTCTAATCACATTCTTCATGAACAACCTTGCTAAAATAGGTGCCGTCCTGATTGATTTAACTAGAATGAAATGGGCACTCTTGGTCAATCTGTTCACTATAACCCATATACTTTCATTTCCCCTGTTCGACCTTGGCAACCCGTCTATGAAGTCCATAGAAATAGAATACCACTTCCATACTGGAATATCTAATGGCTGAAACAAACCACTCGGTTTCTAGTGTTCGGCCTTTGCATGCTGGCAATTCAAGCACTGCCTTACACACAACCCAATATCCCGCTTTATTCCTTCCCAGAAGAAACTTCTCTTCATATCCTGGTACATCTTGGTACCTCCGGGATGTATAGTGAACTTCGAACGATGACATTCAACTAAGACTTCCTTTCTTATGTTTCCTACACTCGGAACACATAATCTTCCTTTCTTTCTCAACCACCCATTCTGGTCAAGACTAAAATCTTTCAAGTCATCGCTCTTGGTTCCTTCCTTTAGCTTACTGATCTGTTCAGCTAACACTGGATTCTCCATTTGCTTAGAAGCAATTCGTTCGATCAAAACTGGTCGAACTTTCAAACAAGGCAATACAATTGTATCACCACTAGACCCTGCCTCAGATCTCCAATGCACTTTGCAATCTGCCATCATTACCAACACTGCATTTTGGTGCTTCTTGCTAAGTGCATATGCAACCCGGTTGCCTTTCCCTGGTGTGTAATCAATCCCAAAATCATAAGCAGTTATGAACTCTAACCATCTCTACTGTCTCATGTTCAGCTCCTTCTGAGAGAACAAATACTTCAATGACTTATGATCTGTAAAAAGCTCAAACCTTTCTCTCAAAAGGTAATGTGTCCACACCTTCAAAGCAAAAATCACAGTAGCTAACTCTAAATCACGCGTTGGATATCTGACATCATGCGGTCTAAGCTATCTAGAAGCATAGGCAATCACTTTACCTCTCTGCATCAGCACAACTCCTAATCCTGTTCCACATGCATCGGTATAAACTACCAAGTCCTGATTCCCTTCTGGAACTACCAACACAGGTGCATGGGTCAATAAGTGTTTCAAACTCTGGAATGCTTCCTCACACTTATCGGTCCACACAAACTACACATCCTTCCTCGTTAGCCTGGTCATTGGTGCTGCTATCCGCGAGAAATCCTTAATGAATCTCTGATAATAACCAGCCAACCCAAGGAAACTCTTAATCTCGGTTACTGTCTCGGGTCTCTTCCAACTATTCACTGCCTCGATCTTAGTCTGATATACTAATAAAACTTCCTCTAAGACGACATGACCAAGAAACTTCACCTCCTTCTTCCAGAAGTGACACTTCGAAAACTTCGCTTTCAGCTGATGCTGCCTCAGTGTCTCAAGCACTACTCTAAGATGAACTTCATGCTCTCTTTAATCTTTAGAGTAAATCAAGATATCATCTATGAAAACCAGCACGAACCTATCCATGTGCTCTCGGAAAATCTGGTTCATCAAATCCACAAAGAAAGCTGGAGCATTCGTCAATCTGAATGGCATAACTAACCATTCGTACGATCCATATCTAGTCCTGAATGTTGTCAAAGGTATACTATTCTCTGCTACTCTGAGATAATGGAAACCCGTTGGCAAATCCAACTGAGAAAATACCTTTGCTCCACTTAGCTGGTCAAACAAATCGTCCTCTCATTCAACTTACGATAGTCGATACATAACCTCAACGATCCATCCGGCTTCTTAGCAAACACTGCCGCTGCACCCCACGACGAACTGCTCAGCCTGATAAAACTTTTGCCCTCTAAGTCCACCAACTGCACCTTCAACTCCCTCATCTCCGAAGGGGTCATCCTACTTCGTGGTCTACTCACCAGTTCTGCTCCCGGAACCAAATCTACCTGATGTGCAGGTAAATGTGCATATTTTTACCACCATATTTAATCTATTTAAATTAAATAAATGATCATATTGGGTATTTTTATTTGTTTAAACCAAAAATTCAAATTATTTCAAATTATCACATATTCATCTTCATCTATGGGCAAAATGGTCATTTTTGTGCATATATTAATTTTCTAAAAATTAATTGAAAATTTCTATGTTGTTTTGTAGGAATTTAAATTCATATACAAGTGGCTTCATACATGCACAAGAGTGAATACAAAGGAATGGAGATGGAAATAATTCAAAGCCATGATCATGGAGGACCCCACCTACCCACCTTCCTTCATGTACAAATTAGAAGTTAATCCACATGCTAATGGCCATTACACTTTCATGCACACTTAATGGGTGATTATTGGAGCTAATGATAACTTGGCCACCACACTTCCTACAACGACATTTTGGGCATTCCCTAAAAATGAATTAGGGTTTCTAACTTGTATAAATACCCCATATCTTCATGTAACCACCTCTTCCTCTTAGTTAGTTTTTAACTTAGGAATAAAAGAAAGCTTCTCCTTCTTTTCATGGCTACTTAGCCATTTCTTTTATGTACTTCTCTTTTATGCAAGTTAATACATGTTCTTTTTCTTTCCTTGTCTATTTCCTTTCATTTAGTAGTGTAGATTTATTTATTTATGCAAGTAGATTAGTTTTTCTTTTCATTTTGCTCTCTTTTTCTTCTTGTTTTATTTCATGTTGCAAGCTACAAGTGTTGATATGATAACACAAATAAGAGGCTAATTCCTGTTATTTAGAGTGATTAGCTAAAAAAAGTAAGAAAACTAGCAAAAGAAAATTGATAAAAATATGAGAGTGTTAAGACAATTTAGAGGTAATTTCCACTCTCTAGATCACATAAATCAACAAAATGAAGTTATGATCTCTCTTTTGGTCATTAGTGAAATTAGTTGATGTGCTTATCATAAGTATGGTGTATTTGTGCTATTAATTAGCGCAATATAAACCATCAAACTATAACACAACCACTAATACACATTAAAATCTCATGAAATATGACAACAAAGTTGAAAGCAAAATCTATTTTAAGCATGACCTATTAACTATTAATTAGAAATATAAGCCATCAAATTTTAATTTCAACATTCACTTCTTTGCCATAATCATATATAGATGAAGAGGCAATTTGTGATTCATATGACTAAGCATAACCTATTTGTTTTAAACAACATAAGCTATCAAACTCAATACTCAACACAAAATTACATAAACATCATTTTTCCATGAAGCACAAAAAGAGAACATAAACATCAAAATGTTGCATCTACATACTAGAGAGCTTCATTACCCCTAATTTGAAGGGATTAGGCTCTCATATTTGTTATCAAATCAACAAATGTAGCTTGCAACATGAAATAAAAGAAGAAGAAAAAGAGAGCAAAATGAAAAGAAAAACTAATCTACTTGCATAAATAAATAAATCTACACTACTAACATGAAAGGAAATAAACAAGGAAAGAAAAAGAACATGTATTAACTTGCATAAAAAAGTACATAAAAGAAATGGCTCTCTAGATCATATAGTTCAACAAGTTATGAAATTATGATCTCTTTTTTTTGTCATTAGTTAGTTTAATTGATGTGTTTATCATAAGTATGGCCTATTTGTGCTATTAATTAGCTCAACATAAGCCATCAAACTATAACACACCCCTTAAACAACTTTTCAACTCTTATGAAAAATGACAACAAGTTGAAAGCAAAATCTATTTTAAGTATGGTCTATTAACTATTAATTAGAAATATAGACCATCAAATTTCAATTTCAACATTCACTTCTTTGCCATAATCATATTTAGATGAAGAGGCAATTTTTGTTTATGATTGTTTAAGCATAGCCTATTTGTTATGAACAACATAGACTATCAAATTCCACATGAAACAATAAATCACATCAACATTCATTTAAGCACAAAAGGGAGCAATAATTATCAAAATGCTGAAGCAACATGATTAGAGGCTTCATTACCCCTAAATTGAAGGGATTAGCCTCTTATTTGTGTTATCATATCAACACTTGTAGCTTGCAACATGAAATAAAAAAGAGGAGAAAGAGAGAAAAATGAAGAGAAAAGCAAAGTAAAAAGAAATAACACTAATCTACTTGCATGAAAAGTAAACTACACTACTAACATAAGAAGAAAAGAAGCATGTAAATAAAAGATAATACTAATTAACATTGCATAAAAAAAGGAAAGTTACATGAAAATAAATATGGCTAAGTAGCCATGAAAAGAGAAAGAGAGCTTTCTTTTATTTTGAGACTAAAACTAACTAAGAGGAAGAGGTGGTTACATGAAGATATGAGGTATTTATACAAGTTAGAAACCCTAGTTCATTTTTTAGGGGAATTCCCAAAATGCCCTTGTAGGAAGTGTGGTGGGGAGTTTTGTAGAGGAAGTTGAAGGATTTCAGAAGAGGAAGTGAATGACTGTGGTGGGATGATATGAAAGGCAGTTGATGTTGTGAGTAGTATGTAACTGTGGTTCGACAGTAGCACAGTGGTAATTGGGGGATTTAGTTGAAATGGCGAGGTTGTTTGGTGGTAATGGCAGATGATGGAGGGGGTATTTGATGTTAATGATGGTCAAGTGGAATGGTTGGTTTGATGAAGTCTGACAGGAAAGTGTAGTATGGTCAGTGGTAAGATGGCAGTGAAGATATGGGTTGTTGACAGGTATGTGATGTTCTGATGTTGGAGAAGTTGTGAGGCAGCAGTGTGTATGTAAGCAAATGGTTGTATTGGGTAGGGGATGGTGGGAGAAGTGTGAAAAGTGGTGGTAAGAAGGAGGTAGTTTTGTTGATAGGTTGGTGATGGATCATGGGTGAATGGTGGTTAATAGAGTGTTGATAGTGCACAGTCACTGTGCACAGAGATGCATAGAATTGTAAATGCAAAACAATTTTTTTTCATAAAACAGTGAAGAAAATATGTAAATGCAAATGCAAGAAATAAAATACTTTTGTTTTGAACTTGTGTAGTTTTTTTAATATAAATGTATATGCAAATGCAACTAAAAAAAACAAGAAACACACAATCCAAATGCAATCAAAAATCACACACAACACAATTTTTATTTTTTTTATTTTTGTATAGAAAATGCAAATGCTAATGAAAAAGAAACTAGCAACTACAAACAACAAAATCAAAATGCACACAAACACACAATTTTTCTTTTTTAATGTACAAACACACGAAAATCAAACAATAATAATTCGAAGAATAGAAAATTAAAATCAAAACAATTATCATGCAACGGCACCAAAAACTTGTTTAACGATGGAAATTCTATCAAATTAGAAAACCGTCGAAAAATTTATAATAAAAATTTATACGGCAAGCGCACGGTGTATGATTGTAGCACGTATGCGAGTACGGGTCGGTCCGTAGGGAATTGTAGATTTTAAATTTCTATTCAATCAAATTAACCAAAGTTGAAAATGTGATTAGCTAAAAATGTAGAAAAGTAGCAAAAGAAAATTGATAAAAATATGAGAGTGTTAAGATAATTTAGAGGTAATTTCCACTTTCTAGATCACATAAATCAACAAAATTAAGTTATGATCTCTCTTTTGGTCATTAGTGAAATTAGTTGATGTGCTTACCATAAGTATGGTGTATTTGTGCTATTAATTAGATCAATATAAACCATCAAACTATAACACAACCACTAATACACATTAAAATCTCATGAAATATGACAACAAAGTTGAAAGCAAAATATATTTTAAGCATGACCTATTAACTATTAATTAGAAATATAAGCCATCAAATTTTAATTTCAACATTCACTTCTTTGCCATAATCATATATAGATGAAGAGGCAATTTGTGATTCATATGACTAAGCATAGCCTATTTGTTTTGAACAACATAAGCTATCAAACTCAATACTCATAACAAAATTACATACACGTCATTTTTCCATGAAGCACAAAAAGAGAACATAAACATCAAAATGTTGCATCTACATACTAGAGAGCTTCATTACCCCTAAATTGAAGGGATTAGGCTCTCACATTTGTTATCAAATCAACAAATGTAGCTTGCAACATGAAATAAAAAAAGAAGAAAAAGAGAGCACAATGAAAAGAAAAACTAATCTACTTGCATAAATAAATAAATCTACACTACTAACATGAAAGGAAATAAACAAGGAAAGAAAAAGAACATGTATTAACTTGCATAAAAGAGAGGTACATAAAAGAAATGGCTAAGTAGCCATGAAAAAGAAGGAGAAGCTTTCTTTTATTCCTAAGCTAAAAACTAACTAAGAGGAAGAGGTGGTTACATGAAGATATAGGGTATTTATACAAGTTAGAAACCCTAATTCATTTTTAGGGTGAATGCCCAAAATGCCCTTGTAGGAAGTGTGGTGGCCAAGTTATCATTAGCTTCAATAATCACCCATTAAGTGTGCATGAAAGTGTAATGGCCATTAGCATGTGGATTAGCTTCTAATTTGTACATGAAAGAAGGTGGGGTCCTCCATGATCATGGCTTTGAATTATTTCCATCTCCATTCCTTTGTATTCACTCTTGTGCATGTATGAAGCCACTTGTATATGAATTTAAATTCCTACAAACAACATAGAAATTTCAATTAATTTGTAGAAATTAATATATGCACAAAAATGACCATTTTACTCTTGGATGAAGATGAATATGTGACACTTGTAGCTTGCAACGTGAAATAAAACAAGAAGAAAAAGAGAGTAAAATGAAAAGAAAAACTAATCTACTTGCATAAATAAATAAATCTACACTACTAACATGAAAGGAAATAGACAAGGAAAGAAAAAGAACATGTATTAACTTGCATAAAAGAGAAGTACATAAAAGAAATGGCTAAGTAGCCATGAAAAGAAGGAGAAGCTTTCTTTTATTCCTAAGTTAAAAATTAACTAAGAGGAAGAGGTGGTTACATGAAGATATGGGGTATTTATACAAGTTAGAAACCCTAATTCATTTTTAGGGAATGCCCAAAATGCCGTTGTAGGAAGTGTGGTGGTCAAGTTATCATTAGCTTCAATAATCACCCATTAAGTGTGCATGAAAGTGTAATGGCCATTAGCATGTGGATTAACTTCTAATTTGTACATGAAGGAAGGTGGGTAGGCAGGGTCCTCCATGATCATGGCTTTGAATTATTTCGATCTCCATTCCTTTGTATTCACTCTTGTGCATGTATGAAGCCACTTGTATATGAATTTAAATTCCTACAAAACAACATAGAAATTTTCAATTAATTTTTAGAAAATTAATATATGCACAACAATGATCATTTTGCCCTTGGATGAAGATGAATATGTGACAATTTGAAATAATTTGAATTTTTGGTTTAAACAAATTAAAATACCCAATATGATCATTTATTTAATTTAAATAGATTAAATATGGTGGTAAAAATTTGCACATTTACGTGCACATCACTATCCAAAACTCAATAGCTCGTTTCAGTGGCAATCAAACTACAGGCTCAAACACATCTGCGAATTCTCTAACTATGAAAACTCGGCTCAACTCATCATTTGAATCCAAAGCACCCAACAAAGCAAACACTGCACCGCTAGAACCTCCTACGGTGAAAACAATCTGATTGCTACAATCCAGATGACTAAGAGATATCTGCCTACCCTGGCAAAATATTTTAACATTGTACTTATTTAACCAATCCATACCTAGGATGATCCCAAACCCCACAAAATCAAACACATGCAAACTACACTCAAAAGTATGACCTAACAGGTCAAACTCAAACTAGTCACACCTCAACTCTAGAGTTACATACCCTCCTATTGGATTCGCAACCCATAAGGAAGTAACTAAATATATTGGTTCAAGGTTAAGCTTATCTATCAATCATCTAGGTATAAAAGAATGCAATGCACCGGTATCAAATAAAACGCTAACTGACATACCATGAATCTAGAGCGTTCCTCCAAGAACTGACTTTCCTTTCTCCTGGGCTATTGGCTTGGAAGCGGTAGGCTCCAATGCATACACCTTGCCCTTACCATCTCTAATGGGCTCCTTGTAATGGTTCTTACAATGGCCTATCTGGTCACAGTTAAAACCCTGACATTCTTCCCTTTAGCCACATCCTTCGCTTTCCCTTAGCGACACTCGTTAGCAAAATACCCTTTCTTGTCGCATTTATAGCAGACAACTTCAGATTTCGCTTTCTTGGCTGCTCCACTCTTCTGAGCACCCTTCTTGGGAAAGAACTTCCTCTTCTGGCTCTACCCAACCTGGACTACTTTTTCCTTGCTCTTCTCCAGAGACTCAAGGACATCTTCCTGCCTCAAAGCCATCTCTATAATAATATCAGAAGGATATCTAAGATGAGACAAAGTAGCACTAGCCAATTCTGGCTTCAATCCTCTGATAAACTTCTCATTTCGTTTCAACACGGTATCTACAGAAGCACACCCATACCGGGCCAAATCTTCGAACTTCCTGACATACTTAGCAATAGACATTTCTCCCTGCACCAGCTCAGCAAACTGCCTAATCAAAACTGACTGTGCCATTACTTACATAAACCTCTCCTGAAATTTCCCCTTGAAATCCTCCCAGGTTATTGTCTCCTCATCAACTACTGCTGATACACTGTTCCACCAGAACAATGCAGTCCCCTGAAGCTGCCAGGATGCCAACCTCCTCTTCTGCTCATCATTGAGCCCTAAATCTACAAAAGTCCTTTCGCAGTGCAACAACCAATTTTCCACTTCAATGGCATCCTCCGTTCCCATAAATGGCTTCCCTCCTAGCTTAACATAATCACCGCTCATCTTAGTGAAATGATTAACTACTGGAACTTCTGGAACCCCTGCTCCTACGGCATTTCCTACCACCACTCCGGCTGCAACTCCTGTCCGCATCATATTCCTGAAAAACTGATACATGGATTCCATTCCGACCTGTGGGACTTCAGCACCAACATTCTCTACCTGACCTTGGCCTCTCCCTACATTAGGTCCCGCATTCCTTTCGATGCTTCCTCCTCCTTGGTTAACTCTGCTTCTTCTACCATCCATATATGTATTCAAACCTCATGGGATACAGAAATATAACCTAATCAAAGATAGATGAATGGAGATAAAGCGCATACTTATATATAGCTAATACAAGTACGTTATTATAGCGTTAACCCAACCCCAAACCTTACTCTAATTTCTTTGGATTTTTGTTTTCAAAACCAATTATTAGTTAAATTTTTTCATAAACCTATGCTCTGTTACCAAGTTGCAACATCCCGTATCTGGAGGCCAAAAGCTAAGTGCTATGGATGCGGCAGTCATCCATAGTATTAACTTCTGGTGACGAAATACGGCAAAGTTAATGGTATCCATAATATCAGAAGCACTTGAATATGAACAAGGATTTCCAAAAACAATAATTTTAGTGATTATATTTCAAATAAATCATATCCAAGTTACAAAAATCCCAAACGTTCCCGAGCATTGATCAAATATAATTTACAATAATACGCCAAGAGCAACATATAAAGATGGCCCCTTGGATGATCAAAGCAATATAGACATAACTATCTTAATACACATTGGAAGCAATTTTAAAAAATAATCCCACAATTAGTTATCCGTCAGCCACCTGCTCGTCTTCGGATGCTTTATTCGCCAAAATCTGCTAAAACCTGAAAACTTAAACCCTCAGCCAACTCAAATCAAATTTTGAGCACCTGAGAGTTTAAGGGGAAACAAAAACTTCGAGTCAGACTTAAGCCTGGTATGAATAATTTCTGTTACATCTCAATTTAATGATAACTAGTGAGACCACGCCGCTTAGCGGAACGGGTTTCTCCTCACTAATATCTCTTTTCAAAACATATATTTTGCAAATCCTTTCCTACAACCAAACTGGTTAATCAACTGATTATAATAATATAGCAATATCCATTATGCTAAAGAGGAAATAAAATACACTATTTGTTTAGAATCTGAACTATCTGTTCTAAATTCGGAGCTATCTGCTCTTTTCTGGACCTCTGTCCTAAAACTGGTTATACCAAAATAGCAATTTCTTTTATGCTAGATAATGAGCTATCTGCCCAAAACAGGTAAAAAGGGGTAGACTAACTGTCCTTAAAAATTTAGCAAGGTCTGTTATGCTAATAAATGAACTATATGTTCATATCAGAGCTGACTGCTCTTTCTGGACTAACTGTCCTCTGGGATGACTGCCCTCAAAATGGACTAACTGTCCGAATTTAAAATGAGCTGACTGCTCGAATTTTTCTTTTGGGTTAACTACCCTTCAAAGTATCTGAGCTAACTGCTCTACACAATATCTGAGCTAACTGCTCTTCAAAATTTTCCTTGAAACCCTTTTTGAAATGATTTAGTCTGTCAAATCATATATATACAAGGAAAATATCTTTAGCTTTACTCTAAGCTATTTTTGCCATGTAATATATACTTTACTCAAAATAATGTTGATGATGTTCAACAAGGATTGTCTATCCTTTAAAATAAATTAAAGTCCTTTTTAACTTAAAACACTTAGGCTATTTACCTAATTCTTATATTCAAAATCTTTGTTTAAAACCTTCAAACAACCTTTCGAAAACATAGAAGGTAACTCCTTCAAAACCATTCATAAAACCCTTCGAAAGTATTGAAGGTAACTCCTTCATATCCTTTCGAAATCATTAAAGGTAACTCCTTCTAAACCTTTTAAAAGCTTTCTTTTCATAAGCTTTAAAACATATGACACCTGCCTTTAAATCCTTTAAACCTTAGCCTTTCGAAAACATAGCTAAACTATACCTTTCGAAATCAATGTACCTCAAAACCTTTCGAAGACATTGGGTTCAATTTAAAACAGGTGGAAAACCTTTCAAAACCAATCAAAGTAAACTACTTTAAAATGTTTCGACTTAAAACATTTGGATTATGCGAAAGGATCAGAAAAACATTGGAGTCGGAAGCAACTGCTTCGAAACCTTCATAAAACCTTTCGAAATCAAACCTTTTGAAACCAAACCCTTTCGAAGTCAAACCTTTCGAAATCAAAACCTTTCGAAATCAAACCTTTTGAAATCAAAACCTTTCGAAATCAAAACCCTTCAAAAACATTCAAAAACAATAAAGTTTTAGTACTGGAACCAAACCTTTGAAATCAATGGAGAGAGGCGGAAAGTTTTTTAGAAAACAAAAGATAACCTTTGACACCATCTGTGTCGAAAGGTTAGGAAGCGGCAAATATGCTTCTGACTTGGCCGAAAGCTATACCTTTCGACTTTGCTGAAAGGTTTTAATTAAAACAAGAAAGCAAACCAATTGAAACCTTTTCCTTTTAAACCTTTGACAATTTCAAAAGCTCTTTGTCGAAAGCTAGCAGGTGTATTTTTCTTTAAAACTAAAACAAAACTTCATCTCTTCCGAAAGCTGTAACCCTTCGTCCCCAACCTTTCGACTTTCTCCAATTCACTACGTACCAGTTTCCTGATACGATGTGCATTGGTATTTAATCTAATCATAAGGTTTAATACCCTTCGACGTTGTCGGAAGGTCAAGAATGAAGGTGGAAGCCCTTGCCGAAAGAGTTGAAATGGTGAAAATACTGTTTGAAATAGTTCTTTTGTACCCCACCTGCCTTGTTTGTCTAAATTTGATTGGTTGCAAGAATTTTATATTCAAAAGTGCTGCCGACTTCCTTATTTAGAAATTTGAATAATTTTAAAAAAGCCCCTTTTCTCCTTTATAATTATATGAAACATTTAAGTCCCATACCTTAAATAATTTTATATAATCATCAAAACACCTTGAAAAATTCTGGAAAATGTCTAGAAAGTAAATTAATATGTTCTCTTCAACATATAAAAATTTCGGATCCAAGCAATAATTATTTTACCCGTAAATAATTTTTATAATCCAAATTAACCTCTTCTTCTTTAGAAAATTATAACAAATCTACGAAAATTCTGAAAATTGAAACCCATCTCTAAAATAACTTTTTAAATCATCATAAAATTCGCAAGGCTGACGGATGTCATTTAATAGGGTTTTTATCTTAAAACATGTCATAAAATCTATATGAACATACATAAATCATCAACATGTATATATATATATATAATCTTGTATCATTCGAAAACATGGCAAACATTTGCATAATCATTCGGAATTAACCTTAAAACCGAAACCAAAAATATTTAGAGATGTAAACGTTATTCACTTTTTGCTTTAATGATTAAGGAGCTTGAGATTTGAATGAGTTTGATTTGAATTTGCTTTCCTTAAGCTTCTCTTTTGTTTCCTCTTTTTCTTCCTTTGTTAATGGTGGCCGACCAAGCTTTTAATTTTTGAAAATGAAATGAACGTGTGTTTGGAATACACGGCCTAAGGAAGATGATATAGGAATGGTCTCTTTCCCATAACACCCCTCCTCTAATTCATTTTTAAACCCTTCATTTAATTTATTAGTTAAAAGGCACGTCTATCTTAATTAAATCAAATCTCAATCCCCTAATCAACATATTATTTTATTTAGTTTATCTAACTAAATCTCTTAAATAATGTTATCAAAAATCTAGGGTGTTACATAAAAAGAAAAATAATGAAACAATAATAATGATAACGTCTGTAGTTGCTTCGATAGGTTACTCACCTTTTTCAAAAACAATTATCATCCCCAATCTTGACAAGCGTTCAAAGGTGTTCTCCTAAAGATTTCAAACCAATCCTTCAACTATTCAAAAAAGATTACTCCAAAAAATCTACACAAGTGGAGAACCCTCCACCTAAAGGTAAAAAGACCAAAACTTATCCCAAATCAAGCATCAATACACATAGAATATAAAAATCGATAGAAAGTCTCAAACTTTAAACCTAAAGACATTGAAACGATCTTTTTCTAAATGATTAACATCTTATTCTGGAATATGAAGGGGCATAGATTTCCCTAACAAACCAAGAAGACTAATAAGACTCCGAACAAATGTTTAGCTAGTGAGAGACTCCGAACAAATGTTTAGCTAGTGAGAGACTCCGAACAAATGTTAACACTTTCAAAACCACTTCCCAAACTCACATATTTTCATGCTTATATGCCAAATGTACACACATTCAATATCGTGATTTACGTAGATACATAATCCCAACATCTAATCTTGGCTATTCATCTTAGATCATTGGAAGAGATTTTAATATAACAACCAAATAAGATGAGCGAAAGGGAGGTTGATCATCAATAGACGTGCGATTATTAAATTTAATGGTATGACTATACAGTTTGGATTACAAGAAATTCCTTACCCTAGATTGGATTATACATTATGTAACACCTAAACGGGCAGTAAATGAATTTCTACTACTTTGGGGGTATCTGATAGTGATGGATGGTTCCCTAATGCCTTCACATTCCACATTGAACATTCACCTTGAATCAGTTTTGATCACACGCCTCTCTTCCTAAAACTTCAATCTTATAATAGTTCAACCTCCAAGCCCTTCTAATTTCAGAACATGTGAATATATCATCCTGACTATCATGATTGATCAGTAATGCTTGGAACACCCTAGAATTTGGCCCTTTTATGGTATTCTTCGCAAAGAAACATTATAATATTAAGTTAACCTAAAACAATGGAACTCTAACACTTTCAAAAACATTTTCAACCGAGTCAAAGACGCTGAAGATAAAGTTATCCAAAAAGAACAAGATAACGACCCATCCCCTTCCAATTATACATAATGGATACAAGTCATATGTACACACACATTCAAACACAACCTACTTACTGAACCACCTCGACAAAAACTATTGGGTGACACTCGCAAGCATGCTTCTCCATGAAGAAGTGGGCGATAGAAACTTTGGCATACCCTAAGGAGCCTACATGCATAGGGTCGACAACCACACTTAAGCTTTTTCTTGTAATCTATTACCTAGCTAGGGCGCACATCCCATCTGCTTAGAACATGTGATTTTTGTACAACATAATGTGCTACAACCAAAAGCCTGCCTAATGTCTTCTTCCAAAAAGAAAGGGTGGTTCGGTAATTCAACAACTTTCTTAAGTTGATACTTTAAGAAATGGCCATTAAAATTCACTGTAACATCCACTACTTTGAGATCTGAAAATGAACGCTGATGATGCTACAATCATCACCATATATATACATACATATATACATATACATATATATATATATAGTGTATATAGTGTGTGTATATAAGAGTGTGTGTGTAACAGTCTAAGTAAAAAAAGCAGTTAAAATATTAACATCATATTAAATTGTCTTAATATTCATTATAAACCCCAAATTTTCGTACACACTCAGGGACCAAATTACAATAGAAAATAACAAAGTAGAGTGTCGAGCTGACATATGATGATGCCGTCCTGAACTCTGTAAATAGCGAAAATAATCATTTTTTATTAGTTAACAAAGCCTCCTGCTTCGTTTTCGTCCTTCGACCCTAAGATAACCCACCAATACCCATAAGCTTAACCTACTCAAACGAGTAACCGTGAGTTTATGGAGAAAAAATAATAAAAATATGGATCAGACATAAAGCCTGGTGTGAATAATACCATCCAAAAGCATGACAAATAATGAGACCACTTTGCTATATACGAAATGGGTCTTCCGCTCACTAGCATAAACATAAAATATAAATGCAACATTTGCAATTTATATGTCAAATTTAGGCAACTTATATATCGAAACCCCTATATGATTCCGATCTTGGCCACCCTTGGCTGAACCCTTCCTTTAAAACTGCACATAAGAACCTAACTACCTGAAGATACTTCCTCTACCGGTCTGGTTGTTAAGTGCACACTTCGTATTCCTTACGTCTAAAATGCGGAGTCCAACCTTGCGTAGTTCGGCATTTGAAACACATTATCCTGCAATGCACCACTGACACAGTTCTTTTTCACCTTAATTTGAACTACAAAGTATAACCCTAAGTAGTTCGTCTTTCATTAATTTATACTACAAACAATCAGCCACGTACAGTTTCGTCTTTCTTTAATTTATACTATAAAGAATCACCCACATGTAGTTTTGTCTTTATTTAGTTTATACCATAAAGAATCAACTACATGTTGTTTCATTTTTTTAAATTTATACTGTAAAGAATAAGCCACATATAGTTTCGAGAGCATACAACCCGCTCGGATGTCCCACTTCCCTTCGAAAGTTGAATACCTCTTCTCACCTTCCCAAGTAGTGCATTTGAGTGAGCGTTCCCACTCGACTTCAATGGCTCTTTTGACCTTGCATTCTTGTGTAGGTTCTTCTTTTACTTAGTCATATTAAACTCCCTAAACTTTACCTAATTTTCATGTAATAGGTTTTGATTTCAAATTCATTTCCGTGTAGTACAACCTTGCCCTTATTCGTATTATGGTGCAACACATTCCGTTTTCTTTTGGCCTTAGTGCAGTATATCCAACTACACTTTCAGCTCAAACTATGTAACGACTTCAGTGTGGTTCCCTGCTGTGCTTTTCTACTTTTGGCGCATTTTTTACCTATAACTTTCGCCTTCATATTTTTGTCAAAATTTTGTCTATTGGCGTTTTACTTCTCCAGACAGTATTGAACTCCCTGAAAGTCATTAAGCTTCTATCACTACCTTTACACCTAGGTGCATAGTTTATTTTCTTAATGTTTGGCTGCCACCTCAGCTTCATATCAAACAAACTTTGACACGTTTGTTACCAACCTTTACATGTGTCGCCATCTGATATGTTCAGACTCCACTTTCTGTAAATGACAATGTCCTTTTTTTATCTTTTCAACATTTATATAGGATCTTGTCCCCTAATCAATTAACATTAATTTACCAAGTTTATATAATATAGGTTCTGATCCCTTGTTTAGTCACCTTCAGCCAACATAGTTCCTCCTTCGGTAATGATTGATTTTAACTTGGAAAATTCTAATAAAATCCCAAAAAAATTGTGAATTATTCTTTTAACTCTTTAACTCTTTAACACGTATATCTATTTGATGGTTGTTTTATCCTATTTTTTACTAGTTATTCCTTTTCAACAATTCATAACTAATAGTTTGATGTGCAAAAAATTCTTCAAATAACAACCCATTTCTAGAACCATGATTAAAACATCATATGAAATTTTCATCGCATTTCGAAATCATTAGAGTAGAGAAACACATCTAAGAATCTCATACTTAACTATTTTTTTCCCAAAACATCCATTAAAAAACATTTCTCTTGTTTAAATACTAACTCATATGAATATCACCATATCAAATTATAGCCAAGTTCAAACAAAATGAAAACAATATAATAGTTTAGTATTACTCACCTAGATCTTTGAATAATCTTGTTTTAATCTTCTTACTTCCTTCTAGCCTGCGTTTTCTTCTTCTTGGTTGCTCTTTTTAGGCCACCACCATTAATTTGCTCTCTGAGCTTTTATATTATTTTTGAGTGGTACGAAATGAAGAAATGAAGAAATAAAGCAAGGGCTGTGCTTATTGTCCCATAATAGTTTGGACCCTTGCTCTCATAACATTTCTCCCCATTAATTTATTACCCTTTCTCTTATTTGACTTCTATAACTATACCAATTTCACTTCTCATTTCATTGGTTAATTCTTTAGTCGATTGATTATTAATTTTGGGTTGTTGCATGCTTTCCCTTTAAAAAATTTCACCACCAAAGTTCAATTAAGCTACGATAGTGATTGCTAGTCTACCCCATGCTTATCCTAGCATACCATCATGAATTTCCCACCCATATATCATAACAAAAATGTACTGGTACATCTACTAATATAAAATATTAACCATAATATACATATATATATATATGCATATATATATATATATATTTAACAAATGAGTATAAAACCAACACATTTGCTAAGCCGAGATAAACAACTTTGGATAAATCCTCTTAACCTTATCCTCCATTTCCTATGTCAATCCTCTCGGTCCTCACTTTAGTGGATACATACTAGCTTCATTACTTTATTCTGAAGCTGCTTCTCGTCTCGGTTTACTATCCGAACTGATTTCCATACATAGGTCATGTTTGGTTCTATGACCAAGTCATCTACTACTCTCGGATTTACTGCTGATTCTAGATCCCTAATACGCTTCCTCAAATGTGTTAAGAGAAATACATATGGATCTTTGCAAAAGATCTTGCTAGCTCTATTCGGTATGCTATCTTTATGACCTTCTCTATAATCGAAACGGACCTATATATCTGGGTGCAAACTTCCCAGCCGACCCAAAGTGCATTCACCTTACATTGGTGAAACCTTCATGATCACATGCTTAGCTTCTGCGACTCTAGTTATTTCCTCCCTGTTTTTGCATAACTCTTTTCCTAGATTGCACTGCCTTCACTCAAGTTCATATCAACTCTACTTTCTTAGTAGCATCCTTAGCCACATTCAGCCCTAATATAAGCTTATCCCTCGTCTCTAACCAATACGTGGGTGACTCACAACATTCCATACAACGCTTCAAATGGTGTCATCCCAATACTGCTCTAATAGCAATTATTGTATGAAAACTCTGCTAAGTGTAAGTGATCTTCCCAAGATCCCCAAAATCTAAGATGTAGACTCTCGGTAAAACTTTTAGAACCTTGTTGACCCCGTTCGGTCTACCCATCCATCGGTGAATGATATGCAGTACTCATGTGCAATTTCGATCCCAAAGCACTCTATAAACTAAGCCAAAATTCACTGGCGAATAGTGGCTCTCGGTCACTGATAATAGTGCTAGGAACTTCGTGCATTCTCACTATTGCCTTGATATTTATCTCGGCTAAATTTGGCCCAGTTCTTGTTGCCTTCACGGGAATAAAATGGGCACAATTAGTTAGCCCATCCACCATTAACCATATACTTTTATTCACCATTCCAAACCTCGAAAATCCATCTATGAAATCCGTTGACATTGAATCTCATTTATAAATCTAAACCTCCAAAAGCTATAAGAGCCCACTCAACTTTTGATGCCCTTCATTCACTTGTTGGCATGTCAGAAATTTCCTCACATACTCTCCCACGTCCATCTTCATTCCTTCATAGAAGAAACTTCTCTTCATATCTCGATACATCTTAATGCCACCTGGATGAATGGTGAAGTATGAACGATAACATTCGTCCAATACTTCCTTCTGAAGGCCTCTTGTACCTAGAACATACAACGTTCCAATCCTCTACAGTTCCCCTTCTCTATCAACACTGAACCCCTTTAGTTCAACTACCTCGATTTTTGACCCTGGGCTTCTCACTCTATAGGTGTAGATCAAATATTCATTCTGTAGTTCAAAAATCTTCTCTGTCAGTGGACCAAACTTCTAACCAGAATAACATCCTGGTGGTAATATTTGGACCTACCCTCAGTGTAGAGCAATCTCTAGTTAAACCAAATAAACCAACCAAATCTGTAGTGACTTTGAAATTCGAACACTTCGTCTTCGAATATCGAAACATTTTGAAATATAGTTAAGTGTTATATATGATTTTATAACCTTGTTAAACATCGGTTGATTAATGAATAAAGAAACTTGTTTCTGAAAATTGTTTACAAAAATATATTCTTTGAAGAAAAATCAATAATGTGACCGAAATTCAGTTTATCGGTAAACAGCTTTTCAATCGATATAAGTTGTTTAAAATCTTGTGCACTTGTCTAATGATCAAATGAGCACATTAACAAAAAATTAAAACACACACCTCTTCATAAAGCATGAAACATTCTAGAAGCTTCCATTTGGATAAGAAATATTATCATGTTAATGAAAGTGACTAAGGATCGTGCAATATGGAATATTAAATAAACTATCTACTTATGTAGAATGTAAATGTAAAAGCAAAGTAATAGAGTAAATGACAACATAGATTTTTATACTGGTTCGAACTTCCCGTTCTACGTCCAGTCCCAGACTCCTTCTGGAATTTAACTATCAACCCTCACCTAACTCGGATGAACATGTATTACACCGCCTGAGCAACCGAACAGGACTTTAACCGCCTAAGCAACAGAATAGGACTTCAACCGCTTGAGCAACCGAACAGGACTTCAATAATATAGAAAATTATCAGACTAAATGTGCTCTTTTAATAGCACAGATAAATCTTTAGAGTGACCCTTCCTATAATCTTCTCCTTTGTGATATATCATGTAATTCGTGAAGACATGAAGTTTATTTGATCACCAGTGAAGTATTCTTGAATGAACAAGTGATCAGAATGAAGTTTTTAAGTATTGAATGCTTAGAGTTTAAATAACATGATAGATTCGAAATAAGAATAAAAATTGATTATCAAAACAATGGAATTCATGGCTATTTATAGAAATTAAGAGTTGTATTCGTTCATGAAAGACAGCCACGAAAAGGTATGGAAGCAACTCTTGAATCAAGAGTTGTTTATGTTTATTGAAATGAAGCGTCTCTTGAAAAACTAGCCTTTATAAAGATTCATCCGTCTAAACTAAACGTTCCAGCCAGCTAAATTGATTGAAAATCAAAACAGCAAAGAGTTAGTGCAAAACTGTTGTGATTGTCTGAATATTCCTAGTCAGCCGGCTGAATGGTCATATTAATTTTTGAACATGCACAAAATTAAGTCGGTTGACAAAGGTCATTCAGCCGGCTGAATGTTGTGTTTTCATGTACCTTCTTTAATTTTCCAATATTTTATCTTAAGTGAATGTATATACCACTTCGGAGAGATTTTAACAGCTATCTACATCTAAACTTAGAATCTATGCCTAACATAAATATTGTAGCAACATTTTGAATCTGGTCTTCATATGTCTTTGAGTATCTTCTCCTGCAATCTTGGTTAGTTCATATAATATTTACTTATATAGTTATCACAATCAAAACATCAAAATCCGAGGTTCTAACATTCTCCCTCTTTTTTACGATGACAACTATGTAAGTTATATAAATAAAAAATAGATTTATACTCCCACTGTCTTAATACTCCCCCTATCATTATAACGTATATTTTTCTCCCTCTTTGTCACCGAAAAAAAGGAAAACTTAATAGATAAGAGTAATATTAAAAATATACGTAATGTTGATATCGTTAAAAAAGGAAAAATTGGTCAATTATGAAGAAAATTTGTTTAAAAAAAACAAAAATGGACAACTTTGAAAAATTGTTGAAAAATAACAATCTTTGAAATATGTTTAAAAAGTAGAAATTTACATGTTTGAAACATAGTTTGAAATAATGCCCAAGACATACGAAAATTAAAACAAAAACAAGCATAAGTCTTGGTAACTTACATTCACAATGACAAGTTTTCATATGAGACATTCACACATAATTAAAACAAGAATGTAAAAACAAACTTAGATAAAACATTATCAAACAGCGCAAATAAGTATTTTAACCTGTCACATCAAAACATAACTTAAGAAACTTAAATATCATAAGATAATCCCACAAGACACACATATTACATAATTGTTTTCCAAATAGAATAGTTCAAGATAAAAAGAGTTATAAAAAGCAATAACTTACGAAATTACTCCTCCCCCTCTTCATCATCATCTTCTTCATCGGAAGATGTCCATATTGAAAATTTGAACATCACGTTTGTGGCTTCATTTTCATAAGTATCAGAAAATTTAAAATATATCTTCCCCTTTATATGTGATGTACCTGCAAAAAATGAGATATATGTTCTGGTACCCCTTCCTATGTTAGGGCCGGGGGTTAGGTCTTGGGAAGCCATACCCATTTGGGTGTGGTTGAACCTTTATAAATATAATTTTCATTATTAACTACTATATCAAAATAATCATCATTGTATTTTTCTCTGTTTTTCCAATTAACAGGAACCCAAATACCTAAATAATTTTTATTCGTACTTCCCGTCAATGATTTTGTACATCTAGAGATACTATAAACGTTATTGGTCATAGCATTACTTGAATTTCTATAAAAACTAGATTTAGACTTTACTGATACCAAGCTGTGACGCTCCACCCCGACCCACATTAACAAAGAGTATTACTGGGTAATACTGTCTGCTAATGCGGAGAATAGGGCCGGTTAGGAGCGACCATCTATAGCTTTGTCTTAAACATTTATTAAATACGTCGATTAGTGCTCTAATTTATTTTTCTATCTCAAGTGGATCGACATATTCAATAAATGCTTAATATAAAACTACATGTGGCTAAAGGATCTATCAGAACAAAATACAACAACAAAATAAAATACATCACAGAACATCAAACATACACACACACATATTTACTGGTACATCCCCAGTACAATACAAAATGATACATCATAAGTGGTTCGAAGACCACACTATATACAACGAATCAAAACAATATACATATCAGAGTCAAACAAAAAGACTTCAAAACTACACAAATAGAGATAAGCCGATATCCAAGCGGAAGCATCATAGCAAAGCTAAGTCCAAAAGAAGGTATCTAACCTAAAACAACTCGGTCTGACCCGAGTATGAAATACACGGGTCAGTCTAGCTAAAACAATCACTTTAGAAAGATAAGTGATAATATGAAGCATAAGGTAAGGGTGATAATTCTTCTCGAATGAGAAGAAACAATAGTAAGAACATGCCCATAAATCAAGTGAACTAATATCACTTAAGTGCATGAAACCTCGAAAGAAGTAAACTCAATGATAAAATCAACTATGTGTAATAACTACCTCATATCATCGGCATAATCCCAAAAGCAACTATAATGGTTTCTCTTAACCATAATTCCTAAATAGGAGAAATCCCAAATTCAAAACTCAAATATCCACAAATATATGCCTCATCTCATCGGCATATACAATCTCGAAAATGTCAAAGAATGGCAAATAGGAATCACAAAATAAATAGAACTCGACTAAGAGTTTAAAACTCCGAAGGTAATCACCATATAGTCAATACTATAGCACTTAGGCTAAATAAATAACTCAACAAAGGGGATTATGGTGAAAACATATATAAATCCTCAAAATTCTAGAAATCATCAATAAGAAATCTAGAAAACCTTATTATAAGAAATAAGACCCAACAGCCCAATAAAAGCCCAATAGCTATAAATAAATAAAGGACCCAACAGCCCAATAATAGCCCAACAATTATAAATGAACAAAGGACCCAATAGCCCAATAATAGCCCAACAACTACAAATAAAGAAAGGACCCAACAGCCCAATAAAAGCCCAACAGCTATAAATGAAGAAAGGACCCAACAACCCAATCTGTGGCCCAATAGCCTGCCAAGTACTGTGTACAAGAGACCCCCGACCTCATTTAGGACCCAACAGCTATATATGTACACATAGAACCCAACAGCTCAAGTACTGGTAATACCTCGTGAATGTGTCACAAACTCTCAACTAGGAACCCAAAAAGTGGTAACAGTGCATCCCATACCACACGCTCTCACTTAACGGTTTACTAACCACTAGTCAATGCCACATTAGAAAACATCATCATCATCAAAATCATAAACCTTAGAAAACTCATAACTTGCCTCATCTCATCGACAAGTAGTAAAGACATCGTGATGGTTTTCACAAACCATAACTCCTAAAAATAGGAGATCTTTAACCTCAAGCTCGCCAAAGATTGGAAACCCAGATAATTCCTAAAATAGGAATTCATAAATCTCAAAACACGCCATGGAAAGGCAATCACAAATACTAACCCGAAGGTCAGTAAATAAATAGCTACGAACGAACAAGTTCGAAATTAACCGAAAAAGTAAACGCACGTGTCTCATACCACGTGTTTTACTAAATCGTTTAATTCTCTTCCTCATACACTCGAATAATGCAAAAACGTGTATTTTATATAGAAAATAATTTGTTTGAGAAAACAAGCTTTTAAAATAATTTTTTGAAATCGTTTTTGGAAAACAAACTCTAAAATTCCCTTATTATAGAGAATATATAGTTTTTATAGCTTGAAAATAATTTATAAATATTATATAATAATTATTTCAAAAGCTAATTTATTTTAAAAAATTATTTCAAAACCATTTAGAAAAATCTCGTGCTTGGAATCAAGGAAAAACATCGAAAATTCCCATAAACCGACATTCGAATTCATCTCAAAACGATTCATTTTGAATCACAAATTCTTCAAAATTTTGGCTAGCCTATTGATAGGCATCATAGCCTTTAAAATAGTTCAGAAAGCTCACAAAAACAAGATGCAGAAGTCGGAAAACAGATTAGAGAACAAGGTAGAACAAGAGAAAAGCACAGGCCAAAAACAAGCTCCCTAGGTCGACCTGGTTCTCGACCCAGAGACATCATAGGTCGACCTCAAAATCTAGTACTAGCACTAACATTTTTACTATACATGAAAGCATATCTAGTGTTATTTCTACGATCAATTTTATTATATCCTAAACCACTTTTATTATGCAAAGGTCTGGAACTAGATAAAATCATGTTTAAATCATTTGACCATTATTAAATTTCATGAATTCATTTTTATATTTTTCAAATTTAGTTTTAAAGTCACAATTGCTATTTTCAAATGAAATATTACTATTTTTCAAAATATTAATTTTCTCATTTAAGTCAGAATTCTCATTTTTTAACGTACTGTTCTCATTCTTGAGAAGAAAATTTTGAGATTCTGAATTATCTATATAGAATTGTGATAAATCATTTTTTCTTTTCAAATCAAAATTTTCTTTTGAAAATTTTTCTTTCTCCTTTTCAAATAAGGCGTTTTGTTCTTCTAGAAATTCTTTGAGAGTTATAAAATTATTTTTTAAAACACCAAGTTGATTTTCTAAATTTAATTTCTCATTTTTCAATTTCTCATTTTCAACTTTGACAGATTTCATCTTTTCTAAAATAATAAAATTAAGCTTTGAGATCTTATCGCTTATACAAACAAATTCATCGTTATCATTTATTGAAATTTGTAAATCAGAAAGTATATTTTTGTTCATCGGTGGCTTTGACAGGGATTTTGCTTGGTGTATTTCGATTGGATCTTTTTCTGGCCATTATTCTATAATGTTGTGACGATCGATAGAATTCCAGGCTCTGATACCAATTGAAAGTGACTAAGGATCGTGGAATATGGAATATTAAATAAACTATCTACTTAAGAAAAATGTAAATGTAAAAGTAAAGTAATAAAGTAAATAACATCGGAGATTTTTATACTTATTCGAACTTCCCGTTCTACGTCCAGTCCTAGACTCCTTCTAAAATTTAACTATCAACCCTCATTTAACCTGAAGGAACATGTATTACACCGCCTGAGCAGCCAAACATGACTTCAACCACCTAAGTAACAGAATAGGACTTCATCCGCCTAAGCAACCGAATAGGACTTCAGTAATACAGAAAATTATGTGACTGAATTTTCTTTTTTAATAGCACGGATAAGTCTTTAGAGTACACCCTTCCTATAATCTTTTCCTTTGTGGTATATCGTGTAATTCGTGAATGCGGGAAGTTTATTAGATCACCAATGAAGTATTCTTGAATGAACAAGTGATCAAAATGAAGTTTTTAAGTATTGAATACTTAGAGTTCAAATAGCAAGATATATTAGAAATAAGAATAAGAATTGATTATCAAAATAATGAAATTCATGGCTATTTATAGAAATTAAGAGTTGTATTCGTTCATGAAAGATAGCCATGAAAAGATATGGAAGCAACTCTTGAATTAAGAGTTGTTTCTGTTTATTGAAATGAAGTGTCTCTTGAAAAACTAGCTGTTATAAAGATTCAGCCGTCTGAACTAAATGTTCCAGCCAGCTGAATTGATTGAAAATCAAAACAGCAAAGAGTTAGTGCAAAAATAGTGTAATTCAGCCGTCTGAATATTCCTAGTCAGCTGGTTGGATGTTCAAATTAATTTTTGAACATGCACAACATTCAGTTGGCTGACAAAGGTCATTCAGCCGGTTGAATGTTGTGTTTTCATGTACCTTCTTTAATTTGCCAATATTTTATTTTGAGTGAATTTATATACCACTTCGGAGAGATTTTAACACCTATTTACATCTAGACTAAGAATCTATGCCTAACATAAATATTGTAGCAACATTCTTGAATCTGGTCTTCATATGTCTTTGAGTATCTTCTCCTGCAATCTTGGTTAGTTCATATAATATTTACTTATATAGTTGTCATAATTAAAGCATCAAAATTCGAGGTTCTAACAGTTAAGAGTATAAGTGTAATTAGCGTAAAGGAGAAGTGATGTAAATGAGAAGTGATGGAGGTGAGTCTTCCATGGCATGGTAGAGTGAAGGCAAGCTTAAAGAGCATTATTTATTAGTCTATATAAGGAGAGGAACACCGTTGTATATTATTCATAAATTCACAAAGCAAAGGTTATCATAAATCCATGTCTTCTTCTTCTTTCTCTCTAAATTCCTAAAGAAAAATATTTGCAAATCAAATCCACATCAACTCAAATTTGGAGTGAAACCTTGGAGGAATATTATAACACCTTCCACCTAGTTATAAGTTGAAGAAACAAAGCCATACCCCCTATTCTAGAAGACTGTGAGCTTTGGGTATCCATTTTGGGCTAGTGGCAAGTGAAAGCAAGGAAAGGAAGGGAAGAAAAGATGTTGCAAAGTGGAGGATTGACTTGGGTGCTTGGATCTTGGTTGTTGTTAGGTTAAAGGTGAGTTAACACACCTCTTTTATTGGAAAATATAACACATGTATGTTGTGTTTTGATTGTGTTTAAGTTGTTGAATTGTTATCGATATTGTTGAAAACATTGGTTTGATTCTTGTTTTGGAAGCAAGATGCATATGTGATCCATGTCTATGGACTTGGAATGGACTTGAACGGACATGTTACTTATAACAAGACCTTGAAACAAAGCATATAGGATATAGATTGAGTTTGGTTTAGATCGGACTCGGATTTGAAAGTGCATTTATAGTGATAGTCACTATGGATGCACTTGTGAATTGCCTTGTTTTTGGCGATTTCCATGGAACTTTGCAGACAGATCCTTAGGGGTTTCTTATCATATTTATAATTTTCTATATGTATGTTTTTTGTCGTAAAAAGTTTGGAGAGTAAAAAGTTAAGTAATATCTTGAAAAGTGGCCAAAACTTCACTTGTGTGAAACTGCCCCGTTTAACCTTGATTTTTGGACTTTAAAGGTTTGAAAAAATATTTAAATTTAAGATTTTTGTTTCATTATTTTTATGAATGTTTACTAACTATTATTAAATTATTTTAAAAGTAGTTAGATATATTTATGAATTTTTAAGAATTAATTGTGAATTTTTAAAGAAGATGATTTTAAAATAAAAACTTGTTTTTCCAAGTTTGTAAGAAAATTATAAAGTTGTTATTTTCAAGTAATATTTTGAGAAATTGTTTTAAAACCTATTATAAGTATTATAAAGTATTTTAAAAGCAGTTTAAGTACATATATTTTTTAGAAAATATATTGATTATTTTATATATTATGTATTAAATATCTTCTAAAAAAATGTTTTATTAACTATTTGGTTTTAGTAAATAAATCACTATATTTAAAAGGATTTTAAAAGTATAAATAAAAGGTTTAGAAAGGGATTGGAATTTCTTAATGGCCAAATGGTTAATTGTTTTATTACTTGTTTGAAAAGTAATTAACTGTGTTTAACACTAAAAGCCAATGAAGTAAGCTTATCTATTTGTGAATGTTAAGATTGATCTTCGAGTAGGGATGAAGCAATAGAGTTTTAACCTACCAGCTTCCCTCTTGACTAAGGAATAGTAAGTAGGAAAACGTCGAAAACGCGTTAATCGTGTTGATTTCTTACTTTTTTATGGAAATATTAGTACTATACTTAACAATAAAAACCAATGAGATAGACTTATCTATTTGTGAGATTCAAGAATGAAGTGTCTAAGCAAAGCTTTGATGCAACTAGTGCTCTAGCTTACTTGGCTTCACTCTTGAACGAGGAATAGTTAAGTTGAAATGTCGAAAATGAGTTAATTATACAAACATTGACTTGTATAAGCAATTGTTTTGACTAGATAATCGATTTTTTGATCATCGACCTTGACCTAAAATTAACTTAAGAAGTATCAAAAGGCTTCGTGATTTCATACCAATGAGAACCCCTGGAAAGGAGCATTGTACAAAACACCTCTAGGTTTCGCTTAATTCTGAGAGAAACGGAATTGAGTTTACCAAAATTCATTGAACTGGTTTTGAAGATACTGGGATCGATGAGTATTTTTCTTATTGAATACCACTTCAAAACCAGTATACGAGTTCTATGTTTTGGAAGCGGTTATGAAGTGGAATGTTATAGAGTTGAACTGACAATCCTAAGGTTAAGTCTAAGGAAGAGGTCAACGTTAACATTTCAAATGATGTTATCGTGTGGGACTGGCTATCTTGAGGAGTATTCCAAGAGAGAGTACAGCGTTAGCATTTGTTGGAGGGCTTATGCGGGAATCTATGTAGAGATTCGAGATCTATTCGAGATGCTTGAATCCATGTAGTGCTTCATGATCTGCTCGAGATGCTGAAATCCATTTTGGGGATTCATGTTCTGCTCGAGTAATGAAGACTCGTGTGAGAGATGTCGAACGTAGCCTCAACATTTGAAATGACAAAAAACATAGTAGGGGCATAGTCTGGGGTTTTGCTAACCCACGATGGGATATATCAACTCCATATCTAGAGTATGCTTGTCGATGTTGCTGGTCGGAGATGATGATGTTTAGGATCATGTGTTAGGGCGTGGACCAGCTATGTTTTCCTTTGAGGTATATTTTATCTAGAGGTATACGATGCTTAAAGGTAGTTTCTGACCCCTGTGCAGGGATTGGATTCGGTATCGACCGAAGAGATCTCTATGGAAAAATCAAATATGCAAACGAACCTTAGTGATTTTGATTATACGCTAAATAGGTTGTGGTGCGATGTATTTAAGCACCATAGCTATTTGATATGATTTATATTCTACAACCTAGACATTATCCATCATATCACTATATTAAACCTAATAAATGGTTGCTTTGAGGGAAAAACCGTTATGGAATTCCGTACAATCTCAAAAGGTATTATTATATGTCATAACTATTTCTTGAGTTTCTCACGCTAGTTTACCATACTGATTTAGGTGTTATTTTCTTATAATGCTCAGGTTAGCCCGTGTATATTTCCATATTTAGCTTTGGACGCTTTGGAGCTTATGAAGAAGAGCTGGGTGATTACCACTCATAGTAGTTTTAATTCCGCTACACTACTGTATTGTATATATCAACATTGTAAGGATAGATAGTTATAACTGTCCAGGCTGATGATAGTACTTAAGATTTTGTAACTCTGAAATTTTTGTATTCAGAGTGACCCTTTCTAATGTTTCTTCGATGTTATATATTATCGTTCTGTTGTGAGATTCTGATGTTGTGTTCTCTCTTTTTTATCATATTCTTCTTTTCATTTTATTTTACCCTAACTTTCTGTCTTTTCGGCACTTGGGTGTTCGGCACACGAATACCGTGGATGTGTTCAATGTCGGCATTCGAAGGTCGAAAAGTTGAGTCTTTACAAAATCAGTTTATTTTGATCATTGGTTTGGTTCTGAAACTAGATTGGTTTATAATTGGCCCACAAAAAAATTTAGTTAGGTTATTGGTTTAACAAAATTAACCGAACTTTTATTGTATTATCAAGATTATAATAATTTTTTTAGATTAATTTATTGATATAAATAAATCTTATTTATCGTATATGCATCAAAATTAGTTTTAAAAAACTAAGAAAACTAAACAAGAATAATTTAATCATATATTTATTTTTTATTTTAAAGTACAAAGATTACTCCAAACATAAAATGTGAATCATTTTATTCGGTTAAATCGAATAACCAACCTTAACGATCAAACATAATTTGGTCAGTTTTGTTTTCATTTTTATTTGTTTTTGTTTGGTTTAACAATTTTCATCATCGGACCAACCGAACCACCCAAATGCTCACCCCTACCTGGCCTAGACCGATACTACACATTACACATGGACACTAACTCTAACATATTCCACTCTTCGATCATTGTCAAAACACAATCCTATTGGGGGCTAGATATCGATATGTCCATTGAGACTAGAATACGTAACGCTCTCCAAATGATGGGCAGTGTATTATTCATGACTACTGGGGGTACCTAGGGGTTACGTACTTATAGTTATTGGATAACTATAGAATGACTCACTCGATAGTTTTCAGTTCATTAATATAACTAAGGTCAAATAGAAAATATCAATGTGACAAAATTACATAGTTAAGGATACTGTTGATCTTCAATGTGAAAGTTTCGCTTTGATTAGTTAAATCATGGCACGACGTCCGTCGAATTACTATAATTGGGTTGAGTGGAAGCATTGGACGTGAAACATTAATGAAGAGAGGATTCGTCTCCTTGGTTATATGAGGTTAGTATCACAGTCAACTTAAGTCAACTCAAAGTCTTTGGCTAGAGCAGTTAGGTTTATTATTATTATTATTATTGAACCAAAGACTTTGTGCTTGGAATATAAGGTTAAATATGGACAATATTGG
The DNA here is from genome assembly GCA_030737815.1 of Allium fistulosum. Lineage (NCBI taxonomy): Eukaryota > Viridiplantae > Streptophyta > Magnoliopsida > Asparagales > Amaryllidaceae > Allium > Allium fistulosum. The sequence goes on from CM060907.1 coordinate 1,107,656,156, forward strand.
AATTTTGACCGTTACCAAATTCCATAAGTCCAAAGTGAAATAATTTAGATGAAAAGAATTGGTGTAAATAATTGTCATAATCGGTAATGCTTAATAGAGTAAAATTGGATTTTACCAAAACCAAGTTACCGATAAATTGGCGATAATATTATACCACTTGCTAAGTGAATAATGAACGTTAATATTCAAATTTTTCGACATTAATCGTCGACCGAATTTACACTAAGAGTCACATGGTTGAAATGTTGAATACACCTATTTACCACTTGATTTAGTTAATTTATAATTGTTATAAATTTATTAAATGAATTAATATTTATGAAATATTAATGACAAGTTATTTGATGTAAATTAAACAATATTATATAGTGTCCATATAATAGTTATACAAATACTAATCGATACATGATGCACGTTTAAATTGGATTTAAATGCAATAAACATTGTTCGGGCTTGAAATAGTTTTAAGGCCCAGCTGGTGCTTAGTTTAGGTGGATATAGGGTAGAAAAATAGGGCCGATCATATGATGGTTTAGAGGGAGGAATTTTGAATTCAAAAGGAGAGAACTAATAAGAGAAAAACAAGGATCTTGATTCTTATTTTACTCTCACATCCCTCCTTTATTTATTCCCCTAGCATTCACTTCTCTTTTTGAATTCTTCTTTTTGCTACCATATCAGGTCACCATCTCCCTATAACAACCCTAAAAATCCAAGTACTAATTCACATCAGTTTACTTCAATTTGATCATCGATGGTAAGGCAATTCGAAAGCTAGTAACTTCGGAATTGGGTTTGGATTAATTGAGCCTATTTCTTCGTTTCAACATGCAAACTTTGAGCTTTGATGAAAGGTAATTTATTGGTCTATTATTATATAATAATGTTCATATATTCATTGTTCCGTATGTTGCTAGTTAGAAATATCACGAATCGGTATATCGATAGATTGTCACATGCTGATGGTTCTATATATAAGTGCGTGCACATGCGCGCGCGCACACATATATAATTCTAATACTTGTATGATGCTCACTGCTAAATTTTTTATTAATATAATATTATTAAATGATTTTATGTAAGCGCAAAAGGATAAAATGATATAATAAATATATTTCAAATAATTTATAATTTTTATTCATATTTAAAGGCTTTCAGCAATAATTAAAAATATTAATTTTTTCCAGATATTTATTATATATATATACACTATTATTTAAGTCAAAATTGATTATATAAATAAAATGTGCGTGTGTATATATATATATTAATATAGGATACTAAAAAATTTATATAATATAAAATATACAATATAGTTTCGAAAATGATTTTTAAAATATTTTCTATTAATTCTTTATAGTTTTAATTAATTATAAGTTTTTAATTAATAAATTATTTTAAACCAAAAATAAATTTAAAAAAATGATTTTTATTCTCCAAAAGCAGCAACATTAAATATATTAATTATGAATTTTTATTACATACATACATACATATATATATATATATAACACTATATAACTAGTTTTATGTTTACATGTAATATACATTATAATTGATAAATGTATATAAAAAATTAGTTTGGATTTCATGTTATATATATTCTTAATTATTTTGCAAATAATATTTAAAATTATTTTACAATTTAATTATATATACACATATATGTATATATATGTACGTATATGTATATGTGTTTTAATAAATGCTTAGTGTAAATAATTTACAACCAATATTTTATAATAATTATATAATTATATATATATATATACACACGCGCGCGTAAATATATACATATACAATATTTTGATGCATGCGCACGTGCACACACTCACATGCATACATACATACATATATGTATACACATATACATATAGACAATCTATTTGTATACACGAGGGGCTGATAAGTTTGCTACAGTGTAAATTCCAACATTTATACACGAGCATGTTAAACCATGTACACATTGTCATGTTGCACGAGCACGCACACAAATACGTATGTATGATACACATATATAAAATATAATATAAATTACATAAAGTAAAAGTTTATTTATAAATTTATATAAAATACTGATTTTATTTAATAGAAAATTTTGAAAAGTTCTAATGAATTAGACTACATAGGTCCACTAAAGATCCAATAAGGGATTTTTTTTTAAATTTACCCAATTCCTCCGTTATGAGCTGGCCTTATTCCAACAATGGTATCAGAGCCAAATAGCCTATGCGATCAAAATTAGCACTATTAAGGCTAGCTTATTAAAGCCTAACCATATAGTAGGTTGGCTAGAAAAGTAATATCTAAGGTTGGGTTTGAATAATCAAGTACTCTGCCCTACCTAGCTACTGACATGGCTCGAAAGGATGAGGTAAGCCCGAAGGCTATCCCTAATAGAAAAGGCCCAATTTGAATTGGGCTTTGGGCTAACTCAAAATTATTTTGAAGTTAAAATAAAAAAATTAAATTTAAATGTTAAATTTAAAATAAGAAAAATATTATAAATGTTATAATATAGATTTCAAAATTGTTTTGAAAATTAAAATAAAGTTTAAAATTTAAAGTTAAATTTAAAATAAGACACATATTAGAAAAGTATAATATAATTTTTCAAAATGTTTGAAAATGTTATAAAATTAATTTCAAAAATATTATTATTAATAAGATTAATTAAATAAATGAATTAATTAAATACACACACATATGTATAATATATTTAACGATCTATGTTATGTTTTGTTTAAGATAATATAAGTATACATGAGTGTATAAAACAATTTTCGAAATTAATAAAATTTAATTAAAATTGTTTAATTAAATTAATGACAGATTAACTAATAAATTAAAATACGTATATATAAGGTATATGTTTATTATTATAAGGTTACAATATATATATATATATATTCAATATAATATGTTTTAATTGAATAATATATTAATTAATTAGAGTGTTAATTAGTAAAATTAATTAAATAAGATTTAATTAATATGATGTTACACATAAAATATTACATAAGTTAAATAAAATATAAAAGTTATATAATAATAAAATTATATTATATAAATGCATAATCTAAAGGTGGAACTAAGAAACTCAATTAGACTTAAGGAACAAATACATATGTATAGTACATATACCGTGATGTCTAATATGTCAGACACTTGAATCACAAGGGTATTTCATTATAAATACATTATTTCATATGTCGATATCACTCGATATAATATATTGAAGATTACGAATCTTTAATATAAAGTTGTCCTCTATTATTTATACATTAACAAATTACTTACACAGTCTTTAGTTGTTGAGCTTTCCTTGAGCTAGAAATGTTATGCGTAGTATTATTAATATATAGACTAGACGAGGTAAGATACTTATACATGTTTGTTGAGCTTTTCTGAAGGTATGTATAGTATGCTTAGGCCGTTGTGACATGGTAGGTATAGGCAAATAATATCCTTTTTACCAGTTGAGCTTTCCTTAAGGTAAAAATGAGATTAGGACAAGGAACCATAGGTTAACAGTGGTATATGATACAATCAATAAGGAGTTATCCATCATATATAGGATTATAATTTGTTGAGATTTCCTCCAGGTCAGAATCCCAAGATATACGAGTCTTAACACCCACTAGTGAAGTCGAATGACTTCTATGTTTCGACTTAGGGTTTGAAGAAACATAAAAGACTAGTGAGAATCTTATTAGAAAAATGAGATGGTAACATTTAACCTTTCTAATATTGTAAGAACATCTGCTACATTAAGTTATAATAATCTGCATTAATAAATTTGTGCATTAAATATAATTGGTAAAATGTTTATCAAATAAGATATACAAATGAACTGAATTAATGTTGACAAATAAAAATATAAAATATACTTACCAGTAAATTTTTGCATGTTGACCCTTGCAAATGCCTAATTATACAACCACCGAATACATTCGTAACTTGGTCACTTACGAGTTTACTTGCTCAAGACCGTGTCTTGTCTTCAATAAGTTCAAACTCTAAATGCAATACAAGAATATGAATATTTGATCCATATACAATAAAAAATAAATGTTATATAGTGAACGGTCATAATTCATAATGTACGAAACCTCGATGAAATTTGTTCATTGAAATAAGCAAGTAATTATAGTGTGAGATTATGTATTCAATATAATTGATTACAATAATGATCTTGTTGTGTTAAATGTAACACTAGACCAATGGCTACAAGATAGATCTAAGAATTCGACCATTGAAATGTCAGTTTAATCAATTTACGGCAAGTGCAATTTATTTGATGTCCTTAAAGATAAGAATGACCAAATACACTTTTGTAAAGAGTTTGTTATGATTATAGTAAAGATTTCCTTTGAATGGTTTGACCATTTAAAAAGGAAACCAAATGTATAAGAGTGGATGTAACCTAAGGCACATTTGGGATAAAGAGAGCGAACAATCACTTATGCTTCAGAAAGAAACATCGAAAACGGGAATTGTAAAATAATAGTTGATACCTAATATTGAAATGAGAAATATGATTTCTCTTCCAAAATTTATTTTCAAATAGATAATTATTTTCTATGATATTTATTTCTTTGAATTTAAGATACTTGATGTGAAAATTCTCAACTGTAAACCAGTTACAGTAAATGACATAAATAGCCTATATTAAGTGGTTGAATGGAGCTTCCTATTTCATACGCTATTAAAGTAATGGCATAAACAGTGGGAGCATGTTATATAACATTTATTGGTCACATAAAGTTAAGAAAATTATTTTCGTAAATATACCAATCATAATTTATGAAATAATAATTATTTTCAGTATTGATTAAATAATAGATAGTTTTGTTTCAATACGAATATTATGAATACTCGTTATAAAAAATAACTATAGTGCCGGTATTCATGATGCATTGGAAAATACAGAAGCATCTAAATTTATTTTCAATTATTTGGAATTATGGACTAAGCCATAGTTTTGAGAAATAACTTTTATTATATGGTTATGAAACATATGGTATTATTAAATTATGCCTCAAACAATTAAGGGCAAAGCACCCATTCAGCTGGAGCATCATAAGAGTTGATGAACTCTACAGATTGATACATATAGATGTATGCAATCAAAAGTCTATTAATACCAAAACTGTTCCATGTATTTCTTTATATTCACCAATGAGTTATCATCAACATGGACATGTGTATTTAATACACATGTAGTATGTCTATGATAAGCTCATAGAGTATGTAAAGGAAGTAAATAAAATAACATACAATAGAAAATAAAATTGATTCGATTTGATCGAACAAGTGAGTAGATTGGAAAGAGGTCTGAACGTACCTAAAATGAAAAAAGATTCAAACTCAAAAGCCACTTCTCCTATGATACATAATGATATATCAACAAGGAGTAATCGAACTTTATTAAACAAAGTATGATTAATGATGAGTGAAGTTGAGTTAACTTCATTCTATAAGGTTGGATACTTAAGCTAGTATACGAAGTTAAAATTAATTTCATCTAAAGAAAAAATTTCAAAATCATACAAGATAAGGATTTATTAGAAATCCCAACATATCATAGGTTAAGGAGTTAGCAGGATGTGCGAGTCGATGGACTGCATGTAATAATTGTACATGAGGAATCTTGTATTAATCGACATAAAAGATTTTTGGGAATGATTGTCATTGGATGACCTATTTATGTTTTGAATATAAGTTTTGTAAAATAAAACCAAATTAGTTTTATATATAAGGCAATTCATAAAGTGTTTATGAGTACCTATTCCGTTGCATTGAGGAACAATAGTTGTTTCAAAAAATACCAACTTCGTTATGAAGGAATTTCTTTAGAAATTATTGATGGTAAAATGGATTTGGATACGATCCAACCATAAAACTGGCTACGAGGGATGAATTGAAATTAACTAAACCTAAATTAACATAACACATTAGAATGTCAAATAAATGTTCTCGCATATTAAAGAGAAACTATTAGTTTCTTATCAAATCAAGAAAGATAATCCTCGGTTGTTAATTAAACCATTAAGAGTATTGACTCCAAGATATGGTATGATATGCAAATATAAAGTGGTTTCCAAGTACGTTATCAAAATATGATTTTGGTAGTTGTACCTGAAGGGATATGATCTATCGGCTATGATTGTATCTTCAAGAGCAAGGCTAATGCAGTTAGAATTTAAAGATCAACATTGATAAAATTAACATCGTAAATTTCAATTGCTGAAAGCAACGAAATAGATTCCTCATTCAACTTGCTTAAGTTTTTTCAGATTTACTCATAAAATTACGCTTGATATGACTTTGTGTTTTAGGTACATATTTGTTGAAATGGAAAATTCTACATAATAATTTATAATAGACTATTTGCATATAACAACTAAAGTATCTCAAAGTCAATGAGAGCAATATTGAGTTTGTGGGTTTTTTGGATATGATCCAAGAAATGATATGAAAGTATCATTCTATAAGCATCAGAATTGAATTAGTATTTTGATAGAAATATCAAATAGTTTAATTTTCAGTCAAAATATAGTGGAAACGTGTGTTCATAAGAAAGAACACTAAAAGGTACATAGATATTTCTAGACTATAAGTAAACAACATATTGTTTATTGTTAACGATGTGCTTATGTTAAAATGAGTAATATTTTGGTTTAATACTTGACACTAGATTTGTGTTAGTACCAAAAATGGAAGTAACACCCAATAGATCATGTAGAGAATAAAAAGTGATGAAAAGTAAATACAAATGAGAGAAAACAGAACAACACATGTTTATAGTGGTTCAGATAATCATTGCCTACGTCCGCTTGAGATTCTACTAATGATATCTCTATTTTACAACTGTTATTCATGTCGTTCAGTACCACTCGATAGCCAATTATAGGAAATATATGTAAAATTGGAAGAGAGCTAAAAAGATCCTCGAAATGATGCCCCTCTATGCCTATTTATAGCCGGAGGTCATTGGGAAAAGCTCTAACACATCTTCCTTCATGTTCTCCATGATTTACCAGCAATTTCTCTTAAGGAAACATGGCCAAGTCAGCAAACGGCTATGGATCGATACCGATCCTTAGGCGTGGTTTGGTACCGACCCATAAGAATGACTTATGGATGGTTCTAGCTACTCTGGATCGAAGTGATATATCATTAGCTTCCTATTTTTTGACTTGTTTGTGTGGTCATGAGCATGTTTCTTGGTCAATGGGATGGATCAGTGGAGGAGTTAAGTTGTTAATTTCTTATGATTGAGCTATTTGATACAAATGTCATGCGAACAATCCATGGAGTTAGGAATGGGATTCTAACATCAATACTTGGTCGTAGGATGAAAATGGAACGAATCTGGGAAGAGTCTATGGATCGGTACCGATCCATCGCTATGGATCGGTACCGATCCATCACTTTAATGGATCGGGCTTGGATTCTTTTGGAGTGGCTTTGTCTTTTCTTTGTAGTCTTGATTATACTTGGTTTCTAGATTTTACGGCTATCTCTCTAGGCCATCTACCTTGATAGCTTTCAAGTTCTGTTCGTCAAGTCAGTCTAGATATCGCTTGGTCAAAATGCCAGATAACACCTTCCACTTAAAGTGTATCTTGTTGCAAACATGATGTGCTTTGAATCGAGACAAATTGGGATAGTCATATCGGACTCCAATCTATGCTTCGAATAATTGTTATCCTTTCTTCGGATCTTTTCGGTGAAGTGTTGTGTCGATAACCATTCGTTATAATGCTTTGCTAGCATTTGAAACTATAAAACTGGAGCATGATCTCACGATCTGTTGTTTCGAACTTGATAGTTTTGAACTGATTTAATTTTTGGATTTTTCAGGTTTGAATCTGCCTTTATTTGGTTTGCGGTTATTGAATGCTAAATACGCAAACACATAGATGCTTTGATTTCCATCGTGCCCTGATTCTATATACATATTGGTTCCAATGAAGCACTAGATATATATGTATATACACATATGTGTTAGAACCTACATTCTATGTTTCGATGAAAACAACTATACAATCATATATATATATTATACATCTTATCAAGATTACAATTATATACTACTAGAGAACATCATGCCCAAAGATATTGGGACTCGAAGACAAATAAAGATCTATGGACCATGCTATGATTAGTAAGATTATTCTAGTGTATTAAGAGTTTTAGATAAAACTTATAAAGTATATATGCACACACGATTTCATATACACTAACATAAATTGGAAAAATGAATTTATCATCCACAAACGTTTGAGGAAAAACCACAGACGTCTGTGACAATACTCGAGGAATTTTTTCATGAGGCTATAGACGTCTGAGGTTTCCCTATAGACGTCTGTTATTTGAAAAACTGCAAAACTCTGAAAATACACTTCGTTAAATGAATAGAAATCAACTCTTCATTGAAAGGTTGCAGCCATTAAAATGAATAGACCTTATCTAACAGTAACAACTCTTCATCTTCATCTTTTTGAATCTATAAATACTACCATGATTGAGATTTAGAACTTAACTAAATTGAATTAATTGAATCTATTCCCCCTTGATTTCTTATTACTCTCTAGTGCATACATTGCTTACATACTCTCAATCTATCATAACCAAAATATAATTTTGGTTAAACCACTTCCTATAACTCAAAGCATTCACACTCACATACTCAAAGGAGATCATAGAAAGATTTATACTATCAGCCAAAATCCGTGTTATTTAGAAAACAATATTTTCAGAAATATACTTCTGTATTAGTCTATTCCTGTAACAACTCTGTATTTTTCAAATATTTTTTTTTATTGATTTTTCCAGATTCAAAAGCTTTATTTATGAAAAGAATAAATTTTGTTATTTTAAATATAAACTTTGACTTTGATGTGGATTAGAATTCCAAATATGACTAAATTTAATATTTCCTGAAAATGTGAATTTTGGTCAATAGTCAAACTTTGACTTTTAAGTTTAAATTTTTAATAGTTTGAAATTATAAATTTTATCTTTTATTATGAAAATAGATTTAATAACTTGAACACCACTTTTCGTTTCGTTGAAAACGGAGTTAAAATGTAAAAGTTATGTACATTTCAATTTTTAGTATAATTTGTTTATTTGTGCAATTTTGCCTATTTAAAATTTTTTTAAATCATATTTTCTTTCTTATATTTTGTTTTAATATGTGTTAATATGTTTTTATGTATATTGTGTCTTTTTATGTTTTTAAATTGATAATAGTATTTTTTCAAAATTTACTGTATTTATTTTTCATTTTTAAAGGCTGTTTTCCTATTTTCTGCTATTTTCTTCATTAAAAAATTATATGTAAATTAAATTTTAAATATTTATTTTGTGAATATATTTTTATTTTATATATTATTTATGTTTAAAAATATATTGCAAGCTCATATGAATTTTCTAAAAATTTTTCTATTCAATTTCAAAATTTTCTAGTCTAGTTCACTGTTTTAACTATTTTCCTTAATTCTACTTTATATAATCAACAAATATTATATATATTTTTATATTTTATCAAACTTTCGAATTTTTAACTGGAATTTCTGTTATTATCAGAAATATAAACTTATAAAAATGAATTAAAGAAATTTGAAAGGCCTTAAACTTTCTATCTTCCTAAGGCCTTTTTATTTTCTAACCCTTCTACTTTTTAACCTAACTTTTCATTCAATTGGCAACATCTCCTCATTTCTTCAGCCGCCACTTTTTTTTTTCTCTCATTCACGAAATTCCAAAGCTCCTAAACCCTAAAAAAAAATTATGGCTTCCATTCTCCTCTTATCTTCTTCCTTTATCTCTTCTTTACTTCACAATTTCCATTGATTTTGCCTTCCTCCTCTTCTAGCTTTGCTTGGCCTCTACCACCTTCATCTCCACCATCCTCTCCACCTTCAGCCCCACCACCATCTACAGCAGCACCTCCTCCTCCTCCACTGACCATGACAAGCCATGCCCATCCATTTAAGTTGGCACCACAAAATTGCACAAAAACCCTTCCAAACAATGCCTAAACCACATATGCTTCACCACCACCTTCATCTATCACCTTGGCCACCCCTAGAACCACCACCACCAGCAACTACATGACCTTTGGCTGCTGCTGCACCATCACCCTCCACTGTCCAGACCTGTACCATGCATGGCTGAGCCAAGCAATGACCAAGTCGAGCCTTGTTGTGACCAAAACTTCACATATTTGCCTTGTCCATTGATATTCTTCATGTTGCATCTCCTACCCTTCACATCACTTCATGTTGCCATGCTTAGGTGTGCTAAACCTGAGCCCAAACACATCATGGCTGAGCACTTGATCCCCTATGGTCAATCATTTGAATGGTAAAGGCAAAGTCTTGTCTTTATTGCTTTGTATTTCAATTTGTTCAACATTGTTTTATGTTAAGTATATTCATGTGCTATATTGTTTTGTCTTGTTTGGGTATTGTTTACAAGATGATATCTTGGCTATTTTCTCCACTCAAATCAAAGGTCGTGCCTTCTGGATCCGTTGTGTCATTCTAATTGATATCTCCAGCATAAAAAGGTGAGTTATTCTCACCAGACAATATGTACCTATATAACTAGTAAATTGACACCCTGCGAATCTGTAGAAATATATTATCAAGTTTTATATGCTTATATTATTATCATATGATGTTCACACCTGTTATTATACCTGTTATATCATATGTTACTGTTATTTAATGTTATTCTGTTATTTATATCTGTTATCACCATTGCAAGTTCCCTGTAGATTAGAATCACTATGGGTTGAAATGATACATACCCGAACGGACTTTAGAATAGGGAAAAATCGTTATGGGCTGAAATGATAGGCCTGAACGATTTTTATTTAAAATTATTTTAACTTGGGATTGCGGGTTTGAAATGATAGAACCCGGATTTTTTTTTACTGCGGATTGAAATGATACATATCCGTATCACTTGACCTAAGTTAGAAAATTATATACAGGCCCGTGGTTATTTTATAAAGTGTTTTGGATATTTTTAAGTATTTTAAAAATTATAAATTTATGAAATTTGATTTAAATGGATTTTGAAATGTTTTAAAATAAAGAAATTATGATTTTTCTATGTGTTAAAAATGTAATTAATGAATGGTTTAACTGGATTTTTGAAATATAACTTAAGTTGGAAATTTGGAATTTTGGTTAAAAGTGATATTTAGGTTATATAAATAAAATGGATATTAAATTTTATTTGGAAATGGTAAATATGATAATTTGATTAAATGTGAATTTAAGTGATTTATTAAAGTATTATTGATTTTTCTATGAATTTAAGTGGTTAAATAAATGAATGTTTAAAAGTGATCTTTTAAAATATAACTTGACTTGGAAATGTGAAATTTGGTTTTAATTAAAGGTTTTAGTTAATTAAATAAAATTGGAAATTTAGTTAAATTTGTGAAATGGTAATTTAAATTTGAAGTGTTAAGTTATTTGTTGAAATGTGAAGAATTGGAAACTTTTACACTTAAATTTATTAAGTAAATTGTTGAAAATTGGATTTAATTATAAGAAATTTATTGTGAAAAAGATACATGTTAAATGATATGTAAATGAACATTTTAAATGTTAAATTATGATTTTTAAAAATGTTTAAAGAGTTTAAAATGAAGTTATTTAATTGCTGGAAATACACTAAAAAGCTGGAAATCACTTTTAATAGCATTCAGAAATGCTATGGTTCTGAATTACACTAAAAATTGAATAAAAGGGCTACTACAGCATTTCTGAAATGCTGCAGTTGCTGTAGTTGAACTTATAGGCTAATATTGAACCCTGGTCTATTATAGCATTCTCTGGAAATGCTATAATGGTCTGCAGTCTTTGCTGAAACCAAATTTAACCCTTGTTTTGAAATCTGAACTACCGCAGCACTTCTGAAATGCTGTCTTTTCTGTTTTGAATTATAATTCAACTAAAACTGAGTTTTAACAGCGGTTTTAAGTGCTGTCTTTGCTGAATTAAAAATGTTTTCAAATATAACTTATAGCAGTTGTTTTTAAATGCTGTGAAATGCTGAAATTTTAATAATTAGGGTTTTTGACTTAGTAAACGAACTCAGAATGGTTTGAAACTTTGGAAATTGAATACTTGATTTGAAAATATAATAATTACACTTTTAAAAGGTTTAAATGAATTATTTTGATTGGAATATAAACTATTTAAAGGTGATTTGAAATGATAGTAAATGAACGATATCTTTGAATTTAAAAGGTATTTAAAGTTGAATATTTGGATTTGAACTGATAGGATATTTTATTTTATTAAAATGATTTGAAATGAAGTTTTGTAAGGATATGATATTTTATTAAAATGATTTGAAATGAAGTTTTGAAATGATATGAAAATTTAAATATATGGAAATTGTTTGGAATTGATTTAATCTTTATTTTGATAAAGATATGGTTTGAAATGATATTTTATTTTGAAGTAAAGTATTGTTTTAAAAGTTATAACCACGGGTTATAATAACGATTGGTTGGCAAAGAGACCGGGATCGGATATGGACATACTCTCTATCGATACCGAAAACCACTTTGACAACCGTGTACGCGGTGGAGATTCCAGAATGAAGTAGGATGGTGGCGACGTTCTTAAGGTATGTTACGTGGACCCAACTCCCGTGAGTTGGCATAAGGTGGCTAAAACAGGAGTGATCTCGGACCAGTGAGGTAGCACCTCTTCTCGGACACATTTCTTCGATATTATACTCTTACTTGTGATTTGACTAGATGGCCATCCTCCGATTTGGGAATGTTGTTCGAGGTGGAACGGTAGTGGCTGCTATGCGTATCCATCAGTCCGTGTGCGTAATTGGTATATCTACCCTGGCATTGCCTAGTTGTGCCGTGTCACCTACCATATCGAGCTTTACTACGATTATGATTTTAAGATCCGACCGCGTTAAGGTTCTCCATCCCCTTAACGCTATTTTCCGATATGATTATACTTTACTTATTTAGACACTATTATAATAGCGAATATTACTACATAGTAGATATTTTAACGGATCCTTAGAGGATGGGCGGTCCCAAGCATCTTCTAAGTTACTTGTACCTTTATTACAGTTCACTTGAGTTGGTTTACATTATATAAGTATATATTGTCCTGACTCGAGTGTTTTGTGTTTTGCTTTACGCTCGGGTCAGCCTGAGTTATTCACAGATTTGGATTTCCACCTTCTGGAGATTTGAATCGCTGGAGATTATCTGCTAGTCTTCTTCTATCTACTTCAGTTATGTTGCTCTGTTCAGCTTGTACTTGGTTATCTTATTGATACTTCTATTGTACTCTATTTCTTCTGTTGTATCTTATGTAACTCTGATATATTTACATAGTAGCTTCATGAACTACTATTTCTTTTACTTCCGCTGCATTATTTTACTCTGTGTCTGTGATCTGTGATTATATTTATTTACTGTATATTCTGAGATTTGCCAAATTTTATTTACAACGCGATATTTTGAGCAATTCAACTCCGGCATGTGTGTCTGCTTATGCACTTATAATGGATGCGAATGGTTTAAAATATCGGGTTGTTACAGTTGGTATCAGAGCTTTGGCTTTGAGGCAAAACTTAGAATGTATGGTAAATTTATTTACAGAATCACTTTCGTTCGAGTTTGAATCTCTTCCTTTGATTCGTTTTCCTTTGAATTTTGGAACGTTCCCTACGGTTCCGAAATTCATTCGTGTCCCTCACTATTCATCATCTTTTGATTCTGGAGTATCCCATAACTCCACTTCGAATGATCTTCATAGTGAATTGGCGGTCTCGCCAATATTCTAATTTTCTTGTAAAGGGGTGAAAATCCTTTACAATCAACATCGATTAACCAGAGATTTATATTTATCCTTGGTTTAGATGCTAATATCTTTTGTTATTCCAAACTCTATCTCTTGAGATCGAAGGTAGATTTACCCCAGAAAATCCACATTTGATCTTATCCATTAAGTCAGGGTTGACCCGTTTAAGGTTGTCCGCGATTTATCTAAGCTTACCCATCTCTCTACTCTGTTTAATCATCTTATCTTTTGTTTCCAAACTCTCCAAACATTTTGAACTATGTTTGTAAATCTATGTTTTGTTTTATATATTGTGTTGTTTGAGTTGTTGATGTTGATTTGGGTTTCCGATCGGTTCGTCTGATCAACGCTATTGATAGGATTTCTAAAACACTTTGACAGAACAAACTGACACAATATTATTTTAAAAATTGTTAATGAAATAAATTTTGATGTATATAAGTAAATTTATGGAACTTAATAAATTGATTTAAATTGATAATTTGAAATGATAATACTTGATTTATCATTTACTGTCTGCAAATGAATTTATAAATAGTTGTTTATAAATTTATTTTGGAACTGAAAGGAATTTAAAACAATAAATTTAAGAATTTAATTTCCAATGGATTCAAACCTTGTGTTTAAAGTTTTAAAAGGATATATTATTTAAAGTATTTTTGAATAAAAAATTTGTCTCTAAAGGATTTTAAAGTTTAAAAATTTAGTGCTCTTCTCTTTGTCGCTGGAAAATAATTTCGGTGATGACTGCAGCATCATCGACGTTCATTTTCGAGTTTCGAAGTGAAGAGACTGTTCTGTAGTCTTGCTACAGCTTTATTTTGGGGAATTTAATTGATTTGAATTTCTAAAAGATGATTTGATTTATAAAATATATAGATATATGATTTAAATTGATTTGACATATTATGTACATATATTTATTTATCTCTAACTGGTTTGAAGGAAACCGGAAATTTAATTCTTATATTTCATCTTGAAGAATAATTTCAATTATAAAAGGAAAATCAAAAATTTGGATAAATGATTCAAACTTGAGATAATTGAATTGGAAAGTTTTATTTGTATAACATACAATTTCATTCTAATATAACTTATCAAAATTACACAGAAGTTGAATATGAAATTGGATAATTACAATATAGAAAGGATTTTATAAATAAAATTTGAGTGGTTATAATAAATGTTATACACTTAAATTTTAGTTATAAAAGATTAACGGAGGTAAATAGTGAAAAGGGATTTAAAGAGATTTTATTTAAATAACTTAATAATCAAATTTGATTTAATATGGAACCTTAAGTTTAACCTAGGAATTTTAATAATGGTTATTTCCTGAAACGAATATGTTGTATAATAAATAATGTATCTTTGAATAGATAAAATAAAATACATTGGAATTGGACATTTTGTAATAAAGTTTATTTAACTTGAATTCATAGTTTAATTGATGTCTAAATGAATAAATGTGTAAAGGAATTTGATTGTTATATTTGTTATGATAAATATTTTATTTATGAAATAGATATGTCTTGAAAAATGAATAATTATGATTTAAATAGTTAAAATGTATTTTAACATCACTAAAATTTGATAATTGAGAATTTGGTTTTCAAATGAAATTTTAAGTGTAACTTATTAAAGGAATATCTATTTATGAAATGGGTATTTTAAATAAAGTGTTAGGTTATGTGTTAAATTAAGAGCTAACTAAAATAGTGAACTTTTAACTTAATAAGTGAAGTATAGTTTGATTTGAATATTCCATTCATAAAGTTTGTTTAATAAGTCATAAGTTAAATGATATCCAAATAAATATTTCTGGAATTGAACTGATTTGAAATATTAATATATCTACTGTAGCATTTTATAAGTACTACTATTTTGAAAATACAATGTTTTGGAAATTTTTATAATTAAATGAACTTATAAATGTTATAACTTTAAAATGAATATTATTTGACCTTGAATTAAAATGGTTTAAATGAAGATTACTTTTTTAGGGTGTTATGATTTTCTAAGTATTATGTTTTTTTTTAAAAAAGAATAACTTGTCCAAAGTGTTATGATTTTAGCAGTGTGATTTCCAAATGATAAACATCCCTAAATTGTTATGATTTCAAAGCATTATGGTTTTAAATTTATTATCTGGTTTTGTTTTTTCCAAACTATCTTTTGGTTGTCCTTATTTCCCTTATCTTGTTACAGAATGGGAAGGCTATTGCTTATACCAGTCTATTTAGAAATCTTTCTGTAATCTATGATAATCTTTGTTACTCATCTGGATCTGAACACTGTTTTTCCATTCATAGACTGTCAGTCAAGTGAAAGGGAGATTCAGACTCTAGAGGATCTTTTTCGTGCTTATATTCTTGATTTGATCACCTCCATCTTGTTAAACTTACCTATAACAATAATTATCAGGTGTAATTCCAATCGTCTTATCATCTTGTCTTAATTCTATTTCATTCTATCTTTTTCTGTGCTTTCCCGTACCTCGTTCCTTTTCGGGGACGAAAAGTTTTGAGTGGGGGAGAGTGTAACAACTCTGTATTTTTCAAATATTTTTTTATTGATTTTTCCAGATTCAAAAGCTTTATTTATGAAAAGAATAAATTTTGTTATTTTAAATATAAACTTTGACTTTGATGTGGATTAGAATTCCAAATATGACTAAATTTAATATTTCCTGAAAATGTGAATTTTGGTCAATAGTCAAACTTTGACTTTTAAGTTTAAATTTTTAATAGTTTGAAATTATAAATTTTATCTTTTATTATGAAAATAGATTTAATAACTTGAACACCACTTTTCGTTTCGTTGAAAACGGAGTTAAAATGTAAAAGTTATGTACATTTCAATTTTTAGTATAATTTGTTTATTTGTGCAATTTTGCCTATTTAAAATTTTTTTAAATCATATTTTCTTTCTTATATTTTGTTTTAATATGTGTTAATATGTTTTTATGTATATTGTGTCTTTTTATGTTTTTAAATTGATAATAGTATTTTTTCAAAATTTACTGTATTTATTTTTCATTTTTAAAGGTTGTTTTCCTATTTTCTGCTATTTTCTTCATTAAAAAATTATATGTAAATTAAATTTTAAATATTTATTTTGTGAATATATTTTTATTTTATATATTATTTATGTTTAAAAATATATTGCAAGCTCATATGAATTTTCTAAAAAATTTTCTATTCAATTTCAAAATTTTCTAGTCTAGTTCACTGTTTTAACTATTTTCCTTAATTCTACTTTATATAATCAACAAATATTATATATATTTTTATATTTTATCAAACTTTCGAATTTTTAACTGGAATTTCTGTTATTATCAGAAATATAAACTTATAAAAATGAATTAAAGAAATTTGAAAGGCCTTAAACTTTCTATCTTCCTAAGGCCTTTTTATTTTCTAACCCTTCTACTTTTTAACCTAACTTTTCATTCAATTGGCAACATCTCCTCATTTCTTCAGCCGCCACTTTTTTTTTTCTCTCATTCACGAAATTCCAAAGCTCCTAAACCCTAAAAAAAAATATGGCTTCCATTCTCCTCTTATCTTCTTCCTTTATCTCTTCTTTACTTCACAATTTCCATTGATTTTGCCTTCCTCCTCTTCTAGCTTTGCTTGGCCTCTACCACCTTCATCTCCACCATCCTCTCCACCTTCAGCCCCACCACCATCTACAGCAGCACCTCCTCCTCCTCCACTGACCATGACAAGCCATGCCCATCCATTTAAGTTGGCACCACATAATTGCACAAAAACCCTTCCAAACAATGCCTAAACCACATATGCTTCACCACCACCTTCATCTATCACCTTGGCCACCCCTAGAACCACCACCACCAGCAACTACATGACCTTTGGCTGCTGCTGCACCATCACCCTCCACTGTCCAGACCTGTACCATGCATGGCTGAGCCAAGCAATGACCAAGTCGAGCCTTGTTGTGACCAAAACTTCACATATTTGCCTTGTCCATTGATATTCTTCATGTTGCATCTCCTACCCTTCACATCACTTCATGTTGCCATGCTTAGGTGTGCTAAACCTGAGCCCAAACACATCATGGCTGAGCACTTGATCCCCTATGGTCAAGCATTTGAATGGTAAAGGCAAAGTCTTGTCTTTATTGCTTTGTATTTCAATTTGTTCAACATTGTTTTATGTTAAGTATATTCATGTGCTATATTGTTTTGTCTTGTTTGGGTATTGTTTACAAGATGATATCTTGGCTATTTTCTCCACTCAAATCAAAGGTCGTGCCTTCTGGATCCGTTGTGTCATTCTAATTGATATCTCCAGCATAAAAAGGTGAGTTATTCTCACCAGACAATATGTACCTATATAACTAGTAAATTGACACCCTGCGAATCTGTAGAAATATATTATCAAGTTTTATATGCTTATATTATTATCATATGATGTTCACACCTGTTATTATACCTGTTATATCATATGTTACTGTTATTTAATGTTATTCTGTTATTTATATCTGTTATCACCATTGCAAGTTCCCTGTAGATTAGAATCACTATGGGTTGAAATGATACATACCCGAACAGACTTTAGAATAGAGAAAAATCGTTATGGGCTGAAATGATAGGCCTGAACGATTTTTATTTAAAATTATTTTAACTTGGGATTGCGGGTTTGAAATGATAGAACCCGGATTTTTTTTTTACTGCGGATTGAAATGATACATATCCGTATCACTTGACCTAAGTTAGAAAATTATATACAGGCCCGTGGTTATTTTATAAAGTGTTTTGGATATTTTTAAGTATTTTAAAAATTATAAATTTATGAAATTTGATTTAAATGGATTTTGAAATGTTTTAAAATAAAGAAATTATGATTTTTCTATGTGTTAAAAATGTAATTAATGAATGGTTTAACTAGATTTTTGAAATATAACTTAAGTTGGAAATTTGGAATTTTGGTTAAAAGTGATATTTAGGTTATATAAATAAAATGGCTATTAAATTTTATTTGGAAATGGTAAATATGATAATTTGATTAAATGTGAATTTAAGTGATTTATTAAAGTATTATTGATTTTTCTATGAATTTAAGTGGTTAAATAAATGAATGTTTAAAAGTGATCTTTTAAAATATAACTTGACTTGGAAATGTGAAATTTGGTTTTAATTAAAGGTTTTAGTTAATTAAATAAAATTGGAAATTTAGTTAAATTTGTGAAATGGTAATTTAAATTTGAAGTGTTAAGTTATTTTTTGAAATGTGAAGAATTGGAAACTTTTACACTTAAATTTATTAAGTAAATTGTTGAAAATTGGATTTAATTATAAGAAATTTATTGTGAAAAAGATACATGTTAAATGATATGTAAATGAACATTTTAAATGTTAAATTATGATTTTTAAAAATGTTTAAAGAGTTTAAAATGAAGTTATTTAATTGCTGGAAATACACTAAAAAGCTGGAAATCACTTTTAATAGCATTCAGAAATGCTATGGTTCTGAATTACACTAAAAATTGAATAAAAGGGCTACTACAGCATTTCTGAAATGCTGCAGTTGCTGTAGTTGAACTTATAGGCTAATATTGAACCCTGGTCTATTATAGCATTCTCTGGAAATGCTATAATGGTCTGCAGTCTTTGCTGAAACCAAATTTAACCCTTGTTTTGAAATCTGAACTACCGCAGCACTTCTGAAATGCTGTCTTTTCTGTTTTGAACTATAATTCAACTAAAACTGAGTTTTAACAGCGGTTTTAAGTGCTGTCTTTGCTGAATTAAAAATGTTTTCAAATATAACTTATAGCAGTTGTTTTTAAATGCTGTGAAATGCTGAAATTTTAATAATTAGGGTTTTTGACTTAGTAAACGAACTCAGAATGGTTTGAAACTTTGGAAATTGAATACTTGATTTGAAAATATAATAATTACACTTTTAAAAGGTTTAAATGAATTATTTTGATTGGAATATAAACTATTTAAAGGTGATTTGAAATGATAGTAAATGAACGATATCTTTGAATTTAAAAGGTATTTAAAGTTGAATATTTGGATTTGAACTGATAGGATATTTTATTTTATTAAAATGATTTGAAATGAAGTTTTGTAAGGATATGATATTTTATTAAAATGATTTGAAATGAAGTTTTGAAATGATATGAAAATTTAAATATATGGAAATTGTTTGGAATTGATTTAATCTTTATTTTGATAAAGATATGGTTTGAAATGATATTTTATTTTGAAGTAAAGTATTGTTTTAAAAGTTATAACCACGGGTTATAATAACGATTGGTTGGCAAAGAGACCGGGATCGGATATGGACATACTCTCTGTCGATACCGAAAACCACTTTGACAACCGTGTACGCGGTGGAGATTCCAGAATGAAGTAGGATGGTGGCGACGTTCTTAAGGTATGTTACGTGGATCCAACTCCCGTGAGTTGGCATAAGGTGGCTAAAACAGGAGCGATCTTGGACCAGTGAGGTAGCACCTCTTCTCGGACACATTTCTTCGATATTATACTCTTACTTGTGATTTGACTAGATGGCCATCCTCCGATTTGGGAATGTTGTTCGAGGTGGAACGGTAGTGGCTGCTATGCGTATCCATCAGTCCGTGTGCGTAATTGGTATATCTACCCTGGCATTGCCTAGTTGTGCCGTGTCACCTACCATATCGAGCTTTACTACGATTATGATTTTAAGATCCGACCGCGTTAAGGTTCTCCATCCCCTTAACGCTATTTTCCGATATGATTATACTTTACTTATTTAGACACTATTATAATAGCGAATATTACTACATAGTAGATATTTTAACGGATCCTTAGAGGATGGGCGGTCCCAAGCATCTTCTAAGTTACTTGTACCTTTATTACAGTTCACTTGAGTTGGTTTACATTATATAAGTATATATTGTCCTGACTCGAGTGTTTTGTGTTTTGCTTTACGCTCGGGTCAGCCTGAGTTATTCACAGATTTGGATTTCCACCTTCTGGAGATTTGAATCGCTGGAGATTATCTGCTAGTCTTCTTCTATCTACTTCAGTTATGTTGCTCTGTTCAGCTTGTACTTGGTTATCTTATTGATACTTCTATTGTACTCTATTTCTTCTGTTGTATCTTATGTAACTCTGATATATTTACATAGTAGCTTCATGAACTACTATTTCTTTTACTTCCGCTGCATTATTTTACTCTGTGTCTGTGATCTGTGATTATATTTATTTACTGTATATTCTGAGATTTGCCAAATTTTATTTACAACGCGATATTTTGAGCAATTCAACTCCGGCATGTGTGTCTGCTTATGCACTTATAATGGATGCGAATGGTTTAAAATATCGGGTTGTTACAATTCCTCCGGGCGAAGCGAGGGTTAGTTGGTTAAAGGAAATATCGAAGGGGAACTTCGAGGCTGAACGTAGGATGGGAGGTCCGAACCAGTATAAAATATCTAGTGTGCTCGCCTTTATTATTTATCTTATTTATATTCAATTATTATTCTTTACTTAATATAGTTAGTAATATACACTCTCACACACACATATATAAGTTGCATTACTAACAAAGATACTGTAGACTTTCATTTGGTATCAGAACAAGGTCATTTCAATCTACAGTAACACATAATTGAAAAATCATTAAAATGGCAAGCATAGTTCAAGAAGGTCAATCAACTGCTCGTCCTCCACTATTTACGGGTTCTAATTATCCTTATTGGTTAACACGTATGCGAATTTTTATGGAAGCAATGGTTTAGAAATATGGCTGGAAACTAAAAACAAATACGAAACACCTAACACTGATATTGACACAGATTGAAAAAAGCAGAGGCATCTAACAATGCCAAAGTTATGAATGTATTGTTTTGCTCACTTGACAAAAATGAGTTTTCACGTGTCATGCTCTGCAAGACTGCATATGATATATGGCGCACTTTACAAGTCACACATGAAGGCATGAATAAAGTCAAGCAAACTTTAATTTCGATTTTATAAAACCAATTTTCATCTTTTAAAATGAAAACAAGTGAATCAATTATTGATATGTATGCAAGATTTCAAACCATCAACATGATCTCATGGCGCTTGGCACAGAATTTGATTAGTCACTCGAATTTTAAACTCTTTGACAAATGAATGGGAAAGAAAAGTTTAGCCATCGAAGAAGCTAATGATCTTTCTCAACTTAAAGTCGAAGAGCTAATAGGAAATCTGATGTTGTATGAAGCTAACTTGCAGGCTAGAAAGGATCAAAATCATGAAAAGAAAAACATAGCATTCCAAGTAAGTAACAAAGATTCAGACCTAGACGAAGATGAGATTGTCTTTATTGCCAAGAAACACAACAAATTCAAGAAGATGAGAAAACTTCAAAATGGTGGCAAACCAAACTCCTCAAATCAAACATCGATTAAATGGTATGAGTGTGAAAATTTTGGTCACATGAAGAAGAATTGTCCACAGCTCAATAATGATAAAAATAAAAGCAAATTTCTCACTCAAGAAAAATAAAAGGGCTTTTCAAGTAACATGGAATGATTCAAATTTGTCTTCTTCATCAGATAGTGATAGTGAAAGCGACTCGAAACAAGCAAATGTGTGTTTTAGGCTAACACTGATAAGGTACATCCTGAACTTACTTATGACGAAATAATGGAAATAAGCATTGAATTAGATAATAAATATAGAGAATAAAAAAAATAAAAAAGGAATATGTAGGAAAGTTAACTAGATCAAAATTAGAAATCAAATTATTAAAAGATGAAAAAAATTATCTTAGAAGAATAATTAGAAATTGTTCAAAAAAATATGCAACTTTATTATCTCAAAATGACAAATTATTAAATGATTTAGAAAATTATAAGTTAGAAAAAGTTAATCTAGAAAAAGAAAAACTAGAATTACTAGCAAATTTAGATTCTAGAAATATTGAAATTTGTGATCTTAAAAGTAAGTTAGATAAAATAACAAATAATGTGACAAAATTCAACAGAGGAAAACAAAATTTTTAAAATTTGATAATGGTATCGAAACCATCTGGAAATCGAAATGGATTAGGTTTAAAAACAAACAAAAGTCAAAGAAATATAGCATATTATACACAATATTCAAAAAGCCAAAGTTAGAAACTAAGTTTAAGAATACAAATATAGTCTAAATATGGATTTCAAAAACAAATAATAAACTAATTAGACAAAAATACATTGATGAATATTTAAAGAAAGTTGTATAAAACAATAATTACATTTCTAAAAGAACCAAATCATCGTGGATATGGCTACCTTCTTCCACTAACATGTAGGACCTAATCAAAGAATGTGGGTACCAATTAATTTTTTCTTATTTTGTTGGTACCCAAAATTAAAATAAAAAATAAAGAGAAATGGATACCTGATAGCAGTTGCACTAAGCATATGACTGGAAATGCTAATATGTTATCGAATATAACATATATAGATGGTGGCACTGTGACCTTCGGAGATAACTAAAAAGGATTTGTCATCGGCATTGGAGAAGTCATCAATATCGGTATTTCTAACTCTCTTATAATTACTAATGTTTTATTGGTAGAAAATTTGAAACATAACTTATTAACTATAAGTCAATTATGTGATAAAGGATTTAAAATTGATTTCGAGAAAAATAAATGCAATATTTTTGAACAAAATAAAATTTTAATTTTTGAAGGATCTAGAAATCGAAACATATATGTTTTAAACATGAATGTCAAAAACAATACTGATTTATGCTTAGCCGTGAATCATGGTGATCCATGGTTATGGAAAACTAGCCAAAAATGAATTAGTTAGAGGATTATCAAAAATCAACTTCAAGGTTAAAAACCTGTGTGACGCTTGTCAATTTGGTAAATTAAAGAAAAGTTCCTTTAATTCTAAAAAGGAAATTTCCACAAAGCAACCTCTCGAATTGCTTTATCCAGATTTATTTGGACCAACTCAAGTTTACGTTCAAATAAATCATAACAAATACGGTTTTGTAATTATTGATTATTTTTCAAGATAAATTTGGACATTATTTTTAAAACATAAAACTGACACTTTTGAAATGTTCAAAATTTTTGCTAAACGAATATTTTTTTTAATGATTTAAAAATTAAAAGTATACAGAGTGATCGCAGAGGTGAATTTGAAATGAACTATTTACAAATTTTTGTAACAAAAAGGAAATTAGTCATAATTTTTCATTTCCTCGAACACCACAACAAAACAGTGTTGTAGAAAGGAAAAATCGAACTTTACAAGAATGTGCACCGACTCTACTGAATAGTAGTAACCTACCAAATTTTTTTTGGGCCGAGGCCGTTGCTACTACTTGTTATGTATTAAATCGTGTAACACTTAGACCAATGACTAAAAACACATGCTATGAAATATTTTTTAACAAGAAATCGAAAGTATCGTATTTTCACATATTTGAATCAAAATGCTTCATTTTAAACACTAAAGATTATCTAGGAAAATTTGATTCTAAAGCTGATGAAGGAATTTTTGTTGGTTATTCAGATCGAAGTAAAGCATATAGGATCTTTAATAAACGAACAAATATTATAGAAGAAAGCCTTCATGTCTCATTTGATGAAAACTTTAAGGATAATAAAAATGATAATGATGAAGAAATTATAAATAAAACTAGTATACCTATACATGAAAATAATAATAATGTCAATAACAATAATGATAATGTGATAATGTCATCACCTAGAATACTAAGAGACCATCCTATTAATAATATTATCGGGGATTTAAATGCAAGAGTATCAACTAGAAAACAGTTAAATCAAATGAGTCATGTTGCATTTATATCAAATTTTGAATCGAAAAATTATAAGGAAGCATTAAAAGATGATTTTGGGATTATTCCAATGCATGAAGAACTTAATCAATTTGAAAGAAATGATGTTTGGGAACTTGTAGCGAGACCAAACGATCAATCTGTAATGGGAACGAAATGAGTTTTTAAAAATAAAGTGGATGAAAATGGAAATATTGTACGAAATAAAACAAGTTTAGTAGCTCAAGGATATAATCAAGAAGAAGGAATTGATTATGACGAAACATTTGCTCTTGTAGCACGTCTTAAAGCAATACGAACATTACTGGCTTTTGCATGTCATCATAATTTTAAACTTTTTCAAATGGACATAAAAGTGCATTTTTAAACGGATTTATAAAAGAAAAAATGTATGTTGAACAACCTCCTTTATTTGTTCACAAGAAATATCCCGATCATGTATTTAAACTTAAAAAGGCCTCATATGGATTAAAACAAACACCTCGTGCTTGGTATGAAAGATTAAAAACTCATTTACAAAATTCCGGTTTTCAAATTAGTAAAATTAACTCCACTTTATTCATAAAACAAGAAAATAATAATATTTTAGTCGTACAAATATGCGTTGATGACATTATATTTGGATCCACTGACGAAAAATTGTGTACTGAATTTTCTAACATATTGAAAAATGAATTTAAAATGTCACATATGGGTGAATTATGTGAGAAATGCGAATTACGGATCTTAAGGCTAGTATAAACACTAGAGGGGGGGGTGAATAGTGTTTTAAGGAATTACTAATTCTTTTCGAGTTTATATTAATTTGAACACAAATGTACGCAATATTCAGACACAGATATGATCACAGATTCAAACACAGATGCAAATATAAAGTAAAAGCAGTAAAGGGAGAACACACCGGATTTTATACTGGTTCGGAGTTACCCTACATCCAGTCCCGCACACAAGTACGGATTTCCTTTCAAAAGCAATCTTTACAATCACAACCCTCCAGATTCACAATCCTCTGGGTAGAGATACTTGATTTCCCGGGCAACAAGTTCACCCAATTGATTTCCTAGGCTACAATCACACCTTTTCTCACTTGATTGATTTCCAAGGCTACAATCACACCTTTTCTCACTTGATTGATTACAAAGAAGCCTATAACTCTGAATAGCACTGGGATCTTGTTGAGGTAGTGATAGAGAATCAAACCAGAAATGATCTAGTTAAATTCAATGGTGATTTCGGCAAAGTAATGGTAAGAATATATATAAAGAAATGTGGAAGAAGAAGAAGAGGAGTGAAAACCATAAAAATATTGTTAGAAATTCGTTGAAAACATCCCCTATTTATAGAAGAACAACAACCATGTCCATTCGTGAAAGGTTATGGCGAATAGACACTTCTTTTGAAATTCAAATTTTTGAAACCAACTGCCACTATGTCGACATGGGTATCTTGGGTATGTCGACATGCCAAAGGAAATTTTGGTGATTTGTTTTTCTTTGAAAATTACTTCTATCTTATATTAAAACTATTTTAAACTTTATAAATATACTTAACTATAGTTAAAATACATAAGTAAATATAGAGAATAATATATATATAATTTTACTATAATTTTATATTTAAATCTAAGTATAAATATATTATAATTAAAAGATAGTTTAAAACAAACGAAGTTTAAAACAAGAGTTTATTTAAAAACAAAATCAAAGAATATTTTAAGGCTAAAACATCTTTTTGAAAATCATTTGAAAAGATAATTTTTAAGGCTAAAACATTTTGAAAAGCAGTTTTGAAAATCATTTTGAAGTAGTTTTGCAAGCTTCTTCCTGCAGAATATCTCATCACATCAGGACTCGAGAACTTGTACAAAACCAGGATGTTCATGGGTTTGTAAGCCACTAAAAAGGTAGAAATGGGTTCCATCCCAAATGAAATATGGAGAGAAGATTTCAGTTCTATTATGAAGTTTTAACCAAATTCTAGACTCGATACTTATCTTGTACTATTTGATAATCTTGCTATTCTTGAAATTCTTGATACTCATGAGTCTTCAATCTTGATATCTTTGATCTTTAAATTCATCAGTCTTGTATCTCTATACTGTACAGTCTTCATTCTTGATACCTGCATGGTTAAATCCTGCATATACATATATATCTAAACTATAATGTTAGTATTAATATTTTATAATCTTATTCTAAGGTTGTTGTCATCAAAACCATCATCTCAAGGACTAACAAACTCCCCCGTTTTGATGATGACAACCTTTGTTTATGAAATATTATTTATATCCTATTGACTCCCCCTAAAACTAATAACTCCCCCTTAATCTATGCCTAACTATCCTATATTTTATACTTCTCCCCCTTTGTCATCAATAAAAACTAACTCCCCCTCATTCTTGTACTAAAGTACCTATATTAATAAACAATACAATGGAGTATATAATATATAGATTAAGTGATAATTATATTGATAAACATGATAATTAATCAAAGATCATATAGATATCAATGCATATGTATACATGTTTTGTACAACAAACATCAATCCACACCAAATATCAATCCATATCAAATTAAATCAAAACAAATGAAATCAAATCAATCAAAGCAAACAATTCAAATCAAACAAAGCAATCAAATCAAACATTACGAGGAACTTCCACCCATCCTTCTTCTCCAATAATAGGGTCTGCTTTAATGGCATCCCAATTTTCATTGTCATTGGTGAGAGAGACTGGAGGATGTGCTTCGTTATCATCCTTGTGCAGGGAGGAAATCATCCATCATATTGCATCGAAATGCCTTTCTTGCTCCTTGATCATCTACATTTGACTCAACTCTAAGTGTCGTTGGTTACGAAGAATGAACGAAAGAATATTCTTGAAAGAATTAAGAGTTTCTTCAAGATTTTCGGTTAAATTATGAATTGGATTGGCCATTTTTTTAGTTTGAGAGAAGAATGATAGACAAAGTAGATAAGAAATAATATTGAGTGATGAATTCTAGAAGAAATAGGTATTTATAGGTGTAGAAATTTGTTTTAAATGAATAGACATAAGGTAGTTATTCAAATTTAAAATGAAATGTCATTTCTGACCAGTACATGTTGACATGGTCATAGGGGGGATGTCGACATGGTGCAATGAATTTTGATGGCTTATTTTGATTTTGTGAATAATTGTGTATATATATAGTTATATAATATATTAACATTTATTCTGGAGATAAGATAAGCTAGATAACAGAAAAAGGAATTCAATTTCATTGCTTAATAGAGTGATACAATGATTAATCATAAAGAACTACATGAACATTCAAACAAACTAAACTAATACAACATGAAATGAAAAGATAGAACTAGTTAGAGGATGATGAAGATGAAGATAATCCAAGCTTCTTGCTTACTTTGGAAATAAACTTGTTCATCTTGGATGAAATTTTATCCAACTTCTTACTAACGGATCGTTTAAGAATCCGTTGATTCTTAACAATGGTCTTTTGGTTATTGAGAAGAGTTTTGTTGGTTGGATTAGGAGGATAGTCAATACTTTCCAAGGATGTTTCACCTTCTTCTTCTATTTCCATTTCATCCCTTTCTTCTTCTTCTTCCTCTTCCTCCTCTTCCATCTCTTCATGAGCCAAACGCTCTTCCTTTTCGGCAAGAGTCTCATAAGGTTGAAAAACAAATGGAATTTTCATAAGAGAAATATTTGAGTGATTGAAAACCTTTCTTGAAACAAATTCTTCTCCTTTGAAATCTACTCCAAAATAGTTAAAAATCCGAGTGAGATAGATTCCATGATACAAAGTATTCTCACCCATTTCAAGATTTTTGGGACGAAGTTCATCCAAAATAACTTGCGCCCAATTAACATCATAATTTCCAAAAATAGCAAAACGTGCTTTGCAAACTTTTGAAGTAGGATTGTTAAAATTCCCCGATCTTGGGGTCAAAGTATGTTGTAAAAGAAGATTGACAATTCTAGCTTTTGGTCGAAAGTTTCGATTTTTGAATTCAAAATTATCATTTCCTTCAAAAATATGATGAAACGTCTCACGATCATTTTCATCAATATTAAAACTAGAAAGATCCATTCCCGTATTCTTGCAATTAAGAATGATACCCAAAAGATCACAATTTAAAACGATTCTAGTGCCTATGACACTACTCCAAATTTCATCATCGTTTCCATTATAAAATCCTCGATTAAGATTTGCATAAAAAAGTTTAACAAGATTTGGATAGCAAACAAAATCATTTTGAAGCATCAATAAGACCGAGAACATGATTATTTGCAAAAAGAGAATTAATTTCATAAGTAAAAAAATCTTGAAATAAAGCAAACTTTCCGGGATGGACTTTTCCATAGTTAGCATAATTGATGTATGCTTTTATGGCCTCCGGATCATTGAAGAGTTGCTCTTTTATCTTTCTGGAAATTCTCATGGTGGAAGGGTTGCTTGAAGAAGCCATTAGAGTATAGAGTAGAGAGCTTGAAGTTTTGAAGAGAGAGTTTGAATTTTGAAAATGAAAGTGAAAAGATGTGCTAAAAGATAGTGAATAAATAGATTCTCAAAGGACATATTCTCTGGTCAAAAGATGCCTTTTCAGAGAATTGAATGAAGTGAAAAGGTGGAGGGAAATTCAACCATTTGAATTCAAATCTTGAATTTCAAATTCTGTACCCATGTCGACATCATGGTAGGGACCATGTCGACATGTGTTTTTGAATTTCTATAATTTATTTTTCATAAGAACTCTAATATATATATTCTTATTATTTTTAATGTCTATATATATCTGGAATATTATTAGTATATTCCATAAGATATTCTGATACTAATAAAAATAAAAAAAATAAAAAAATAAGATAATAAAAAAAATAAAAAATTTAAATTTCAAACAACACACCAATTCAAAATCAATCAATCAAGCAATCAATTCTAAGCATGCAATTTCAACCAATTTTATTGTAAATGTGTACCTTTTTCTGAGTCTGTTTCTCTGAATTCGTTAGAGTCGTGAACTGCCGTGAAACACATATTTGAATTATCTGTCTTTTGATCATCATTGCTTGAAGACGAGTCCGAGTCATCTAGAGTAGCAGTAAAAGCACGTTTCCATTTCTTTACGGAATCATTGTTTATAGGAAGGTTTTGCTTATCTGGATACGAACAGTCTCTTTTGATATGGCCTGATTCGTCACAGTTGAAGCATTTGATATTGTTTGGCACTACATTTTGATTTCCTGCATTCTTATAGTTGTTTCTCTTGAGATTATTCTTCTTTCTGTATTTCAGAAATTTCTGAAAATTCTTGGTCATAAAGGCTATCTCTTCATCATTATCGCTGTTTGAGTCCAATCCATCGGTTAATGCATTGAATGCCATTGATTTCTTTTCAGATGCTTTTCTTTCTCTTCTCCCGATCATTTGGACTTCAAATGACATTAGATTTCCAATTAATTCTTCTATCTTTAAGGTACTGATGTCATTTGCCTCTTCGATTGCAAGTGTCTTTTGATCCCATTCTGGAGTAAGAGAATTTAAGATTTTTCTGACTTGATCTTCTTCGGAAAATTCCTTTCCCAAGGATATTAAAGAATGCATAATATCCTGAAATCTACTATACATATCTGAAATAGACTCATTAGAATTCATTTTAAATAATTGAAACTGATTTGTGAGCATGGAAATTTTGGTCTGTTTAACTTTGCTTGTTCCTTCGTGAGTAACTTGCAAAGTTTTCCAGATTTCATATGCAGACTTACAAACTGACACTCTATTAAATTCATTCCTATCAAGTGAACAAAATAGAATATTCATTGCTTTAGAATTATTCTGTGCAATAGTCTTTTGCTCAGTGGTCCACTGTGCAAAATTAGTTGTGGGTTCAGAATATTCATTCTGTGTGATATTCCAAGTGTCTAGACTTACAGATTGTAAATATATTTTCATCCTACATGCCCAGTATGCATAGTTACTGCCATTAAAAAGTGGTGGTCTGGCAGTAGACTGACCTTCTATAAATGAACTAGTACCAGTAGTAATAGAACTAGTGTTAGTAACAGTACCAGTGTTGGTAGCCATTTTGAAAACTTTTCAAAATTCAGATTATGAAACTTTGAAAACCTTGCTTTGATACCCAATGTGAGAAATGCAGATTACGGATCTTAAGGCTAGTATAAACACTAGAGGGGGGTTGAATAGTGTTTTAAGGAATTACAAATTCTTTTCGAGTTTATATTAATTTGAACACAAATGTACGCAATATTCAGACACAAATATGATCATAGATTCAAACACAGATGCAAATATAAAGTAAAAGCAGTAAAGGAAAGAACACACCGGATTTTATACTGGTTCGGAGTTACCCTACATCCAGTCCCGCACACAAGTACGGATTTCCTTTCAAAAGCAATCTTTACAATTACAACCCTCGATTTCAAGGCCACGAGGTACACCACTCCAGATTCACAATCCTCTGGGTAGAGATACTTGATTTCCCGGGCAACAAGTTCACCCAATTGATTTCCTAGGCTACAATCACACCTTTTCTCACTTGATTGATTTCCAAGGCTACAATCACACCTTTTCTCACTTCATTGATTACAAAGAAGCCTATAACTCTGAATAGCATTGGGATCTTGTTGAGATAGTGATAGAGAATCAAACCAGAAATGATCTAGTTAAATTCAATGGTGATTTCGGCAAAGTAATGGTAAGAATATAGATAAAGAAATGTGGAAGAAGAAGAAGAGGAGTGAAAACCAGAAAAATATTGTTAAAAATTCGTTGAAAACATCCCCTATTTATAGAAGAACAACAACCATGTCCATTCGTGAAAGGTTATGGCGAATAGACACTTCTTTTGAAATTCAAAATTTTGAAACCAACTGCCACTATGTCGACATGGGTATCT
Organism: Allium fistulosum; assembly: GCA_030737815.1. Taxonomy (NCBI): domain Eukaryota; kingdom Viridiplantae; phylum Streptophyta; class Magnoliopsida; order Asparagales; family Amaryllidaceae; genus Allium; species Allium fistulosum. Next base: position 1,107,687,773 of record CM060907.1, read on the forward strand.
TGGGTATGTCAGCATGCCAAAGGAAATTTTGGTGATTTGTTTTTCTTTGAAAATTACTTCTATCTTATATTAAAACTATTTTAAACTTTATAAATATACTTAACTATAGTTAAAATACATAAGTAAATATAGAGAATAATATATATAATTTTACTATAATTTTATATTTAAATCTAAGTATAAATATATTATAATTAAAAGATAGTTTAAAACAAACGAAGTTTAAAACAAGAGTTTATTTAAAAACAAAATCAAAGAATATTTTAAGGCTAAAACATCTTTTTGAAAATCATTTGAAAAGATAATTTTTAAGGCTAAAACATTTTGAAAAGCAGTTTTGAAAATCATTTTGAAGTAGTTTTGCAAGCTTCTTCCTGCAGAATATCTCATCACATCAGGACTCGAGAACTTGTACAAAACCAGGATGTTCGTGGGTTTGTAAGCCACTAAAAAGGTAGAAATGGGTTCCATCCCAAATGAAATATGGAGAGAAGATTTCAGTGCTATTATGAAGTTTTAACATAATTCTAGACTCAATACTTATCTTGTAATATTTGATAATCTTGCTATTCTTGATAGTCTTGATACTCATGAGTCTTCAATCTTGATATCTTTGATCTTTAAATTCATCAGTCTTGTATCTCTATACTGTACAGTCTTCATTCTTGATACCTGCATGGTTAAATCCTACATATACATATATATCTAAACTATAATGTTAGTATTTATATTTTATAATCTTATTCTAAGGTTGTTGTCATCAAAACCATCATCTCAAGGACTAACAATTTAAACTATTTCTTGGGCTTGCAAATAAAACAACTAGAAAATGGAATTTTTGTAAATCAAGAAAAATACTATCAAAATTTATTAAAACGTATTGGAATGGAAAATATCTCAAGTAAACCAACTCCAATGAGTACTACTTTACATTTAGATAAAGATGAAAATGGAAAAGATTTCGACCAAAAATTATATCGAAGTAAGATAGGATCTATATGTAACAACCCTAGATTTTTGCATATATTTTAAATTTGACTTTATTTTATTTTGAAATTATTTTTAAACTTGTTTTATTTTCAATATTTCATTTTAAATATAAATCTTGATTATTATGTGAATTATAATTTCAAATTTGTATAAATTGAATATTTTCCTGAAAAGTGGATTTCTGGTCAAACTTTGACTTTTAAATTTAAATATTTAAATTCTTAAATTTTATCTTTTATTATGAAAATAGATTTAATAACATGAATACTGCTTTTCGTTTCGTTGAAAACGGATTTAAATCGTGAAAGTTATACTGTTTTCAATATTGTGTGTATATTGAGTTATTTAACAATTTTCTTTATTTTTAATTTATATAAATGACATTTTATTTGATATATCTTACTCTAATTTGTATATTTAGGTTATATCATATATATTTCGAATTTTAAATATTTTTAAAGTGATTATAAAATTTTTCTAAAGCTTATTGAATTTATTTCTAATTTTTAAAGCCTTGTTTGCATTTTAAGCCATTTTCTTAATTTAAATTATATTTAATTAAAATTTATTTATTTATTTTTGCATTTTATTTTCATTTCTGTGTTTTTATCCTTATTTATGAAATTTTATTCATCTATTCTGTATATAAAAAGAATAGAAATGTCAAGAGGCAAATAGCTTTTGTTTTGTGACTTTTAACCTTCAAGGCTCTTCATTTCTTGACCTTTCACTTGCTTGACTTTTGGCTGTCCATTTCTCAACTTCAGCCGTGTATTCCTTCTCATCATTCACGTGAAAACACTTCTTTCTCATCACTTCTCACACATACTTTCAGATCTGAACAAAAAAAACTTTGGGTAATGTCTTCTTTTCCATTTCCTTTTCCACCTCTTTTATTGGCTTTTCAAGTGATTTTGCATTGCCTTCTCCTTGCATTGGATCGGCCACACCCCTCTACCACCCTCTCCGACCTGTTCCACCACCATCCTCAGCCTCTTCAGCCTCCTTCCCCTCTACCATGACCAGGCCATACTTTCCCCTTTAGCAAATCCCACAAAAAACTATTGAAAACATCACCTACATGCCTAGCCGAGATCATTCACCTTCTACCACCTTTAGCCGCCACTACCTCCACCACCACCACCTCTGACCTGACCTCCACCCTCTACCACGTCACCCACCATCACCTGAACACCAGGCTGAGCCCCTATAGCCTCTGGCCGAGCCCATCCATTGCATAGTTATGATGTATGTTGCCTTGGAATTTGTAGTTTATGCACCTAGACTTGTTCACCTTCAAAACACATGTTGACCGACCACTTGCAAACCCAAACCAGACCCTATAGCACCCCTTGGCTGAGCTTAATAACTACCTAGCTGAAGCACATGAGGTTGAGAACAAGTACAATGCAAATGGATATTGTTTTGGGTATCGTTTCTAATGTTATTTGATGTTTAAATCATGTTGAAATTATGTATACTTGTATTGTTTTATTGTTTTGTTCAAATGTATCCAAGGAGATTCATCTTTGGCTCTCTCACTCAAATCATGTTCGAGTTGTCGTGCCTTCGTAGTTTCTGTGTTGTGTGCTTTGGTTGTAATCTCCAGCTTTTAACAGGTGAGTAATTCTCACCAGACGATGTGTACTTATATAACTAGTAAACTGACACCATTTGAATCTGTAAAATTATATCATCCTGTTATAACTGTTATATTATGATTATATGATGTTCATCCCTGTTTATACACATGTTATATCATCTGTTACTGTTATATATTGTGTACTATTCATTTTTATCAGTTTATCACACTGCAAGTTCCCTGTAGATTAGGTTCACTATGGGTTGAAATAATACATACCCGAACGGACTTTAGAATAGGGAAAGATCGTTATGGGCTGAAATGATAAGCCTGAGCGACTTTTATTTATTTTATTTAACTTGGGATTGCGGGTTTGAAATGATAGAACCCAGTTTTCTTAGTAAATTACGGGTTGAAATGATATATATCTGTATCACTTGACCTAGGCTAGAAAATTTTATACAGACCCGTGGTATATATATTTTTCTGAAATTTTTAAAATATTTTAAAAATGTAAATATTATGATATTTTGATTTAAATTTTATTAAAATGATTTCTATAAAATATTAGTGATTTTCTACAAATTATATAAGTGAATTAAGTAAATGGTGAAGTAGAATTTGAAATATAAGTTAATTTTGGAATTTATGATTTTGTTTATAAATGGAATTTATTTTAAGTAAGAATATACGACAAGTTTGATTTAAAAGATGAATTTAATGATTTTCTTTAAGTAATAATAATTTTTAAAAGTGTTAATGATTTTGTATAAATTAAAATATGGAATAAATGAATGTTTAAGTTGAATTTTTTTGAAATATAACTTAAAATGGGAAATTGTGAATTTTGTTAAAAGTGAAATTTTAATTGAGTAAAATAAATGGAAATAAGTTATATTTTGGAAATTTAAACTTAGTTGTTAAGTTAAGAATTTAATTAAAGAAATGAAAATTTAATTGTTATTTAATTTGATTTTTGTATGGAAATTTGACTTTATAAAATCATAGAAATAAAGGTATTTAAATGATTGTTTTTAAAAGTGAAAATATATGATTTTATAAGTTAAAATGATTTATATTAAAAGTTAATTATGTGTGAAATTGTAAATAAAACTCGAAATTTGATTTGACAGCATTTTTGAAATGTAATGTAAAGATATTACAGCATTGGAAAATGCTGTAGTTGTTTTAAATGAACCAAATAGCAAATTTGAACTAAGGGTTATTATAGCACTTTGTTAGTGCTATAGTTGTTAAATTTAACTAAAATTTTAATTGAAACTAAATTAAGATATTACAGCATTTTAAATGTCGTCTTTTGTTAATGAACTGTTTTTAAACATAACATTTCGTAGCATTTTCTAAGTGCTGTGAAAGTTGAATTTTCTTTGTTTAATAAATTCAAATGAATAAATGATCTTTGAAAAAGATTAAATTTTGGAAATTAAATATTTAATTATTAAATATGATGAATTGACTTTAAATGATTTAAATGGAATAGTTGATTTGGGAAATACAACTATTTTGAAATGTGATTAAATGGTATTTAAATTTAAATTAAATAAATGATATTTTGAAATGAATTTGAAATGATATTAAATCTTGGAATAAATAATTGAAGTTTATATTAGTATGAAAAATATTTGGTTTACTTGTAATTTAAATCTATTTAAAAGATATTAGACTTATGAAATATAGGATAATAAAGCTTTGGAATTTATTTTATAATTTGAATAGTTATTTTGTGGATTAAATCTATATTTGAAATTTATAAGATTTGAAATGGTCTATGGAAATTTAATTGAAATAAATGATTGAATTGAATTGAAACTTTGGAAATTTTAATACTTGATTTGAAAGTATAATAATTTCACTTTTAAATGGTTTAAATGAATTATTTTGATTGAAATATAAACTATTTAAAAGGTGACTTGAAATGAAAATAAATGAATGATATCTTTAAAGTTAAAAGTATTTAAAGTTGAATATTTAGATTTGAACTCAAATGATATTTTGGTATATTAAAATGATTTGAAATGAAGTTTTGGAAGGATATGATATTTTGATATATTAAAATGATTTGAAATGAAGTTTTGGAAAGATTTGATATTTTGATATATTAAAATGATTTGAAATGAAGTTTTGAAATGATATGATATTTTGATATATTGAAATGATTTGAAATGAAGTTTTGAAATGATATGACTTTTTAAATATATTGAAATGGTTTGGAATTGATTTAATCTTTATTTTGATAAAGATTTGGATTTGAAATGATATTCTATTTTGAAGTATAAACTATTTTTAAATTATAACCACGGGTTATAATAACGATTGGTTGTTAAAGAGACCGGGATCGGATATGGACATGCTCTCTGTCGATGCCGAAAACCACTTTGACAACTGTGTACGCGGTGGAGTTTCCAGAATGAAGTAGGATGGTGGCGACGATCCTCAGGTATATACGTGGACCCAACTCTCGTGAGTTGGCATAAGGTGGCTAAAACAGGAGCGATCGACGGGCCAAGGAGGTAGCACCTCTGATCGGACACACTTCTTCGATACCATTCTATTACTTGTGATTGATTTGGTGCACACCCTTGATTTGGGAGTGTTGTTCGAGGTGGGCGGTAGTGGCTGCTATGCATCACCACCAGTCCAGATGCGTAATTGGTATATCTACCCTGGCATTGCCTTGTGTGCCGTGTCACCTACCATATCGAGCTTTACTACGATTTGTGATTTCTCCCGTAGTTTGTGGAGTATCGAGGGTAGCCCCCATTTTGGGAGTATGCTAATACTGGATAGACTATTGGGACTATTACGTGTTAAGGTGGAAAATGTAAAGCCTTAATGCTATTTAAAAGTATGTTTATTTTATATTAGACATTATTATAATAGTGAATATTACTACATAGTAGATAGTTTAACGGATCCTTAAAGAATGGGCGATCCCAAGCATTCTTTAAGTTACTTGTACCTTTATTACAGTTCACTTGAGTTGGTTTACATTGTATAAGTATGTATGTCCTGACTCGAGTGTTTGTATTTTATTTACGCTCGGGTCAGCCTGAGTATTCACAGATTTGGATTCCACTTTCTGGAGATTGGAATCGCTGGAGATTATCTGCTTATCTAGTTGTATCTATCTCAGTTCTGTTGTTCTATTCAGCTTGTACTTGGTTATCATATTGAGACTTCTGTTGTATTTTATTTCTTCTGTTGTATCTTATTTAACTCTGATATATTTATATAGTAGCTTCATGAACTACTGTTTCTTTTATTTCCGCTGCATTATTTTACTCTGTGTTTGTGATCTGTGATTATATTTATTTACTGTATATTCTGAGATTTGCCAAATTTTATTTACAATGTGGTATTTTGAATAATTCAAGTCCGACATGTGCGGATGCGAATGGTTGAAAATAACGGGTTGTTACACTATATTACACTTAATAGCTAGTAGATCAGATACTATGATGAGTGTACGTTTATGTGCTCGGTTTCAAGCACAGCCAAAAGAATCACATCATCGAGCGGTAAAATGAATCTTAAGATATTTAACAAACTCTAAAGGTTACAGACATTTCTACCCAAAAGGAATCTCGTTCGAACTCGTGTCATATAGTGATGTTGAATTCGGGGGTTGTAAAACGGATAGAAAAATCATAGGTGGCATATGTTATTTTGTTGGTCAGTCTTTAGTTTCATGGTTTAGTAAAAACAAAAACTGTGATTCGCTCTTGACATGTGAAGCCAAATATATCTCAGTGGCTTTAGCATGTGCATAAGTAATCTATATGCAACAAACTCTTCTAGATTTCGGTAAAATCTTAACAAAATCTCCTATATATTGTGATAATACTAGTGTCATAAATTTATCAAAAAATCCTATTAACCATTCTCGAACAAAACATATTGATATTCATCACCATTTTCTACAAGATAATGTGGAAAAAGGAATTATATCACTAGAATTTGTAAAAACCAAAAATCAAATAGCTGTTATTTTTACTAAACAATAAGTGAACTAATTTTTATTAAATTAAGACAAGATCTAGGAATATGTTCTTACAATGAATTGGTGAACTAAAAAAAACTTAACTCATATAAACTACACAAAATAAGATTTGTACACTTAATCACAAAATAATTTTATCCATATAAAAATTAACTACCTTCTGTCCGTTTTATATGGTTAAGACTTATTATTCTAACAAACTTCTATGTATAGTAAAACCCACTTTTATAAATAAATCAGTTTTTCTGCTAACTAAACACAAATAATTTTTTTTAAAGACTATTTTTATTCAAAATGTCTTCCAACCACGACTCCACTTATTTGACTATTGACTATAGCTCACCCTCATCAAAAAGCACAAACGTTTCACCAAGTAAATCCACACCTCCATCAATTCGCTCAGCCTCTTTAAACATTATTGCATCACCTACGTATCACACTGGTTTTCTCCTAAGGAAAAGAAAACCAAACGGTCAATTAATCTACAATCAATATCTCTCAAAGACAATGTTGATGAAATATATCACTATCAACAAGAAATGATGGGTGTTTAACGTGAAATGTATTACAAGTAACGATGTCAAGGATCTCACCTAAATTTTCTCGAAAAATGTATTCTAGCAATTTGTGGTCATTCACCAACAAAAAATTGCATACATCAAAAATCTTTTTGAATACAAGAAACTCCTATAAAAGTGTATGACATTACTCCAAGAAATCTATGCAAGCCAGGACCATCAAACCAAAACTGGGTTAACACTCCAGCTCGTCCAGCTTGGTCTCCACTAAAGTCGTTAATTGACAACACAAAGGTTGAACCGAATTCATGGGATATACAACAAAATTAAAAACTCTGACCTCTCTGACAAAAACTAAATTTGTGCTAGCATTTTGTCAAAATAAGTTTCTTTTGTATTTTTTAATATATATATATATATTGTTTTATGTAAAAATTCTCTTGATATTCAATAAATAAAGATTGACACTTTAATTTTAAGGCAAAATTTCTGAGAAAACAGACTACAGACGTCTATGACAATATTACAGACGTTTGTCAAAGGTTTCAAGAAAACATTTTTCCGAAACCTTAAACGTTTGTCACGGGTTTTAGGAAACTTATTCCTGAAACCACAGAAGTCTATGGAAACTCATAGACATCTACCATACATTTCAAATTAATTTTTACTGAAACGAAAGACGTCTATGGCACCCCCATAGACGTCTGTCGCTGCTCCAAACTTCCTATTTTCAACAGCTCTATACAAATAATTTTACCTCTTTCTAAACTTTTCATCAGCCTATTCTCAATTTACACACAAACCCCAGTTTCTACAACCTCAAATTGCTCACTAATGGCTCCTAAAGCAAAAAATCCGGTTAGCAAACACTCCAAGAAAGGTCAATCATCTTCTTCTCACAACCCCTTAGTCACTGATGCTCTGATTTAAGAATGGCTTTGCAATAGCACGATTGCTAACAAGTGATTTGATGAGCTCAAATAAAAGAAGCTTCATTCCGGTCCATTCTACATATTATGCAAGTTTGGCGAATATGGCATTCAAGAACTTACCGTCGCCTCCGAATGTCGGGATTTAATCAATTTCGACGAAAACGAGGTCCAAATTGATCAATTGGCAATCTTTCTTTTTTACGCCAATTTGTGTAGTAATGATATTTGGACTCCCAACAATGACGATGGTTGGTTATGGATGAGTGTTTACGGACGTGTTTTAAAGATTAGCGTAAACACCATTGGTCGTATACTTAATTGTTCTTTGTCCGGAATCAATTTAGAAGAAGTTCCCAACCACATGAATTTACCACGAGATGAAATAACTCATCAAATTTGGGAAGATAGGATGCCACAGTGGAAATATGTTTACTTACGTCTTAAGGCTAGGTTGTTAAACCGTATGATTATCAATACGATAATTCCATGCCTAGGAAGTCATGAGCAAATCTACAAGAATGACCACAAATCCCTTTATGCTATTTTTGGGATATAAATATATTGGGCTAAGTTCATTCATGGCGAAATAAAAAGCTTTCGGTCTCATCACCGACGCACGATTATATATACTCCATATATTATGTGTCTCCTAAATACTCTTGGGTACCCTCTTATATCTCTTACTTTGAAGAAATCCCACCTAAAGAGAGCGGAATAAGATTTTTATCTTTAATGCACCTCCTCCAATGACCACCCCCAATTTTCCCCTAGAACAATGGTAGCAGCAACGAGTGCATCATGGTCCTCCGCCCACTCCTGCTCTAACGTACTTATTCACCTCGTCTTTCACAACAACCTGCCTCCTCTAGTCATGCCACCGAATATTATTTGGATTTGGAAATTCAAGAAGCTTGCATTAAACTGTTACAAAACGAATTGCTTCATGGTTTAGCGATTAAAAATCAAAAGCTAATCACGGTCAACTAGCGGGCTTTGAACAAAAAGATGGTAGGTTTGGAACATTCCTTTTCGATAATGATGACTAAAATGGAAAATACTTTAGAAAAAGTTGTTTCCACTTTAGGAAAAGTTATGGGAAAAGTCCGTAGCAAATCGTCTTCTCGCTCTTCATCTTTGCCTTTGCTACACCACCTCCTCGAGCACAAACACCAGTCTATCAGTCTCAAATTTCTCATGAAGGAACTTCTCACGACAGAGGGAAGACTATTATGCAAGATCAACCTAAGGAGAAGGAAGAAGATAGTGATGATATGTCCTTATCTGACCCTCAGCGATTTCAGCATCAACCGTACATGGCTTTCCAAGGACTTTCCATTCAAGAAAATGAAGAATATAACGATCAAACCAATTGGCCAGGAGCATACGACCAAGATCCTTCGTCTTAGTGGAGTATTATGAAAATTATGGTGGGTTTTCTTATTCTTCCGATTTGTACAACTAGAATCTCTTTTTTTCAGCTATTTTTAACTATTTTATTTAGCATTTATGTTTATGTTTGTTTCTTTTTACCGCACCTTGTTATTTAACTTTTAACTCCTGCTACAATACTTTAGTCTCTGTTTTTGCTTGGCCCTACTCATCTGTATTTACTTTCAATTATTCATACTCATATCTATAACATACTAGTATCTTATACATACTATGAGAATGCGTACATACTGTCTTTTCTTCTTTGTTGATAATGACAAAGGGGGAGAAATTTATGCATACACATAGGGGAGACAAAATCTACTTTATGAGAACATTCTCTATTTTTATTACGAATGGCTATAATATTTCTTCTGTTTTGTTGTATAGTTATTTTCATTAAAGATATTGGGACTCGAAGACAAACAAAGATCTATAGACCATGTTATGATTAGTAAGGTTATTATAGTGTAGTAAGAGTCTTAGATAAAACATTGTAAGGTCTCCTTGAGTATATATGCACACATGATTTCATATACACTAACATAAATTGGAAAACTGAATTTATCATCCACAGACGTCTGAGGAAAAACCAAAGACGTATGTGACAATGCTCGGGAAATCTTTTCCTGAGGCCATAAACTTCTGAGGTTTTCCCACAAACGTCTGTCATTTGGAAAACTGTAAAACTCTAAATAGAAACTTCTTTAAATGAATAGAAATCAACTCTTCATCGAAAGGTTTCAGCCATTAAAATGAATAGACCTTATTTAATAGTAACAACTCTTCATCTACATCTTTGTGAATTTTGTAAATACTACAATGATTGAGATTTAGAAATTAACTGAATTGAATTAATTGAATCTATTCTCTCTTGATTTCTTATTACTCTCTAGTGAATACATTGCTTACATACTCTCAATCTATCATAAACAAAATATAATTTTGGTTAAACGACTTCCTACAACTCATAGCATTCACATTCACATACTCAAAGGAGATCATAGGAAGATTTGTACTATCAGTCAAAATCCGTGTTATTTGGAACACAAGATTTTCAGAGATATACTTTTGAATTAGTTTATTCCTTCGGGTGAAGCGAGAGTTAGTTGGTTAAAGGAAATACCGATGGGGAGCTTGGGACTAGATGGGAGGTTTGAACCAGTATAAAATATATAGTGTGCTCGCTTTTATTATTTATCTTATTTACATTCAATTATTATTCTCTACTTAATATAGTTAGTAATATACACTCTCGCACACATGTATATAAGTTGCATTACTTAAAAAGATTCTATAGACTGTCAACATGTATATGTATGCCATTTTCCTTTTTTCAGTTTTTAATGTCGGTCGATCAGTACCAATCCATAGGCATGGGTCGGTACCGTTCCATAGCCTTAGATATATGCGAGTTCGATGCCTATTCTTCTAGGTCGGGAGTATTATATGCACGTTGTTCCTCTTTCTCTTCTTATTTCACCTTCTTATTCGAGGTTAAGCTTTTGTTCTGCCATTAACATTTCTTGCTCCCAACCTCGGACCGCCACCTCCCGCCTTGTGACACCACTGCGTATAAAACCCCCGCCTCCTTCCTATGAACTCAGTCGTCACTTTCCTTCCATGGTCCGTACCCGAACCATATTGCACAACACCTAATTCGTGACCTAAAGCTTGAATCGATCGTTTTCTTCGTACCATGGCGACTTTAGGTAGGCGATGGTGGTAGCAACAGACATCAGTGAGCTCTATGTTTTTGGGGTGCCTTGGATCGAGGAATAGAATTGAAAAGGGGTGAAAAAACCATATCAATCTTACCTTGGGGATTTTTTTGCTTTCTAAATCTCTTATGAGAGCCACATTGTCTATTCATGTTTAGATTTTGCAGAACATTGTCTAATTGATTCTTGAACACTTCAGAGGCATGATCAATGACATGAAGGCCCATTGGGATGGTCAGCTATGACGGTTACTTCGGTTGGACTCCAGATTTCTAAATGAACTATTGCACAATATCGGGAATCGGCACTACACAACACTACACTAGATATTCACTTTGGCACGGGACACTGTTTTTAATCAATCTGTTATCCATTATGTGTTGAGTTTTGAAAGCTAATGCTCATAGATCTTCAGACATCTCTCGGCTCAGGCTACAAGGCCATCTATTGTTAGTCATACCGAGTAAGATACCGAGACAAGCTCGACTACCGTTCCACTTGCATAACAAACTTCGGTGCAACCTGCACCTCAATCAAAAAATCCACAAGTAGAGCAACATGTTTTGGAAGTTCCAATAGAGCTCGTAGAGGGTCCACAAGTTGAACCTGCCCCAAATAATCTTGATGATGCAGGCATACTAGATGATCCCGTCGATTCTCCCTCTTCTAAAATCGAAGAAGGATCACTTAGGAGAATCTATAAGAAGCACAGAATTCCATTTAAGGATATATTAGTCTCGATACGCCATTAGTGAGCACACTATCCACCAGATGGATACACATCATGTAATAGGTATATGTGCTTGACAAGATGCATCTCACCATTTAATTAGTACATCCGACAAGTTCTACATTTTGTGCGACTGGCTTCGGTCCAGCTTCATCCAAAGAGTTATGCTTTACTCCATAGTCTATTCATTATATTTACTCACCACTTTGACCGAGTTCCTAACAACCAAGAGATCCGACATTTGTTCATCTTTAAGCATCGCAAGGGAAGTCCTTCCCTCCTCTTTATAGAGCCTTCTAGAGGTTTTCGAATCATAGTCGGCACTTGGAATAAATTGAGCTATTTCAAAGAGGAATTCTTCTTTGTTCGCTGTCCTCCCAGGTTCGCTCAACGATGGTCATCTCTACGTAAGCTCTACTTTAGACTTTATCAAGGGATTCTACATCCATAACTTTGTTACTCCTGATGTCTTTTTCGTTCTTTACATATGTACCAGGTAGATCTTTCAATGCAACCTTGGCAGAGATTGTCAAACAACTTCATCTAATCCTAGAAGAAGAGAAAGAGGCCAACGTGTTGCTCAACGATGAAAATCCACATTCTTATAACTTGTTGGAATTTAATCACCATGTTGGTGCTACTCCGGAAGACAGCGACAACGGTGAGGATGATTCTTCGTCCGAAGGTGATGGTAATCACTCGCTGGTGCCCCTAGTTCAAAGTCTATTGATCGAGACTGGCAACTTTAAGAGCACTCCGAAGAGGGTAAGATCAGAGGTGAGGGTGAAGGAACATGAGAACACAGTGAAGAAGGTAAAGGCGACAATGATTAGCAATCTCTTTATAGGAAAAGCCTTAGATTAAACTTCCTAAAAAGAGGAATCCGACCCCGCCTCTGCTAGCAACGTCCACATTTGAAACTCTTGTATAGACTTCGGAGGATCTCTTCGTTGGTCTTGGGACAATCCTGAATGTAATCGACTCCTTTGGCCTTGCCAACATGAGTATTTGGGATGTTAGTCCACCATTTGTTTCCAAGAGGACATGCCTTCTACCAAAGAATGAGAGATTACCCCTGTTAGCAAAATTCAAACCCATTGTCCATCGGGGGGATACTAGAACACTTGCACATGCATAGACACGCATTGTACTCTACACAGCTCATGTAGTGCTCTTATCTTGTCAACGCGGATTTATCTTCGCTTTACTCGTAAGTTCTATGGAGTGAGGTGAATTATACGAGGATTTCCAAGATCAGATGGAATATCAACCGAGGTGCAAACAAACTACGCGACCTCACAAGCCCAGTAACGATTCTGGTTCTAGCCGACGTTCAAGCCACGATCGTGGAGGTAGAGACGAAGATTACAGGCTACGTAATTCATCATCTAGGCATCGATCTAGATCTAGGTCACCCCATCCAGAGTTTTGAAAAAAATAGTCTAGTCACCGCGACGATACCCTTCTCGTACTTCTTTCTCTACTATGCAGCCAATGCCATCTCATGCTTCTCGACAGTCTCATCGTCCATCGAAATCCACGACTTTAAATGCCTCTCGATGTAGATCTGATAAAGCACCTATCGAGAAGCTGGTTGAACAACCTGTCATTCAAAAAGAACAATCGATCTCTTTAAATCCTCAGATTTTTGAATTATAGCGTCATTTTCCGAAGATCAATTTCAAAGCCTGCAAGTTCGTTCGAAACTTGAAAGATATTCCTATGTACATCAAGGACAAAGCAGTTGCATATGTCAGTGATGTGTATGATCAGTATTTTACTTGGAGGAGGCTGGTTGAGATAATCTTAGAATATTCCAAGAGTCTAAAGGTTGAGATCAAAGATCATTTCCCATCTCTACGAAGAAGTTGCTAAGTTAAAGATGGCCAAAGAGAAAGCCAATCAAAAAGTTAGGGATTTAGAGTTTACGATCAAGAAAGAAAGAAAGAATCATCTAATCGAAGTGAAGTCTGTTCACCACAGAAATCATGATTTGGCCAAAGAATTAAAAGCATTAAAGGCCTGGCTTGAAGAAGAAAAGAAAGAGAAAGATGAAGCTCCTCAAACTGCTCACAATTACTATGAAGAACCGCTCGATGCGTGCAAGGAGAGAGGTGATGGGTGCAAGGAAAGAGATGATGATCTAAACAAGGCAAAAAGAGTGGATGAGTTGGTGATATCCACAGAGAGATGGATTAAGGATAGCTTCGATCCACTCATCACCAACTATAACGCTAATTTTCTTAAGTTTCGAGATTTGGTGTGGCTCAGTAAAGCTTCCCCACCTTTGCGATGGCATGTGAGAAAATAGTGCGGGATGAGCACGAACATTCAAAAAGAGCTGAATAGACATGGTTGGAGCTGGAGAGAGAGATTTTAAATGCAGAGGAAATCAATGCACTTGGAGCAGGTGGGCTTATTTTACACCCAGAACTGGCCGCCACAGTTCAAAAGGATCAAGCCGAAGGTTCTAGCACCACTCCATAGGATACCATCGAAGTCTTACTTAAGGGCCTCCTGTTGCTTCTGTCAGTTCATCAAACCCTAGGCATAACCTGAATGCTTCGCAACTTCACAAGCCCATCATGCCATCTCCAATCTAGGAGGGAAATTCGAATAGTACACCTACCCGCATTGAGCCTCAATCTGGCGGATGTATATCATTGACCTCACCCATATTTGAGAGAGCACACATGATGCTAGTCAATGCTGTTAATCTCTTATTTCATCTTTCTCAAATTTCAGGTCAGTCCGCAACTCCAACTCTTCCCAAAGTGAGATCCCAACTACGGCCAATAGCAATAATAACCGATTCAATAGTTATGACTATCTTTGAAACAACTTCAACCATTCCAGTTAGTGATACTCCCGGTCCTTGTGCATAGAAGATCCAAGTCCTGGATGAAGAATAGATAGGTGAGCTTTAAGAGATTCAGATTGACGAGGATGTTTTAATGATAGTGACCTTGGGGACTGTTATAAAGCCCACGATGCAGGAGATCCATGATCAATAAGTCCTAGACGCTAGCGAGATCAAGCAAGAACCAGCTGACTTCTTTCCCATCCATTATCCATCGCTTTATCCAACGATCCTGTTTACGTTTCAGTTACTTTATCTATGCTCATGATCACTCAGAGCATGCCCCTCACTTCATCATAGAGTACTCCGGTAAAGGGTCGAGCAAGTGGGGGACGATAAGGTAAGAGAAAGAATGAAGGCTTGGGCGGATAGTCTTTCGGTAATTGGAAGAAAGGAAGAAAGCACAAGCCGAAGAAATGATCGTTCACTTCCTTTATGTTTTTTTTGCATAGAAGTACTTAGGCACCTTTGGTTTTTTGTTTTTCCAGCCAGTGTTGTGTGGATTCGGCCCCCACTTTTGCTTTTCAGCTTGGATGTTAATAACACTTATACTTGTTTTGGATGTGAATAAAAAGGCTTTTTGTTTCTTTCAAGTCTTTCTAGAATTTTGCCTAAGTGTTTAAGAAGTGCATTTTAAGTTCAACATGTTCGTGATCCACTTGTTGTTGTCTTCATTAGACTAAGTCTTTAGTCTGTTTCATTGCTCATGAATAAAGAATGATCTTCAGGATGTCTATCCGCATACAACCAAGTTCAACTTCGGAATTTGGTCAAATTCCAATTACTATAAAGGTTAGCTCTAGACCAATTTCAAGGGTGTTTCAAGTGCGATCGTGCCTATCTATAGGTATCAATCTTAGTAAGTCACCTTCGAATGGCTTTCTGGATGTCCTTCCTTAGAGTATATGCATCGACCATGCCAAATTCTCGGCGTTGGTCGGAGTTAACCACTTAGCTTAGTGGTTTAAACATCCTCATCCAAGACATTTGCCTTCAACCGTGCCTAACTCCGAACGTTAATCACAGTTCATAAATAAGATCCCACTTTTCTCCAAGCACAGACCCTTCATCCTGCTTACTCCAGGCAAGGTGTGAATGCTTTGCCAAACTCCGAGCATGAGCAGTCGAGGCGAACAGTCTCGTTTAGCCTTTGAATATTTATACTCCCGCCCCCAAGTCATGGGTTAAAGGAGTTGTTTGGATCTCTCAGGACGCCAAATGTAGTTGAGCTTCATTTGTCCGATCATGGACCGCAAAAGCTTAGTCGGCACCTGTCTTTGGGTACTTGCACACCTACATTTTGTACTTGCAAGTTTATTTAACATAACACCATTTGCAGCGCAAAAGCGAGTACATACAGATTTATGAGCTTCGGAAGTCATTCCTTTTAAAAAACATCAGAAATAATAGATTCTGTCCGGTTACATGGAAAGTATGTACAAATTTATATTCAAGTGAAATAGCGTCGCAAGTGTTCGCTATTCCATTCCTATAGGAGTGAGATCCTGTCTACCATTACTAACTTGAACGTGACATCTCTAAGCTTATGCTTAATCGAGTACAGACCTTCCCAAGTTGGGCCCAAGTTCCTAGGGCCAAGGAAGATTTTTTTTAAGCATAAGGTCAGTAATTTCAAAGGTCCAAGCCTAGACCTTGGTATTGTAATATCGAGCGACTCGATTTTGGTGCGCAGCTGCTCTAAACTCAACTTCATCACGCTTCTTATCGATCATATCGAGAGACTCTAGCAGGAGTTCCTCATTTATTCATGGATTATAGCAAGTCACTCAATGAGAAGGTACTTTAATTCCAACCGGGATCATAGCCTCTGATCCATATGCTAGGGCGAATAGAGAGTGGCCAGTTGTTGAATTGTGGGTCATTCAATAAGCCTAAAGAACTAATGGTAATTCGTCGACCCACTTGCCCTTAGCCTTCTCCAACCGCTTTTTCAAAATTGACTTAGGATAGTCTTGTTCACTGCTTCAACCTATCCATTCGCCTGAGAGTGTGCCACTATGGAAAATCTCTTCTCGATACTATGTCTGCGGCAGAATTATTTGAAATTGGCATTGTCGAATTGGATCCCATTCAGAGATGATCGTTTGTGGAACCCCATAACAACATATGATGTTTCTGACCATGAAGTTGGTTACTTTCTTTGTAGTGATTGTGGATAATGGTTCCGCCTTAGCCCATTTGGTAAAGTAATCAACTATGACGATGGCATACTTCGCGCCACCCTTAGATATCGACAATACGCTAATGATATTGATTCCCCATGTACCAATCCTGTTGTTAATTACCTAATTAATTAAGTTTAATCATGGTTAATTAATTTTCTAATTTGTGATTTTTGAAATTTAACTATGTAATTAATTTTATTTTTTGAATAATTGGTTTGATTTAACTAAAAGAAAGGAATATCATTTCTTAGAGATGATGTCAGTTTAAATTAAGAAATTGTTGAATCAACTATTAAACTTTTGATAATGAGACAAATTATTAAATTCAAAAGTTAAATTGATTTTTGGTTTAAATTGATTTATTTTAATAATATAATGAAATGAAATATTATTTCTTTTTATAATAGATTTTTGTTTAGATAGAGGTAATATCAATAATTTGTGAATTAGTAATATGGAATTTATATATTAGTTTGGATGTGAGTTTTTGTTTGAGCTTTGATTTAGTTTAAATATTAGTTTGGTTTAGAACCTAATTTGCTAAGTGAATTTAATCAGGCTAATAGGCTTGGTTAGTTAAACTTCTAAATTGAGCTAAGTAGAGAATTTAGTTACTTAACTTTAACATAGGCCTTAGTATTTATTTCAGCCCAAGGTTCTAAGTGAGATAAGCTCTATAATTCTTTAAGTAGTTTCCCTAACCCTCTCATAATCTTAAAAAAAAATTATCACCATTTAAAACTTCGAGAGATCAAGCCATGAGGAAAGCCTAATTCAGCCCTAGTTTTAATTTAAATGAATCAGTAAAAATTCTAGAATTCATAAGAAGAAAAGGTCTAAGCTCTCTAGCTTCTTCTCTACCTTATCCTAGTAAAATATTGAGGCTTTAGTTTAGTTTTTATTTCTGGATTTCTCAGATTAGGGCTGCATGTTGTTGTTGTTTTGGTAGTAGAAGAAGAAGTATAGCAAAAGTTTTGTTCTAGCCTTACTTCTTCATCTTCTTGGAGTTTGAGGTGAATTTTATACTCACAAAGCTATTTAGGAATTTATTGCTACCTCTGAATGGATTGGTTGCTCGAACTTGATTGCTAAATAATTTAGAGAATATTGAATTGCATTAGCTAAAAGGTTTCATTTTGAGAAAATTGGATTTTTGGTTGATTTTAATGCATAAACACACACCATGGTTGATATAGCAGGTATATGAAATATTAGTGTTAATATTAAGACCCGATATAGTCTCTAGTACCTTCAGCAAGTGGCCGGAATCGATTATCAACGATCGTCAGTCCAAGAGTGGTTTGTTTGCCTGGACAAATTGCTGCTCAGATTACGGGACCAGTTGGTTGGTCGTGGTTCACCAGTCGACTGGTACTGTTAAAAACTGGGCAATAAGCGCAGTTCTATTGTGTTTGTTTACCCTTGTTGATTTTTGTTATATGGTGGTTTCTGGTGCTTGTATCTGAGTATTTATTTAGTGACTTAAAACAATATTTATTTATTGTGTTGACTTGTCCGGAAAATGTTTAAGGGTTCTAATTGATATATGGGATGCCATGTTATCGATAGGAATTCCTAAACAACGAGGCATTTTGTCATGGAAAATAATAATTTTTGGGATAGTTTGAAATAATATTTTAGACATAAAATAATTGTGTGAAGCGGAGAGACTTGGAAGACACCATTGATAGCATAAGCAATCAACTTTGTGAGTAACGAAGTGAATCAAAATAATTAGTGGATTAATATTATTTATACAATGAGAAAATTTTAATTCATAATTTAATGAATTGGTTGAAAAATTTTAAGAGTTCCTTAAAAATTTAAGGATGGAGTATTTCTCCTTGAGTGTTTGATAAACATGAAAAAACTTTTAGTTTTTTTGTGAATAAAAAGAAATTTATGGAATAATTATTTTTAAATGAATTAGATTTAGAGTAATTTCTTTAGCTACTAAAGTTTAAAATTAAATAGACTTGAGTTAAATATGATAATCTTTTTGAATGGAAGTTTTAAGATTATGGAAGATCATCGTTTATATTTTGGAAAATTATGGTTTTGAGTTAATAAATTTTAAAATTTATCAAATGAGAATAAAGGATAAGTAAGATTATGTAACCTTTTGAATTAGGTTTGAAATTCTTGAAATTTCAATTGATAAACTTTTTGAAAAAAAGACTATGAGTAAATAGGACAACTCTTATATGGAAATTTGAATTTGTTGATAGTAAGTTTTAAAATTATGAATTTGAAAATATATATATATATTATTAAAATTTCCAAAAAGAATGAAATGTTTGAAGATTTTAGTAGAAATGAAGAATACTTTGATTTAAAGTGTACTGTGATTATAAATTTAGTATGCAATTGAAAATGAAAAAAATTTCCTTAGAAGAATTTTGTTATGAATTCCTTTTCATTAAGGAAATTGCGGGGATGCAATTTTCTTAAGAGAGGAAGTCTGTATCAAACATGTTGTTAGTTACCTAATTAATTAAGTTTAATCAAGGTTAATTAATTCTGATTTGTAATTTTTGAAATTTAACTATGTAACTAAATTTAGATTTTGAATAATTGATTTGATTTAACTAATAGAAAGGAGTACCATTTCTTAGAGATGATTTCAATTTAAATTAAGGTAATGTTGAATCAACTATTAAGCTTTTGATAATGAAATAAATTATTAAATTGAAAACTTAAATTGAGTTTTGGTTTAAACTGATTTATTTTGATTATCTAATGAAATGAGATATTATTTCTTTTTATAATAAACTTTTGTTTAGATACAAATAATATTAATAATTTATGAATTAGTAATATGGAATTTAAATATTAATTTGGATGTGATATTTTAGTTTGAGCTTCGATTTAGTTTAAATATTATTGGTTTAGAACTTAATTTGCTAAGTGAATTTAATTAGGCTAATTGCTTTGTTAGTTAAACTTCTAAATTGAGCTAAGTAGAGAATTTAGTTTATTAATCTTAACTTGGGCCTCTGTATTTATTTTAGCCCAAGGTCCTAAGTGAGATAAGTAGTGTAATTCTCTAAGTAGTTTCCCTAACCCTCTCATAATCTCAAAAATGCAAAACTTTATCACCATTTAAAACTTTGAGAGATCAAGGCATGAGGAAAGCCTTATTCAGCCCTAGTTTTAATTCAAATAAATCAAGAAAAATTCTAGAATTCATAAGGAGATAAGGTATGAGCTCTCTAGCTTTTTCTCTACCTTGTCCCAGTACCAATTTGAGGTTTTAATTTAGTTTTTATTTATGGATTTATGAGATTAGAGCTGCATGTCGTTGTTGTTTGGTTGTAAAAGAAGAAGTGTAGCAAAAGTTTTGTTCTAGTCTTACTTCTTCATCTTCTTAGAGTTTGAGGTGAGTTTAATACTTGCAAAGCTATTTAGGAATTGATTTCTATCTCTGAATGGATTGGTTGCTTGAATTTGATTGTTGAATAATTTAAAGAATAGTTGAATTGTATTAGCTAAAGAGTTTCATTTTGAGAAAATTGGATTTTTGGTTGATTTTAATGCACAAACATATAGCATGGTTGATATAGAAAATATATGAGGTATTTGTTTTAATAATAAGACCTGATGTAGTCTCTAGTACCTTCAGCGAGTGGCCGGAATCAATCATCCACGATCGTCGGTCTGGTAATGGTTTGTTTGCCTGTGCAAATTCCTGCCCAGGCTGGTCATGGTCCACCAGCCGACTGGTGCTATAAAAAACTGGGCAATAAGCCCGGTTCTATTGTGTTTGTTTACCCTTGTCGATTTTTGTTATATGGTGAGTTTTGGTGCTTGTTTCTGAGTATTTATTTAGTGCCTTAAAGCAGTAATAGTATCGCATAATTCAGTGTTTAATTTTTATTGAAATATGAGGATTTTATATTAGTATATAGGTAAAAACTTTGTTTTAAAATTTGGTTTTTAAATATATAATTAAATTTGGATTTTTCGTATATATTATACAGCAAGTAATAAATTAAATAAGTGAGGTTTTAGAGTTTGATTGTAAAACTCTATCGTAGAGTGTATATATTCTCTTAATAAATATGGTAGTAACATTTTACAAAAGAACGTGATTTGTATATGTATATATAAAAAGAAATGGATCTTGATTTATATAAAGATGCATATATCTGTAAACTTGAAGATAGATTTTTATAAACAATCTTATAAAAGGGAACTTTCTTGATAAATTATATGTATAATTAATAATAGCTGTTGATTAATTATGGAAAAGAGAAATTAATATAAATATGATTTCAAAACACCTTTTTAGTGTTTTCTTAAAAAATAGATCTGGAGATTCAAATTAAGGATTTTGAATAAATCTTGAGATAAAATTTTGAAAGCCTTAATTCTATAATATAAGAAATATTAATAATCGACTTATTATTATTGATTGGTTTAAATGCTCTCAAGTAATGCTTCATCGAATATGTTATAACTTATTGAATAGAATGTTTGAGTGGAATTTATAACCCATTAGCGAATACTTGATTTCACCAGGTAGTATGGGATGCTTTGGTTAGTTCTTGTGATTGCCTTTGGAAAAGTATTTAACACTTTAAGGTTATATTCTTTTTTGGTATTTTGATTTCAGGTCGATAGATCCTTAAGAGATATATAGTTCAGGTTTTCCAATTGTATACGTAATGAGTGAGACTTACTAGCTTCTAGTAAAAACTTGAATTTCACCAAATAGTATGAGACGTTCCGGTTAAGCTCTCATGATTACTAAAGTGGTAGTAATTGGCACTTAAGAGTGTGTTCTCTTTTGGCGTTCGGATTTCAAGCCGATAGACCTATAAGAGGTATACCCATGGGTTTCTTTACAATCATTTGATCGGTATGAGTTATAAGTTCTTTAGTCTTTGAGTCATGTGTATATGATCATCTTGATCGGTATGGACGATCCTTGAGATCGATCAGGATTTTGTTTTCCATGGTATGGACGATCCTTGGTATCAGATCAGTATGGATTAGGATTTATTTTTCACGGTATGGACGGTCATTGCAATTGGTATGGATGATCATTGTGATCGCTATGGATGATCGTTTTAATCGATATAGATTAGGGTTTTCTTGGATTTTGTGATATTATTACTTATTTTAAAATTCTAGGCTTTGTGACCATATTTTTGGCTTGAGATAGATTTCGAGGCTTTGAGATTTATTCTGCTTTTTGTGATCTAAATATTCCTGTATCTTGAGATGGATTCGAGTTAAACTATTCCAATGACTTGTTTATATCTATGGCATCTATAATTATATTTATTATGTCATATACCCTTGTGTTATACCTTGTTCTCACCCTTTTGGATATTTAGAGATAGTTTGGATTGTTTATTATTTTTATAATACTGGGGTCAGGCTGAGGCTTTTTAGGTTACAGGACGTGCAGGCTTTTGGGTAGGTGCGCTAGCATGAAGGTACACCATTTAGACTTTTCATTTTATATTTTGTAGGATATATATATATGTATATGATGGGATGTATATTTTGAGATAGTGACTTTTCCTCGATATATATTATGTAGGTGTAGTATTATATTTTGTAGACTCATAGTATGTATTGTTTATGATGTATATTATTCCGCTGTGATCTGTGACTATTATTTTATACGCTATACTGTTCTGATTTTGAGAAACTGGTGTGTTTATTACTTTAGACTGAGACTATACACGTCAAAGTTTGTTCCAGATATTCAGTAAAAAGTTAAGTATGATGGGTCAGTGTTAGTTTAAAGAGATATTCACATTTGGTCGCCTTTAACAATCCATATTCTTGGTGTCATTAGATGACATTATTTATGATGTTCTTTAATAATATGGGTATAGCGGTGGAGTTGTTACACCCTAGAGTGAAAACGACCATGTGTTGACCATTTGAGTAATCTCTGTTGGTAGGGCTCCTTGTATCTTGGCAAATCTTTGGCATTTGTTACACCTTTTGGTGTAATCAGCCGCATCTCGGTTGATAGTTGGCCAAAAATACCCATACCGAAGGATCTTCTTCGCTAGGGTTTGCCCCTCGGTGTGTTTTCCATAGGCCCCTTCATTAACTTCCTTTAGGAATTGCTTGCCCTCATTGTTGGCAACACACCGAAGCATAGGGATAAGGAATCCTTTTCTGTAAAGTACCCCTTCTTAAATGATAAATCTTGTAGCTTTACAAAAAAGTCGACGTAGTTTGATCTTCCTATCCGGAAGGATTCCTCTCTATAGATAGTTCTTTATTGGAGTCATCCAAGATTCCTTCTCAAGTTTGGCCGCCAAGATCTAATCGACGTCCATTTGGCTAATGCTCGAAGCTGACAGTACTTCCATCGGAACCAGGCTCATGAGCTGCGCATCTCCAGAATAGGCTAACTCAGCTAACGAGTCAGCCTTTTCATTTTCCTCTCTGGGAATACGCGTTATCATGTAATATTCGATATCCCTAAGCAGCTTAAGGGCTCGGTTTAGATAATGAGCTAGCCTCGCTCCTTTCGCTTGAAAATCCTTCCGTACTTGACATACCACCAGCTAGGAATCACAAAAGAGGTGCAAAGTTTTAATTCCCAGTTCCTTGACAACCTTGAGTCCTGCAATCAAGGCCTCATATTCTTCTTCGTTGTTCATTACGGGAAATTCGAGTTTCAGGGCATAGAAAATTGGGTGTTCCTCAAGAGTCACTAGCTTGACTTCGGTGCTGGAACAATGTTCATTAGATGCACCATCCGTGTACATCTTCCACCTGCCATTATGCTCTCACTTCTCTCTGGAGTATCATCTCGTGCAATGTATTCAACAAAGAAGTCCGCCAAAACTTGACCCTGGATATCACTCCAAGGGTAATAGGTAATGTCGTACTAGCTCAATTTAATGTTTCATTTCAACAACCTTCCAAAGGTCTCAGGTCATTACAAGATTTGTCTCAAAGGATGGTCGGTTAGAACCTTGATCGGATGAGCCTAAAAGTATGGGCGGAGCTTCCTTGAAGCGATCAACAGACAGTATGCGAGCTTTTCTAGCTTCAGATAGTTTCTTTCTGCTCCTATCAACCGCTTACTGATGTAATACACTAGTCACAAGATTCAAGACTCTTCACACACGAGTCTGACACTCAAAGCGTGTACCGACATTGCCAGGCAGATAAACAAGTCCTCGTCATCCATCAATTTCGATAGATGGAAGGTCTCTCTAAGTAATCCACCAGAGCCTGGAATGCTTTATACATTCTTACATCTAAGTGGAATTTCTTTTCCAATTCTTGGTCATATCAAAGAAAGGAATAAATTTGTCAGTGGCTTTGGAGATGAATCGACTCAGGGTGGCGACCTTCTCATTCAAGCTTTGGACGTCTTTGATAACCTCCGAGGCTTGGATGTTCCTCAGTGCTTCGATCTTCTTTGGATTAGCTTCGATACCATGGGAGTTCATGATGAAGCCTAAGAATTTTCTTAATGCAACACCAAATAAGCATTTCAAAGGGTTGAGCTTCATCCTATATTTCTGGCATTGAACATCTCAGCCAAGTCATCAACGTGGTTCCTCAATTGTTGTGACTTCACGAGTATATCGTCCACGCATACCTCCATC
Source organism: Allium fistulosum (assembly GCA_030737815.1). NCBI lineage: Eukaryota > Viridiplantae > Streptophyta > Magnoliopsida > Asparagales > Amaryllidaceae > Allium > Allium fistulosum. The sequence continues at coordinate 1,107,712,336 of CM060907.1, forward strand.
GAGCGTCTGATCTAGTATGTAAACATCATGTTCACCAGCCATAGGTAAGTCGCTCTAGCATTCTTTAATCCAAATGGCATAACAAGATAGCAGTACAGCCCAGATTGGATATGAAGCCGGTGTGTTCCTGGTCTAGTACGCACATCGGGATTTGATTTTATCTAGAGTATGCATCCATGAACGATAGCAACTCGTGTCCAGCTGTTGAATCCACTAGCTGATCTATTCTCGAAAGCCGGAAGCTATCCTTTGGCATGACTTATTCAAGTCAAAATAGTCGATGTATGTCCTCCACTTCCCATTTGCCTTTTTTTTAGAACTGGATTCAATATCCATTCTGGGTATAGGGCGTCGCGGATGAAACCGTTATCCTTCAACTTCTCCACTTCTTCTTTAAGTGCAGCGGATCTCTTTGGACCCAGGCTATGGCGTTTCTGTTTTACAGGAACGCGCTTTGGATTTATATTCAATGCATGGCTTGCTATCTCCGGTGATATTCCACACATGTCTGAGTGAATCCAGGCGAATATATTCAAGGTCGTTTGGAAAAAAGCAACTAATTCTTTCATCATCCTCGTGCCAAGCTGCGAACCACCCATCAAGACCTGCATAGGATCGTCATGGCTAATTGGGATGTCGATCGTTAACTCGGTTGGGGCTGCACTTTCATCCTATGGCTCTTTCCTCAAATCCATATCCTTATGGAACCAACTGTGTTGCTCGAGCCAGGGCTGAAGCAGTGGTTTCTATGCATCCAGAGACTTGATGTAGAGAGTTCTCTCTACACCCTTTCTGTTTTCTCTTTGCCTTGCCTCTTTCAACTCAGCGATGTAGCACTCGCAACCAAGCCCCTGATCCTCTTGAACTATCCCCATGCCATTCTCGGTCAGGAATTTCATCATTAAACACCAAGGAGCGATGCCCGCTCTAAATTCTGCAATGGCCAGTCGGCCTAAAAAAGTATAATAGGCAGAGTAAATATCCAACACAACAAGAAGCACGACTCGCACTCTTTTGCGATCGCCCTCTCCAAAAAACAACCGGTAAGTCCACGCATGCTACTGGCTCAGTAGCCATCTCGTTAAATTCATAGATCTGAGATTTACATAGCTTTAAGTCCTTTGGCTCTAGCAGCACCTGGACATAGGCTCTTTTAAACAAAATGTTGATTGAACTCCCATAGTCAACCCAAAATCTTCCTCACTACAACATGTTCGGTTATGGCCGAATTAACTAGGGAACAATAGTCGAGGCATCTACCCTATCAGCATCTCTATTACGGAAAACGATATCATCTGCTATGCTTTTGAGTTGCTTTTCCATAGCACCGTCTTCAACAGCAAAATATCTCTCATTCATGGCATATTTTAAAGTACTAACATACCGTTTCATCTCTTTCCAACTCTTTTCAACCGAATGCGGTTCACCGATTATAATATTTATCATAAAACGTTCCTCAAACCGCCTAGGTTCATCAGCACTGGGCCAGACTTGTCCCCATTGGAATGTTGACCCATGAGGGTTAGAGTTTCCTTGCCTGCCATCCTACGGGGCTTTCACAAACTGCTACAACTTCTCTTTACAAATCAATTCCTCGATGTCATGTAAATATATGCATTCATTGATGTTATAACCATATGTCTCATGGAACTTGCAAAACTTGCTAGATTTTTCCTCCTTCTCTGTCGGCTTCCTGTACTGCTTAGTACCTTGAGTTGCTAAGTAAATATCCTCTATTGAGTTATTCAACTTAGTATAGCTATCATACTTAGGAATCCTGGGATAATTCCTATTATCTGGCTTTCGCTTCCTTGCCTCATTATCACTACGCTTCTGACCATCATTCTTGTCGCTAACATTTATATCCATACTCCAGGAACTCTCACCGAACTGTTTTATTGCAATATTGCTCTGTATCACTTCAATTGAATGCCCAGCATCTTCCTTTCGGGAATGAGTACATGCCTCTTCCATGCTAAAAACTGATTGGCCTTTCTGTAAAAGATATATATCATCGATGAGGGTTTCATTTCCAACCATTTCTCGAAATCAATATTGGGATGAATTCCTCTGGTCGGCGCCATCAATACGATGTCCTCTGTAGCATTGCTTACTTCCGCCATTGTAGTATGAAATCAATGCAAAAAATCAAAGACAATGTTGATGAAATATATCACTATCAACAAAAAATGATGGGTGTTTAACGTGAAATGTATTACAAGCAACGATGTCAAGGATCTCACCTAAATTTTCTCGAAAAATGTATTCTAGCAATTTGTGGTCATTCACCAACAAAAAATTGCATACATCAAAAATCTTTTTGATTACAAGAAACTCCTATAAAAGTGTATGACATTACTCCAAGAAATCTATGCAAGCCAGGACCACCAAACCAAAACTGGGTTAACACTCCAGCTCGTCCAGCTTGGTCTCCACTAAAGTCGTTAATTGACAACACAAAGGTTGAACCGAATTCATGGGATATACAACAAAATTAAAAACACTGACCTCTCTGACAAAAACTAAATTTGTGCTAGCATTTTGTCAAAATAAGTTTCTTTTGTATTTTTTAATATATATATATATATTGTTTTATATAAAAATTCTCTTGATATTCAATAAATAAAGATTAACACTTAAATTTTAAGGCAAAATTTCTGAGAAAACAGACTACAGACGTCTATGACAATATTACAGACGTTTGTCAAAGGTTTCAAGAAAACATTTTTCCGAAACCTCAGACGTTTGTCATGGGTTTTAGGAAACTTATTCTTGAAACCACAGAAGTCTGTGGAAACTCATAGACATCTACCATACATTTCAAATTAATTTTTACTGAAATGAAAGACGTCTATGGCACCCCCATAGACGTCTGCCGCTGCTCCAAACTTCCTATTTTCAACAGCTCTATACAAATAATTTTACCTCTTTCTAAACTTTTCACCAGCCTATTCTCAATTTACACACAAACCCCAGTTTCTACAACCTCAAATTGCTCACTAATGGCTCCTAAAGCAAAAAATCCGGTTAGCAAACACTCCAAGAAAGGTCAATCATCTTCTTCTCACAACCCCTTAGTCACTGATGCTCTGATTCAAGAATGGCTTTGCAATAGCACGATTGCTAACAAGTGATTTGATGAGCTCAAATAAAAGAAGCTTCATTCCGGTCCATTCTACATATTATGCAAGTTTGGCGAATATGGCATTCAAGAACTTACCGTCGCCTCCGAATGTCGGGATTTAATCAATTTCGACGAAAACGAGATCCAAATTGATCAATTGGCAATCTTTCTTTTTACGCCAACTTGTGTAGTAATGATATTTGGACTCCCGACAATGACGATAGTTGGTTATGGATGAGTGTTTACGGACGTGTTTTAAAGATTAGCGTAAACACCATTGGTCGTATACTTAATTGTTCTTTGTTCGGAATCAATTTAGAAGAAGTTCCCGACCACATGAATTTACCACGAGATGAAATAACTCATCAAATTTGGGAAGATAGGATGCCACAGTGGAAATCTGTTTACTTACGTCTTAAGGCTAGGTTGTTAAACCGTATGATTATCAATACGATAATTCCATGCCTAGGAAGTCATGAGCAAATCTACAAGAATGACCACAAATCCCTTTATGCTATTTTTGGGATATAAATATATTGGGCTAAGTTCATTCATGGCGAAATAAAAAGCTTTCGGTCTCATCACCGACGCACGATTATATATACTCCATATATTATGTGTCTCCTAAATACTCTTGGGTACCCTCTTATATCTCTTACTTTGAAGAAATCCCACCTAAAGAGAGCGGAATAAGATTTTTATCTTTAATGCACCTCCTCCAATGACCACCCCCAATTTTCCCCTAGAACAATGGCAGCAGCAACGAGTGCATCATGGTCCTCCGCCCACTCCTGCTCTAACGTACTTATTCACCTCGTCTTTCACAACAACGTGCCTCCTCCAGTCATGCCACCGAATATTATTTGGATTTGGAAATTCAAGAAGCTTGCATTAAACTGTTACAAAACGAATTGCTTCATGATTTAGCGCTTAAAAATCAAAAGCTAATCACGGTCAACTAGCGGGCTTTGAACAAAAAGATGGTAGGTTTGGAACATTCCTTTTCGATAATGATGACTAAAATGGAAAATACTTTAGAAAAAGTTGTTTCCACTTTAGGAAAAGTTATGGGAAAAGTCCGTAGCAAATCGCCTTCTCGCTCTTCATCTTTTCCTTCGCTACACCACCTCCTCGAGCACAAACACCAGTCTATCAGTCTCATATTTCTCATGAAGGAACTTCTCACGACAGAGGGAAGACTATTATGCAAGATCAACCTAAGGAGAAGGAAGAAGATAGTGATGATATGTCCTTATCTGACCCTCAGCGATTTCAGCATCAACCGTACATGGCTTTCCAAGGACTTTCCATTCAAGAAAATGAAGAATATAACGATCAAACCAATTAGCCAGGAGCATACGACCAAGATCCTTCGTCTTAGTGGAGTATTATGAAAATTATGGTGGGTTTTCTTATTCTTCCGATTTGTACAACTAGCATCTCTTTTTTTCAGCTATTTTTAACTATTTTATTTAGCATTTATGTTTATGTTTGTTTCTTTTTACCGCACCTTGTTATTTAACTTTTAACTCCTGCTACAATACTTTAGTCTCTGTTTTTGCTTGGCCCTACTCATCCGTATTTACTTTCAATTATTCATACTCATATCTATAACATACTAGTATCTTATACATACTATGAGAATGCGTACATACTGTCTTTTCTTCTTTGTTGATAATGACAAAGGGGGAGAAATTTATGCATACACATAGGGGAGACAAAATCTACTTTATGAGAACATTCTCTATTTTTATTACGAATGGCTATAATATTTCTTCTGTTTTGTTGTATAGTTATTTTCATTAAAGATATTGGGACTCGAAGACAAACAAAGATCTATAGACCATGTTATGATTAGTAAGGTTATTATAGTGTAGTAAGAGTCTTAGATAAAACATTGTAAGGTCTCCTTGAGTATATATGCACACATGATTTCATATACACTAACATAAATTGGAAAACTGAATTTATCATCCACAGACGTCTGAGGAAAAACCAAAGACGTATGTGACAATGCTCGGGAAATCTTTTCCTGAGGCCATAAACTTCTGAGGTTTTCCCACAAACGTCTGTCATTTGGAAAACTGTAAAACTCTGAATAGAAACTTCTTTAAATGAATAGAAATCAACTCTTCATCGAAAGGTTTCAGCCATTAAAATGAATAGACCTTATTTAATAGTAACAACTCTTCATCTACATCTTTATGAATTTTGTAAATACTACAATGATTGAGATTTAGAAATTAACTGAATTGAATTAATTGAATCTATTCTCTCTTGATTTCTTATTACTCTCTAGTGAATACATTGCTTACATACTCTCAATCTATCATAAACAAAATATAATTTTGGTTAAACGACTTCCTACAACTCATAGCATTCACATTCACATACTCAAAGGAGATCATAGGAAGATTTGTACTATCAGTCAAAATCCGTGTTATTTGGAACACAAGATTTTCAGAGATATACTTTTGAATTAGTCTATTCCTTCGGGTGAAGCGAGAGTTAGTTGGTTAAAGGAAATACCGATGGGGAGCTTGGGACTAGATGGGAGGTTTGAACCAGTATAAAATATATAGTGTGCTCGCTTTTATTATTTATCTTATTTACATTCAATTATTATTCTCTACTTAATATAGTTAGTAATATACACTCTCGCACACATGTATATAAGTTGCATTACTTAAAAAGATTCTATAGACTGTCAACATGTATATGTATGCCATTTTCCTTTTTTTGGTTTTTAATGTCGGTCGATCAGTACCAATCCATAGGCATGGGTCGGTATCGTTCCATAGCCTTAGATATATGCGAGTTCGATGCCTATTCTTCTAGGTCGGGAGTATTATATGCACGTTGTTCCTCTTTCTCTTCTTATTTCACCTTCTTATTCGAGGTTAAGCTTTTGTTCTGCCATTAACATTTCTTGCTCCCAACCTCGGACCGCCACCTTCCGCCTTGTGACACAACTGCGAATAAAACCCCCGCCTCCTTCCTATGAACTCAGTCGTCACTTTCCTTCCATGGTCCGTACCCGAACCATATTTGCACAACACCTAATTCGTGACCTAAAGCTTGAATCGATCGTTTTCTTCGTACCATGGCGACTTTAGGTAGGCGATGGTGGTAGCAACAGACATCGGTGAGCTCTATGTTTTTGGGGTGACTTGGATCGAGGAATAGAATTGAAAAGGGGTGAAAAAACCATATCAATCTTACCTTGGGGATTTTTTTGCTTTCTAACTCTCTTATGAGAGCCACATTGTCTATTCATGTTTAGATTTTGCAGAACATTGTCTAATTGATTCTTGAACACTTCCGAGGCATAATCAATGACATGAAGGCCCATTGGGATGGTCAGCTATGACGGTTACTTCGGTTGGACTCCAGATTTCTAAATGAACTATTGCACAATATCGGGAATCGGCACTGCACAACACTACACTAGATATTCACTTTGGCACGGGACACTGTTTTTAATCAATCTGTTATCCATTATGTGTTGAGTTTTGAAAGCTAATGCTCATAGATCTTCAGACATCTCTCGGCTCAGGCTACAAGGCCATCTATTGTTAGTCATACTGAGTAAGATACCAAGACAAGCTCGACTACCGTTCCACTTGCATAACAAACTTCGGTGCAACCTGCACCTCAATCAAAAAATCCACAAGTAGAGCAACATGTTTTGGAAGTTCCAATAGAGCTCGTAGAGGGTCCACAAGTTGAACCTGCCCCAGATAATCTTGATGATGCAGGCATACTAGATGATCCCGTCGATTCTCCCTCTTCTAAAATCGAAGAAGGATCACTTAGGAGAATCTATGAGAAGCACATAATTCCATTTAAGGATATATTAGTCTCGATACGCCATTAGTGAGCACACTATCCACCAGATGGATACACATCATGTAATAGGTATATGTGCTTGACAAGATGCATCTCACCATTTAATTAGTACATCCGACAAGTTCTACATTTTGTGCGACTGGCTTCGGTCCAGCTTCATCCAAAGAGTTATGCTTTACACCATAGTCTATTCATTATATTTACTCACCACTTTGACCGAGTTCCTAACAACCAAGAGATCCGACATTTGTTCATCTTTAAGGAATTACGTCTGCTATTGCGAAGAATAAGGCTTGTTAGAAGCGACCATCCGTAAGTTATGCCTTAGACGAGTATTGATTGCATCGATAGGAGTTGTGAAAATTACTTCCAAAGATATAAATTCAATCCAAATCTAAAACGAAACTACGGTGGCTAAAGAAAAATCCAGAACAACTCATAATAACAACGACACCGGTAGTATAATCATATTAGAACAGAAATATCAGATATATAGTGGAAGACAAGTCTGGATACATGCTACAACAATCGATAGTTCACATGAACCAAATGTACATATGCATGTCATCAACATACATGAGACGAGAGTCAATAAACCAAAAGTACTCCTCGAAGTCTAGACAAAAGATGATGTGATATCCCAAAAGCTGAAGCTGCAACTAAATCGGAGATAGAGATTACCCTGAAATAACTCGGTCTGACCCGAGTATTAGTTGAAAGAAAATAACAAACGGATCAGTTTAATTTAAACTCAGAAATAAGTGTATGATAAACAACACTTAAGCAAATAATTATAGTCTCGAATGAGACTATTCAACATAAATAATCAACATAGTTCAAATGAAGAAATCTCAATTTAAACTCCATCAAAATCAATTTTCAAATTCACAATCGAATTCAAAATAGCAATACGCAAATTTATAATCTCAGATGAGACTATACTCAAACTCAACTTCCAAATTCATAATTGAATTCAAACCAGCAATTCACAAAATCTAGAAATCAAAATAGATAACTAGAAAATCAGCAGTCGCAAAATCTAGAAATCAAAAATAAGATAACTAGAAAAATCAGCATAAAAGTGGATCGATCCCAGCAGATGGCGAGTTTTAGCTACGCCGCACGTGCATCTCAAATGGCCAAAGCCTACCAAGTACTATAATTTTTGGCACCCATCATATGACCCGAAGGTCCGCAGAGTGACCTGAAGGTCTAGTACTGGTAATTGACCCGAAGGTCCAACAAATGACCCGAAGGTCCAGCAAATGGTTCAAAAGCCCAACAAAATCATCAAACAGCAGATGTTTCAATTAACGAGTCCGGAATTAACCGAAATAGTAAAAGTGTGGTTCCATACTCCGCACTTTTGCTAAATCGTTTAAATCTCTTCATCGTTTCCTTGAAAGTGCAAAACTGTGTATTTTGTAAATATAACATTTTACTTTTCTAACGGACAAGTCCGGAATTAAGCGAATCAGTAAAAGTAAGGGTTCATAGTCCTCAATTTTGCTGAAGCGTTTAAATCGCTTCCTCATTCTTTTGAAAGTGCAAACTGTAAAAAATTTGGGAAAGAATTTTATTTGAAAACGATTTGAAAACACATGATTAAAACAGCCACATCTGTAGCAATTTCGACGAGGAAATTGCGCTTCACAAAACACCGTAAAAACGGATACCAAATTAGCGTTGCGGGATAACCGCTTGAAAATTCACTTTAAAATTGACGGTTACTGAAGTTAAAACAACAGTAATTTTTATTCGTCAAAAATGTCATCAAAACAACATGCTTCAAAAATACAGTACCGACGTACAAATTCCGTTATAAAAATTAACGGCGCAAAAATACGTTTTAAACCACAACACCGGTTCAAAACAAATTTAATAACGGACCCCATTAAAATTTTCAAATATGTACGATGTCGGGAAATATTTTACTCCCCATTTATACGTAACATATTAAAACGCTCAGCTAAACTAAAAAGCACATAGCACACTAACATGTACGTAACACTTATGAAATTCTCGGTTAAACAAAAATGCTCATAGCATGCTATGATGAACGTAATATACTTCCTGGAACCCAACTCGCGTATGCAACATCAAAAAATGAATGAAAGATGTTTGGGACGACACTTGTTCACTGCTATATGTTCACGTTTGTTTTGTACCCACTTCTACATGCATCAAATTTTAAAGCAACAGGCAACACCTGAAAAGTTTAGTCATGCATGAAAATACTTTATGAAGTCACGCATGCAATACTTTATGAGAGGCCTGAGCCTCAAATTGTTTTCACGCAACAACATTTTTCTTTCTGGGCAATATACTAACCAAGGCAAGCTACAAATTCTTGCAATGCAGTAATGCTTTTGAACACAATTGAATTATCCTGGCCACATTTATATTTACATACGAATATAAATTAATAAGGAAAGGTGGCATCCAACTTTGTACATAGACAAGGATAACAAGAATATGCAACCAGGCATGAAACTAAATTCTATTAATTTTATAAATGACACACGCATATTGTCCCTCGGGCAACCATATGAACACAAGTATGAAGACGTGAGGCCTGTAAATTCTCAATAAAGCACGCAAGCACCAAAATGAAATTTCATGCAGACATTAAACACTCAAGCACAAATGAAATCTTCATGTATTGTATACTACTCTGTACAAGGTGATAACACATATATACGTGCATGAATGCATATATATACCTGTAGGCAATCAAGTTCATTAACGAAGTCACTGTGAGAAAATGTAGTGCAAAAGCACTGATAGCAAAAAAAATCACACCAAAATAGAATTCCAAAATCAAAGAAAGCCAGGTTCCAAAACAAAGGCAGAGACTTTATGACCATAAATTAGAAGTGTGAGTGTAACTCACAATTGTTTCAAAGCCTAATAATACCCCAGATCTGAAAGAGACAATCTTCACTCGGCCATTAATGTTCTGTAGAGCATTTGAAGAATGTAAAATGTTGTAGAGAAAATATTAGTTTACTTTTCTTCACTTGGTATTAGTCAAGAAAATGAGTGCTGAAAAGGCTTTGGGGTACACATTCATTTAATGCATAGGTACTTCTGATAATGCTCGGCCACACTCTAGCTGGATGGTGAAGGTGTTTGAAACTTGCTTTATTATAAGTATGAATGAATCAGCAATGCAAATGTTCAGTAATGCAAAAATGTGTTTTCACACTTAGTGTATTGCAGGACTGTCAACAATGCAAAGGTAAAAGAAAATTAAATGTAAGTATACACTATATTCTTTTTCTCAACTGCATTGCATTTTTGGAATATTGTTGTAAAAAGTGACGGCAAGAAGAAAATTATTTCAACTTTGCTTACACGTGAAAGAAAATGCCGTGCACTCTCCCGTTCACAAAGTTAAGCGTTTACTGACTTTGCAACATTATATTTTCTTCAAAATTAAATTTAAAATTTTCTATTTAAAATATTCATTCCGACAGTGATTTAAAATCACGGTCGTTACAGAATTTTTTTTTTTAATATTTATTACGATGGTAATAAATCACGGTCATTACAGCCCCCCCCTATAAAAATTGCGTCCCCACAATTTACATACTAGAAGCAGTCAATAACGCAATAATTTATCACAACAAAGATTAAAAAGACAAGATATATAAGAAAGCTCACCCCCACCCGAAGAGGAGAGAAAACCGGGATAAGAATGCTCGATGAATTCTTTGATTTCCCAAGTGCAATCTTTGGGGTTAGCGGACCATTAAATTTTCACAAGCGGAACTTCTTTTTTCTAAAGGCGTTTAACCTCCATAGCTAGCACATGAATAGGATTTTGCACTATAGACAAATCATGTGAGATCTCAAGATCTTGCAACACATGAGGATCAATAAAAGAATCTGAACCTCGAAGGCATCGACGGAGTTGGGATACATGAAATACGTCATGAATTCCCGAAAACTGGATAGGTAGCGACATACTATAAGCAACTGGGCCAATGCGTTCCGTAATAGGAAACGGTCCAATATAACGAGGATCCAATTTCCCGGAGCTACTAAAACGCACCACACCCTTCATCGGGGAAACACGAATGAACACAAGATCGCCAACAGAAAATTCCAAAGGCTTCCTACGATGATCGGCATATGATTTCTGTCTATTTTGAGCCTCTTTCATTCTCTGTCTGATAAAATCAATTCTCTTAGAAGAGTCATGAATATAATCGGGGCCGAGAACTAACTTTTCCCCCGATTCCAGAAAACAAGATGGTGATCGGCACGGTCTTCCGTAAAGAGCTTCGAAAGGAGCCATACCGATACTGGATTGATAACTGTTGTTGTAAGAGAACTCAACAAGAGATAAGTGGTCTTCCCAACTACCACCAAAATCAAGAATGCAAGCTCGAAGGAGATCTTCCAAAACTTGATTCACCCTTTCAGTCTGGCCGTCGGACTGTGGATGATAATCTATACTGAGCTTGAGCTTAGTGCCCAAAGCTTTCTGAAGGCTCTGCAAGAAACCACTAGTAAAAAGCGGATCTCTGTCACTAACAATGGAACTAGGGACACCATGAAGTCGAACGACTTCTTTAATAAACAGCTTAGCCAATAAAGGAGCAGTCCAATTGGACTTGATAGGAATAAAATGGGCTGATTTAGTCAATCGGTCAACAATCACCCAAACACTAGTATGGCCCGACCTCGAACGAGGTAGACCATCAATGAAGTCCATAGAAATTTGATCCCATTTCCATAATGGAATCTCAAGAGGCTGCAAAAGACCACTGGGACGCTGGTGTTCTGCTTTAACAAGTTGACAAGTCATGCAACGACTTACATAACTTGCAATATCACGCTTCATACCCTCCCAACAGTATAAGCGTTTCATATCAGCATACATCTTACTACTACCCGGATGGATAGTATACTTAGAACGATGACAGTCCTCAAGAATGTCATTTCTAAGATTAGGAACATCAGGCACGATTAACCTTCCCTTCTTCCGAATACAACCATGAATATCAATATCGAAATCCTTTAGATCATCACTTCGGGATTCCGATTTACAACTCTGAATAAGATAAGCAATATGTGGATCTTGTTTCTGGGCATCGGCAACACGATACAACAAACTAGGGCGAGCTTCCATGCTAAATAAAAGCATGGGAGAATCAGAAACTGAAGGACAGTCTCTAATATCACAAAGAGATAAAGCTTCCAAAATATTCCACTCTGCTAGCATCATGGAAACAACAACTTGCTGCTTGCGACTAAATGCATCAGCAACTCGATTACCCTTACTAGGGGTATACAGAATATCGAAATCATATGAAGCCAGAAATTCAAGCCAACGCTGTTGCCTCATATTAAGTTCTTTCTGAGTGAATAGATACTTCAGAGATTTTTGATCAGTGAAGAGAATAAAATGCTCGCCCAATAAATAATGTCGCCAAATCTTTAGAGCAAAGACTATGGCGGCTAACTCCAAATCATGAGTAGCATAACGAATCTCGTTAGGCTTTAGTTGTCTAGAAGCATAGACAACTACTCTATCCTTTTGCATGAGAACAGCACCGAGTCCATAACCACTGACATCGGTATAAACAACAAGATCATGATTCCCTTCGGGAACCACTAAGATAGGAGCATGAGTAAGGAGATCTTTTAACTTCAAGAAAGAATTCTCACACTTATCCGACCAAATAAAAGGAACAGCTTTTCTCATAAGAGTGGTAAGCGGTAAAGCAATATGAGAAAAGTCCTTAATAAACCGGCGATAATAACCCACCAATCCAAGGAAACTACGGATCTCTGTAACGGTCTCGGGTCTCTTCCAATTCTGAATAGATTCGATCTTGGAAGGATCGACAGAGATACCATCGGAAGAAACAATATGACCGAGAAACTTCACCCTATTCTCCCAGAAGTGACACTTGGAGAATTTGGCATAAAGCTGATGCTGACGAAGAGTGCTCAAAACAATCTCCAAATGCAGAATATGATCGGCTTCAGATTTGGAATAAATAAGAATATCATCAACGAAAACCAAGACGAACTTATCGAGATATTCGCGGAATATCCGATTCATAAGATCAACAAAATACGCCGGAGCATTCGTCAAACCGAACGGCATAACAAGCCATTCGTAAGAACCATAACGAGTACAGAATATTGCGGTGAGAGGAATGCTATCTTCCGCAACTCGTAACTGATGAAAACCGATAGCAAGATCGAGTTGGGAGAAGAGCTTAGCGCCACTTAATTGGTCGAACATGTCGTCGATCCTAGGTAATGGATACCTATTTTTGATAGTGAGCTCATTAAGCTTGTGATAATCAATGCAAAGCCTAAGAGTACCATCTGGCTTCTTAACAAAGACAACGGCGGCGCCCCAAGGAGAAGAGCTAGAACGAATAAAATGCTTGGCTTCCAACTTGGATAATTGTTGCTTGAGTTCCTCATTTTCCTTAGCAGACATCCTCGTGGGAGGATGACTGACATGATGTGCACCCGAGATAAGATCTATACGGAACTCTATTGCCCTTTTCGGCGGCAAACAAGAAATAGGCTCGAAAACATCAGAAAAATCACAAACAATCGGAATATTAGCTATAACATCCTCCGATTCAAAGGAAGAAATGAGAGCATTCGAAGTATGGTCCATGCTTCGAAATATAATAGATAACTGCTCGATAGCATCAGGATGCTTGAGATGTAAAGTTCTTTCGGGACATAGGATTTGAACTTCATAACGGACGAGCCAATCCATACCCAAAATCATATCAAAACCAAGATGATCCATAACATGTAGATTCGCATGAAATGAAAAGCCACATAGAATAATCTCAACATCAATACACAACAAACGAAGAGTAGCGGATCCACCAATAGGATTTACAATCCTCAAAGGGTCGCAAAGAGCAATAACGTCCAAATGAATAATATCAACAAGCTTCTTTGACACGAATGAATGCGATGCACCCGTATCAAAAAGAACTCTAATAGAACGGCCATGAAATAAAATAAAACCTTCCAAAACAGAAGGAGTAATACCTTTGGGCTGAGAAGAAACACCAGAAGCTTTAGCAACATTAAGCTTCCCAGATTTGAGACCCCTAGAAGCAGTAGGGCAATCAGAAATCCAATGACCCTCTTTCTTGCAATAGCGGCAAATGCAAGGCTTAGGACAATTACGGTGAAGATGATACAGAGAACCACAATTATAGCACGCCCTTTGAACAGTGAACTACTAGGCTGAGAACTAGAGGTAGCTTGCTTCTTCTTCTTCTGGTTGGAAGAATTAGGCTTATGAAATGGAAACCTCTTCTTGTTGGGGTTCTTAGAAACCTCAACATCATCACCACTATCACGTTCCTTTTCAACAGCTTCAAGACAAAGAGCCGAATCAACAAGCTCCTCAAAAGAGAGCTTAAGCTGAAGCAAAAGAACTTTCTTCAAATACTTTTTCAAACCATCAACAAAACGAAGATTCTTCTTACGTGGAGTATTAATGAACTCAACTCCGTACTTGGACAAGGCCTCGAAAGATGCAACATAATCAGAAACAGAGGACTTTCCTTGCTTCAACTCAAGGAAACTACGAGCAAGATTAGCCTTTTCCGATTCAGGAACGAACTTAAGTTCGAATCGTTCCTTAAACTGATTCCACGAGAGAGAGGGCTCATCAACTTCTGCAATAAAAAGCTCATACCAATCAAGAGCACGCTCTTGCAACATACTAGATGCCACGAGAATGCGATGATGATCAGAAAGATCCATTCGAGAAAATATGCGCTCACAAGTGCACAACCAAGTCTGAACCTCCATTACACTTTCCGATCCTTTGAAAGGCTGACCTCTAAGGTGGGAATAGTCACTACATATGCGGGCGAAGGCAGGCTTGTGATTGGGAGCTGCGAGAGTAGCAACAGAAGGCTGAGCACTCCTAAATAGCTCCATAAACTGATCAGCTGACATATAGACTCCGTCCGGATGAGAACCACTAGACGGGCCTGCAGAAGAACACTTCCCTCTACCTCTTCCAGCCATAGGCTGAGAGACAAGATAAGGAAAGGATTAGTTAAACAACACACAATTGATAAGGAATTTAACAAATGGAATACTACGGAATATGTGATTTATTCCTAGACTTACTCCACATGTTAAAGTGAAAAGAATAGATTAGAAAGGCACGAATAAAACCCTCGAATAGTTGTAACACATGTTCCATTCTACTTCTGTTCAGTGTTTATTATAATTTGTTCTGAATTTCAGCTCTGATACCAACTATGATGCCCCACCTCTATGCTCACAATAACAAAGGTTATTATAAGGAATAACGTCTGCTATTGCGAAGAATAAGGCTTGTTAGAAGCGACCATCCGTAAGTTATGCCTTAGACGAGTATTGATTGCATCGATAGGAGTTGTGAAAATTACTCCCAAAGATATAAATTCAATCCAAATCTAAAATGAAACTACGGTGGCTAAAGAAAAATCCAGAACAACTCATAATAACAACGACACCGATAATATAATCATATCAGAACAGAAATATCAGATATATAGCGGAAGACAAGTCTGGATAAATGCTACAACAATCGATAGTTCACATGAACCAAATGTACATATACATGTCATCAACATACATGAGACGAGAGTCAATAAACCAAAATTACTCCTCGAAGTCTAGACAAAAGAGGATGTGATATCCCAAAAGCTGAAGTTGCAACTGAATCAGAGATAGAGATTACCCTGAAATAACTCGGTCTGACCCGAGTATTAGTTGAAAGAAAATAACAAACGGATCAGTCTAATTTAAACTCAGAAATAAGTGTATGATAAACAACACTTAAGCAAATAATTATAGTCTCGAATGAGACTATTCAACATAAATAATCAACATAGTTTAAATGAAGAAATCTCAATTTAAACTCCATCAAAATCAATTTTCAAATTCACAATCGAGTGCAAAACAGAAATACGCAAATTTATAATCTCAGATGAGACTATACTCAAACTCAACTTCCAAATTCATAATTGAATTCAAAGTAGCAATTCACAAAATCTAGAAATCAAAATAGATAACTAGAAAATCAGTAGTCGCAAAATCTAGAAATCAAAAATAAGATAACTAGAAAAATCAGCATAAAAGTGGATCGATCCCAGTAGATGGCGAGTTTTAGCTACGCCGCACGTGCATCTCAAACGGCCGAAGCCTACCAAATACTATAATTTTTAGCGCCCATCAGATGACCCGAAGGTCCGCAGAGTAACCCGAAGGTCTAGTACTGGTAATTGACCCGAAGGTCCAACAAATGACCCGAAGGTCCAGCAAATGGTTCGAAAGCCCAACAAAATCATCAAACAGCAGATGTTTCAATTAACGAGTCCGGAATTAACCAAAATAGTAAAAGTGTGGTTCCATACTCCGCACTTTTGCTAAATCGTTTAAATCTCTTCATCGTTTCCTTGAAAGTGCAAAACTGTGTATTTTGTAAATATAATATTTTACTTTTCTAACGGACAAATCCGGAATTAAGCGAATCAGTAAAAGTAAGGGTTCATAGTCCTCAATTTTGCTGAAGCGTTTAAATCGCTTCCTCATTCTTTTGAAAGCACAAACTGTAAAAATTTTGGGAAAGAATTTTATTTGAAAACGATTTGAAATAACATGATTAAAACAGCCACATCTGTAGCAATTTCGACGAGGAAATTGCGCTTCACAAAACACCGTAAAAACGGATACCAAATCAGCGTTGCGGGATAACCGCTTGAAAATTCACTTTAAAATTGACGGTTACTGAAGTTAAAACAACAGTAATTTTTATTCGTCAAAAATGTCATCAAAACAACATGCTTCAAAAATACAGTACCGGCGTACAAATTCCGTTATAAAAATTAACGGCGCAAAAATACGTTTTAAACCACAACACCGGTTCAAAACAAATTTAATAACGGACTCCATTAAAATTTTCAAATATGTATGATGTCGGGAAATATTTTACTCCCCATTTATACGTAACATATTAAAACGCTTGGCTATACTAAAAAGCACATAGCACACTAACATGTACGGAACACTTATGAAATTCTCGGTTAAACAAAAATGCACATAGCATGCTATCA
Organism: Allium fistulosum; assembly: GCA_030737815.1. NCBI lineage: Eukaryota > Viridiplantae > Streptophyta > Magnoliopsida > Asparagales > Amaryllidaceae > Allium > Allium fistulosum. The sequence goes on from CM060907.1 coordinate 1,107,729,427, forward strand.
TAAACGTAATATACTTCCTGGAACCCAACTCTCGTATGCAACATCAAAAAATGAATGAAAGATGTTTGGGACAACACTTGTTCACTGCTATATGTTCACGTTTGTTTTGTACCCACTTCTACATGCATCAAATTTTAAAGCAACAGGCAACACCTGAAAAGTTTAGTCACGCATGAAAATACTTTATGAAGTCACGCATGCAATACTTTATGAGAGGCCTGAGCCTCCAATTATTTTCACGCAACAACATTTTTTTTTCTGGGCAATATACTAACCAAGGCAAGCTACAAATTCTTGCAATGCAGTAATGCTTTTGAACACAATTGAATTGTCCTGGCCACATTTGTATTTACATACGAATATAAATTAATAAGGAAAGGTGGCATCCAACTTTGTACACAGACAAGGATAACAAGAATATGCAACCAGGCATGAAACTAAATTCTATTAATTTTATAAATGACACACGCATATTGTCCCCCGAGCAACCATATGAACACAAGTATGAAGACGTGAGGCCTGTAAATTCTCAATAAAGCACGCAAGCACCAAAATGAAATTTCATGCAGACATTAAACACTCAGGCACAAATGAAATCTTCATGTATTGTATACTACTCTGTACAAGGTGATAACGCATATATACGTGCATGAATGCATATATATACCTGTGGGCAATCAAGTTCATTATCGAAGTCACGGTGAGAAAATGTAGTGCAAAAGCACTGATAGCAGTGATGCAAAAAAAAAATCACACTAAAATAGAATTCCAAAATCAAAGAAAGCCAGGTTCCAAAACAAAGGCAGAGACTTTATGACCATAAATTAGAAGTGTGATTGTAACTCACAATTGTTTCAAAGCCAAATAATACCCTAGATCTGAAAGAGACAATCTTCACTCGGCCATTAATGTTCTGCAGAGCATTTGAAGAATGTAAAATGTTGCAGAGAAAATATTAGTTTACTTTTCTTCACTTGGTATTTGTCAAGAAAATGAGTGCTGAATAGGCTTTGGGGTACACATTCATTTAATGCATAGGTACTTCTGATAATGCTCGGCCACACTCTAGTTGGATGGTGAAGGTGTTTGAAACTTGCTTTATTATAAGTATGAATGACTCAGCAATGTAAATGTTCAGTAATGCAAAAATGTGTTTTCACACTTAGTGTATTGCAGGACTGTCAACAATGCAAAGGTAAAAGAAAAATAAATGTAAGTATACACTATATTCTTTTTCTCAACTGCATTGCATTTTTGGAACATTGTTGTAAATAGTGACGGCAAGAAGAAAATTATTTCAACTTTGCTTACACGTGAAAGAAAATGCCGTGCACTCTCCCGTTCACAAAGTTAAGCGTTTACTGACTTTGCAACATTATATTTTCTTCAAAATTAAATTTAAAATTTTCTATTTAAAATATTCACTCCGACAGTCATTTAAAATCACGGTCGTTACAGATTTTTTTTTAAATATTTATTACGATGGTAATAAATCACGGTCGTTACAGAATGTCATTAAAAATGATATCAAATGATTTTACGTAGCAAATGTTTTTGGTTATCATAAGGTAAAAACCCGTTCCGTGTTTATGTGTGGCGTGGTCTTATGAGATACCCTTTTGTTTTCAAAACATTCATATTTTGAGTTTCTCATACCAGTCCCACGACTGACCCGGAGTTTATTTTTCTTATCCCTTAAACTCTGGATGCTGTAATTTTCTCGGACAGCCAAGTAGTTAGTTAAGCTTGGAGCATTATTGGATGGAGCTTGGAGCTGAAGGTTCTTGTAGATAGTTATCTATTCATATTTCCACTTTTTCTATATTTATTTTGTTTTTTCAGCAATTATAAGAACTGGTATTTATAACTGTCCAGCTGAGCTTATGATAGACTTTGATAAATGTATTAAATTTCTGTTGTAAAGATTATTTGTTGAAATAATGTACGTTATTCCATCCGTGTGAGATTCTGTTCGTTTTTTATTTTCTTTCTTACCATTAAAGAATCGCCTCTCCGGCACTTGGATTTGCACCACGTGAATACCGAGGATGTATTAGTGTCGATTTTTGAGAGTCGAAGAAACGGTTCGTCACATTTGGTATTAGAGCTTAGGTTGAGCGAACACCTAGGCTTTGGTAGAGGTAAAGTCTCATCGGAATGGGGTTAGTAATACCCTAGGATGAGTTACTCATTAGATATAGGATTAGTAACACCCTACAATGAGTTTGGAAGTACTATATATGAGCGTGTATTTGTTAATGATATATACAAATGATTTTGGTTTTGGCAAAAATCGGTAGATGAAATAATTTTACCTATATCTACAAATGATTATAAAGTAAATAATATATTTTTGAGAAATTTTAGTTAGATGTATGATTAATATTTTATAAAACGGATTCTTGGAAGTGATAGCAATTTTTGGAAGACATTTTGGAGAAAATTTCAAAGGATTTTTGAGTGGGATAAACCATTTTGACATGTAAAGAATTTTAAGTGGGAAAAGCTATCTTTAGAAGTGGATTGAACAAAGACCTCGATTTATTTTCTAAGTATTGGTCGAACATTGTTTTGAGGAAAGTTATACCAAGTGATTAGCAAAACTTTCTACTTAAAATAGGATATGACTAAGTTAATGAGATATGAATAACTTGACATTAGACTAAGTTAAACTAAGTAAATTTCTTAGTACCTATATCTCAGGGGATGTTGTTTACATTGTAGAAATCATATAAAGGAAAGTGCTCTAAAGGAGAGACTCAAGGGAAAATTGGGACGAGAAGGACAACCTCATTTCTCTCTAGCGATAAGGAAGAACAACCGAAATTTCCACGTAGCAATGGTTGGCCCCCGATTGAGGGAGAGCATGCTCTGTACACTCGAAAAGATGGGTATCCAATAGCAGGATGCTCACAACACCCACGACCCCCAAGATGAGTATAATTTCAAGTGATGACGAACCCGTGCAAGTCTCGAAAAGAATATGGATTGCAGATCCTGCTAGCTCTGCATTAGAGCCCATACCAGAATCTGAACCTATGGAGGAAGAATCAAAATCCATGGAGGAAGAATCAGAACCTATGGAAGACCCAAATGTCGTGATATCTAGCGAAGACAACAATATGATATGGGACTTGGATGGGGAGCATGTTATTTGGCAAGAAGAATCATCCAGTTCCTACATTAACTAGGGTGAGATTGAGGGGAATGATGAAGAAGTATCAGAAGAGAAAGAGGAGGCTGAAGTGTTCGAGAACCCTTGGGAAGTTGGTATGCAAGGTCTCGAAGAAATAGAAGAGGGAGAAGTAATCCCAGGAGTATCGGTTGTTATAGGACATGTTCGATGGAACCAACCATGGTTACCCTATGTTGAGGGTGAAATGCAACCGAATGAAGATGACAATGAGGCCGAAGATGAACTGGAAAGTGATGAAGAAAGAATTGGAAAGTTTTAAAGGATTTTGGACACTGGAGTGCACCATCGGCTTCAGATTCAGAGGAATGAAGGACATGTTAAGTATGGTGATTAAGGTAGCTCTATTTATCTAATATATATATATATAATAGTGTGTGTGGTTGGGGGTGAAATGTTGTTATGATTAGTATTTTGTACTCTATGTATCAGTGTTAGGAGGTCTTGACCCAAGTCTAAGTTGGAATGTTGAATGTAAAATAATGGAGATATATAATATAACTATGCTATTTTGTTTCAGCTTCGTAAAGTTACATAATTCTTTTAAATAGATTAATGAAAATTCATAAGGAAAGAAGCAATAAAATTTAAATGAAGGATTTTCTTTTATAAGAGAAAGTGGTATTATGAAATGTTTAAAAGACTTGAAAACAAATTCTTTCAATAAATATTCTAGAGAAAATCAAAGATAAGAGAAATTACAGTATATGTATTAAAGAAATATTAAGTTTTGACTAATAAAGGAAGTTTTATTGATATGAAGGTATTAAAGAAAGTATATTATAATAGAGAAATTAAAAGATAATAATCTTTTAAAAGAATATGATTTCTTTTAAAACAAGATCAAAGAATATTTTTATGGATGAATATTTTGAAGAAATAAATGGTTTATGAAAATATGTTTAAACCAAAGATAAAGGTTTTATGGAACATTTTATAAAATTTTTGGAAGGGTTAATAAGCACGTATGAAATATGTGGATTATTTCGTCGCACGATTCTGATCTAAGATTCGAGTACAGAGCTTTGATGTTTTTACACCGATCCATAAAAGGATTTATCATTCGATTCTTGATGATGAACATTAATGAGGTTTGTGGTTGGATACTTGATTTTTCTATCATAGTTGAGAGCAATGCAAGGAAAAACTAAAGTTCAGGTCAAAAAGCCTGGTCAGAGTCCACATTAGAGGATCGGGAGATCAATACTAGTTCGAAAGTAAAGTTGTGGATTCGCATAAAAGATCGAATCAGATGTTGTGGATGATCTATGTATATCATATAGAATTAAGTTTATAATAAATATTTTGGGCAAAATTTTTGGGTTTTTGTTTTGGGTAATTTCGAGGACGAAATTCTTTTAAGGGGGGAAGTATGTAACGACCCGAATTTTGATCATTTTAATTAAAGATATTTAATTTATTTTAAATATTCAAATATGAATTATTTTCAAAACCAATAATCAAGTTTTGTGAAATGCATGATAATAATGAACCTATTTTGAAGGAATACTCAAAAAAATGTTTACTTTGGAAAAATATCGATAAAAGGAATTGAAAAAAGTTTTATCTATAAACAGCTTTAAAACATTGCGCACAGAGATGGATACATACACTTAATTTTATAATTGAATAGGAATATGAAATAAAATCAATTATTTTATTTTTGAAAATAAAATGTGTATGACATCATAAATGATGCCCTTATATATATTTAATAGTTGATTTATTAAATTAAATTGAGATTTAATGATTTAATAATTATTATAATTATTCAAATAGTTGTTTTAAATGATGATAATTCATTTAAATAGTTATAAAATGATAATAAATAATTTTTAATAATTTTATGATGATATATACTTGATTTGAAAATATAAGAAAATTTGTATCGCTTTATCGATATAATAGCGATTTTTGTAAATATTTGTTAGTATTAATTTATATGGTTTTATAAATAAAACGTGATCATTTTAATTAGTTAAAAATGATAAGAAAATTATTTTTCAAATTTTTTTAACGTTTATATTTAATTTAAAATATAAGTGAAAATGTGACCAGAAATCGGTTTTTCGATTTTCAGCTGTTAAATGAATGGAAGTCATTCAAGGTTGTTGCAACCTTATTTACATGTCGCGTACACATATTTAATGATACATATACATGCACAAACTTGTCATGTGCATAATGAACATATAAATACACATAACATACATATATACACTTATATATTTGCATATCCAAGATATTTCTCAAAACCTTACTAGTTAAGCAAGCACTGTGACGACCCGGAATTTTTGAGCATTTGAAATTGGAATATTTAATTAATTTTAAATATTCAGAGGTTAATTATAAACTTAAATTTCAAATATCATTGTTTATCGAGTAATTTAATAATCAAATTAAATTTATTTGAAGTTGGATAAAATAGTAAATCTGGCATTCTAAGTTAATTAAAAATATTTTGAAAGCTCGTAAAATTCGTAATGATAATACTAAAGGTAATAGAAGCTTCAGAATGTAATTTCAAACTGTTTTATTCAGTTTTGAAATTATATCGTTTGAATCGATATTTAAAAATAGCCGTCCGAGGCACAGTCTCGGAATTCAGTGAAACCAGTTCCATTGGATCCGTAATATTGTATTATTGTTGGATTTCAATTTTCGTAGTATTTGGAGTTGTCGTGTGATCGTACGGAATGTAAACGCGCTGAAATTAAATCGGAAATTTAATATTATAACTGGTCAATATATCTCCCATCAGTGCTTTTTGCTTTCATTTCTCAACACCTATAGCAAGCCTATGCAGACACGCAAGGCAGTTCATAACACGTGTTCTCCCTGGAATAACACGCGTCCTCTCTCAAGAAATAAAAGAAAGAAAAGATAACCGAACCCCTCTCATCCTCTTTCTAAATCGAACGACTTCAGCCCTTCCCTTTCAAAATTAATTCGCGAATTATGAATGGCGATTGCCTTAACTTCAATTTCCCCAAAAACAAATCGCGAATTACCTGTTCAAAACCAGAGCTACCTCATTTTTATCGTTCCCTCCCCTTTCTTCTTCGTTCATTTCCTTCACCCTCAACAGAAATTCAAATTCGAATCTGGGTTATACTCGATTCCAAATCGAATTCGCTCGATCACTCGCGAGGAGAGGTGCTCGTTCGACAGCATGAACGCGAAGCTAGGGCATGGGTTTTCTTTCAGTAGGAGCGAAGCTGGGTTGATCAGAGGCACGCAATGGTTCGTATGGACGAGGTCGAGATTGGGTTCTAGGAAGGATTCGCGAGAATCATCAACCTCGCGGCAAAGACAGGGTCGCTCGCGAGTGGAGCAGGCGGAGCTAGGGTTCGCGAGGTCTGGGGTTGTACGACTTGGAGCTGCGACGATGGAGGGTCGCGATTCAGGGAGGGAGTTCGAAGTTCGAATTCGAGCCAGTGAATCCGGTCGAGGGCTCGTTTGGGTTCGCAGGGCATGTGAGTTATTCGCTTTTCCCCTTCCTTTTTGTTTTTACTTAAATATATTTTACTGATTTAAATGATAATAAGATTTATACTATAGGGAATTGTACTGTTTAATTCTTATCAAGCTATATTTTCTGGAAAATTGTAGTCAGTTCATATGTATAGATTAGATTTTTATAAAATTTATATAGCTTATTTTATAAAATGAATATAGATATTTTCAAGTGAAAAAGGAATTATTACAGGGAATTAATTTAAAGCTTAAACTCTTTGGTTAAAATTAAATCACTAGTTTGAAATTAAATTTATTAGTCGAATTTAAAATAAAAGAATTTTATTTACATACATGTTTTCGTTTACTGGATTATTTTAAAGAAATGAATTATGGTGATGAACTTATTTAATTAACTTAATTAATTGTTTAGTTATAAAATGATATGGTTTAGTTTAAAAAATTAAATTATTAGTTGAATTAGGATTTTAAAATGGCATTTGAGTATTCGATGATTTCAAATATTAATAAATCATATAAATTGTTTATTTAGGGTCAAAAACTGGTAAAGAACCAAGGCAATATTGGAATGGATTGCAAATCAAAGGCAAAGGTGAGTTAATCTCACTCAGTTGAATTTAAATTTAAATGGTTAAATTTAAATAATTGATTGGATGATTGCATTGATTGATGTGATATATATATATATAGTAGTATATAGAAATATATACATATTGGCATATGTATATATTGGAGTTGATATTCCCGCATTTATATAGCGGATGAGACCCTATGCGCCGCATAATAGCGGATGATATTTTATAAACCCATATACCGCGATATTCCACCTCGAAGTGGAATTGGTATTGTGCTAACGTCTGTGGATGCAGGGAAACAGGTTGGAGGGATCCAACTGGATTCCTCAAAATATTTAATTTTTGTTTAAATATTCTGTGATATGATTGTTGTTATCCTGTGATAATTTATATTGGATAATCTGGTTGGATTGAATTTCCCAGTATAATGAGTTATCAAAAGCAATTGAATTGGATTTTTGGAAAATATAAAAGAGTAAAATTAAGTTAAGTAATTCTAGTGAATTCGAATAAATTAAATATGGAAAAGAGGAATTTTGAATAAATAAAGAAATGTTGAATTTAAAGAAGACTTATGTGATGTTATTTAAAGGGATAAAAATTTATTTTAATTCAATGTTTAAATGTAATTAAAAAGAGAAGGAATTTGGGAAATCTGAAACTTGTGTTTCGGTTTAAAGATTTTAAATCATAATGAGAAATAAAATCTGGAAGTTAATGAATTTGGAAATAAATGGATTAAGTAAGAAAATTTATTTCAAAGTAAAATAAATTGGGAAATCAATTATAAATTGATTTAAATACTTTGGAATTTGAATTTTAAAGAGAAATGAGATTTGGGAGAGATAAACTGGGTTTGTAAAGTAAAATAAAATATCAGAGGATATTTGAAATATAATTTCAAAGTGGGAATTTATAAAAGGATATGGTTTGGTTTAAAAATAAATGTTATTTTATTTTTAAAAGATGGGAGTGAGAAGGATATTTCTCTGTATAGCCAAGTACGTTTTCAAAGCAATTTTAATATAAGTTAAAAGTTCTAATTGTATTTTTAAAAGCATATTTTAGAAAATTTATTATTTCTAAATGTTAATTTCCTAAGTAAGTATGTTTTAGGAAACCTATTCTTTTTAATATTTAAACTTTAAAGTAAGTATTTTTCAAAGATCTATTATTGTAGTAATTATATAAAGGTGATTTGGTATTATATTTTAAAAAGAGAAATTTAGTTTATATTTGTAAAGTGGTTTCATTTTAAATATTTCTTAAGTATATATTTTGTTAAGGTATTAAAGTAGTTTTTTTTAAATTTCAATATTATTAAGTATATTTATAGTAAAGTGTTTTAAGATTATTTTAAAATCTAAGTGTTTTGTACTTGGTGTTTCAGAGGAAATAAATATTTGGAAATGTATTCCGTAAGCGGAAACTGTTTTGAAATTGTTTTCAAATGAGTTTTGAAAATTCGGAAATATATCTTGGAAAGATATTTGGGCAAATAAATAATGTGGGAAATTATTTATTGTGTGATGGTTGCTTGTGGATGTTAATTGATAGTTAAATAACCGACTATCAATATTGGCCAAATGCGCTGATCGTTTCGAAGAGACCGGGATCGGGTTTGCTACATTACAGCGTGATAGGGGGTTCTCGCTTTGCGTTAGGTGGCGAACGGGAGACTCTTACCCCTACATGTCCCCGGGGGTAGTATAAGGCCTTGCGGGGTTGGTTGCGAGTCGAGAGGCTGGCCGTAAAAGCAAATTCGAGGTATCACTGTATGCCACGGTGGGTCTGGGATGGTTGCAAAGCCTACCAGTCGCCACTGGCTCGTCCCGTTACAGTGGTATCAGAGCTTAGGCTAGCGATAACCTTGTCTCTGGTGGGAATTTTGAGAGTATTAATAGATATGAGCGCGTATTTGTTAGTGAATATAAAATGGTTTTATATTGTATTGGTTGGTTTATTGAGTGGCATATGAACCTTCGTCGGCACAGTCTGGACAACTGTATCGAAGGGGTTTCTAAACACTTGAATAGAACAGTTCGACACAGTATTGTTTTAAATGGGTGAATGAAATAATTTTGCCCAAATTATTTTGTATATAAAAGGAATAATTATTTGAAATTATTATAGTTATATATTTGGATGCTTGGTTGTTAGAAAATGACAATAATGAGTTAGTCTCATTATTGAGTAGAAATTGAAACTTATAACCTAAGTTGAAGAATAAATTTATATAACAAAATGGAATTTGAAATATAGACTATAAATGAAATTTATAAATTGAGATAAACTTTATATACAAATGTGAATTACAAATGTGATTTATAATCAAATGAGATAAATTCATAAAAAAATGAAATTTGTAAATGTAAATTGTAAATGTGACTTATAACTTGAAATAAAATGTGATAGAATTCCAGAGTAATGTTTGGATATAAAATTTAATGGATTTTGAATTTGAAGTTTTGGGAAAGGTTTAAATTTCTTTGGATTTAAAAATAGTTTTTAAAGGTTTTGGGGAAATAATAGTGATATTATTTCATGAATATTTTTGAAATTGAATTGAAATCTGGTGGGATTTGGGATTTAAAAATGTTTGAAATGTTTAGAGTGATAAAAGCATTAAATTCTCTTTTGGTTGCTGGAAAATAATTTCGGTGATGACTGCAGCATCATCGATGTCTATTTTCGAGTTTCCAAAGAGAAATTGCTACCAAACTGTTTTAAATTGAAAATGATTGTGAACTGGGTTGGTTTTGAAATTCAAAGGGAAAATTGTTTGGTAAAAGCAGATTGTTTTGGAAATTGGGATTTGAGGTGATATACCAGATATGTGTGAGTTATTTATGGATTCAAAATGGTTTTGAAATAAAACCGGACACTTCAATTCTGGGAATTCTATTTAAAATTTAAATGTGGAAATTTAAATGAATCAACAATATAAAGTATAGAATGAAGTTGATTGAAATAAGAAAGGAATGAAAGTTAAATTCTGGGATTATAATTATGAGATGAAATTAACTCAATGAGTAATATAAGCTGGTAGATAAAAGAGTTAGAGAACTTGAAGGTGAATGAATTGTAAAACTTGTATAAAATTGTATCCTAGAATTAAAATTTAATTCGAGTATATGAAGGTGAATAAAATATATTTGAATTTAACTTAAGATAAGTTAAATAAAAATTGAGAATTGGAATTGAATTAAATATAAGTAAGTTGAAGTCGAATTGAATTGGATATAAAGGTAATGTAGAATGCTTATAATTGTGTAAAGAAACTCATATTCTTAAGTTCTTAAGTGTAATAATTTGAGATTTGATTATAAAGATGAAAATGGACTTAAATGAATAGTCCCAGGTCTTCAGCAAGTAAGTTAAAACTTATGAATAGAAATGAAATTGTAAGTCATAAATGGGAATCCATTACTTTGAACCATTAAGAGTTATAATTTGAAATTGTAATTATCAAATGGAAACGACTAAGTTGAGCAATCTTAATTTTTAAATAAATCCAAACTTGAATTATAAAATAAATTGAACTTAAGATGATTAAGTGAAGTGATATTTGGAATTAAAAAGCAAGTATTTAATTTTAACCAGCGGAGGAACTAATTTGATAATAAATTAGTTAATGAAATTGAATTGTGAGTTAATGGAATTGGATTAACATAGTAATGGTTTGGATTGCGAAGGAAATCCAAATAAGTAAAAATAAATTGGAAATGACCTGGTTATTAATAAAATAATTCCAGATGCATTGAGTATGGAAATTCAAATTCATAATGATTGAGTGAATGGACCAATTATATTTAATAAATAAATGGATGGAATTTGATTAAATAAGAATCAAATGAAAGATGGAAATAAAATTTTAAAGGGTTGGTTAAATGGAAAATAAACTTAAGTTATTGACTTAAGTAAATGTTGAATGGAAACTGAACTCAAACAGAGGGTTTAAATAAGTTGAGAAATAGTTATTGAATGAATTAACTTGGATTGTTTTCGAGCTAAATAAAATTCAATATTCAGAAGTTGGAGATGAATTGAATTTAAGAAAATTATTAGAAATGAAAATCTGAATGAAATGTGGAATAAGTATTTAAATTGGAAATGAAGTAGTAAATTGAAGTAAGTTGGAATTCATATGAAATGGGAGTTCAATTTGAATATATACACTTCGGTGGTGAAGTAGTAAATAAGTATAAGAAAATTTATATGAACTTAAGAATTGAAGAATGAAATTCTTAAGAAAATTTGTATTGGAGGTATACTTAGTAATTTTGGAATGGAAAAATAAAAAAATATATATACTAAGTGAATAGTTGAATAAAGACTAAAACTGAAGTTGTGAAATGGGATAGTTGTGAATAAGGGGATAACAATCAAAAATGAATGTGAATAAAAGAGAATTGATATAATTAGTAATCAATTGGAATTTATACGTAAGATGTACGTATATTATTTTATTCGCATAGCTATTTGGTCCAGATGTCGAACACAGAATTTCGAGATAATTTTATCGATCCAAATCAGGATTTTTCACTCGATTTTCAACGGCGAACCTGGATATGGATTATTGATTGATTCTGGATATTCTCTATCATAGTTTGTGGCTATGCAAGAAGAATGACGGTTTCTGATCAAGGAACCAGATCTGAGTCCGCACTAGGAAGTCGGGTGAACGATACTAGTTCGGAAGTGGAATTGTGTGATCGATTGAGCGATCGAATGTGATATTGCGTACGGATGATATATGTGCATCGTACGGGCTTAAGTAAAGCAAATATTGAAAATTTGTAAAGGAAAGTATAAAATGACTTTGGAATTGTGATTGAATGTTATTGCTTAGTAGGATATACAGGTGTATAAAAGCAATGGATAATTGGGATTTTTGATTTAGAAGATAAAATTTAATGGCCCGACAAAAAGGTATGTATTTGAATTCCTATATGAAATTTGATTGGGTTTTGGATCCAGCCACTTGGCTTTTTGTTTTCTTTTTGAGATTGGGAGGCCGTAGAGCCATTTTGTAGTAGTACCGAGCTAGCCACGCAAAGGAGACGCTGGCGAAATTTTTTGGAAATTTAGGGAGTTAGAAAAATTTTGGAAAATTTTGATAATTCAAAATTTGAATTCAAATTTAAATTTGAATGGATAAGTAGGTGGTATGGGTTGAACTTATGAATAAGTTTGGGAAGTTAAAAGATGATTAGTGTATCATTAATAAAGGACTGTTTGGGTATTGTTAAAACTGTTTGAACTTGGGAAATAGTAATGGGTATTGAATCATTCTTCCTAACTAGTAATTTCGGGGACGAAATTCTTTTAAGGGGGGAGGAATGTGACGACCCGGAATTTTTGAGCATTTGAAATTGGAATATTTAATTAATTTTAAATATTCAGAGGTTAATTATAAACTTAAATTTCAAATATCATTGTTTATCGAGTAATTTAATAATCAAATTAAATTTATTTGAAGTTGGATAAAATAGTAAATCTGGCATTCTAAGTTAATTAAAAATATTTTGAAAGCTCGTAAAATTCGTAATGATAATACTAAAGGTAATAGAAGCTTCAGAATGTAATTTCAAACTGTTTTATTCAGTTTTGAAATTATATCGTTTGAATCGATATTTAAAAATAGCCGTCCGAGGCACAGTCTCGGAATTCAGTGAAACCAGTTCCATTGGATCCGTAATATTGTATTATTGTTGGATTTCAATTTTCGTAGTATTTGGAGTTGTCGTGTGATCGTACGGAATGTAAACGCGCTGAAATTAAATCGGAAATTTAATATTATAACTGGTCAATATATCTCCCATCAGTGCTTTTTGCTTTCATTTCTCAACACCTATAGCAAGCCTATGCAGACACGCAAGGCAGTTCATAACACGTGTTCTCCCTGGAATAACACGCGTCCTCTCTCAAGAAATAAAAGAAAGAAAAGATAACCGAACCCCTCTCATCCTCTTTCTAAATCGAACGACTTCAGCCCTTCCCTTTCAAAATTAATTCGCGAATTATGAATGGCGATTGCCTTAACTTCAATTTCCCCAAAAACAAATCGCGAATTACCTGTTCAAAACCAGAGCTACCTCATTTTTATCGTTCCCTCCCCTTTCTTCTTCGTTCATTTCCTTCACCCTCAACAGAAATTCAAATTCGAATCTGGGTTATACTCGATTCCAAATCGAATTCGCTCGATCACTCGCGAGGAGAGGCGCTCGTTCGACAGCATGAACGCGAAGCTAGGGCATGGGTTTTCTTTCAGTAGGAGCGAAGCTGGGTTGATCAGAGGCACGCAATGGTTCGTATGGACGAGGTCGAGATTGGGTTCTAGGAAGGATTCGCGAGAATCATCAACCTCGCGGCAAAGACAGGGTCGCTCGCGAGTGGAGCAGGCGGAGCTAGGGTTCGCGAGGTCTGGGGTTGTACGACTTGGAGCTGCGACGATGGAGGGTCGCGATTCAGGGAGGGAGTTCGAAGTTCGAATTCGAGCCAGTGAATCCGGTCGAGGGCTCGTTTGGGTTCACAGGGCATGTGAGTTATTCGCTTTTCCTCTTCCTTTTCGTTTTTACTTAAATATATTTTACTGATTTAAATGATAATAAGATTTATACTATAGGGAATTGTACTGTTTAATTCTTATCAAGCTATATTTTCTGGAAAATTGTAGTCAGTTCATATGTATAGATTAGATTTTTATAAAATTTATATAGCTTATTTTATAAAATGAATATAGATATTTTCAAGTGAAAAAGGAATTATTACAGGGAATTAATTTAAAGCTTAAACTCTTTGGTTAAAATTAAATCACTAGTTTGAAATTAAATTTATTAGTCGAATTTAAAATAAAAGAATTTTATTTACATACATGTTTTCGTTTACTGGATTATTTTAAAGAAATGAATTATGGTGATGAACTTATTTAATTAACTTAATTAATTGTTTAGTTATAAAAGGATATGGTTTAGTTTAAAAAATTAAATTATTAGTTGAATTAGGATTTTAAAATGGCATTTGAGTATTCGATGATTTCAAATATTAATAAATCATATAAATTGTTTATTTAGGGTCAAAAACTGGTAAAGAACCAAGGCAATATTGGAATGGATTGCAAATCAAAGGCAAAGGTGAGTTAATCTCACTCAGTTGAATTTAAATTTAAATGGTTAAATTTAAATAATTGATTGGATGATTGCATTGATTGATGTGCTATATATATATAGTAGTATATAGCAATATATACATATTGGCATATGTATATATTGGAGTTGATATTCCCGCATTTATATAGCGGATGAGACCCTATGCGCCGCATAATAGCGGATGATATTTTATAAACCCATATACCGCGATATTCCACCTCGAAGTGGAATTGGTATTGTGCTAACGTCTGTGGATGTAGGGAAACAGGTTGGAGGGATCCAACTGGATTCCTCAAAATATTTAATTTTTGTTTAAATATTCTGTGATATGATTGTTGTTATCCTGTGATAATTTATATTGGATAATCTGGTTGGATTGAATTTCCCAGTATAATGAGTTATCAAAAGCAATTGAATTGGATTTTTGGAAAATATAAAAGAGTAAAATTAAGTTAAGTAATTCTAGTGAATTCGAATAAATTAAATATGGAAAAGAGGAATTTTGAATAAATAAAGAAATGTTGAATTTAAAGAAGACTTATGTGATGTTATTTAAAGGGATAAAAATTTATTTTAATTCAATGTTTAAATGTAATTAAAAAGAGAAGGAATTTGGGAAATCTGAAACTTGTGTTTCGGTTTAAAGATTTTAAATCATAATGAGAAATAAAATCTGGAAGTTAATGAATTTGGAAATAAATGGATTAAGTAAGAAAATTTATTTCAAAGTAAAATAAATTGGGAAATCAATTATAAATTGATTTAAATACTTTGGAATTTGAATTTTAAAGAGAAATGAGATTTGGGAGAGATAAACTGGGTTTGTAAAGTAAAATAAAATATCAGAGGATATTTGAAATATAATTTCAAAGTGGGAATTTATAAAAGGATATGGTTTGGTTTAAAAATAAATGTTATTTTATTTTTAAAAGATGGGAGTGAGAAGGATATTTCTCTGTATAGCCAAGTACGTTTTCAAAGCAATTTTAATATAAGTTAAAAGTTCTAATTGTATTTTTAAAAGCATATTTTAGAAAATTTATTATTTCTAAATGTTAATTTCCTAAGTAAGTATGTTTTAGGAAACCTATTCTTTTTAATATTTAAACTTTAAAGTAAGTATTTTTCAAAGATCTATTATTGTAGTAATTATATAAAGGTGATTTGGTATTATATTTTAAAAAGAGAAATTTAGTTTATATTTGTAAAGTGGTTTCATTTTAAATATTTCTTAAGTATATATTTTGTTAAGGTATTAAAGTAGTTTTTTTTAAATTTCAATATTATTAAGTATATTTATAGTAAAGTGTTTTAAGATTATTTTAAAATCTAAGTGTTTTGTACTTGGTGTTTCAGAGGAAATAAATATTTGGAAATGTATTCCGTAAGCGGAAACTGTTTTGAAATTGTTTTCAAATGAGTTTTGAAAATTCGGAAATATATCTTGGAAAGATATTTGGGCAAATAAATAATGTGGGAAATTATTTATTGTGTGATGGTTGCTTGTGGATGTTAATTGATAGTTAAATAACCGACTATCAATATTGGCCAAATGCGCTGATCGTTTCGAAGAGACCGGGATCGAGTTTCCGTATACCGGGATTCTAGGTCTGGAGACTCGAATACCACTTCGATTCGGTTTGTACGTTTCGTGAAACGTGTTCGAAGTCGAAGATGGAGCAGTGAAGTGCAAGGGCTAGTCGCTACTAATCCTGAGGATATTTCCAAAATGGATGTAGTAGGAGTAGTGCCTTCGGTTCCGTTCAAACCCAGGACGGACTTGTATGGACGAATGCTTGCGAAACATCGTCAGCGGACGATGGGCATTCTAAGGGATATGTTCTCTAAAAGGTATCGTTTAGCCTCGAACCTCATCGACCGGGAATGACTGAAAATCAGGGGTTATGCAGCAAGGCTTCGTGGGTAGCTCCCACTGGAGGGTAAGGTCATCCCTGTCTAGATGTCCTTTTTATTTCGGCTTAGTGGTGCGGTTGCTGATCCCAACCGTGGGGTGATTTTATTCGGGATCATCCAGTAAGGGATGGTTCCGGCCTTGTGTTGCAGGGGAGCGGGCGTACTCCTTGGTACGGTGATCTAGGCCACGTACTGTGATAGGTGGTACCCCAGTGCCTAGTCATTCGTTGGAAATCCATTCTCCCTACGTGCCTGTACGGTTTTGATTGTGCCCAACTATTGCTGAAATGTGAGATGCAAGCATTTCAGCTAGATTCTATTTACTTTCTGTAGACACTATTATAATATCAGAGGATTTTGATATAAAGTGTTTAGCTATCGTAAGGTAAAAACCCGACATGTTTATTTGTGGCGTGGTCTTACGAGATGCTTTTGATTTCAAAAGATTTTTGAAACTTTAATAATCAATTGAGTGTGATTTTCTCACGCTGGTATTCCAGACTGACTCGGGTATTGTTTTATATGATGCTCGGGTCAGACCGAGATAAATAGGTTCAGATTGTAGCTGTGGAGCTCAGGAGACGAGCTGGATGGCGATACGTACTTCCGTATTTGTTTATTGTTCCGCTGTGTATTTGGATGTATGTCATTGATGTGATGAACTCTGATGATGTATTCTGTAAATATATTGTATAAACAGATATATTTTTCTGTTTGAGTAAAGATCTGTTTTGTATATATTATATTTTATTCCGCTGCGATGTGAGATTCTGTTGTTGATTTTCTGTTTCTTCTTCTTCTACCTCTTCTTCTTTAACACAAATGGTCCGGTTTTTCGTTTTAAAAAAAGCCTAGGACGTTACAAGCACACAAGTCAACACTTACACATCAAAGTACACACCTGAGTGTGCACATGGGGGAGAAGGGTGCACAATCGAACTAGAGGGGGTAGGGGAGGACATGGAGGATGTGGAGATAATGATTATAAGCACATGGAAATTTAGATATTTATTCACTCTCTTTTTTCAATAAATACCACACTCACTTCTCTTCCATTTTCACACAAATTCCTCCTTATAAATCTTAAGTTCTTCACTTTTGTTCTCCACTTTAATGGCCTCTTGTGTTAGGAAAAATTATGGCAAATTCTAGTGCAAAAGAAATCTAAAGTTTATATAGTACATAAACATATTATTAAACACTTCAAACCCAAGTCAAGCCACCTTATCTCCAATATCTATACCCATGGCCACCACCTACAAACACCATAGCCGAGCCCATCCACCACTTAAACCAAGGTCGTGTGCACCCTAGCTTAGGCCGAGCCATCAAAAGGCAAAGATCCAAGTATTCGTGAGCTTAGAATTCAAGTTAGCAAAGTTATAGCCAATTTTAAATTAGCTCGAGGAAAAATGAAGGTGAGAAACTCTTATTTATATTATATTTTTGGATGATGATATAATGTTTGCAATGGATGTTTACTATCTTTGTTTGGCTGTTTAATATGTTTGTTTGACTGTATTAACAAGTCAGTTTAATACACGTCGAAAATCACAAAGGAAATCGCTTTCCTTTAATTAATGTAATGGTGTATATGAAATGTTTAAGTCTCTTAAAAATAGTTTAATATGGTTTAGAAATGTTTTATAAACATTTAAAGTGTTTTGGCAAAGTTTAAATAATTACCGAAAATTTAGTCAAAAATAGGCGCGTCGCGTAACGGTAGTTTGCGATTTCGCATCTTAAAAGTTAAATCCATTTATAGGATGGATTCGTAGTCGGATTTCTTTGAAATAAGAATTTTCTGAATCCTTATGATCATAGTTTTCAAACAAAAGAAAATGATAGAGATTTAGTTAAGTAGATTTTGAATTATGAGCAAAATAATTTTTTAAAATAATCGCGGTTTTGTAGTTCGGAATCAATAAAGGAATTTCTTTTAAAATTGATATTTTTAGTTCTTCAAAAATATGAGATAAATTCTACGAATCTATTAAAATGTTTTAAAAGAGATTTGAGTTATAAAAATGGATTTCTAAATAATTGAAAATTTGTTTTGACTAAATAAGCTTTGAAACACTATTTGCATCCCTTTTTCGCAGCACTTTTTAATAACTTTTGCAATCAGTGGTTTTAACTTAATTATTCTTTCCGGACTCTTTTGTGACCTTTTCAAATAAATGATAAGTAATTTAAAGATGATTTGGAGTTTTTAAAATATGAGTATCAGAAATGACTAGTACATGTGTTCCATTTGTGAGTGTCACAGAAAATCCGATCAAGGGATGGAACAGATCGAAGGGAAAGCTCGAATACTCTAAATTTATTAAAAGATAATTATGTATGTTAAAAGATTTAGAGTCGATCAAATAACTTGACCACCTTATGAGTGATAGAGAGGTAGTCCCTAGGCTTGGGTTTGGTTTCCCAATTGTCTGTCCTCCCTAGCTACTCGGACTGTCCCAACGGAGGGGTTAGTAAATTTGATTTACTCGGATCAAAATTTCTCAAAGTATAAAAGATATAATTTTCCAAATTCAAACAACTTGGATTGCATAGAAATGATCTTCTTATACTTGGTATTAAATTCCGAGGAGGGAACCTTTTCTACCCATGTGAATTTAAAAGGTGATTTGACCATTATTCGATAGATGGTAAAGGTCGAATACAAAAATTGATGTTGAGTAGAATTAGTATAATGTCTATCGGCCCTTTTTAACTCAATAATGTTTTCCAATATGACTTATGAAAATGATTTGGAATTAATTTAATTCTTGTACTTTTAAAATTTACTGGATTGGGTTTATAGTAAACGATGTCTTAAATTACATTGTTTTTGGCCCGATTTGAAAGTTGTGATTTGAAAACCTTTGTTAAGATTTATGTGATGACCCGGCAATCCGTACCCTTTGAATTGACAATAAACCACACATGTCCGATCCAAAAAGCACAGACTGATGGAAAGTCATGAGAAAGAAAAGAAGAGAGAAGAAGAGAAAAGAAGAAAGAGAGAAGAGAAGAAAACCAAATAGAACAGTACAGAATCTTACATCGCAGTGGAAAACATATAATATCATATCAATGATCTTTATAAAGCAGAAACTGTAATATCATATACATACATCCATCAGAGTTCAGCAATCAATCACTAATCATCAGCCTGAATAGTTATAATAACTTATCCTTACAATTGCTTAATATAAATAACAAAGCAGCGTAAAATAAATAGATACGTGTATACGACATGAAGACTTCATGTTCTCCTGCTGAAGCACAAAAGCACCAACTCTAAACCTGTAAATATACTCGGTATGACCTGGCCATTGAAAGGGAAGAACGCCCGGATCAGCCAGCGTGAGAAAACAGACTCAACTGAATTTATTAAATTACCAAACTTTCCTTTTCAAAACAAAAGTATCTCGTAAGACAGGCCCACACATAAATACGGACATGTTTTTACCTTACGATAACCAAAACCTTTAATATCAAATCATGTTATATTATACTAGTGTCTAGTATACAAATTATAATTAAAATAGCCGAAATTGTTACCATTATTAAATTCCAGCATACTAGGCTCTACAAACAAAATGTCAGGCACGTAGTGGAGTTTGGATTTCCATACAAATGACCAGGTGAAGGGACTACCTTATGGCAGTACATCTCTTGAGGAATGTACCGAGAAACCATCACAAAGTTCCTCTACCAATACAAGACCGGCCTACCTTTATAATAAGGTAGTACCGAATATGTCATCCCACGGTCGTTACCGACCTTTCCAAGGGTCCTCTAGCATACAAACCACATTTATTTACATCTCGAATGCCATAACGGGAAGAAATATATCTAGAAGGAGATGATCATATCCTAATTGGGAATGAGCCACTTAGCCTTGCCGCATCTAACCCTGTTTCGATCGTTTCCGGTTGATGAGGCCTGAGGTAACAGTTACCTTACACATATCGCATATCACATCACTTTGAATGCCACATTGTCATTTCCGTTGACTAATAATTGCCTTCCAAAAAAATACAACCCTTGAGCTCGTACGTCTTAAGGAAGGCGTTAAGCTAAGAGAAGTTGCCTTCTCCGCCACCAAACTGATATACGTTTGTAAAAACCAATGTACGTAATCTTAGAAATTCAATGTCAGACACTCGTCCATACAAGTTGTCCAGGAACAGGACAAACCGAAGGTACTTTCCTACCACATAATGTCGGGAAATCCCTAGGATTAGTAGCGAATAGTTCTTGCAATGGATATTTCATAACAAAGAGACTACTGCTAGTAGATGTATATTGGGATTTTAACCCCAAACGATCAACCACTAGTCCTTCACTATGAAAATCCTAAATATCAATATCTTCAATAACCTGCACAATCCAACGCATATACGTTGGTCTGAAGTGGTTTTCAGATAAATTTGATTCCGGTCTCTTCGCACCAACAACGCAAAAGCGTTTCTCAACCTTACCCAGAAACTAAGTCTCATAGACTTATCACGTCTCCAACTTTCAACTTGCTATCCTTCGTCCAAGGAGGAAGCTCGATAGATTGAAGTTATCACCCCGCACTACACGAATCAACATTCTCAGCACAAACGATAATCAAGCCTACACAGATGACTACGTACTAAGTGTACGACTAAATAGTTTCCACATCAAGTCGAGAAACTAAAATGGCCAAATTTGATAGTCGGTTATTTAACTATCAAAGCAACAAACAAATATCTAACACCATAAGTAGTCACTAGGCTCTTTTGATTAATCTTTTATTAATTAAATCACTTTCCAAATATTTACTCCAAATTATCTTTAAAAAGATATATTCTCAAAACCATTTCAATATTTCACTATTTGGAAAACATTTCCATATACTTATTTTTGTTAATAAGTGAATTCACAATTTACTTTATTTTCAAACCATTCAAACTCCATTTTAAAAATATCACTTTCCAAAACATTTACTAAATTTAAAGGATTATTCACTGTCCAGAATCGTGAATAAAATTCTCTTACCAAATTCATTACTTCTACACATTTAATTAAAAGGATTATCCACTGTCCGAAATCGTGAATATAATTCCTATAAGAATTTCCATATTTAACTTATCAAAATAAGTTGATTTCACATTTATAAAACAATCATTAATTCACATTTCTATTTTATAAAAACTTCCATTAAAAAAATTCCTTTATCAACCAATCTCATTTATATGCCAAAATCAAATTATAAGTTAATTTACTTATAAATCTCTTATTACAAATTCATTCTTTTTATAACTTCATGAATTTATATATCTTATTTACTTATAAGATTCCATTTATAACTTCATTTTAACACTTATAAAACTCATTTATAATTCCATTACTTTTATTTATAAAATATCAATTTTATAAATCTTATACATAAACCATTTATAATAAATTCAAAATTCTCATTTAACTTATTTTACCAAATAGTTAACTCCATATTTCAAAAATCATATTTTGTTTCCATTTAAAGAAATTTCTTCTTTTAATAATTTACAACTCATTATTAAAACTTATATAACTTCAAAAATCACTTAAACGACCTTTTCAAATAGAAATCGTTATTTTAGTATTTTAGAATTCCAAAAATAGGCCCAATGCTACAACAGCACTAAATAAGGGATTTCACATCAATCATGGCATCCAAATATCACATATCACATGATAACAGCATATATAACAATATATGTAAATAAAAATCAACATTGGTGAGGAATCTAGTTGGATCCCTCCAACCTGTCACCTGCAACAAATATACATATAAGAAAATATGTACAATGTCCACTTCGAGGCAGACGTGCGTACAAAAGGTCATCCGCTTATACACGAGAACGTATAGGGTCTCATTCGCTAAAATATGCGGTAATAAATCTAAATACCGATATTGTAATGCCCTGTAAAATTCAGTGGTTTATTTATTTAACTTATTGAATTTTTGTGAAATTTCAAAAAATAAAATTTTGAAATAAAAATTTGATATTTGGAATACGTCTAGTTAAACATAGCAACTGGTTTGGAAGTTTATTTTCTTGTGTAATTTTATTCCAATTTAAATTAGTTAATAACAGTTGAATTTAAAAGTGTTCCAAAACCTAAATATGTCAACATGAGAAAATTTATTTAGAACACTCTGAATAAGACTGCGTAATTCGTTTCGCAAATTTTGGACGTTTCTAGCTCCGTTTGGATTTTTCCGTACGGAATAGCAGCGTTTATCGGTACCGATTATCGACTTTTGATCGGATAATCGTACCGCTAATATCTGTATACCGTTTTGATTGTTTCATTGTGCCGATCTCTGCAATATATTCACTTCTGTGTTTTGGAGTTTCGATATGTGGCGGAACCCACGATGCAGTCAATCGTATCGATACCCGTTATGCTATTTTGTTCCTGTCCTTTCAACTGCCCAGCCGTGAAACTAACAGCTGCTAGCCATAATTATTAGTTGTATTCAACACTTTGGCTTTTGCTATTCCCAGCATATTCAAATTATTTTTGATCATTCGTTTTGTCTTTGCCCGGTTCACTTTGAAAAATAAATATTAATATAGATGTTATCAAGTATACTCGTGTCTGTTCATCTCTTTTCTTCCTCTCAATTTCGTCCTCTCTCTCCAGATCCACCCTCCTCTCCACTATTACCGATCCATGATCCTCTCACCACTCTTCCCTTAACAGGCCACGCATGCAACATCTTCACTCATTGGATTTTCCACCTCACTACACAACCAAGAACCCGCCTCTCCCCACGTGACCAGCCGACCAGATCGCCACTGCCGATCATTTCCCCTCCTTCCTCCTTGTTGTGCCTCTAACCACCTCTTCATTGCCGAGCTTCCCTGGCCGAAGCCACCTTGCTCTACTCTCCTCCATCGTCAAACATAGCCACCTCGGCAGCCGCACTGCCTCCTCGGCACCTTGCACAACCCGAGTCAACCATCACCATGCCTGAACCCGACCTCTACCTTATCTTCTCCTCTTCAATTATATTCAAACGAAGGTATTGCATTTATAACACTTATAATTTTCATATATGTATATTGTTTATATTGGTTTTATATATATATATATAAGATGAGGACATATATATATATTAAAATATGCGAGTGCAGTATATTGTATTATAAAGTATTATACCTATATATATTATACTTTAAAACTGTAGAGTGATATATATATAGGCTATTTAACAGTAGATTTATATATTTTTGTTTGTATGTAAATTTTTCGATTCTTATGTATGTATATAATAATGATGGTAGTGTATATAATTCTGAATATATTAGTTTTAATTGTATAAGTTTAAGTATATTTATATTCCCGGTTGTATATATATGTGTCCTTGGTTATGCAGTTTAAAGTTTATAAAAGTTTAAAGTTGTTTATATACTAGTCTGTTGTTTTAAAGGTTATATTATACTAGTTGTTACATATGTTAGTTAATATATGCTGGTGCTCGCCGAGTACAGTATGTAGGTGTTTGGGTAATTTCGTAAATATATGTAGTTGTTTGTGTGAGAGTTATATTAGTATGTATAATTTGTAGTTTATATGTATATATAGTGTATATATGGGTTGGTTTAAATTTTATACATGTGAAAGAGAAGGAAAAATATACATTTTTGTGGGTGTTCGGTATGTTATGAGTATACTATAGAATAAAGTGAATTTGGTTTTGAGATATGTATACGTATTTATATATAGATTTCGATTTTATGTATTTATGCTTAAATTTAATATTGGTTTTACAATAAGGGTGGATCTTAAAATATAATATATTAAGTTTACATATATTTTAGTTTGGCTTAGGTATAAATATATATGTTATTTTAATATTCGTTTTAAATTAAATATTGATTTTAATATATATATATATATATATAAATATATATATATATATATTTGTTGTTTCTACCAAACTGATTCTAACTGCTTCGTCAATTCCTTATCTATCAGCTCTGTTTGTCGAGTTCGTACCAATCTTGTTTTCTTTGGAATTCATGCTTGGGTCGTAACTACTCTCATTTTCGAATCTCTCTAGCCTCGAAAGGTGAGTAATCACTCAGAATAACATTCTTATATTTATTAAATTTTATTTCAATTGAAACGTCAATTGAAATATGTTGCTGTTAGTTATTTACATTGTTATATATGCTATTGACTGTATCTGTTCACATATGACATCTGACATCATTATCTGTTATTTATATTGATGATATATGCCTGTTATATTATTATTTCATATCTGTTATCACTCTGCAAGTTCCCTGTTAGTATAGAATTCACTATGGGTTGAAATGATACATACCCGAACGATCTGTAGAGTAGGAGAAAATCGTTATGGGTTGAAATGATAAACCCAAGCGATTTTCATTGAATTGAATTTGGGATTGCGGGTTGAAAAGATATATACCCGTATATATTTAAATTACGGATTGAAATGATAAATATCTGTATCACTTGACCATAGGATAGAAAATTATATACAGACACCGTTGGTCTATATATATATATATTGAAAAATATTTTCTATGGTTTTAAAAAGAAATGTATAGTTTTAATAAATATTGATTTTAAAGATTTATTAAAGTTGATTTAATAAAGTTGATATATAAGTATTTATCTAATATCTATATTTTCAGATATAGAGTTTATAATGATTTGAAATTGATTTGAAATTATATTTTATTTAAGAATTTTACTTAAATAAGTTTGATTTGAAATTTATTAAATTTGAAATTTTAAAGATATGATTTTATAACTTGAATTTGATTAAAAGTGACTTAAATGAATATTTCAAATTTATATAAATTTAAATGGGATATTTTTTTATTTAAAATTGTAAATTAAAGCTGTATTTAGATATTATTGAAATGATTAAGTAAATATTTCAAAATTAATAATAGTAAAGCGAATTTGACATATATAATTTATCGAATTTAGTTTTGAAATGTTGAATATATTGACTTTGATATATTGAAATTTGAATGGTATTTTATGGTCCCAATATGTATTTGAAATCGATAATTTGAAATGGTATTGAGAAGCTGAATCGAGTTGAAATTGATGATTTGAGATTTGATTTAATTTTAATTTTGGAAGTTGAGTTGATTTGAATCGATTTGTGAAATTGTGGAAACTATCTTTATTATATAAAGTATTTTAAATTATATTTAAAACTATTTTATATTATTTTATAAACTATTTTAATATAAACTATTTTATTATAAACTATCTTAACTTATAACTATTTATATAAAATATTTCATTTATAAACTATTTTATTATATATACTAATTTTGATATCTAAACTGTTTAAGAGGAAAGTGCTATGATTTCCAAAATGCTATAATTTCAAAGTGTTATGATGTCCAAAATGCTATGATTTCAAAGCTGTGATTTCCAAAGTGTTTTGATTTTAAAAGACTATGATTTCGAAAACGTTATAACTTTGGAAAGTGATATGATTTTTGGAAATAGATATATTTAAAGTGAAAGGATATCGTATTGATTTGGTTTTTGAAATGGAAATGATATTTTGGTTTTGAACTATAAACTGTTTTGAAATGACCGCGGTGTTATAATAACGTTTGGTTGTTAAAGAGACCGGGATCGGATATGGGCATACTCTCTGTCGATACCGAAAACCACTTTAACAACTGTGTACGCGGTGTAGATTCCAGAATGAAGTAGGATGGTGGCGACGATCCTATTGAGGTATATACGTGGACCTAACTCCCGTGAGTTAGCATAAGGTGGCTAAAACAGGAGCGATCTCGGGCCAATGAGGTAGCACCTCTGATCGGACACATTTCTTCGATACCATTCTATTACTTTGTGATTGATTTGGTGGCCACCCTTCGATTTTTGATTTGGGAGTGTGTTCCGAGGTGGGCGGTAGTGGCTGCTATGCGTTTCCACCAGCCCGTGTGCGTAATTGGTATATCTATCTTGGCATTGCCTTGTTGTGCCGTGTCACCTACCTTACCGAGCTTTACTACGAGTTTCTATTTGTGTCGTACCTATGGAGTATCTTCTCGTAGCCTCTCGAGGTATGCAGGTACTGTATAGACTATTGACACTATTATGTGTTAAGGTGGAAAATGTAAAGCCTTAATGCTATTTAAAAGTATGTTTATTTTATATTAGACATTATTATAATAGCGTATATTACTACATAGTAGATAGTTTAACGGATCCTTAGAGGATGTTATCCCAAACATCCTTTGAGTTACTTGTATTTCAGTTGATATTTCACTTGAGTTTCATTTATTGATATAAGAATGTTAATCCTGACTCGAGTGTTTGTGTTTTGCTTTATGCTCGGGTCAGACTGAGTGATACAGCATTTGAGACTCACCTTTGGAGTTGGAGCTTCGCTGGAGATCCAGCTATCTATCGATTCTGCTATCAGTTATTCAGTTGATTCCAGTGATGTATTCAGATCTTGTATTTGATTATTTATTGAGACATCTGTTTGCGCCAAAAATGGTCACAAACCTCAAGTGTTGTGAAAGCACCAGTGTATGAATACAAATCAGCAATATTCAAACACAAATATCAGATCTAAACAAGCAACAAACAACAATCCAGAGATAATGAACAGTGACACACAATTTATAGTGGTTCGGCTATCTCTGGCCTACGTCCACTTCAAGGTTTTTATGATTTTATTGCTCGATACTTGAAGATTACAATTTCTTGTCGCGTAGTACAGCAGATTTTATGATTATAATCTGAATCTAAGGCTGCAATGGTGATCTGGAGTAAATCTGGCAGAGTCTGGGCGCTCTTTAGCTCTCAAAATTGTCCCACCTCTTTTCTGAATGACCAGGGGCTCTATTTATAGGTGTAGGAGGCTGATATTTTGCCTAAATTGAGGGGAGACCAGTTCTGGCACGTGAGGGGGCCCACATGCCCGCTCTCTGGAAATCCGGGCCCACTTTGGGATCGATTCGACCCTTGCTTCGAATCGATCAAGTTTTGCTCCGATTGAGATGAAATTTGGCATGAACATTCCTTAGGTTGCCAGTAAGCTACTGTGAAAATTTCATAGTATTTGGACTTGTATATCTCAAGTTATGATCGATTCAAGATTGCATTTCCGGTGGACACGAGTGGTTCGAATCGATCCCTTCGAATCGATAGGGTCGAATCGATACTTGGCGCAAGTGCGTGGTGATGTGGCGCGCGTGCTTCTCAGGTAGATCCTTCTTTTTCTCCGAGTTTACTAGGTCGAATCCATGATTCTAGCTGACCTGACTTAGTGGATTCGAGGTAGTGGATTCATAGATATGTTCGTTTCGAATCGATCATGGTATATCATGTTTGATCGATTCGAAGCTGCCTCAACAGGGTGGATTCGGAGCAATGGCCCTGGATGGATACGAGGCGATTAGTCTTTGTGGGTTCGAAGTACTTCGTCTCAGAGGGATTCGAAGGACTCTAACCTGAAGGTTATGAATTAGCGCAGCTTCATGGATTCGAAGCGACTCATCTAGACCGATACGAGCGAACGCTTGTTGATGGATGTGAACCGTGTGAAGTCGAAAAGATGGATTCGAACAGAGGAGTGCCCGATGGATTCGAAGCTAGGTTATGTCACATGGGTTCAAACCAATGCATGGCTTATGGATTCGATCGCAGGACTAATCTTATGGATTCGAACTTATGGCTACTTCCTCCACTTTTCATTAGCGATAACACGGGCATATGAACTCGGAATGTCTTGAAATTCGGAACGTTGGTTCCCACGGCTTTGCTCGACCTGTCTTATCAATTGTAGCCCGATCCGGACTCGGGTAAATTTCATCGATATCCATGGTGAACTTGTGATGTAACAGATTTCCAAGGTGGACTTTCATTGATTTCTAGTCAATTTTTTGTGTCACGGCCTTGCCAAAAGGCGGGATAACAACATCTATATATTTGAGGCTTCTGTTGTACCTTGTTTAACTCTGTTATATATATATATATATAGTAGCTTCATGAACTACTATTCTTTTGTTTCCGCTGCATTATTACTCTGTGTCTGTGATCTATGATTATTTATTTACTGTATATGCTGAGTTTTGCCAAATTTAAATTAACAATCTGATATTTTGAGCAATTCAATTTCCGACACATATGGATACGAATGGCTAAAAATTTCAGGTCGTTACATGTGGTATCAGAGCTATGGTTTTAGGAAAAAATTAGCATATGTATTAAATTTGATTAAAGAATCACTTTCGTTCGTGCTTGAATTCCTTCTTCTTTGACTCGGTTTTCTTTAAATTTTGGAACGTTCCCTTCGGTTCCTAAGTCCATTCTTGGCTCCCCTATTCGTGTCTTCGTGATTTTTGGAGTATCCCATAACTCCATTTCGAATGATCTCTATAATAAATCGGCCGTCTCGCCAATCTTTGAATGATTTGTAAAGAGGTGAAACTCCTTTACAATCGGTATTGATCCACCGAAGATTTCCGTATCCTCGGTTTTCGATGTTGTTATCTCTTGCTACACCTGAATTCTATCAATCAGATGTCGAGCTGCCTCTGGATTCTGCATCGATCTTATTCTTGAAGCCTCAGTTGACCTGGTTAAGGTTGCCCGCGATTTGTATAAGTCTATCCATCTTCCTTGTTTGAAAATTCAATCATCTTATCTCCCTATCGAGTCTATCTTCTAGTCTGAATTCTTTTGATTAGAATCTCTCTAATTTGAATCTCTATCCTTATTTTGAAACCTATTTTGGAATCATTCGAGTGAGGGTGTGTATTTGTAAATTTATATTAAAAATGTTTTATATTGTGTTGTTTGAGTTGTTGATGTTGATTTGGGTTTTCGATCAACTCGTCTAATCAGCGATATCGATAGGATTTCCAAAACACTTTAATAGAGCAAACTAACACAATATTATTTTCAAATTTGGTAAATGAAATAAATTGGTATGATTATATTATATATATAAGTAAATTTTTTCTGGAATTTAATAAGTTAATTAAATTGGTTGTTTGAAATGATAATATTTGATTATCATTTATTGTTCTATAAATGAATTTATAAAATAGTGGTTTATAAATTTATTTGGGATTGAAATGAATTTAAATCCGGAATTTGAGAATTTAATTTCCAGTGATTTCAAACTTTGGTTTTATATTTTAAAGTATATATTATTGAAAGTATTTTCGAATAGAAATCGTTTCCAAAGAATTTTAAAAGTCTAAATCAGTACTCTCTTCTTTTGTCGCTGGAAAATAATTTCGGTGATGGCGGCCGCATCATCGACATTCATTTTCGAGTTTCGAAGTGGAGAGACCATTCTGTAGCTTTGCTACGGTTTTGTTTTGGAAATACATTTTGATTTTAATTTCTTAAGTATGACTTGATTTATATATATGGGTATATTATTTCAAATATAATTTGATTTAATATATATAGTATATGCATAATTATCTCTAAAGGGTTTGAAATTAAACGGAAATTTAATTCTTAAAATTATGTTAAAGGATGTTTTCAATTATAAATAAAGCTAAATTTTTGAATAAGTGTTTAAACTTGAAATAATTGAATTGGAAAATTTTATTTGTATAATACTCAATTACATTCTAATACAACTTACCTAAAACATTCAAAAGTTGAATATGTAATTGGATAATATACAATATAAAATGACTTTTATAAATAGAATTTGAGTGGATATAATAAAGGTTATACGCTTAAATTTTAGTTATAAATATTAATTGAAATAAATAGAATAATAAGTTAATTGAATAATAGATGAGACAAATAAATTTGTTTTGAAGGAATTAATAAATTGAAATTAGATTAACTTATGGAAATACCTTGAATTTAAAATCAATTATTGAATATAAATTAATTTAAATTGAAATTTATATGATTTAAATTAATTTATATGATTTAAATTAATTTATATGGTTTAAAATATATGTGATAAGATATATTAAGTGGAATAAACTTAATAATAATTTGGAATAAAAGGATTAAATTCGTTGAATAAAATATGGGTATAATAAATGATTATACAAATTGATTGATTTAGAAATTGTTAATTGAGGATGACTAGATAATAAGATAATGAATTTAGAAATAGATAGATTGATTTAACTTAAGTGAACTCAAATGGATTAAACCAAAATGTTGAATATTAATTAGTTTAATTTGAAATTTATATGGTTAATATAATTTTTTTATTTGTATTTCAATCTAATTTCTTTCTGGTTGTTTCTATTCTCCTACCTCCTTCCTTTTCGGGGACGAAAAGTTTTGAGTGGAGGAGAGTGTAACGCCCCGTAAAATTCAGTGGTTTATTTATTTAACTTATTGAATTTTTGTGAAATTTTAAACAATAAAAATTTGAAATAAAAATTAGATATTTGGAATACGTCTAGTTAAACATAGCAACTGTTAAATTTTCATCAGATAATTTGGAAGTTTATTTTCTTGTGTAATTTTATTCCAATTTAAATCAGTTAATAACAGTTGAATTTAAAAGTGTTCCAAAACCTAAATATGTCAACATGAGAAAATTTATTTAGAACACTCTGAATAAGACTGCGTAATTTCGCAAATTTTGGACGTTTCTAGCTCCGTTTGGATTTTTCCGTACGTAATAGCAGCGTTTATCGGTACTGATTATCGATTTTTGATCGGATAATCGTACCACTGATATATGTATACCATTTTGATCGTTTCGTTGTGCCGATCTCTGTAATATATTCACTTCTGTGTTTTGGAGTTTCGATACGTGGCGGAACCCACGATGCAGTCAATCGTATCGATACCCGTTGTGCTATTTTGTTCCTGTCCTTTCAACTGCCCAGCCGTGAAACTAACAGCTGCTAGCCATAATTATTAGTTGTATTCAACACTTTGGCTTTTGCTATTCCCAGCATATTCAAAGTATTTTTGATCATTCGTTTTGTCTTTGCCCGGTACACTTTGAAAAATAAATATTAATATAGATGTTATCAAGTATACTCGTGTTTGTTCATCTCTTTTCTTCCTCTCAATTTCATCCTCTCTCTCTCTCTCCAGATCCACCCTCCTCTCCACTATTACCGATCCATGATCCTCTCACCACACTTCCCTTAATAGGCCACGCATGCACCATCCTCACCCATCGGATTTGCCACCTCACCACACAACCAAGAATCCGCCTCTCCCCACGTGACCAGCCGACCAGATCGCCACTACCGAACCTTTCCCCTCCTTCCTCCTTGCTGTGCCTCTAACCACCTCTTTATTGCCGAGCTTCCCTGGCCGAAGCCACCTTGCTCTACTCTCCTCCATCATCGAACACAGCCACCTCGGTAGCCGCACTGCCTCTTCGGCACCCTGCACAACCCGAGTCAACCATCACTATGCCTGAACCCGACCTCTACCTTATCTTCTCCTCTTCAATTATATTCAAATGAAGGTATTGCATTTATAACACTTATACTTTTCGTATATGTATATTGTTTATATTGGTTTTATATATATATAAGATGAGGACATATATATATATATATATTATAATATGCGAGTGCAGTATATTGTATTATTGTTTGTACCAAAATTGGGCACAACATTCTTCGGAAGTTTTTGAAGAGACAAAATGAAGAAATTAAATGGAAAAGGAGGATTATCTAACAAAAACTCCAAAAACAGGTAATGAAAGTAATAAGAACGCACAGAAACACAAGGATTTTGAGTGGTATGGCGTGTTGCCTACGTCCACTATGAAGTTGATTGCTTTATTGATTTTTTCTTTGATGATTACAAGCAAATTCAACGGTTTACAGCAGATAATTATGATTTACAGCAGTGAAATTCATTGGTAGCAGCAGCAATGGAGTTTAGATCTGGATCCGGCAGAGTCTGGGCGTTGGAGAATTCAAGGAAGAAAAAGATCCCTTTTCTGTATGCCCTGGGGCTCTATTTATAGGTGTAGGAGGCTGATATTTTGCTCAGATCTCGGGAGACACCCTTTGGCACGTGACTAGGCCCGCGCGCCGAAGCCCGCGAAGTTTCGGTCCGATCCGTGATCGATACGAACGGATTTCGTATCGATCAAGATTGTGTTCGTTGAGTCAAAATTTGGCTTGGACATTCTTCAGCATGCACGTAAGCTCATGTGAAAATTTCATAGCATTTGGACTTGTAGATTAGGAGATATGATCAATAAGAAATGGGACTTTCGGTTGGCTGTTTCGTTCGTATCGATGAGTTCGACTCGATGGTTTCGAATCGATGGCGGCATGTGTTGGTAGGTTGACGTGGCGCGCGTCCTTCGCATCGATCTGTAGCACACCCAGTTCGAATCGATGAAGACAGCCTAGTTTGAATCGATGGATGTTGGCTTGTTCGCATCGATGAAGGTTGCATAGTTCGTATCGATGAAAGTGCCCTGGTTCATATCGGCTATTGTGCTTTTCTTCGCATCGATGGGAGGCGTGCATTTCGTATCGATTGGTGAACGATCGATACGAAGATAGCCTTTAAGACTAAGCAATGTGAAGCAAACGAAAGTGTTTGTTGCCGATGGATATGAAGTAGGCATTGGACGATCGAGTCGAACTGTTGCTTCCTGATGGATGCGGATCGATACGAAGTGGTCATTGGCTGATCGAGTCAAACAGAGGCTTCCTAATGGATACGAACTCGATAGAGGCTTCCTGATGGATACGAACTAGATCGAGTCGAACAGAGGCTTGGTGATGGATGCGGAGCTGATCGAGTCGAAGTAAGCTTCTCTGATGGATTCGAACTGATCGATTCGAACAGTGGTTGGTTTTCATCCAATTTTGCATCGATTGTAACTTGAGCATACGAACTCGAATTGACTTGAAATTAGGAACGTTGACTCTCATAGCCTCGCTTGTCGTGCCATATCAATTTTAGCTCGATCCGGACTCGGACAAAATTCGTCGATTTCCATAGTGGGCTTGCGTATAACCGATCTCTAAGCCGAACCGTCATTGGTTACTAGTCAATTCCTTGGTGTCACGGCCTTGCCAAAAGGCGGGATAACATTTGCCCCCCAAAGTACGTCTTTTGGAAACA
Organism: Allium fistulosum; assembly: GCA_030737815.1. Lineage (NCBI taxonomy): Eukaryota > Viridiplantae > Streptophyta > Magnoliopsida > Asparagales > Amaryllidaceae > Allium > Allium fistulosum. The sequence goes on from CM060907.1 coordinate 1,107,762,822, forward strand.
TGATGTGCTTTGAAATGCTGCAATCTTCATTCTGAATAGTTATCGTCTTTTCGATGAAAGCTGTAATCTTCGACTGATTTTCTCGATAATGTAAACTGTTGACCGTCAACTGTTGTACCCTGTATTGTTGCAACTGATTGATGTATGCTAGTGATTAGCCATTTGTTGTTGTAATCGTTATTGAATGAGTTTCCAATTCCTGTAAATATGGAATATTGAATATTAGTCCGACGTATATGCATATACGTTAATCTGACTCTCGCTGACGTTCACGAGTCGTTGTCAGTTTATTTTATATTGAATTCCATATCGATCCTCTCTTGAACCGACGTGAAATTCGTTGTAACAACGCTCGACGGTTGTTTTTGAATGTTCCTTCGTAACGATCCTCTCCTGAATCGATGTGAAGGGTTGAAACATTGTCTTTGCATCGATTTTCATTGCATTTATGGATGCGAAATGAGCATTCCGAATCGATGGATGTGGGGTTTGATGGATACGAAGCGGTCGTTCGTATCGGTGGATCTAAGATTCGATGCATACGAAATTAACTTTCGTATCGATGGTTACGAACTTTGGTGGAATTCATTTTTGAATTGGCGCGAGCCACTAAAATGGATACGAAACGTGCCTTCGTATCGATGAATATTGACCTCTGGATGCCATGGTTCGATGGATTCGAACTGCACACTTCATGTCGCTAAACTGGGGATGGAGTCGATGATGATCGATACAAACAGTGGTTTCGTATCGATGGATTTGGTGAAGACTTCGTATCGATACAGACTCGATTTCATGGATTCGAACAGCTTGTTCGAATCGATCCCGTTGTGATGCCTTGTAACCGGTTGAATCCATTGGGAGGCGAATCGTTTTTTCCTTTCAACTTCGAGTCCATATAAATACCATGGACTTAGCCATTTTCTCACTTTTCACTTTTTACTTTTGTGCCTTGCTTTCGTATCGCTTCTGAGACCAAGAATGGAAAACTGCTCGACTTCGAATCGAACCAAAATCTTTAATCCCTTCAACCATTTATCGAAATCAGGTAATCAATTGAACAAATCCAGTCGTAACACGATGAGATCCAAATTCTCATGCCATTCCATTTGAATTCGTGCCTGAACATGGCTCGAGGCAGTAGATAATGTGCGGGGTCGAGGAAGGATAGAATGTTGTTCGAATCGATCTGGGGAAGAAGGAGTGTGGAGATAAAATGGTTTTCTGGTCCTCGTTTTCACATCGATCCGGAGTAAGGGCTTCGAGATGATGAGATGGAGGTCTTCGTATCGATCGATGGCTAAGTTGTTGCATCGAGTTGGTTAGTATCGATGAGTGTCTCGAGCGTGTTGATCGATACGAAGGGGTTGCGTCTGATGGATTCGAAACCCAGGGTTTTCGATCGATTCGAATTATGCACCAGGGATCGATACGAATGCGACCCAATTGATGGATGCGAAACGATCACCCCGGATAGATTCAAAATCTCCAGTCTTTTGACCGAGTGGAACTCGCATGCAGATGAACATGATTTATCGATGCGAACAAGGCTCTTGCGATCAATACAAATTAGACGTTAAAGAATTTGTAATTCCTTGCACACTTGAACAACTGACTCCGACGAGCTTCAAACTTGCATAATTGGACTTAATCGTTTCACCGCATATCTGATTGCCTATCGAAGCTCGTCGACGGAACTGGACCTTAACAAAATGATAACAAATTTTAACTTGGGTTGATCTCTAACATCTTGGTGGCACGGTAGTGACGGTCAGCGATGACGGTCATTCTGGCTGAATTTCGAAGTCTCATCGTTTACATACTTTCTCCAATTCTATAGAACTTCTCAAGTGATATACAGTACTGCACTACACAACACACTCACACACTTTACACTGGGGGATGCACGAGCGTTATTGTCTGTTTAAAAATGATTTTTCATAAGCTAGTTAGTCATGGAACCCTTAAGTTCACATCAACAGGAACTCCCGAGTTCAATTCCTTCAACCATCAAGATATCGGTCATTGAAGCCGAAGTTATAGACCCAGCTCCGGACGAGCTTCCAGGTGCCCGGTTCATTTGTCATCCATAAGATTCTGTGCCATCCGGTATCTCCGAAGATATGCTGGGACGGATTTGTTTAAGGCACGGCTTGTCGCTCGACGACGTGTTACTGCCTGGGCCAAATGACAGGCCACATGATCCTCCGGAGGGCTTTACCACTTTCAACCGTCATGCTTGTATGGCGGGAACACTTCCCCCTTTCAACCAATATATAAGGGAGATGTTATCATTCCTTGGAATAGCTCCATCCCAGCTACACCCCAACGGATACGCTTTGTTGAACAGCACCTTCATTCTGTTTATGGAGATTCTCTTTCGACCACCAAAGCCGATTGAGATCAGATATCTATTTAACATTAAGAGTCGTCGAGACAGCCCTTCTTTCACCTTCTTGGAAGCGGTCAGGAACTGCCAAATTGTAACGGGCTCCTGGGGAAGGCTAAGTTACTTTAAAACTGAATGGTTCTACATTCGATGCCCCCTGGATTTGCTAAGCGATGGTTGGATAGACGTAAGCGTTACAATTCTTTCTCTTGAATTATCGAGATAGTTATAACCGACCTTAAAACTGACATACTTTTCTTCTTTCACAGTCGCAATCTCCTGACCTGATGGTGGATACTTCAGAGAGCTAGTTCGGATCCTCCAAACGGTTCCGGGCGAAGAGAGGCATATTGACTTGGTTCTGACTGACAGAAACTTGAGGGCTGTCGGGCTGATTGAGCGGAGGCAGAGCATAAGGTTAAAAGGGACACTTAGAGCAGTCTCGAAGAAACGGGTGAAGCGCAAGGCGCCCGGAGTCGTAATAGTCGAAGAAGCTGATCCGGAGAGAATGCTTACTGATCACGAGCTCCAAGTTGGGCCTTCTTCCGATGTTCAGGATTCAGGAGGGAGGAGAAAAGGCAAGGTTGTTGCTCACAAGCGTTCTAAATCCGAGAGATCAAAATCTGTAGTTATGTCCTTGCCCGTCCCGGGGATTAGAATTTCGGAGGCTCCTCCCCCGCCAGTAGAGAATCCTTTTGAAGGGCTTGTTGATATTCCGATTCCGGATTATGTGTCGTCTCAACACGACACCGGGATGGAGGAGCTTGACAATGCTCTTGAGCTGAGCGGGTCGCTTGCTATGAGTGCGGTCGACATTTCCGGTTGGTCAGGGGGTTGCACATGCATACACTTCACTGCACTACATGATTCATAACTGTAAATCGTCCAACTTAAGAAATCACTAACTTTTCCTTCGTCTCTCATTTTCAGGTACGATGTCCGGAAGAGGATCAATGCTTGGGAATCTTCGCTCGGCCCGAAAGGCTTCTACCAATTATGATTCCCGTAGAAGAGACTCAGATAGAGACCGCGATCGCGAGTACTCTAACCAAGATAGGTATGGGCGTGACAGGGACAGAGAATACCGACATCGATCTAGATCACGCTCTCCTCCTCTTAGACTTCCATCTCCACCTCCCGTTCTTGTTCCATACCCGCCAGAGCCTCCTCGTCACAGACCATCTTCTCACACTTCTCGATTCGAAACTCATCTCCAGAGAGTTGAGACCACGGCCTCCATAATTACAGAGCAGGTCCCGGCTGAGCCCACAGGAGAAGGGGCCCTTAAATTGGCTCAGATGAGGAAGGATTTTCCGAACATATGCTTCGATGGCAACGTCTTTCCACCTCACTTAAAGAGAATCCCATCTGGAGTGGAAAACATGATGCATGATTACGTTCATGACATCTACACCCAGTATAGAGAGTGGGTAAAGGCTGCAGAGAAAGCTTCTAAGGTGGCCTTTGAGCGAGCCAAAGCGCTTGAGAAAATGGAGACGAACTCGCTCAAAGGGACCGGATCATTCAAGTGCTCACTGCTGAGGCCGAGTCTTCTCGGAAATCTGAAATCGTGGCCACCAGAAAAGCTGACGAAGCGAATGTGGCCATAGAGAGGTTGAGGCAGACACATGTTGCTTTGGTGGAGGAGAAGGGCCATCGGAATACTACTGTTACCGTCGAACGGGATGCAGCGGTTAAGAAACTCAATGAGCTTAAGGCTAAATTCTCTGACATGGCCAAGGATAAGGATGATGCGAATAACGCAGCCCAGGAGGCGTGTGAGCAGGCTGTTCTGCTTAGGGGTGAACGGGATGCGGCTGTGGCTAAAGTCCTCAAGGTGGAGACTGAGGTCGAGGAGAAAGTGAAGTCGGCCGAGTCCAGGCTAGAGGCTGATATCGAAGACCTTCTCATTGTTTACAACGCTAACGTGCTGAGGCACAGGGGTCTAGCCTGGCTCGATGATTATCCGGCGCATCTATACAACGCTTGGGGCCGATTAGTTGAAGAAGAGAAGGAAGCACATCTGTGGGAGTCTGTGGATGAGTTTGAACTCGAGAATCGCATTCTGACTGAAGATGAAAGAAAGATTCTTCACGAGTCAATGATTCTGCATGAAAAGGAAAGACTCAGCGTCCAGCACTTTGAAGTAGGAGAGGGTTTAGGGGTTGACTATCATGAGGCGAGTCTTGAAGTTCCAACGTCAACCCAGCCCAAATCCTCGTCTGCGGTCGATCCCCAAGCTGTTCCTGCCTACAATCTGGATCAGCCGCAGATGTCTCCGGCCGCAGCGCAAGTTACTGAAGCCGTTCTGCCGCCTACAAGTCAAACTGTGGAAGTTATTCTGAACATTCCGCATATCTGCCTTAAGTCGGAATCTTTATTCCAATTAAATTCTGACAGTTCTCTTATTTTTGTCCAGTGATCGATGCTGCACCGGCCATGCCTCCTGCTACTCAAGAATCGTATCAAACGCAGGAGGCTATCGTGACCGAAGCGATCACCGTAACTACAACTGCCCCACTTGACAATGCGCAGGGAAGCACACTTGTATTTGATGAGCAGCTGATGGAAGAACTCTTTCGCCGTCATGGCGATCCTTTAGCTGACTTGTCATTCGTCATGGGTGGAGGCGCTCCTGCTACAAGTTCTACAATGCCAACCGCTGATGCCCCTAGTGAGGCTCGAGCGGTCACTGAAGAGGAGATGTTTGCACAAATTGACGCTGAAATGGCAGCAGCGACTCATGGTGGCAGTTTTGGAGGTGGGATGGCGGCACCCGGTCCAGCTCCGCTCAGAATGATATCTCCTGGTGGTACAGTTTTCATCACCAACGAGCCCATTCCACCTTCTGCACTTGATCCTGTTCCTCCGACTCCACCCGCAGGTAGCATTCCTATTCATACGAGCTTGGAGGAGGATGTTGAGATCATGCCACCGCCTGGAGACCGACCACTGAAAGACAAAGGCTCAAAGAGGAAAAATAGTGGCGGCTCCAGCGGGTCTACACCGAGAAGGAAGCCTAGGAAGAAGAAAGATTAGACATGCTTCCTCGGTTTATTTTGACTTGCATTTTGTTGGTCGTGTATAGATGCGGGTTCGGCCCCTGCTAGTAAGAATTTTTTGGAACAAACTTGTACACAAATTTCTTTCATAAATAGTAGAAATGAAACTTTTCTTTTTTAGCTTCTCGTGTATTTGCTTAAGTGTTTCAATGTTTGAAATGCACTTGTAAAGTCTCAGCTTCCGAGTTAAGTTTGTCTTTTTGCACCAAGCCTGGAAACTGCGGACATGGTTCGCGACCAGGGAATGAGTTGAATTTTGACGTCGCACCGCTTCAATCAATGGTCGATGCTTAAGTCCTACCCCCAGCCTTGGGGGTGAGTTGTAGGACATTAATCAGCGATCGCTTCTCATTTATAGCATATTGAGTCTAGTGCCACCGAACGGATGTCTGGACAAGTGGAGATTGAGTGGTTCATCCATGCTTGTTCGACTATCGGTGGTCATATCCACACTCCGAGGATTCTCATTTGTTTACTGGCGGTTGGTCACGCCGGCTCAAGTTTAAATCATATGTCCGCGCTCTGGGGACTCGGAATCGACATTTTATACTCCGACTCGCACTCTGGGAGTTCGGAGTTGATACTTATACTTCAATTCATGCTCTGGGAATTTGAAGTTGATGTTTATACTCCGCTTCGCACTCTGGGACTTCAGAGTTGATGTTTATACTCCGACTTGCACTCTGGGAGTTCGGAGTTGTTGTTTATACTCCGTTTCACACTCTGTGAATCCGAAGTTGATGTTTATACTCCGTTTCACACTCTGGGAATCCGGAGTTTATGTTTATACTCCGACTTGCACTCTGGGAGTTCGGAGTTGTTGTTTATACTCCGTTTTGCACTGTGGGAATCCGGAGTTGATGTTTATACTCCGTTTCGCACTCTGGGAATCCGGAGTTGATGTTTATACTCCGACTCGCACTCTGGGAGTTCGGAGTTGATAAGCAGACGTTCAGTCACATCTACTGTATATTTTTGGATTTCGCTCGCACTCTAGGAACGAAAGGTGTATCAGGATCATGGATGGTCGGATCACATCCACCCTGAGTTAGCAAGTGAGGTCGTTAGATGGACGGGTCCATCCTCCTCAAAGTTAGTGCAGATACAGACGAGGTCGTTAGGCGGATGGATCCACCCTCTTCGTAGACGTATTTTAATACTCCAGTTCGCACTCTGGGAACCAGGAGTTAAGTGAGGGATTGTCGTGTATCAATCCGTTTTTTGACTTTGATATGATGGCTTGTCCCCGAGCTCGGGTTTCACTTAGCGAGTGACCGGTTGCATCACAGTCACTCCCTATTTGAATAAATTCCACCGTATGGTGAAACTTAGCTCTTCGTGCATAGTGATGATCATATGAAGCATTTCAAGTAAATCACAGCTCTGGCTCGAAGAGATTGCATTTTATTGCTGAAATAAGAAAATATGGCAAAGTTAGTTGCCTTATTACAAATTTTAATTTTGAAATGCAGGAACAAATTGCAAAATGGAAAATAAACTAAATGAATAAACATAGCCTGTCATGTGTAGTAGCGACGAAGACTCTCGCTATTCCAGGCTCTTGGCAGAGTAAGACCGTCAATGGTCGATAGTTTGAATGTGCCATCTCCGAGCCTTCGTTCAATAACATACGGTCCTTCCCATGTCGGCTTCGTATGCGAAGGAAACGGATAAATTCTTTTCAGGACGAGATCTCCTAGTTCATAGGTTCGCGGGAGGACCTTGGCATTGTACAATCGAGCGACTCGACTTCGATGCGCGGCTGCCCTCAAATCAGCCTCTTCACGCTTCTCATCTAATAGATCGAGAGATTCAGCAAGTAATATAGCATTTGTCTTTGGATCATAGTATGTCACGCGATGAGAAGGTACTTCTAGCTCAACCGGAATAACGGCTTTTGAACCATAAGAGAGAGAATGGAGTGTGACCGGTCGCGGTCTTGTGGGTTGTTCGGTAAGCCCATAAAGCCATAGGACGTTCATCGACCCACTTGCCCCCGACCTTTTCCAGTCATTTTTTTCAAAATGGACTTTATAACTTTATTAACCGCTTCGACCTGTCCGTTCGCCTGTGGGTGTGCAACTGCAGAGAATTTCTTTTGGATGTGAAATCGTTTGCAGAAATCTTTAAATTCAGCACTGTCGAATTGGGTTCCGTTGTCCGTAACAATGGTGTGTGGAAGACCGAATCGACAGATGATGTTGCGGACTACAAAGTTGATTACTTTCTTCGTCGTTATGGTAGCAAGAGCTTCAGCTTCAGCCCACTTTGTAAAGTAATCAACCGCGACGATGGCGTATTTCGCACCACCTTTTGCCAGAGGTAGAGTACCAATGATGTCGATGCCCCCACATGGCAAACGGCCATGGGCTGACCATTTGCGTTATCTCGGTAGGAGGGGCTCTAGGAATTAGAGCATACTTTTGACACCTATCACATTTCTTTGCATAATCCGACGCGTCGCGATTCACAGTAGGCCAGTAATATCCGTATCGAAGTATTTTCTTGGCAAGTGCTTGCCCCCCGGTGTGATCGCCACATTCTCCCTCGTGTACATCGTGCAATACTCGTTTAACTCCATCGTGAGCGATACACCGGAGTAGAGGAACAGAGTACCCTCTTCTGTACATTATTCCGTTCTGGATGGTGAATTGCGAGGCCTTCCGAAGGACTTGTCTCTTTTCACTCCTGCGCTCCGGCAGGGTTCCGTGCTCAATGTAATTTCTGAGTGGAGTCATCCATGAATCATTTTCGGGGAAGGTTTCACATACCCAGTCTATTTCTGCCCGGTTAATGCTTGGAGAAGATAACGTCTCTACGGGAATGAGTCCCATTTGCTGAGCTTCACCTATGCTGGCTAGCTTTGCCAATGAATCGGCTTTTTGGTTGCGTTCCCGAGGTATACAATAAATGGCATAATAATCAAACTGATTCAGTACTTCCTGAACTCGAGCTAAGTAAGTAGTCAGCCTTCGATCTCTCGCTTAATACTCTCCCCGTACTTGACACACAACTAACTGTGAATCACAATAAATTTCCACAGCGATAATTCTCAAATCTCGGGCAAGGTTCAAACCGGCTAAGAGGGCTTCATATTCGGCTTCATTATTGGTCGCATGAAAATCAAACTTCAAAGCATAACATATAGATCGGCCTTCGGGAGTTTCAAGTATAACACCAGCGCCCGAACGCCGGTCGTTTGATGCACCGTCGGTATAAAGCTTCCATGTGTATTCGGGGGATTCACTGGTTTTGGGCAAGTCCTCTGGAACGGTAAATCCAGCTATGAAATCGGCTAGGACTTGTCCTTGAATGGCTCGTCTTGGAGTGTAAGTAATGTCAAACTGGCTCAGTTCGATGTTCCACTTGAGTAACCTACCAGACGTCTTAGGCCGCGAAAGGACCTGTCGTAACGGTTGGTCGGTATAAACAAATATGGGATGTGCCTGGAAATACGGTCGGAGTTTTCTTGACGCAATAACAAGGCAATAAGCCAACTTCTCAAATTTCGGATAATTCCTTTCGGCCCCGGTCAATTGCTTGTTGACATAGTATACTGGCTTTTGTATCCTGTCTTCTTCTCGAACTAAGGCAGCGCTGATAGCGTTTTCTGATATTGCCAAGTATACGTACAACTTCTCATGATCAATAGGCTTTGACAGGATAGGTGGTGTGGATAGATGTTGAACTAGTGCTTGGAAAGCGCCCTCACACTCCGTGGTCCATTCAAAGTTTCGCTTTCCTTTTCGAATCAGATCGAAGAAGGGAATACATTTGTTAGTGGGCTTTGAAATGAACCTGCTCAATGCTGCTACTTTCCCATTGAGACTCTGGACTTGCTTTATAGTTTTCGGGGTTTCAAGATTTCTGATTGCCCAGATCTTTTCGGGATTAGCTTCGATCCATCTAGCATTGACGATAAATCCAAGGAATTTTCCGGATGCAACTCCAAAATGACATTTCAGTGGGTTGAGTTTCATTCTGTATTCTCGAAGTATGTTGAACATAGTTTCCAGGTCTTTAACATGGTCAGTGGAAAATCGTGACTTCACAAGCATGTCGTCTACATATACTTCCATGGTTTTCCAGATTTGATTGGCAAACATCCGATTGACCAATCGTTGATAAGTAGCCCCGGCATTCTTGAGTCCGAATGGCATAACTTTGTAACAATAAAGTCCCAGATTGGTTACGAAGCTGGTATGTTCTTGATCGGGTAAATGCATCGGTATCTGATTGTAGCCAGATTACGCATCCATGAAGGATAAGAGCTCATGCCCGGCTGTTGAATCTACTAGTTGATCAATTCTGGGAAGCGGGAAACTATCTTTGGGACAAGCTTTATTCAGATCGGAGTAATCGACACATGTTCTCCATTTTCCGTTCGGCTTTCGGATGAGCACGGGATTTGACACCCATTCAGGATATAGCGCATCTTGAATGAACTCGTTTTCTTTGAGCTTTTCTACTTCTTCTTTAAGGGCGGCAGATCTCTCTGGATCCATACCACACCTTTTCTGTTTGACCGGGACATGCCGCGGGTCAATATTCAGAGTGTGGCTTGCGATGTCCGGCGAGATCCCACACATGTCAGAATGCGTCTAGGCAAATACGTCAAGATTCGCGCGAAGAAATTCAACCAATTCCTCTTGAATTTGCTGGCTTAGTTGAGACCCAATCTTTATCATTTTTGAATCATCGTCATCGTCAATTGGGACATCAATCGTCAGTTCGGCCGGGGATGCTTGACTTTCTTTAGATTCTCCTTAGTCTTCAGTTTCTCTTGGGTCAAGATCCCTTTGGAATTGGTTGGTGTGACTGGGCTTAGGCCCGCGCGTTAATTGTCAATTATCAGCAAAGCGGACGCAGAGAGATTCCTCTACGCCTTTTCCTTTCTCCTTTCGTTGCGCCTCCCGCAGCTCTGCAACATAACAGGCACTTCCAACAGCCTGATCACCCTGAATGATTCCCACTCCATGATCAGTGGGAAACTTTAAAGTCAAACACCATGGGGCAATGGCTGCCCTGAATTCAGCAAGGGCCGGTCGGCCCAGGAAAGCATTATAAGGGGAGTCTATGTCCAAAACAACGAACTGTAACATCCGTACTCTCCGACGTTCTCCAACTCCCAACTCCACTGGCAGTTCCACCCTTCCAGTGGGTATAGTAGCACTTCCGTTGAAACCATGAATTCGGGATTGACAAGGTTTCAAGTCCGTGGCTTCCATTCTCATTTGGTCATAAGCTCGCTTAAACAAAAAATTCACAGAGCTTCCACTGTCAACTAAGATCCTCTTTATCCAAGTAGGACCTACTTGAACTGAGATGACCAGTGGATCAATGGTGGGGGCTACGACTTTATCAGCGTCTCTGTTTCTGAACACGATGTCATCGTCTTCTGTTGCTTGGCCGGAGCCCCTTCATCAAAACTACTATAACACTCGAAGTCCGCATGCCTGATAGAGCTGGCATACGACTCCATTTCCTTCCAGCTTCGGTCTGCTGGATGAGGACCACCACTTATTGTATTAATAACCAACCTCCCGCCCATACGAGCGGGTTCCTCCTGCCTTTCCGGATTTGGCGCACGATTCTGATTCGATGGGCCCGCACCACCTGACTGCGGCGCCTGCACATACTGATCCAACTTCCGTTCACGTATCAGTTTCTCGATGAGATCTTGTAAATGACGACACTCATTTGTATTATGACCATAACTCTCATGGAACCTACAAAACTTTCCAATCTGAACTTGTCTTTCTGTTGACGGCTTCGGGGCAGGTTTCTTATACTGCATGGTGTTATAAGTCTGCAAATACACATTTTCCAACGACGTGTTCAATGGAGTAAAATTATCGTACATGGGAACTCTACGTCGTGGACCACGATTCTTATCTCGCTTCTTGCCCTGATTTCCATTGTCCCTCTGCTGATTCTGTTTATTTTGCACGTTCAACTGAACTTTTCCAGAACTCTCTCCGGATTGTTTAACGGCGATGTTACTCTGAATTCCTTCGATGTTAGGCCCTGCGTCATCCTGCTTCCTAGACTGTTTCGCATCCTCCCTTCTCAAGAATTAGGATGCCTTGGAATAGAAATGGTCCAATGACGCAGGTGGTTTTCCAACTAACCAATTTCCGAACTCGGAATCAGGGTTAATCCCCTTAGTCAATGCCATCAGGATAGAGTTATCATTAGGATTGCTTATCTCTGCACACGCAGCATGGAATCGCTCCAAGTAACGTCTAAGCGTTTCTCCAGGGGCTTGCGTAACACTAGACAGAGTGTTAACGTCTTTAGGCCTCGCCACGTGCATACGGAATTGTTCAACAAAATTGGTGGCCATCTGGTCAAAGTTAGAGATGGATCGTGGTGGCAAACGAGTAAACCACATGGTAGCAATGCCCCCTAGGGAAATAGGGAGACTACGGCACTTTACTGCATCATCAGCTCTCGCAGCATTCATTATCCATTCATACTTCAGGATGTGTTGGTTAGGATCGGAACTTCCTTCATAGACTGGCAAAGTTGGCATCCTGAAGCACCGAGGTGGTTCAGCATACAATATGTCATCGGTGAAAGGGGTATGACTCTGGGAGATTCCCCAGTCGTCATTAGAGAGACCCTGACATTCACGGATCATTTGGCGGATCATTGTTGGTATATCCGGCATTCGGATATTAGGAGCATGCTGTGCCAAGGTGTGGTCGGGTTCCACAGCGCGAGTTTGGACCGGACGCGGTCGACGGTCCTTGGCTCGCCTCCTTGGTTCAACATTCTCAGGGACATAAGGCTCTGGAGTAGGCTCTCGCTGGCTTCGATGAGGATTAGTTCGGTTTCCAGCATCAACCCCTTGTTTAGTAGTGGTGGTGGTAGCAATGTTGCCCGTGACATAATAAGGAGCAGCACCTCCTCGGGATGAAGGTCATGTATGGTGACTAGTGGACGGTCCAGTTCTGGGTTGTCCAAGATTTGAAGCAGGTTGGTGCCATGTGGCCTGAGTGTAGCTTACATTCAGCCTTGGGCATGTGGATCGGAGGTGACCATCAGATGAGGCTGAACTCTCTGTGGAAGAATAAGAACCTTGGTCTCTTCTAGATCTTCTGCGCCTTTGGCGATTCAGCTGGTTGGTCAACTCCGTGTTGGCGCGCAGTTGTTCAGTTAGCTGTTGCCGACTCTGGGTCAATTCTTGGAGCAGCGTCTGAAACTCTTGTCTGGTAACTGGACCTGATGGATCTGAAGGTCCGGCAGCATCTTGGTTTGATGGAGGCAATTGCGCGGGATTCTGCCTGTCCCGTCCTCCCTGATCAGTAGCTGTAGAGGTAGTTCGTGTACTTACCATGGTGAATTAGTAAAAGTCCTTTCCTAGATCTGATGCAAATCTGAATAGAATGGAAGGGCTTCAAAGTCTAAGATATGGATCTTCTTCTTGGATTTATGCAATCCGGTATCGATAGGAGATCCAAGGAGCAGGAGAAAAATTGGGTTTTTTCTCAGTGAAAGCACCAAAGTGTTTGTACCAAAATTGGGCACAACACTCTTCAGAAGTTTTTGAAGAGACAAAATAAAGAAATTAAATGGAAAAAGAGGATTATCTAACAAAAACTCCAAAAACAGGTAATGAAAGTAATAAGAACGCACAGAAACACAAGAATTTAGAGTGGTTCGGCATGTTGCCTACGTCCACTATGAAGCTGATTGCTTTATTAATTTTTTCTTTGAAGATTACAAGTGAATTCAACGGTTTACAGCAGATAATTATGATTTACAGCAGTGAAATTCGTTGGTAGCAGCAGCAATGGAGTTTAGATCTGGATCCGGCAGAGTCTGGGCGTTGGAGAATTCAAGGAAGAAGAAGATCCCTTTTCTGTATGCCCTGGGGCTCTATTTATAGGTGTAGGAGGCTGATATTTTGCTCAGATCTCGGGAGACACCCTTTGGCACGTGACTAGGCCCGCGCGCCGAAGCCCGCGAAGTTTCGGTCCGATCCGTGATCGATACGAACGGATTTCGTATCGATCAAGATTGTGTTCGTTGAGTCGAAATTTGGCTTGGACATTCTTCAGCATGCACGTAAGCTCCTGTGAAAATTTCATAGCATTTGGACTTGTAGATTAGGAGATATGATCGATACAAAATGGGACTTTCGGTTGGCTGTTTCGTTCGTATCGAAGATTTCGACTCGATGGTTTCGAATCGATGGCAGCATGTGTTGGTAGGTTGACGTGGCGCGCGTCCTTCACATCGATCTGTAGCACACCCAGTTTGAATCGATGAAGACAGCCTAGTTCGAATCGATGGATGTTGGCTTGTTCGCATCGATGAAGGTTGCATAGTTCGTATCGATGAAAGTGCCCTGGTTCATATCGACTGTTGTGCTTTTCTTCGCATCGATGGGAGGCATGCATTTCGTATCGATTGGTGATCGATCGATACGAAGATAGCCTTTAAGACTAAGCGATGCGAAGCAGACGAAAGTGTTTGTTGCCGATGGATACGAAGTAGGCATTGGACGATCGAGCCGAACTGTTGCTTCCTGATGGATGTGGATCGATACGAAGCGGTCATTGGCTGATCGAGTCGAACAGAGGCTTCCTGATGGATACGAACTCGATCGAGTCGAACAGAGGCTTGGTGATGGATGAGGAGCTAATCAAGTCGAAGTAAGCTTCCCTGATGGATTCGAACTGATCGATTCGAACAGTGGTTGGTTTTCATCCAATTTTGCATCGATTGTAACTTAAGCATACGAACTCGGATTGACTTGAAATTTGGAACGTTGACTCTCATAGCCTCGCTTGTCGTGTCATATCAATTTTAGCTCGATCCGGACTAGGACAAAATTCGTCGATTTCCATAGTGAGCCTGCGTATAACCGATCTCTAAGACGAACCGTCATTGGTTACTAGTCAATTCCTTGGTGTCACGGCCTTGCCAAAAGGCGGGATAACAATTATAAAGTATTATACCTATATATATATATTATACTTTAAAAATGTAGAGTGATATATATATAGGCTGTTTAACAGTAGATTTATATATTTTTGTTTGTATGTAAATTTTTCGATTCTTATGTATGTATATAATAATGATGGTAGTGTATATAATTATGAATATATTAGTTTTAATTGTATAAGTTTAAGTATATATATATATATTCCCGGTTGTATATATATGTGTCCTTGGTTATGCAGTTTAAAGTTTATAAAAGTTTAAAGTTGTTTATATACTATTCTGTTGTTTTAAAGGTTATATTATACTAGTTGTTACTTATGTTAGTTAATATATGCTGGTGCTCACCGAGTACAGTATGTAGGTGTTTGGGTAATGTCGTAAATATATATAGGTGTTTGTGTGAGAGTTATATTAGTATGTATAATTTGTAGTTTATATGTATATATAGTGTATATATGGGTTGGTTTAAATTTTATACATGTGAAAGAGAAGGAAAATATACATTTTTGTGGCTGTTCGGTATGTTATGAGTATACTATAGAATAAAGTTAATTTGGTTTTGAGATATGTATATGTATTTATATATAGATTTCGATTTTATGTATTTATGCTTAAATTTAATATTGGTTTTACAATAAGGGTGGATCTTAAAATATAATATATTAAGATTACATATATTTTAGTTTGGCTTGGGTATAAATATATATGTTATTTTAATATTCGTTTAAATTAAATATTGATTTTAAAATATATATATATTTGTTGTTTCTACCAAACTGATTCTAACTGCTTCGTCAATTCCTTATCTATCAGCTCTGTTTGTCGAGTTCGTACCAATCTTGTTTGATTTGGAATTCATGCTTGGGTCGTAACTACTCTCATTTTCAAATCTCTCTAGCCTCGAAAGGTGAGTAATCACTCAGATTAACGTTCTTATATTTATTAAATTTGATTTCAATTGAAACGTCAATTGAAATATGCTGTTGTTAGTTATTTACATTGTTATATATGCTATTGACTGTATCTGTTCACCTATGACATCAGACATCATTATCTGTTATTTATATTGATGATATATGCCTGTTATATTATTATTTCATATCTGTTATCACTCTGCAAGTTCCCTGTTAGTATAGAATTCACTATGGGTTGAAATGATACATACCCGAATGATCTGTAGAGTAGGAGAAAATCATTATGGGTTGAAATGATAAACCCAAGCGATTTTCATTGAATTGAATTTGGGATTGCGGGTTGAAAAGATATATACCCGTATATATTTAAATTACGGATTGAAATGATAAATATCTGTATCACTTGACCATAGGATAGAAAATTATATACAGACACCGTTGGTCTATATATATATATATATATTGAAAAATATTTTCTATGGTTTTAAAAAGAAATGTATAGTTTTAATAAATATTGATTTTAAAGATTTATTAAAGTTGATTTAATAAAGTTGATATATAAGTATTTATCTAATATCTATATTTTCAGATATAGAGTTTATAATGATTTGAAATTGATTTGAAATTATATTTTATTTAAGAATTTTACTTAAATAAGTTTGATTTGAAATTTATTAAATTTGAAATTTTAAAGATATGATTTTATAACTTGAATTTGATTAAAAGTGACTTAAATGAATATTTCAAATTTATATAAATTTAAATGGGATATTTTTTTATTTAAAATTGTAAATTAAAGCTGTATTTAGATATTATTGAAATGATTAAGTAAATATTTCAAAATTAATAATAGTAAAGCGAATTTGACATATATAATTTATCGAATTTAGTTTTGAAATGTTGAATATATTGGCTTTGATATATTGAAATTTGAATGGTATTTTATGGTCCCAATATTTATTTGAAATCGATAATTTGAAATGGTATTGAGAAGCTGAATCGAGTTGAAATTGATGATTTGAGATTTGATTTAATTTTAATTTTGGAAGTCGAGTTGATTTGAATCGATTTGTGAAATTGTGGAAACTATCTTTATTATATAAAGTATTTTAAATTATATTTAAAACTATTTTATATTATTTTATAAACTATTTTAATATAAACTATTTTATTATAAACTATCTTAACTTATAACTATTTATATAAAATATTTCATTTATAAACTATTTTATTATATATACTAATTTTGATATCTAAACTGTTTAAGAGGAAAGTGCTATGATTTCCAAAATGCTATAATTTCAAAGCGTTATGATGTCCAAAATGCTATGATTTCAAAGCTGTGATTTCCAAAGTGTTTTGATTTTAAAAGACTATGATTTCGAAAACGTTATAACTTTGGAAAGTGATATGATTTTTGGAAATGGATATATTTGAAGTGAAAGGATATCGTATTGATTTGGTTTTTGAAATGGAAATGATATTTTGGTTTTGAAGTATAAACTGTTTTGAAATGACCGCGGTGTTATAATAACGTTTGGTTGTTAAAGAGACCGGGATCGGATATGGGCATACTCTTTGTCGATACCGAAAACCACTTTAACAACTGTGTACGCGATGGAGATTCCAGAATGAAGTAGGATGGGGGCGACGATCCTATTGAGGTATATACGTGGACCTAACTCCCGTGAGTTAGCATAAGGTGGCTAAAACAGGAGCGATCTCGGGCCAATGAGGTAGCACCTCTGATCGGACACATTTCTTCGATACCATTCTATTACTTTGTGATTGATTTGGTGGCCACCCTTCGATTTTTGATTTGGGAGTGTGTTTCGAGGTGGGCGATAGTGGCTGCTAGGCGTTTCCACCAGCCCATGTGCGTAATTGGTATATCTATCTTGGCATTGCCTTGTTGTGCCGTGTCACCTACCATACCGAGCTTTACTACGAGTTTCTATTTGTGTCATACCTATGGAGTATCTTCTCGTAGCCTCTCGAGGTATGCAGGTACTGTATAGACTATTGGCACTATTACGTGTTAAGGTGGAAAATGTAAAGCCTTAATGCTATTTAAAAGTATGTTTATTTTATATTAGACATTATTATAATAGCGTATATTACTACATAGTAGATAGTTTAACGGATCCTTTGAGGATGGTTATCCCAAACATCCTTTGAGTTACTTGTATTTCAGTTGATATTTCACTTGAGTTGGATTTATTGATATAAGAATGTTAATCCTGACTCGAGTGTTTGTGTTTTGCTTTACGCTCGGGTCAGACTGAGTGATACAACATTTGAGACTCACCTTTGGAGTTGGAGCTTCGCTGGAGATCCAGCTATCTATCGATTCTGCTATCAGTTATTCAGTTGATTCCAGTGATGTATTCAGATCTTGTATTTGATTATTTATTGAGACATCTACATATTCGAGGCTTCTGTTGTACCTTGTTTAACTCTGTTATATATATATATATATAGTTGCTTCATGAACTACTATTCTTTTGTTTCCGCTGCATATTACTCTGTGTCTGTGATCTGTGATTATTTATTTACTGTATATGCTGAGTTTTGCCAAATTTAAATTAACAATCTGATAGTTTGAGCAATTCAATTTTCGACACATATGGATACGAATGGCTAAATATTTCAGGTTGTTACAGATATATATATATATATATAATATACATCCAAACAACCATCATAGCATATAATACAATTTATTCTCACTTATATAAAAATATAAGCGAGTCAGAAAGAGTGAGTTGTACTCACTTTGATTCCAATAGCCGTTGCAGCGTTTTTATTTCGAAATAAAATTAAACTGACGTTTAATTTTACCCAATATTCCTTGCAGCTCCAAATCAATCCAATCCAGCTCCATCACGTAGTGTTCACGAATACGAACCCTTTCGTCCAATTTTGGCCTCGTATGGAAAAGTTATGAATTTTATAAGTTTGCACGATTTAAAATATAACTTACAATTTTTTTTAAACCATAAAAAACCACGACCATTTGATTTCCTCAAAACCAGATCTGGGCTGCCTACATCTTCTTCTCTTTCGTTCGTTACTCCCAGGTGAATGTCGCAACCAAGAAACCCATGCTCTGTTCGATTTTTTAGTGGCCACACCTTCAGTCGACCACGAGAAGTTGATCAGGCGCCTCCAAACGACTCGCCTACGCAAGCTCCACCAACGGCCACGATCTCATGAAGCTCGGCCTCCATATGACCTCGATATTCGAACCGAAACGTGCGACCATTGAGCAAGAATTATCGTCGATCTAGTCAGCTATATTCGATCACAACCGTATGGATGTAGAGATCTCATCGTGCTCTACCAATCTTTAGTTGAAAGTTTTTCGTAATTGTTAATGGATCGAGAGAAAAATCGAGGGGAAAGATCACAAATTTTCGGCCATTGAAAATCTAGTAGCGGCTAGGGTTTAATGGTTTTAGGGTTTGCAAATTATAAAATCTTGTGGCCTTATATAGAAAATTTTCGCGCACTATTCATCCGAAATAATTTCAAACTCCAAACGAAGCGTGCCGTTAGGCATTTATAATGTTTTACTCCAATTCCGAATACAATGGAATATATATCGAAGGCCAATTCCATCATATTTGGAAGATAGGTTTTCGAATTGAATTATTTTAATTAAATTTTTACTTAAATAAATTTCTACGCGTTTCAGCTTCGCACGACCAAATCGTATGTTCGATTGACATAAAATTTGAAATCCTATACTAACTCACTATTACGGATCCAATGAAACTAGTTTCATCGAAATCCGAGAGTGTAAAAAATGACTATTTTTACACGTTAATTAAATATATAAATTTCCAATTTCTATAAATTAACTTTTAAATCAATTTTAAAAGTTCCCTAACACCATTCAAATCCAAATAGAATTTAAAACAACTTTATAAATCATTTTCGTTCGCATTAAATTCAAAATCAAATTATTTCTGCAATTTCAAATATTAAATTAACAATTTAATTATCCAAATAAATTATTATATTCGAATTATAAGTTATTCAACTTATAAAATTAACTTGTGAATATTTAAAATCAATTAAATATTTCCATTTTGAATGACTAAAATTCTGGATTGTTACATTCTCCCCTACTTATAAGAATTTCGCCCTCGAAATTATCAAGTAAGAAAAAGCCATAAAATCCATTAACTTTACAAAAACAATTTGTTCAAACTAGAAATCAAATTCATTTAAACCTTTTAAATTTTTTCAAAATCCATTAGTTAAACTTCTTATAAAAACTTTTCTAAGTTTTCAAATCCATTCACAGTTATCTTTTCAAAACCAACTAATATCATTTAACTTTTAACTCAAAAATCAAAATTTTAGTTAACAAAAATTTTCCAAAATTCTTAAAAAATTTCTAACGCCTTAAATTTTCAGAAAAATTTCGCCATAGCCGCCTTTGCGCGGTTCAATTCGGAAAAATCACGATATATATAATATCACAAATATACATCTCATCTTCGAGGATGAGGCATCCCGTAGGGAAAAAAATATAAAAGTACGATATGTAATCCGAGATATGTACCTTATATATTATTAGCGAGCATATACGGCTAATATAGCGCGTAAGCAAGCTCCAAATGTGAAGCATATGCCATACGCACCTACTATACACTCAACAAACAATAAGTACATGTATATATGGAAAATGATATCATGATACAACATATACTAATATAACAACTATATATGCCAATATAGCAAATGCAATCCAAAGCAATAAATTCAACCATCAAACAACTACCATCCAACTAACATCCAACAAACCAATATATATCCAATCAATCTATAACCAAATCAATATAAATTCATTTCTCATTAATATTCATTGAAATGGTTTTCAATTTATTCACATTTGGCTCAATAACATTGGATTTTGCTAACATTCATTTATTCATATTCAATTAGTTTACATTCACTAATTTACGTTTAAGTTAGTTCACTTTCAATTCAAATTAAATTCAATTCTATTTAGATTCACTTACTTCCAATTTGAATTCAATTGTTTAGCTTTCAATTTCATTAATTCAATTCCATTAATATTTAATGAATTTTTATTTCATCAACTAAAATTCATCTAACAACCAATGCATATCTAACATAACCAAATTTATTTAATTTACACTCAAACATTCATATTTTCTTCGTTTACATTCAATTTGGTTTAACACTTTTAATTTCAAATGGTTTAATATTCAATTTAGATTGAATTCTAGTATTCACTATATTCACACTTTTATGCAACACTACCAATATTATTATTAATTCATAACTTCTTAACTTAAGTTTTATCCAATTCTTAACAACAACATTTATAATCCATATTCATTCACTAATTCACTTTATTAATTCATTTTGACAACAAATCCAACTTCATTTAACATCACTTAAGTTAAATTTCATTTTAAACATCATTGTTTCACTTAACTTAAATTTCATTTCTAAATTCGTTCTATTTAACTTTTACTTAAGTCAAATTTCATATCACTATTCAAATTCAGATTTTGTTTTGCTTAACGAAATTGTTTAACCATTTTAAATTTGGTTTTACTTACATTTTCTCACTTTATAAGTTATACAACTTTTTATTACAAAATTTACAAGTTATACTTATTCACTTCAACTTCCATGAATATTTATTTAACTTAAGTTTATTCGCATACTATATTTACAATCCAAAGTTATACAATCACTTTATAACTTAAGTTTATTTTTCATTTCAATAACTTATCTAATCCAGTTCAAATCCAATTCACTTTATTTAACTTTACTAAAATTAAATTTTTATTTCATAGTATAAGTCCAAAACTCATTTCACTTATATTTATCAATTTCAAACTTGGATTTTAAATTCAAACTTGTTTACCATAACAAAACTTCAATTTTCAATTTACTATTGGTAGCAATCAATCACACAGAAACTCGAAAATGATACTGATGATGCTGCAGTCATCACCCTTATTATTTTCCAGCAATGGTAGTGAATTCGGTGCTTTATATTCTTTTAAAACCCCTTTTTATGTTTATAAATCACATTTATATATTTATACTTATATAATTTCACTATTTTACTTCACATATATAAGATTCATTCCCAATCCATTTATCTTATTTAGATTTATAATAATATAACCTCTTTAAACTTTGAAAAACAACTGTCAAAATCAATGGGATTCAAATGTTAGGAACTGGAGATAGTGGTTTTGATGACAACAACCTTTGTAACTTATTTTATTATAACTTATATACTAACACTATTTTCTAGATATATATGAATGTTATTATGCAAGATATATATAAGGCAGGTACTGATTATTGAAAACTGTACAATATAAAGATCAAGAATGAAGAAATCAAGTTTGAACACTCATGAGTATCAAGATCAAGATTTCAAGATAAGTGTCTAGTTTTGTTAAAACTTCATAATATCATGGAAATCTTCATTCCAAATTTCATTTAGGATGGAACTCATTTCTACCTTCTTAGTGGCTTACAAACCCACGACAAGTAGCTTACAAACCTACGACAAGTGGCTTACAAACCCACGAACATCCTGGTTTTGTACAAGTTCTCGAGTCCTGATGTGATGAAATATTCTGCAGGAAGAAGCTTGCAAAACTACTTCAAAATGGTTTTTCAAAATGATTTTCAAAACTGCTTTTCAAAATGTTTTAGCCTTAAAAATTACCTTTTCAAATGATTTTCAAAAAGATGTTTTAGCCTTAAAATATTCTTTGTTTTTGTTTTTAAATAAACTCTTGTTTTAAACTTCGTTTGTTTTTAAACTATCTTTTGATTTTTAAAAATTCTTTTATAATATATATATACTTGAGATTTAAAATCAAATTTATATATACATTCTAAAAATATATTTTTCTACTCTTCTTTATTTTAAATCATAGGAAAATTAGTTTATTTTACTCCAGAATCATTTCATCTTGTTTTCCTTTCAATACCATTTTCAAAACAAATTTTACATTGTTTTTAACTAAGGGATGTCGACTTCATGGGATACCCTATGTCGACATGGGCCGTTAAATTCAAAAGTTTCAATTTTCAAAAGAAGTGTCTATTCGTTTAAATCTCTTCACGAATGGTTATGACCGTTACTGGTCTATAAATAGCCTTCACAAACGAATTTTTTAACTAACTATTTTCTTATTTTCTTCACTCCTCCACAAAACCATATTCTAAAATTTTCATATTTTTAAGATCGTGCCGAAATTCTGCCGAATTCTCAAGTGAATCAAATTAGAATCTCATTCTTGTTTGATTCTCTGCCCTCTCTCGAAGATCAAAGTGCTATTCAGAGTTATAGGATCAATTTGTAATCAAAAGTTTATCGAGTCTCTCTGTAAGGTGTGGTTGTGCCTGGAAATCAATTGGGTGATCTTGTGTCCCGTAAATCAAGAGAGTTTGCCCCGGACTCGAAGATAGGAGGGTACCTCAAGGCCTTTAGAAATTGAGGATTGTAATCTCGACATTGGTATAATAAAAATCTGTACAAGGTGTTTGCCTTGGTGCAGGACTGGACGTAGGGTAACTTCGAACCAGTATAAAATCCGGTGTGTTCTTTCTTTTTACTGCTTTTTATTTACTTTCTGCATCTGTGTTTGATTCTGTGATTGTTCTGTGATTAAGTTCTGCATTTGTTTATATCATAATTTTTAAATTCGTCCATATAAGTCTTAGAATCCATTAAACACTATTCATCCCCCCTCTAGTGTTAAATTAGCCTTAAGATCCTTAATCCGCACTCCCTTTCATCAAATTTTCAAATTCTTAGTTTAAATCCATTTTTATTTATAACTCATATTTATAAATATACTCATTTAGTTTTATTTCTTATATATAAGATTATTTCACAATTGTGAATCATATTAATTATAATTCCATACTTTATAATTCACTAGCTTATATAATTTATTCTTTTACAATTGTTATTTTTATTTAAATTATTCAAACAGCTTTTATTAACTTATATATATTTACATTTTTAAACAACCAAACAATCCATTTATATACACTATAATAATTTCTAAAAAATTAATCCTTTATATATAAAATATAATCGAGGTAAAATTATTTCATTTACCCAATTTAAAAACAATACTATGTCGACTTGCCTCGTTTAAGTGTTTAGAAATCCCTATCGATAACATGGTGTCCCACATACCGACTAGAATTCATAAACAACTCAACGGATAAGCAAACACAATATAAAACATTTTTATATCATTAACAAATACGCGCTCATATATATATATATATAATACACTCAAACTCAATCTAGGGTACTACTGACCCTGTCTATACTGAGTACACATCAAAGCCTAGGAATATACTAAACTTAAGTTCTAATACCACGTGTGACAACCCGACAATCCGTACCCTTTGAATCGAAAATAAACCACACATGTCCGACCCAAAAAGCACAGACTGACGGAAAGTCATGAGAAAGAAAAGAAGAAAGAAGAAGAGAAGAGAACAAATAGAGAAGAGAAGAAAACCAAATAGAACAATACAGAATCTCACATTGCAGCGGAAAACATATAATATCATATCAATGATCTTTATAAAACAGAAAGTGTAATATCATATACATACATCCATCAGAGTTCAACAATCAATCACTAATCATCGGCCTGGACAGTTATAATAACCTATCCTTACAATTACTGATAATATAAATAACAAAGCAGCGGAAAATAAACAGATACGTGTATACAACATGAAGACTTCCAGCTCTCCTGCTGAAGCTCAAAAGCACCAGTTCTAAACCTGTAAATATACTCGGTCTGACCTGAGCATTGAAAGGGAAGAACGCCCGGATCAGTCTGGTAAACCAGTGTGAGAAAACACACTCAACTGAATTTATTAAATTACCAAACTTTCCTTTTCGAAACAAAAGTATCTCGTAAGACACGCCCACACATAAACACAGATATGTTTTTACCTTATGATAACCAAAACCTTTCATATCAAATCATGTTATATTATAATAGTGTATAGTATACAAATAATAATTAAAATAGCCAAAATTGTTACCATTATTAAATTCCAGCATACTAGGCTCTACAAACAAAATGGCAGGCACGTAGTGGAGTTTGTATTTCCATACAAATGACCAGGTGAAGGGACTACCTTCCGGCAGTACATCTCTAGAGGAATGTACCGAGAAACCATCACAAAGTTCCTCTACCAACACAAGACCGTCCTACCTCTATTACTAGGTAGTACCGAATATGTCATCCCTCGGTCGTTACCGACCTTTCCAAGGGCCCTTTAGCATACAAACCACATTAATTTACATCCCGAATGTCATAGCAGGAAGAAATATATCTTGAAGGGGATGATCATATCCTAATTGGGAATGACCTACTTAGCCTTGCCACATCTAACCCTGTTTCGGTCATTTCCGGTTGATGAGGTAACGATTACCTTTCACATATCATATAGCACATCACTTTGAATTCCACGTTGTCATTTCTATTGACTACTAATTGCCTTCCACAAAAATACAACCCTTGAGCTCGTACGTCTCAAGGAGGGTGTTAAGCTAAGAGAAGTTACCTTCTCCGCCACCAAACCGATGTACGTTTGTAAAAACCAATGTACGTAATCTTAGAAATGCAATGTCAGACACTCGTCCATACAAGTTGTCCAGGAACAGGACAAACCGAAGGTACTTTCCTACCACAACCTATCGGGAAATCCCTAGGATTAGTAGTGAATAGTCCTTGCAATGGATATTTCATAACGAAGAGACTACTGCTACTAGATGTATATTGGGATTTTAACCCCAAACGATCAACGAGCAGTTCTTCACTATGAAAATCCTAACAATCAATATAATAACCTGCACAATCGAATGCATATATGTTGGTCCAAAGTGATTTTCAGATAAATCTGATCTTGGTCTCTTTGCACCAACAACGCAAAAGCATTTCTCAACCTTACACAGAAACTAAGTCTCATAGACTTATCACGTCTCCAACTTTCAACTTGCTATCCTTCGGCCTAGAAGGAAGCTCGATAGATTGGAGTTATCACCCCGCACTACACGAATCAACATTCTCAGCACAAACGATAATCAAGCCTAAACAGATGGCTACGTACTAAGTGTATGACTAAATAGTTTCCACATCAAGTCGAGAAACTAGAATGGCCAAATTTGATAGTTGGTTATTTAACTATCAAATTAACAAACAAATATCTAACACCATAAGCAGTCACTAGGCCCTTTTGATTAATCTTTTATTAATTAAATCACTTTCCAAATATTCACTTCAAATTATCTTTAAATAGATATATTCTCAAAACCATTTCAATATTTCACTATTTGGAAAACATTTCCATATACTTATTTTAGTTAATAAGTGAATTCACAATTTACTTTATTTTTAAACCATTCAAACTCCATTTTAAAAATATCACTTTCCAAAACATTTACTAAATTTAAAGGATTATTCACTGTCTAGAATCGTGAATAAAATTCTCTTACCAAATTCATTACTTCTACACATTTAATTAAAAGGATTATCCACTGTCCAAAATCGTGAATATAATTCCTATATAAATTTCCATATTTAACTTATCAAAATAAGTTGATTTCACATTTATAAAACAATCATTATAATTCACATTTCTATTTTATAAAAACTTCCATTTATAAAATTCCTTTATCAACCAATCTCATTTATAGGCCAAAATCAAATTATAAGTTAATTTACTTATAAATCTCTTATTACAAATTCATTCTTTTTATAACTTCATAAATTTATAAATCTTATTTACTTATAAGATTCCATTTATAACTTCATTTTAACACTTATAAAACTCGTTTATAATTCCACTACTTTTATTTATAAAATATCAATTTTATAAATCGTATACATAAACCATTTATAATAAATTCAAAATTCTCATTTAACTTATTTTACCAAATAGTTAACTCCATATTTCAAATATCATATTTTGTTTCCATTTAAATAAACTTCTTCTTTTAATAATTTACAACTCATTATTAAAACTTATATAACTTCAAAAATCACTTAAACAGCCTTTTTAAATCGAAATCCTTATTTTAGTATTTTAGAATTCCAAAAATAGGCCCAATGCTACAACAGCACTAAATAAGGGAATTCACATCAATCATGGCATCCAAATATCACATATCACATAATAACAGCATATATAACAATATCTGTAAATAAAAATCAACACTGGTGAGGAATCCAGTTGGATCCCTCCAACCTGTCACCTGCAACAAATATACATATGAGAAAATATGTACAATGTCCGCTTCGAGGCAGACGCACGTACAAAAGGTCATCCGCTCATACACGGAAACGTATAGGGTCTCGTCCGCTAAAATATGCGGGAATATATCCAAATACCAATATATATATATATATAATATACATATATATAATATACATCCAAACAACCATCACAACATATAATACAATTTATTCTCACTTATATAAAAATATAAGCGAGTCAGAAAGAGTGAGTTGTACTCACTTTGATTCCAATAGCCGTTGCAGCGTTTTTATTTCGAAATAAAATTAAACTGACGTTTAATTTTACTCAAAATTCCTTGCAGCTCCAAATCAATCCAATCCAGCTCCATCACGTAGGGTTTAATGGTTTTTGGGTTTGCAAATTATAAAATCTTGTGGCCTTATATAGAAAATTTTCGCGCACTATTCATCCGAAATAATTCCGAACTCCAAACGAAGCATGCCGCCAGGCGTTTTTAATGTTTTACCCCTATTCCGAACACAATGGAATATATATCAAAGACCAATTCTATCATATTTGGAAGATAGGTTTTCGAATCGAATTATTTTAATTAAATTTTTACTTAAATAAATTTTTACGTATTTCAGCTTCGCACGACCAAACCGTAAGTCCGATTGACACAAAATTTGAATTTCTATAATAACTCACTATTACGGATCCAATGAAACTAGTTTCGTCGAAATCCGAGACATGTCAAAAATGACTATTTTTACACGTTAATTAAATATATAAATTTCTAATTTCTATAAATTAACTTTTAAATCAATTTTAAAAGTTCCCTAACTCAATTCAAATTCAAATAGAATTTAAAACAACTTTATAAATTATTTTCGTTCACATTAAATTCAAAATCAAATTATTTCTACAATTTCAAATATTAAATTAACAATTTAATTATCCAAATAAATTATTATATTCGAATTATAAGTTATTCAACTTATAAAATTAACTTATGAATATTTAAAATCAATTAAATATTCTCATTTCGAATGACTGAAATTCTGGGTCGTTACAATTTAAATGAAATGATTTGGAAATATTCCTAAGTGAAAAATGAAATGATTTAGAATTATTCCAAGATTTAAAAAAGGCTTTAAGTAATCAAAGGATTTGATAAGAGAGGTTTGATGATTCCGTATATACTGGAAAGAATGTTTTAAAGATATATATTCCCAGAAGATATTTTGATAAAAAGAAATTAATCAATCAAAGAATAATTCCCTATTCACTTAACATTTTTATCGATGATTGGTTTGAAGGAACCGGGGTCGGATTTGAGTAATTCTTATCCGGAAACCACTTCGAACCAATTTACGTATTCGAAGTGAAAACATGGAAATGATTTGGAAGATGGAACGTAGGGCTGCTTGTCACTCACCCTCGGGGGAAATTTCCCATATCATATTTACGTGACAGTAGTTCTTCATTTGAGATCTCTGATGCATGGACTTCTCGCTACTAATCGTAGGGGTAATTTTCGATAGGATGTGGTAGGAGAGTGCCTTCGGTTTGCCCTGTTCCTGGACAATTTGTATGGACGAATATCTGATGTTGTATTTCTAATTACATTGATTGATCTCTATGAACGTATCATCTGTTTGGTGGCGGAGAAGGCAACTTCGCTTAGCTTAACACCCTTTCTTGAGACGTACGCGTTCAAGAGTTATATGTTTGTAGAAATCAGTTATGTAATTAAGGAATGAAAATGTGGCATTCAAAGTGGAATGTGCTATGTGAAAGGTAATCATTACCTCAGGCCTCATCAACCGGTAATGGCTTAAACAGGGTACGTCGTAAGGCTATGTGGTTTGCGACCATTAGCGCATGATCATCGGCTTTCTAGATAACTCTCTATATGTCAAGTATGTTGTGTATGCTATGAGGCCCGGGATAGGTCGGTAACGACTAGGGCGATGACATATTCAGTTTCTATCCAGGCCATGTCTGAGTGCCAAATAGGGATAGACCGGTCTTGCCAGATGCGAAGGATTGTTTGTGTATCCTCGGTACATCCCTCTAGAGATGTACTGTACGGAAGGTAGTCCCTTACCTGCCATTGTATGGAATCCATTCTCCGAACGAGCCTTGTAAGAGTTTTTTTGTAGAGCCTAACATATCCGGAATTTAATAATGATAACAATTTCGGGTAAGATTAATAAGTTTACTTGCAAATATTTTCAAAAGAACGTCATTAAATATCAAATGATTTTACGTAGCAAATGTTTTTGGTTATCATAAGGTAAAAATCCATTTCGTGTTTATACATGGCGTGGTCTTATGAGATACCATTTTGTTTCCAAAACATCCATATTTTGAATTTCTCATACCAGTTTCATACTGATCCGGAGTTTATTTTTCTTATCCCTTAAACTATGGGTGCCCTAATTTTCCCGGACATCAAAGTATTTAGGTAAGCTTAGAGCATTATTGGATGGAGCTTGGAGCTGAAGATGCTTGTAGATAGTTATCTATTCCTATTTCCACTTACGCTATATTTGTTTTTTAGCCTAAATAAGGATGGGTATTTATAACTATCCAGCCGAGCTTAGGATGGACTCTGATAAATGTATTGAATTTCCGCTCTAAAGATTATATGTTGAATAATATACGTTATTTCATCCGTATGAGATTATGTTCTGTCTTTATTTTCTTTCTTACCCTTAAAGAACCACTTCTCCAATACTTGGATCTACGGCACGTGAATACCGAGAATGTATTAGTATCGATTTTTGAAAGTCGAAAAAACGTTTCGTCACAATTGTAGAATAAAAATGTAACAAAAATGTCACAATTGTGAAAGCACCAAAATGTTAATACCGAAAATGACACCAACACCTAATGGATTATGTAAAGAGTAAAAAGTGATGAAAAGTAAATGAAAATGAGAAAAAACAAAACAACACATGTTTATAGTGCTTCGGCTAATTGTTGCCTACATCTTTGTTGTAATGACATTTCACAAGTGCTAGAAAGTAACAAACGTTAGCTACTCAATTGGACAATTTGAAAGTTTCACTTCCAAATTATCTCGGTAACAGCTGAATACGATCACTCACTTGACCAATTCCATCTAAGCATAATCAATTGGTGTTTCTAGCAGAAATTTTCAGCAATTAATATGTAACTTTCAAAGGATGCTTCAATATCCTCAAATTTCTTACTGTAATACCAAAAATAGTACATTGAAGAGGTTTCTTGCTTGTGACCACAGTTTTTAAGGGTCTTGCACATTTATGATTTACAGATTTCACACCTCAACTAGAGCCTACTGTAGGGTCATTGCCCCATACATTATCCCAAGCACTGGAAGGCCGAGGAGCTTTAGGACCCTCTATATACTGCTGCTGGTGCTGCTGCTGCATATTTGGGTGTTGTAGGTCACCAGGTCCTAATTCTTGCTGCTGCTTATTCGTTTTTGTCCTAATTCCTAGTATTCTCAGCACAAATCTTGCAAGCTCTCCATATAACATACCCGAACGATCAAATAGCTGTTACATACCATGCATTTTGTCATTAGGTACTGTTTATTTATTTTTTTATTTATACAATCAAGCTTTTAACTTGCACACTTTGGTTCACTTTTCACCCAAAACAAAGCAAGCGAGAAGGAAAATAGTTACCTGTAGAAGGGCTGACATAAACATGTGAAAAGCATGCGTGTTTTGATCGATAAGAACTGATATCCGACCAAAGAAATTTACAACCCCGTGCATCTGTTAACAAGTTTTGAGAAACATGTTTAGAATATGCTACTACAGCAAAATTCTACAAGCTTCTGCACAATTTAAATTCTTATGAATATCGGTGTCATTGTTGTATTCCTGTATGGCATCCTTCATCAATCATAAATCAGTAAATGATTCTAGTTTTAACATATATCAAACTTTGGGAAATATATTTTATAAGAAAGAGAGGAAAAAAACATCAATACATCATAGGTGATTACCTTCAGAGCACTATAACATTGAATCAATAACTGTCGCATGAATACAATATTTAGATATCTGTATTCAGATGTTGTATAGATTAGTAAAGGTCTGAACCCCTTTGTTACAACATATCTTATTCTCTTCATTAAAATGACCTATGCATACTGTTGACTGAAATACAGCTAACCTTGGGATTATATGAATTTGTGGATCTTCAATTATTGAGTGTAAGCTGAACATGTGATTGTGGACTAAGAGAAGTACAATAATGCAAGAGAAAATAGAAGATAGATTTTAAAGTGATTCGGTGTTTAGATCTACATTCACTATGTTTCCTCCCATTTTTGTTAATGGCTAGTTTGATACATTTTTTATTATAAAACATATAACGAGAATAAGATAATTTCTAGGGTTTTGTTCTAAAAAAATTCAATCCTTATACTAATGCTGGCTGTGGTGGTTATATAGCTATTGGAGGTGAGATCTGGATGACTCAAATCAATCCTTTGCTCCCCAAGTTCTTCAAGATCCGTTGATGCTCTCGAAAGGTTCAATCCACGTCTCTGCATCTAAAGATGTCTACGAGCCGCAGAGCTTTAAATCTCCTTTATCTCGCCTAAGATCTCACTCGAGATTCACTTTTTGCACTTGGACGAGATGAGATTTCAAACATGATTTTTAATTGTTTGACACCAATCTCACCAAAGATCCACCTAAATCCAAGAAATAGACTAAGATGTTAGTTTGAAATTTTGATTGGAAACGGGGTTCGAAAGCTTGAAGCAGTTGCAGAGGAGTTGGTGCGGAACAATGCATTCAATGTCAGCTTTAATAAAGCATGGTTGTTGCTTCAGCCGCTTTTATCATACACCATCTTTGCTTTAGCTGTTTTGGTAGGGATATTATCACTCCTTTGACCGCTTTTACAACGCTCTTGACATTGTTTGATTCTAATACGATAATGTGACCACTCATCAACGGGATGCCCTTTGGAAGTCGGTCTGGGAAGCAAGGGAATCCCCCCGGTTAGTGGAGCTAGAGCTGCACGGGTAGGGCTTCTATTAAAGGGCACTAACATGTTGTTGTTGATACTTTAGTGTGGGCTATTGCTAGAGGTTGAAAGTGTCTAAGGTCGGGTGTGAGAAGGCGTTGTTGGCGCATGTCTTGACATGGAATGGCTAGGGCTGATGGTCTTGAACTGGATCATGGTTTTCAAATGGTCCATTTTGGGGTGAAATAGACGGAATGATCAAGACGCATTGCTTTAGAGCAGGCTTCTCACGATAAACGTTTTTTCCGAATTTTTCTAATAACTGGACCAAGATTTTGTTCTAAAATGAGAGCTTTCAATATCGAGTTCTTAAATTTAAATCACGAAAAAATGTGCAACATCTTACCCTCAAGTTTGTTCCCGTAGTAGGTTGGAGGACTTGCTCGATCACATTAAATGCATTGACATGTCGTAACATCCTAGACTTTTGTCTCTTGTATTTTGAGATATCTGTTAAGCGTAGGACCCATGTGAAGCAATTTTGAGTGGTTTTATGGGACTGAGTTCCCACCCCACCATTTCAAATCTACAATCGAGAATTTTTGCCTCTTATCGAACTTTAGAGATTTCGACTGCATTTTCCGTACATTTTCAAAAAATTAATAAACTTTCTTCCCCTTTTTATCTCGTCTTCCTGCTAATTAATTGCAAGTTTTTCTCTTTTAACGTGATTGTCTTCGAATCTCAAATTGCCTTTTTGTTTGTTCACCTTATCACTGCTATTATTTACCATTACTATTGCTAGTTTAGAGAAAACTGCAAATTTGCACAAAACAGTTGCTTTTGAAAAATTTAATTGCTTTTTTGTTTGATTTGCATCACATGGTAGAATTTTGATTCATGTAACGTATAGTTTTTGAAAAAAGTGACAGCACATATGCCTTCTTTTTTTGAATGTCTATAAATGTTTTTTAGAATAAGAGTTGTACTTTATTCAACCAGAACACTCATTTGACGTCTTCATAATCGTACCCATGATCTTTAGAATCTTAGCCTAGAGCATCATATCACTTGTAACTTGAGCTAGTGATCCCCGACGAATGTTCATAAATATTGTGTAAGGAACCAATGAACTACCCCCAAAATCTGATTAACACACAATTAACTCCTACCACTTGTAATAGTTCAGTTAGCAACAAAAGTTATGCAAAGGAAAACGCTCAAATCAATAACTTTCACATCACCATAGTTTAGCAGCGAGCCCCATACTAGGGACCTAGTATTTTTGGTTTGTGGATTAAGTGTTTTAAGGGGGTTAGTTTGCTGCTTGTGGGTTTGCCTAAAGGATTATCATGAGAGCGGTATTCGTGTAAGAGCAAGATTTTAAATCTCGAATTTCGATCATGTTTCATATCAAAATTTTCACACAAGTTATCTCGTACCGGAGGAGATTTTGAATGATATGACCGTATTTCCAGTGTACATCTCGGATCGACATCACAGGAATATCTTGGAGTAACTTATGTGTCTAAAATTGATATTTTGATGATTTATTTAACTACAATTTTCTTGGTAAAAATAAAATTGTAATATACTTGATTTGCAAGTATAAAAGAATTGAAATTATTATTTTGGAGAAAACTGTTATGTTGATTAGTTTAATTTATTTGATAATGATTGAATAACATCCTCTTACTTGAACATGACAAAAATAAAGTCTTTTACTGTGACTTATCAAGATAAAAATTAAAAAAGTATGCATAGTGAGTTGGCAAATATTGAGCAATATCTTTGGAGTCTATGTGAAAATATTATGTGAAAAAGAAGCAATTTCAAGTGAGATCTTAGATTGAGATTTTGGTTCATATTTCTGATGAGACATGAATATTTTAGACAAGAGGAGTGTTCGAGAGATATGAATAAGATTTGATGTCTCATCTCGTCTAAGTGTGAAAATGAGATTTCGAAGAAGATCTCGGACGAGATATAAAAGATTAAAACCATGCATAAAGAAGTGTGCATCTTTAGCTTCGGACAGTTTTTCTTTATAAACAAGGCAATTTAGTGACTTTAGATCTTATATTTTTTATAAGAGAGATGGTTCAAAGTCTTTCTACCATCCGACCAAGAATGACTACTGTTGATGGAGCCTTGTTTGAAGGGCCAACTCCACACTTGGGGTCGACTTCCCTCTTAAGGGGGCTTACTGTAGACACAATATTACCTTGATGGGTTACATAAGGGCACTCCCAAGTGAACGCTAGCATGCGCCATTCGTTGGGCAATTTTTCTAGGCCCTGATACATCTCCTATGCAGCCCTTCGCTCACATTCACAACTATTGCCTCAACTTTAACGAGACTGCACATATGTTGTTGGTCCCCACCCTTATAGTATTTCAGCTATGTTGTTCATCGTTTGTCGCCGCTGTAAGATCGAGCATGCCACCCCCAGCTTTGCCCGCTATATGTTCACACTATCTTATATATTCCTCACAAGAGGCTAATAGCTTCTATTACTTGCACTGCTACAATAATGTGAAGCTCGTTACAGGGAAGCTGAAACAGATATCTGAATACAAAGAGTCAATACTTCTTTGTCTCCCCGTCCATTCAACGGTACATTACAAGGTCCTAGAGCACATAAATTTTCAAGTGCTTCGTAAGTTTCTTTGACATTCATTGTAGCTTTCTAATTTTTTTTTGCTTGATTTACACTTTTTACTCATGTCAAACTATCAATCAGATGAGACCAACGACGATTGATTCGAGGTCATGTACAGGAAAAACATAAAGTTGTCCAAGGATTGGAGGAACGTGGAGAAGATCTTCACCGATGAAAAATTTAACATAGTTCAAGCTCCAGATCGGTACTTAAAACATGGACCAGGTGGGTGAAAAGTTCAAGGCAGGTAAGCCTAAGTCGAAGAAGAATATAGGCAGGCTATAATAGGGACAAACCAACTCCTAAGCGCCCCAGATATAACCGTTAGATCAAAAAATGGTATAACACCTCGGATGCTAAATGTAATAAATTACTTCTTGATTTGAATATATACGGAGTCATAACAAGCTAATCTCATCGGTCTGATCAGTACATGTGCGGAGATGTGGTCAAGAAAAGACTGACCATACCGATGTGATTAGTGCATATGCGAAGACCTCACATCAAAGTAATTGAGGACATTGCGTTGATTTGATGACAGACCAACGTATAATTTATTACTTTGAGACTAATCATATGATAGGATCATTAAAAAATGAAAGACAAGATGTCCTTTGAGGAAAAGTTCATCTTTGTCACTATCGCGTAATATTCTCGAATTCCTCTAAGGTCATTAGAAGTGTCATCTATATATCAGTTCATGTTGGCCTTTAGATAAGATAATCCAAATGGCTCATGTCATGTCATATGTTCAATAGGCAAAGAAAATGAGTATCGAAGTCATGCTATTGTCCATTAAGTATGACATTAGGCTAGACATCTTGTCCTTATGTTCAAAATCCATAGTCCATAGTTTATAGTTCATATAAATATGCTTATAGAAATCCATCATAATCCAAGGTATTTCGACTTCGTTCATATCGATTTGAACATGACAAGTTCATAATATGCAAGTCCAAGTCAATAATGTTCAATAAAGTCGTAATCGAAGTCAATATGCAAGGCTAAGTTCATGTTCATTCAATACGAATATGATTACAGTTAAATTGAGTTATCCTCAATTTGATTTAGGATTACAAGACTTTAATTTCAAAAGAGAGGGAGAAATGAAAAATTCACCCCTCAAATGTCGCCTCTAGGGTCATATTTATAGAGGTAGGCGGCCCACCTCTTTGCATCTCACGTCTTCGACTTGATAGATTTCAGTGGCTTGGGACTTCGGCGGTATTTATCCTTATTTTGGTCTTTATGGAGGCGGCATCGTCTTCTCTTCACGCCTTCGATGTTGTCAACCATCACTGTCAGTGTAAAAGTGATATCATCGAGGTGTTGTGGACCATGTCTCCACGTTTATGTAACATAGGGTCTTCGAGATGGTTGATGATGCTACCAACGACGTCCTTTTAAATTGTGCCAAGGTCTTCGTAGCTAACGATGGTGCGTACCATCGACATTCTCTTGCTTGATCATGTGGTTCTCTATGAATGACGAAGTGTGTCAACGGTCAGAGAGCAATGTTATTCTTAACAAGGAGCGATGTGACCTTATCTGACCTAAATGCTTTCAAAGTGCTTATAAGATGGGATACCGTTGTGGTATTGATAGTCTCTTCGACCGTTGATGAAATGTCTCTGCGATGTCAACCTATCACTGATACTTAATACCTTCGAAGTCATTTGAATATGGTCTCGGTAATGTGCAGTGCAGTTAGGGTCGAAGTCCTTCCCAGCGCTACTGGAATAAAATGTAGTTGGCATGTCTTTGGGTTTTAGTCTATGTAAGAGGCGATGAGGTATACCATCGAAGATGGACGTTTTCAGCTTTGAGAACGTATGTTATTGATGAAACAACTAAGCACGAAGAGATACCCTCGAAGAGGTACGTTGGTTAAGTGTGGTTTTATTCTTTAGTATTAGACTCCATAGCCTTAATCTCCTTGTAATGTCATCGCTTATATCATTACTTCCGATATTGAAATTATATGGATAACATTTAGACCTCCCCCTTAGTATAAAAGAAACTTTTACTCTTTAGGGTAAAATCAAGGGTTCTTTTGCATTACCCAATCTTTCATTGAGACTCCTTTGTCGGTCATGTTTTCCTGTAAAACATGAAGTGAGTGACATTTTTTGTTAGCAATCATCCTTCTAGGTATTAATTGGCATTTATTGCCCATATTTTCAAACGTGCGTTCAAGTTTGTAATTCCATTATAAGAGATCAATGAATAATAATAAGTTTTTTCAAACAAAAACCCATAAGATTAACCGATCATGTCACGAATCTAGGCATAAAAGATTCTCTCTAGCAAATAGTGGAGGCTAAAAGATTATCTGATAATGAAACGCCCTTCAGCAAAAGAAGGCTAGTAATTCGTGTTAAAAATCAATATAGCATAAGAGCAGGAAACCATAAATCCAAGTCCAGCAATGATGATAGAAGGTCAAGTCCGAAAATCCATATCTGAGAACAGTAGTAAAAAGAACAATAGATCCATGTTTGTTATTAATATGAGAAGACCAAAAATCTGTATCTGATAGAAGATTAGAAATCCATTCAAGAAGACTAAAAATTCATATCAGGCAATAATAATAGAAAACCGGAAATTCATATAAGAAAACTAGAAAAGTTCATCTTTGTCACTATTGTGTAATATTCTCGAAGTCCTCTAAGGCCATTGTGTCATCTATATATGAGCAATGTTTTAAATCTCGGATATCGGGCACGTTTCGTCTCGGCGATTTTAGTGACTCGGTATCGTATCGGGGGAGATCTCGGACGAGATGAGTGCATCTCGGACGCCAATATCGGATTTACATATCGGACCTAAAGTTCATCTCGGGACCATATCGGAGTATAACACATCGCATAATTTATAGCAAAAAATGCATGGTATCGGTTTATTTAACATTTACCGAATTACTGCAACTAATCTCCACTATTTTAACTGAAAAAATAATGCAATTATACTTCAACTATATGAAATTGTTCAACAAAAGTTACTAAACATCATTAGTTTTAGCAATTACATATAAGTAGACGAAAGACGACAAATTAACTGAAAAAAGCGGGTTCCATACAATTACATATATGCAGTAAGAATAACATAATAATAGTATCAGGAACTGATGCAAATAAATGCAAATGCATATAAGAGATATCAGGAATCGAAGGGTTTCAGGCAATGCAAATCTACTTGCAGAAGGTTATGCAGTAAAAATAACAAACTAAATCTACTTGCAAATCTACTCTAAATTATACTGTATATTCAGTTTCTGAAAAATTGAATTTCATTCAAATAGAACAATCCTAATTTACATACATGTAGAGAGTAGAGAGATTGGTCGAAGACGAAACTGCAGACTGTCAAAAGCGAGATCGAGTAGTCGAAAATTGGAAGCAACCGCGAGCTGTCGGATGTTGGAAGTGGGAGTTCGATTTTTTTTAAAAGAGGGAGTTCGATTTTTTTCTTTGGAGAAAAGAGAGTTCGATATTTTGACGAGAAACGTGATCTTTTAGAAGTTGAATCAGAAAGAAAAAGGCTTTGTTCATTTTTTTTATGACAGACCGAGATGTGCCTATTTTTTTTGAAAAAAACAATATATCGGGGATATCTCGGAATATCGTTTCGCTCCAAATATCGGCCGATATATGTAAATTTCGGCCGATATAATCGAAACGAGATATCAAGCGATATTTCATGTTTCGTTTCGCCCAAGCCTTCAACCGAGATCTCGGCCGAGATGGCCGAGATTTAAAACAGTGTATATGAGTTCATGTTGGCCTTTAGATAAGATAATCCAAACGGCTCATGCTATGCCATATGTTCAATAAGCAAAGAAAATAAGTATCGAAGTCATGCTATTGTCCATTATGTATGACATTAGGCTAGACATCTTGTCTTTATGTTCAAAGTCCATAGTTCATAGTTCATATAAATATGCTTATAGAAATCCATCATAATCCAAGGCACTTCGACTTGGTTCATGTCGATTTGGACATGACAAGTTCATATTATGCAAGTCCAAGTCAATAATGTTCAATAAGGTCATAATCGAAGTCAATATGCAAGGCTAAATTCATGTTCATTCAATTCGAATATGATTACAGTCAAATTGAATTATCCCCAATTTGATTTAGGGTTACAAGACTTTAATTTCAGAAGAGAGAAATGAAAAATCGCCCCTCAAAGGTCGCCTCTAGGGTCGTAATTATAGAGGTAGGTGCCCCCCCCTTTGCATCTCCTGTCTTTGACTTGATGGACTTTTGCGGCTTGCGGCTTCAGCGGTATTTATCCTTGTTTGATCTTTATAAAGGCGGCATCGTCTTGTCTTCGATGTTGTCAACCATCACTGTTAGTGTAAAAGTGGCAGCATCGAGACGTTGTGGACCATGTCTACACGTTTATGTAACATAGGGTCTCCGAGATAGTTGATGATGCTACCAGTAACGTCCTTTAAACTGTACCAAGGTCTTCACAGCTAATGATGGTGCTTACCATCGACATTCTCTTGCTTGATCATGTGGTTCTCTATGAAGGCAAAGTGGGTTAATGATCGAAGATCAATGTGATTCTTAACAAGGAGCGATGTGACCTTATCTGACCTAAAATGCTTTCGACGTGCTTGTAAGATGGGATTTCGCTTTGTATTGATAGTCTCTTCGACTGTTGATGAAATGCCTCTTCGATGTCAACCTATTACTGATACTTAATACCTTCGAAGTCATTTGAATATGGTGTAGGTAATGTGCAGTGCAGTTAGGTTGAAGTCTTTCCTAGCCCTGCTGGTATACGATGTGGTTGGCACGTCTTTGGGTTTTAATGCTATGTGAGAGACGATGAGGTATACCATCGAAGATGGACGTTTTCAGCTTCGAGAAGGTATGTTATTGACGAAACGACTAAGCATGGAGAGATACCCTCTAAGAGGTACGTTATTGGCTAAGTGGTTTTATTCTTCGGTATTAGACTACATAGACTTAATCTCCTCGTGATATCATCGTTTATATCATTACTTCTGATGTCGAAATTATACGGATAACAACTGTGCCCGGCCTCTCTGAGGATATTAAAGAAGACGAGGGATTCAAGTGAGCACTGGATACGCTATAGAAGAACGTCGTCGTCGACGTCGATTTGCACGCTTGCAAGTTGAGGAGCTCCAAAGGAAGTTAGAAACATTTGCTAATCACATTTTCCACCAAGACGTGCACACGTAGCTCGAGGTGGAGCAAGCGGCGTCAACGCAGAATGGAACACGTGGATGAATGTGTTTATGCCCTAGGTGTTGGACTCTAACTACCTCTTCAAATGCATTGACATCAAATGCATTGACATATGGTAACATACGAGACTTTTATCTCTTGTATTTTGAGATATTTGTTAAGCGTGGGATCCATATTGTGAAACAATTTCGAGTGGTTTTATGGGGCTGAGGTCTCGCCTCACCACTTCAAATCTACAATCGACATTTTTTGTCTCTTCTCGATATATCTTTTGACCCTCTACCCATTCTTCTTTTCTATTATTTCTTTTCACAATCGTTTTTACCAAAGCTTTAGAAATTCCAACTGCTTTTTCCTTGCGTTTCCAAAAAAACAATAAGCTTTCTTCTCCTTTTTATCTCATCTTCTGGCTATTTCATTGCAAGTTTTTTCTCTTTTAACGTGATTGTTTACGAATCTCGAATTGCTTTTTTGTTTGTTC
Source organism: Allium fistulosum (assembly GCA_030737815.1). NCBI lineage: Eukaryota > Viridiplantae > Streptophyta > Magnoliopsida > Asparagales > Amaryllidaceae > Allium > Allium fistulosum. Next base: position 1,107,802,786 of record CM060907.1, read on the forward strand.
ACCTTATCATTGTTATTATCTATCATTACCATTGCCAGTTTACAGAGTAGAATTGTAATTTGTACAAAACAGTCACTTTTGAGAAATTTAATTGCTTTATTGTTTGGTTCGCATCAAACGGTGGAATTTTGCTTCCTACATCGTATAGTTTTTGAAAAATGAGACTACACATATGCCTCCATTTTTTAAATGTCTACACATGTTTTTTTAGAATAAGAATGATAATTTATTCAAGCTGAGCACTCATTCGATGTTTTGATGTTTGTACCCATAACCTTTAAAATCATGGTCTAGAACATCATATTACTTGTCACTTGAGTTAGTGGTCTTTAACAAATGTCCATAAATGTTGTGTAAGGAGTCAATGAACTACCCCCAAAATTTGATTAACACATAATTAAATCCTATCATACTTGTAATAATTCAATTAGCAACAGAAGTTACGCAAAGGAAAACACTTAAATCAATCACATCACCATAGTTTAGCAGCAAGCCTCATGCTAAGGGCCTAGTATTTGTGGTTTGTGGATCAAGTGTTGGGTCAGTTCGCTGCTTGTGGGCTTGCCTACAAGGGTCAACAGGAGAGTGGTATTCGACAACTTTCTTGTGTAAGGACGAAGTTTTAAATCTCTCGGATTTCAATCATATTTCATCTTGAAATTTTCACACAAGCTATCTTGTATTGGAGCAGATCTCGAACGAGATGAATGTATTTCGAACATACATCCCGGATCGACATTTCAAGTATTACAGTACATCTCGGGAATATTTTAGAATAACTTATATGTCTAAAATTGATATTTTAATGATTTATTTAACTATAATTTTCTTGGTAAAAATAAAATTGTAACATACATGATTTGCATAGAAAAAAATTGAAATTAAAATTTTGGAGAAAATTGGTAGAATAATTAGCTTAATTTATTTGGTAATAATTGAATGATATCCTCTTATGTGAACGTAAAAAAGAAATAAAGTCTTTTATTATGACTGATCAAGATAAAAAAATAAAAATATGCTTGGGGAGTTGGTAAATATTGAGTGGTTTCTTTTATATCTATATGAAAATATTATGTATAAAAAGAAAAGGATGTAATTTTGAACTTTTGAGAGAGATCTCAGATTGAGATTTTGATTCATATTTCGAGTAAGATATGAATATTTCGACCGAAATGAGTATTGGAGAGATATGAAAGTGATTTAATGTCTCATCTCGTCTAAGTGTGAAAAAAGATCTTAGAGGAGATCTCGGACGAGATATAGAAGGTTTAAAACCATGTATTATGGGGCATGCCCCTTTGTCTTAGACATTTTTTATTAAACAGGGCAATTTAGTGACTTTAGATCGTATATTTTTTATAAGAGAGATGATTCGAAGTCTTGCCGCTATTCGACCAAGAATGCCTCCCGTTGAGGGCATTTTTTTTAAAGGGACACCCCTACACTTGGGGTCGATTTCCTTCTTAAGGGGGTTTACTATAGACACAATATTACCATGATGGGTTATAGAAGGGCACTCCTAAATGAACGCTAGCATGCGTCCACCGTAGGACATTTTGCTAGGCCCTAGCATATCTCCTATGTGACCCTTCGTCCACCTTCACAACTATTACCTCAACTTTCTCAACCGAAACAAGATTGTAACTATGTTGTTGGTCCTCAACCCCTATAGTATTTTGGTTATGTTGTTCACCGTTTGTAGCCGTTATAAGGTTGAGCATGTAGCTCCCAACTTTGTTCGCCATATGTACACACTATCTAATATTCCTCACATGAGGTTAATAGCTTCTACTACTTGCACTGTCACAAGAAAGTGAAGCCCATTATAGGGACCCTAAGACGGATATTTAAATACAAAGATGCATACTTCTTTGTGCTTGTTCGTTGAACGTTACATAACATGGTCCTTGAGCACATAAATTTTCAAGTGCTTGGTAAGTTGCTTCGACGTTCATTGTAGCTTTCTAACTTCTTTTTGTCATACTCACATTTTTTACTCATGTCAAACTATCAATCAAATGAGACCGACGACGATTTCTTTGAGGACATGTATAGGAAAAACATAAAGTTGTCCGAGGATTGGAGGAACATGGAGAAGATCTTCACTAATGAAAATTTAACACAGTTCAAGCTCCTCATCGGTGCTTAAAGCATGGGTCGGGTGGGTGAAAATTCAAGGCAGGCAAGCCATAGGTCGAAGAAGAAGATGGGCAGGCTATAACAGAGACAAACCAACGCCTAAGCGCCTCAGAATACAACTATGTTCGATCCCTCTGAGGATATCGGGGATGACGAGGGGATCAAAGAGATACCCTATTGTTCACCCGTAGATTTTTAGATGGTTAAAATGAAGAAAGGGAACGAGTGAGTATCCACTCAGGAAGGAGGCAAGTGGTTCAGGACGACCCCAGCAATGAAGTTGCCTCCCGAGCACAAGCAAGCCCAGAGTGGATGAAACCTTGCCCCGTAGGACCCATCGCGGATTGACGCATGGAAATATTATTATAGTAATACTTCCAAAAGTAGGGATTGAGTTTGGTTGAATTGCCTTGAAGTTTCAACTCTAACGGAGCGGACCACAAGATAGTGCTCAAGTTGCCCCCGACGTGGTAATTATAAATGCTTACACGGCAAAGGCAACGAGTGTGAGATGCCTACACAGCAGGGGCAGCGGGTACGAAGAGTGGATCAAGGTGTACTCCTCTAATGGATAAAAGAAAAGAGTGGATCAGGGTGTACTCCTACAATGGATAAAAGAAAACTCAGGGTGGTTCCGTTGAGGATACACGCACATCCTTAAACACATGTTTGCATTTATGGCACATTCTTATATGTTTATCATTTCGAACACTTAAAATTATTTTAAGTGATTAAATGGTGGATAAGCTGCCCCACGAGAGAGAAAATAAACGCGTTGCGTACGCTGAATTCAAACGAGCACTAGATACACTATAGAAGAAGGCCGACGACGACGTTAATGTTGCCCGCTTGTATGTTGAGGAGCTCCAAAGGAAGTTAGAAAAACATTTGCTAATCGGTCTTCCCGCAAGACGTACATGCGTTAGCACAAGGCGGAGCAGACGTCGTCAACGCGGAATGGAACACGTGGATGAATGGCTTTCTGCCCTAGGTGTTGGACTCTAACCACCGCTTCCCCTCTATCTTCGCATTTTGGGAAGTAACGATGAAGAGACGGAACAGAGTCCGGCTCAGGCCCACGTCGAAGTCGTTTGACGCCGACAAGAAAGGAGGGGACCCATTAAAGACATTCCGAGGCCGAGCTAGCCTCCCTCTATTACTTATGGTTGTGGTCCAAATCCAGTCGTTGCCCATGCCGCAATGTATAAGTTGATCGATTAAGATCTACATCATACTCTTAAACTGTCACAAGACGTACATGCATAGCTCGAGGCGGAACATGCAGCGTCAAGGTAGAATGGAACACGTGGATGAATGAGTTCCGGCCCAGATGTTGGACTCTAACTACCACTTCCCTCTTTATCTTTCTTTTTTGGGAAGTGATGATGAAGAGATGGACCGGAATCCGCCTAAGGCCCATGCCGAAGTCGTCCAATGCCTCCAAGAACAGAGAGGAGGGCCATTAAAGATATTGTAAGACCGAGCTAGCTTCCCCCAATTACCTATGGTTGTGCCCCAATCCTATCATTGCCCATGTCAAAATGTATGATAAGTTGGTTGATTTAAGATTTTACATCATACTCTTAAACTGTCACAAGACGGACGTTTAAATCATTGCCAAGATTTCACAAATATTTCAACCCATCTGGTCATATCGTGCTTCAAAATGTTCATCGTGTTATGAAGAATTAAATTAAATGGATCGTGTTTCACAAAATAATACGGAATACTTCTCACACTAAATCATTATTGATTATTATAATAGAATTACAATATTTTGGTCCAACCATATTTTTCCAAAATATCCTGGTATACAAGTGGGGTAATGAGGTAATAACAAAAGTTAATGTTAATTTAAAATTTAAAATTTTCATACATAAATTAAATTGCGAGTTCGAATCTGATTCCCAGTTCCAACAAAATATTTATGTTCTTTTTATTTATTTATTCATTTTATTTATGTTTTGTTAAAATATACACAATACAAAAATCGAACGATTTTAGATCAATACAACTTTTTCAAGGATTATACATACCCGCTCAAGAGCTTTTCACTTAATAGTTTCCAATCTTGGTAAGATATATATTTATAAGGTTAAAAGAAAATCGAAAGATGCCTAAGCAATTTTAAAATAAAAGGTATGTGACTTACCACTCGAAGAAAAGATACCCAAAAGCCAGGTGGCGACGGAGGACCACCATATGGATCATTGGGATCTTGATTATCATAAGGACCTCCCATGCCCATGCCCATCCCCATGCCAGAACCCATTCCCATCCCCATCCCCATGCTAGAGCCCATTCCCATGCCATAACCACCGCTATTATACATGCTCCCACCATACATTCCCGAGCCTCCATAAAGACCACCTCCATATCCACCTCCTCCATACATGTTATTGCTTGAACCATACATTCCACCTGTATAAGACCCACCACCATATCCTCCATAAGAACTATACATGCCTGTACCAATTCCTGATGCCACACTGGAACCATATCCAGCTGCCACAAAAAAAAGTAAAGCCCCATGCAATGATAAGATTCTTGGTTTAAGCGTAAATGGAATGTTGAGAAAGCATAAGTTTCTGTCTAGCACCGGTCATTTGGACTAAATAAAGAATGCAGTATCATATCTAAGTTCCACATTTTCTGATTAAACAACTTGATTCTCCTGGAATCTATTTAAATCCACTGTATAAGAACTTTCCATTATTAATAATACTTGATCATCTTGCTAATTTAAATCGGATGGAATAAGCTACATAAAACTATATGCACATGTTTATACTATATGCATGTTAATGGAGCGGATGCTAGGCATAAATGAATGCAAATAGACAGGCTATCTTTGCTAGTAATGCAAACACTTCACATTAATGAAGCTTTTTGCACTGCCTAAATTACCGTTAGCATAAATAATTTATGATATCCAAATCAGTCAAAAAAAAATACAAAGATCATATTTTAGCTTAAGTTCTTTTTCATATTTTGTCCAATATTCATTCATTATCCATAACACTAAATTCACATCCATTTAAAACTAACATGATTAAACCATACTTGTTTCACATTAAGAATTAATCTTATTTTGGGTATTAATTTTCAATTTTAGACGCACATGCATTGCACATGACTAAGTACTGGTATAAGAAATAGACTATACACGTAAGCTTGTAAATGTACGTAAGAGAATATCAGAAGTCAAAAATACCTCCAATGCCACCTCCATAATTCTGTTGCCAAGGTCTTGCGGGAACAGGCCTTGCAAGAGCATTAGTATTTGCAGTTGTATTAACAGTTGAAACGACTTCTCCAGGTCTGGCTGTACCTGAGGCCTCCACTACGTCACTGGTATTTCCAGAAGACGGGGGTTTAAAAGGGGCAGGACCAGATGATGATCCGGCTCGCTCCCAAGGTTTTGCTGGTGGACCATTTCCTGAAGAGGGGTTTATTTGAATTATAACATGCCAACATCACCTTACAATAAATTGGAGTCATGTTGGTTTCTTGATTGCTAACATACCTACCAATCTCACTAATTACACCATTTGCACGTGATTGCTTCATTGATAAAGCCAAAATGCACAACAACTAAGTGAGGCATGTACGGTTTGTTTTCCTTTGGGAATGAATATTGAAAATTGTCTATGAATAGGGATGTACCATTCAATGTTTTTGTTAAGACAAAAAAAGAAGAAAAAGAAGGCAACCTTCAGAGATATTATTTGCATTCTCTTGGAATCCATTAGAGAGCACATTTTAAGTCCCAAACATTTTAATGGTTTTAGTGTCATATTTTATTCTAATCCATTTGATACTAGCTGCATACTCTACTTGACTGAACTGCCCACAACACTCTACTTAACAAAGAATAATACTGTTCTTATTTCAACTTATGCATGTAAGTAGTATTTCATCCAAGAATCGAAGGAATATAGACTGAGCGCGGTGTAGCTCAAAGATTTATTTAACCAAGTTTCTGATTTCAACAATTCATGATCAATATGGCGATCATTAACTGATGAACCTAATTTGAGATTCTAATTACCCAAATGGAAGTTTCACAGCACAAAAGTAGCCAACGTCACTTAGCTAGAAACCAATATATCAATAAATTTTACACAAAGAAATAATTGATAGTCAATCTGACAATCAATACCAAATCATATATCTACTCAGCTCAACTCTTATCATGGTAGCACCTAAATTTTGGCGAAATAGAACTATGAAATCCAAGTCAATAAGTCGACAAACATACCCCGTGATTCATCAGCAAGCAGAATAATTTAGGCATGAGAGGCAAAATCTAACTTAAGAAAAGTACAGGTCAACAGTTAATCGAAGCTGAATTAAGCTATGATAATGAAATTAGAAATAGAACCTGAATTGGGAGTATTCGATCCCATAGCCAAATGACGATTGAAAAGGAAATTATCTACCTAAGATGTTTTACATTATTTTATGCATTTATCATAGAAAAATAATGGGAGAAGATGACAAATATAATGACGCGTGAATGAGTAACTGATTTGTAATCGTAAGCCCAGCCCACCAATTTATCAAGCAAGTTTCCTTTCCCAAACGAATCGCATTGTAGTATAAAAATGTTTCTGAACAAAAGTTTGATTGGACTCTCTTTAGGGGTTGGACCAAAAGTAGAACTAATAATGGACTTTGTAAATGATAACTAATAATAGTTAAAAATACTTACAATTAATATTTAATAAATTTTTAAAGTAATTTATTTATTATTGAAGAAATAGCTAATGAAAATTTTATGCAACAAAAGAACAATTTTGTTACGGCAATCGTTTTTACATAAAAGTTCAAAAAAAACAAAACAAAACAAAACAAATCAATCCTCTTGCTTTTTACTATATTCATTGATAAGAATACCAATATTCAAAAAAAAAAAAATTAACTAAAACATTTTATGTGCAAACATAACATTGGACCAGCAAATTTCATATTCATCCTTGGATGAATTCAGTTTCGAATGTATAATTTCGAATGTATAATGATATTTTTATATTACACTTATGAATGCATGTATGAATTAATATGTCGCTAAATAGTAAAAGTAGAGAGTATTTTAGCTCATTAAACCCATGCAAATGAATTCATAACCACTTGAAATCTTATGATGTAACAAATATGCTTTAGAGAATGAGTTTTTAATTTGGTAACTTTTCTATCATTAAATTATTTTTTATGTATCTTTGAAGGCAATATGGATATTTATAGATTTTAGAAATAGGCTAAATTGTTCTACAATAACTACTTTGAACCAAATATGACATATATATTTCACGATGTGGTTTACAATTCTTGGGAATTTTTACATGCGTTTTCAGTTATTCGAATTTATGAAATATAGATAATAAGTTAATTAATTTGTTAAATAACTAATTGAGGTTTAATTTAAGATAAATCTCAAAGAATTCTAGTATGTCACACTATCGAAACTAAAAAAGAGTCTCTAAAGCAAATGGAAATACAACAAGTGTACATGTTAGATAAGAAATGCAAATTATAAATTACTATCCTACCATTTAAAACATGCGTTAGCTACTTAATAGAAGAAAAGAAAGAAATTTTGAAAATGAATTTTATAGTAGTTAATATGTTAAATAAAACATTCCGTTGGCTAAGAAAATGAACTTTCATTTTATGTTTTTTTATTTGGTTCAAGAATATAAGAAGTAATGAATTTTATAAGATTTCTGATGTTTGCTTATCTTATTACATTGAAATCCAGTCAATCAATTTTATAAAAAATAAATTTTGAGTAATTAAAAAACTTAGTATACGAATTAGTTGATTTATTGATGCAACTATGAAACTATGGTGACTTAAATATGTAGCAACTACGTATATGCGGTAGCTACTGATATGCAACAACTATACACGTGGTAATTGCAGTTGCTATAAATTGCCAGAACCTATATATGCGACAATATTAAAATGTGACACTATAAAATTGCAATGGCTATAAAGTGCGAAAACTATATATTGCCATAGGTATAGGATACATCAACTATAAATTGTGTTATTATGAACTTGCGACAACTATAAGATGCAACTGATATAAAAAATGCAATAATTATAAAAAAAATTGTAACTATAAATTGTAGTAGCTGTAAGATTTATTCGTGATTGAGAATCGTGCAATAAGGGTACAGGATCAAGATAAGCCAGATGTGCTTTGTGGAACATTCCCACTCAAATGCAGATAATTGTTGTTATTCATCTTTTGAGAAGGTAGATTGTGCCTAATTGTGGCCTTTGTCATGATAAAGTTAAGAGTGTGCCCAAGGGAAAATTATATAATTTATTACGTAACTTAACTCTTGTAACAAAATTTGTTTAAAATGATGTATGCATCTGGTTTATTTTTCTTTTATATCTATAGATATAGACAATGAATTAAATATATTAAATATATATAAGTAGAATTTTTTTTAGGGGAAATGCTTTATCAATTGTAGTTACAAATTTGTTCATAACCATGAGTATTGAATCGATATATCTGCACGCACACCCACATACGCATACACTTACACACACAGTCACACACACACATCCTTAAATGTTCTTAGTTGAGATATTTCGAGAAAAGGATATTGATGCATCTATTAAGACTATTGTACGTAACGTTTTCTATATAATGGACGGTGACTTACTAATGATCGTTGGGATCATCAAGGGGTTACATAGTTGTAGTTGTTTGGAACAATCACGGATTAACTCAACAACAATCTTCTAAAGGTTATTATAACTAAATCAAAAATAGAAGATCTCATAATAATGATGTACAGTAGTCTTTTGACTTGAGAGTAAGGCTGATCTTAAATATGTAGACCGTACTTTGACCATGGTCAAACACATGACATAGCGACCAAACTACGACCATAATTGGGTATATGTTGAACTTCTTGAAGTGAAACACTACTCAAGAAAGGATTCATCTCTTTCTTTATAGAAGGTCGATGTCACCGTAATTGGAAAGTCAACTTAAAGTCAAAATTTCTGACTAGAATAAATTTTTTAATCGATAAATGTTGTCGGATTGAACCAAAGACTTTAAAGTGACTTATGCAATTAATTACGATATTAATATATTTTTGACCTAAGACCAAACTCAAGATATCTAAGTGATATGGTGATGATAAAAAGAATACGTGCATAAACTGTTATTAACAGGTAAGCTTATATTATATCATAAATATGATTTCTCCTAAATGGTCTATAAGCGTTGAACTTAATCCTATATTATACTTTAGCAAATTCCACATAGACTTTGCTGCTTAAATTTTAAATATTAATTGTGGATAGAATTCACTTTAAAGGTCAATACAACCACATTGTCTGTTATTTTCGAATTCGACCAAGGGTAAAATTAATTTATAAATGTTATAAATTAATAAAAATGTTGTATTGATATATGGTTATTTTTAATTATTTATTTCAAACTTAAAATCGGATAGAATAATGTATAAAAGTTAAATGATGGTTCAATCGATTAAGGAGCTAAGAATTTTAATTAATTAAACAATGATTCTAAGGCAATCAAAAGCATGTTGACCATGGTTGGTCTACTAGGTTAAGCCGTCCATAAAAGTGAAAATGAAAGGCTTTACCAAGTCTTCGTAGGCTAGAGAAAAGAGTGCAATTCCTTGGCGATAAATAAGATAACCTCCACTATTTTTCAGTGTCATATTTCTGTGCTCCCTCTAATACCCTAACCGCCTCTAACCCCATTCCTTAGTGATGTCCTCTATTCATCTTTGCAACATGAAGAGAAAGAGGAGACAGTGGTGCTCCAAGGGGAAGTTCTGAACAAACAACATACTGACTCTCGATAGGATCATTTCAGTGAAAGGTGATGATATTGATTCGATATATACTCATATATGCACGCGCACGTGCACATACGCATATATATATATATATATATATGTATATGTATGTATGTATGCATATGTGTGCATGTACACACACACACATATATATTTTGCTTGGCCAATTAAAAAAAACTATTTATGAAAATTATACATATATAAATTTAAAGGCATTATTATATTTTGATGTATGAATATGTGTGTGTATTAGTTAAAATTTATTTTGGCAAGCATAAAAATTTTAAACAAGAAATATTTTATTTATTTAAACCATAAATAATTTTTTATATATCTATGAAACAAAATCTAATATTAGTTTAAAATAAATTATTTTACCTCTTACCATTTTCAAATTTATTTTATAAAAAAATTATTTTGTTGTATATATATATATGCATATATATATATATTTATATATAATTAAGTTTCTTTTACTTTTCTATAAGTAAGAAAATAAATTTGAATTTTAAATTAATTTGCTAAGTCAAATTTTTTGAAATAAAATCCTTTTTGAGTTTTTCAAATCTAATCTATTTTAACCGAAATTAATTAAATAATAAATAAAAATAATAATTTAGCATATTGGTGGCTGCAGCACATTAGAAAAAATGAAAAATATTCAAATTCCAATTTTAAACTAAATAAATATATATAGTCAAAAATAAATAATTACATACATATGTAAATTTATTTAATGATTTTCTCATAGAAAATGAAGTTATTTTATAATTAATATATGCATATATATATTATATAAATTTTAAATTATATAATTATTTATGCCTATATATTTATTATTAAATATAAAAGTTTTATAACAATATTTTAATGGAAGAAAAAAAAGAAAAAAGTATTACTTGCTTCATAAACACCTAAATTTATTGTTTTAAATGTAAAATGATATATATATATATATGTGTCAAAAATGGTACGAACACCCAATTAATCTATCAAGCAGTTAAAAGAGGAAATAAACATAAAATAAGGATGAACATACGACAATTTATAGTGGTTTGGCAATATAATCGCCTACGTCCACTTAGAACTTTGTTACTGAATTTGCTGCCGAGAAATTATAATAATGTTTTTATGGGTCGATAGTCTCAGATCGGTGAATATCCAAGAGTATTTCGGAAAAACAATATGAATTCAGAGCACAGCCAAAAGATCTCGAATCAATGCCCCTAGCCCTATATTTATAGGCGTAGACCAGCGAATCTCTCACAACCACGTTCTTCCCCATGTTCCCCGCGTTCTACTAGAGGTTACCTGGAGAGATCGTAGCCAAATCAGCAAGTGACTATAGGGTTCGGTACAAATCTGTGCTTCATGGATCGGTGGCGATCCCTGAGGATGGGTCGCTATGATTTTTGGCTTCAAATCTGGATCAAGACTATGGATCGGTACCAATCCATAGTTCTTTGTTCTAAAGGCCTTGCGCTTGATCTTCTATCTTTTTGAAGTTGGTTCGTTAATGAGATGGGTCATGGATCGGTGACAATCCATGAATTGATTTTACCTTGTCTCTTTTTTTCTTGAAGTCATGGGTCATGACAACCATAGTTCTTAGACTCTTGGTTTTGGTTTGTTTTGGTGGCATGGATCGGTGGCGACCCATAGCCGTTAATATTTTAAATTCGAGGTTGTGTTGGTGATTAGTTCATGCTATGGATTAATGGCGATCCATAACCTTGGTCTTCTCTTTCCCTTGCTTTTACTTTGTTTTGCTAGAATGGCATGGATCGGTAACGACCTATGCTCCCTGTTCGTCTAGCCTTTAACTTGTATGAAGTTGAAGTGAGGAGACAACTGTTAGATGGTTCGGTACCGATTCGAAGACCATGGATAGGTACCGATCCAAGAATTAGCTTTTGGATCTAGCTCTTCTAATTTTGGTCATCCAAGCTATCTTGTTAGGTTGATGTTTTGCTCCAATGTTTAGCAGGCCAGTGGCTGTATTTGCACTTAAGGCTCAAATTCCAAAGTTAGTATTCTGGATCTTCGGGTTGTTGTGTGAATATTTGATCGTCCTGGCTTGTCTGATTATGCCATGGTCAAAAAGCCGGATAACATTTGCCCTCCGAAGTATATTTTGTGTTAACAAAGTATGCTTTGGATAGAAATGGATTGATGGCTTTAAATTCCTTCAATATAAATGTTATTTATCTTTCGAACTATTTTCAAAGAGTGGTGCGTCATTCCTAAACTATCGCATCGCTTTGAACAGTCGTGAATTCGTGTCTCCTAGGTTTTATAAGAGTTGAGGTGCATCAAACGAGTAGGTCGTTTGGATTCTTGGAAGCTTTCAATGATCTACTATATAGACTGATCAAATAGGAGTCTTTATTCTCATAATGCATATCATACCACCACCTGTTAATGCATACATACATATATATGTGTGTATGTATATATATATTTCTTCTATCTATCAGTACATAAAAAAATCTTTATTTTTGTATGGTTCGATACCGATTCATGAGCTTTGGATCAGTGCCTACCAACTTTGGCCATTTTAAGGTCAAATTTCTTGGTTCGATGTCGACTTGTGGGCCTTGGTTCGGTACCACGAACTTAGGCAATTTTCTCGCCTAAGTTATTGGATTGGCTGTTATATAAGCATGCGATTCCACACTTCTCTACACTTGTCTCTTCTTTGGACCTTAAGCCATTTCTCTCTATGCTCTGCCATTGCCGAACCAACCTTCAAGCTTCCTTCTTCGAGTTTAACCTTGTGCAATTTTCACCATGCCTTACCGCCGACCATCCCTGACACCATCGGAGCCAATCGCCGTAGCTTCATCGCCAGGAACAACGCCTCTAGATCCTACCCATGTGACCCAATCTTATCCTTTGAGTTAGATTCTTGAACCAAGCGATCTCGCACTCAATCCCCCCTTGAATTGGCGTAGGTAGGTGTTGGCTAGGGTTGATATAGCCAAGTCGTCGAATGCCACTGATCTCCTTATGAACTCCCCACCTTTCTTCTTGGATCGATGATGATCCAGGACTTAGCAAAATTTTGGTTGAAAATTGTAACAACAGCATTTGCAACCCTCGAATGTCGACACTAATACATCCATGGTATTCACGTGTCGAGCACTCAAGTGCTATAAAGATAGATTGTTAGGGTAAAGAAAAAGAAGAAAAGAAAATGAACAAGAAAGAGGAAAAAAACATCTGAATCTCACAACGGAATGATAACATATAATATCAAAAGATAGTACACAGTGTTACTCTAATATCATAGCATTTCAGAGTCACAATCTAAGTACTATCATTAGCCTGGATAGTTATAAACAACCTATCCTCACAATGCTGATATATTAATAAAGTAGCGCATTGGAAATAAATACTATGGTAGAAGAACATCCAGCTCCTCTCCAAGAGCTCCAAAGAATAACTCGAAAACTCGCCTTTCTCAAACTACTTGAAAGAGCACTTGAGGAATTAAGGGAAAAAATAAAACCATGGGTCAGACATACGTCTGGTATGAGAAACTCAAGAAACATGTGGTCACATATAATAGCACCTTTCGAGATCGCCGTAATGGTTATCCCTTCAAAAGAGCCAACCATCTAATAGTACATATTTGATATAATAGATAATGTCTAAAGTGTGAATATAAATAGAAAATAACGGTGATGCTTACATTTGTCACATCACAACATATTAGAGTACAATGAAAACCGCTAAGGCACGTTCGCATATTAGATTTTCCATCGGATGGTCCTCAATACGCATGCCTCCTACGATAAGGGTCAGGAACTACCTTCCGTCTGTCGTATATCTCTAGATAAAATATACCAAAAGGTAAACATAGTTGGGCCATATAGAAAATGCGAACCTGAATACCCTTAACTCCCCAGGCCAACAATCGAAAGCATCTCCAAACATGGAGTTAATGTACCCTCCTAGGTTAGCTAAACCAACTGGCTATGCATCCTACTCTGTTTCTATCATTTCCGATGTCGAGGCTATGTTCAACATGTCTCACATGAGTTTTCATCACTCGAACAGAACATGAATCCCCAAATGGATTCCAACATCTTGGACAGATCAAGAATTTCCATATAGATTCTAGTATAAGTCCACCGATGAATGCTAACATTGTCCTCTCTCTTGGAATCACCCGCAAGATAGACAGTCCTTGACGATAGCATTGTTTCGAAAAGTTAACGCTGACCTCTCCCTTGGACTTAACCTTAGGATAAACAATGCAACTCTATAACATTTTGCTTCTCAACCGCTTCCAGAACAAAGAACACGTATCTCAGTTTGAAGTGGTTTTCGGTAAGTAAACACTTACCGATCCCAGTGTCTTCAAGACCGAATCATCGAATTTCTAGTAAACTTAACCCCGATTCTTTCAGAGATAATACAAATAATAGATAAGGGTGGAGATCATCTCCTATCCGGATGGATTTCCCTATCATTTATCCTAGAAGAGAAAAACGAGTTTTTACGTAGGTTATATCATCATTGAGTAAATAACAGTACTGTATAATTCCCGTGTTTCTTCTAGATATTTCCTAAGTTAATTTGGTCAAATTTAACAACAATGAGAACGATCTCTTATGGAAACCAAGTCTTGTATACTTATCACGTTTCTGACCTTCTCGACATCTACTATCCCTTGGTTACGAATGAAGTCAGGTAAGTTAGAGCACCGGTTGCATCAAAGCCTTGCCTAGACACTTCATTCTTAACTCTCACAAATAGTTCAAGTCTACTCTGTCGGCTTTTAGTGCTAAGTACATGACTAAATACTTTCCTTGAACGAGTAAACAAACAAGGCACGATTATGACATACAATGCACGATCTATGTCACATAAGCGACTTCTAATCCCTTTCTTATTTAATTAATTTATTTATTTTATTAATTTATTTATTTTATTAATTAAAACTTCATTATTAGTAAAACTTCTTCTATCTAATAAAACCCATCACTTAATTTACTACTTCCTTCAGAAGTAAGCGAACCATATATAAGAGTCCTCACCTTGGGATCTCGCATACATTCGTTCTAAAAGAAAGAGACGATTCAAACAAACAAGTCCTCCTCGGGGGATCTCAAACCTTATGAATACGCGATGCTTCTATTCACTTCCTTTTTATACTACTTGTATATATGTATTTAAAATATCTTTACAAAAGATATATACAACTATTCTACTATTCAGTTGTACTCTTTTCAATACTTCAAAAGGTATCCATATACTTATCTCAAATGGTATACGTATATTCACAAATCATTAACATGATAACTTACTTTAAAATATAATTAAAGAGGTTAAAAAAAAATTTCTAAAACATTATTTACTATAAACCCCTTCTCTTTTAAAAGTTAAACTTTACTTTTTCTATCTTTTCCAAAAGATTTCATGCTTTTTAATAACTTTAAAATATCCACTACTAAAGATCTAAGTATTTCATAGGGGTTAAAGACAAATGTTAAACAATGTCATAAAAAACCTAAAAACATTCACCTGTAATTATCTTTAGAACTTGCTTATTAAAGATCTAATTGTAATCCCTAAGTTATAATCAATAAGGGTTAAAAATGAATGTTACTTAAACGTTGTTTACTATAAAACAAAGCCATTTTATACTTTTAATTATCTTTAAAATAAATTCCTTTTAAAGATCTAAGTATATCAAGACTTATTAATTAAGGTAATATATGTTTGATTAACTTCTCAAAACCATTCATAATAACTTATGTGTTATAATAAAAAACTTCCTTTATTACTTTCCAAAATAATTAACATACTTTTCCAAAATAATATGTATAGAAATACTAAAAAATACTTATAAACATGTTTTAAAAACTTATATAAAATAATATGTAAAAATACTAAATTTTGATGTCAAACAAAAATAATAAAATAAGCATGTTGTATACTTTAAAACCCTTTACTTAAAAAATTCATAAATAATTATTAAAAATATATTTAAACTTGAAACCACTTTTAAAATGCTCTAATATATGTTAGAAAACATCCCTAAAATTATTAGAGGAAAATACTTAATCTAAATTTCATTTTTAACCATTTAAACTTCAAATAGAAACTATCGTTGCCAAAAAGTGCTACCGTTAAATGACGTCTAAAGTATGAATAGAAATCAACTAGAAAATGTACAATCTTTGAGACCGGTTTTAAACACTTAAACAATGATTTTTGACTCAATATTTTTATAATACGTACCTTGTTTAGAGTACTTAAATACAATCAAAAGAAATCCCCAAGGATATTTTCCAAATTAATTATAAAAATTCTCAAAAACAAGGTATTTTTCTTAAGTGTTCAAATATCAAAATTTTCAACTAACTTTCTTAACTTTGTTCGACCTATTATGAAACTTTTAAACCTTGCAATTTTTATAGAGGCAAGTAGTTATATTTAAATTTTATAAACAATAAAGGAACCCCTAAGGATCTCTTTTAAAATGCTACCAAAAGTCGCCAAATACAAGGCATTTTTAAGTGTCGATATAGCGACTATTTTGCTATAAATTTTACAACTTTGTTCTACTATTTCTATAACTTTTCAAACCAATTATTTACTGTCACATACACTATATAAGTGTAGAGAATAACCAAAACAATTTATATCAAGATAAGTTCATACATCTCCAATTTGTACAAGTTAAAGTTAAGGGATTATAAAGTGCACTTATAACGACTATTTTTGCTTTAACACTTTCAAACACATTCAAATACACTTCAACTTCACACACAATATTATCAAACATGTGAACACAAGGCCATGGCTATGATAAATGTTTTAGAGGGTCATAGAAGTAATTATACATAATATAAAGTTGTCATTTGCTTTCCAAAGCAAGAAGGGTCCAAAGTTATAACTTTAATTACTTAACTTTATACATAACTTTATATTTCAAACACACAATATATATACTTATTCAATGGTAATTAAACTCACATATTTCAAACCCACATATCAGCAACTAGCCACGACTTCCTTCGTTAACTAAACAAGCTCCCAAAACCACCTCCTACCATCTCCTTGCTCTCGGCCTAGACATGAAAAGCTACCCCATAGCTCAAGGCCCTTGCTAGTTAGGGGGGTTGTGCTCCAATTATTCCCTCTTTGAGTTGATAATATGTTTTGTTATGTTGTTGTAAGGCTATAGAAGAATTTTAAAAAGATTTGGAGTTGATTTGAGTAGATTTGTTCTTAGGAAATTAGTGAAGAGAAAATGTGAAAGTGTGATAACTTTGTGTGTAAATTATGTAAATGATTCAATGGGTATGCCCCTTCATTTATTGGCTTCAAATTGTGTTCATAACCTTACACTCACCCCCATCATTCCATGGAAGGCTCATTCCTCCACATGCCCATCACTTCACCTTTTGAAAATATCAAGATATTCTTCCTTTAAAATGTCTTCTTCATAAAACCTTTTAGAAACTCATTTAGTTAACCATGTTTAGCAAAAATATTTTTATTATTTATGAATGGCCTCCTATGTTATTTAGACATGCACATAAATTTCGAACGACTTATATTGAGTAAAAACCCATTTATCGATAAACCGATTTTCGGTCACATTATCGATATTTCTTCGAACTATTTATTTATGTAAACACTTTTCAAATACAAGTTTACCATCATTAGTTATTCATTAAAAGGGAGATAAAAAGATTATTAAATAAATTTAATAACATTTAATCCAAGATTAAAATATTTAATAATTCAGATATTTAAATACGAAGTGTTCGAAATTCTGGGTCGTTGCATTCTCCCCCACTTAGAATATTTCGTCCTCGAAATTCCAACACGAGCAATATTAGAAACAATCACATCTCAATAATTAATAGTATAATAATCATTAACAAACATAGCTCATGGTTCGCCAAGGTTCAAAACCTTCTCATCGTAGAAGGATGATAAATAACCTACTAAGCGTACCTTACGCTCAACAGCCTCAGGTTATTACATAGTCGATTATTCATGCTACCCCAGAACAATTCGAAGAGTCATTCCCTAAACTCTCCATTAGCCAACAAACATAGCGTATAATTATACTAAAGCCTGTACGAAGTACATATATCATACATACGCAAAATCAAATCCGATCACTTGCTCGATCACATAGATTTCACTTCCAAACTAGTATAGATCACTTGACCTCTTTAGTGTGAACTCCGATCAGGTTCCTTGATTAGAAACCTCCGTTTTCTTTACATAGCCATATACTATGATAGAAAACTTCAAGTTCATATCAAAAATCCGTGTCAAGTGTTCGCCGGCACGAATCGAGTGAAATTTCTAACTTGGACCAGTGTAAACTACCTCGAAACCATGTACTTGAATCCTTGATCAAGAACATTTCTACAAATAAAATGATCTGTGTACAACTTACGTACTTTATTCTATTGGTTTCTTAACTACACTAATTTCTTTTTCAATCATGTCCATTTTAACATATTAGTATATCATTCAATACTAAAACCATTTATGGATCATTTCATTACTTTGGATTCATATTCGTATAATAGTCTACTACATCCTAAGTTAATATACACAACTTCCCAATTCATTTTAATTACTATTGTTACACCCGTTCTTGCTACGAACTGCAATAAAGGAAAATGGAGGTAGAATGTGAGATCAAGAAAGCTACCATCGTGCCAAAAAAACTAGAGGAAACGAAAAAAGGAAATGAATCAATTAAATTCGTACTAAGCAGTGGGGCCAGCTTGAAGTTACAGCACTTAACCTAACCCGTGACCTGTAACTAAGGGAGTTGTGGCAAGGGACAAATAGTGCATGCATCAGGAAACTAGGGCAGGACATAGTGGGTGTATCCAAAATTGAAGGCAAAAGTGAAATACCGAGCTGAGACGTAGGATGCAATGCATGATATACTGAGTTGACCATACCTCTAAAGCTCACACTTTGTCAATACCTACAGGAACAGGTCTACATAAGCATATACCGGGGGCAACCTAGGCAGCGCCGCATGGAGTCAAGACACTCTAAACGGGCTGTATGCAGGGCCACCCAGAATACGCTTCAACACAGAACCATACTTACAGGTAAACCACAAAGGTGAAGCTCCTTCTCTCTCTCATCAGCAACCTAAGCATATTTTCAAAGAGGGCAACTCAAAATACACCCAGCTCAAATCACAAGTGGTCTCAAGCAGATTCCATGCATATGCAAAGATAGCTCACAGAACAAATGGGAAATGCCACCCCATTCCGACCAGACACATTATCGGATCAAGCAAAGATAACAAGGGCATCAACAAGGCAGTGTGGTCTGAACACCAGGAAATATTCACCACTGCACCTCTTCATATGCATCAACAACATAGCAAAGCTTCGGGGTGGTCCTCTACCATTCCTCTTAAGACATTTGCCATTCCGAGAGAGAGGAGACAGACCCATATAGACTTTGGCTTCCCGCCTAATTTTTCAGGCATCTCGCTTCGAATTTCCAAGATCCTGCCAAAGTCATGTTACCAGCCAAAAAACCCATCATCAATCTAGGCACAACAAATAGGCATTGTAGGTGAATGATAGGTGGCAAGATCTGAGGGCGGAGATTGAAGAGAAAATATCAAAGGCGATAACAGCAACCATCAATGCATTTTTTATAATATAAAAGGAATTACTAGAGGACAAAGAAAGAGATTTTTTCATTCAGCTTCTTCTTCTTCTTGAAATGAGGAAAATCTATTATATTGTATGCCACTAGGCCATTGTAATTTTTATAAAAACGACAAATATCCTAGTGGATTATCCCATGGACGTAGGATTGACAATAATCTGAATAATGTAAAATTTTCTATGTCCTTTACTTTATTTATTCAGCTATTTGATTGTGATTCCCGGTTATTTACAAAAATCATTTTGACATTTCAACAAATAGTTGAAGTGCGACTACAAGGCTATGTAAGCATCCAACGACATAGCCGCTTCTCCAGCGACATAGCCCACAACCATTGCTCATCAATTACTCTAATTCTACAGCACATGAGTAATAACGGCACTCTCAAAAATGAGAACGGTGAGGCCAACCATAAATTACTTGATAGAAAGACTCAATAATCGATGGTCCATGGAATCACGTGCGATGGCTTCTACCGGCTGCTCTTTGACCCCCGTCAATCAATGACCACAAGGTGGGCATAGACATGCATGTATTTGTTGATTTGGACAATGATTCAGATCATGGCATGGAACCCAAAAATGGAATACATGAATTTCAATCATAGTGACATAGGAATTCCATTGCCATGACCTATGGCACACATTTCAATCACTTTGGCATGCACAAGCTGAAGTAATTGAAATGCACATTGATTTGAAAGACTAACCACCACCCCTTCCCCACTAGGGCCGAATCCAACTGTCCGCACAGGGATTGTTTTAAACACTTAAACAACAATTTTTGATTCAATATTTTTATAGTATGCACCTTGTTTGGAGTACTTAAATACAATGGAAAGAAATCCCCAAGGATATTTTCCAAATTAATTATAAAAATTCCTAAAAACAAGCTATTTTTCTTAAGTGTTAAAATATCAACATTTTCGCCTGATTTTCTTAACTTTGTTCGACATGTTATGAAACTTTTTAAACCTTGTATTTTTTACAGTAGCAAGTACTTATACTTAAATTTTAAAAACAGTAAAGGAACCCCTAAGGATCTCTTTTAAAATGCTACCAAAAGTCGCCAAATACAAGGCATTTTTAAGTGTTGATATAGCCACTACACCAGAAAAGGTCTTTTGTAGCGTTGAAAAAACGCTACCAAAAATTTTAGTTGCATTTAGATAAAAGCTACAATACGACATGCAACTAAAAGTCTGAAACTTTTTACAGCGTTGTAGAAAACGCTACAAAACTTGACCTGGTGTAGGGTTTTAGAAATGCTACAAAAAGTTTCAGACTTTTAGTTGCATGCCGTATCGCAGCGTTTACCAAAACGCTACTAAAAGTTTTTGTAGCCTTGAATAAAGCTTCAAAAGCCATATCACATCTATTTACATTTATTTTAGTAGTGTTTTTTAAACGCTACTAAAAGTTATTAACTGTTTTGTGGCATACCGTACACGCCATCATTTCATGTTAATGGCTTGTACCATTTCCAGCCATCGCTTACATAATAGTCTTATAACAACCAGCAATCAATCACATAATCGGCGTATTCAAACAATCAAATGACCAATCACATAATCATCGTATTCAAACAATTAAAAAAACACGTTAATCACTTAATCAAATATAATATCCATAACCATTTCGATAATAGTTTTTCGACAAACCGAGCAAATTCACATAAAAGCCATAACCATTCATAAACAAGTTTACACAACAAGTAATAATACTTTTCGGGCAAATTTTGAGATTGTGAAGAATATTGTGAATTAGCTAGCTGTGGATTATAAGAAATTGCTATGGAATGCTTGCTTGGTTGCTTGATGCACCAATATATCCTTAAGGAAGCATAGACGCATTTACGTTTGCAAGAGGCAGCGAAACACCAGAGCCATGTCGAGAGCCACTTTGATACAATTTAGAATGCTGACCTAAACATAGACCTGGACCTGGAAGTTGCTGGCATGGACCTGAATATTGATGGCCTGGACCTCCTGGAAATTACTGGCTTGGACCTGAATATTACTGGCCTGGAACCAGAAAATGCTGGCCTGGATCTGTATGAGCTACGGCTCCAACTGAAGTAGCAGGGGTGACGGTAGTTGGAGCATGAGCATATTGCGACTGTAACAAACAATTTGGTTAAATCAAACTGCAAACACAGAAGGATTCTTGACAACTAACAATTAGAAGTTAATGTACATACATGAATGATCACTGGGTCATCAGATATATGTTGCTTCGAAGAAATAGAAGGTGCCGACTTTACTTGCAGATCCTGAAATTAACTAGATAAAGTAAGTAAATGCACTCTAGATAGAGAAACTTGAAAGAAAGAAAAAACACACACACACAAAGATACCAAAGATAGAAATATGTATATGGATGATGGATGCTCTTGAAACATGCAAAGATTAGTATTTTTCCAAACTTGGTTAATTGTTATGAAACTTAGTTGATTTTTATAAACTTAGTTTATTTATTGTTATTATGATTATTGTTGTTGTTGTTGTCATTATTAGTATTAGTAGTATTATTATTATAAACTCGGTTAAGTTTCATAAACATTGGTTAAACTATTATTATTATCAACTTAGCTAATTTTTATACTTTTTTAATTTCTATAAAACTTAATTAACAAAGTTAGTTTTTATAATCTTAGTTAATTTATTTTGATTATTAATATTATTATTATATAAATTTATTAAATTTTTATAAAATTTAGTTAACTTGATTAATATTGTATAAGTTATTATTATTATTAGTATTAACTTTATTATAACTTAGTTAACTTGGTTAATATTTTATAATTTACAAGTATTATTAGTATTAGTATTATTCAAAACTTGGTTAATTGTTATGAAACTTAGTTGATTTTTATAAACTTAGTTTATTTATTGTTATTACGATTATTATTGTCATTATTAGTATTAGTATTATTATTATAAACTTGGTTAATTTTCATAAACATTGGTTAAATTATTTTTATTATTATCAACTTAGTTAATTTTTATACTTTTTTAATTTTTATAAAACTTAGTTAACGAAGTTAATTTTTATGATCTTAGTTAATTTATTTTGATTATTAATATTATTATTATGTAAATTTATTTAATTTTTATAAAATTTAGTTAACTTGAGGATGATACGACCTCTAAAACAATTATTATACTCTAAACTCACATGAGACTTATAGAATTTTTAAGGGTGAAAAAAAAATAAAGCTTTATCCAGTTTTTCTTAACTACACATAGTACAGCTTCCAAAAGACAAATATTTATGCTGAGATATACATATGATCCACCACCTAACAATAATAGCCTCATGTTTATCTTATATCAAATTAACAAGTGACTGCATAAAACTGTGAAGTCTGTATACATCTCCCTCTAAAGCCCTAACCTGACATACGAGTCCAACCAAACAACTAAGTTAAAACAAAAACAAGAAATAAAGGAAGAGAACATACAGTCCCTTGCTACTCAGGTGTAGCATTGGCAAGAGCAAAAGTCAAAGCACTAACGGGAATGGGTGAGGAATGGAAGCATCATCTTTAATAGGTGCACCGCCAACTTGACAAGGAATATGAACCATTCCCCATGTTTCTTCCAGGAAGAAAGCGGTAGCCATGACTACACCCACATATCTGTACAAATTACAAATATGTTATACTGCTGTTTCTGAAGTAAATATTTCAATAGGAAAGGGAAAATGAGGTGACTAACTTATTGATTCATAGGTAAAGGATGTTGGTGCTGTTGAATTTGGCCATTTCAAGCACATCTTTCAACTGGGTGCTGGGGCTGCTGACCTTGTTGGACCATTGGAACATAATAATTTTGCACTGGAGCACCACCACGTCTCACTCCTGAAACTAGCTGTTGTTGATAACCAAATCCAGGCTGCATTCACAGTATACCATTCTGATTAGAAGTGTCCCCGATTTCAATGAACTAGAAACTTCCATGCCAAGTCAATGATTAGACTTCAAAATGTTCATTTGATGTTTCAATGACTTTAAAATGTTATTTCAAGTTCACATCTTCAAAGTGTTATTTTGATGTTTCTCTTCTTTATGATTCATAACTTGTTGTAATTTCATTCATTGTCATGACGGTCTTCTTATGTACGAAGATGTGTCACGATAATGTGAATGATGGACTAATATATATGGGTGCACTATTTATCGGTCTTGGTACTCATCTTTTCAATGGTCTAGCTGAAATAGCTCTGAGCATTGTGAAACTTCCTGTGTTTTACAAACAAAGAGATCTCATATTCTTTCCATCATGGGCATATGCACTACCGACATGGATATTAAAGATACTGATATCCTTCATTGAGTGTGCTATATATGTTTCTTTAACATACTTTGTTATTGGATTTGACCCAAGTGCGGAAAGGTCTGATTTGGCACTTCTTCATTCTCTTGGAAACTGTAAAAAAAGAAGCATGACTAAAATTTTCTTATGTTTTGAATCATTTTTAGACATTTCCGCCAAATTCTACTCTTTACATTGGTCAGCCAAATGGCTTTTAGGCTTTTCCGAATTGTTACTGCAATTGGTAGATCAATAGTTATTGTAAACACATTTGGTTCCTTTGCTCAACTAGTACCCATAGTACTTGGTGGTTTTGTTATATCAAGAGGTACAAATTTGTACAGCTTTAATCAATAATACACGTACACAAACTGTTAACCAGAATCTCAATCCAAGAAACTAATGTTCTCTAGAACTAGATATTCATTTTATTTACCTCATCCCATATTTTGTAGATGATATCAGAAGTTGGTGGATATGGGGTTATTGGTCATCACCTTTGATGTATGCTCAAAATTCAGTAGCAGTAAATGAGTTTCTTGGAAACAAATGGCAGTAAGTAAACCTGAAACCAGTATTAGTTGTTTGTTACCTGAAATGAGAGATAAGAATTAATATCTGATGTTCTCCACTGCAGGTGGTTAATATAACTGTTTGTCCGAAAACATTAGGAGTCCAAGTCTTAGAATCACAGAGTTTATTTCCAGAAGCAAAATGGTTCTGGATTGGCTCAGGAGCTTTGCTTGGATATATTCTTACCTTCAATTTTCCATTCACTGCTACACTTGATTATCTTGACCGTGAGTATTGACTTTCTTTATCACCTACGACAAATAAATATCTTGTTAAACTACAACATTCAGTTTCATGGTTAAACATGTCTATTATTGAAGTTAAGGAATCCAAACTGAAAATACCATGCTAGGTCAACACAAATGCAATTCTTCATCAAAAGACGCATAATATAGCATTCAAATACCATGATTCTATTATCATAATAAAATAAGA
Source organism: Allium fistulosum (assembly GCA_030737815.1). Classification (NCBI taxonomy): domain Eukaryota; kingdom Viridiplantae; phylum Streptophyta; class Magnoliopsida; order Asparagales; family Amaryllidaceae; genus Allium; species Allium fistulosum. Next base: position 1,107,827,797 of record CM060907.1, read on the forward strand.
TCTCGTGGTGGTAAAGTTGATGTATATTCTATTTCTTAGCTCACCATGAGCTAGCACGTTTGAATTTTATTAATATTTTCAAATTGTTGTGATTCTCACCAAAAGAACTCTTACCAAAGAGGAGCCCATGGATTTAATTTGAACTTACATCAAATATTTAAAGAGTGGAAAATGCAATAACCATACATGGATTGAAATGCTGAATATAGTAACAAAAATTAACTAATAATGATAAGCATAAATGAAGAAATAAGTGTTGTAGATCTTCTGATCTATACGCAGCGGAAGTATACTTTGATAGTATCTATATTGTAACTATAAAGTAACAAAACAAAACTGAAAAAAAGAAAGCACACAAGATTTTAACGTGGTTCGGCAATAGCCTACATCCACGGGCAAGAGAGAGTGAATATTATTTACCACAATGGAAAAACAAAAGAGAGATGCATACAAGCTTACACCAGATCTCTCATAGAGGCTGAAGCAAAACCTTTTCTCACACACTGTTTTTGCATGAAAACAGTACATATATGGGTAGATTTACCTGGGCTTTAACTAGTATTAGGCCCACATTAAACATTGCACCAAAAACAAATATATTCAGCTGCATTTGCATGCTTCAGGCCGCACCATATTCTACAATTCTCCACCTCAGATCATGCTCAAAAGCATGAGATGATCACATACAAACCACTCTAATTTGCCTCATAATCAGCTGCACCACATAGTAGCTGCCTACGTACCCAAAGGATCAAGCTGTCGTAGTTCATTCACATGTCTCAAAATGAGACTTCATAATGTTCCGAAGAACCTCCACCCAATCTGGGTATCATCTATCAAACATCAAGCACATTAATCAAGTCAAGACAATGCTTGAACTTGACACTTGGAACTACTTTAGTCAACATGTCAGCCGGGTTCTCTTTTGTATCAATTTTCACCAACAAAATTCGATTCTCAGCTAACACTTCTCGAATGAAATGATAACGCACATCTATGTGCTTTGTTCTGGCATGATGAACTTGATTCTTTGCTAAGAGAATAGCACTCATACTATCACAATACACAGCAAGTTGATTTTGCATCACTCCCAAGTCATCCAACAAACCTTGTAGCCACATAGCCTCCTTAAAAGCTTCGGTTACAGCCATATATTCTGCTTCGGTAGTAGATAGAGCTACTGTTGACTGCAGAATTGATCTCCAACATATAGGACCACTTGCCAAAGTGAATACATAACCTGTAGTTGAGCGTCTCTTATCCAAATCACCAGCATAATCCGAGTCTACATATCCAACACATAATTGATTGTTGTTCATGTTTCTCACAAATTCCAAACCCACATCAATAGTTCCCAAAAGATATCTCAAAATCCATTTGACCGCATTCCAATGTTCTTTTCCAGGAGCATGCATGTAACGACTAACCATACTCACGGCATGTGAAATGTCGGGTCGTGTACACACCATCGCATACATAAGACTCCCCACGGCATTAGCATACGGTACATTTGCCATAAATTGAATTTCATCATTGGAAGAAGGACACATAGTTGCATTTAATTTAAAATGAGCAGCCAAAGGAGTACTCACTGGTTTGGTGCTCTCATTAATGCCAAACTTCTTTAATACCTTCTTCAAATATGCCTTTTGAGATAAACACACTTTGTCATTCATCTTGTCTCTATGAATTTCCATGCCAAGAATTTTCTTAGCATCTCCAAGATCCTTCATTTCAAATTCAACCGACAACCTGCATTTTAATTTGTCAATTTCAGATTTGCAAGCCGATGCAATGAGCATATTATCTACATATAAAAGCGAATAAATGAAAGAACCATCACTTAGCTTTTTGAAATAAACACAATGGTCATGGTGACTTCTAGTGTAAGCTTGATCTAACATAAAACGATCAAATCGTTTATACCATTGTCTCGGAGATTGTTTCAATCCATACAATGATCTTTTCAACTTACATACAAGATCCTCTCCACCGGAAACTTTGAATCCACTTGGTTGAGACATATAAATTTCCTCCTCTAAGTCTCCATGTAAAAACGCCGTTTTTACATCCATTTGAACAAGATTCAAATCATATTGTGCCACCAAGGCTAACAAAATGCGAATAGAGGAGTGTTTCACAACCGGAGAAAATACTTCATTATAGTCAATTCCCTCCTTTTGAGCATAACCTTTTGCAACTAGTCTCGCCTTGTAGCGGACCTCATCCTTCTTTGCTCCTTCTTTCTTAACATATACCCACTTACATCCAATTGCTTTCTTGCCTTTTGGAAGTTTGGCAAGAACCCAAGTGTCATTCTTGTGAAGAGATGTCATTTCTTCACTCATAGCCTCTTTCCATTCCCCACATTCAACACTATGAATAGCTTGCATATATGTTTCAGGAATTCCTTCATCATTAACTGACAAAGCATAGGTTACACAGTCCCGAAACCTACTTGGTTTCGTGATATCTCTTTTTGGCCTGCTTGTAGCAATTGATTTCTGCATATTCATCTTTGTTTCAACTTCTGAATCATCAGTACTACTCAGGTCAGCAACATTTTCATCAATTTCAGCATCAGATTCTGCCGTTTCAGCAACAGTTTTTGACAATTCAGGAGCCGTTTTTGACATTTCAGGAGCAGTTGGAGCTTGCGTTACAACATCAAACTTCACACGCTGCACATTTTTGGGGTTGTTGGAGCTGTTGGGGCTGTTGGGGCTAATTTCTGTCGGTTTAACATCATTTGACTTCAACATGGCACCTTCATTAAATGTAACATCTCTACTTATGATCATCTTCTTTTCAATAGGATTCCATAGTTTGAACCCTTTTACTCCAGTCTTCATGCCAACAAAAATTGACTCAACAGCACGTACACCAAGCTTATTATCCTTCACATGATACCAAGCAGGACAACCAAATACATGAATCATATCATAGTCATAAGCAGGCTTACCATACCATACTTCCATAGGTGTTTTTCCCTTCAATGCAGATGAAGGCAACCGATTTATAAGGAAACATGCATATGTAACAGCTTCAGCCCAGAATGCTTTGCTCAAACCAGAATTTGATAACATACATCGTACTCTCTCTAGCAATGTACGATTCATTCTTTCTGCAACTCCGTTCTGCTGTGGTGTTTCTCTAACAGTGAAATGTCTTTTAATTCCCTCATCTTGACATACTTTATAAAATGGATCACTGGTATACTCTCCACCGTTGTCTGAACGAAGCACTTTGATTTTTCTTCCAGTTTGAGTCTCAACTGCTTTCTTCCATCTCACAAATACTTCTAGAACATCACTTTTCTGTTTCATAACATACACCTATACACGTCTAGAATAGTCATCAATAAAAGAAACAAACCAATGCTTACCTCCCAAAGATGTATTTTTGGAAGGACCCCATACATCCGAGTGTACATAATCCAAAACACCACTAGATTTATGCATTCCTTTGCTGAAATGAGACCTGGTCTTCTTGCCTTTCACACAATGTTCACAGAAATCGAGCTTACTAGCAGCAGCCCCTTTCAACAAATTTTGTTGTATCAAAGTATTCAAAGATTTTTCACCTGGATGTGCAAGTCTCATGTGCCATAGCATGGCAGTTTCTTTAGCTGCAACTTCACCTTGTTCAGCTGTAGCTACATCACCAATCATCGTACTTCCATCTAGGTAATATAAGTTGTGATGACGTGTACCTTTCATGACAACCATAGCTCTGGAAATCACCTTCATAACACCATTTCGACCATCAATTCTAAGCCCCTTTGATTCAAGCATTCCTAAAGAAATCAAATTCTTTTTCATACTCGGCACACATCTCACATTTTTCAATTCTCTAATCATCCCATCATGCAACCTTAGCCGAATGCTTCCAATACCCACAATGCTACAAGAATGATGGTTTCCCATCAATACTTCACCTTCAAATTTTGTAAAACTTGAGAACCATTCTCTATTTGGAGTCACATGAAAAGTTGCTCCCGAGTCTAGTACCCACTCATCATCTTTTGCCAAAAGAATTGAAGGCACTGTGATTAAAGAAAAATCCGATTCAGCCCCTACATCTTTGTTGGACTGCACAACATTCGCTGCATTTTTCTTTTTATTGTCCCGCTCCTTCACTTTCGGACAATCTTTAGCCCAATGGCCTTTCTCATGACACCATGCGCATTCATCCTTAGCTAAACGCCCTTTTCCTTTTGAGGGTCCTTTACTTTTATCACGATTTTGGCCACCATTTTTCTTGCGGTCATTTTTCCTACCCCTCACTACTAGAGTGTCACCACTATCTTCTCTAGAGATGTCAGCTCTATGCATCTTATGAAATTCTTCACTACATAATGCGGTGACAACTTCATCATAAGTGAGCTTATCTTTGCCATGAATCAATGACTTGATTACGGGCTCATATTTCTCTGAAAGAGAATTCACCAAACATATAGCCTTTTCTTCATCTGGAATGACCTCATCATAATTGACCAGCTCGGTTAAAAGCTTATTGAAGGAATCTATGTGCTCGGTTAGAGTTGCATCCTTCTTCATGTTAAACCGATACAAATTTCTCTTCAAATGAATTCGGTTTTCCACATTCTTCACAAGGTATTTTGCTTCAAGCTTCTCCCATAACATTTTTGGCGAGGTTTCATGTTGATAGTTCACTCTAATATGAGTTTCTAGACAGCCCCTGATTGCGGCCAAACAAAGTCGCTGATTCTTCTCCCACTGTTTGTCCGACCAGTCATCAGGCTTCTCTGTTCCCAAATATGCTTCTAGATCCAAATGCTCAAGCGCATCAGACACATCAGTCCTCCACAAGCTAAAGTTATTGGTACCATTGAACTTGTCTACCTCTAACCTTGCTCTATGATAAACTGTTCTCTCCTCTTTGGGTGCTTGAACAGTTTCAACAGTCTCAGATCGACTCGATTTGTTCATATGTAACACAAATAGCTTTCAGAAATAAACACAAACACCTTCTGTGCACTCAACAAAACACCACCACAACTCTAGAAAATGAAACCGGGTGCTCCGATACCAACTGTAGATCTTCTGATCTATACGCAGCGGAAGTATACTTTGATAGTATCTATATTGTAACTATAAAGTAACAAAACAAAACTGAAAAAAAGAAAGCACACAAGATTTTAACGTGGTTCGGCAATAGCCTACATCCACGGGCAAGAGAGAGTGAATATTATTTACCACAATGGAGAAACAAAAGAGAGATGCATACAAGCTTACACCAGATCTCTCATAGAGGCTGAAGCAAAACCTTTTCTCACACACTGTTTTTGCATGAAAACAGTACATATATGGGTAGATTTACCTGTGCTTTAACTAGTATTAGGCCCACATTAAACATTGCACCAAAAACAAATATATTCAGCTGCATTTGCATGCTTCAGGCCGCACCATATTCTACAAGTGTTTCACAAGTATAATCGGAACATTCTAAAACGTTGAAACAACAAGCAACAAACAACTTATGTGGGTTTTAGCGTATAACAAATATAAACAAATCATATATGTTCCTTGGTCCAAAATGTCAGAAACGTAAAACAACTAATAAATTTGAAACAATTCTATTTTATAATGGAGAGAAAGAAACAACTGATTGTGTAATCTTTGGTCGAATCATATATAATAGTCCTTTTCGGCTTTGCTGAAGTGTAACAGCTAAGTACAGCCTGTTTCAAACCCGTTCCATTAATCTACATATAGACGCACTTGCAAAATGAATGCAATTTCATTAAATATTTATTAACTTTTTTTTCTTTTTGGCACATACCACAACAAGGCTATTTCTCAAATCTAACGGTTACAGGTGACATATTTTCATCAAATAATATTTGACTTTATGTTTAGCATGATAATTGAAATAATTGCTACAGAATGAAGTCGACGACAACAGAGTTTGAGCTGTATTTAGCACATAATACAAAACTAATATCGATTAAGTTCATAATGGATAGGTACTATTGCTAAAATACGATTGGCCTATGAGATGCACTTGCATCTTAAAGCTTAGTTGCTTACGAAGGGTCTGAAAACCATTGCTCTCTTCCAAAAATGAAACTATTGCGAAATCAGTTACTAAATTTGTTACATGCCTTCTCTAAGGAATTAGATCTACACTAAAAAAAACATGAAGAACTGAGATGGATTGGTTGTTTATTGTAAAAACAAGAAAGGTATACAAACCAGTTTTATTTTTATCAGTGAATGAGGTTATTATAGTTGTCAAAGTTAAACATATCGTATATAAATAAATATACATTGGTTATTTATTGTAAAAACCTGAGAACCGTACTGCACTCAAATGCAATGTCTTTGGTTTTCTAAAATTCGGTAAAAAAAATGAAAATAGAACATCTGAGTCAATTTTTTACCCAAAAATTCATTATTCAACAAAATTTAATCGAATATTCAAATCCTCCACCTTGTTGCTTTTCTCAATGTCATTTCACTACTATTGTTATTTTTACCTTATCTCCACCTCAATCTAGCAGTGGATGGCATGGATAACACATAACATTTACAATATAAGTGAAAAGAAACCCCTGTCACTAAGTACAAAAGTATAAACTAATAAAAGAATATCTACTAAAATTTTGTTTTCAATAGTCAATATAACCAACCCCATTAATCAGTAATATCTAAAAATTATTGTGTTCCAATCTAGTTTTGTTAGATACACTAGGTGTTTACGGTGCTAATCATGTAATATCTAATGTTTTCAGTAGTCAATATAACTAACCTCATTAGATTTTTATTCAAGAGAAAAGTGTTGAATAATAATGAATTTAAGGAATGTGCATTAATAGGAAAATACCTCAGAAAAATCAGTGTCTGGAGGTCTTTCTTGAAATTGGACACTAGGTGCATGTTGAAGCTTAGAAAGATTTTCCAAGAGCTTTGTCCTTATATCATTTAACATTTCACGAGTATTCTTGTTTTCCATGTTACTTGGTACAACATAAAGTGTATAATCTAGACCAAAATACTCATAATACTCATTTGGTGGTATCTTGTCATCAACATCAACACCAAGTGCAACACGTGTCTGCTCAAATTAAAAGAATAAAAGTCAAATTAAGTCTTAATTACTTACAAGGAAGCTGAAATGTTCTATTTATATGAACAATAAGTCGCCGACTGACCATGCTAAGCATATAAATCTTAGATTGGGTAAAAGTAATGCATACATATATTCGATCCATACTAAAAAAAGATGATTCAATTCGTTGTATTAGTAAGATATGTAAGGTAGAAGTGAGTGCAATTTTGTACACACTAATCCAAACAAATCACTAGTTTTTATTAGTTATATGAACGGGGACAACATGGAAAACACAGTGTTATTCAATAAGAACTAGTGTTCTGATCAAATAGTGTCAACAAAATTATACTCATTAAAGTTATCTTTATCGTACTAGCCTTTAACGAAAACATAGAAGTTGTCGGTGCCAATGACTCAAAAAAGGAAAAAATTTTGTGGTAATTTATCATTTCATTCAAAATATAAAAGACTTTCGGAACCTTTGTTTAGGAAAATATGCCTGTAAGGTAACATAAAATATTAGAAATAAAATAAATACCTTGTAGCACTAGCAACGAGCAACGTTGCGAATTGTGTAACCACCTCCACCTAATAGCAGAATTGGCACATTAAACGATCACATGTACCTCACGCATTCTCCATGTCCTTTGATCGAAAGATTAAAACAACCCAACCGATCTCTGGAAAATTAATTGGCACCACATTGGCGAACAACAGCTCCAGGCTTAAAAACTTCCATCACTTTACCCATTATTGGTTTAAAAAGAGAATGATAACTCTCGTCGTTAATACCATCATCTAATGGCACATTCAAAGAATAGCATTTTCCTTTTCCATATCCTATGTCTCGTGTATCTCCTGTGCCTGGAAAATAATCTCCAAATTTATGGAACAAAACTGTCATTACTCGGTAAGTCGTATAGAAAGCTTCTTCAACACCATCCCCATGGTGTATATCGATGTCAAGATATAGAACACGTTGCAATATAAAAACTACAATGTTGTTAATCTAAAAGCTTAAAAAAGAGACTCAAGCATAAGACTACTTTGCATAGAGTATTCAAACATCCTAAAAATGCGGAAGAAAATTTGTTTTGTTTCTTCTGAGGGTCATTTCTAACAAATGCATATTTCTTCAAATTTAGGTTGGGAAATAGGCACATTTGGCCTATTCAAAGTTCTCCAAATCTCCAGATTAACAATTTTCATGTCACCTCTTATACATCGAATGAGAAGAGCACTGAGCACTAAAGTTTCTAAGTGCTAAAAAGTGACTGTAAAAATGAGGTTGAATTATACAAAACCATTAAGCAGTTGGGTACCAAGCTCAAAAGGTAGAAGCTAGGTAGAGCCTTTCACATCATACAATTAGGGCTTTTTCTACAATAACCAAAACACTTGAACTTTGATCGGAAGTACAAATCTCCAAGCAATGTACTAGTACCATTTTAATTTGAGTGATATAACCAACCCCATTAATCAGTAATATCTAAAAATAAAACTCTAAGGAGGTTGGTTATATTGCCAATAATGTAATATCTAATCCAGTTTTGCCAGTCAGTAATATCTAATGTTTACGATGCTAATCGTGTAAACAAAGAATTCATACAGAACAAATTATATACACTTTAAGAAATAAACATGGTACATAAATTAGAATCCCTTAGCCAAATTAGGGTTTTGTGTTACCTCGATTCGTAAATCCAAGCTCAAGAAAGCAAACAACAACAGATTGAAGGAATATTTGATCGATGAAGTGGAGTGGAGCAGATCGATGAAGTGGAGTGATGGGAGCAAAAGTGAGAGGATGGTAGAAAAGTAACAGGGGAGGAAATTTTGCTGAAATAGAGAGAACGTAATAATGGACGGAAAGATATGGGAAAAACATGCGACCTTTTAGAAATTGGTGGGGAAGACGGCAAAATTTGGCAGCCTTACCCTAAAACAAAAACAAGTAAAAATAAAGGTAAAAATAATATTGGTTGCATTTACGCTATAAACGCTACCAATAAGTGCAAGTAAAAGTGGGTTTTCTTATAGTGAGCGACTATTTCACTATAACTTTTACAACTTTGTTCTACTATTTCTATAACTTTTCAAACCAATTATTTACTATCACATACACTATTATAAGTGTAGAGAATAACCAAAACAATTTATATCAAGATAAGTTCATACATCTCCAATTTGTACAAGTTAAAGTTAAGGGATTATAAAGTGCACTTATAACGACTATTTTCGCTTCAACACTTTCAAACAAATTCAAATACACTTCAACTTCACACACAATATTATCAAACATGTAAACACAAAGTCATCGCTATGATACATGCTTTAGAGTGTCATAGAAGTAATTATACATAATATAAAGTTGTCATTTGCTTTCTAAAGCAAGAAGGGTCCAAAGTTATAGCTTTAATTACTTAACTTCATACATAACTTTATATTTCAAACACACAATATATATACACAATATATACTTACTCAATGGTGATTAAATTCACATATTTCAAAACCACACATAAGCAACTAGCCACCACTTCCTTCGTTAACTAAACAAGCTCCCAAAACCACCTCCTACCATCTCCTTGCTTTCGGCCTAGACTTGAAAAGCTTCCACATAGCTCACGGCCCATGCTAGTTTGGTGGGTTGTGCTCCAATTCTTCCCTCTTTGACTTGCTAATATGTTTTATTATATTGTTGTAAGGCTATAAAAGAAGTTTAAAGAGATTTGGAGTTGATTTGAGTAGACTTGTTCTTAGGAAATTTGTGAAGAGAAAGATATGAAAGAGTGATAACCTTGTGTGTAAATTGTGTAAATGATTCAAGGGGTATGCTCCTCCTTTTGTAGGCTTCAAATTGTGTTCTTAACCTTAAACTCACCCCCTCATGCCATGGAAGGCTCACCCCTCCACATGCCCATCACTTCACCTTTTGAAAATATCAAGATATTTGTTTACAAATATCTTCTTCCTTTAGAATATCTTCTTCATAAAACCTTTTAGAAACTCATTTATTTAACCATATTTAGCGAAATTATTTTTATTAGTTATTTATGGCCTCTTATGTTATTTAGAAATGCACATAAAGTTTGACCAACTTAGATTGAGTAAAAAGCCATTTATCGATAAAATGATTTTCAGTCACATTATCGATATTTCTTCAAAATATTTATTTATGTAAACATTTTTCAAAAACAAGTTTACCATCATTAGTTATTCATTAAAAGAGGGTTAACAAGGTTATTAAATCAATTTAATAACATTTAATCCAAGATTCAAATATTTAAATAATTCAGATATTTAAATAATTCAGATATTTAAATACTAAGTGTTCGAAATTCCGGGTCGTTACATTCTCCCCCACTTAGAATATTTCATCCTCGAAATTTCAACACAAGCAACAACAGAAACAATCACACCTCGATACTTAACAGTATCACAATTAGTAACAAACATAGCTCATGGTTTGCCAAGGTTCAAAACCTTCTCATCGTACAAGGATGATAAATAAGCTACTAAACTTATCTTACGCTCAACAGCCTTAGGTTATCACTTAGTCGATTGTTCATACTACCCTAGAACAATTCGAAGAGTCATTCCACGAACTCTCCATAAGCTAACAAACATAGCATATAATTATACTAAAGCCAGTATGATGTACATATATCATACTTATGCAGTATCAAATCTGATCACTTGCTCGATCACATAGATTTCACTTCCAAACTAGTATAGATCACTTGACATCTCTATTGCGGACTTCAATCAGGTTCCTTGATTAGAATCCTCCGTTTTTCTTACATAGCAACATATTATGATAGAAAACTTCGGGATCATATCAAGAATCTGTACCAAGTGTTCGTCGGCAAGAATCGAGTGAAAAATTCTAACTTGGATCGGTGTAAACCACCACGAAACCATGTACTTGAATCCTAGATCAAGAACAGTCCTACGAGTAAATTGATCTATATACAACTTATGTACTTTATTCTATTAGTTTCTTAACGACACAAATTTCTTTTTCAATCATATCCATTTTCACAAATTAGTATATCATTCGATACTAAAACCATTTACGAATCATTTCATTACTTAGATTCATATTCGTATAATAGTCTACTACATCCTAAGAGTATATACACAACCTCCTAGTTCATTTTAATTACTATTGTTACACTAGTTCTTACCACGAACTACAATAATGGAAAATAGGGTAGAATATGAGATCGAGAAAGCTACCCTTGTGTAAAAAAAAGTAGAGGAAACAAAAAAAGGAAATGAATCAATTAAATTCGTACTAAGCAGTGGGGCCAGCTTGAAGTTACAATACCTAATCTGACCTAAGCCCTGTAACTAAGGGAGTCACGGCAAGGGACAAATAATGCATGCATCAAGAAACTTGGGTAAGACACGGTGGCTGTGTCCAAAATTGAAGGCAAAAGTGAAATATCGAGCAGATACATAGGAAGCAGTGCATGATATGCTGAGTTGACCATACCTCTAAAGCTCACACTTTGTCAATACCTACAGGAATAGGTCTGCACAAGCACATACCGGAGGCAACCTAGGCAGCGCCGCATGGAGCCAAGACACTCGAAAGGGGCTGTATGCAGGGCCACCTAGAATACGCTTCAACAAAGAACCATACTTACAAGTAAACCACAAAGGTGAAGCTCCTTCTCTCTCATCGGCAACCTAAGCATATTTTCAAAGAGGGCAACTCAAAATACACCCAGCTCAAATCATAAGTAGTCTCAAGTAGATTCCATGCATATGCAAAGAAAGCTCACATAACAAATGGGAAATGCCACCCCATTACGACCAGACACGTTATCGGATCAAGCAAAGATAACAAGGGTATCAGCAAGGCAGTATGGTATAAACACCAGGAAATATTCACCACTGCACCTCTTCATATGCTTCAACAACATAGCGAAGCTTTAGGGCGGTCCCCTACCATTCCTCTTAAGACATTTGCCATTCCGAGAGAGAGGAGACAGATCCATATAGACTTTGGCTTCCCGCCTAATTTTTAGGCATCCTACTTTGAATTTACAAGATCATGCCAAAGTCATGTTTCCCACCCAAAAACCCATCATCAATCCGGGCACAACGAATAGGCTTTGTAGATGAATGACAGGTGGCAAGATCTGAGGGAGGAGACTAAAGAGAAAATATCAAAGGTGATAGCAGAACCAGCAATGCATTTTTCATAATATAAAAGGAATTACTAGTGGACAAAGAAAGAGATCTTTTTGTTCAGCTTCTTCTTCTTCTCGAAATAAGGAAAATCTATTATATTGTATGCCACTAGGCCATTGTAATTTGTATAAAAACGACAAATATCCTAGTGGATTATCCCATGGATGTAGGATTGACAATAATCTGAACCATGTAAACTTTTCTATGTCCTTTACTTTATTTATTCAGCTATTTGATTGTGATTGCCTGTTATTTACAAAAATCATTTTGACATTTCAACAAATAGTTAAAGTGTGACTATAAGGCTATGTAAGCATCCAGTGACATAGCCGCTTCTCCAAGGCATATTTAACACAGCTTAAATCTGTTGATTCAAATCGTGGAAGCAATCATCATCTAAGATTACTTCATGATCCAGTTGAGTGTTATGCAGACCGAAAAACTTCACCAACATTTTTATCGCTATAAGGAGGGCATGAACCTCCGTTCCTTTTTCCTCAATCTCCAGAAAATCGTTGAACCTGTAATTCCAATTTCATTTCTCTATCATTAACGGTACACCGCCATTACTCATCAATTATGCTAGTTCTACAGCAAATGAGTAACAACGACACTCTCAAAAATGAGAATGGTGAGGCCGACCATAAACTACTTGATAGAAAACTCAATAATCGATGGTTTATGGAATCATGTGCAACGGCTTCTACCGGCTGCTCTCCGCCCCCTATTAATCAATGACCATAAGGTAGACACACATGTATTAGTGGATTTTGATGGTGATTCAGATCATGGCATGGAACCCAAAAATGGAATCCATGAATTCCGGTCACAATGACATAGGGATTCCATTGCCATGACCCGTGGCACACATTTCGATCACTTCGGCATGCAGCAATCTAAAGTGATTGAAATGCACACTTATTAGAAAGACTAACCACCGCCCTTTCCCCACCGGGGCCGAATCCAGCTGTCCGCATAGGGTTTTTGATTCTTCTCTCCATGTTCCGGGAGAGAAGTCACGTCAAACAGATAGCCGAGAGCAGAAGCGTGATGGATTCAAATCCCAAGGGAGGAAGTGGAGTCGGAGCAACAACTGCAAAGACAAGCACTCAATACTGCACTAAAGAGCCCAAGCTGAAAGCAACATGTCCTGCGACACCTATGTGGCAAGCATTGTTAAAAAATATATGTATGTATTGACGTACAAAACTGGCCATAGGGATACTAGACAAACCTAACCAGTATAATTTTTTGTATTATTTCTCTTTGTGAAAAAAGAATTTAAATACACCTTCATAGTTCACCACTAATATTCGCTAATTAAGCTTAATGCGAGGTCGGTAGTAAAATACGGCAATCTCAGCACTGAGAATGGTGATACCGGCCCTACACAATTGGACTTGTATCAATGTGAGTCCGGCTTTTCAGCCAAAATATTACGCTGGTCGGGATGTTAAAATGCCCTGGCTCAGTATGAATATTCCTATGATAACAATCATAGAAAGACAGGTCGTAGGGATATTGGACTGCCTGAACCAGTATAAAAATCCTACATATTAGCTAATTCAATATACCACACTAGATGTATGGATATTAGATAGCCAGAACCAATACAAAAAACCATGCATATGCGATAATGGGTTGTATATACACAACCTGACTTCTCAGTCAACAACATACTAGTTTGCACCCAAACAGCGGAGCAGACTGTGCTAAGCGCATGAACAAATTACTCTTCATAACGCATCGCCATCATTCCAAAGGCATTTACCACCTACAAACGACAACAACAATCTCAGAAATGAGAACGGTGATGCTAAAGAAGAATGCGACTCAACATACGTATAGCAGTACGCGCCCAAATAGAGGGGTGGGTTGTACTTAGCATGAAGATAAGGACATTACACCCCCCAAACAAGGGGGCAGATCACACTAGGTATATGGCCAAGTATACGACTAAGGACATTATGCCCCCAAATAGGGGGTTGGTCATACCCAAACTACAGCTAAATCAGCAAAGGGTATTACGCCACCAAACAGGGGGGTAGGCCATATCAAGCATACAGTTGGACCAACACAGGATTCCATACTCAAATAAGCGATCGGGTCGCATCGAGCATGCAAAAGAAAGATTGTGGCCTAAAAGGTCATGACCAAAAGGCATATGCTACTCTAGGAGCTTATCCTAAGCATGGCAAAGAAGCATAGTACATGGAATGTACCAAAAAGCTATTAATCAGGTACAAATCTAGATGCTGCACAAAGCTTGCCAGATATATATATATTAAAAAACTAGGTTATCGATGCTTAGTTATGAATCTTACATATCTACCAAAAATAATGTTGTCTATTTTTACATATCCGCATGTAATCTACAAAAGTTTAAAATCTGGATCATATTACAAAATAACGCCCCTTAATGAAAAATTAAACTACAAATCTGGTTCAAATATAGAAAACAAATTGGGCATTTGCTCTATGTTGTTACGGTCCGCGGAAAAGCGATGCTGGGAACTGAGATAAACTATCTGCTAAATAAAAAGCAAAAAATTAGCTTTCCAGTTTAATAATCACGATTGATGATCGAGTACGAGTAGCCCTTCCATGAGTAAAGCCGTGGTACGAAACGCGGGGATCATAATTAGCACCAACCCAGACATTTTCATATTCTAAGGACTTATACTCCTAATCGGCCCGATCATACAAAAAGGACAAATTGAGTCTAGGCCAGAAACATTTGAAAATGTCAATTGCACGTTGCCTGCCAATTTCTGCTATTTTTGTCTTCACTTTCTCTTTATAAAGCTCTCCCAAAAGAGATGCCCTATCCATTCCAACTTGAGAAACTAAGATGGAATCTAATCGGGCCTCACATTGCAAATTGTATATTTTGTTTTTTAAGGCATTTCCTCGCCTCATAGCCGCTTTCCTAATTCTCTCAATTTCACCCAAGTGGTGCTCCCTTGTCCTTTCGACATCCCTAAAGAAGGGACCAAAGAACTCGTCCTCGATAGATCTGAACGGTGAAACCCGAGTATCTGTCGTCCCCAACTTTCCCTTATAACAATTCTCAAACTTTTTTATTTTGCCCTATAATGATTCTTCACATTGTTCTTTCATTTAAGATCTCGTTCGGGTCAGCCCCAGATAGGGGTATGGGAATTGCATCTGACCTAAGTGAGGCGTGCGTTGCCGAAGTCATTGGGGAATCATCTTCTACGCTTGTTTGCAATGCAATCTCTCAGTCCATTTCCATGATCCTTCGATTTCATCCTTTTATATAGCCCCATATATGCTCTCAGCATTCTTTAATGGGCCTTCTAGTTCTGCTACTCTGAGCAGAGCATAATCTAACTTCTTCTGGAAAGCGGCTACCTCTGAACCCTAATCGAGAGAAGCCAGCTGAAAAAGGTTAAATAAATCCATACATATCAGAATCAAATAAATGAGAAAAATAAGACCACTAAAAATTCATAAATTTTGTAAAGAAATATAGTCAATAAGAGAACTTTTGAATTATGCCAAGCACTATAGAAATTGTTTTCCTTATCCTAAAGTCTCTAGAATAGAATACTAAGACAATATCTAAGGGACATTAGGAAGAGGTGGGGCCGAACTAGCAAGAAATGCCCTGCGAGGGTATAGCATGCTCCTGCCTAATGGGTATAGCATGCTCCTACCCAATGATCCATAGGTTGGTCAACTGTCACTTCAGTGTCTTCCTTGTCATTCAAATTTTTTTAGTCTGATGTGGGGTAGAAAGAATCCAGGATGTCTTGAGACCGTTGTAGTAGCGCCTCAGCTCTCTTGCTTTTGACTTTCTCTTTCTCAAGCTTATTCGAGTAAGAAGCAATCCTATCTTGAGAAACCTGAAATAGTCCTCTAGCTCACACACCTTCAATACCGCCCTTCTCCTAGTATCATTTAGGATCTCAGTTAACTGAGACTTTTTTCGTACTTTTATCTGAAAAATCACCAAATAATCTGCTTGCAATAATCTTCCATCCATCATCACAAAGATGAAAAGGTCCATAACCCGTGGGAGGAACATGAGCAGTATCCAAGTAGGGCACCAAAATCATCCTCCTATATTCTACAGCCTCTTACTCCCTAAGTAATCTAGCAATCTCTACAGACATGTCCTCCACTTATTTCCTATATTGTGCAATCTCTTCTCTATAAACAATATCGTAGAGTTCTTCATCCACCTTTACGGTCGGCTTTATCCTTTCCAGCTTCGATGCAGCATCCCCCGACCACGCATGTAGTCTCATATTACAATCATGTTAACGTTGAAGCACACTCTTGGCCTTTGCTAGGTCGTCCCTATTGAACTTCAGCTCTGTTTCAAGCCTCTCAGTTTCAAATCAGAGTTGGGTAATTTCATCTTCAGAAGCAGCCTAGCGATGGACACAGTTTATGTTAAACAGAGCCCAAAAAGAACCAACTTAAATCACTATTGAAATAAAACTTAGTTACATAATCAAAACATAACAGATTGAGTTTCAGCACTAAAACGTCCATTACTTGTTACATCATCTCTACTTATCCACATACTTGAAAATCATACAAAAATTAATAAAGACATAGAAAGGTCATTCGTTAATCAAGGCTTTAAGCTTAAGCCTAAACTACTCTAGGTGAAGGCTATCGGGTGGAAATGAACCATATTCTAACATATATCACCATCGGTGCAACACAAAATCACTAAGGGCCTCTTTCTCCTGAACTACTTGATCTATTAGGGATAATAATTCTCGCGTCTTATCCATAAGCTCTATGAAAGTTTTGTCTAACTCTTTTTCATGCCTGCACATAGCCACGACACTAAATCCAAGATGATCTAAAGTTTGTTTTTCGAGCCTAGCCTCAGTCTCTATCAACAGTTTTGTGAACATATTCTCTCCAAAATACTAAACAAAACAATGAGAAAAACATGATCATTCGCAAGAAAACATAACGCATACTATGTTTCATCACGTACACTGGAACAAACTTCAAAGTCTTAATACAACAACAGACCAAAAAAATCTGGTATTAATCATCTAATTCTATTGGAGAATGTGAATTAACCTTTCTTATAGATGTTTTGCCTTTATCCTCAGATTGCAGGTTCCTCTGGTCCGTATCAACCTTGACCATCTCGTCCTCAAAAGGACGCCTAGAATAGTTCGGGTCACAATTTTTCTCTTCAACCTCTTCCTTATTCGACCTACCCTATCAATACTCAAAGATTGAAGCGGCCAAGGACTGATTCTCTAGAAATTCAGGCTTAACCACTATCCCAAAATTACGCTTGGCTGAAGTATAAAAACCATAAGTCACATCAGAAGTAACATCCTCAAGTTCCTTCTTCAATTGGGTCAACTCCTCCTTCACCACCCTCAGTTCTTTTTCAACCCTAGACAACGCCTCATCCTTCTCCTTCAACTCACGCTACTTTGAAACTCGAATTCCTCAGCAGCTTTGGCTTCTCCCTCGACCCTCTTGACCTTCTCTTGAAGCATGCTAACCTCCTCTTCGACCTTGGCCCTAGCAAAATCCCGTGCGGTCTTCTCAGTATCAGCTAAAGCAAGGTCAGCTTTAAGTTCAGCCACCTGATTTGAAAGGAAGGCCTGTGCATTCTCCTTTTCATGTTCCTTCATCATTAAGGCCGCAAACTATAAGAAGGTAAAGATTTGGGGAATGTAAATAACAGACTAGCAACTAAAAGAAGAAAGAGAGAAAAGGAAAGCCACTCACACAAGACCAGAGCTTCTCCAATTCAGGCAGGACTTCAGAGGAGGACGTTTCAGAAGTCAAGGTAGGAAAGAAGGAGGGAGTCTGCGTAACTTTCCCTACTCTTTCTACTAAAGAATACATAGCACTTCAGACGTGGTCAAGCTACTCGTACGGGGGTAGGATCACTCTGCGAAGAAGAAGCAGTAAACCTAGCTGGTGTAGAGGTCGGAGGAGGAAGAGTACCTACATCAGAAGGGGGTGGAATATCTGGTGGGAAAGAAGTGGTTAATCTTTTGGAAGAAGTGGGAGAACCACCAGAACCTTCGTGTGGTCTCTTCGAGGCCTTTTTCTTCATTTTCTTCTCCAAAGCCCTACGAAGCTCAGCAATGGCTTTAACATTCATTGTACCTACAAAGGGAGAGAAATGACAAGACTAAAATCATGAAAATAATAATTCCTATGATTTTATCATAAGCAACTTATAACCCCAGATTCAGTCAGAGAAATAGTAAGCTTAAATATGCCGCGAGAAAATGTATTATGAGGATGTAATAGACGATGATCAGTCAGTTTCGGTCCATTAAAAAAATTATTTATCTTCCTGTCCTCTTCCGCCAATCCTAAGATCCGTTGTCTATTAGAATGGTACAACCGTTCATTTTCCTCTGAAGAGATGGTATGGACAGAATAGTGGTGGGAGAAAGAAGGGTAATGATGCAAAATCAAAACAAAGAAAAATAATTCAACCCATTTTTCATTTCTACTTGGGACATCAAGAATAGCAATTCCTTAGACTAGATATAAAAGAAACCATCACCTCCCTTTACAGGATTCTTTCTAATTTCACAAAAAACCGAAGTTCTTCACTAGTGATATTGATGCTATTTTCATCACAAAGAATAAAGGTGGCCAAGGCAAGGGTATACGAATGAGGGTAAATTGAACCAGAGCAACATCCAGGGTAGCAAGCCATTAACGGATAGTCCAATGCATAGGAAGATACAAACTGCATTGGATATGTTCAGGAGTGATGGCGATATATCCCTCCGACGGAGTATTTATGCATTCATAAGATTCGGAAACCCCAACTGCATAGCCAGAAAAACCCAAATTGCATGAGTCCACCTATAGCATCCCCTAGACAAGTGACCTTAGAAGGAGGAAGTGTAATAGAAGACGAAGAAGAATCCATGTCAAAGTCCTAAAGATTACTTTTAAGAAGGGACGAACGAGGATTGGAACAATTTCTCCTTTGGTCAATCTACCGAAATACCCCCAAATTTGAAAATTAACCTAATATAGTTCCTTTCAAATAAAAGGATAAAAGAAAGTTTGGGGAAGATGAAGAAAGAATGTACGTACCTCAATCTAAATAATGGCCACACGATCGAAGTGATCAAAGATTTTTATGAAACGTAGATTTTGATGCTAAAATAATGAGTTCAAAGATTAGTAAAAATTTGCCTAGAGAAATGAAATGCCAAATTGAACAGCTATTTACAAATGGTCCGATAGGAGAATGACATGTGTGCAAGGGCATTAAATGCAGAAACGGTTGAAAAGACTTTTTCCTAGCGTCGAAAAGATAAATTAGACAGAACTGATTAGACAGTAGACCGGGTGTTTAAGACAACAAGTCTACCCTGACCTACAGTCACCGTTGACTTAGGGGGCAAGTGTTACATCCGTTATTGCCACGAACCGCAATAAAGGAAAATGGGGCAGAACGTGAGATCAGAAAAGCTACCCTTGTGTCAAAAAGACTAGAATAGCAAAAAAGGAAATGAATCAATTAAATTCGTACTAAGCAGTTGGGCCAGCTTGAAGTTACAGTACCTAACCAGTCTCGAGCCTTGTAACTATGGGAGTCACGATAAGGAACAAATAATGCATGCATCAGGAAACAGAGGGAGGACACAGTGGCCGTATCCAAAATTGAAGGCAAAAGAGAAATACCGAGCTGATACACAGGAAGCAGCGCATGATATACTAAGTTGACCATACCTCAAAAGCTCACACTTTGTCAATACCTATAGGAATAGGTCTGCTTAAGCACATATCGGGGACAACCTAGGTAGCGTTGAATGAAGTCAAGAACACTCCAAAGGGTTGTATGCTAAGCCACCTAAAATACGCTTCAACACAGAACCATACTTACAGGTAAACCACAAAGGTGAAGCTCCTTCTCTCTCTCTCTTATCAGCAACCTAAGCATATTTGCAAAGAGGGCAACTCAAAATGCACCCATCTCAAATCACAAGTAGTCTCAAGCACATTCCACATGTATGCCAAGACAACTCACCAAAAAAAATGGCAAATGCCGCCCTATTCCGACCCAACACATTATCAGATCAAGCAAAGATAGCAAGGGTATCGATAGGGCAGTGTGGTCTGAACACCAGGAAATATTCACCACTACACCACTTTATATGCACCAATAACATAGCGAAGCTTCAGGCGATCCCCTACCATTCCTCTTAAGACATTTTCCATTCTGAGAGAGAGGAGACCGACCCATACAGACTTGGGCTTCCTGTTCAATTTTTCAAGCATCCCGCTTCGAATTTTCAAGATCCCGCCAAAGTCATATTTCCCGCTAAAAAACCCATCATTAATCTAAGCACAATTAGTAGGTGTTGTAGATGAATGACAGGTGGCAAGATCTTAGGGCAGAGATTAAAGAGAAAAGAATGAAGGCGATCACAAAACTAGCAATGTATTTTTCATACTATAAAAGGAAATACTAGAGGATGAAGAAAGAGATCTTTTTCGTCAGCTTCTTCTTCATCCCAAAACAAGGAAAATCTAATATATTGTATGTCACTGGGCCATTGTAATTTGTATCAAAACGACGAATATCTAGTGGAATATCCCGTGGACGTAGGATTGACAATAATCTGAACCCCGTAAAATTTTCTATGTGCTTTCCTTTATTTATCCCAGTATTTAATTGTGATTGCTGGTTATTTAAAAAAATCTTTTCGAAATTTCAACAAACAGTTGAAGTGCGACTACAAGGCTATGTAAGCATCCAGCAACATAACCGCTTCTCCAAGGCAGATTTAACACAACTTAAATTTGTTGATTCAAATCGTGGAAGCAATCGTCATCTAAGATTACTTTACGATTTTGTTAAGTGTTGTGAAGACCGAAAAACTTCACCAATAAATATAATTTCGACGAAGGTCCAAAACAAATTTGGATCTCATCACCGAGTCAGCCTTCTAGACCCCTTTAACCGTCGGGTTAGGCAAGTTGCTAGGAAGAGTCGGACTCTGGTATCTAAATTCAAGACTAGAGTCAACTTTCCTTAGACAAACATAAAGTAAAGACGTGTATTAGTTGGCCCAATAACATTGAATGTTCTACTTAACATATATGTGCAACAAATTTAAAACTTGTTACTATCTTTACAATTTAAGAGTTACAAAAACTCGATTTTTATTATTTTCACAAAAACATTAGCTCCAATTTCTATACCAATTCGGAAGTTCCCACCGTCCAAAATAGCCAAAAATTCTGTTTCATTTCAACAAATGGAAACTACCAAACAACATATCATACCAAGGTGCACAAACCAAACTATTCTAATGCATAGGAGCCATGCATCCATAAAATAGCTTAACAGAAAACTTTAGAACTAAAACCCAAGTTTCATTTCAAATCATTTGAAATAATCATATATACATTTATCTCTTTGTATATCAAATCATACTTTCAAGATTTAAATCAAAATCAGTTTTACCAAAACAACTTCGTAGAAAACAACTATGGTAGCATCCCCCACTTTGAAACTCGAAAATGAACGTCAATGATGCTACAGTCATCACTAAAATTATTTTTCACCTACAAAAGTGAGTTCTATACATCCAAATATACATTTCAGACTTAACCTAAATCATTTTCAAAGTGGTATCAAATACTTTGTATATATTACCAAGTATCATGATCTCAATTTCATAAACCGATTTGCTAAATATATACATTCAAATAGTACTATTTTTTTCCAAAAACATGAAAAATATTTTGAAAACACCGGGATTTAAGTTCTCAAATTCTCAATTTAAATCCTCTTTGTTTATAAACCATATTTATAGAAAATCATTTCACAAATATTTTTTGTCAAATATCTTATCTTTCCTTAAGATTATAATAAACAACTTTAATTAAACTTAACCTTTAACCCCACATTATCACCAAACGCCTTATAGTCAAACTATGAAACTTAATTTATAAGGTGTTCATTTCAATGTTCCCACAATTACTGTCTACCCAACCCATGCGGTAAAAAGGAAAAACTGCTCATTAAATGGTTGAGCACAAATAACAATCAATAAACAATAGTCAATGGTCATAAACTGGCAGAGCATGACTAAGTTAATAAATGAAGGATAATAATGAACATCATTAATCCCTACATAAATTATACTACATTATCAACTTATACTTATATATTACTAATATATATCAAATACATATACGCTAATATATATATAATACACTCAACTCATGTTAGGGCATTCCATTACCCTATATCTCAATGAGTTATACCCCACTAAACCCAAGGTTCTCACTTAACCTTCAGCTTTGATACCACGCTTTAATGATCGCCTTTTCGATCCCTAAGTGTCGACAGTAATATATCCACGGTATTCACTTGCTGAGCACCCAAGTGCTGGAAAGACAGATTGTTAGGATAAAGGAAAAGAAGAAAAGAAAAGGAATAAGAAAGAGGAGAATAAAGACATCAGAATATCATAATGGAATGATAACATAAAATATCAAAACAGTGCTACTCTAATATACATAGCCTTCGAAGTCACAATCTAAGTACTATCATCAGCTTGGATAGTTATAAACAACCTGTCCTCACAATGCTGATATATTCATAAAGTAGTGTAGCGAAAATAAATACTATGGTAGGATAACATGCAGCTCCTCTCCAAGAGATCCAAAGAATACCTTGAAAACCTGCCTTTATCAAATCGCTTGAAAGAGCACCCGAGGAATTAAGGTAAAACATAAAACCACGGGTCAGACATACATCAGGTGTAAGAAACTTAATAAACATGTAGCCACATATAACAAAACCTTTTGAAACTGTCATGAAGGTTATCCCCTCAAAAGAGCCAACCATCCAATAGTTATATTACGATATAATAGATAACGTCTAAGTTGCGAATGCAAATAGAAAATAGATGCGATGCTTACATTTGCCACACCATAACATATTAGAGTAAAAGTAGAACCGCTAAGGTATGTGCACATATTGGATTTTCCATTAAAGTGTCCTCGGTACTTCGAGGTAGGCCTCCTATGAAAAGGGTTAGAAACTACCTTCTGAGCATAATCTATAGATAAAATATATCAAAAGGTAAACACGGCTGGGCCATGCAAAAAACACAAACATGAATACCCTCAAATCTTAACTCCCTAGGTTTACAATCAAAAGGATCTCTAGACACAGAGTTGATGCATCCTGCCAAGTTAGCTAAACCAACTAGTTATGCATCCTATTATGTTTCTATCATTTTCGATGTCGAGGCTACGTTCGGCATCTCTCACACGAGTCTTCATCACTCGAATAGAACACGAGTCCCCAAATGAATTCTAGCATCTTGAATAAATCAAGAATTTCCACATAGCTTCTAGGATAAGTCCACCGATGAATGCTAACAATGTCCTCTCTCTTGGTTACCCTCAAGATAGATAGTCCCTGATGATAACATTATTTTGAAATGTTAACAGTGATATTTCCCTAGGACATACCTTAGGATAGACAGTGCAACTCTATAACATTTCGCCTCTCAACCGCTTCCAGAACGTAGAACATGTATCTCAATTTAAAGTGGTTTTCGATAAGTATAACACTCACTAATCCTTTAAATGAGATATGATTCCTGTATTTATAGGAGTAGATGACCGATATCTTCCTTAAAATTTGTCGGTAGAATCTCTAGATGTAAACGAGGACGCCCAGAAAATTTCGAGGTCTAATTCCCAATGTGGAGCGATAGGGGCCAATCGGTCTTCCCTGCAACGTGGCACCATGCGATCGCCATGGTGGGGCCCCCTTTATGCTAGCTTCCTATTTCTAGAGTTGTTTGCATAGTTGCCTTCATGGATTTTAGAGATATCGATTGATTCCCATTGAGTTGAATACTGATTCAAGCTGTTCACAGCCATAGTGATCGGATCTAATCCCCTGCCTAGGGGAAGCACTATTCCATACTTAAAATGTTCCGAGAGTCTATCTCTTAGTTTCACTTGATCGTTACTTCATATTTTTGTCTGTGCTTGATCACTGGACTCTGTGATCACCTCTTCGGGCTACTTGCCTTGTCTATCATCGAGTCTAACTTGCCCAATAGTCTGCATATAGCTAGGTCAAAATGCTAGAAAACACTTGCCCCTCAAAGTAAGTCTTGTTTCGAACATGACATGCTTTGAATCGAAGCAAGTTGGAGCCGCCGGAAAGGACTCCATTTAGTTTCCTAAATAGTCATTATCCTTCTATTAAATTGTCTTTCTGAAGAGTCATATCCTTCTCCATTCGTCACGATGCTTGGTCGATATTTGTCAATATAAATCTGGAGTATAATCCCAAGTCTTGGTCTATGCTCGGTTCCATTGAGCTTGTGGATTGAGTTAGTAGGCCTCGACTATTTATAGTGACACTTTTTCTACAAAATCCAGGTAATAATTCAATCTCTGTCGATGTTGGATATGTTCACATGCACGTTCACGTACACGTTTGTCATTGGCTTCGAACGCGCTCATACACGTATGAGTCATTGCCAAGATTATGCAGTTGAAATATATTTGCATTGCTATATTTTTCATCATCCATTCACATTAATTTTTTTATTCATTATTATTTTATTTTATTTTAAGAAAAATATAGGGGTTCGGTACCGATCCCCTAAGTAGGGGGATCAGTACCGATCCTATTGTTGATCTAGACTCAGTTAGTTCGGGCCGCAAGAGAGATGGGTCGCATCTCATATTTAAGCTAAGTGACTTAGCTTCTTCACCTCACTTCTTCATCTATCTAATCAAACCGATCCCCTGTTTAGTCTCTGCCATTGTCGAGCTCTAGATTCATCACCATGAATCACAAATCTCCATCGATTCGAACTCCCATCCTCCTTGAACCAATCGCCATCGCCTTCAATCTATTCACCACCTCCATCAATTCAAATTTAATACCTAACTTCAATATCCCCAACTCAAATCAAACCCGACCCTTTATCCATTCCTTGCCGTCGACTCTTTTGACTATCGAATTATATAGGTGGGTTTCAATTTTGTCAAATGTGATTTTTACGATGAGATGATGGATTTTATCATGTTGGTAGTTGTAGGTTCAAGGTTCAGTAGCATGTATTAGAAAAGGTGGAGCGGTGAAGATGGAAGGATTGGCTTATGATAAGCGATCTATTGTGGTATGGCACAAAGGGGTCGATGTGGATCCGCGACTAGCATGAAGGAGATGCAGTGGAATAATAAGGAGGAGGGATTGGTCAAGGTAGGATCGGCTTATAGGATTGGATGGAAGCATGTTGAAGATGAAGTGAAGTGGTGAAGTTTAGGGGATCGGTAGTGACATGCGATCAGTGATGTGATGTGATCAGTGGTGTGATGCGGTCGGTCACTTGATGGAATGGAGGAAAGGAAGTGGAATGATGGAATTCAGGGATCGGTTGTGATTTGAGAGAAGGAATCAGTTAGGGTCTTAGGGAGTTCAAAATGGTATAAAGCAATACTCCCTAGGTGAGGGATCAGGTACGATCCCTCTGCCTAGAGCGACTTGGTCGTTTTTTTGCTTGAGTGAAGACTTGAACTCAAACTTAATTGTATACATATGAACATTTGCCTTAAGCTTGAACTTGAACTAGAGACTTGCATATGATTTTGAACTCAAATACTTGAACTTCAAAACAAATGCATATGGCTTAGGACTTGAATGTTTGGACTTATATGACTTGAATCATTGGAGCTCAAAGTCAAACACATTTGAATAAGACTTGTCCATTCACATGAACTTGTACATGAATACTATACTCCCGTATGCCAATAATTGATCCCAATGCTTATATGAAATCTACAACCATCAACGTGAAAGCTGGTTGGGATGATCAACGATGACGGTCACTTCGGTCGAACCCCAGAGTCTTGTCACAACTATCATTTTAATTCTAAATTGTTTATCACTGCATCACACAACACTGCACCACACTACACTTAGCATGGGGGGAATAAGTTAATTTTTCTAATAACGATTATCTACTAAGTTTGACAGCTATGAGTTCCAGACGCTCGAAGCATTTAGCTGCTAGGGGTACTAAACAAACTACTTCTCACGACAATCCCGACACTGTGTCAAGTTTTGCAACAATATCCGCTCGAAACTCCCCAGGCCATTAATCTAAACAGCCCAAAAGTTCTCAACTAGAAATTCCTTCGAACTTAGAAGCAGAAATCGAGCCAGCACCTAACACTTTAGAAGACGCCATAATTTTAAATGATCCGAAGGATTCAGTGGCTTCAAAGGTCAACGAGGCCTCTCTCCGCAGACTGTGCATTAAATATGGGATTCTGTACGAGGATGTGCGAGTCCGGTTTCATAACAATAGGATTCACTTGCACCCGAAGGGGTATACTGCATGCAATAAGTTTATGCACTAGGCTGGTTGCTAGTATATTACAATGCATGCATCCGCATGAATCGCAATCTTCGCTTTCCTGGGGAGGTATATCCCGAGTCGCTTGTCGAAGCCTGGGACCATATTGTAGATTTGAAGAAGAAGTCTATCGATGGTGCTAAAGTGGATAAAGAGCATCTCATGAGCGAATCTTATGCGATGAATAGCGCGATGAACTCAGGGCTGCTCGACTCAGTTTACTCAATGATCCAGCAACCATCGAAAAGGGAAAGATGGCGGTGAAGCCTCCAGATCTAGTTTCCAAGGCCCTTCTACTACTCAAGCAACCGGTGCTTCAATTTGTCATTCCCTGGAAAAGGATGCGGGCTACGATCCCAATCATCCAGCGATGCACAAATCTTTTGGGTTGTCTCCGATTTTGGAAGGCAGCACTCCTGCTACGATCGAAAGCCAATCCGATGAAGGTATATCTCTTACTTCTCCAACGTTCGAGAATGTTTACATCTCGCACCCGATAGTCATGGGCTTACCCTTTAGTCTTTATGAAATTGCAGGTCCGTATGCATTTGTCCATGCTCCCAATAAGGATGTTTCCATGGGACAGTAGGCGCTGACCACGGGGTCCACCGCAGCCGTCACTGTATAGGTGGCTCCTACCGATCAACTTGTTAAGACTCCCAGCTCGGATGTTGAAGTCATAAGGTCTCTGAATGAAGAAAAGACTGATGATAAGCAAGACTAGGATAAAACAGAGGATGTCGTAGTGATTCATGCCTCTGAACACACTGGCAAACGTAGCATGAAGGAGCGCATTGAAAAGGATGAGCTGGATTTGCAAGTCAAGAAGGAGAGTGCTGGAGTAAATATTACTCTGCTCTAAGTTATACTGTCGGGCGGTGTCACTCTTGAGGAGGTCGATCCTTCTGTATCCTAAAGTGATACTGCTTCTGTCTCTAAAAGCATCTCTCCTAAGAGTGGCAATGGCAATAGGGTCGAGGAGGAGAGGACGAGGCAGTAACTCAGGAGAGTCCACCCCGAAGAAGCCCAAAAGTGATAAGAAGTAGCCGTCAAATTGGCTTGGATAATGTGTAGCTAGGTAGCTAGTTTCTTTTTGTTAGTCGCGATTGTGCGGGTATGGCCCTCGCTTTTGGCTTTTAGTTTCTGGAATAAACTTGTACTTAGTTTCCAAGTTTCAGTATGTGAATAAAAATTCTTTCATTTCTGTTCAGCTTTTGTACAAAATTGGTTTAAGTGTTCGAGCTGTTACGTTTTCCATTCAATGTACTTGTAATTCATCACTTGTCATTCAAGTTGCATTTTCTTTTGATCTCCCATTGTGTCGGGCATCGATCTGACAAATCCATTTCAAGGCCTCCTTTCGGTCGTGGCATTAAGTCATACCAAACACTAGGTGCGAGCCATAGTGTTACGCTATCGTTTCAGCGGTTAAGTGATTATACTCTAGCCTCGATCTTGGGTTGGCGGAGTTAGTTCATAGATGGTTGGGTCCCATCCATGATGGGTTCATACTCCTCCTATCGGGTTTAAGCCAGAGTTAGAGAGTGAATGGTCGAATCGCACTCATTCGTTTTGTTTATACTCTTATCCACACTTTGGGGGATCAAAGTTAGTCGATGTGTGGTTATTCACATCCATTTGATGCTCATTATCTAGCCCACATTCTAAGGACAGAAGTTGTTTTGGGAAACGGTCGAATCACATTTCCTTTCGTTAATTCCTTTGCCCCCAAGTTCGGGGCAAAAGTTGAAGAGTGGTCGGTCGTATCACGACCACTTTTATTTTACATTATTCCCGTCAAATCAAGAGACGGAATTAGTTAACGGATGATCGAATCACACCCATTCTCTGTTTTTTACTAAGCCTTTCAGATTGTAGGCGGGAGTTAATGGATGAACGATCGAGTCATGTTAATTTTGTTTAATTCGATTATGGACCCGGGTACTTGGTTGACACCAAACTCCAGGTACTTTTTGTTTTATATTAGGCATATGTAGATGTAAGTTGGTCTTATATCACAACTATCATATTATGCACAAACAATTCTCTAATATGAAGCCAACTTCAAATTTTATTGCAAACTGAAAAAGAAGTGACATAGTCTGTCTTATTACGTGACTTTGAATTCAACTACAAAGGCAAATTCTAAATGAAATACAACTGAATAAAATAAAACCAAGTGACGTATATGCTCGCTATTCCATGCTTTTGGGAGTGTGATGCCATCGACAGTCGCTAGTTTGAAAGTTCCATCTCCAAGCTTCTGATTGATGACATATGGTTCTTCCCATCTCGGACCCATGTTTGCAGGGCTAGAAAAGATCTATTTCAGGATAAGATCGTCAATTTCAAAGGTCCTAGGTCAGACTTTAACATTGTAGTACTGGGTGACTCGGTGTTGGTGTGCAGCTGCCCTTAAGTCAGCTTCTTCGCGCTTCTCATCAATCATGTCTAGAGATTCCAAAAGGGGATCTCTGTTAGTTCTAGGGTCATAGTAAGTCACTTAATGAGAAGGGACCTCAAGTTCTATAGGAATCACGGCTTCAGAGTCATAAGCAAGGGTGAATGGAGTATGGCCAATCGCGGACTTGTAGGTGGTTCTATATGCCCACAATGCTAATGGGAGTTCATCAACCCACTTGCCTCTAGCCTTTTCCAAATGTTTCTTCAGAATAGACTTTAGGATTTTGTTTACAACTTCAACTTGTCCATTAGCTTGAAGGTGAGCAACCACTGCAAATATTTTCTCGATATGATGTCGGCGACAAAAGTCTTTGAATTAAATACTATCGAATTGGGTCCTGTTGTCAGTTATGATTGTTCGGGGGAGACCAAAATGAAAAATGATGTTTCGAACCACAAAATTGATTACTTTCTTCGTAGTGATCATGGCCAAAGGTTCGGCTTCAGCCCATTTAGCGAAGTAATCAACTGGTACGATGGCGTACTTCACACTACCTTTGGAAATCGGCAAGGAGTCAATGATGTCAATAATCCAAGTAGCAAACGGCCATGGACTAACCATTTGAGTGATTTCCGTCTGCGGTGCTCTCAGAATCTTTGCAAATATCAGGCACTTGTCGCATCGTCTAGCATAATCAGCCACGTCTCGATTGACAGTTGCCAGAAATAACCATAGCAGAGTATCTTCTTCGCCAGGGTTTGCCCCTCTGTTGTATTACCACATTCTCCTTCATGGACTTCTCTTAATACTCACTTGATTTCATTATTGGTGATACATCAAGCAGAGGGACAAAGAAACACTTCCTGTACATGACTCCTTGAAGGATGTATCGTGAAGCTTTACGAAGGATCTATTTTTCATTCCTCTATTCGGGAAGGAATCCCCTTTGCAAATAATCTTTAATCAGAGTCATCCACGACTCCTTCTCGGGCTCTATCTCTAAAACCCAATCGATCTCCATCTGGTCAATGCTCGGAGCTCTAAGTATTTCAACTGGAACTAGGTCCATTTGTTGTGCATCCTCAGAACTAGCCAACTTGGCTAATGAGTTGGCTTTCTCATTCTATTCTTTAGGGATGTGTGTAATGGTGTAATGCTCTAAATCGATTAGCAGCTCTTGGACCCGATTAAGGTAAGCAGTAAGTCGTGCTCCTTTGGCTTGATATTCTCCCTTGACTTGATACACTACTAACTGGGAATCATAGAAAATTTGTAGAGCTTTTACTCCCAGCTCTCAACCCAGTTAAAGCTTGGCAATCAAGGCTTCATATTCATCCTTGTTATTCATTATGGGGAAGTCAAGATTTAGGGCGTAGCAGATTGAGCGTTCCTCGGGAGTTACTTATATGACTCCGGCACCAGAACACCGATCGTTGGATGCTCCATCCATGTACATCTTCCATTGGATTATAAATTCTCCAATGCTCTCCGGAGAGTCATCTTGTGTAGTGAATTCGGCTATGAAGTCTGCTAGTGCTCGCTTTTGGATGGCTCTCCGAGGGAGGTAAGTGATATCGAACTGGCTCAATTCGATGTTCCATTTCAATAACCTTCAAGACGTCTTAGGTCGCTGTAGGACTTGTCGTAACAGTTAGTCGGTGAAGACTTCGATAGGGTGAGCTTGAAAATAAGGGCGGAGCTTTCTTAATGCAATCAATAGGAAATACATGAGCTTCTTCAATTTCAGATAGTTCCTTTCAGCACCTGTTAATCGCTTGCTAACATAATACATTGCCTCTGGATTCAATTCTCTTCATGCAGCCGTGCGACACTTATGGCATGTACTAACACTGCCAAGTAAATATAAAATTCTTTATGATCCAGTGGCTTAGACAAGATGGGGGTCTCTCTAAGTGATGTTCTAGAGCATGAAACACATCAATACAATGCTGCGTCCATTTAAAGTTCCTCTTCCCTCTCCTGATTAAGTCGAAGAAAGGGATGCACTTACCGGTGGCCCTGGAGGTAAATCGACTCAGGGCGGCGACCTTCCCATTTAGGCTCTACACCTACTTAATTGTCTTCGGCACTTGGATATCCCTTATCGCTTGAATCTTCTCGGGATTGGCTTCAATTCCACAAGAGTTGGCGATGAAACCCATGAATTTCCCTGATGCAATGTCGAAAGAACATTTCAAGGGGTTAAGTTTCATTCCATATTTTTAGAGAATACTGAACATCTCCGCCAAGTCATCGATGTGGTCGTTTGATTGCCTTGACTTTACGAGCATATCATCTACATATACTTCCATTGGTCGCACGATCTGGTTTTTGAACATCCGGTTGATCAGTCTCTGCTAAGTAGCTCCAGCGATCTTTAGTCCAAAAAGCATCACAACATAGTACATCCCCAAATTAGTAATGAAGCTAGTGTGCTCCAGATCGGGGACATACATCAAGATCTGATTGTATTTGGAGTACACGTCCGTGAATGAAAGCAGTTCACATCCAGTGGTTGAGTCTACTAGCTGGTCGATCCTCAGAAGTGGAAAGCTATCTTTCGGGTATGCCTTGTTTAGGTCTGAGTAGTCGACGCACGTCCGCTACTTTCCATTAGCTTTTCTCAGAAGAACTGGATTGGATACCCATTTCGGGTAGAGGGCATCAAAGATAAACCCATTGCTATTGAGTTTATCCACCTCCTCTTTAAGTGCAGCAGATCTCTCTGGATCCATGCCGCATTGTTTTTGTTTCACCGGGACATGCCTCAGGTCGATATTCAACGCATGACTCGCGATAGTCAGCGACATCCTACACATGTAAGAATGGGTCCAAGTGAACACATCAAGATTCGCTCGGAGAAAGCCAGCTAATTCCTTCGTTATTGTTGCATTGAGTTGTGATCCGATTTTCAAGACCCGTGATGGGTTATCGTGACTAACCGTGATGTCGATTATCAGCTTGGCGGGTGTAGCCTTGGTCTCTTTGGGCACCTTTTCTTCATCTCTCAGATCTATATCCTTATAGAACCGACTGTGGTACCCCAGCCAAGGCTCGGATGCTGATTGCTAGGTTTTATTAGTTTGGATGTAGAGAGGCTTCTCCACATCCTTTCCTTTCTCCTTTCACTAAGCGTATTTCAACTCAGCCACATAACAAGCACGTCCAGTCGCCTAATCTCCATGGATAATTCCCACGCCATTATCTGCCAAGAATTTGAGTATCAGACACAAAGGGGCGATAGTCGCCCTGAATTCAGCAAGGGCCAGTCGGCCAGTTCACATCCTTCATAACAAACGGCAGCACCCGCACTCTCCTTCGGCTACCATCTCCTAACTCCATCGGTAGCTCGACATAGCTATCGCTTCAGTTGCAATACCGTTAAAGCCATGAATACAGGCTTTGTATGGTTTCAAATCTTTGGCTTCCAGTAACATCTAGTTGTATGCCTTCTTGAAAATGATATTCACAGGACTTCCACAATCATTCAGAATCTTTCTCACTAAAGCGGGGCCAATCATAGCTGAGATTACCATTGGGTCAATTGTCAAGGCCTCCAACTTGTCTACATCTCTACTTCGAAACATGATATCATCTGTCATAGTTCACTGCTACTTTGCTGGAGCACCGTCTTCCCTGTTCGAGCAATATTCAATGTCAACATGTTTGATAGCGTTCATGTAACGCTCCATCTCATTCCAGCTTTTATCAGCCGAATGTAGTCCTCCAACAATGTTATTAATAACTAATCTCCCTGCTGTCTGCCGAGGTTCCTTAGCACTGGGTGGAGCTTGTCCTCGATTGAGGTCAGATGTCCCATGCCTGCCATCCTGTGAGGCTTTAATAAAGTACTGCAACTTTCTTTCTCGAATTAACTAGTCAATAGCATCACAGAGGTTGCGACACTCATTCGTGGTATGTCCATAACTCTCATGAAATCGACAATACTTTCAAGACTGTCTCTACTTCTCCATCGGCCCTTCGGAGGTGGTTTCCTGTATCGCATAGTGTTATAAGTCGATAGATAAACATTCTCTAACGATGTATTCAACAATGTGTATGTATCAAACGATGGGATCCTCAGCTTCCCTCTCCCGAAATCCCATCTTCGATCGCGGTTTCTATCACCGCCTTTCTTCTTCTCATTCGGTTTGTTCTGAACATTGATTTGGACTTTCCTGGAACTATCACCAGACTGCTTCACTACCATATTACTTTGTACTTGCTCGGCGCTTGGGCCTGCAACATCTCTCTTCTTGGTTCACTTTGCCTCATCCTTCCTCAGAAATTGAGTTGCCTTTGCGAAGAAATGGTCCAATGTAGAACGAGGCTTTCCCGTTAACCAATCGCCACACTCGGAATCAGGGTCGACTCCCCTATTCACTACCATAGGTATTGCGTCATCATTCGGATTACTGACTTCTATAACAGCTATGTTAAACCATTCCATAAAATCTTTAAGTGACTCCCCCGGTGCCTGGACCAAGATGGAGAGTGACATTACATCCTTGGGGCAAATCATGTGCATGTGGAACTGCTCCAGGAACTTCTTTGCTAACTCATCAAATGAAGAGATAGACTACATCGGTAACTTAGTGAACCACATGGTCGCAACATCTTCTAGAAAAATGGGAAAACACCTGCACTTGACTGCATCAATGGCTCAGGCAGAGTCCATGTGCCATTCGTCCTTCAAGAAAAGATGCCTAGGGTTAGTTTTTCCCGCATAGGCAGGCATCGTAGGCATATGGAACCTCCATGGATATTCTAAATGTAGAATATTATTGGTGAATGGAGTATGACTTCTAGAGAGTCCCCAATCATTGTTGGTCAAGCCTTGACTTTCCTTCGCTGGCTGTCTCACCATAGCTGTTAAGTTTGGTGTTTGGATAGTTGGTGCCTGGTTGTAGTCATGTTCCACCTTATGTGAGCAACCTGATCCACGCCTCTGGGCAGCACCATGTTGCCTTGGCTTCTCTTTCTCTTGGTCCATTTCCGGAGGAATAGTTCTATCATCGTCTCTCAGCTGCGGTTCAATACAAATCACTTGAGCTGCAACACCTTGATCGATCACGGCACCTCCAAAGTGAGCTCCTCCACTTGCATGCTGACTACCCTCTGATGCGAAGGTTCAGTGCCGATCTTCTTGGGGGGGTTCAATATCGGTCGGTGCTGATCGGCCGATTTCATTTTGATGTTCCAGCTACGTAGTTCCTCCCCGATACTCCTGCGTTATATGCATTCGTCTCATGACGTCTATTTCTGTGATAGTCGTCAGATGAGGTGGAGTTCTCCGATCCTGAGTATGAAAAAAGCTCCCTTCTTGCCTTTCTACGCCTATCTTTAAAATGGTTCATCAAGTCGATGTTAGCCTGAATTTGCTGGTTGAGCCGCTGATGGTTATCCCACAGTTCCTTCGTTAGGACTTTAAAGTCTGCTTTGGTGACGTAGTCAGCTGGATTTTGGACATCGGCAGCCGTCAATTGTACATTTCGATCAACTTGTTGAACACTAGCACCGTCATTGCCTTCAGCGGCATGGGAAGTAATAGACTCTCCTCTAGCCATGGCTAATAGCTTCCTATAGATCTTCTTTAAATCTGAGTAGAAACGGAAACTTATTGGCATAAATATGGATCTATCTCGTGGATATGATAATCCACTAGTAGATGATGAGATCTAATCAGGCTGAGAAATCACTCTCAATGAAAGCACCAAAATGTTTACACCAAAAGTTGGCACAAACACCTAATAGATTATATGTAGAGAAATAAATGAAGATATCAAAATTAAAATAGAGGAAATAAGCAGAAAATAAGTAAAGAAGATGACAAACAAATTTATAGTGGTTCAGCGTTGAATGCGTACATCCACTTTGAAGAAGTAGCTTTATTAATCACTTGAATTTCTAGGTACAAGAGGGATCAGTTCGGAATCCATAATTACAATGGAGTACAAAGAAAACAACAGCCTGAAAGATCCTTCAAATGAGTTATGAACCCTGTATTTATAGGAGTAGACGACCAAATATCTTCTTGAAAACTCGCTGGTAGAATCTTCGGATGTAGACGAGAACCCCATAAAATTTCAAGGTCCAATTCCCAATATGTAGAGATCGAGGCCGATCGGTCTTCCCTACAATGTGGCGCCATGCGATCGCCATGGTGGGTCCCCTCTATGCTAGCTTTACGTTTCCAAAGTCG
Source organism: Allium fistulosum (assembly GCA_030737815.1). NCBI lineage: Eukaryota > Viridiplantae > Streptophyta > Magnoliopsida > Asparagales > Amaryllidaceae > Allium > Allium fistulosum. Next base: position 1,107,863,090 of record CM060907.1, read on the forward strand.
TTTGCATAGTTGCCTTCAGGTTTTAGAGATATCGATTGATTCCTATTGAGTTGAACTACCGATTCAAGCTGTTCATAGCCATAATGATCTGATCTGATCCCCTACCTAGGGGAAGCACTAACCATACTTAAAATGCTCCGTAGAGTCTATCACTTGGTTTCACTCGATCGTTACTTCATATTTTTGCCTATGCTTGATCTCTGGACTCTATGATCACCTCCCCGGGCTGCTTGCCTTTTCTATCATCGAGTCTAACTTGCTCAATAGTCTGGATATAGCCAGGTCAAAAGGCCGAATAATAAATATACTTATCTCAAATGGTATAAGCATATTCAAAATTCATTAACATGATAACTTACTTTAAAATATAATCAAAGAGGTCAAAAACAAATGTTACTAAAACATTGTCTACTATAAACCCCTTCTCTTTTATAAGTTAAAGTTTACTTTTTATATCTTTTCGAAAAGATTTCATACTTGTTAATATTTTAAAATATCCATTATTAAAGACCTAAGTATTTCACAAGGGTTAGAGAAAAATGTTACTTAAACATTTCACAATAAACCTAAAACCATTCACTTGTAATGATCATTAAAACTTGCTTATTAAAGATCTTGTTATAATCCCTAAGTTATAATCAATAAGGGTTAAAAATGAATGTTACATAAATATTGTTTACTATAATCCCAAAACCATTTTATACTTGTAAAAACACACTCCTTTAAAGATCTAAGTTATCTAGACTTATTAATCAAAGTAATATACTGTTGATTAACTTCTCGAAACCATTCATTATAAATCAAGTGTTATAGTCCAAAACTTCCTTTATTACTTTCCAAAATACTTAACATACTATTCTGAACATGTGTGTGTGTTTGTGTGCGGGCGCTTTAAAATATTTATAAACATGTCTAAAACACTTATGTAAAATATTATGTAAAAATACTAAATTTTGAAGTCAAACAAAAATAATAAAATAAGCATGTTGTATACTTTAAAATTCTTTACTTTAAAAATTCATGAATAATTATTAAAAATATATTTAAACTTGAAACCACTTTTAAAACACTATAATATATGTTAGAAAACATGCCTAAAAATAATAGAGGAAGATACTTAATTTAAATATCATTTTTAACCATTTAAATTCAGATAGAAACTACAACGACCAAAAAGTGCTACCGATAAATGCTCTAAAGTTTGAATAGAAATCAATTAGAAAATGTACAATCTTTGAGAACATTTTTAAACACTTAAACAATGATTTTTGATTCAATACATTTACAGTAAGTACCTTGCTTAGAGTACTTAAAAACCATGGAAAGAAACCCCTAAGGATATTTTCCAATTAATTATAAAAATTCCCAAAAACAAGCTATTTTTCTTAGTGTTCAAATACCAACATTTTCGCGTAACTTTCTTAACTTTGTTCGACCTATAATGAAACTTTATAAATCTTGAAATTATTACAGTGGTAAGTACTTACATTTAAATTTTCAAAACAACAAAGAGATCCCTAAGGATCTCTTTTAAAATGCTACCAAAAGTTGCCAAAAACAAGTCATTTTCAAGTGTCGATATAGACTATTTCACTATAACTTTTACAACTTTGTTATACAATTTTTATAACTTTTCAGACCAATATCTTACAATAACATACACTATTTTAGGTGAGAGAATAAAAAATCAAGTTGAATCAAGATAAGTTCATACATCTCCAATTTACACAAGTTAAAGTTAAGCGATTATAAAGTGTAGTTATATTGACTATTCTCGCTTCAACACTTTCAAATACATTCAAATACACTTCAACTTCACAAAAAACATTATCAAACATGTAAACACAAGGTCATGGCTACAATACATATTTTAGAGCGTCATAGAAGTGATTATACATAATATAAAGTTTCCATTTGCTTTCCAAGGCAAGAAAGGTCCAAAGTTATAACTTTAATTAGTTAGCTTTACACTTAACTTTATATTTCAATCATACAATATACACACATAATATATACTTGTTCAATGGTGAGTAAACTCAGCTATTTCAAACCCAAACATAAGCAACAAGCTACCACTTCCTCCATCAACTAAACAAGCTCCCAAAACTACCTCCTACCATCTCCTTGTTCTCGGCCTAGGCTTGAAAAACCTCCCTATAGCTTACAACCCTTGCTGGTTTGGGTGGTTGTGCTCCAATTATTCCCTTTTTGACTTGTGAATATGTTTTTATGTTGTTGCAAGGTTATAGAAAAAGTATGAAGAGATTTGGAGTTGATTTGAATACATTTATTCTTAGGAAATTTGCAAAGAGAAAGATGTAAAAGAGTGATAAACTCGTGTGTAAATTATGTAAATGATTCAAGGGGTATGCCCCTCCTTTTATAGGCTTCAAATGGTGTTCCATAACCTTGTACTCAACCCCCTTGTGCCATGGAAGGCTCACCCCTCCATATGCCCATCACTTCATCTTTTGAAAATACCTAGATATTTGTTTACAAATATCTTCTTCCTTTAAAATATCTACTACCTAAAATCTTCTAGAAAGTCATTTGGTTTACCATAATTAGTGAAAATATTTTTATTAGTTATTAATGGCCTCTTATGTTATTTAGACATGAGCATAATATTCGAACAACTTATATTGAGTGTAACACCCCATATTTTTGGTAACATTATTTAGGATATTTAATTAGTTAAATAAAATAATATGTTGATTAGGGGATTGAGATTTGATTTTATTAAGGGGTAGCCATGCCATTTAACCAATGAATTAAAATAAGAGTTAACATGAAATAGAGGGGGGGATAAAATAGGAAAGAGGTCATTCTTATAGCCCTAAACCCTTGGCCGTGTATCCCATACACGTTCATTTTCATTTATCAAAATTTTTATACTTGAGGCCGGCCACCATTAACAAGAAAAAGGGGAAGAAGATTAAGAAAAGCTAAGGAAGAAGCTAATTCAAATCAAATCCATTCACATCTCAATCTCTTTAATCTCTAAAGCTAAGGTGAATATGTTTACATCTCATATTTCTTTTGTTTTTGGTTTTAAGATGAAATCCAAAATATTTTGCAATGATTTTCCATGTTTTCGAATGATGGAATGATTATATATACTTGTTGATGATTTATGGTTGTTCATATAGATTTTATGACATGTTTTGACATGAAAATCCTATTAAATGACATACAAATGCCTTGTAAATTTTTATATAGACCAGAAATATTATTTTGGAGATGGGTTTCAATTTTTTGAATTTTAATTGAATTTATATAATTTTTTTAGTAAAGAAAATGTTATTTTGGATTATAAATTATTTACGGTTAAACAATAATTGGTTTGGGTCTGAAATAAATATATGTTAGAAAACATATTACAAGAGATTTTCTGGAATTTTTGTAGAATTTTCCTAAGTGTTTTTTAATGGGTATATAAAATTATTTAAGGTGTGAGACTTAAATGTTTTATATATTTATGAAAGGAGAAAGGGCTATTTGTAAATATATTTAAATTGTTAATTATGGAAAGTCGGTAATACTTTTAGAAAAGAGAAACTTGCAACCAATCACAATTTGACAAACAAGGCAGGTTAAGTATAAAGAAATGTTTAAAAGGACAAATAAACATGTTTTTCACTGTTTCGATGCTTTCGGCACCATGTTCCGCCTCCTTACCTTCGCCTCTGACACTGTCAAAACCAATGCACATGGTATTAGGGAACTGGTACGTAGTGAATTGGATGTAGGCGGAAGGTATAGCGTCGAAACCAGGGGTTCCGAAGGGGTTGAAGCACTACTTTGCTTTTAAATGAAAATGCGCCTGCTTGCTTTCGACTAAGTAGCTTTCGACTTTGGTTTGCTTTTGACTAGGTCAAATGGATTTAAAGAAATGGTTTCGATTGGGTTGCGCTTTTGTTTTAAATGACTGCTTTCAACTAAGTCAAAACCTTTTGGCTCCCGCTTCCTTCATTTTGACCCAGATGGTTTTGAAGGGGTTACTTTGTTTTCTAAAATTTGGCCATTTCTCCAATGATTTCGAAGGGATGGTTTCGACACCATCAATTCTTTACTTAGGAATGATTTCGAAGGGAATGCTTTCGACTTTAATAGGTTTTTGATCCTTTTGTTCTACTTGAAGTCATAATCTAAATGGTTTCGACTGAAACGGTTTTCAAAGGTTTCGAAGGAGTAAATTTTTGAATGGTTTCAAAAGGTTTCCACATGTTTTAAATTAAACCCAAGTGCTTTCTAAAGGTAGGTTTTGACGCCTTTGAAAGGTTTTAATGAATGGTTTCAAAGGGGTGGTTTTTCCTGGGTTTCGAAAGGGTTGAAAGGAAAGGTTTTTCCTATGTTTTCAAAAGGCAATATTTAAAGGTTTAAAAGAAGGATGTCTAAGATTTTAAAGCTTTCGAAGGGAAGGTTTCTATACCTTCGGAAGGAAGAATTTAAATGGTTTTGAAAGGAAAGATTTGGCCTTTCGGCCTAGGTTAAGTAAAGGGTTTTACTTGGTTTTGAAAGGGGTACTTTCAACGATTTTGAAAGGGTTGTTTAAAGGTTTTAAACAAAGGTTTCGAACGTATTAACTAGGCAATATAGCCTAAGTGTTTTCAGGTAAAAAAGGGTTTTAACTTGTTTTGGAAGGATAGCCAATCCTCATTAAAATTCATCAACATTATTTTGAGAATATATATATATATATATATATATAACATGGCAAAATAGCTTAGAATAAAGCTAAGAGTATATTTTCCTTGTATAAGTATGATTTATAAGGTTAAATCATTTTGAAAAGGTTTTCAAGGAAAAAGATGAAGGGTAGTTAACACTAAGAAAATGATTCGGATAGTTAGTCCAGTTTGCGGACAGTTAGTCCAGTTTGCGGACAGTTAGTCCAGTTTGCGGACAGTTAGTCCAGTTTGTAAGCAGTCAGCCTAGGTTTCGGACATATAGTCCATTTATTACTTATGGACAGATAGTTCATTAGTTACCTGTTTTTAGCATAACGAATATTGCTATTACTATTACTGTGATTATAATCAGTTGATTAACAAGTTTGGTTGCAAGAAAAGATTTGCAAAATATATGTTTTAAAGAGGATATTAGTGAGGGGAAACCCGTTTCGCTAAGCAACATGGTCTTACTTAATACCAGTAAACCGAGATGTAACATTATTATTCACACCAGGCTTTATGTCCGACTCGAAGTTTTTGTTTTCCCCTTAAACTCTCGGTTGCTCAAAATTGATTTGAGTAGGCGAGGGCTGAGGTTTACAGGTTTTAGTTTTGATGAATAAAGCTGCCAGAGACGAGCAGGTGGCTGTCGGATAGCTAATTAGGAGTTTCAGTTTATTTCCGTTGTGTATATGAAGTCAGATATGACTATATTGCTTTGATCAACCAAGGGGACATCGTCATATGTCGCTCTTGGCGTATTTTTATAATGATTATAATTGATCTTTACTGGGGAATCGTTATGGAATTATGTAACTTGGATATGAATTATTATTTTGAAATGTAATCAGTAAAGTGTTTTTTGAAATTTGTGATTTTATTCATATTCAAGTGCTTCTGATATTATGGATACAATTAGCATTACCGTATTTTGTCACCAGAAGTTAATACTATAGATGACTGTATCATCTGTAACGCTTAGCTTTTGGCCTCCAGATACGGGATGTTATAACTTGGTACCAGAGCGAGGTTTATGAAAAACTTTAACTAAAAATGGTTTGAAAACATAATCCTAAGAAATTAGAGTAAGATTTGAGTATGGGATAACGCTATAGTAACGTAGTTGTATTTGCTATACATAAGTATACGCTTTATCTCTCGTCTCCTACCTTTGTTAGGTTTTTTTTCTGCATCTCATGAGGTTTGAATACAGATATTGATGGTAGAAGAGTTAACCCAAGAGGGGAGGGCACCGATGGGAATGCCAGACCTAATGCAAGGAGGACCTAAGGTCAGGCACAAGCAGAGAATGTGGGTGCTGGAGTCCCGTAGGTGGACATGGAAGCTATGTATCAGTTTTTTGTGAATATGATGCAAGCTGGAATTGCAGCTGGAGTGGTAGGAGGAGATGCTGCAGGGGTAGGAGTTCCGGAAGTTCTGGTAGTTAACCATTATGCTAAGCTGAGCGGAGATTACACTAAGCTCGGAGGGAAACCATTTCTGGAAACAAAGGATGCTATAGAAGTGGAAAATTGGTTGCTGCACTGTGAGAGAATCTTTGCAGATTTGGGGCTCAATGATGAGCAGAAGAGGAGGCTTGCTTTGAGACAACTTCAGGGAGCATCTTTGTTTTGGTGGAACAGTGTGACGGCTGGTGTGGATGAGGAAACCTTGATATGGGCAGATTTCAAGGGGAGGTTCCAAGAGAGGTTCATGTCTGTGATGGCACAGTCAGCTCTAATTAGAAAGTTTGCTGAGTTAGAACAGGGAGAGATGTCTATTCTAGAGTATGCTAGAAGGTTTGAGGAGTTGGCCAGATATGGGTATGCTTCAGTAGATACGGTGATGAAGAGGAATGAGAAGTTTATCAGGGGGTTGAAGCTTGAGTTAGCAAGGACTACATTACCTCATATTAGAGATCCTTCTGATTTTGTAGTGGAGATGGCTTTAAGGCATGAGGAGATGCTTGATTCTCTAGAGAAGAGTAAGGTTAAGGAGGTCCGGGTTGGGTAGTGTCAGAAGAGGAAATTATTTCCTAAGAAGGGTGCTCAGAAGGGTGGAGTAGCTAAGAAAGGGAGGTCTGAGTTTGTCTATTTTAAGTGCGACAAGAAGGGACATTTTGCTAATGAGTGTCATGCTGAAAAGACAAAGGGGGTAGCCGGGAAGAAGAATGTCCGGTGCTTCAATTGTGACCAGATTGGCCACTATAAGAATCAATGCAAGAAGCCCGCTAAAGATGGAAAGGGCAAGGTGTATGCATTGGAGCCTGCTACTTTGAAGCCAACAGCTCAGGAGAAAGGAAAGGCAGTTTTGGGAGGTACGCTCTAGATTCAGGGTATGTCTGTTAGCGTTCTATTTGATACTAGTGCATCGCATTCTTTTATATCTAGATGTTTGATAGATAAGCTTAACCTAGAACCCACATATTTAGTTGCTTCCTTACGGGTTGCGAATCCAATAGGAGGGTACGCAACTCTAGGATTGAGATGTGACCAGTTAGAGTTTGACTTGTTAGGTCATGCTTTTGTTTGCAGTTTGCATGTATTTGATTTTGTGGGGTTTGGAATTATCCTTGGGATGGATTGGTTAAGCGAGTACGATGCTAGGATATTTTGCCAGGATAGGAAAATATAGCTTAAACACCTTGATTGTAGCAACATGATTGTTCATACCGTAGAAGTTTCTAGCGGTGAGGTGAATGCTTTGTTGGGTGTTATGAAATTAGAAGATGAGCTGAATCGAGTTTTCATGGTTAGAGAATTCGCGGATGTTTTTGAGCCTGTAGTTGGATTGCCGTCAAAACGAGCCATTGTGCTTCAGATAGATTTTGTTCCAGGAGCAGAACTAGTGAGTAGGCCACCAAGTAGGATGACCCCTACAGAGATGAGGGAGTTGAAGGTGCAATTAGTGGATCTGGAAGGCAAGAGTTTTATCAGACCGAGTAGTTCACCTTGGGGAGCAGCTGTAGTGTTTGCTAAGAAGCTGGATGGATCGTTAAGGCTATGTATCAATTATCGTAAGTTGAATGTGTGGATGATAAAGAATCGATATCCATTGTCGAGGATTGATGATTTGTTCGACCAGTTGAGTGGAGCCAAGATATTTTCCTAATTGGATTTGGCAATAGGTTTCCGCCAGTTGAGAGTGGCGGAGGACACCATTCCTTTGACGACGTTTAGGACCAGATATGGATCATACGAATGGTTAGTTATGCCATTCGGACTGACTAATGCGCAGCATTCTTTGTGAATTTGATGAACTGAGTTTTCCTATAGCACTTAGATAGCTTCATATTGGTTTTCATAGATGATATCTTGATATACTCTAAGGATGAAAGAGAGCATGAAGTTCACCTTAGAGTGGTGCTTGAGGCGTTAAGGCAGCATCAGCTGAAGGCGAAGTTTTTGAAATGTCATTTCTGGAAGAAGGAAGTGAAGTTTTTGGGTCATGTAGTCCCAGAGAAAGGGTTATCAGTAGATCCGACTAAGATTGAAGCAGTGAATAGTTAGAAGAGACCCGAAATAGTGATCGAGATAAAGAGTTTCCTTGGATTAGCTGGTTATTATCGGAGATTCATTAAGGATTCTTCACGGATAGCAGCACCGATGACCATGCAAACAAGAAAGGATGTAAAGTTTGTATAAACCAATAAGTGTGAGGAAGCGTTCCAGAGTTTGAAACACATATTGACCCATGCATCTGTGTTGGTTGTTCTGAAAGGAAATCAGAATTTGGTGGTTTATACAGATGCGTGTGGAACAAGATTAGGAGTTGTGCTGATGTAGAGAGGTAAAGTGATTACCTACGCTTCTAGACAGCTTAGACCGCATGAGGTCAAATATCGGACGCATGATTTGGAAGTAGCTGCGGTAATTTTGCGTTGAAGGTGTGGAGACATTACCTTTTGGGAGAGAGGTTTGACTTATATACAGATGATAAGTCGCTGAAGTATTTGTTCTCATAGAAAGAGCTGAACATAAGACAACAGAGGTGGTTAGAGTTTATCGCTGCTTATGATTTTGGGTTTGAGTACACACCGAGGAAGAAAGTAGCAAACGCACTTAGCAGGAAACATCAGAATGCAGTGTTGGCAATGATTGCTGAGTGGAAAGATTTGGAAGCATTGACATATTGCAGAGTGCCGTGGAGATCCTAAGCTAGGTCCAACGGAGAGACTGTTGTATTGTCTTGTTTGCAAGTTCGACCCGTAATGATCAAAAAGATTGCTTCTAAACAGGAGGAGGATCCAATGTTAGCTGAACGGATCAGGAAGTTAAGATATGGAACCGAGAGCGATGACTTAAAGGACTTCAGTCTTGACCATAAGGGGTGGTTGAGAAAGAAAGGGAGATTATGTGTTCCAAGTGTTGGAAACATAAGGAAAGAAGTTTTGGAGGAATGAAATCGTTCGAAGTTCTCTATTCATCCAGGAGGAACTAAGATATATCAGGATATGAAGAGAAGTTTATTTTGGGAAGGTATGAAGCGGGATATTGGCTTATGGGTAAAGCAGTGCTTGAATTGCCAGCAAGCAAAGGCTGAACACCAAAAGCCAAGTGGGTTGCTTCAGCCATTAATATTCCGGTATGGAAATGGGATTCTATCTCTATGGATTTATTGATGGGCTGCCAAGGTCGAACAGAGGAAATTAAAGTATATGGATCATAGTAGACTTATTGACCAAGAGCGCCCATTTCATTCCAGTTAAGTCAACCAGAATAACACCTGTTTTAGCAAAGTTGTTTATGAAAGTTGTAGTTAGATTGCACAAAATTCCAAGTAATATAGTAAGTGATAGAGATTCCTTATTCACTAGCGTGTTCTGGAAAAGTCTACAGGAATTTTTGGGAACCAAGCTCAAGATGAGTACCGCTTACCATCCGTAGATAGATGGGAAAACAGAAAGAGTTAACAAAATCTTGGAAGATTTGTTAAGAGCTTTTGTATTGGATTTTGGGAGATCATGGGAAGACCATCTGCATTTAGTTGAGTTTTCGTATAACAACAGTTATCAGACTAATATTGGGATGGCGTCTTTTGAAGCTTTGTATGGAAGGCCATGCAAATCTCCCATATGTCGGTTAGAGACCGTGGATAGGTTGGTTCTTGGTCCAGATTTGGTTAGGGAAGCTGCATAAAAGATTGAGGTCATTAGGGCTAGAATGAAGGAGGCTCAGTCTAGGCAGAAGAGTTATGCAGATAGAAGAAGGAAAGATTTAGAGTTCTCGGTTGGAGATCAGGTTTTTTTCAAAGTGTCATCAATGAAGGGTGTTATTAGATTAGGGAAATCAGGAAAGTTAGCAACGAGATTTGTTGGACCTTTTCCTATTGTTGAGAGGATTGGGAAACTCGCATATAGAGTTGAGTTACCGAGTAGTTTGGCAGGAGTCCACGATGTTTTCCATGTTTCTCATCTCAGAAAGTTGTTAGAGACCCAGAGACTGCTATTGCACTGACTATGCTAGATGACTCAGTAGTAGAACCGGATTTGACTATAGTGAGGAAGCCTATTCGTATTGTTGCGAGAGATGAGAAGAGGCTTAGAACCAAGACGGTTAGATTAGTCAAAGTCCAGTGGAGCGACAATGACAAGGGCTGTACTTGGGAGGTTGATAGCAGGATTATAGATACTTATCCTGACTTGTTTGATGGCATATTTTACCTCTTTGATTGATGTGTTGTGTACCTTATCATAATTTCGAGGACAAAATTCTTTAAGGAGGGGAGTTTGTAACACCCTATATTTTTGGTAACATTATTTAGGATATTTAATTAGTTAAATAAAATAAAATAATGTATTGATTAGGCGATTGAGATTTGATTTGATTTTATTAAGGGGTAGCCGTGCCATTTAACCAATGAATTAAAATAAGAGTTAACTTGAAATAGATGGAGGGTAAAATAGGAAAGAGGCCATTCTTATACCCTAAACCCTTGGCCATGTATCCCATACACGTTCATTTTCATTTCTCAAAAATTTTAAACTTGAGGTTGGCCACCATTAACAAGAAAAAGGGGAAGAAGATTAAGAAAAGCTAAGGAAGAAGCTAATTCAAATCAAATCCATTCACATCTCAATCTCTTTAATATCTAAAGCTAAGGTGAATAATGTTTACATCTCATATTTCTTTTGTATTCAGTTTCAAGATGAAATCCGAAATATTTTGCATTGATTTGCCATGTTTTGAATGATGGAATGATTATATATACTTATTGATGATTTATGATTGTTCATCTAGATTTTATGACATGTTTTGATATGAGATCCATATTAAATGACATCCAAATGCCTTGTGAATTTTTATATAGACCAGAAAATTATTTTGGAGATGGGTTTCAATTTTCAGAATTTTTGTGGAATTTATATAAATTTTCTAGTGAAGAAAATGTTATTTTGGATTATAAATTATTTACAGTTAAACAATAATTGGTTTGGATCTGAAATAAATATATGTTAGAAAACATATTACAAGATATTTTCTAGAATTTTGTAGAATTTTCCTAAGTATTTTAATGGGTATATAAAATTATTTAAGGTGTGGGACTTAAATGTTTTATATATTTATGAAAGAAGAAGGGGCTATTTGTAAATAAATTTAAACTGTTAATTCTGTAAAGTCGGTAGTACTTTTAGAAAAGAGAAACTTGCAACCAATCACAATTTGACAAACAAGGTAGGTTAGGTACAAAGAAATAGTTTTAAAGGACAAATAAACATGTTTTTCACTATTTTGAAGCTTTCGGCACCAGGTTCCGCCTCCGACACTGTCGAAACCAATGCACATGGTATCAGGGAACTAGTACGTAGTGAATTGGATGTAGGCGGAAGTTATCGAGTCGAAACTAGGGGTTCTGAAGGGGTTGAAGTACTACTTTACTTTTAAATGAAAATGCACCTGCTTGCTTTCGACTAAGTAGCTTTCGACTTGGTCAAATGGATTTAAAGAAATGGTTTCAATTGGGCTGCACTTTTGTTTTAAATGACTGCTTTCGACTAAGTCGAAACCATTTGGCTGCCGCTTCCTTCCTTTCGACCCAGATGGTTTCAAAGGGGTTACTTTGTTTTCTAAAATTTGGCCACTTCTCCAATGCTTTCGAAGGGATGGTTTTGACACTATCACTTCTTTACTTAGGAATGATTTTGAAATGAATGCTTTCAACTTTAATGTGTTTCTGATCCTTTTGCTCTACTTGAAGGCATAATCCAAATGGTTTCGACTGAAATGGTTTTCAAAGGTTTCGAAGGAGTAAATTTTTGAATGGTTTCGAAAGATTTCCACATGTTTTAAATTAAACCCAAGTGCTTTCGAAAGGTAGGTTTTGATGCCTTCGAAAGGTTTTAATGAATTGTTTCGAAGGGGTGGTTTCCCTGGGTTTCAAAAGGGTTGAAAGGAAAGGTTTTTCCTATGTTTTCGAAAGGCAATATTTAAAAGTTTTAAAAGAAGGATGTCTAGGATTTTAAACCTTTCGAACAGAAGTTTTTATGCTTTCGAAAGGAAGAATTTGAATGGTTTCAAAAGGAATGATTTGGCCTTTTGGCCTAGGTTAAGTAAAGGGTTTTGCTTGATTTCGAAAGGGGTACTTTCAATGATTTCCAAAGAGTTTTTAAAGGCTTTAAACAAAGGTTTCGAATGTATTAACTAGGCAATATATCCTAAGCTTTTTTAGGTTAAAAAGGGTTTTAACTTGTTTTGGAAGGATAGCTAATCCTCATTAAAATTCATCAACATTATTTTAAATATATATATATATATAACATGGAAAAATAGCTTAGAATAAAGCTAAGAATATATTTTCCTTGTATAAGTATGATTTGTAAGGTTAAATCATTTTGAAAAGGTTTTCAAGGAAAAAGGCGAAGGGTAGTTAACCCTAAGAAAATGATTCGGACAGTTAGTCCAGTTTGCGGACAGTTAGTCCAGTTTGCGAACAATTAGTCCAGTTTTTAGGCAGTTAGCCCAGTTTTCGGATAGATAGTCCATTTATTACTTATGGACAGATAGTTCATTAGTTACCTATTTTTAGCATAACGGATATTGCTATTACTATTATTGTTATTATAATCAGTTGGTTAACCAGTTTGGTTGCAAGAAAAGATTTGCAAAATATATGTTTTAAAAAGGATATTAGTGAGGGGAAACCCGTTCCGCTAAGCGGTGTGGTCTCACTTAATACCAGTAAACCGAGATGTAACAGTATTATTTGCACCAAGCTTTATATCTGACTCAATTTTTTTTCCCTTAAACTCTCGGGTGCTAAAAATTGATTCGAGTAGGCTGTGGCTTGAGGTTTACAGGTTTTAGTTTTGACGAATAAAGCTTCCAGAGATGAGCAGGTGGCTGTCGGATAGCTAATTAGGAGTTTCAGTTTATTTTCGCTGTATATATGAAGTCAGATATGACCATATTGCTTTGATCAACCAAGGGGACATCGTCATATGCCGCTCTTGGCGTAATTTTGTAATGATTATAATTAATCTTTACCTGGGAATCGTTATGGGATTATGTAACTTGGATATGAATTATTGTTTTGAAATGTAATCGGTAAAATGTTTTTTGAAATATGTGATTTGTTCATATTCAAGTACTTCTGATATTATGGATACCATTAGCAATATCGTATTTTGTCACTAGAAGTTAATACTATAGATGACTGCAGCATCTATAACACTTAGCTTTTGGCCTCCAAATACGGGATGTTACATTGAGTAAAAAGTTGTTTATCGATAAAACAATTTTTGGTCATATTATTGATATTGCTTTAAACTATTTATTTTGGTAAACATTTTTCAAAAACAAAGTTTACCATAATCAGTTATCATTAAAATGGGGTTGACAAGGTTATTAAATCAATTTAGTAACATTTAATTCAAGATCCAAATATTTAAATAGTTTAAGATATTTAAATACGAAGTGTCCGAAATTCCAGGTCGTTACAAAAAAATTTGAAAACACGTTGGACCTAGGAATTGTTGATTTTGACCCAAAGTAACCATGCCTTTTCCTTAGAAGTGACTCGGGTTGTTATTCCTAGTGATTGGCTTTGAGTTGAATTTGTGTCAAACCTTGTTTGAACTAGAGTTTTTTGCATGGTCATTGATTTTTTCAAAGTTTTTCAATAAAGTCTTACCGAGCCAAACAAAAAGTACTAATGAACTAAGGAGGGAGAGAGTGGATTTTTAGGGAAACTTTGGCTGAGTAGTGATTAACGATTACAGTTCTTTGGGACAGTTTCAAATAATGGTCACATAAAATGCTTTCCGGTGCTTCAATAAACTGTTCATCATTGCTTTTCATTAAATGTTTACTCTGGTATCAGATACACATGCATATTGCACCATATGAACTGTATATTATGCCCTCATCAATGTGTGAGATCCCATCTATCAATACCTGTTGGTATCTATCAGATCTTATGCATTGGCTACACAGAGTATTCATTCCAACACGAAGGTCAAAATTTTGATTCTCCCCGACCGTGCTTATGTGTGGATTTCTTAATAGTTATGGATCGCAAACGGTCTCATGTCTATCTTCGAAGGGAACAGATCCATCTACTTCTAAAATGAGCTTGCCGGATGCAGATCTGGATGCATCTACAGCCTCTTCTTGGCAATCTACTTCATCTTCTCCTAGTCACCCGTCTCCTTATCGGGAAGCACCACCATCTTTGGAAGTAGTTCCTTTTGCTCTGGCTGAGGATACTACTGCGGGGGCTTGCCCTAACGTTAACATTAGGGATGCTATAATTCTTACAGACCCCTTGGATTCTTCTGCCTCAAAGTTGGACGAGGCCGCTATAAGAAGGATATATGGCAGGCACAGAAATCCTTTTTTCTGACATTATAGTCCTCGCACGTTTTCAATGTGTGCATGACCCACTTGATGGTCATACAACATGCAATAGATACATCTGCATGGCCAGATGCGTTCCTTCATTTAACCATATATTCAGTTGATGCTGCAATACATGAAACTGGCTCTTGCTCAACTCCACCTAAATAGCTATGCTTCTTTGCGTGCAATGTATATGATTTTTATTCGCCACATGGATAGAGTGCCCATTACTAAGGAGATTCGCTACTTATATAGCTTTAAGCGTCGGAAGAATTTTCCTTCTTTGACCTATTTAAAACCTTCAAAAGGCTGCCGCATTGTTGTTGGGCTGTGGAATAAGCTGACCTACTTTAAAGATAAGTATTTCTTCATATGTTTTCCACCTGGCTTCGCGCAGGAGTGGTTGTCGTGATGTAAGTAATTCTTTATACATTTGTGTTCATGAGGTTAACTGTGCCCCCAGATATTGATTACGACGTTCTTGGCATTTACAAATAATTCGAGGAGGCCTGGGAATGTTGGCTTACCATGTACTCTGGCTACCCTTATGGCTATTCAGGAAGAGAAGAGGGACATGAAGACCCTTGTTACCGATGAGAATATGCAATATTTTCACCTTTTGGCCAAGGGCGGCAGTTTGGGTCATGTACCTGTGACCCGCGAAGGAGCTGAACATGAGGATGTTGAGGCTAAGGAGGGACAGGAAGTGCCCCCAGCCCTAGTACTTATCACTGATCCCAAGGTGGGACCGGATGGAGGAGACGGTGGTAAAAGTAGTAATGATGAGAATGTTGTCGGAGATCGAGGAATCGGGGGCAATGACGAAGAAGTGGGTTATGATTCCTATGGCGAAGTTGACCTCGAAGGGAATATAGCTCCCGCTCCAGCTCAAGCCAAGCCTGAAGTTATTTCCTCGAGGTCTAGTGCCAGGGTACATCAAACTTCAGAGTTGGAGAATATAACGCCTCCAAATGTCGATGAGGAGCACATGGGCTCGCTTGGGAGCATACCCGATTATATAGAGTCATTCGACATTGACCGTATAAGCTTACCTAATATTGATCCTCCAATTCGCTTATTTGACGATGTTCCTTTATCTAGATTTGGTGAAGTCACACCGCTTAGCTGCCTGACTGAGCTTGGTTTGTGAGGGATGTTAGGATTAAATGACACACTACTCTTCACGTAGCACCAACACATGCTTACTTTATGTAGGTGTTTCTTCTTTTTTAGGGGTTAACTTTGTTTTATTTTCTTTCCAGATATGAGTGGACGTCCTCGTTTAGTGGATTCTCTTAAGCATTGGACTAGTAGTCATATTGCTCCTAGGTCCACCTATCGTCATCGTAGTTCCTCCTATGAATCTGAATCTACCAGAAGGGAAAGGAAAGAGAAGGAATATAAGGAATCCGAGCGTAGAAGCCTAGATGATGTAATTGTGGCTCACACTCTCACCATAACTATAGTCCTTCGCCTCATTCCTAGGAGAAGGACTTTCAATCTGAAAGATAGCTCTTTTCTCTTTGAAGTCGGCACCAGGGCTTATAGTTACACCATAAAAGTCATCATTCCATACTTCCAGGTAGGAAAAACAGCCTTTTGACTCTAGGGCCTGTGACAGTTCAAAGTGGAGATATGGTAAAGAACCTGAATCATTACTATCCAGAGATGTAGTGGAAACTACTTCGAATCCTCATCGAGATGCAATGCAATAGGCCTTCCCGACATGTGCTTTGAGGGGATTAAGTTTATTTATCCTTTGAAAGACATTCCCTCACATATGGGGCCAAATATTGTGGCCTGTGTTAGCAATGTTTATTAGCAATAGGACATAGGAACAAGTTCCGAAGATTAATCGAGAGAGGCTGGAGGAGGTATAGAAACTCAAGAAGTTTGAAGAGAATAACAAGAAGGTGCATGTTTATTATGCAAAGGAGGTCGAGAAATTGACCAATTCAAGGAACGATCTCGAGAAGAAAGTCGAGGCGGAAAAGGAAACTTCTAAGAGGGAGCTTGAACGCATGTGAATGGATATAGAAGCCGCACATGATAAGAGCCATGAGATTTCTCAAAGGAATGATGTTTTGGAGAGGAGATTTACAGGACAAACTCTTAATTGAGAAGCATAAGGCTGAGTTGGAGCCCACAAAGAAAGAGAAAGTCAAAGCTTTGACTACTACCGAGCAATCAATGAACAAGATGTTCGATGCCAAGGAGGCATTAGCAAAGGGTATAGCTGACGTTAAGGATGTTGAAGATCGAGTTATGACTGAGTTTGACCCAATTATTGTTCAATTCTATGCGACTGCCATCAAAACTGGCAACATTAGATGGTTACGGTCGAACTATCCCAGGGCCCTTGCAACAGCCTGGGATGAAATCATTAGACAGGAAAAGGGCATGTTGAGGGGGCGGAGATCAATGAAGAGAAGCTAAGGGCTCATATATTGGAGGGCGATGACTTGGATGCCCTTGTCACATGTCAGATTGTACTTAAGGTTGAAGATTTGATTGAGCCATGAAGGCTGATTCCCCTTCTAAATCGATTGTACTGTCGCTGAGGCGGAGGTTTTTGTTGATACGACTTCTATTGTGTTGGCGTCTCCTGTCTCGGAACCTATTGTTTTAATATTGGATGTTGTGACTACTACAGGCATGATTATAACTTCAACTGTTCCACTGATCGTCCCTTATAACCCTGAAGAGCTTGGATATGTTCAGTCGGGTGTGCTTTCAAAGCTCCCAGTTCTATCCTTGATTCTAGAGGGCTCATCTGTAGGGACTCCTTCCTTTACGACATCTACTTCTCCTGGAGGTATATCATTGGTGTCTTCCGTATTTGTGAAGCTCCTGTTATCGCCCATGGAAGCCTCTAATCTCTACCTTTCTTTTTTTGAACTTTTAGGTTTTTCTTCTCTGCCCGAGGGCGACTTGAGTTCTGGTCTTCAGGCCACTACAACCAAGTCTATAATTGTTTCTGCTCCTCCTCCGCCTCCTCCAGCTAGATCTACTCCCGGACCAGATGCAGAAGTGATCCATGCACTATGTGAAGGAGCCAGGGATGTTAAGGATCATGCCTATGGCGACGATGATGTGATTGTAGTAAAGGGTACTGGGCCGACCTCTGAGCCTTTTATGCGAGATATGCATGAGAAGTTAACTTTAAAGCTGAGGAATATTAAGAAGGAGCTGGTTGACAAGGATCCTTCCTTACTTCCACCTATTACATCCACTTCTCCTCTGACCATCCCGACCATAATGCTTGCTGCAGCTGGAATACCAATTCCTGAATCGACCATAGGGTCGGAGAGCAAGAAAGGCTTAGATATTGGGCTTGAGGATCCTTCCAAGAAAAATACGAGGCATAAGAAAGAGGTTGTACAAAGAAGGAGGATGTTTCATCTTCCTCGGAAGGCAAGAAGAGCTTGAAGAAGCAGAAGACAAATGAGCCAGTCTAACTACATTTCATTTTATAATTCATTTCAGTGGTTGTTTATTTTCTAGTTAATTGATGCACATAAGTCGTTGTTGCGTGGGTTCGGCCCTGCATTTTGCTTCTTAATCAAGTTCAGTTGTGAATAAAGTTGCTCTTTTCCTTTCAAAAATTTCCCCCACTTTATTCTTTGTTTGTGTGTTTACCTAGAATGAGCGTTTCGTATTTACTTTTGAGTTATAGCATTGGCTATGTTCATCTTTTTCCAATGCTGGTGAAGTAAGGGATTAACTCCCAGGTTATTTAAGTTTGCCCTGCCTTACTCTGGCCAAGAACTGTATGGGACCTTCTATACTTAGGATGGAAGGTCAAGTACTGAACCCTGTCTCTTGGGTTCATTGTCGTTGACACCTATCTTCGGGTGTTTTGTCTCGACCCTGCTTGCCTCCGGGCGTCGGTCTTATGTTAGGAAGGAGGGTTTGTCCATCGATAGGTCCTATCTCTGGGACCACCATACCGCATTCCTTTTTATGAGCATCGTTGACCCTTGGCATTGGTCAAAGTATAAAGGGATAGGGCATATCATCCAGATATCCGGTTTTTGGTAACTGAGTTTTCCTGTGTTAAGATATAAGATATTGAGTTTGTGCTATTATTTGCAGTGTGTAGTTAAGTTACTTGGAATGCGGTTCTGTCAATTCTGAAAACCAAACTTTTATAAACAAAAAAATGGCATACTCTGCCTTATTACAGCAAAGCCTAGTAAGGTATTTACAAATGTACATTCAAGTGAAATAGCGTCTTGAGTTCTTGCTATTCCACACTCCAGGGAGCGATGTTCAGTCAACAGTTGTAAGCCTAAAAGTTCCATCTCTGAGCTTTTGTTCAATCAAGTATGGACCTTCCTAATTCTGGTCTAGAGCTCCTGAGCCAGGGAAGATTCATTTCAGAATAAGATCACCAATCTCGAAGGTCCGGTTCCTGACTTTTGCATTGAAGTGTTGTGCTACTCTTCTCTGATAAGCAGTCAATCTTAGATCAGCTTCTTCATGCTTCTCATCGATTAGGTCGAGGGACTCTAGCAAGAGTTCCTCATTTTTCTTTGGATCTTAATGAGTTTTTTGACGAGAAGGCACCTCTAATTCAATTAGGATCATGACCTCTGACCCATAGGCCAAAGCAAATAGGGTCTGACCACTGCGAACTTGTGGGTTGTCCAGTAAGCCCACAATGCTAGGGGAAGCTCATCGACCCATTTTCTTTTGGCCTTCATTGGTCGTCTATTTAGGATGGACTTAAAGATCTTATTCACTATTTCCACTTGTCTATTCGCTTATGGTTGTGCCACAACCGCCAATCTCTTGTCAGTGTGATACTTGGTACAGAAGTTTTTGAATTCAGCACCATCGAATTGGGTTCTGTTGTCTAAGATGATCGTTTATGGAATGCCAAATTGATAGATTATGTTTTTTTACTACAAAATTGATTACTTTCTTTCTGGTAACCATGGCAAGCGTTTCGCTTCAGTCCATTTTGTGAAATAGTCAACTGCAGTTAGTGCATATTTCGCTCTGCCTTTGGACATCGATAGCACACCAATGATGTCGATTCCCTAAATGGCAAATGGTCATAGGCTGACCATTTGTGTGATCACTACGGATAGGGCTCTAGGAATTTTTCAGAATCTTTGGCATTTCTCGCATCTTCTAGTGTGATCATCCCCATCCCGGTTGATCATAGGCCAAAAATATCCGTAGTGAAGAATCTTTTTCGCCAAGTTTTGTCCCTAGTGTGGTCGCCACATGCTCTTGCATCTATCTCCTGAAGTATTCTTTTGACTTCTGCATTGGCAACACACTATAGCAAGGGGACAGAAAACCCCCTTCGACATAGTATGCCTTTTTTTTGTAATGAATCATGTTCTTTACAAAGGAGCTTCCGTCTTTTGCCTCTCTCGCTTGGGAGAGTTCCCTTTGTCAGATAATTCTTAATAGGAGTCATCCATCCAGGGCTCCCTTTCTGCCTCGGCCCCCAAGATCCAGTCGACACACATCTAGTTGATTTTCGTAGCCAATACAACCTCTATTGGAAATAACCCCATTAATTATGCATCTTCAGAGCTAGCCAGTTTGGCTAATGAATCGGCCTTTGTATTTTCCTCCCTGGGGATGTGTGTTATCGTGTAGTACTTGATATCGTTCAATAATTCCAACACTTTAGTTAGGTAAGGCACTGGCCTTACACCCTTATCCTAGTATTCCTTCCTTACTTGGCAAACCACCAGTTGAGAGTCACTAAATATACGCAAACAGTTGACTCCTAAATCCCTCGCTATCTTGAGCCTTGCTATAAATGCCTCATATTCAGCCTTGTTGTTGGTTTTCGAATACTCTAGCTTCAGAGCGTAGTAGACTGTTCAGTTCTTTTAGGTAATCCGGATCATTCCTGCCCTGGAGTAATGTACATTGGAAGCTCCATCCGTGAATAGCTTCTATTTGGCGCCCCCCGGTCACCTTTTCTTCTTTATCTTTGTCCGAGATAGTGAACTCGATGATGAAATCGGCCAATGCTTGTCCACGTATCACTCATTGGGGATGGTATGTGATGTCGTACTGGCTCAGCTTAACGTTCCATTTTAATAATATACCCAAGGTCTTAGGATGGTGTAAGATTTGTCTCAAAGGTTGATTATCAACACTTTGATTGGATGAGCTTGAAAGTATGGTCTCGGTTTCCTTTAGGCTATTAATAGACAATACGCCAACTTTGGGCAGTTCATTTCTGCTTCGGTGAACCGTTTGCTGATGTAGTAGACAGGTCTTTAGATTCTAGCCTCCTCACACACCAAGGCTGAGCTCAGCGCATGACCAGACACATCTAAATAAATGAATAGATCTTCCCCATCCAATGACTTTGATAGCATAAGTGGTATTTCCATGTGTCGAAGTAGCTCCTGAAAAGCAGTTTGACAGTTTTCTATCCAGACGAACTTTCCCTTATCCTTCCTAAGGGCATCAAAGAATGGCACACACTTATCTGTTGCTTTAGAGATAAATCGAATCAGCGCCGCAACCTTTATATTCAAGCTCTAAACCTCCCTCCTCGTCTTTGGGGATTATACATCTTATAGGGCCTTGATTTGATCTGGGTTAGCTTCTATGCCCCGTGAATTCACGATGAAGCCCAAGAATTTCCCTAAAGCCACTCCAAAAGAACACTTTAGCGGGTTTAGCTTCAGCCCATACTTCCAAAATATGTCAAACATCTCCAAAAGGTCTTGGATGTGGCTTGTTGATCGTTGTGATTTTACTAGCATATCATCCACGTAGACCTCCATGTTACGTCTAATTTAGTATTTAAACATTGAATTCACCAGCCGCTAGTTTGTAGCTCTTTCGTTCTTCAAGCCAAATGGCATAAATTGTTAATAATACAATCCCAAATCAGTGATAATGCTAGTGTGTTCTTGATTGGGGATATGCATCGCAATCTAGTTGTAACTGGAGTATGCATCCTTGAAGGACAGCAGCTCGTGCCAGATTGTTGAGTCTACAAGTTGATCGATCCTGGGTAGCAAAAAGCAACCTTTCGAGCATGCATCATTCAGATCGGAGTAGTCGATTCAAGTTCACCATTTACCATTGGATTTTTTGACTATCACGGGGTTGTCTATCCACTCTTGGTATATTGCATCATGAATGAAGCCATTGGTCCATATCTTGTCCACCTCTTCTTTCAACGCAGTGGATCACTCTGGACCCAGCTGCGCCTTTTCTATTTCACTGGTCGGCATTTGGGGTTCACACTAAGTGCATGGCACGCTAGCTCCGATGATATTACATACATGCCGGAATGTGTCCAGGTAAACACATCTAGGTTTTCCTGGAGAAACCCTGCCAATTCTTTGGTCATTGGACACCAAGCTGCGATCCAATCTTTAGGACTCGGGTAGGATCATCGGGATCAACCGAGATGCTAATCATCAGCTCTGCAGGGGTCGCCCTCACATTTACTGGCTCCTTCCGGGGATCTATAGTCTTATGGAATCAAGTGTAGCTCTCGATCCATGGCCCGTAAGGTTGTTGCTATGCATCAATTGATTTAATGAAGAGAGCCTTCTCCGCATTCTAGCCCTTCTCGCGTCGCCTTGCATTTCTAAGTTCAGCGATGTAGCATTCTCTCCCTGTGCTCCAGTCTCCTCAAACAGCTCCTACCCTATTTTCCATGGAGAATTTTATTGTCAAGCACCAAGGGGAAGCTGACGAGAGCCGATCGCCTTGGAATGCATTATAAGCTGAGAATGTGCCTATTACGACAAAAGTTTGAACCCACACTCTCTTGCGGTCGTTTTGTCCCAGTTCAACTGGTAAGCCCACACATCCCAGAGGCTCCATTGCCTCTCGAATGAATCTCTTAATCTGGGAATTATTGGGCTTTAGATCCTGACTGTCCATCATCATCTGATCAAATGTATTCTTAAACAGGATGTTGACTGAACTTCCATAGTCAGCAAGCATTCTTCTTACTGTTGCCGGCCCAATCGTGGCTGTTATTACCAAGGGGTGCACTGTCGGCACCTCGACCCTTTCACCGTGTTGCGCCCTAAACACAACATCATCAGCCATTGTCCTCTGTTGCTTTGCCAAAGCTCCGTCTTCGACGACAAAGCAAGTCTCATGCTCCACATACTTTAAGGAGCTTCCATACTTCTCCACTTCATTCCAGCTCTTCAGAGTTGGATATGGGCCACCGGTTATAGTGTTTATTATGATTATTTTCTCAAGCTGCCTAGGTCCTCCACTGCTAGGTCCAACCTGACCCCGTAGGGGGATTTTCTCTTGGGGTTGAACATTTCCTTGCTCTCCATCCTACGGATCTTTCACAAATTGCTGTAATTTCTTTCTCCAGATTAAGTCTTTTATCACATCGGGAAGATGCCTGCACTCATTTATGTTATGCCCATGTATTTCGTGGAAGCGGCAGTACTTCCCAGACATCTTCTCTATCTCTGTCAACTCTCTCCGGAGCGGTCCCTTGTATATTTCGACGCCGTTCGTTGCTAGGTATATATTCTCCACTGTATCATTTAGCGGCGTATAGTCCTTATGTTTTGGAAACCTGGGACGCTTTTTATTTTCAGATTTCTTTCCTACTATGACTTGGTTCCCATGTTTTTGCTCATTATTCTGATTCCCAAATTGATAGCCACATTCTCGGTACTCTCGCTGATTTTATTGATAGCCACATTACTTCATACAACCTCCTTAGACTGCCTCATGTTCGTCCTTCTTGCAGCTAACCTTGCCTCTTCCAAGTGCAAGAATTTCATCGCCTTCCTATAAATTCTGTCATGGTTAGTGGTGGTTTCTTCTGTAACCACCGACCAGAATCGGTTTCCGGATGAAAACCTCTGATCAACGCCATCAAAAAAATATCCTCTTTGGCGTTATTAACCTCCGTTATAGTCATATTGAAACGATTCAAGAACTCCTTCAGGGAATCGTCTGCCCCTTGGAACAAATTAGACAACAACATAACATCCTTCAAGCGAGTAGTATGAAGCTTAAACTGCTCGATAAATTTTTTGGCCAGCCGATCGAATGACGAAATGGATCTCGGTCCATGTGAACCACATCGTGGCTATCCCCAGTAGTAAAATCGAAAACAACAACACTTGACGACGTCCGTAGCTCAGGCACCGTCCATGTGCCATTTGTATGTCAATAGGTGTTGCCTCAGATTCTTCTTTCCATCATAAGACGACATCGTCGGCATCTTGAATCGCCCGGAATACTCCTCTCATAACACTTTGTCTGTGAATGGGTTAATACTCAACGACGAGCCCCGATTCATCATTGGACCTATACCGAGTCTCGTGCATTAAACTCCTGACCATATTAGCAAGGTTCGGGTCAAGCAGATCGACCAAATAGTAATTACCAGGGTGTGGAGTGTGCGTCTGATCCTGCAAATGGTCTTGGCCCGTTCCAAGTATCTGGTTTCCGCTATCTTTGGAATAACTGTTCATTTAGCCTTCCAACTTCTAGGTTCAGCATTCGGTAGTTCGATAGAAGTTGCTTGAACTCCACCACTCAGACCACCTATAAGTCCTTCGGTATGAACTTCAACATCATCACCATCATGAAGCAACTCATCCACATCCACGAACATGGAACTCCTTGGTTCGGTACCGGTCTGTGGGTTGGGATTGGTACCGATCTGTAACGCTCTTAACTTTGGTTTTCCTATTCTTACCTTCGACGTTCCTACTTCATGCCATTTCATCTTCCGCTTCTTGTCTCTATGATCTCTATCCGATGAGGAAGAGCTATTATCATCAGATTTGGAAGGTTCCACCTCCTTTTTGCCTCTCCTGCGTCTACTGGATCGTTGTGCTAGCAAATCCATGCTCTTCTTCATCTGCTCCATCATCTAGGTTTGGCTCTTTAACATCTTTCTATTCATCTCTGCCATCATTCTTTTGAGATCAACCTTATCAACAATATCAATAACACTTTGGATTTCTGTGGTAATCGACTGGTTGATCTTTTCTACATGTTGAAAGCCACCATTTTCGATTTCTACAGCGGGTCGGGAAGCAGATGACTTCTCTTTTCCCAGGCTATTTGTAATGCCCCTAATTTTATATCCATACCACCCAAGAGTATTACTAAGTAATACCGTCGAATAGTATAGAGAATGAAGCAATATGGAGCACACACGTGAATATTCCCTTGGACCAACAATGGTACGTATCAAAAATATATATAATATTTACCATATTCGAACGTGGTCTCGGTATAAAGCAATAAATACGTGTGCCTCCAGGATGAACAATGCACAATCGCAGATAAATAAATATCAATCAGAGAACACATAATCAGAACGCAATAGATAAAATATAAAATATATAACGTATAATATGGTACATAGTTCATCGGGCTATAAAATGATGGTTACAAGCCTGACATATAATAAGTCACCAAATACATCAACTACGACTAAATAAAATGAGGCTACAAAATGAGTAGGGGATGTATCATCTTATCTATCCTATTAGCCTCCACAAAAGTCCACATCATGCTCCATCATCACCGAGTACCTGCACTAGATGTCTCTCAGACTGACCCGGGTATTACAAGGAACACACGGGTCAGACCATGTCTGATTAGAATATCAAGTAATATAATGACAATGGTGATGACCAATATAGAATGAAAATATCATATATAACTAGATGTAAAGTGAGATAGCCTACTGAAACATTCTATCAAAACCGACATCATATAAATCACAAGTAGGAATCTATCACAAATCAATCCACAATCAATAATCAAAGGCTATCTCAAAAATACTAATAAAGAGTATGGATATAACAGGGACTGACTACATTTTAGACACACAGTCTCTAATAAAGCCAACTCATCAGATAGTGAATAGTATATGCCAATCCACTACACACACTTATCGAAACTAGATGGGAGACTGATAGATACACTTGATCCAGAAGACTACACACGTAACTGGTGCATATAACACACGTGTCCATCCAGCACAACTCCTATAGTCATCGGTTACCTCTACTCCTCCCCTCTTGGTATCATGACAACGATCCACCATAGGCTCAACTACTTATAGCCTCTTCGGCCACGACTACCAACATGTGCCCTTGAGGTACTGACTACTGGCCTAGGTGACAAAAATGGGCTATATGTTACCGACAAACGGTTTCGTACACTATTGACATACGACTAAAAAAATAAGGTGTCACATATTTGAGGCGCGACCACTGCAATAGGCCGCTAGGGTGGATACTGGCCAATCTGGTTCACTTCCAAAAAATAAAGGGAGCTGGACAACGATGGACGACATATGGTACTCATATCTAACTAATACAAATAACTCTAGTCGTATGCCAACACATGGCTGGACATTAGCCAACACATGATTATACAATACTAGAGCTTTATAACTCTACGTTGACACATGGCTTTGTGTAAGTCAACACATGACTACAATATACTCACCATAGCGAGTATCATCATATACGAGAAGGATCCCCATTTGAGTGACATATATTTACAGTGCATAATAAAACAAATAACATAACGGCGTCCCATACCATCACATGTTGTTCGAATAATTATCCAATGCTTATAAACTACACTTAATCCACACTAGTTATCTCTATATGATAAGTTCAATGAATAATCGGAAAAGCATTATCGAAAATCCCATACTAGACGGTATCACTAATCCATTTATTCAAATTTCTCATCATATAAAAATAAAAAAATTATGCACGACAAATATAATTATCAACATTAAAAACTATATTTGTTATATATATAAGTATATAGGTTTAAGACATTATAATTAATAATAAAATATATAAAAAATAAATATATATAAAAAGAATATAAATTATATAAAATAAATATTTTGGGAAAGTAACTCAATTTCACAATTAACCGGTATTCACATGTATGAAAACACAAGTCAGACATCTGGATACCTTCTAAACAAGTATTAATTCACTATAATACAAACTCAGACGTTTGGGAAGGGGTTCGGACATCTGAATCTACACAGATTCCAACCAGAGAGCTTTACATCTATTTTTATCCTATTCAAACGTCTGCTTTAGGTATTCAGATGTTTGAATATTATCTAAAGCTAAAAATTAATTTTGAACTCAACAAATTTGAATCAGCTGATCACCTCTTCGATTCTATAAGTGATATCTTCTTTGATTGGGTCTTGTTCACTACCAATCACTCATTTTCCAACCATATTAATCTTGGACCCTATCAATTCTATAAATGAAGCAGAATTCTCAATGAATGGGGTGTGAACGTTCAACTAATATATATCTATCTAATTACTTGAGCAATTGATCATTCAAACGATTTAAACATAGTAGCGAGTTAGGGAACTCACCTTGAATTGATGATCACTTAGCTCCTAATTCCTCCTTGATTTCCTCATTTTGCTCCCTCTACACGAATTCTTCAATTCATTTTAATTAATTAATTGTGCTCCACTAGAATGTTGGTGTAGTTTATTGTTAAAAAGCTTGATATTGTTTACATTAAATATTATGATTTAATGTTAAATAATTTCAAAATTTATGGTGATGGAGTTTTGGTGGGAAGTTCAAATTTTCCCTGTGCTTTTGAAATAGGGTATGATTGTATATATAGAGGTGGGTGAAACCTCTAGACTTTGAATGCTCTAGAATCTTATTTCACGACACAATAATTATTTGTTTGGGTTTGGGTCATAACAATTTAGGCTAAGTTAATTTATAAACAATTCTTATCTTATCTCTATCTTCCTAAAAAATATTATCTACTTATCAAAGTCATCTTTTCTACATGAAAACTTATTGGGCTTGGATTTGTGTAATAATGGGCCTTATCTAATTTAATTTTGTTTCTTTCTTTTTCATTCAAAATCGGTTCTAAATACATTTTAAATTCTTTTATCTCTATAAAATCTATTCCAACTTCTAATTAAATTCCAACTCGTTTATTTAAAATCTCATTTACTATAAAATCTCACAAAATCTTATTCTATCAATTTTTATTTCAAACAAAAATTCATAACTTCTCCTTTAAAATATCTCAATAATTTATTAATTTAACATTCCCTTCAAATTAAATACTTCTCATTTTAATAAGCTATTTTCCATCAAATTCTCTAGATTATCACTTTGATTCCATTTTAATTCATTCAAAACCCACTAATATCATTAATATTTATTATCTTATCATTAATTAATAGCTTCTTGACAACATGTTGTTACAAACTCCCCCTTGAGAAAATTGCGTCCTCGCAATTCCTACTTAAGGAGAATCTATAACTAACTAGATAAACTCTAGCTCTCTACACCATTGATTAACAATAGATAAGAAAAAATTACATACCCGACTCATGTGCATCTGTAAATAATTCAAGGTAAGTCCGTATCATCTGCTCCTCGGTCTCCCAAGTACAATCCGATGGGTTGTCAAACCATTACACTTTTACAAATGGGACCTTCTTGCTCCTAAGCCGACAAACTTCCAAATCAGATGTTGCACATAAGTCAAGTAAGGAGATATTTCGATCTCTAGAAGGTCTCAAGATTCAATAAATGTCTCTATGTCCCTTAAGCACTCCTCAACTAAGACACATGAAAGACATTATGAATCCCAAACAGGTTATTAGGTAATGCTACCCTGTATGCTATTTTCCCAACTCGATCTACAATCGGGTATGGACCCACATAACAAGGTGCCAATTTCCTTGATTGTTAAACCTCATAACACCTTTCAGTGGAGATATCTTCATATAGACCCAATCTCCAACTGCAAATTCCAATTGTCTCCTTCTGCAGTATGCATAGGATTTTTGTTGATCTTGGGCCTGTTTCATCCTTTGCCTATTCCGATCTATCTTTTCTATTGCCTCTCTAATAGAATCTTGACCCGGAACAAATTTGTCTCCAATTTCCAACCAACATTGGGATAATCGACACGGCCTTCCATATAGAGCTTCAAATGGTGTCATGCCAATGCTGAATTGAAAGCTGTCATTATAAGTAAACTCGACAATATGGAGACGATCTTCCCAACTTCTGCTAAAATCAAGAACATCGGCACGAAGTAAATCTTCAAGTACTTGGTTGACTCGCTCCATCTGCCCGTTTGTTTGGGAATGATAGGCTGTACCAAAATTTAGCTTAGTCCCCAATGCTTCTTGAAAGCTTATCTAAAATTGACCTATAAATAGAGGATCATGGACGCATACAATGGAGCTAGGAACTCCATGTAGTCTCACTACCTCCTTCACGTGCAACTTGACTAAATATGGTGTGGTTCAAGTTGACTTTGTTGGAATAAAGTATGATGACTGAATCAAACGACTAACTGTTACCCATATGCTATCGTGACCACTTCAAGACCGTGGTAACCCATCAATAAAGTCCATCGACACTTGAAATCACAAGAGTTAAAACTATTCTAATAGGATATATAAGTGAATCATTGATTACTATTTCACTCATACCTGATCCTATTTCCATTAGGATATTTCCAATGATTGTAGAAGACCACTGTGTCTTTGATGTTCCACTTTAACTAGCTGACAAGTCATACAACCTTTTACATACTTCCTAATCGTGTTTCATCCCTTTCCAGTAATATAGACGCTTCATGTGCATATACATCTTGCTTCTTTCATGATGAATGGTATAACGCGATCAGAGGTAATCATCCATTACATCTTTACGGAGATTATCCAAGTCTGGCATGACTAGTCTAGTTTTTCCTCATAAGCAACCTTGTGCATCTAAGGAGTAACTGATAAGATCGGCACCATTCCATCCAGACTCCAACTTCTACATCATAGCAAGAGTAGACAGATCTCACCTTTGAGCATCAGTAATCCGATCTATAAAAGATGGTTGGGCAACGAGACTAGGCAACATCACTCTAGAATCAACATCTGAGTCTCTGTCCCGAACATCACATAAGGAAAGAAGTTCGAAATCCTTCCACTCTGCTATCATCATAGAGACCACAACTTGGTGATTTCTACTTAATGTGTCAGCAACATGAATCCCTTCACCAGCATTATAATGGATATCGAAATCATAGGTTGCTAGAAATTCCAGCCATCGCTGTTGTCTCATATTCGAATCTTTATGTATGAACAAATACTTCAACGATTTGTGATTTGTGTATAGCACAAATCATTCTACAAGTTGGCAGTGTTTCCATATCTTCTATGCTAACACTATAACTGCTAACTCCTAGTCATGCATAGCATATCTAACTTTGTTGGGTCTTAACTGCCTTGATGCATATGCTACGACCCTTCCTTTCTGCATAAGAACTGCACCTAAGCCAAACCCACAAGCGTCTGTATATACTTCCAAATCCTTGTTACCATCAGGTACTATCAATACAGGTGCATTCGTAAGCATCTCCTTTAATTTCCCATATGCTTCCTCACACTTGTTAGTCCATATAAACTTTACTCTTTTTCTGTGTGAGGTTAGTCAAAGGCTAAACTATCTTTAAGAAATCCTTGATTAATCACTGATAGTAGTAGGGTAATCCCAAGAAACTTCTTATTTCTAATATTGTCTTTGGCCTCTTCCAATTCTGTATCGCTTCGACCTTGGCTGGGTCTATTAAGATACCTTCTTCCGAAACAACATGGCCAAGAAACTTCACTAGCCTCTGCCAAAAATAGCATTTGGAAAATTTGGCTTTCAATTTATTCTGCCTTAGTGTCTCCAATACTGTCCTGTGGTGCTTCTCGTGCCCCTTCTCAGACTTAGAGTATACCAAAATGCCATCGATGAATATTAGGACAAACTTATCCAAGTATTCTCTGAAGACTCTATTTATTAGATCAACGAAGTAAGCTAGGGCATTCATCGAAAAAGTGGCATCACCAACCATTCGTTTGAACCATATCTGGTTCCGAACGCTATCAATGGAATACTATCTTTAGCAATTCCAAGCTAATGGAATCCTATAGCTAGATCCAGTTGTGAAAAGATCTTAGCTCCACCCAGTTGATCGAACATATCATCGATCCTAAGGAGGGATACTTATTCTTAATCGTCGGCTCGTTCAGCTTCCTATATTCAATGCAGAACTTGAGAGAACCATCGGCCTTCTTCACAAATACCGCAGCAGCTCCCCAAGATGAACTACTCGATCTAATAAAATGATTCAATTTTAATTCTATCAGCTGCTTCTTAACTTCCTCATTCTCCTTTATTGACACTCTAGTCGGAGATCGACTTACTGGTTGAGCTTCGAGAGCCAAGTCTATTCGAAACTTTATATCTCGTTTAGGAGGTAAATTTATAATTGGCTCAAAGATATTCGGGTATTCACTAACCACTAGAATCCGAGCTACCGCATCCTCATCTCGAGCTTCCATTGCAAATAGAGATCTTTTAGAATCCCCAAAAAACGTCTCCGAGAGCTATACTAATCCTTTCCTCTGATTAATGATGGCTTGGAGTCATGACTCTTTCAGGACACAAAAGGTATGCTTCGTAATGATAATAAAAGATCTTTTCGAGTATTATACCAAATCCAAAATATTTAAATATGTGTAAGTCACAATGAAAAGGGTAGTCACCCAAAAATAATTCAATATCTTTACATAGCATCTTAAGAGTCGCGTATCCCCCAATGGGATTTTCAATCCTCAAAGAAGTGATAAGATAAACTACATCAAGATTATATCTATCCACTAGTTCCATCGACACGAATGAGTGTGATGCACCCGTATCAAACAGAACTCTAATAGGTAAATCTTTAAATAGAATTGTACCTTCAAGGACTATAGGCTTCTTCCCTTTACCTTGAGAAGTACCCTCCATTGTCTCAAGAGCATTGAGCTTCCCGGGCGACGTTGTTAAATAATATTAAGGGCCTAAACCATAAAATAAAATTTTTAATTACTTTTATTTAGACATTGCCAAAAAGTTCGAACAACTTTTATCGATTATTAAGCTGTTTATCGATAAAATGATTTTCGGTCACTTTATCGATATTTCTTCGAACTACATATTTTTTTAAACATTTTTCTATAACAAGTTTACCGTCATTAGTTATTACTTAAAAGGGACTTAGCATAGTTATAAAATCACTTTTATATCATTAAATCATATATTCAAATATTTAAATAATTCATATATTCAAATACGAAGTGTTTGAAATTCCTAGTCTTTACATTCTCCTCCACATAAAATATTTCATCCTCAACATTCCAACATGAGCAACAAAAAGAAACTATCAGTTATCAATACTTAATAATATTCATTTTTTAGCAAACAAAGCTTATGGTTTGCTTAGGTTCAAAACTGTTAACCTGCCTTTGAGTCAAAGTAACAACTAGACTTTGAAGACTCAAACAAGGATGAAATGACTTGAAAACTTAGAGGCATGCTAAAATAAGGCAAAGAAACATCTCAAAGAAAATTTAATCGAAAATAATTAACCACACATGTCGGTACCGACATGAACATGTCGGTGGTGACATGTTTTGCCTTAGTATTCCCTACTCAAACTTCACAGGAGTCTTGTCTACCTATTCCATGTGTGCCCAAGTGATTTCCAAGGGTTTTGAACAACCAACTACAAGAGTTGAAGAGTTAGCAGCTAGAATGGCAGAAGAAACAAAGTGATGAAGAACTATCATCAAGGTCAGCCAACTACCTATAGAAACTACATGATATTCCTCAAAACATCAAAAGAAGAATGCAAAAGAGTTTGACAAGTTTGGAGCAATACAAACATGTCGGCACCGACATGAACAAGTCGGTACCGACATGTTCGAACATCTTTGTGGGTCCCGAGATTTTTCACACTCCTTTGGGCTGACATTTTGACTCTGCTCCAACTCAACTTCTAGCCTAATACGACTATTACCCTTATAAATACAGACCATAAAGCAATCAAAACATGATCTGAATTCTCTGATGGCAGAGACTTTGCTAC
This sequence comes from Allium fistulosum, assembly GCA_030737815.1. Taxonomy (NCBI): domain Eukaryota; kingdom Viridiplantae; phylum Streptophyta; class Magnoliopsida; order Asparagales; family Amaryllidaceae; genus Allium; species Allium fistulosum. The sequence continues at coordinate 1,107,895,545 of CM060907.1, forward strand.
TTCTTCACTTCTTACCTCTCCTCCAGTAGAGTCACCTAGGAAGCTGCTATTTGTTGTTCCAGGATTTAGATCAGCAAATCTCTAGTTCTAGTGACTCACAAAAAATCTAGAAACATTATTTTAAATCTAAGATCCACTAGATTGTGGCAGATCTGATATAATTAGTTGTAATCTAGAGAGAAAATAACTAATAAAAGATTAAAGTGGACTTAAGCCAAAGACTACGCAAAACCACTATAAATGTTATGTCTCATTTTACTGCTTTTCTATTTACTTTATTTGAACTGGTGCTTTCATCCAATTTCTGGGCATTGATCCATTTTTTAGGTTAACATTTTGGTGCTTGAAATAAGAACCAAGAACTAGATCTGAAAATTTGAAGCTTGAATTTGAGATTTGGGGACGATGAAGAAACCAAATACTAGATCCAAAACCGAAGCAAGTCAACCAGAGATGGGGGCAGTTAGGAGGTTTCCTTAAATTCTCATTAATCCATTTACGTGACCAGAGAAGAGATGGAGAACATGATGAAGGAGATGCAGGATGGAGTGATAGCTAAACAACAGGAAATGCTTGAAGGATTTTTCCAAAGGATGGGACAATAAGGAATAGCTAAAGCTGTAGGAATTTAGAACCATGGACAAGGAACCAATGTAAGAGCATTTAGAGTTGGAGTGGAGCAAACTGAAACAACACCCCTACAAACAGAATAACTCGGTACCGACCTAAAATAAATCGGTACCAAGATAACTACACTAAGGGAAAATGATGGTACGACTACTAGGATGCTGGAAATGATAATGTTAGAGCTAGAAATGCAAATCAGAATGTGAATAAGCAAAGATCGGAGGAGTACGTGCCAGAGTATGTGCCGGAATTCCCTTATAGGAGCGAGGGTAGAATATAGCTTTTGGACGAAGACCTTCATTGGACAGTGAAACCGAATTGCTGAGTTGGTAAGAAGAATAATTAGAAGTGGACCCCAAAATCAGGGTTTGGAGGAGGTGAACAGGAATTCATTCACTTCTAATATCCAAAATGTGAGAAAATTCTCCCGATTTCAAGCTTCTGACACTGGAAATGTACGATGGAAAGACAGATCTGATAATTCATCCGATGAGATACATCCGCTATATGGATGTATTGGGTGCTTCTGAGGAGGTAATGGGGTGGTGCTTCCCATTATACTTAATGGACTTAGCGGCAACGTGGTTCAGACAGCTGGAGAATGAGTCCATTAGCCGGTGGACCGAATTGGTGAGCAGATTCTTAAGGCAGTTCAGAGTTTACGTCTCAATACCGAATAATGTGATGATGCTTTCAAGTGTGAAACAGTAATCCTGATGGCAGTATGTGGAGTCTGTGAGAAATGCGGATTACGGATCTTAAGGCTAGAATTAACACTAGAGGAGGGGGGTGAATAGTGTTTTAAGGAATTGCTAATTCTTTTTGAGTTTATATTAATTTGAACACAAATGTATGCAATATTCAGACACAGATATGATCACAGAATCAAACACAGATGCGGATATAAAGTAAAAGCAATAAAGGAAAGAACACGCCAGATTTTATACTGGTTCGGAGTTACCCTACATCCAGTCCCGCAACACAAGTACGGATTTCCTTTCAAAATCAATTTTTACAATTACACCCTCGATTTCAAGGCCATGAGGTACACCGCTCCAGATTCACAATCCTCTGGGTAGAGATACTTGATTTTACGGGCAACAAGTTCACCCGATTGATTTTCCAGGCTACAATCACACCTTTTCTCGCTCGATTGAATACAAAGAAGTCTATAACTCTGAATAGCACTGGGATCTTGTTGAGATAGTGATAGAGAATCAAACCAGAGATGATCTAGTTAGATTCAATGGTGATTTCGACAGAGTAATGGTAAAAATGTATATAAAGAAATGTGGAAGAAGACGAGGAGTGAAATCAGAGAAAATATGATTATAAATTCGTTTAAAACAGCCCATATTTATAGTAGAACAACAGCCATGTCCATTCGCGAAAGGATATGATGAATAGACACTTCCTTTGAAATTCAAACTTTTGAAATAAACTGTCACCTTGTCGACAAGGGTTCCTTGGCGTTGTTGACAGGCCTAAGTTAATTTTGGTAATTTGTTTTTCTTTGAAAATAACTTCTATCTTGTATTAAAACTATTTTAAACTTTATAAATATACATAACTATAGTTAAAATACATAAATAAGTATAGAGAATAATATTTTGGTATATATAAAATTTTACTATAATTTTATATTTAAATCTATGTGTAAATATTAAAAGTTAAATATATTATAACTAAAAGATAGTTTAAAACCAAGGATAATTTGATATTGGAAATAAAGATTATTTTGAGGCTAAAAGTATTTTAAAACCAGGATAGATGTTTTTGATTTAAAAAGGAAGATTTTGAAATCATTTTGAAAACAAGGTATAATTTTGTAAAACATTTGAATAAAAGTTAGTGGATACAAAACAATGTTCCACTAGATTTTTCGTAGGTTCCATCCTACTTAGGATTCCATCCCTTTAACGGGCTCGAAGTGGATTCCATTCCACGAATAAAACGGATTTTAAGATGTCAGTGCTTTTCTAGGAGTTTTAACAAAATTCCTAACTAAATTAATAATCTTGAAATCTTGAACTCTTGATAATCTTGATACTCATGAGTCTTGAATCTTGATATCTTCGATCTTGAGTTCATCAGTTCTTGAATCTCTATATTGTACAGTCTTCATTCTTTGATACCTGTATATATATCCTGCATATACATATATATATATATCTAAACAATAATGTTAGTATTTATAATCTTATTCTAAGGTTGTTGTCATCAAAACCAACTTCTCAGGGACCAACAAAGTCATGGGCAAGACCGACTTCAAAGCTGCAATGAAAAGGGATCCACTAATGTATCTTGTGGTTTCTACCATGAAGCCGAGAGATATTTGTGCCTGGAAGACACTGAAGCTAAGGATGAAGCCGAGGATGCTAAAATTAATACTGTAGATGACAATTGACTGTTCGGAGCAGGAATTGGAAAAGACGAAGGGAAAAAAGGAATTGATAGTGACTTTGGAGAACCAAAACGACAAAGGAGGGAGCCGAAATTCTCTTCCTACATTGACTTGACTGAAACCCCATAGAGGATATATCTAGACCTAAGGGCAGATCCTCTATCGAAAGCCATCTTGGAGAGAGCCTATTGATCGGGAGAAGAGATTTGGAAAGTTATGCATCTTCCATGAGCTCGATGAACATTAAATGAGGAAGTGCCGACACCTTCGTGATCTAATAGAAGAACTGGTTTGGAACAACTAATTGCAATAGTATGTGAGGAACCAAACTGCAATAGTGCGGCCGAATGAACCACCATCTACATCGAATGCATCACGGAACAACCAAGATCCAGTCCGAGACTCGAAATCCCATGATTGGGATGAACGGGAGTCGAACCCAATTCCCACGCTCTACTTTTTCATTTCTTTTCTTGCATTTTACTTTTCGTATTTAGAAATAAAGACAATTATAACCTCAGGCCGCTCACACATATACGGGATCCTGAACGATCCTTAGGCACGCTCTAAGTCGGATGGCAAAGATGACTACATAGGACAATAATAACCTCGGACCTCTTACACGTGTATGAGAACTAGATTGGTCTCTAGGCACGCTCTGAGTCGGATGTTTGGGATGAACACTTAGGATTTCTGCTTGTTTGCTTTGATTTGATTTAAATATTTGAATTCTGAAAAAAAACCACATTGAATGTGATGACTGATACTGATCGCTTTAATTTCCATCTGGAAAGACGGGACCGGAGTGCAAGGTGTGAGTCCTCTCGTCGAAGAGCCAGCGGATGGACTTGTACGTTATTGATCGCTTTAATTCCCGTTTGGAGAGACGAGATGGGAGTGCAGCGTGCAAGCTCCTTTGTCGAAGAGCAAGTGGATAGGCTTGTACGAAAAGTAAACCCCCTCACTGGAGAGTGAGTAAATGGGCTTGCTTGGTCATTGGGTTCCTTTGTCGGAGAGCAAACGAACTCACAAGGATTCGGAGAGATCGAAACCCTAGATTGGGCGATAATGATCCAAAGAGATCATCACCTTAACATAAACTGAATATAAAATAATTCGGAGAGATCGCACATTAAATTGAATATAAAACGATCCGAAGAGATCCAACCCTAAAACAGATGCAGACTTAATAAAAGGATTTGAACGCCTTCTAATTAGAATAAAATAGATAAATCCCAAATGAACACAGGACGACTTTGATATATGATGTAACAACTCCGAATGAAATAGGAATAATAATTATGTATGAACAAGGGCCAGAGTCCTTAGTTATAACAGATTTGAGACAACCTTTTATTTATAAGAGAATCCAAAGGAACTGGACGATTCATCAAGGTTGAAAAAACTAGAAAGCTCAACTATCGAAGATTGACTATTGGAACTTGTTCTTGCGCAAAGCACACCTTACATTCGAAGGGTGTACTTTGGAGGGAAATATTTACCCACTTTTAAGGCAAAGCAGATTTCAATTGAACTTAGAAGGTTCAAATGAGAGTGAAACAACTTGGAAACTTGGAGACATGCTAAAATAGGGCAAAAAAACATCTCAGTGAAAATTCAACCGAATATACACTAAACACACATGTCGGTACTGACATGAGCATGTCTGTGGTGACATGTTTTGGCTTAGTATTCCACACTCAAACTTCACGAGAGTCATTGTCTATCTATTCCATGTGTGCCCAAGTGATTTCCAAGGGTTTTGGACAATTAATTACAAGAGTTAAAGTGTTAGCAGCTAGAACAATAGAACAAACCAAGTGATGAAGGAACTATCATCAAGATCAACCAATTACCTATAGAAACAATACGGGACACCTCAAAACATCAAAAGAAGAAGAATGCAAAAGAGTTTGATAAGTTTGGAGCAATACAAACATGTCGGCACCCACATGAGCAAGTCGGCACCGACTTGTTTGAAAATCTCGATGGGTCCTGAGATTTTTCACACTCCTTTGGGCCCGACATTTTAACTCTTTTCCAACTCGACTTCTAGCCCAATACGACTGCTACCCCTATAAATACAAACCATAGACCAATCAAAACTTGATCTGAATTCTATGACGGTAGAGACTCCGCTACTTCTTCACTTCTAACCTATCCTCCATTAGAGGCACCTAGGAAGCTGCTATTTATTATTATAGGATTTAGATCAACAAATCTCTAACTCTAGTGACTCACAATCAATTTGGAAACATCATTGTTGTTATCCAGCCTTTTGACTAAGTAACATTCGGATATATTGACAAAATGAATTTGTAAACTATCAAGACAGGAAACCCGGTGAGATAGCCCAAAAGTCCAAAAAACAAGCAAAAACAGAGTCACGGGGAAAATAGAAACCAACCACAAGAGAAAAAGAATCATGATCCACCTAAGTGTTGGATCGGTACCGATCAAACCTCCTGGATCGGTACCAATCCATATTTCTTCAACCTATGGTGCCCATCTTCTTCCTACCTACTCTACTCGATGCTAGAAGCATATTCAAAGTGTTGTTTTGTCAATCCAATGCAATTCTCTATCAATCTCTAGGAGCACTCAAAGTTAGCAATTCCATTCTTCCGTAAATCCATCATTTGGACATAGAAACAAGTTAATAATGGTGCAAACTAGTTTGGAATCACGAAGCCAATCATAAATCGAGCCAACACTTAGAGTTCAAGATGACCATTTTGGCCATCTTATGGATCGGTACCGATCCAAGCCTATGGATCGGTACCGATCCAAGCCTATAGATCGGTACCGTTCCATGTATCTTGCTGAGGTGGCCACCATTTTCTCTAGGGGACTTAGTCTTGGCATGGAAATTGAGTTAAGATCGTGGAGGCGATATTTTAGGCTTCCTACGTCTATAAATAGAGGGGCATGGCTCAACTCTAAGGATCTTTTGGCTCTTGCTTTCCCTTGCTCTAATTTCTTGCAATCACTATCGAATTTATGCCAATCTGTAAGAACTCCTACATGTAACCAGCAAGATAATCAATAAAATCACTAATTGGACGTAGGCCAAGATTAGCCAAACCACTATAAATTGTTGTATGTTCTTCTCTACTCGTTTTTCATTTAAATTTCATCACTTTTTATTCTCTACTTAATCTTTTGAGCGTTTGTGCTATTTTTTGGTTCAAATATTTTTGGTGCTTTTATTAAGAGCTCCTATTCTCAGGCTATATGGATCCATTATCTATTATTGGATTTCATAGATCCAAGAGATAGATTCATTTTTCCAACATTACACTTCTACTATTTAGATTTTCAATAATCTAAGAGAAGCTATTCGCCATGGCCCCTTCAAAGAAAGAACATGTTACAACTTCCAGAGCTGCTAATGATGCTGAGAACCAAGAAATTCACCATGTGGATGGAGCTGCCCAAGCAGAACAACCGTAGAACCAGAATCCACCGGATGTTGTGACCAGAGTGGAAATGGATCATATAATGAAATAGATGAAGGAAAGATTCCAGGAGAGTCACAACTAAATGAACCAGCAGATGCATCAGAACTTGAGGCTGCTGAATGAACTAACATAGAACAGCCGAAGGAGGAGCATGAGGGATTCAAGTTCAGAACCTGAAAGTTCCTCATCATCTGACTAGAGACGGAGGGATATAAAGAAGAAGGGGACTTAAAACATAGTTGGGGCATCATATTAAGGAAGAAGATAAAACCATGGCTCGGGTTTGTGGATCGATACCAATCCAAGTGGATGGATCGGTACCGATCCAACTGATGGTAGGCCTAGAGCTCGCCCTTTGGATGGTGGCGTGGATCTGACTTCTGACATTGTTGTGGATGATGGAAGTGCTAAATACAAGCTGTTACTACTGATACAACATAAAAGAATCAAAAGGGGGGATTTCTTAGCGAATAGATCTCCCGGAGTCTGGAGAAACCAGGTATCAAGAGTATGCCTAAGAGCATTTGCTAGGCCGAACACTCGGAACAGATCTCGATCACCACCATTCAACCGAACCTCTAGAACCAGAGTACTTGGAATACTTGGTCAAGAGACTTATAAGTGAAAACCGATTTAAAAGAAATGATGAATGTGGTACTTCTCCTAATTGGAATCCGTTTACTGAATGTGTGTGAAGTATCCACGGTGGTTTGTAATGCCGATGATGCCGATGTACAATGGAAAGACAGATCCAAAGCAGCACTTGATGATGTATGAGTGGAATATGGACTTAGCTCGAGCATCTGATGCCGTGAGATGCCGTTATTATCCAATTTTCTTAAAGGGAGCAGCGAGAAATGGTTCACTCAACTCCCACTGAGAACCATATCATCTTTTGCTGAGTTGTCACGAAAGTTTTTGGAGCAATTCCATTTACTCACTGCACGTTTGAAAGATGTGATGTCATTATCAAACTTCTTCCAAGGAGCGAGAGAGTCGTTAAAAGATTTCTTGAACCGGTTCCATACAGCTGTGATGGAAGTAATAAATCCCATAATATTAATGGCGCTGATTAGGGGGATTCATCCCAAGATGGATTTTGGGGAATGGTCGGAAGGGAAACCTCCACTGACGATAGATGCTTTCTATAGAAAAGCTAATCAATACTTATGCTTGGAAGAAGTGCACAATCATCCCTGGAGGAAGGGTGCTAGAAATTCAGATGAAGTGATACAAAGCAACATTGTTGTAAAGCAATATGGAGGAAGTTCTAGAAATGTGGTTGTAAATATTGGAACAAGAATGATGGCCAGAAAAAAGCGATAATGGGGCCAAGAAACGAAAGCCAAATATAGGAATCGTCCCAAGATTCCTAAATATGATAGTTATACTGAACTGAGTAACTCAATCGAGAACATCTATCTAGCAACTCAAGGTACTAAGCAGTACATGAAGGCAGCTCCGAGAGAGTCGACCGAGAAGGAAAAGAGATATAACAAGGTTTTTAGGTTTCATGAGATGCACGATCATAATACCAACAAATGCAGACACTTGCACGATATGATTAAGGAGCTGATTCGGAAGAAAAAATTGCAATAGTTTGTGAAAGCCCTGCAGAATGGCGGGCAAGGAAATTTTAACCCCTTTGGGTCGTCTTCCCAACGTGTGCAAGCTAGTCCAAGTGGTGAGGAGCCTAGGTGACTTGAAAAATGTTTGGCGATAAATACAATCATTGGTGGACCACATCCAACCGACAAGAGTTTGAATGAGATGGACATGTATGCTGGTGCTTTGAAGCATACCGAGTATGAGAGCTGTTTGGCAGTTGAGGACGGAACCCTGACGAAATAATTCAGAACCATGACAGGTGATATTGTTTTCTGGAATAGAGATGCTGATGGTGTGGAAGTCCCTATGATTGATCCGTCAGTTATAACGGCCAGATTGGCCCTGCTATTATACGAAAGGTGCTGATTGACTGTAGGAGTTCGGTAAACATTATATTCAAAAATCCTACGACCAGATGCTTCTGGAGGGCAAGGACTTGAAACTGTGTAAATTTCAGATCCAGGGATTTAATAGGACAGCTACAGAGCTAGTCTAATATGTGGAATTACTGGTGGTGCTTGGAGAGGTTGAAGTAGACGAGTGTGGTCATGCATTTTGTTGTGTTGGATATCTGCTCTGCTTATAATGCATTTTTAGGCCGACCGACCATGGCCGAGTTCAAAAGGGCTATAGCGCCATGGTGTTTGACGCTTTAAATTTCCTACGGAGAATGGTATAGCCGGACATGAATTGCTTTCATTCGTGGGCGTGTACTCCGGATACAACCACATTCCAATGCACATCCCGAACCAGAAACATACCAGCTTTATTACCGACTTGGGATTGTATTGCTATTTGGTCATGCCGTTTGGGTTGAAGAACGCAAGAGCAACTTACCAGAGATTGGTAAATAGGATGTTGAAAGATCAGATTGGATGCTCAATGGAAGTCCATGTGGATGAATGCTCATGAAGTCACGGCGTTTGCGAAACCATGTTGACGCTTTGGCAGAGATGTTCGGCATTCTCCAAAAATACGGGATAAAGCTAAACCCTTTGAAACGCTCTTTTGGCATTGGGTCAGGGAAATTATTTGGCTTCATTATAAACTCTCGTGGGAGTGAAGCCAATCCGAAAAAGATAAAGGCATTAAGGGACATAGAGGCCCTAAAGATAGTTATAGAGGTCTAGAGCTTGAACGGGAAGATCGCCGCCCTGAGTTGATTAATCTCCAGAGCTATCGATAAATGTATCCCATTCTTAGACATAATTAAAAAGGGAAAAGGTCCAAAGGGAAAGAGAAACTTCGCTTAGACGTAGAAGTGTGTAGACGCATTCCAGGCTCTGGTGGATCACCTGGGGAGACCCTCTATCCTCTCGAAGCCGGTGGATGACGAGGACTTGTTTATATATTTGGCAGTGTTAATGCATGCTTTGAGCCCCAGACTTGTATGTGAGGAAGCCCGCATCCAACGACCAGTCTATTACATTAGTAAATGATTGACAGGAGCATAAAGAAATTACCCGAAGCTGGAAAAGTTTGCATACTTCCTATTGATTACTTCAAGGAAGCTCCTCCCCTACTTTCAGGCTCATCTGATCAAAGTCCTTACCGAACAGCCTTTGCAACAAGTCTTGCAATAACCGACAACTTTCGGAAGGCTGTTGAAATGGAACATTGAATTGAGCCAATAAGGTATAACCTATAGCCCTTGGAGGGCTATCCAAGGTCAAGCTTTGGTGGATTTTATAGCTGAGTTCACTACACGTGATGATATTCCGGAGAGTAGTGGTGAGCAAAACGCTAGGTGGAAGATGTACACGGATGGCGCATCAAATAAACGTTGTTTGGGTGCTGGAGTTGTACTTGTCACTCCCGAGGAACATTCAATCTGTCATGCCCTAAGACTCGATTTTCCTGCAACAAACAATGAAGCGGAGTACGAAGCATTAATTGTGGGACTCAAGATTGCTAAGGAACAGGAGATAATTTTTTTTATACATATTTTCTACGATTCCCAACTGGTGGTGTGTCAAGTGCGGTAAGAGTTTCAAGAAAAAGGAGCAAGGCTAGCCCCTTATCTAAACTGAGTCCTTGAGCTACTTAGTGACACTGAATATTATACGATAATGCATATTCCTAGAGAGGAAAATGCAAAAGCCAGCTCACTGGCTAAGCTAGCCTTTTCCAGGGACGTGCAGCTCATGGGCTTGGTTTCGGTGGAAATATTGTCAGCTCTAAACATCAACCAGATGGATGTCGATTGGATCTTCGAAGTTGAACCTGAAAGAGAGTCATGGATGACTTCGATAAAAGCCTACTTGTAGAGAAGAATCCATCCCAATAGGATGAATGAGCGACGGAAACTCCTTGACTAAGCTCTGAGATATATCATACATGAAAGGTTTTTCTATCCCCATGCTTCAGTATATCGCTCATGATGAGGCTAAAAATGTCCTAAGAGAAGTGCATGAAGGGTCCTGCGGCACCGCACTAGAGGACAAACCCTAGCGAAGAAGATTCTCCACTATGGGTACTTCTGGCCAACCGTCAACCGAGATGCAGTTGATTACACTAGAAAGTGTGCCAAGTGCTAGAGGTTTCTAAGATTTTAAGAGCCCTGACGAAGACTACTCAAATGGTCAGTCCTTGGCCATTTGCAGTCTGGGAAATTGATATTATCGGCGTGTTGCAAATATCTAAAGGTGGCACGAAGTATGCTATCATCGCGGTTGATTACTTCACCAAATGGGGAGAGGTGGAGCTGTTAGCTACAATCACTATGAAGAAAGTGATCAACTTTGTAGACCGAAACATTATCTGTCGTTTTCGAGTTCCACAAGTGATCATTACCAATAAAACCCAATTCGACAGCGCCGAGTTTAAGGATTTCTACCACCAACATCGCATAAAGAAGAGATTCTCTACGATGTCACATTCCCAGGCAAATGGACAGGTTGAAGCTATAAACAAGATAATCAAGTCCATTCTTAAGAAGTGATTGGAAAAGGCTAATGGAAAGTGGGTCGATGAACTTCTATTGGTACTTTGGGTTTATCGAACGACCCATAAGTCAGCGATTGGCCATTCTCCATCCGCCTTAGCATACGGATCAAAAGCTATGATTTCGGTTGAACTAGAAGTACCTTCTCATCGGGTAATTCACTATAATCCATAGAAAAATAAATAACTTCTTCTGGAATCTCTTGACATGATCGATGAGAAACAAGATGAAGCTGACTTGAGAGCAGTTGAACCACAACCGAGTCACCCGGTATTACAATGCCAAGGTTAGGAATCAGAACTTTGAAATTAGCGACCTAGTTCTCAAACGAATCTTCCTAGGCCTTGAAAACTTGGGCCCAACTTGGGAGGGTCCGTACGCAATAGAACAAAAGCTTGGAGGTGGCACTTTCAGGCTTGTAACGGTTGACGAGTTCTTGCTCCCAAGGGCATGGAATAGCGAGAATTTACGATGCTATTCACTTAGAAATAAATGTAGAGCTTCTATCATTTGCTTACCAAGCCCTGGAGCCTGACCAGTCGGGATACTCAACACCATCGTTGAATTGGTCACGAGCACCAATTCCGTTGTGGATGCTTGTTGCCCCGACTAGAGACCTTTATCGGGAAGCGAGATAACCTGGGGCTGACCTGAAACTTAAGAGATATAAAAAGAGAGATTACGGACGTTAATTGGTGACATATGGACTCTCTGAAATACAGGTAAGGCCAACGAGATACCTCCTTCGGTTTCAGAATCAGTGTGGGCCAAAGTGCCGTCAAAATTTCCTTCCAAGATGGGAGAAAGGATGGTGGACTTTAGCATTTGGGGTTAATCTGGATTGTACCCCGAGCCCGAAGATGGATCATGAGCAGTTTTGGGTCGGAAGGTGTCTCCAGTAGTGACATCATGGGGCGATGATCCGGAGCCTTCACCTAAGTTTCTCTGCACTGTATCGGCTAGCTCCCGATGGAGAATAAGATGACCCTCTTTCAAAACCTTAGTCTCATCCCCTATTAATCTCCTTCTCAAACTGGGCCAGAACCACCTCACCAACTTTCAGGAATTCCTTTTCTTTCTCAATGACCTGTTCCCAAGCAAGGGCAAGAACTCTAGAGTAATCACGGTCGAACCACTCTAAATTTTGGAATTTGAGTACGTTAGCATTGTACTTTTTAGCATTGGTTTGAACTTCTCCACCATCCGCTTTTCTATGGTTTCAACTTCCTTTTTGGCAAGCGCGTCCGCATCCTTAGCGGTTCGATCGCCTTGTCCCTTTTATCTCAAGTAGTGAGCATCTCTTCACAAAAGTCCTGAGCTTGTTGGAGAGCGTCATTATTCTCTTTTGTCTCGCTCTCGAGTTTGGTCAACAGCTCAATTACCTTCTTGTTTAAGGCATCTCTTTCTAGCACTAAGGCGTGGTTCCGGTGATGCGCAGTCTCAATCTCAACACGATGCTTGTTTCTCTCATCTTCAAGTGCCTTGATGGCGTCCTTCGCTTTCTTCTCAGCTTCGGCTTATGATTTCATTAAGTTTTCGACCTCAGCATCGAGATAGGCGATGATTCTTTTGTCCCGTGCTACCTTGAGATTCAGACTATCAATCTCGGGTTGGCTTTCTCTTAAGGCCTGGGATATTTTCTCAACTACTCGTGCACATTCACTATATTGATTATAAGCATCAGTTACATAAGCAACGGTTATATCTTTAATCTCAAGTGGAATACTCTTCAGGATAGGCACGAACATGAATCTGTTAAAGCAAACATCCATAAATTGTTCCCTTAGTTTGGCCATTTGAGCATCGATGACAAGTTATTGCTCCACGATGACGATCGGAGCTTTAATCGTTTGTTTGACGGCTCTACGATGGGAAGTTTAGAACTACTTTTATGGTGCCTATGATCGGAGGATCAACTAGAGTGAGAGGGTGCCAAATGTTGCACAGGAATGGACGTTGGAGGAACTGCACGAGAAACATCGCCTGGCGGCAGGTCTTCATAGCGATTGGAATGCCTATCTCAGCCTCTCGGTAGAGGTGACCTGGACCTGGAACGATGCTTGGAAGCCGAGTCATGTGATGGATAATCTCTGTCAGAACTGCCCTTGTCACTACTGCCTCTATTTCATCGAGATCGGTAACTGGACTTTGAATCTCGACCACTGCCTTGATGATATGTGCTTGGGCGGTGCCCATGTGGTCGAGATACGTTTTCCTCCAAGGACCGATATATTTAATTCGTCCTCTTCATGGATCCTATAAAAGAAACGAGAACAAGTAAGATTCGATGAGTAAGAACATGAGTCAAGTGCAATGTGGTGCCATAAAATGGACGTGTGCATGAGTGTTCTAGTGTCATCCCCCTAACAGACCATTTTCTGGAGCTTTGCTCATAGGAGTGATCTTCCCCATGATGATGGGAGGAATGTCATCGTTAAAGCGGATAGGGTTGTCAAGACCCTCAAGACTCATGTCACTAAGGCCAAAGGAGCCAAACTCGATAGGAATCGGCCCCAACTTTGAGAATGTATCCGTGGAAGGAAGAGAAGGAGTTTTCTCAGCAGTCATAATGGGTGGAGGCTGTATAGAAGTCTACACCTTAGAAATTTTCACGACTAATCTCTTCTTCAAAGCAGACAATTGGTCATCTATGGGTTGTTCAGCTAAGGACTTGTGGCCAATATCAATGCTATCATGGCCAGCCTTATTATTTCCACCTATAATTTCGCCTTCCTTGGCGTGTTCTTCGCTTTCAACATTTTCTTCAACTTCTACCCTTGGACTCAAAACTCGGGGCGCATCTGGATTAGACTTGCCTCCTCTAGGAAAGTTATTGTCATCATCACTAGCGGCCACTTGGACTAAACCAGTGCTGCGGCCCGCTTCTAGCAGATTATGGCTAGGAGATTCTCATCGGAGAGAAGAACTCCAATGTCTCTAACCCCCTCTGGAAGTGTCATGAGAACTCTGACGGTATCCGCAAGAGCCACGCCTCTGGGTCTTGCGAAACATCTGAATGACGAAAACAATATGAGTTAAGCTTGATAATTAACAAGGCGAACTCGTAGCAAATGAATGAGGTAGAACTTACGTCCAGATATCCATCTTCGTGCAAATCCACTGGACAGCGTACATAAAACCATTCGCTTTTGAAATAGCTCAACTTGTTCCATGTTACAATGACAACTCTGCAATTCTTTGCTGGCTCCAAGTAAGTTAAGGAAGGACTTCCCTTTCGGCTCTTAAAACTGTATATGTACTGGATTTCCTCATCATTGGGTACTTGGTGCAAATGTTGAACGAAGACAATGTACGTACCAAGAAGGAAGGCATAGCTATTTGGGTGTAACTACGTCGGAGCTAATCTCATGAAGTTTAGAACTCGACGAATGAATAGGTTGAATGGTGGAATACATCCGGCTAGGCACATATATCTTTTGCAAGCAATGTAGCCTTCTAAGGGATTATAAGCTATATGATGGTGAGAAGGGACTAGTACGTCATCAGATGGAATTACACGCTTGTCACAAATTCTACGCAGAGATCCTTCGTCAATCTTTAAAGTAATGAAATTGATGGGATCATCTAAAAGAACAACATCTTCGAGAGTATCATGAGCACATTCAACTCTTGTCCTTCTACGGGCTCTATTGGATTTTTAGGATCCTATTGTTCAACCTATGGGTTTTCTTATTGATCTACATTCTATGTTGGAGTTTGTTGTGCAAGGGGAGTCATAGTTGAACTTTTCTCAACATCAAATTCAATGTATTTGGAAGTATATGGACCTTCAACTAAGGTGGCAAGACACTCGAAACATCTGCGCTCCATTTCTATAAACACTCAACATACAATCAATATCAGATTAATTATAAGTTGTACCCTCCATGCTAAAGTGAAACCTAGTGCGGTGTCGTGCGGTGTTATGAAGTTCAAATTTTCAATATTATTTAACTATTTATTTTAAGAGTTTAGACGAAGTGACCGTCATTGCTTACCGTCTTAACGAGTACTAATTTATCGGTCGTGCTTTGGAAATGCTTTGGGATGAAGAAGAAGAAATTCTCATCTATCCACAAAACAAAGTTCATCTGTGAACATTGGACTTCAAAAAATTAACTCAAGTGTTGGGTCTATACCGATCCAACTCCTTGGAAGAATTTTTTCCTCTTCCTTCCTCTTACCTCTGATTCAAAAACACGACCGCCTATGCCAAGTTCACTCATGTCCAAACCCATCACCATTACCTACCTATTCGTGTAAGTCAAGGATAGGTGCGATTATTGAATGTCGAAGCTAAGAGGTGATTTCCCTAAGTCTTGGATCAGTGGAGAAATTGATCGGGTCTGTGAGGTTGGCACGAGTGTAACTACGACAAGGCGAGATATGTTAGGTTTAGGCAAAGATGGGTGGTGGCGGTTCTAGGGATGAGCAAAGGCAAAGTTGAATTTAATGCTAAAGGATTTTTAATGGCAGAAGTTTAGGTTCTTGGAACGGTGAGGCAAAAGTAAAGAGGAAAAGTGAAAGGTGCGGGTTATATAACCCAATGAGACCGAGTTCTTAGGTAAAAGAAATGGGAGATTATCTCCCAAGTCATGGATCGGTACCAATCCAAGAAGTCGGATTAGTGTCGACTCTTACTTTAAAAAAAATATGGATGGATATTGAATGGTTGATGGAATTAGCCTACAAACATGCCTACGTGAGTGTGCGCATATGATTGAGAGCTTCTACATGAGCATGGATGTGAGTATGTGTCTGTGTACTTGTCCAACACCCAACAACTAAAGCCAAAAGAAATCAGATTCAAGCCTGGAAAATCCAGAAAAGGAGTTATTTCAGAATTGCTAAACTTGGAATGACAGGTCTTGAGAGCGCATCCCAGGTTTATAGTACTAAATAACGGTAAAGCGTCACGATCGATGGCTATAGACATAACTTTTCACGGAAACAATTTGTAGGAAGGAAACGACAATTCGGAGCATGGAGTGGAGTACTTTACGGCCATTCGACTTGTCTCAATTCAAAGCACATCATGTTTGAAAGAAGATGTACTTGGGGGCAAGTATTATCCAGCCTATTGACCAGGCAATATTCGGATAAACCGGAAGAAATGAATTTGGAAACTACCAGAGTAGGAAGCCCAGTGAGATAGCCTAAAAGTCCAGAAAACAAGCACAAACAGAGTCATGGGGCAAATAGAAACCAACAACAAGAGAGAAAGAATCACGATCCACCTAAGTGTTGGATCGGTACCAATCCAACCTCCTAGATCGATACCAATCCATATTTCTTCTACCAATGGTGCCTGTTAGCGCCAATATTGGTCACTGACACCCAAATCCAGTTGAAAGCACCAAATACCAATCACAGCTCACAAACAGAATGTGTGTAGAGAGTGATGAAGTGAAGAACAGTAAAAATTAAAATGAAAGCAGTAAAGAACAACAGATTTTATAGTGGTTCGGCTAACTCCGGCCTACGTCCACTCCAGAAGTTTCCTTTTTATTGATATTCGAATCAATTACAGTTACAAAATGGCAGAGTAGCCTCAGCCTTAGAAAATAGAAAGTAAGAGAGCAGAAAGAAGATCCCTTTTCTGAACCCTCACATGCTGTATTTATAGGCAAATCCTGAGTTGTTGGGCTTTCTGAATGATCCGGGCCCATCAAGGCCTTCCACCGAGCCACATACCTCCACAATGCCGAGCGAGGTTCGATGCCGAACGCCTTCCAATGCCGAGCGAGGTATAATGTCGAGCGAGGTACAATGCCGAGCGACTTCCTGTGCCGAGCGACTTCCTCGAGACTCCAACATCCCGACACTCGAGACCCCCTCGAGACTCCAACATCCCGACTCCCTCGAGACTCCAACATCCCAACTCCCTCGAGACTCCCTCGAGACTCCGACATCCCGACTCCCTCGAGACTCCCTCGAGACTCCGACATCCCAACTCCCTCGAGACTCCGACATCCCAACTCTCTCGAGACTCCGACATCCCGACTCCCTCGAGACTCCAACATCCCGACTCACTCGAGACTCCCTCGAGACTCCAACATCCCGACTCCCTCGAGACTCCAACATCCCGACTCCCTCGAGACTCCAACATCGAGCCACTAGCCTATGCAGATCCACTTCATCCAATCCAATATCCATCTTCCAAGCGCACTACATCATCTATCCGTCCAGTCGACTTAAACCTGTCGTATTCTAGTCTCGACAAACAAGTAGTCGATTTAGTTAAATCCGCCTGCCTACAGCCTTGCCAAAAGGCGGGTTAACAGTGCCCATCTTCTGCCTACCTACTCTACTCGATGCTAGAAGCCTATTTCAAGTGTTGTTTTGTCGATCCAATGCAATTCTCTATTGATCACCACGAGTACTCAAAGTCAGCAATTCTATTCTTCCATAGATCCATTATTCGGACTTAGAAACAAGTTAATAATGGTGCAAACAAGTTTGGAATCACGAAGCGAATCACAAATTGAGCCAACAAAAAGAGTTCAAGACGACCATTTTGGCCATCTTACGGATCAATACGGATCCAAGCCCATGGATTAGTACCGATCCACATATTTTGCTGAGGTGGCCACTATTTTCTCCATGGGACTTGGTCTCGGCATGGAAAATGAGGTAAGATCATGGAGGCGAGATTTTGGGCTTTCTATGTCTATAAATAGAGGGACATGGCTCATTTCTAAGGATCTTTGGCTCTTGCTTTCCCTTACTCTAATTTTTTGTAATCACTATAGGATTTATAACGATCCATAAGAACTCCTGCTTGTAATCAGCATGATAATCAATATAATCACTAAGTAGACGTAGGCCAAGGTTAGCCGAACCACTATAAATTGCTGTGTATTCTTCTCTACTCGTTTTTCATTTAAATTTCTTCATTTTTTGTTCTCTACTTAATCTTCTTAGTGTTTATGCCATTTTTTGGTTTAAACAATTATAAATCTAATACCAACTAGATTGTGGTCAGACCTGATATAATTAGTTGTAATCTAGAGAGAAAACAACTAATAAAAGATTAAAGTGGACGTAGGTTGGAAATTACGCCGAACCACTATAAAAATTATGTCTCATTTTACTGTTTTTTTATTTACTTTATTTGAACTGGTGCTTTCATATGATTTTTAGGTGTTGATCCATTTTTTGGGTTAACAAAAACCCTCTTATCGCATAAGGATGATAAACAATCTACTAAGTGTACCTTATTCTCAATACCCTAAGGTGATTACTTAGTCGATTATTCATGCTACCTTAGAATGCATCAAAGAGTCATCCTCTAAACTATCCATAAGCCAAAATCCATAGCATACAAATATAGTAAAGCTCGTATGATGTGCGTGGATCATCCATATGCAATATCTCATATGATCACTTGCTCGATCACATAAATTTCACTTCTAAACTAGTATAGATCACCAGGCCTCTCTAGTGCGGACTTCGATTAGACTCTTTGATTAGAAACCTTCATCTTCATTACATAGCCACATACTATGATAGAAAACCTCTAGACTATATCACGGATCCATAACAGGTGTTCTCCATCAAAAATCAAATGAAAAATTCTAGCTCGGTCTGGTGGAAACCACCTAAAATCATGTACTCGAATCCTAGATTAAGAACAGTAACACGAATAAAATGATCTCTGTACAACTTACGTACTTTATTCTATTGGTCTCTTAACTACATCAATTTATTTTAATATTACACTCATTTTCTCAATGAGTACATTATTTAATACTAAAATCATTTATGAACCCTTTCATAAAACATCACCCAAACTTATAAACATTTTATAAAACTTATCTTCACTTATAAAACATTTCATAATCTTAAGTTTATACTCGTATAATACTCTACAACATCCTAAGAGCATATACAAAACATCAGATTAATTTATTTCCAAAAATTCCAACAAAGGTCCAAAATAAATTAGATCTTATCATCGAGTTAACCTTATAGACCTTTTAGCCGTTGGGTTAAACAAGTAGCTAGGAAGAGTAGGACACTGATATCCATACTCAAAACTAGAGTCTACTTTCCACAGACAACCCTAAGGTAAAGATGTTTATTAGTTGACCCAATAATATCAAATGTTCTACTTAACATGGATATTCAATAAATTTAAAACTTGTTTAATTTTTTTACTATCTTTCAATTCAAGAGTTATAAAAACTCAACTTTTACATTTAAAAACACTTAGGTTTAAGTTCTATAATAATACGGAAGTTACCGACTGTTCGCAGTTGCCAAAAAATCCATTTCATTTAACAAATGAAAACTACCAACAAAATACATCAAATTTGCATTACCAAAACTACTCTTTATTTTACCTTTAATTTCTTTATAGAAACTTTAAGAACTAAACATCAAGTTTCATTTCAAATCATGTGAAATAATAATATATATGTATCTTGTATGTCAAATCATACATCCAAGGTTTATACAAAAATCATTTTCAAAGCGGTATACAATACTTCATAAATATTACTAAGTATAATGATTTCTATTTCATAAACCGATTTCCCAAATATTTTCTTTAAAATACTTGGAATATATATATATATACACATACATATACATACATACATACATATATATATATATATAGTAACACCAAAATGATACCAAGGAACTAAGTCCTAGCAATTAGTATCATAAACCCCATTAACAAATTTCTTTGTCAACCTCAAAAGTGTTAGGAAAGTGGATTTGGTTAAGGAAGAGCTTAGGCAATCCTAGGCTAAGTTGCTAGGAAGGTATATGCTCCATACCGAATCCATGGCAGTCTTATGCATGTTCAATATCCATGCCAAAGTCATGTCTAATATCATATAAGAGTCAAAAGCTCAACTTATATAGAACAATCTTATGCAAGCAAAAATCAAGACTATGAGCGCTTTTGTTACTAAAGAAAGTTATGATTTAAGAATCACAAGTGTTTTGGAATTTGAAAGCAAGTCATAATTCAAGACTTCTTTATTTGAATATCATATAGCTGTTGAACGTACAAGGTCCTATGTGCAAAAGGTATAATTAGCACTAAAATCCCAAAATCAATTTAGGGTTACAAAGTGTAGCTCCAAAAATTCACCTTCCGCTGAAGTAAGGAGATCTCAAAAAAAGGGAAGAAGGAAAAGTATACGGATCAGACCTTCCGAAGAGGTCAAAGGAATGTAGTGAACAATATGAAGCGGCTCAAGACCTTTCACAGAAGACGGAGGGTATTATTCCACAACATCCAAGAAGCTCTTGCCCTCCGAAGGAGGCAAAGAAATCAAGACAAGCACAAGCAACCTTATAACAACCTTTCCGAAAGCATAAAAAGCCTTTCGGGCCGGTCGGAACACCTACTGAACACCTTTCGACGGTGTCGAAGGGTCTATGATAAAGGCAACATTCGTAAACCAGCAAAGAACATAAGGCAATTCTCCAACAACGTTCAAGGAAAGCTTGGCTCTCAACAACATCCAAGTAAAAAGAAACCTTTCGACAAAGTCGAAGGGTTCACAATAGCCAGAAACCCTCCGGCACCGTCGAAGGGTTCACCTACCTTACATGTGACATAGTTTCCAACAAGGGTAATAGGTTTCTAAAAGCAAATGGAAGAAAGGATCCTTCGGTAGTTCTCAAAGATAAGCAATAACATGCAAAAATAAAACCTTTCGACGAAGTCGAAAGATTAGCAACTGTGTAAAAGAACGGAACCTTTCGGCCCAGCTGAAGGCCCAGGGATGGAAGCATGGCTACCGACATCTATAAATAAGACCCAAGGGGTCCTGTTTCGGGGCGGATTTTCTTTGATTCAAAAACTTGTAACTTCTTAATCATAACTTTGTAACCCTAATTGGGGATCAAATGGGGGGAATTTAATAAAGTGAAGTCCTTTCTTGAGTTGTGAGGGAAGTCTTTAACTTTGAGAATTATTTTGTTGATTACTTAAATCTTTGCTAGCTTAACTTCAATTTTCAGGATCATCTCCATCGAAAGGTCTTGCCGATAAAGTCAGAAGCTTGATTAGTTAAGCAACAACTTCAAGCTTCAAAAGTCATCAATTATCTGCCCTAACCTTTTGATAAGGTCGACAACTGGCCTAGATTAACATGAGTGGTAACCTTCTGGAATAATTGGCATTACGACCTGAACCCTTCAACTAAATTAGTGGATGCTTATACTTTAGTAACAACAAAACCTTCTGCAGTCATTAACTGAGCAATCCAACCCCTTCGGGATAGTCTAAGTTCAGGGATATAAAGCTCGATCCAATGGTTAAAATCCTAATACCTTTCTACAAAGATAAAACCAACTTCCTAAAAGTGACTAAACCTTACGGCAAGTTCAAAGGTTCTTATACACCACCCTGGAAGTAATTATTTGACCTATTGCTAAGGAGATTAATCACTCAAACCTTTCGGAAGTATTAGAGCTTAGATTTAAAGGGATACATTTGGTTAATAACCATTCATGTCATAAAGAAAAGCTCTACAAAACTCCTAATAAGCTTTACCTTCGATACTAAGTCTTCTACTTGAAAGACTAAACCTTTCGACTACGTCGAGAGATCTAAATCAAAAGTCAGCGATTACTGAAAAAAAGTGCAGAGACTATTATTAGGAATATCTTACCCTTCTATTCAAATTACCTTACCTTTCTTTTTGAACCACCACTTGGGGTGTTGACCAAAAATTTGGTTAACATTTTTGGCGCTAGAAGGAGGGCTTGAACCTCCAACTTGATTGATTTCCTGACACTACAATTCTATGATTCTCATCGAACCAGTTCCGCATCAAATTCACTTATTATTGATTAGATCATGGCTAAAATATTCAATAGGTCTGAGCAAGAGTCTTCCGAATCACACTTGGTAAGGCGTTCCTATATAAGAATCAAAGACTCTAATCAAGATGAGGAACAAAGGTTAAGGCTTGAAGCCTTTTAAGATTATAAACAAAAAGAAGGTGAAATCTTATGACCTTGAAAAATGGAGCTTGAACCCTTTTCATGTGGGACCGACTCCAATTTTTGCACTTGGAAAAGGAATAAATGGAAGTGACAACATTTTTAATCGAATGAGAAGAACTATCCAGTCATATTCCCAGGGAACTATCTTTAAAAAAGAGATGATAAAGGATTATGATAATTTCATGAACAAATGGAGTAAGATCATTAATGAGGCCCGCCACCCAAGGGAAAACTATGAGCATCTGGCAAAATCCACGACCGAAGAAATAAGATAGATAAAAGAACTGCCCGGTGGAAATATAAGAATTACCAAGGAGTTTCCAACCGAAACCTAAGACTGAAAGGAAAGCCTTTGAAAGAGAACCAACGGGAAATGAAAAGGAAACCTATCCCTCAAGAAGAAGTATTTGAACCAGGCTACAAAAGAGTTAGATGCCAGTCAAAGGCGGCTTAAAAATCAATACTTCTTGGAGAATACAATCTTACAACGTCAATCGAGGACATTTATATTAGAACCAAAGAGGAACCGAACTATTGGCCCTCTCAAAAGAAAAGGCCAGGGTTTGAGAGAAGGTCTAAAGGAGCATATTGCAACTTCCATCTCATGAACGGACATAATACTAACCAATGTATAGTACTTGGAAAAATGGTCCTACACTTTCTAAAACAAGGAAAGCTGAAACAATTTGTAAAGGATTAATCAAGCCATGAAATAAAGGCTCTATTCTCAAAATAAGAAAAGTCTACATGATCGGGAGAGGAATTCTCCTTAAACTTGGACTACCTAAAAAGGTAGGCTACCAATAATGGTAGAAAGCCCTTGGTCGCGCCAAGATGGCCTAGTCAAGGCACCTCCTGGAGGGAGGGTGTAAGCCTTTATCCACGCCAAAACCAGAAATGGCCAGGTTAAAGCAGCACAAGCCCTTATCCGCGTCATGCTATGGCCAGGATAAGGCACCTCCTGGAGGGAGGACGGGTCCCTTGGTCCCCCCACGCTATGGCCTGGCCAAGGTACTGAACAAGCCCTTAACCGCCCACGCTATGGCCAGGTCAAGGCGCCTTTTGGAGGGAGATCGGGTAAGTCTTGGGCCTTGCTTCAGAATAAGCTAGCCGAGCGCACCGGAAACCCGGATGAAATGTTCGGCGGACTAAGAAAAGTCCATGCCTGAAATAGGCACCGACAGAAATTGGCATCGCTTAAAATAGAAACCACCAAAAGGTCAGTAGTGTCAAAGATGACAAACAGTCTGAAATAGGCTCTACTTAAATAAGCACAAAATCAGACAAAAGAGTCCCCGCCTGAAATAGTCCTAAACAAATGACAAATGGACAAAGAAAAACTTAGGCCGAGAAAGCAAAAGCATGCAAGACATCCTCAAAGTCTGAAGATGACACATTCAATAGATAGAATTAGAAAGAATTCTTGAACTTCTTCCAGACGGGTATTCTGGTCTTCTATTACATATTACTAGAAATGGTATTCTGGTCTTCTATTACTTATTACCAAAAATGGTATTCTGGTCTTCTATTATTAATTACCAGGAATGGTATTTTGGTCTTCTATTGCTTATTACCAGAAATGATATTCTGGTCTTCTATTACTTATTACCGGAAATGGTATTCTGGTCTTCCATTGCTTATTATCAGAAGTGGTATTCTAGCCTTCTATTATTAACGGTACCTTGGACATCTGTTACCAGAAATGAAATTCTGAATCTGATCTTCTATCACTTATTACCGAGAATGGTAGTTCGGTATTTTATTACTCATTGTCGGGCTAAGTTCATGATCCTTCATTGTTAACTGCTTGTTTGCGCCAAAAATGGTCACAAACCCCAAGTGTTGTGAAAGCACCAGTGTATGAATACAAATCAGCAATATTCAAACACAAATATCAGATCTAAACAAGCAACAAACAACAATCCAGAGATAATGAACAGTGACACACAATTTATAGTGGTTCGGCTATCTCCGGCCTACGTCCACTTCAAGGTTTTTATGATTTTATTGCTCGATACTTGGAGATTACAATTTCGTGTGTTGTATTACAACTGATTTTCTGAGCTAAGTCTGAATCTAAGGCAGCAATGGTGATCTGGAGTAAATTTGGCGGAGTCTGGGCGCTCTTTAGCTCTCAAAATTGTCCGACCTCTTTTCTGAATGACCAGGGGCTCTATTTATAGGTGTAGGAGGCTGATATTTCGCCTAAACTGAAGGGAGACCAGTTCTGGCACGTGAGGGGGCCCACATGCCCGCTCTCTGGAAATCCGGGCCCACTTTGGGATCGATTCGAAGCTATGTTCGAATCGATCAAGAAATTGTCCAATCGAGCTGAAATTTGGTGTGAACATTCTACAACATGTGCTCAAGCTACTATGAAAATTTCGTAGCATTTGGACTTGTAGATCTCGAGTTATGATTGATTCAAGATTTCATTTCTGGTTGATCAGCTTGGTTCGAATCGATCCCCTTCGAATCGATAGGGTCGAATCGATGGCTTCGCGATGGCATTGTTGACGTGGCGCGCTTTCTTCGTATCGATCCGATTTCTACTCCGTGTTGACTGGGTCAAATCCTGGGTTTTAGCCGCGTTTATATGGTGGACTCGAGATGTTGGACTCGAAGGTTCGCCTCCTTCGAATCGATGGAACCGGTACTTGTTCGAATCGATCAGGATATGCGACTGTGGATCGATTCGAAGTTGTCTTAACATGGGGATTCGAAGGCAATGGATTCGAAGACCTTTATTTGCTCATCGAACGTGTGCTCGTTCGTATCCACAACGTTGTATCCATGACTTCGTATCCACGAAGCCATCTCCCAATGTATCCTTCTCGTATGCCTTTGATCTTCTTCGAATCGATCTGTATGTGAGTCCTTCGTATCGATTCTAGCATCGATCGATACAAACTGCATTGCCATTCCTCGCCTCCCTATCGATACGAACTATATAGATACGAAGCCTGTAGCCTGAATCCATCCTGATCGATACGAAACGTATCGATTCGAACAAACCTCTACATGCTTACCTACCAATCTGGGTGTGTCACCATCGAGTTGAACCAGAACCTGATCGATGCGAACTTCACTGATCCGAACCCATGCCGATCAATACGAATGGTATCGATTCGAACTACCATATGACGATCGATGCGAAATGCATCGATACGAACCGTGCCCTGTGCATTTCAATCCATCCATATCTTATGCATACGACCTCCAATTGATCTGAAACTTGAAACATAGTTTCTCCTAGCCTTGATCATCATCTCCAATCGATTCTGTCCTAATCGGAGCTTGGCCAAATTCTGACGACATCGATCACAACCTCGTCTCTAATCGACTTCCAATCCTGATACCCATCCTTTCTTGTCTATTTGTTTGATATTCCGGCTTTGACCAAAAAGCGGGATAACACTGCTAAATATAGTATTCTAAACTTTTATTACCTAAATTCAAAGATGGGTTTCCTGGTCTTCTGATACTAAATACCAGGGTGAATTCTTGGTCTTCTACTAATTATCAAGTGCTGCATCAGATTAAAGATCCCGGTATCTTATCAGCAAATACGAATTTCTATCGTTATGACAACCATTATTGGAAACGATACAATAGGGTTCTATTGCTTATTATCAAGGAAAGACATTTCAACATTCTAACTCTCCATCGCCTATTATCAGAGTATACCAAAAAGCGACAGCCAAATTATTTCAATATTTTCTAATACCCGAATCTGGGTCTGGTGATATCTTGTAAAACTTCATCACTAATGATGCTAAGACTACTGATTATTGAAAGTCCCAATCTGGGTACACAATCTTTGGGTTTTTATTTATCTCAAGTAATTTGACCCGAATTAAGGAATATTATTGGAAGAAGATTACTGCCAAAAGAGTCTCCTAATGGGAACTTCCGACCTTCTCATTCTCAGATTCCCTTGATAATGAGGAATGAATCCAAAAAAAACTACTATATCAAGATCTCAGTCATAAATGTCCCATCAGGCCCTTCATTGAGTAAATGTTAGATTTCGATAATTATATACAGCCTAACATTAACTATTTTCAACAATGCCAAACAAGTGAAAGGAGCTAAATCTGTGTTCATCCCTCATTATGGATAAAGATGAGACTTTGAAATTTTTATTGAATCACTTTTCATACAACTGCCATAATGATTTACTAATCTAGACAACTAAGGCCTTCTAGATTAGATTGTCAATTTCAAGCTAATAATTAAAGAGTACTCTGTGCTACATGTTTTGCAGGAAATACAGGGTGACAAAGAATCTAGATTCACTTAATCAGAAGAGGAGTCATGGATTGAAACGAAAAGCTTGGAGACACATCAATCTCCAAGAGGCATATCCAAATCAAAGATAAACAAGGTGTAAACAAAGATAATGAAACAGGTAGCATTTACAATATTATAAGTATTACATTATGCTGCATAACGTTACGAAGGTTTGGAAAACACATCCTATGTATAAATTGAGATGCTCGTGACCTTATCAATCATACTAGCAAAACTCATGGATATTATAGTATTGACACTTGAAACTGAGTTACCAAATATGGATTATGAAGATTTGCATGGAATCCGACTATCTTTAGATTTTATTTCCAAGCTGTCTATCTTCTCATGAAGCTTAGTCATTTCAAGTCGAGATTTACACAAGTATCTCCACCAATAAAATGCTTTAAAAATTTAGAATCCCCGCCTCCCTCTTTCTTGAAGATTTAATTTCAAAATCTCAATTTCCGTAAAGAATCTTTGAATAGTGCAACATTTGAGCTTAGAAATTAAAGAAGTCTTTGTAAAAATTAACTTTGTTTGAGCTCCATTCTTAATTTATCCAAGATCATTGCGAACTCCGAAGAAGGAGCTTCGGAAGGAAAAAATAGTCTTGTTCAAGTCTCCCATATCAACAAGCAAAACAGAAATCAAATCTCTTTATTTCAGCAATAAGAACACATACTAGAGTATGTTTATTGTTAAAACTTGTTGTTAATAATAATATATAATAACCCCATCTAGAATGGTAACTAGTGTGTATTTGCTAATTTCATCTCTCGATTAAAAGGGTATTAAAGCATAACTATCAATCAATATCGGATAAAATATCCTAATTTTCTTTAAAAGAAATTTTCCTCCTACCTTTAAAGGAGGCCGAGTGAGGAGTAAGGGTGTTCTACATACAAAAACCGTTTACCCCAAGGTAAACGATATTAGGCCATTTTTGAAGGAGACCTTCCTCTATATAGCATGTTGACTAGGTTGGCTTATTAGGGAGACGTGATTTAAGGAACGGTTAGTTTGGAATAACATAGTATAGATAAGAGAAACATAAAATACGTACTAAGAAATGTATATTCACAGAATAATTGCTTGTCACCTATTTCTAATCACTCCCCCAATTTACATGAAATGGACTTAGAAGGAAATTCGAAAATAAACTTATACTTATAACACCTAAACCACTTAAGGAATTTTTTTTTACAAACGGTCTGATTTAAACCAAATTGCAGCACGCACCAGGATTTAGGCCAAGACCTAACCTATATAAAAATAGAAACACTCAAATAAACCACCACTGAAATTTACACATATAATAAGAATTTGATGGTAGAGTGCCAAAAATGCATTTTACACAGAATTAGCCAAATGTCTCTCTCTACGCCCAGTGAAGATTAGGAATGTTATCCCGCCTTTTGGCAAGGCCGTGACACCAAGAACTTAACTAGAAACCAAGGATAGTCCATCCCAAAGATCGATTATACACACGTTCACTATGGATACTAGTGAATTCTGATCGAGTCCGGATCGAGTTACAATCGATATGATATGACAAGCAAAGCTATGAAAGCCAACGTTCCAAATTTCAAGTCAATCGAAGTTCGTATGCATGAGATATTGATCGATCAAATTCAAAGGAATCATCACCATTCGTATCCACGTGAATTCGTATCCATCCCTTCAGAGAGCCTCCTTCGTATCCATCCAGCATCCATCGGTTCGTATCCATCACATGTTCATTGCTTCATATCCATCAAAACCAAGAAAGCAGACCACGTTTGTATCCATGGGGTTCTCGTATCCATCGACTCATAGTCATCGATTTTGTATCCATCCCTCCAACAACTTAACTACGTATCCATAAAACAGAGGCAACCTGGTTCGTATTGATATCTCATATGGTCGATATGAAGGACTTCATGGCAGACCAATGTAAAATGAACAGGTTCGTATCAATACGAAATAGGCCAAGAGCTATCGATACGAAGGAGCTTCAGGTGAACGATACAAATGGAATAGTTTAGAACGATACGAAAAGAATCATCTCAGATCGATACGAAGGGCATGGGCAAGCATTGATACAGAATACGTGAGTTCGTTTCGATACGAAGCAGTTACAAACTATCGATACGAACAAAGCACGAAAAGTGGAAGACTCGGTCGCTCGGCATGAAAAGTGGATCGATCCAAGAAGATAGCGCCACGTCTAACAAACACGTGCCTAGAAACGATACGAACGAGAACGACACGAATGAGAGCGATATGACTTCAACAGCCCATTGCTAATCCAAACTTGCATCGATCATAACTCGAGATCTACAAGTCCAAATGCCACCAAATTTTCACAAGAGCTTTCCTACCACCTCAAGAATGTACCTGATCAATTTCAGCTCGAAAAGACTAATTCTTGATCGATATGAACTTGGTACACATCGCTCTTGGATCGAGTTGAAATCACCAAGGATCGATCCCGTGGGCCCACCCACGTGAGAGAAGAAGTCCTCCGAGATCTGGGCGAGATATTTGCTGCATACGCCTATAAATAGTGACCCTGGACCTATAGAAAATGAACTTTTGGCTTCTCTACGCTGATACTCTGCCGAAATCATTACTATACTTCAGTTGTACTATTGTAATCTCTTGTAATCAGCAATTGAAATTCAATAAACATCAATCATTTCATAGTGGACGTAGGCAATATGCCGAACCACTCTACATTTGCATGTTTCTGCATTTCTTACTATATGTTAATTAGTGTGTTTGTTAGATCTACCTCATTTTACATTTACTTTCTTCATTTTATCTCTTTAAACACATTCGAAGAGTGTTGTGCCCAATTTTGGTACAAACACTTTGGTGCTTTCATTGGGAAAACCCAACTTTTCTCCCGCTCATTAGATCTACTACCGATATTGGATTGCGAGAATCTAAGGAGAAGATCCTGATCTCAAGCCTAGAAGTTCTTCCATCCTATTCAGATTTGCACCAAGTCTAGGAAAGAACTCCACTATTCACCATGGTCGCTACCAGAACTACCTCAACCATTGCAGATCCAAAGGACGGGATAGGTAGAACCCCGTACAACTTCCCTCTGTAGACCAGAATGCCGCCGGAACTTTGGATCCACAAGGCCCTGTCACCAGGGAGGAGTTCCAACTTCTGATGTAAGAGCTGAACCAAAGCCGCCAGCAGCTCTGTGCCAACGCAGAATTAACCAACCGGCTAAACCGTGAAAGACGAAGGAAATCCAAACGGGATCAGGCTTCCTATTCATCCACTGAAAGTTCAACTTCTTCTGACTACAATCACAGATCCACGCACCCACGGTTGGATGGAAGCTATACACAGGCTACCGAACATCAATGCACTTTGACCGTTGGACAACCGAGAGTTGGTTCGTCAACCAGCCACTAGACTGGACCCTCTTCCCGAGGAGGGACGATTCATTATCACGCTACTAGAAACCGCGCTGCTTCCACTGCCACCGAGTTAGGAGCTGACGCTCGGAACCAAACAGATCTGAACCTTCACCAACGTGATTATACCCTTGAACCATATGTTCCCGAAGACCTAGAGCCAAGGAGGCGAGGTGTAGACCGTCGACCACGCCCGGCCCATCCTCGCATTGTGGAACCCGACCACACCTTGGCTAAGCATGCTCAGAATGTCCAGATGCCGGACATTCTGACAATGATCCGTCAGATGATCCGTGAAAGCCAAGGCCTTACTAATGACGATTGGGAAATCTCCCAGAGTCATACCCCTTTCACTGATGACATCCTCTACGCTGAACCACCTCGGCGATTCAGAATGCCAACTCTACCTGTTTATGAAGGGAGTTCTGACCCTAACCAACACATTTTAAAGTATGAATGGCCGATGAATGCTGCATAAGCTGATGATGCGGTCAAATGCCAAAGTTTCCCAATCTCCCTAGGGGGCATCGCGACTATGTGGTTTACTCGCTTACCACCCCGATCTATCTCATGTTTCGACCAGTTGGCGATGAAATTCGTTGAACAGTTTCGCATGCGTGTCACAAGGCCCAAAGATGTTAATACCTTGTCCAGCGTCACACAAGCTCCCGAAGAGACACTTAGACGTTATTTGGAGAGGTTCCACGCTGCATGCGCTGAGATTAGTAACCCTAATGACAATTCCATTCTGATGGCACTGACTAAGGGAATCGATCCCGATTCCGAATTTGGCAACTGGTTGGCCGGAAAACCCCCTGCATCATTAGACCGTTTCTATTCCAAAGCAGCTCAGTTCTTGAGAAGGGAGGATGTGAAAAAGTCTAGGAAAAAGGATGACGCGGGGCCCAGTATAGAAGGCATCCAAAGCAATAATGCTGTGAAACAAACCGAGGAGAGTTCCGGAAAGGTGCAGTTAAATATACAGAATAAGCAGACTCAGTAGAAAGGCGATGGAAATCAGGGTAGGAAACGAGATCAGAATCGCGGACCGCGACGTAGAGCTCCCATGTTTGATACATATACTCCTTTAAATACGTATCTGGAAAATGTGTACTTGCAAACTTGTAATACTATCCAATATAAAAAACCTGCTCCGAAGCAATCATCAGAGAAACAGATTCAAACTGGGAAGTATTGTAGATTTCACAATAGTTATGGCCACAACATGAACGAGTGTCGTCATCTACAAGATATTATCGAGAAGTTGATCCGAGAAAGAAAGTCGGAACAGTTCGTTCGGGCACCCAGGCTGGAGGTGTGGGCCCTTCAAATTAAAATCAAGTACCAAATCAGGTTAGACCGGAGGAACCCAGTCGTACCGGCGGGAGGTTAGTGATTAACAGTGTTAGTGGTGGTCCACATCCAGCGGATCAGAGCTGGAGGGAAATGGAGTCATATGCTAGCTCTATTAGGCATGCTAGCTTCGAATGTTGCAGTAATTTGGAGGACGGGGCTCCGGCCAAGCAACAGAAAACGATGACAGATGACATCGTATTTTGAGACAGAGATGCTGACAAAGTAGAAGCCCCAATCATTGATCCACTGTCATTTCAGCTCAGATAGGTCCTGCTTGGATGAAGAGGATCTTAGTAGACAGTGGAGTTCGGTGAACATACTCTTTAAGCGAGCCTATGATCAAATGAAGATGGAAGCGAAAGATTTGAAGCCTTGTCAGTCTCATGTTCATGGCTTCAATGGAAGTGCGACTATACCTACTAGGATGGTGGAGCTACCAGTGGAGTTGGGAGTTGGAGAGCGTCGGAGAGTCCGAATATTGCAATTTATTGTATTGGATATTAACTCACCATACAACTCTTTCTTGGGCCGACCGGCCCTTGCTGAGTTCAAGGCCGCTATCGCCTCTTGGTGTCTAACTTTGAAATTCCCTACCGACAATGGAGTCGGAGTCGTTCAGGGAGACCAGGCTGCTGGACGAGCCTGTTATGTTGCTAAGCTAGGGGAGGCACATCGAAAGGAGAAGGGAAAGGGCGTAGAGGAATCTCTCTGCGTCTGCTTTGCTGATAATTGACAGTTAATGCCTGGGCCAAGGCCCGGGCACAACAACCAATTCCTAAGAGATCTTGACCCAGAGATACTGAAAGTGAAGACAAAGTCAAAGATAGTTAGGTTTCTACGGTAGAGCAGACGATCGATGTTCCGATCGATAATGATGACAATTCTAAAATGGTAAAGATTGGATCTCAGCTAAGCCAACAGATGAAAGAGGAATTGGTTGAATTTATCTGGGAGAAATTCGACGTGTTTGCCTAGATGCACTCTGACATGTGTGGGATCTCACCGGACATCGCGAGCCACACATTGAATATTGACCCGCGGCATGTCCTGGTCAAGCAGAAAAGGCATGGTATGGATCCAGAGAGATCTGCCGCCCTTAAGGAAGAGGTGGATAAACTCAGGTCGAACGGGTTTATTCGAAATGCGTTATACCCAAAATGGGTGTCCAACTCTGTACTTGTTAGGAAACCTAATGGGAAGTGGAGAACTTGTGTTGACTACTCAGACTTGAATAAAGCTTGCCCTAAAGGCAGTTTTCCACTCCCCTGGATTGATCAGCTCGTAGACTCAACGGCCGAACATGAACTCTTATCCTTCATGGACGCGTATTCTGGCTACAATCAGATACCAATGCACCTGCGTGACCAAGAGCATGCCAGCTTTATTACCGATTTGAGACTTTATAGTTATAAAGTGATGTCGTTCGGACTTAAGAACGCCGGGGCAACCTATCAGAGACTCGACAACCAAATGTTTTCTAACTAGATCGGAAATACCATGGAGGTGTATATGGACGACATGCTTGTGAAGTTGCGATTCTCCACCAATCATATCAAAGACCTAGAAACGATGTTCAACATGCTCCAAGAGTACAGAATGAAATCAACCCGTTGAAATGTCACTTTTGGGTCGCATCCGGAAAATTCCTTGGATTCATCATTAATGCTCGAGGAATCGAAGCCAATCCCAAAAAAATCTAGGCAATTAGAAATCTTGAGACTCCAAGGATTATAAAGCAAGTCAGAGCCTTAACGGGAAGGTAGCGGCACTGAGCAGGTTCATTTCAAAATCCACTGACAAGAGCATTCCCTTCTTCGACCTAATCAGAAAAGGGAAAGGGAACTTTGAATGGACTACAGAGTGTGAGGGCGCATTCCGAGTGCTGGTTTAACACCTGTCCACACCATCCATTCTGTCAAAACTTATTGATCGTGAGAGATTGTACATCTACTTGGCGGTGTAAGAAAACGCAATCAGTACTGCTTTAGTTCGGGAGGAGAACCGGATACAACGGCCAGTTTACTACATCAGCAAACGACTAACCGGAGCAGAAAGAAATTATTCGAAGTTGGAAAAGTTAGCTTACTGTCTTGTCATTGCCTCAAGAAAGCTCCACCCATATTTTTAGGCTCACCCTATCACTATTTACACCAACTAGCCGTTACGACAGGTCCTTACGCGGCCTGAGACGTTTGGTAGGTTACTCAAATGGAATTTCGAGCTAAGTTAGTTTGACATCACTTATACACCAAGGTGAGGTATTCAAGGACAAGTCCTAGTAGACTTCATCGCTGAATTTACTATCTCGGAGGACTTGCCCGAAACTAGTGAATCTACATACTAATGGTGCATCGAATGACCACTGCTCAAGCGTTGGGGTTGTACTTGAGACTCCTGAAGGCCGATCCATATGCTATGCTTTGAAGTTCGATTTCCGTGCGACTAACAACGAAGCCGAATACGAAGCCCTGCTCACCGAACTAAGGCTTGCCAGAGATTTAAGGATCATTGCTGTGGAGATTTACTGCGATTCACAACTGGTCGTGTGTCAAGTTCGGAGGGAATACCAGGCCAAGGATCGGAGACTGGCCACTTATCTCGCTCAGGTCCAGAAAATATTGAACCAGTTTGATTATTATGCCATCTATTTCATATCTCGAGAACACAATCAGAAGGCCGATTCCTTGACAAAGTTAGCCAGTACCGGCGAGGCACAGCAAATGGGACTCGTTCCCATTGAGACATTATCTTCCCCGAGTATTGATCAAATGGAGACCGACTGGGCACTTGAATTCATACCCGATAAGGAGTCATGGATGACTCCGTTCAAAAACTATCTCGAGCATGGGACCCTGCTAGAGCGTAGGAGTGAAATAAGACAAGTTCTTTGGAAGGCTCCGCGGTTCACTATTCAGAATGGAGTCATGTATAAAAGAGGGTACTTTGTTCCTCTACTCCGGTGTATCACCCACGATGAAATCAATCGAGTATTGCATGATGTACACAAAGGAGAATGTGGCGATCACACCGAGGGGCAAGCTCCTGCTAAGAAAGTACTCCGATATGGTTATTATTGGCCGACTGTAAATCGCGATGCATCAGATTATGCCAGGAAATGTGACAGATTTCAGAAACATGCTCGGATTTCGAGAGCCCCGCCTACCGAAATAACTTAGATGGTCAGTCCATGGCCGTTTGTAGTATGGGGCATC
Source organism: Allium fistulosum (assembly GCA_030737815.1). Taxonomy (NCBI): domain Eukaryota; kingdom Viridiplantae; phylum Streptophyta; class Magnoliopsida; order Asparagales; family Amaryllidaceae; genus Allium; species Allium fistulosum. Next base: position 1,107,929,843 of record CM060907.1, read on the forward strand.
GACATCATTGGGTCTCTACCTCTAGCCAAAGGTGGCGTGAAGTACGCCATCGTCGTAGTTGATTACTTTACCAAATGGGCGGAAGCCGAGCCCCTTGCTATTATCACAACGAAGAAAGTGATCAACTTTGTTGTACGCAACATTATCTGTCAATTTGGTCTCCCACATACCATCATCACTGACAACGAAGCCCAATTCGATAATGTCGAGTTCAAGAATTTCTGTCAGCGATTCCATATCCAAAAGAAATTCTCTGTAGTTGCGCACCCTCAAGCGAATGGACAGGTCGAAGCTGTTAATAAAGTTATAAAGTCCATTCTGAAGAAACGATTGGAAAAAGCCGAGGGCAAGTGGGTCAATGAACTTCCTATGGCCCTATGGGCATATCAAACAACCCACAAGTCCGCAACTGGCCATACTCCGTTTTCACTTTCTTACTGTTCAGAAGCCGTTATTCCAGTCGAGTTGGAAGTGCCTTCTCATCGTGTGACATATTATGACCCGAAGACAAATGCTATATTACTTGCCGAATCTCTGGACTTATTGGATGAAAAGCGAGAAGAGGCTAATTTGAGGGCATCCGCGTATCGAAGTCGAGTCGCTCGATTATACAATGCCAAGGTCCGACCACGAACTTTTGAACTCGGCGATCTCATCCTTAAGAGAATTTACCCAATCCCTTTGCATATGAAACCTACGTGGGAAGGGCCGTATGTTATCAAACGAAGACTCGGAGACGGCGCCTTTAAATTATCGACCATTGACGGTCTCACTTTGCCGAGAGCCTGAAACAGTGAGAGTCTTTGTCGCTACTACACATAACAGGTTTTATTTATCCATTCAGTCTGCTTTTCATTTACAATTTGTTTATGCATTTCAAAATTTGAATTTGTAATAAGGCCACTGACTTTGCCATACTTTCTTATTTTAGCAATAAGATGTAACCTCTTCGAGCCAGAGCGGTGAGTTTTGAAATGCGTCATGCGACCATCACAATGCACGGAGAGCTAAGTATTGGTGATGACAGTTTTAAATTTTTAAATAAATCAAAAACAAAGTTTTAAAAAGAAAAAAAACTATATTTCAAAATTTAATTTATTTGCAATATATTTAATTTTTGAATTTCAAATCAAGTTTCCAAATTATAATCTATATTTATATACATATATATAAATGACAAACACATATCTTTATTAAATTTGGAAAACTTTAATTTAATTCACAATTTGATCCGAAATATTTAAGATAATTATCTTTTAGATTTCAAATTTAAATCCAATTTCAAATTTATTTACAAATCCAGATATCCTTTATTATCGGATTTTTTTTCTTCATCTCTGTTCAATTGAATAAACCGATATAACCAGTCACTCGCTAAGTGACACCCAAGCTCGGGGGCAAACCATCACACTGAAGCCAAGAAAGGATTGATACACGACAATCCTCTAACTAACTTCGGCTACCAGATGTGAGCTGAAGTATACACTTACAAATGTGGGCTCGAAGAGGGTGATCCGTCCACCTAACGACTTCACCCGTATTTAAACCAAGTCCGAGGAGGATGGATCCGTCCATCTAACGACCTCGCTTGTTAACTCAGGGTGGATGTGATCCGACCATCCACGATCCCGGTACATCTATCGTTTCCAGAGTGCGAACAAAATCATAAACCTCAAAAAAGATGTGATCGACCGTCTGTTAACCGACTCTAGATTCCCAGAGTGTGAACTGGAGCATAAACATCAAAATGGGTGTGACTAACTACCCATCAGCTAACTCTAAGTCCCGAGAGCGCGGGCTGGAGTATAACACAAACCGGGTGCGAACCAACCACCCGTGAGACAACTCCGAGTCCTTGGATTACAGATCGGAGTATAAACGCAAATTGGGTGTGACTGACCGCCCACGGATCAATCTAAGTCCCCAAAGTGCGGACGAAATTCTAAATATCAAACGGGTGTGATTGATCGCCCGTATAGTAACCTAATTCCCCGGAGTGTGGACGTATCTCTAAACATTAAACGGGCATGATTGACCGTTGACGTACAAGTGCGATCCCCAAAGCGTGAATGCAATTACCAATAAATAAGCAAGTGTGATTCGACTACCCGAACTTGTCTTGTTTCAGCTTCGTTTCAACAAAGTCAAGTTCGATGTATTAAAGGCGAAAAGCGACTGCCGACTGACCATTTCAATTTATCCCCGGGTCTGGGGGCAAAACTTAAGTACCAGCTACTGATCGAGACAGTGCAGTATTGGAACTCGACTTGGCGTTTGGTTATGACCCGAAGCCATAACTTTGGGACTTAACAACCGAACCCAGGTCCGATTCAGAGACTAAAGTTTCATAAGTATTTTGAATGGAAGTTCAAGCACTAACACATTTAAGCAAATAAACACAAAACTATGCTAGAAACAAAATGGAATTTTATTTTAACTATTCTTTTAAAAAGAAGGATAAGTACAAAAATCGTTCCAAGAAATCCTACTAGCAAAGGCCAAAGCCTCATCTATACACGGCCTACAAGGAGCAAAAAGAAATTCCTATCTATCTTCCAAAAAAGGAAGCGAGAAGACATGTCTATTCTCTTGACTTCTTTATCTTTTTCTTCGGCGTTGACCCACTGGAGCTACCGCTCGGACATCTCTTCGAGCCTTTGCCTTTAGGAGGTTGATCTCCAGCTGAGGGAATTATGGTAATCTCTTCCTCTAAACTCAAGGAAATCGGAACACTTTCTGAATGTGGAGCTGGAGGAATAGGAACACTCTCGGCATTGAAAGATGAGGGAGGAACACCAGTCTCGACGATGGTACCGTCAGGAGAAATCATCCGCAGAGGAGCTGGGCCAGGACCCGCCATACCACCTTCGACACCACTGGCATGCGTGACCGCTTCCATCTCGGCTTTAATCTCCGCTGTGACCTCTTCTTCATGAATTGTTTGGGCGTCCACAGGAATGCTGCCAGTTGGGCCCGAAGAACTGAACACGGATGCGCCTCCGCCTATGACAAACGGCAGGTCGGTAAAAGGGTCACTTTGATGACCTAGGAGCTCCTCCATCATCTGCTTATCAAAGGTAAAAGCGCTCCCCTGTACTCTATCAATTGGCGCAGCGGCCGTTGTTGTAGTTGCCTCCGTCATAAGGGCCTCCTGCTCAAGATGCGACTCTTGGGTTGTGGGGGGCACGATCGGTGCGGCTCCTATCACTGAATAAAGATAAGAGAAAAGGTGTTAGTGACTACTTCAAACAACGCTCCTGACTTTGAATAAATGTGAGAAATGCTCAGAATACCTTCCTTAGATTGGCTCGCGGGTGGCGGGGCAGCTTCAGAGACATGCTCGCAAGCTAGAGGCAACTGTGGTTGATCATGATTGTAAGCAGGCACAGATAGAGAATCAACCACATGAGTAGATTCAGGCTGGGTTGGCATAGGAATTTCGGAGCCCGCATCATGATGCTCAACGCTAGAACCCTCTCCAGCCTCCGGATGCTGAGTACCGAGCTTCTCCTTCTCGAATGTGATAGTGATGTCGTGGAGAACTCTTCTTTCATTCTCATTCAGCACCCGATTCTCCAATTCAAACTCATCGATTGATTCAGTGTGGTGCTCCGCTTTTTCATCTTCAACCAAGCGGCACCAAGCATTGTATAAATGTGATGGATTGTCTTCGAACTAGCTTAGATTTTGACGCTTTAGAACATTGGCATTATATGTAATAAGGAGATCTTTAATGTCACCCTCCAACCTAGCCTCTGCCATTCTCACTTCGCTCTCAACCCTGGCTTCGGCTTCCTGAACCTTCAACGTTGCCGCATCCCTCTCAACCCTGAGCGCCACAGCCTGCTCGCATGCTTCCTGAGCAGCTTTATTTCATCGTCTTTCTCTTTGACGACTTCAGCGAGTTTAGCTTTAAGCTCCTCAAGCTCTTTAAGCGTCCCATCTCTTTCGGCCATAACTGTGGTGGTCTGGTGCCCCATTTCCTCAACCAGGGCTAAGTGTGTTCGCCTCATCTCCTCCGTCCTCCGGGTTGCTTCACCGGCTCTTTTATTGGCCTCCATTTTTGAGTTTCTCACAGACTCGTTTTCATCATTAAGCACTTGGATTTTGCGGTCCTTTTGAGCAAGATTATTTCCTAATTTCTCGATTGTCTTCGCCCGCTCAAAGGCCACCGCTGACACTTTATCTGCGATCTTCATCCATTCCCGATATTGTCCATAAACGTCATGTATATAGTCGTGCATCGTCTGTTCTGCCTTGATGGGAATTCGCTTTAAGTGTGAGGGAAAGACAAAGCCGTCAAAATAGATATTTGGAAAATATTTTTTTCAGCTTAGCAATTCTAATCGCTCCTTCCCTGGTGGGCTCTGTGATGGCTTGTTCAGTGATGGCGGGAGTTTCGGTTTCAGTCCTCCGACGCTGTTGGTCAGGCCTTAGGGCTTGAGAAGGTGGTATTTGACGCGAAGACTCATGGGTTTGTTTGCCAAAACCAGAAGGTTGTGTTCGACCCCTAGGTGGCGGAGAACGGGGTCGGGAACGACGCCTATACTCTTTCTCCCTCTCCCTATCCCTTTCCCTCTCTTGACTAGAGTAGCCGCGATTGCGGTCTCTATCGGCCTCACGCCTACGAGACTCATAATATGAACTAGATGAATGGCGTGCAGAATGGAGGCTGCTGAGCATAGATCCTCGCTTTGACATCGTGCCTGTAAAATGAAAAGAGAAACATAATTTTTATTTCCCAGAAATGAATCACTTATGATTAGAAATTATGTGGTGCCGTGAAGTGTGTGTATGCATGTGCAAACCCCCTGACCAACCGGTTATATCGGTCATACTCGAAGGAATTGACTCGCCTAGATCTAAAGCGCTCTGAAGCACTTCCAATCCGGTATCTTGTTGGAGCGACACATAGTCTAGAATTGGAATGTCTACAAGTCCTTTGAATGGATTCTCCATATGTGGGGGAGGAGCCTCCGAAATCATAACATCGGCGGCTGGTAGAGACATGACCACAGATTTCCATCTTGATGGCTTGTGAAGCTTATGAGCAACCGCCTTGCCTTTCCTTTTTCCCTCTGAATGTCGAGGACTATTTGAGGGTCCGGCTACGGGTTCATATTTAGTAGGCATATCCTCTTCGCTACCCTGCTCAGCGATTACAATTCCACGCATTCTATGCCTAGCTCGTCTTGCCGGAGCCTCCCTAAGAGATCCTTCAAGCCCTATGCTCTGGTCTTTGTCAATTAGCCCAACGGTCCTCAAATTTTCATCCGTAAGCACCGAGTCGATCTCTCTAATCTCGCCTGGCACCTCTTGAAGAATTCATACTATTTTCTTAAAGTGAGCACCTTCAAGTCGTGGAATTGAAGCTGTAAAAGAAAGAAAATGTTAGACTCAACATCGATTGCAACTATCCCATAGGTCACCAGAGAAATTGCGGCACTTACGTCTGACTAACCACCGTCTAGCGAAACTAGTGGGCACTGAACATAGAACCACTCGGTTTTGAAGTAGCTAAGTTTGACCCAAGTTCCAATCACAATTTGACAGTTTATGGCTCCCTCTAAGAATGTGAAAGAGGGATTATCTCCCCGACTCTTTACATTGAACAAGAATCTGACTTCCTTTGAAGTCGGGGGGGTGGAAAAAATGCTCCATGAAGATGATGAATAGGCTGTTCAGAAGAGTGTACCTGTTTGGATGTAACTGTGATGGGGCAATCCCTAAATAAGATAACGCCTCCCGAATATATTGATTGAGTGGTGGGAGTGTCCCGGCTGTGCAAGAAAATCAATTAAAAGCAGTGTACCCTTCCGGAGGAGTGTGTGGCCTGTCGTTCGGCCCTAGTAGCAGGACATCATCCAACGATAGCCCATGCCTCAAACAAATTCTCCCCAACATATCTTTGGAAACATTGGATGGTAGGGAATCTTGTGGATTCCCAATGAAGGTCGCTCCTGGTAGCTCGTCCGGAGCTATACTTATGACATCGGCCGCGATGGCCGGCATCTCTATTATTGGAAGAGGTGGACTTTGAGCCTCCTGGTGCTATGAACTCCCGGGTTCCATAGCTAATCAACTCATTAAAAACCATCATTAGGTGACAATAATCCCGTCTATTCCCCAGTGTGAAATGCATGAATGTGTTGTGCAGTACAGTGCTGTGAGTTACTTAAGAAGATTCTATAGAGATTAACAAGGTGTTCAAACGACAAGACTTCAAAATCCAACCGGAGTGACCGTCATCGCTGACCATCACAATCGTGCCATCCAGACTTCGGAAACCGATCCAAGTTAAAAATCGTTAAATTTTGTCAAGTTACAGTTCCATCGACGAGCTTCAAAAAGCAGTCAGATATGCAGTAAAACAGTTAAGTCAAATTATGTAAGGCAGAAGCTCGTCGGAGTCAAATGATCGATTGTACACAAGATTTCGTATCCATCAAGGGTGAAACTTGGATCGATCATTGGAAGCCCCATTCGTATCGATCTCAAAGAAGGAGACTTCGTACCGATCACCATAACGCTACTTCGTATCGATTCCAAGCACTTCATCTCGTATCGATCATGGGCCGCATCTTCATATCGATCGGTAGAACTGACGCTTCGTATCGATCGCGTAGGTAGGTTTTCGTATCGATCGTTCTGAATCGATGCGAACTCCCACCATCTCTGATCGATACGAGGCCACTCCCTCCTTCGATACGGTGCTCTATTGATATCCATCAATACGAATTTGAATGGTTTTTGAACGATATGAATTACTCTTCCTCAATCGATGTGAATGGTCTCTTCGTGTCCATCATCCCTTCTCCTTCTCCAAATAGTTTGATTACCATTTCCTCCCTCAACCATGCTCCGACCTAATTCTGGCATCAACATCATCAGGATTGGCCACGAAGTTGGACGAATTGATTTCAAACTCGAGTGTCATCATTCTAAAATAGATTATTTCAGCTAATTACCTAATTCGAGCTGCTCGATTCAAGGGATTAAGGGGTTATAGGGTTCGAAGGCAAAGGTAGTTCCTTTTTCCTGAGCTTATGATCGATATGAAAGCAAAGTGTTGGGATGGAAGCAAGTGAGAATTTGGCTTAGTCTAAAATGAATTTATATGGGAGAAAAACCAAGGGAAAGAAACGTTTCGACTCCTAGTTGCTATAACCGGTCGAAGCGATCTACCGTAATAATCGATACGAGGTGGCTCAATCGTATCCTTCAACCCAATCAGTATGAAGACAAATTCATGTCTAGTGATTAATCAGAGTAGTTTCAATGTCCTTGATATGAAACATAGCTCGTATCCGTCATACAACCGAGATGAATCACAAAGACAAGGCTCATGTGAACTGTTCGAACCTACGAAGATGCATCGATACGAAACATCACATTTGTATCCATCAACAAACAGCTCACAACAATTCGTATCCATCGATACGGAGTATTTTGAGAATCGACCAATTCGTGTCAATCGCCATCGATACAAAAAAAATTCAATTTTTCACATCAATCCAGGAGAGGATCGATAGGAAGAGATACACTAAAACAACCGTTAAGCATTGTTACAACTCGAGTTTCATATCGATTCAGGAGAGGATCGATCCAAAATTCGATAAGAAAAAACTTACAAGGACTCGTGAATGTACGAACGTTAACAGGAGTCAGGGTAACATATGATTTATGTGCAACAAATTAACATTTAACTTTCAAAATTCACAATAATTAAATGCTCACCTGATGTCAATTTTGACATTGAACAACAGTTTGCTATCATTCAACACTCAGTTACAACAACGCATAGTACAACGATTGGCAATCAACAATTCAGTATTTATATTACTGGAGATCAATCAAAGATTACATCTTTTAACAAAAATACAACCACTATTCAGCAAATCGGAAAGAACTTTTTTAGAATAGAGATTGTAGAGTTTCAAAGCACGTCATATTCTCACAAGACATACCTTGGGGGGGAAATGTTATCCCGCCTTTTGGTAAGGCCGTGACACCAAGAACTTAACTGGAAACCAAGGATAGTCCATCCCAAAGATCGGTTATACACACGTTCACTATGGATACTAGTGAATTCTGATCGAGTCCGGATCGAGCTACAATCGATATGATATGACAAGCAAAGCTATGAAAGTCAACGTTCCAAATTTCAAGTCAATCGGAGTTCGTACGCATGAGATATTGATCGATCAAATTCAAAGAATCATCACCATTCGTATCCACGTGAATTCGTATCCATCCCTTCAGAGAGCCTCCTTCGTATCCATCCAACATCCATCGGTTCGTATCCATCACATGTGCATTGCTTCGTATCCATTGAAACCAAGAAAGCAGACCACGTTCGTATCCATGGGGTTCTCGTATCCATCGACTCATAGTCATCGATTTCGTATCTGTCCCTCTAGCAACTTAAGTGCGTATCCATAAAACAAAGGCAACCTGGTTTGTATTGATATCTCATCTGGTCGATACAAAGGACTTCATGGCAGACCAATGTAAAATGAGCAGGTTCGTATCGATACGAAATAAGACAAGAGCTATCGATACGAAGGAGCTTTAGGTGAACGATACAAATGGAATAGTTTAGAATGATACGAAAAGAATCATCTCAGATCGATATGAAGGGCATGGGCAAGCATTGATATGGAATACGTGAGTTCGTATCGATATGAAGCAGTTACAAACTATCGATACGAACAAAGCATGAAAAGTGGAAGACTTGGTCGCTCGGCATGAAAAGTGGATCGATCCGAGAAGATAGCGCCACTTCTAACAAACACGTGCCTAGAAATGATACGAACGAGAATGACATGAACGAGAGCGATACGAGTTCGACAGCCCATTGCTAATCCAAACTTGCATCGATCATAACTCGAGATCTATAAGTCCAAATGCCACCAAATTTTCACAGGAGCTTGCCTACCACCTCAAGAATGTACCTGATCAATTTCAGCCCGAAAAGACTAATTCTTGATCGATACAAACTTGGTACATATCGCTATTGGATCGAGTTGAAATCACCAAGGATTGATCCCGTGGGCCCACCCACGTGAGAGAAGAAGTCCTACGAGATATGGGCCAGATATTTGCTGCATACGCCTATAAATAGTGACCCTAGACCTACAGAAAATGAACTTTTGGCTTCTCTACGCTGATACTCTGCCGAAATCATTACTATACTTCAGTTGTACTGTTGTAAACTCTTGTAATCAGCATGTGAAATTCAATAAACATCAATCATTTCATAGTGGACGTAGGTAATATGCCAAACCACTCTAAATTTGCATGTTTTTTCATTTCTTACCATCTGTTAATTGGTGTGTTTGTTAGATCTGCCTCATTTTACATTTACTTTCTTCATTTTATCTCTTCAAACACATCCGAAGAATGTTGTGCCCTATTTTGGTACAAACAGGGAATTCGCCGTTCTTTTTCAAAAGAAAGAAAGAAAGAAAAAGCTTCATACCAAGCCTATCATTTGTAGAATTTCACCAGATAATTCTTAACCAACATTTGTTTTCAAATCAAAATGGAGCGGTAATTATGCAAAAAGAGAAAAACCATTAATGATGATTTCTTGAAAATAAGAGAATGTCTCAATTTTTACACCAGAATCACTGTCACGATCCGTTCGTCTTTCTCCCTCTCTCTTCTAATTTTTATTATATAGGCATTTATTTCTAAAAAAAGAAAACAAACAAAACAAAAGAGAAGCCTCAATGGCCGCCTGCAATCTTCACCCAATCCATCCAGATTTCATCAACGTGGAAGCACCACACTATTGCTGCTGCTTTGCGTTAGGCTTATTAAACCCACTACAAGAGGTGGAAGAAGTCAATAGCGTGCAATCTAGCAACACGAACCACCTACAACCTAATGTCCTTAATCCACACATAAAAGCAACATACTCCTTACTTTTTGATCTGGCCATGAACACATTCTGGATGGATTTAGCCATCTAGGATGCTTCTGGGGAAAACCTTGCGCTGATAACCTACTCGCCTTATCAGCCAATCTGGGTAGAACCCATCATCATCAACTCCGTCGATTTCGCTCCTGACCTTCCGCCTTTTCTGAATGATCTGTAGGAAGGGGGAAGATCATCTTACTGCTTTTAATTGCTTTCAGTGTCTAATGCTAGGATGTTAGTGTCATTTTGAACATGTACGTACATATAGACAAATAACTTTGGAAAATGTAACACAAAGCAGTATATATGTGAATATTTTAATATTTTAGTTGAATTTCTGAAGTTATGTTGTACAGCTGAAAATGTGTTTATCTATTTGTAACCTTGTTATATGATGTTTTGATATACAGAAAGGAATCGAAAGGTTTAGGACTCTTAGACTTCAACAAAAGCTTATTGTCGGAAGGACTAACCATTAATCTATTTAGACCTTCCGACAATAATTGAGGTTGGAATACCTTCTGGTCCTATCGGAAGGTTCAAAAATGGCAAATTCATTGTTGCAGCCTCAATTCCCTTCGGAAGGGCAAAAAGGATACTCAAGGTTACCAAAACGATACTTAAATGGATCTCAGGTTATACTATTAACTTGATATTGAATGCAGTCTTAAATCTTACTTGGAAAAATGAATGAGTAGGAAAGATGGCCTAAAAGGTTTTAAATCAGGTTTAGAAAATGACCTCTTTGTTTTGAGGGAGGTCAAATTGTTTAAAGGAACTCTTTTACTTGTACTTGGTAATTACATTTATAGGAAAATGAAGTTGGAAACTCTATAGTTCTTAGAGAGGATGACTTGAAAAGTCAAGTGCATCCCTTCGCATGGGGGGAGCAAATGTTACTCTAAAAATTCACCTTTCGCTGAAGTCAGGAGATCTTAAACAAAGGGTAAAAGGAAAAGAATACGGATCAGACCTTCCGAAGAGGTCGAAGGGATGCAGTCAACAATATAAAATGGCTCAAGTCCTTTCGCAGAAGACAGAGGGTATTATTCCACAACATCCAAGAAGCTCTTGCCCTTCGAAGGAGGCAAAGAAATCAAGACAAGGACAATCAACCCTATAACAACCTTACCGAAAGCATAATAAGCCTTTCGGGCTGGTCGGAACACCTTTCGACGGTGTCGAAGGGTTTATGATGAAGGCAACATTCGCAAACCAACAAAGAACATAAGGAAATTATCCGACAACGTTCAAGGAAAGCTCGACTCTCAGCAACATCCAAGTAAAAAGCAACCTTTCGACAAAGTCGAAGGGTTCACAATAGCCGAAAACCCTCCAGTACCGCCGAAGGGTTTACCAACCATACATGTGATAGAGTTTCCAACAAGGTCAATAGGTTTCTAAAAGCAAATGGTAGAAAGGATCCTTCGGTAGTTCTCAAAGATCCGCAATAACATGCAAAAAGAAAACCTTTCAATGAAGTCGGAAGATTAGCAACTGTGTAAAAGAACGGAACCTTTCGGCCCAGCCGAATGCACAGTGACGGAAGCATGGCCACTGACATCTATAAATAAGACCCAAGGGGTCCTGTTTTGGGGCGGATTTTCTTTGATTCAAAACCTTGTAACTTCTTAATCATAACTTTGTAACCTAATTGGGGATCAAATGGGGGAAATTTATTAAAGCGAAGTCCTTCCTTGAGTTGTGAGGGAAGTCTTTAACTTTGAGAATTATTTTGTTGATTACTTAAATCTTTGCTGGCTTAACTTCAATTTTCAGGATCAACTCCATCGAAAGGTTCTTGCCGATAAAGTCAGAAGCTTGATTAGTTAAGCAACAACTTCAAGCTTCAAAAATCATCGATTTTTCTGCCCTAACCTTTCGATAAGGTCGACAACCGGCCTGGATTAACATGAGTGGTAACCTTTCGGAATAATTGGCATTCGACCTGAACCCTTCAACTAAATTAGTGGATGCTTATACTTTAGTAACAACAAAACCTTCCGCAGTCATTAACTGAGCAATCCTACCTTTCGGGATAGTCTAAGTTCAGGGATATAAAGCTTGATCCAATGGTTAAAATCCTAATACCTTTCGACAAAGCTAAAACCAACTTCCTAAAAGTGACCAAACCTTATGGCAAGTTCAAAGGTTCTTATACACCACCCAGGAAGTAATTATCTGACCTATTGCTAAGGAGATTAATCACTCAAACCTTACAGAAGTGTTAGAGCTTGGCTTTAAAGGGATACATTTGGTTAATAACCATTCATGTCATAAAGAAAAGCTCCCTGAAACTCCTAATAAGCTTTACCTTCGTTACTAAGTCTTCTACTTGAAAGATTAAACCTTTCGACTACGTCGAGAGATCTAAATCAAAAGTCAGTGATTATTGAAACAAAGTGCAGAGACTATTATTAAGGATATCATACCCTTCTATTCAAATTACCTTCCCTTTCTTGTTGAAGCACTACTTGGTGTGTTGACCAAAAATTTGGTTAACACAAAGTTTAAAATGTAAGAATGAGACAAGAATTAGTCACCCCTTTCCCATACCCCTAGGTCTATATTTATAGGGGTAGAAGTACGACATGGCAGCTTGACTTCGGCATGCATGATCGTCGGCAATATCAACGGTACATAGCGCTAGGCCTAGACCAATGATGAAATTTAGCATCTCTTTGCACATTGGTGAATTATGGCATCATTAGGGTGCAGTATAATAGCAGACAACATCAACATTGATAATAGTCGGCATTGACAATTGTAGCATTGATGATGAGTAGCAGGCGGCATTGATAAATAGCGGCAGCAATAATAGGTGACATTGATAAGGAACAGCATTGATAAGAGGCGGTATCGATGGATAAGTAGCATTGAAAGGAAGCTATCGATATGGAAGCGATATTGATGAAATTTGACATTAATTCAAGGCGATATCAGCTAGACACAACATTCATGATACCTCCATAGGTGACGTGCGACATTGATAGAACACGATATTAACCTGAAGCGACATTGATCCTCCTAGCTTCGTGAAAGGATGTTATGTCAATAGAGCATGGCATCAGTGAGGGGCGACATGGATGATAAACCATGTCCCTATAACATTAATGACTTTCAATATTGTCTTCTTTATCATTACCACTTCCTTGATAAGATGCAACATTGGTTTCATTTGGCATTATTTACTGATGATATCAAAGATCTGACATTGTTAGTGAGAGATGACATGAGTGGTATGTGGCATCGTCTGTTGGCTTTCGGCACTGGCTTTATTGAAGACCTGCAACATTGTTTATTAACCCTTGTGGATGAGGAGCGGCATTGCATACTTTCGGCGTTGGCTTATCCTCACTTTTTTGGCATTACTTATTGAGGTTATTTCATCATGCCATATACCTTCAGGATTAACTATGATAGTAACATTTGCCTGCCCCCTTGTACGAATAAAACATTGACTTTTCAAGTCAATATCTTCGGCAATGGCACTTTGCCGTCTATTGGTATTCTTTGAAGATCCAACCGTACATTTAAATTTGATCCAATGACATTCGTGCGCCTTCCTTTTCCTATAAATAGTCAAACCTTTCTTTTTTTCCTCTTTCCACCTACGATTAAAACTCAAGCAAAAGAAGTTTCCCAAATTCTAAAAATCATTCAAAATCTTTAATCGCGGACGTTCGAGGTAATATCAAGGTTTTATTTTCATTTATATTTGCATTGATTAACTCAAATTAAGGAGCTTTATATTAAAATCATTATTAGGGTTTTCTTTGGGTTTTCCGATTTCAAATTGATATCTAGGATTTAGATTTTAATCTTGCTGTTAATCCTCAAATTATTGGCTAATTTAACGATCGATTACCTCTATAGATAGAATTGACCATGAATTTTATACCACTAAAGAATTTGGTGGGCTGATTAAGGGTCAACGATGTCGATTCAAATGCTTGGGAGTTTCTGTTTTAACAACGAAGTGGATAGTCCATTAAACTCGAAACCCGATTTTAAAATTGATGCCTTACGACATTACTAAGATGTTCAATATTAATCATTTCACATTGTTTTATTTTAAGATTGTATTTTACGTCATCATCCCAATATTCGGCATCAATTAAGTATCTTCTTTATTCATTACCCTGATAACCAACCCCGAGGTTAATAGAACAAGGTCTTAGTGCCGCAAAGATTCGATAACCGGTTGAGTTATAATACGACATTCTATTACGTCGACATTAATTAGAAACCTTTCCATTTAAATTCAGCATTAATTTATGGAATTATTGTTCGACATTGATAACCTTACTGTACATTATTATCTTTCTTCGGTAATCATTTCCATTATCCTTATGATATTGTTATTTTTCGACATAGTTGTTTTAGTAACTTTATAGATTGCTTATAAAAATATTATCGAACTATAACGACATTAGTCATTGACACTGGCTATCTGTATCATTTCGACATTGACCACGACTGCGGTGTTACACTATAATTTTGTAGCATAACTAGTATGACATTCGACATTAACTTACCCATTCGACATAAATTTATTGGAGCAATATAATGCTTAGGACATTCCCATGATAATTCGTAGTTTAAGTTTCTTGTAAACACCTATAAGCTTACTTTCTTCATAAGTCTAACGTTTATCTATATACTCTTATCCGACCTAAAGGTTTAGGTTTTCTATAAATTCGATATTGATTATTCAGTGGATACTAATTTATATAAGTACTATATGGAACTTTAGACCTTTAAATCTTTGGTGTTATGGTCTAGGCAATCAATAATATATCATATTTTATATTGTAAGCATTTTACTTAGTACTTTCCTAATTTAGAATAATGTTATATGGCAGAATAATGGAAGGCAAGAAAACAATCCTAAAGGGAATCAAGAAAACCAATAAGTGTCCCAAAGCTTCCCCATCTGCTAAGAAAGGAGATCGCCTTCTCATCCAGTCGTATATCACTACCCAAGAATAAATGGACTCAATTTGCAAACAGTTTGGTATCATAGGCACTAAAGTTATTCCTGCCAGTCCCTTTGGCTGAATTGACAAACCTCTAGAAGGATTTTTGGCCTTTACCCCAATACACATATGGCACTCAGGATACCTTCCTTTTCCTGACTTTGTATTGAGATTCTTGGAGCACCTAAACATCGCTCCAATTCAATTGTCCCCAAATTCGTATACTTACTTGACTTGCTAGGAAATTCTTGCCAAGGAAGCTAAGCTTCCCTCTCTCGGTGCTGAAGTTCTTTATACTATAGCTAGCCTAGCAAAAATAGGCGAGCAGCAGGATAATCCATTATATCACATTTGTCCTCTTTCAAAAAGCCTAATCATCAATTCCATCAACAAGACTAAAGACTGGGAAACTTGGTTTTTCTACGTTAAATGCTATTCTAAGGTTAGGGAACTTTCTCCGTTATAAGTAAGTCTATGTTTCCCATTACTTATGTTGTATTTTTAACTCTCTTACAATGGTCGTTTTCTTCTAGATCCAGCTCCCAAGCAGTTAAGCTCCTCTAATATCGAGACTATCAAATCCTTGACTTTGGCTTCTCAAAGCATGGGTGGTAGACCACACTTCTAATAGAGGCGAATCTTCATCATTACTCATTGATTCAAGACAACGATATAATACTTGAGGAGCGTCCGATGATGAAGGGAAACACGCGAGGGAAACGATCGTTGGTCATCAATAACCATAACTTCTTTCTCTACCCCTTCTCCAGTTACCCTTGAACTCATTGGTAAGTTGGCATTATAATTAGTACGGAACTCCTGATGTTATTATCTCATAAATTTCTTTCTTTGTTTTAGGATCGTCTGATCTTGTCGTTGCTTCTAAAAAGACAGGAGTTAAAAATGGTGCTTCTAGAAAGAGGAAAAAAAATGAAGTTCCCTCCTTGTCTCAATTGAGAAAGCCCATTTAATTGAGGACTCCATTGCCAAAGCAATAGAAGCTTTATAAGACAAGGATGATCCTGTTGATATTTCATCTCCTCCCCCTAGTAAAAGGCCTAAGCTTATGGGTGACTTTACCCCAACTGTTGTGGAAGAGGAGGAACATGTGACCATTGACTAGAGCCCCGAGGTTGACAATTTGGAATTTCTTGGGCATAAATTTCAAGAATCTACTGAGACAGCTTGCTCTCCGGATCCTCTCCTCAAGATTTCTCTTCCTACTTCTCTGACAGCTCTTAGTCATTTGTATGCTAATCTTGGGCTATCTCCTTCCCCGAAAGACCCTCTTCCTTAAGAGGCCAGATCCAGCCTCCTATGGCCTGATCTTTTTCAATTGGCTATCCAATCTCCCTCTATTACTTCTCTTAGGTCACCACAATCCTCAACTTATTCCAAGGATCACTTCAATATTACTATTAAGCATCTTTTATTAGTATATATTTCCTTTCTCTTGGTTAATTTTTAGCTCCATAGATCTTGTCTTGACTAAAAATTATTATACATTCTAGGTGGGAAAGAACATGTTTCTCCTTCAAAAGGCTTCTCAAGGGCCTTCTAATGAAGTAGCTGAGCTTAAAAGTTAGATCTCTTCGCTTAATCATAGTATAATCGATATTGCAACAGCAAGGGATGAAGCTATTACTGAAAAGAAATACTCGCCTCCTTACTTAATGAGGAGAAAAATGCTAGGAAACCACTAGAGAAGGAGGTGAAGATATTGAAAGCAGACCTCAAGAAGACTAATAGAGAGGAAACCAAGCTAGTTGAGAAGGAGATGAAAACATTAAAAGCGGATCTTGAGAGAGCCAACAAAGAGAAGACCGAACTGGCTGGTAAGAACAAATCCTTAGAGGGCAAGCTACAAAGGAAAACTGACTTATTGGTCTACTCAAATAATATTATCAAGGATGCTCAGAAAAAAGTCATCTCTTTTCTTGAAAATGCTCTTCCCAAGATTACTGAGAAATGCTATGAAGATGTCTTATTTGTAGCATATGCCAATAACATTCAAAGGAGTCCAAACTTATACTTTCCATCCCTTCCAGATTAAAATGAAAATTTCAGGAGAAATTTTAGTGTCAAGCTGAAGAAAGATAAGAAGTCGCTTCAAGAAGAATTTCGTGCCAAGGAAAAGATCGATGACAAAAAATTTCTAACCTTCGACGATCCCCTTATTGATGAAGAGATATAATCTGAAAAAGAAGAGGATGATGTTGAAAACGATAATGATAACCATGGTGGTGGCCAAGGCAATAACAATCAAGATGATGATGATAATGGTGGAGGTGGTGATGGAAAGGGTCTTGGAGGATTGCATGATGGGGGAGAGGAATCAGGCGATCCTAACTTAGACTCATCCACTCATGATGCGGGCTTTACCGAATTCCCTAATCTTCAAGACACTTCAAAGAAAGATTCTACTTTGAAAGATAGTTCCCCCCTCAGCCCTTAGCCGAAGGAGAAAACTCGGACTCAAGTTCCGGCTCCACAGATATGGATTTCTTTATTTAAATATTTGAGGTTGCTTTCTTAGTTATTAATTGATAACCCTACTATTTTAGTCAAGAAAAAAGAACAAACATTATTACAAGATCTTCTACGAAAAGAGTGTCAATAAGGAGAACCAACTGAATAAGGAACTTAAAAGGCAACTTAAAGAGTATAATGACTTGTCAAACAAATATAAACACCTTTCTAGTGACACTGCACGGTTACAATTTTTTAACAAAAGCAAGCCGCCCCTCGCTTGAAAAGAGCTCATCTATACCGATAAAGGAATGGGAGAGAGAATACTGAATTGATGACTCTCTTTTGGATGTTAATTTATGATAGGGACGCTTTGGTGGAGTTTCTCTACAAAGTTTACTCCAGTGGCAAGTTTGTTGACTTCTCCTACTTAGATGAGAATAGTGGGGGTTTAGTTAGGCGTCTTAATAAAAGATACCTAAACGAACATAGAAGGGATTCTCATCTTAGGGCTTGTTGGAGCTTACCTTGTGTTGCTAGCGCCCCCCTTACTTGTAATACTCTTCCTCCCAAAAAGATTAAGTATTATAGGAAGAGATTTATTTCTAAATTTCATAAGAGAACGATATTGTATGAACCTGATTAATTGTATAATTATAATATGTAATTGAAGTAGCATATAAACTTTATCGTTTTAATTTATCTAATTTTCACATCTTAAACAGATTAAGGAACCCTCAAATACTCCTGTTTCTGTGGAACTTTTGAGTAAGTTTACCAAGTTAAAGAGAAATCTTTAACCATCAGAACATCTTAGTTAACAAGGCACTGCTTTCTAAGAGATCTACAAGAAGTATACACACGATTCCCTCACTTTCATTTTGATTTCTTGGGCAATGAGAAGGACTAACTACTTGGTGAAACTCGAACTTATCATGCCAAATTGCCGTGCGGTCAGAGCCCTTCAACTGGAAAATATGATTATCATTAATTCCCCCCGTTTATACCTCGGAAGTGATTAAGGCTCCTTTTGATTCTACCCTTACCCTACCCGTCGGGTCATTTGAAAGGGCCAAAATTGTTGTTTCAAAACTTTAAGAGTTAAATGAAAAATAGAATTATGATGTAATTTGAATTTCTTTATCATTTGTAAACTTTGCTGTTATTAATGAAAGAGCTTGTTTTTCATGTATTGATTCTCATTTTACTTATTCTAAATATGGAAGCCAGTTAGCGCTTGCATCTGGTCCCATAGATGTTCTTTCTCGGCTGCATGATATTAAAGATAAATTGTTGGCTGATATTGAAAAGAGACGGTCTTCCCAAGACACTACAGTTTTGTGGTTTCTGAACGATCCAGAAGCGCAGGAGTGGCATAGGAAGTATTATTAGTTAAGGTCGACATTCAGGAACTATAAAGAAATGACCTCTAGCTTAGAGGATCAAAGTAAAGAGGACAAAGAATTTCAAGAGTTGAAAAATAAGATTAACATGATCCTAGGGTCTGGATCGACAGTGGTATTGATTCTGAAATAGCTAATTACATCAACGAATAAATGTTCTTGAAGTGGATTTAATGAAGAGTCAAATATCCTGCTAATCTCCAATCTTAGAACTTATTACGAGCAGAGGCGATTCTAACCTTCCTACTCCAACTCCTGGGCGGATGATAAGATCTCAATCTTTAGTTAGCCAGGAATTTCCCACTTTATTAAACCAACCTCCAGGTCTAAGCAACGAAGTGATCTCCAAGTGGGTAGTGTAGCATCCCTGATTTTTGGGTCACTTAAATAAATTAAATAATAATTCTAATCTTGGATTTGGAATTTATTAAGAAATAGGTAATTTGTTTTGGAATGATTTATTCTAAATTAATGAGATTTATGAAATAAATCTTATTTTATATATATTTTTTATGAATAATCAGTGTGAAGTGCATTTGGGAATTTAATTTAAAGAATTGCATTAAGAGGTTGGTTAACATAATTAAGAAATCCAAAAGATAATAAGAATACTTAATTGGTTTGAATCTTTTATTCTTAAATAAAAGAAAATTTTGAGATTGTAGACTTGTTTTAAAATAATGTTCATTTTTAATAAATACTTAAGAAATTCTTTTGTTTGAATTATGGACTATGGTTTTAAGCACTTAGGCATTTTATTTTATGAAGCCCACTAGTTAATTAAATAAAAAGAATGAATTTTAAATCCTTATTGGATTGTGAAATCAAAACCTAAAGCCCAAACTAACTACGTTACAAAGAATAGAAGTTTATACATTCTCTTCCTTCTCACTGTAAACAGAAACAGAAAATAGATAGACTGTATTTCCTCTTTTTACCCAGAAGCTAAATTCCAATCTCTTTCAACTCTCTTGCAAATTAAATCATCTTATGAAGCTAATTTATTCAGGTAATTATCTCTAACTTGAATGAATCTCAGTTCGTGTCTTGAATTTCAATTTACAGTAAATTAAATTAAGTTTTGGCTGTATTTTGGATGATTGTTATTAGGGTTTGTAGATTGTGAATTTTAAGCTGCTGTAGAAGTTATAGCTGC
The DNA here is from genome assembly GCA_030737815.1 of Allium fistulosum. Taxonomy (NCBI): domain Eukaryota; kingdom Viridiplantae; phylum Streptophyta; class Magnoliopsida; order Asparagales; family Amaryllidaceae; genus Allium; species Allium fistulosum. The sequence goes on from CM060907.1 coordinate 1,107,949,775, forward strand.
TTAATTGCAAGGAGAAGAGGTGAGTTAATCCTCACACAATCTATCTTTGAATCTCTAATTACATGCATATAAACTTATACTAATTATTGAAGAATTGAAATGAAGATGATTTTGTAGTTTTCATGGTTACAAACTTGCAACTTGTTCTCTGTTCAAAACTAGTTACTATAGTAATATAGCCATTTCTTTCTCATTTCTAGTCGGAATTCGATGATTATTTCTTTTACTGGAAAGCTTAAACTTTAATTTACAACTTTCATGTTTTAAGTTTTGTAAAATTATGGGCTTTAGATGGTCGAAATGATGTTTTGTCTCGCTACCTTGAGATTGAGTGACATGGATCAATTTAAACTTGAAGCTTGTTTCGATTGTAACTTTTGAACCATAAGTCTGAATCCAATGATTCTTTTTTTTGAAAAGATTAAACTTTTATCTACAACTTTCATCTTTTGAGTTTGTGAAATTCCGGGCTTTAGATGGTCGAAATGGTATTTTCGTCTCGCTGCCCTTAGATTGTGTGACAGGAATCAATTTAAACCTGAAGCTTGTTTCGATCATAACTTTTGAACCGTAAGTCCAAATCCAATGATTCTTTTTTCTGGATAGCTTAAACTTTTTTCTATGACTTTCATGTTTTGAGTTTTGTATAATTCTAGGCTTTAGATGGTCGAAATGTTATTTTGTCTCGCTACCCTGAGATAGATGACAGGAATAAATTTAAACCTGAAGCTTGTTTCGATCATAAATTTTGAACCGTAAGTCTAAATTCAATGAATCTTTTTTTATGGAAAGCTTAATCTTTTATCTACGACTTTCGTCTTTTGAGTTTTGAAAACTATGAGTTTTAAAGGGTCGACACTGCATTTCCTTATCGATGGCCTGGGCATATGTTTCAGGCAGCTTCTTCTCTTCTCTGTGTTGCTTTTTTGCATTTTTCTCTGCTGCTTTGCATGCTTGTTTTGCTGCAATTTGAACTTTGTTTGGATGAGATTTCATTATCTATTCCAGCTTTTGAATTTCTTTCTTGTTGATTTTAATTTCCTAGAAGTTTTACTCTGTGTGTACATTTACAGACGCATATTTTCTATACACTAGTTTTCGAGTGTTTGATAAAGAAATATTTTAAAAATAAATTATATAAAGGGATATTTCTATATACATAAAGCTTTTAAAAGAAATGATCTTTGGAGAAGTAAATACTTATAAATAATTATAGTTTTCAAATCATTTGTGAAGCAAGCTAGCCAACACTTGGGTTTATGGATTTTAAAATGAGAAGTTTGAAAGTAAGTATATTAATGAAGTGTTTTAGAAATTATTTTCCATATGGTAAATTATATTATTTGTTCTCTAAATAATAAATTCTTATTGTTGTGTTTTAGCTTTTGGCTATTTATATGCTATTTGAGCATTCTTGTGTGGCTTTTGGGTTTATTGTCTTAGTGCAATTTCTATCTTCATTTGAATGAGAAATCTAATTAAACGATTTAGTAATACAAGTAGTATGGAACATTTGTATTACTCCATCGGTTAGTTATTAGACTTATTCGATTGAATATTTTAGTCGAGTGGGATATACAATCGTTTAGTAAATATTTAAGTATTGCAAAGTGGTTATGGAACATTGGAATAAACTTATTTAGTTACTAATTGAAAGTATATTACACTTATTGAATGGAGTTTACTAACTTATAGTAAATATTTGAGTAAACCTGAGTAGTTATGGGACATGAGATCGTTACTCGAATGATTGCTATTCGGAAGTATATAACACTTATTTTGTCGAGTTATCATACTCGTCCTTGGGTGATCCGTTTTATGCGTATTTTATGGGTTTTCAGGCTCATCTTGGGATACTCATTTACAAACAAGTTTAGACTTGGGAAGTGCTCGTCTCTTGGGTTGACGCACAAAATGTGTGTCTTTTGTGATGACTTGCGAAGTGCTCATTTATATTTCCAGCTTATGAATTTGACTTGCGATGTGCTTATATTATTCGATGTGTGAAGTGCATGTCAATCTGTGTTAGCATGCGAAGTGCGTGTTTATTATTATAGCTTGCGAAGTGCTTGCTTTTGTCTGACTTGCGATGTGCCTGTCTTTGTGGCTTATGATTTGTGACTTATGTTTATGCTAAGTCATTTGGGTTTTGACTCGCTTTCAAGCGGTCTTATATTTTCTAGAGTTGACTTGCATTATGCAGTCTTTTGTGTACTTAAGTTTTTGAAGTTAGTTTTCCTTATCACTATATTTGAGATGATTGCCGTTGATGAGAATGTGAGTATTTGATGACATGGTGATTTCATATTGTTGTCTATTATTTTCATATGGCATATATCACATAGTTCTCTTTATGCCTAATGTTTTATGCAAATTTATTAGTGGATGATGTATGGTGAGACCTTTTATGTTTTGTGTGATACACTATTTAGACTTCTATATCCTTGATGTTATGCATGCTTATTATTATTATTATGATCTCACATTTTGGATATTTAGAGATTATCTTACCCATTTATTATTTTCATAATACTCGGGTCAGACCGAGACTTGACGGGTACAGGGACTCAATGACTTTGGATTTGGGCTAGCAAGAGTAGCATTATAAAGTAGTAACTTTGTGATAGAGTTCCCTTTTGAGAAGTTGGTCTTATTTATGTACTTGTATTATACTTAGTTATTGTATTGACTTGGGATGTCTTGTATATTCATTTAACTTGTTGTGATGATCCACATTTCGGAAGGTTTAAGTCGACAATAAACCACACATGTCCAACTCAAAACAATCTGAAACACAGATAATCAATGGGGTTATTTAAGAAGAATAAGAAAAGAAGAAAACAAACACAGAATCTCGCAGCGGAATGACAAAATATAATAATTAAATAAAAAGTTCATGAAGCTGTTTATACTATTGATTAAAATTTACAACATCTACCAGAGTTATATATACAACAGAATAATAGTATAATTCAGGGAAATACTACAAGTAATAATATACTAAATCTTCGTCTTCATCCTCTAGAATAATTTGATCTTCAATGCGCTGAAAACTCAAGGCTGACCCGAGAATAAAGTAAAACAATATGCTCGAGTCAGAACTAAAATATTCTTATGTGAGTCAAATCATTGTCACGTATAACATGAGTGTAATAGTGTCAGAGATGGTTACGGGGTTTTATATCTTCTATTCAGTGTATAATGTGCGTGAAATAACTCAAGAGATGTTACGGGATTTTCCATCTCTTAAGGATCCGTCAAAATATCTACATATATTAGAATACACTATATATGTAATGTATAGTCAATAAAATAAATATTTTTCCTAGCGTTAAGGCTTTACATGAATCCCTCTTAACGCGTTTTTAAGCATTGTCGTACAGTTTTCATATAACGCTCCAGTGGCATGTAGGGGGGATAGGGATGCGCCGTGCTACAACAACACTAAACCAAACTTGTAGTGGTCTCGTATAAGGATAAAAGTATGACAAGGCACATAAGGCAATATCCAAGGTAGGATACTACCAGTTCAGGTCGTAGGGCTGGTGGTAACGTATCGTAGCCAGCCGCCCACCGCGTCCATCCATCCCATATCGAATCAAAGGGAGGTCATCCCAAATCAAGGTGCACCAATCGAAACCAACATCAAAGGTAATAGTATGGACCGAGTCCAAAAATAAAATCAAAGAACAAATGTCCGCTAAAGGTAGCTACCCTCATTGGCCCTGTGCCGTTCTATTTTAGTCATTTCAAATTGACACAAGTGTCGGGGCTATCCATCATTGTTCTCTTTCTTCAAATCCAGTAACGTACACCAAATCCAACCACTTCATTCTGGAGTCTCCTCTGCGTACACAGTTGTTAAAGTGGTTCTAGTATTGATAGAGAGTATGCCAATAAGAGGTCCCGGTCTCTTTAACAACTAAACGTTGTTTTACACACCGGTTGGTTCATTTACATTTCGAAAATGATTTATACTTGATATCAAAATATCATATTCACTTCAAAATATCATTCATTTCAAAATCATATTTACTTAAATATGTAAAATTCACTTGAAAAAACATTTCATTCCAATATCTCAATTTCACTCCCAAAATCGTTTCGAATTTCGACTTAGGTTATAACTTTATTTTAACCAAATTTGCATTTAAATCCATGATTTAAATATAAATAGTTCCCAACTTGTACAGTTGAATTTTTGAAAATAGTTTGAATAGTTAAAATAGTTTGAAAAGTTAAATATTTGAATATTTTCTACTACCACCAAGATCTGCACCGATGGCCGCTCCACCCAGGCTCACGCCTTAGATTTTGCAGCAACCACCACGCCCTCCTACTCATCGAGGCATGGCAACCACCTCGATGGCCGAGTGTAGGTAGACGCTTACGCGCCATCCATTTTCGGGGCTAGTTGATTGGCAGGTGAGTTGTTACACACTCCTTAGCGAATAGTTTGAAAAATTAAGATAGTTAAAATAGTTTAGATATTAAAATAGGTTATATATTAAATGATTCGGAAATTTAAATAATTTAAAAGGATAAATTTTAAAACAGTTTATAGTAAAATAGTTTATAGTGAAAATAGTTTCAAATTTAAAACTGTTTCTTCCCATTTCCCATAAATCTGGACAAAGGCCCAAATTACAAATCAAACAAATTCAATTTCCAATCTTTCAATTCAATCGACTCCATTTAGATTTAACTTCAAATCAACTTAATTTCGATTTCAATTCGAATTAACTTCAATTTTGAAACGTTCATTTTTAACTTCAAATTCGATTCAACGATTTATTTCAATGGTTTAAATTTCAATTTAATTCTTCTTTTAAACCATTTCAATTTATATAAATTTCGAGTTTGATTTCAAAATACGGATTTAAATCACTTAATTCAAGTTAACTTCAAAGTTAAAATTTTTGATTCAAATCTTTAAATTAATTCCATTTTGAATATTTCAATTCCGAACTCAAATTGTGGAATATCAATTTAAATTACTAACCAAGATAAATTTCAAAGTTCGAATAAAGGTTTAACTTTTTAAAACAATTCCAATTTCCATTATTCAAATAATTCTCAATTATAACTTCACATTTCAAATTTCATTCTTTACACAATTTCTTTTAACCTGTGCAGTTAAAGCGCTCGGCGGATTCAAAGCGGTGGAGGTGCAAAAAGTCATAGCGGGGATACAGCGAGGATATAGCGGGATATAGCGGATGACTCTAAAATAGCATATCAAACTCGTACTTAATGTTTTTTCAAATATATAAATGGTAATTAAATGAAAAAATATCATTCAATTGAATTATAATTAATACATAAATAATTTTAAATAAAAACATGTGCGAATATACTTTAAATAAACATAAAACTGTTATATAACATAATTGAATTTAGTAGAATATTAGAGTATTTTCATTTCTAAAAATATATTAAAAATTAAATCAAATAAACTAGTTCCATAATTTTTATAATGTATAAATGCAATTTTTCAATTCATTTTATTAAAGAAGATATAGCGGGAATAACGGGAAATAGCGGGGCTTAAAGCAGAAAGGCTATATTTTGGGGCTATATGGAAAAATCGTAGCGGTAGAAATCCGCTGAGATATAGCGGGGTTATAGCGAGGCATTAACTGCACAGCTTTTAACCAATTTCAATTTCAACATTTCAAGACTCGAATTTGAAATTAATTCAATTAAATTTAATTATTTTATTCTTTAAAAACGATATATTTAAATAATTTCAAAACCAAGAATTTTAAAACTATTTAACTTAACCAATCCGGTATCCATATAATTTTCTATCCTATGGCCAAGTGAATAGTTATTTCAATTTTAATTTCAGGGATGGATATATATCATTTCAATCCAAATCAAAGTGTCAAAGGTATATATCATTTCAACCTATTTCTTAATTTATTCGAAATAATTCGATTTATAGTTTTATATATTGTCAATAATATACTGGGTGATAACAGTATATATATAAAATAAATAAACATCCAATCATCCAATATATCAACCAATAGCATCCAATCTCAATCAACATTCAAATCAGCCAATAAATCACAATAGTTAACTAGTTATCAATATCAAGTGTTTAACTAGCAATTCAATTTCAATTTCAATTTCAAATTTAACTGACGATTGAAATTCCTAATAGTTCATTTCATATGTCAATTCAACTGTCAGTTAAATTATCAAACAATAGTCAATAAAGATATATAACTTCACGATTTCAATTTAACTAACATCAGAAATATTTTAGTATTTCGTGAGTGGGTTTAATCACTCACCTTTATTTCAAACTAAAATTTTTTCAGCTTCAAATAAATTCCAATCCAACTCCATGGCATAGCCTTCGTCGATACGATCGCAACATGACTTGTTTCGTTCGAAACAGACCCCGCATGAAAATGTTATGAATTTATTAATATAATGATATAATTAAAGTTTAATTAACATAATTATATTAATAATTAACTTAACCCATACCTATCTCTTCCACCCAGTACATGCGACGAACCCAAACCTACGCGACCACATCCACGATGTGCGCGCCACCACGGATTGCCGAGCGTCGATCAGACTTCGCCCTTGCCTGCTCCACTGCTGCAGCAACCACCGCCGGCATCCTCGACCATCACGCGCGTGTCACGCATGAAAACCCAAAACACAGCAACTCGAACGCAAGCCAATCTTGCCCTCCACGACATGCCAAATGACGATCCAACTATCCATCTTGTAGAGCTTGATGAGATCTACATCTTTCATGTTGAAGTCGATTCGAGATTGTGAGTGGATTGAGAGAAATCAAGAGGAGAAAGAGGTGAATTTTCAGCCATTTAATCATTAAAAGGAATGGATGAAACTTTGGGCTAGGGTTAACGAATGAAATGGCTATTTATAGAAAATTTCCACGGCACTACTCGTCCGTGAAAATTTTGAACTCAAAATGAAGCGTGCGGCCTGGCGTTCTATATGTTATACCCCTATTTCAAACACAATGGAATATGTATCGGGAGCCAATTCCATCATATTCAGAAGATAACTTTTCAAATCGAGTAATTTTAACTGAATTCCTTTAATTAAATTCTATGCGTTTCAAGCTTGCACGATCAAATGATAAGTCTGATCGTTGCGAAACTTGAAATCCTGTAATAATTTACTATTACGGATCCGATGAAACTGGTTTTGTTGAAATCCTAGACAGTGCCCAAAAAGACTATTTTTACACCTTAATTAAAACAAGTAATATTTCAAAATCAATTTAATCACTTTAGATTCAATTTTAAAATTTTACTATCATCATTCTGGTTTAAATAAAATTTAAATCTTTTGAAATAATTTTCATTCATATTAAATTCAGGATTCAATTATTTAAATAATTCCAATATTAAATTTAAACAATTTTAATTATTCAATAAATCACTATATTTGACATACAAGTTATTTAACTTATAAAATTTGCTTTTAAAAAGAATTCAAATAATAAAACAACTATTTCCATTTTAAGTAATACAACATCTATTATTCAATTCTTGTTATTGATCACAACACGTTAAATATATTGAACTTCATTCTAATAAAAACAATTTCCTTAAATCTTATCGAAATTATTATTTTTAAAATTTTCATGTTCATATTAAATAAATTACGTAAATAAAACATTAAATTTTTATTACTAACCATTATTATTCAATAATCATATTAAATTCAATAATTTAAAATAGTTAAAAATACGGGTTGTTACAATCTCCTCCACTCAAAACTTTTCGTCCTCGAAAAGGGGTTAAGTAAGAAATCTAACATTCGATATATTTTACTCAAAATAATCAATTTATAAACATAAAAAGTCTTACTTACAAAATCTTTACTACGCTTCCATTACGCCACTCTAATATCGGCTTATATGTAAAACAAGTTATAAATTTTAAAATCTCAAAATTTTCTAACACTCGAATTCACGGAAAATTTCGGTAGCGTCTCCTTTGCAAGGCTCGATCGTAAAAATTTACAATATAGATATATAACAGAAATATACATCTCATCTCAATGATGAGGCATCCTGTAGGGAAAAACATAAAAGTGCGGTATATAATCCAAGGTATGTACCTTATTATTATTAATATGAGCGAGTTAAAGCGAGTAAAAGCGTATCGAATCACATATATGTCCAAACAGTCTTCGTATGTACCTATCTCAACTCAATTTAGAATATTAGTCACTTATAATAAGATATATAAACATGCATGAGTTTAATAGAACTATATAACATGAATTCTGAATCCAAATCACAACCACAAGCACTAATACCCAATAAAATAATAAATGCAATCAAAAGCAGTAATAACAATGATTTACAACAAAAGAAACCATCCAACAATTAATATTCATCGAATTAATTCATAACTATCACAATTTACATTTTCCAATGTCAATAGTTAATTTATATACTATCATTTCTTTTTAACATTATTCTTTATTAACGTCCAATTGGTTCACTTCCAATTTATTTACATCTATTTCATTTACATTCAATTTATTCAATTTCAATTATTTCATTTTATGTTAACACATTTCATATCAGTTCATTTATGGACCAATTATAAAATCATTTTATTATTTCATTTTATTTCAGTAAGTGAATTTTTTTAATTTACAGAGAATTTAAGAACTAAACATTGGGTTTCTTTCCAAACCATTTTGAAATAATATATATACTCATATCTTTTATATATATATCAAATCATATTTAGAATTTTTAAATCAAAATTTGTTTGTTCAATAGAATGGTAGCAAAGCTACTAAGTGGCCTCCCCTACTTTGAGGCTCAAAAATGAATGTCGAGGATGCGGCCTTCATCAACAAAATTATTTTCCAGCGACAGAAGAGAGGAGTATGGGACTTACTTCCTTTTAAAATCCATTTTTAAAAACAACTTCTACTCATAAATATTTTTAAATAATACTAATATTATTTTCAAATTCTTAGAAAACAATTTCAAAAGCACTGGGATTTAAGTTCTCAAATTCTTAGTTTAGATTCATTCATTTAACTTAAATTAAAGTTAGATTTTACTTAAGTTCATTACTTAAGTTTATAAACATCCATAAACTCAAATTAGTTGAGTTAATATTTTCAAATTTTGAGACGACCCGGCTTTCTATCACCAGAAAGTCGTATCATCTTGAAGAAAGAAAGGGATAGAAAAGAGAAAAGATAGAGAAGAAAGAAGAAACAACATCAGAATCTCAACAGCGTAACGAATAAATTATATTAATCACATAAATATTACATAGTTTACAACATCTATTAGAGTTACACAGATTATACATCACATACTAGACAGTTATAAACACCTGTCTAGTTAATACAACTCGAATACAACTCAGAGAAAACAACACAGTGGAACACTATATATATCTACAACGCTGAAGCCTCCAGCTCCATTGCTCCTCCATAAATCGTCAAAGCTAACCTTAATCCCTTGGCTACTCGTAAAAATTTAAGTACCCAAAAGTTTAAGAAAAACAAAAATAAACTCCGGGTCAGACATGGGTCTGGTGTGAGTAACAGGTTAAAGTTGCTTAACTTTGAAAATTCTTTGAAAACAAAAGGTATCACGTAAGACTTCCCACACATAAACACGGGTAAGTTTTTACCTTACGCTATCCAAAACATTTTTAGGAAATCCAGCGATATTATAATAGTGTCTAGGTGTAACGATTCGGGATTTTCGACTACCGAAAATCGACATTAATACGTCCACTGTATCAACTGCCGAGCAATCGAATGCTGGAAAACCGAATTGTTATGGTTAAAAAGAAGAGGTAGAAGAAGACAGAAAGAAAGAAAGAAGAAACAACAGAAACAATATCAGAATCTCACATATCGCAGTGGAAAAACATATAATAGATAAATGAATAATCTTTAAATCAAGAACTATATCATTTTATACATTACATCATCATCAGAGTTTACAACAATAATATACATCAATGGACAGTTATACAAACTTGTCCTCATACAGAATACACAGCGGAATAATAATATCATATACAAGTGGTACGTCTCGCCATCCAACTCGCCACTTGAGCTCCATAGCATCTCCTAAAATCCAGAATGACCTGATAACCTGACTCTAGGCTGCCCGTGTGGAAAATGATGGGCACCCAGAGTTTAGGAAAGGAACAATAAACTCCAGGTCAGTCATGGGACTGGTGTGAGAACTAAAAACAGTTTATCTTTAAAACAAACAACAAAAGAATTTTCAACATTGAAATCCGCAATGCTTTTTGGAAAATTAAACTACCATAAGATCTCCCGCCACACACACAATGCAAACGCAGAATTGGAGGAGATTTCTTCTTATGATAGTCAAACATGCTTACTACGCAAAAGAAAACTCTTTTGATATTATTACTAGTGCATAGTGTGGAAAACATTTCGAAAGTATAATATTAATCTTAGCCAGCATAGACATTTCGAACTATGCCTACTATAGCTACCATCTAAACAGTGGTGACCACCATAAGTAAATGGCAGGTTCTACAACTAATACCGTACAAGGTTCGTATTGGAAGATGGATTGCCAACAAATGGCCAGGCTAAGGAACTTCTTACTGTCAATGGGATCGCCTCTGGCGGGACGTCCCGAGAACTAACTAGCTCTCTGCCAACACAAGGCCGGGTTACCCCTTACACTGGGTAACTACTATACGAATATGCCACCCCCCGGTCCTTTGTGACCTTTATCTGAGGCGCCTCGATCACAAAGCAACAATCACACAGAGTAAATGAGATTGGAGCAATCACATAGGTTAAATACCAGGGCTCCATACTTGATACCACCCTTTTCCAGAAGGAATTGACATACCCTAAAGGGAGCGACCCTCATAACCTTGCCGCATATTCCTATTTCGACCATTTCCGGGTTGTGAGGTCCGAAGAGGTCTCGTCCACAAAGCTACGCTTTTTCACAAAGCCACGCTTTGATCAACAAATGATCAATAAATAATCATCACACAGCAACACTCAGCATGCCGCATTACCAAATTGGGAGTATATCACTGATAACCTTCAACTACATAACCTCTGAGCTCGTACGTCTCAGAGAAGGGTGTTAAGCTAAGAGAATAAATTCTCCGCCACCAACAGAAATGTATTTGAAAGAAATCAGCTTTATATCTCAAAATGTAATGTCAGACATGTAACCATACAAGTCTGTTCCGGGTTTGAACTGAACCGTTGAACAGAACCGAAGGCACTTCCGAAGAAGCCCTTGCAATCCGGGTATTCACAATCCAGATCGAACTTCCCATCACAAAGGAAATCTCTATACCGTAGCTAATGGCGCAGAGACAATCGATAGGTCATCCTATCGTTTTCACAAATACCCGGTCTCCACCACCGGTCTTTAATACGATCCATATCGTCGTATCACTTATTCAGAATGGGTTATATGACACAAAGGTCCTTTCCCGGCTAATCCGAATAGTGAGCACAATATTCTAAAACATATGAATATTGGGATTTCAATTAAGTCACAACTTATTACCCAAATCCTTTCCTTTAAATGGTTTAAACAAATTACCATTTTAAATCTTTAAACAAAAAGATTTACTTCACAAAGTTTACCCAGTTTCACAAAGATTCATTCACAGATTTCCAAATCAATTTCCATTTCAATTGGATTAATCCATTAAATCTTTAAATCAAGATTTAACTTATAGCTTTCAAAACTATTCACAATTCAAGTCTTTTATAATATAAAAGATACACCTTTTAAAATCTTCTTTGATTTCAAGATAAAGCTTAATCATCTTCGCAAAGGTTAATTCATAGTTTTTCCAAACTATTCACAATTTCATTTCAACTTGAAATGTTTCGATACAAATTGGAAATCTTTTCACTTTATGAAAGCTATTATTATTTGAAAACAGATAGTTTTCGTTTTGGGAAAAACTGGTTACAATTACTCAGGTTAAAGCCATCCAAGTACAAATCTTGGATTTAAATTTAAATTTCCAAAACCATATTTTTAAATGGTAAAAACCCATATAAGCACCTTTAATAACTTTACAATCTTTTAAACCAAAATTCCCAAATTATCAAATTCAATTTCAAAATATTGAATTCAAATTTTAAATCAAATGATTTAAATTTCAATTTTATTAAGTTATTTAAAATAACTTTTATTTCTGAAACTCATTTTCAAAAGCTTTCAATTCTAATTCCCAAAACTAATTTGGATTCAAAAATTTAATTTCCAAAATTGATAAAAATCTGTAACTTAACCGATTTCCACATGAAATCCACATTTGTGTGTGTATTGTGTAGTCCACGGGTTTAACACAATAGTGCAACAACATTCAACCATCACAGATCAAATATAACAATATAATTGATAAGCGATATAAATGATAACGCTTATCTTTCATTCACAGATCACAGATATATATATATATATATATCATAGATAAACAAATTTTAGATCACAACACAAATCGGGATATATCACAAAGCATCACATATCAGAGATGTCAAACAATTCAACATCCAATATAATCCAAACATCCATAAGTAGGATTAATTTAATTATCTGATTAATTTAAATCAGATAAATTTCTATAAATTTTTTTTTTCCGGTTATGGTAAATTAATAATCAATTAATTTCAAATTGATTTTCAAATTTATTTCAAAACACCAAATCAAATTTTCAACGAATTTCCAAATTATTTCCTTTTTAAAATAAATTTCTTTATCTCTTCAAATCTATTTAAAAATCAAAATTTTAAATAAATTCTTCATCTTATAAATAATATTTATCGAAATCCATTTATTAAGCCCTTTTTCCCAAAATTTGAAATTTAATTCAATACGGTTCAAAAATAAGACTTTTATCTTTTTAAAACTGATTTTAAATTTATCCAATTCTCAAAAATAATTTTTTTGATAAATTTTCAACTTGAATTTCGAAAATCCAATTTTTATTTATTTCCGGTATCTAACGATACCAAAAATATATTCGGCTAAATTATAGCCTTCAACAATTCCAATTCACAATATAATCACACATAGATTATAAATGAATCAACACACAACATTGAAACAAATTCAAATGTTTGAGGAATCCAGTTGGATCCCTCCAACATGTTTCCCTACATCCACAGATGTTAGCACAATACCAATTCCACTTCGAGGTGGAATATCGCGGTATATGGTATTTATAAAATATTATCCGCTATTATGTGGCGCAATAGGGTCTCATCTGCTATATAATGCGGGAAATCAACTCCAAATACATATATAATACAATTCCACTTCACGGTGAAATTATCGCGGTATATGTTTTTAATATAATAACCTCCGCTTAATATACGGCGTATAGGGTCTATTTCAACACAATAGATAACAACCATCATTCAATCACACAATCAAGCAATTTTAAAGCTAACTATTTAAAATTTAAATCGAAACACAATTCAATTGAGTGATGAGTTCTCACCTTGTTTTCAATAACGGTTGCAGTATTTTATTTCGAATAAAATTAAACACGCGTTTAATTTTACCCAAAATTTAAACTAGCTCCAAATGACTCCAAACCAGCTCCATTGCGTAGTGCTCGACAATACGAACCCGACGCAAGTCATTTCGTCAATTTTCGACCTCGTATCAAAAAGATATGATTTTTCAAAGTTTATATGATTATATATAAATAAATTTCAATTTCCTTTTATTTTAAAACCCTACTTTCATCATCACCGTTCGTTTTGAACTGAGGAGATCTTGGCCGTGATTGCTTTCTTCCTCTCCAATAGGTTACACGCGCGACATTCCTAGGCTAAGCATGAACGTGTGAAACCCATTGCCGCCTCCTTTGATCAAATATCGAGCTCTCTACACTCGTCTTCACGACGATCAGCCACCGCCGAATGGAAGGCCTTACTCTACTCCACCCACGTCACGAATGGCGTTGAACTCGGCTATGCCCTTGCTTGGAATATCATGCACGAACGTGTGATGAACGCGAGTTGTCTGCCGTTGATTCTTGCCGTTAAAAACGATCACATCCGTATAGATTTGAAGATCCCGTCACTCTCTACAACATTCTAGTTGATAATTTTTTGAAACAATGCGTGGATTGGTAGAGATTAAAGGAAGAAGAACGAAAACTTTCGGCCATTAAAGTTATTAGGGCCGGCTGGAAACCCTTGTTTGGTTTGTTTGCAAATGGAAAAAACTAGGTCCTTTTATAGAAAATTGCCAAAACATTATTCATTTGAAATTTTTCGAACTCAAAATCAAATGTGCCGGCTGACGTTTCTAAGGTTTAACCCGCGTTCCAGACATAATGGAATGTGTTTCGGGAGCTAATTCGGTCATATGTGCGAGTTACGGAATTAAACGATCAAATTAAAATTAAATCGATTTAAACGATTTCTATGCGTTTTGGCTTGCCTCGGACAAACCGTAATTCCGATTGACACGAAATTTGAAACCTTACAATAATTTAACATTACGGATCCGATGAAACTGGTTTCGGCAAAATCTGAGACTGTTTGAAAAATGGTCATTTTTACTCGTCAATTAAATATTAAAATATTCAATTATCACAATTTAACTTTTAATTCAATTTTAAAAGTTCTATAACATCATTCTAACTCCAATATGATTTAATATAATTTTATAAATCATTTTTTATACACATTAAACCCAATTTCCAATTATTTCTGGAATTTCAAATATTAAATTATCGATTTAATTATCCAATTAAATCTAGATATTTGAAAAATAATTTATTCGACTTACAAATTTTACTTGTCAATATTTAAAATCAATTAAATATCTGAATTTCAAATGACAGAAATTCTGGGTCGTTACAATCTTCCCCCCTTAAAAGAATTTCGTCCTCGAAATTGCCAAGTAAGAAAAATGCCCCAAATCCATTAACTTTTCAAACAATTCGTTCAAATTTGATTTCAAAATCACTTAAGTGTACAACTTCCCCAAAATCCAATAGTTAAACTCTTTCAAAAACTTTACTAAGTTTTTCAAATCTATACTTAGTTATACTTTTCAAAACAAACTATATCGTTTAACTTTTAACTCCAAATCCAAAATTTAGTTTTCACAAATTTTCCAAAATTTCCCAAAATTTTTCTAACGCCTTAAATTTTCAGAAAAATTCGCCATAGCCTCCTTTGCGCGGTTCAATCGTAGTAGGATCACAATAGACATAAATATATATACATCGACCCACACGGTCGGAAAAGCAGAAAAACAGTTCATATTTCCTATTTTTATTGCATAGGCGTACCTTTTTTAGCATTTTTAAGCAAAGCAGTTATTTATTTAGCATTTTAGCGCAACAAACCAGCCAAACGATAGCCCCGACACCTGTACTTACTCAATTTAAATATGTAAGTGCCACATATATATAAAGTTATTAACATTTTACTCTTTTAAACAACTACAACACATGCATATTAAAAGAAATGCATACCAAACAAGGTTTATAAGCAACTTATATAATTTCGACATCACTTGTAATTGTTTACAACCAATTCATATACAATGCCATTTAATTATTCATTTTCAATTAGTTTACATTCACTAATTTAAATTCAAGTTGATTCGCTTTCAATTTAAATCAATTACATAGCTTCCAATTTCATTTATTCAATTTCATTAACACTTAATGAATTATATACAATCAACCAACAATCATATAACAACCAAATCATAACCAACATAACCAAATTATTAAATTTACATTCAATTTGGTTCAACACTTTCAATTAGCTTTAATGAATTAACACTTACATTCATTATTCCATATTAATTCATTTACATTAGATTGATTAACATTCAATTCATTTATTTCAATTCAATTGCTAATTCATTTTACAAAAAAAGTTGAATCTCCTTTATATAACTCAAGTTCACATTCATTTAATTCACTTTATTATTTCACTTTGACACCAAAATCAACTTCTATTTTATTCAACTTTTACTTAAGTTCCAATTCAGATTTTGTTTTTCTTAACAAAATTGTTTAACCATTTTAACAATTGGTGTCACTTACCTTTACCCATTCTATAAGTTATACAACTTATTTATTTAAACCTCCAAATTCATATCATAACCACTTATCTAATCCAATTCAAATCTGATTTAATTTATTTAACTTTACCAAAGCTGAATTTATTATCTCATATTATAAGTTCAAAACTCGTTTCACTTATATCTATCAATTACAACTTGGATTTCAATTTAAATTTGTTTATCACATCAAAACTTCAATTTTTCAATTTATTATGGTAGCAAATCCATCACATAGAAACTCGAAAATGATACTGATGATGTTGCAGTCATCACCCTTATTATTTCCTAGTGACAGTAATGAATTCAGTGCTTAATTTCTTTTAAAAAAATTCCTTTTATTTTATAAATCACATTTATAAATCTTTTTCTCATATAATTTCACTATTTTACTTTACTTATACAAGATTATTTCACAATTGTAAATCATTTTAATTATAATTCCATACTTAATACTATTGTTGCTCTTATATAATTTATTCTTTCATAATTGTTGTTTTTATTTAGATTATTCAAACATCTTTTATTAACTCATATATATTTTTACATTTTCAACAACCAAACAATTCAATTTTATATACACTTTAATAATTCTGAAAAATTATTTCCTTTATATACAAAATATAATCAAGGTAAAATTATTTCATTTACCCAATTTAAAATGATACTGTGTCGGTTCATCTTGTTTAAGAGTTTAGAAACCCCTATCGATTACAGTTAGCTAGACTGCACCGACCAGAATCTATAAACAATCAACCGATAAGTC
Organism: Allium fistulosum; assembly: GCA_030737815.1. Lineage (NCBI taxonomy): Eukaryota > Viridiplantae > Streptophyta > Magnoliopsida > Asparagales > Amaryllidaceae > Allium > Allium fistulosum. Next base: position 1,107,966,655 of record CM060907.1, read on the forward strand.
AACACAATACAAAACAATTTCATATTCACTAACAAATACGCGCTCATATCTATTATTACACTCAACTCATTCTAGAGTACTACTGACTCTATCTCTAATGAGTAATTCCCAACAGAGCCAAGGTTATCGCTTAACCATATGCTCTGATACCACATGTAACGATTCAGGATTTTCGACTTTCGAAAGTCGACATTAATAAGTCCACTGTATCAACTGCCGAGCAATCGAATGCCGGAAAACCGAATTGTTATGGTTAAAAAGAAGAGGTAGAAGAAGACAGAAAGAAAAAAAGAAGAAACAACAGAAACAATATCAGAATCTCACATATCGCAGTGGAACAACATATAATAGATAAATGAATAATCTTTAAATCAAGAACTATATCATTTTATACATTACATCATCATCGGAGTTTACAACAACAATATACATCAATGGACAGTTATACAAACTTGTCCTCATACAAAATACACAACGGAATAATAATATCATATACAAGTGGTACGTCTCGCCATCCAGCTCGCCACTTGAGCTCCACAGCATCTCCTGAAATCCAGAATGACCTAATAACCTGACTCTAGGCTGCCCGTGTGGAAAATGATGGGCACCTAGAGTTTAGGAAAGGAACAATAAACTCCAGGTCAGTCATGGGACTGGTGTGAGAACTAAAAACAGTTTATCTTTAAAACAAACAACAAAATAATTTTCAACAATGAAATCCGCAATGCTTTTTGGAAAATGAAACTACCATAAGACCTCCCGCCACACACACAATGCAAATGCAGAATTGGAGGAGATTTCTTCTTATGATAGTCAAACATGCTTACTACACAAAAGAAAACTCTTTTGATATTATTACTAGTGCATAGTGTGGAAAACATTTCGAAAGTATAATATTAATCTTAGCCAGCATAGACATTTCGAACTATGCCTACTATAGCTACCAATTAAACAGTGGTGACCACCATAAGTAAATAGCAGGTTCTACAACTATTACCGTACAAGGTTCGCATTGGAAGATGGATTGCCAACAAATGGCCAGGCTAAGGAACTTCCTACTATCAATGGGATCGCCTCTGGCGGGACGTCCCGAGAACTAACTAGCTCTCTGCCAACACAAGGCCGGGTTACCCCTTACACTGGGTAACTACTACACGAATATGCCACCCCCCGGTCCTTTGTGACCTTTATCCGAGGCGCCTCGATCACAAAGCAACAATCACACAGAGTAAATGAGATTGGAGCAACCACATAGGTTAAATACCAGGGCTCCATACCTGATACCACCCTTTTCCAGAAGGAAATGACATACCCTAAAGGGAGCGACCCTCATAACCTTGCCGCATATTTCTGTTTCGACCATTTCCGGGTTGTGAGGTCCGAAGAGGTCTTGTCCACAAAGCTACGCTTTTTCACAAAGCCACGCTTTGATCAACAAATGATCAATAAATAATCATCACACAGCAACACTCAGCATGCCACATTACCAAATTGGGAGTATATCACTGATAACCTTCAACTACATAACCTCTAAGCTCGTACGTCTCAGAGAAGGGTGTTAAGCTAAGAGAATAAATTCTCCGCCACCAACAGAAATGTATTTGAAAGAAATCAGCTTTATATCTCAAAATGTAATGTCAGACATGTAACCATACAACTCTGTTCCGGGTTTGAACAGAACCGAAGGCACTTCCGAAGAAGCCATTGCAATCCGGGTATTCACAATCCCGATCGAACTTCCCATCACAAAGGAAATCTCTATACCGTAGCTAATGGCGCAGAGACAATCGATAGGTCATCCTATCGTTTTCACAAATACCCGGTCTCCACCACTGGTCTTCAATACGATCCATATCGTCGTATCACTTATTCAGAATGGATTATATGACACAAAGGTCCTTTCCCGGCTAATCCGAATAGTGAGCACAATATTCTAAAACATATGAATATTGGGATTTCAATTAAGTCACAACTTATTACCCAAATCCTTTCCTTTAAATGGTTTAAACAAATTACCATTTTAAATCTTTAAACAAAAAGATTTACTTCACAAAGTTTACCCAGTTTCACAAAGATTAATTCACAGATTTCCAAATCAATTTCCATTTCAATTGGATTAATCCATTAAATCTTTAAATCAAGATTTAACTTATAGCTTTCAAAACTATTCACAATTCAAGTCTTTTATAATATAAAAGATACACCTTTTAAAATCTTCTTTGATTTCAAGATAAAGCTTAATCATCTTCGCAAAGGTTAATTCATAGTTTTTCCAAACTATTCACAATTTCATTTCAACTTGAAATGTTTCGATATAAATTGGAAATCTTTTCACTTTATGAAAGCTATTATTATTTGAAAACAGATAGTTTTCGTTTTGGGAAAAACTTGCTACAATCACTCAGGTTAAAGCCATCCAAGTACAAATCTTGGATTTAAATTTAAATTTCCAAAACCATACTTTTAAATGGTTAAAAACCCATATAAACACCTTTAATAACTATACAATCTTTTAAACCAAAATTCCCAAATTATCGAATTCAATTTCAAAATATTGAATTCAAATTTTAAATCAAATGATTTAAATTTCAATTTTATTAAGTTATTTAAAATAACTTTTATTTCTGAAACTCATTTTCAAAAGCTTTCAATTCCAATTCCCAAAACTAATTTGGATTCAAAAATTTAATTTCCAAAATTGATAAAAATCTGTGACTTAACCGATTTCCACGTGAAATCCACATTTGTGTGTGTATTATGTAGTCCACGGGTTTAACACAATAGTGCAACAACATTCAACCATCACAGATCAAATATAACAATATAATTGATAAGCGGTATAAATGATAACGCTTATCTTTCATTCACATATCACAGATATAAATATATATCACAGATAAACAAATTTAAGATCACAACACAAATCAGGATATATCACAAAGCATCACATATCAGAGATGTCAAATAATTCAACATCCAATATAATCCAAACATCCATAAGTAGGATTAATTTAATTATCTGATTAATTTAAATCAGATAAATTTCTATAATTTTTTTTTTCCAGTTATGGTAAATTAATAATCAATTAATTTCAAATTTATTTTCAAATTTATTTCAAAACACCAAATCAAATTTTCAACGAATTTCCAAATTATTTTCTTTTTAAAATAAATTTCTTTATCTCTTCAAATCTATTTAAAAATCCAAATTTTAAATAAATTCTTCATCTTATAAATAATATTTATCGAAATCCATTTATTAAGCCCTTTTTCCCAAAATTTGAAATTTAATTCAATACGGTTCAAAAATAAGACTTTTATCTTTTTAAAACTGATTTTAAATTTATCCAATTCTCAAAAATAAATTTTTCGATAAATTTTCAACTTGAATTTCGAAAATCCAATTTTTATTTATTTCTGGTATCTAACGATACCAAAAATATATTCGGCTAAATTATAGCCTTCAACAATTCCAATTCACAATATAATCACACATAGATTATAAATGAATCAACACACAACATTGAAACAAATTCAAATGTTTGAGGAATCCAGTTGGATCCCTCCAACCTGTTTCCCTGCATCCACAGATGTTAGCACAATACCAATTCCACTTCGAGGTGGAATATCACGGTATATGGGATTTATAAAATATTATCCGCTATTATGCGGCGCAATAGGGTCTCATCCGCTATATAATGCGGGAAATCAACTCCAAATACATATATAATACCAATTCCACTTCACGGGGCAATTATCGCGGTATATGTTTTTAATATAATAACCTCCGCCTAATATACGGCGTATAGGGTCTATTTCAACACAATAGATAACAACCATCATTCAATCACACAATCAAGCAATTTTAAAGCTAACTATTTAAAATTTAAATCGAAACACAATTCGATTGAGTGAGGAGTTCTCACCTTGCTTTCAATAATGGTTGCAGTATTTTATTTCGAATAAAATTAAACACGCATTTAATTTTACCCAAAATTTAAACTAGCTCCAAATGACTCCAAACTAGGTCCATTGCGTAGTGCTCGGCAATATGAACCCGACGCAAGTCGTTTCGTCAATTTTCGACCTCGTATCAAAAAGATATGATTTTTCAAAGTTTATATGATTATATATAGATAAATTTCAATTTCCTTTTATTTTAAAACCCTACTTTCATCATAACCGTTCTTTTTGAACTGAGGAGATCACGGCCGCGATTGCTTTCTTCCTCTCCAACAGGTTACACGCGTGACATTCCCAGGCTAAGCATGAACGCGTGAAACCCATTGCCGCCTCCTTTGATCAATTATCGAGCCCTCTACACTCGTCTTCACGACGATCAGCCACCGCCGAATGGAAGGCCTTACTCTACTCCACCCACGTCACGAATGGCGTTGAACTCGGCTATGCCCTTGCTTGGAATATCATGCACGAACATGTGATGAACGCTAGTTGTCTGCCGTTGATTCTTGCCGTTAAAAACGATCACATCCGTATAGATTTGAAGATCTCGTCACTCTCTACAACATTCTAGTTGATAATTTTTTGAAACAATGCGTGGATTGGTAGAGATTAAAGGAAGAAGAACGAAAACTTTCGGCCATTAAAGTTATTAGGGCCGGCTGGAAACCCTTGTTTGGTTTGTTTGCAAATGGAAAAAACTAGGTCCTTTTATAGAAAATTGCCAAAACACTATTCATCCAAAAATTTTCGAACTCAAAATCAAATGTTCCGGCTGACGTTTCTAAGGTTTAACCCGCGTTCCGGACACAATGGAAAATGTTTTAGGAGCTAATTCGGTCATATGTGCGAGTTACGGAATTAAACGATCAAATTAAAATTAAATCGATTAAAATGATTTCTATGCGTTTTGGCTTGCCCCGGACAAACCGTAAGTCCGATTGACACGAAATTTGAAACCTTACAATAATTTAACATTACAGATCCGGTGAAACTAGTTTCGTCGAAATCCAAGACTGTTTGAAAAATGGTCATTTTTACTCGTCAATTAAATATTAAAATATTCAATTTTCACAATTTAACTTTTAATTCAATTTTAAAAGTTCTATAACATCATTCTAACTCCAATATGATTTAATATAACTTTATAAATCATTTTTTTATACATATTAAACCCAATTTCCAATTATTTCTGGAATTTCAAATATTAAATTCTCGATCTAATTATCCATTTAAATCTATATATTTGAAAAATAATTTATTTGACTTACAAATTTTACTTGTTAATATTTAAAATCAATTAAATATCTGAATTTCAAATGACAAAAATTCTGGGTTGTTACACTAGGGTTTTCAAGTAAATAAGAAATAGCTGAAATTGTTACATCTATTAAATTACAGCATACTAGCCACAAAGTGGGTAATACAATCAAATCCGAGGGCGCTTATTGGAGTTTGGATTCCATACAATGGCAGGGCTACCGGGGTACCACCCATTACAGTACGTGGCCTAGATCAACGTACTGAGGATCCACCCTAAATCCCCTGCAACACAAGGCCGGAACCATCCCTTACTGGACAGTCCCGAACAAGACAACCCCGGCAGTTGGAGCTCACAACCGCCCACACAGCCGAAATAAAAAGGGACATCTAGACAGGGGAAAATCTCGTCCTACTTGGGTGCTACCCACTTAGCCTTGCTGCACCTCCCATGTTTTAGCCATTCCCGGTTGATGAGGCTTGAGGCTACGATTACCTTTAGAGAACACATCTCTTAGAATGCTCATCGTCCACCTGACGATGTTCTGAAAGCATTCAATCCATACAAGTCTGTTCCGGGTTCGAACGAAACCGAAGGCATTATCTCGTTACACTCATTTTGGAATCACCCTCAGAGTTAACGACAATAACCCTTGCACTCTGAATCTTCATCTTCACTTGAGATTCACGACCTATCGTTAATTTGGATCGATGAGGTTTTCGAATATCCAAATCTGGAAACCCAATCCTGGTCTCATCGAAATCCAAAACATATCTTTTAGGTCCAAGTTGTTTTAAAGTTAAAACAATTCAATTTTATTATCTATATACACACAGATAGATAATTCACAATATCACAGATAGATAATTCACATTATCATCACAAATAGATAATTCACTTTATCATCATAAATAGATAATCCATGTTATCATCACACTTCAACCATAGCATCCATATTACACAGCATTACTTATCTCATATCTGAGATTTCAAACCACTCAAGGCAATCAATATCATCCATCATACATAAGCAATGATTTATAATCACACCATTTATAATTAATTTAAAATGAATTAAATTAATTACCTTATCTCTAATTAATTTAAAGTAAATTAAATTAATTACTTCTATCATTATAAATCTTGCTTACATAACCATCAATTAGTTACAAATCAATTAATTAATCATTCTCTAATTTCCATCTTAATTAATCACCCTTGATTAATTATCCTTTAATTACATTCAAGTAATTTATCCTTTAATTAATTACTCCAATTAATTATCATTAACCATTTATAGTAATTAACCTTTAATTACTTCATTAATTAATTAACTATAATTAATTACATTAATCCTTAATTAATTAAATTAATTAATTACTCAAAATCACTTATTATTGATTAATTAATCTTAATTAATCAACCCTTAATTATATCATTAATTATATAAATTAATGATCCCTAATTACATTTTTAATTAATTATTCTATTTAAATTAATTACATTAAGTAATTAATCTTTAATTAAACCATATTTATTAATTACTCTTGATTAATCACATCTAGTAATTAACTACCCTTAATTACTTCATTAAATAAATTAATTACTCTTTAATTAATTATCTTAATTAATCCCTTGATTAATTACACCAAGTGATTTAATCTAAATTACTTCCATATTTAAATCATCTTCAATTAATTACATCCAGTAATTACCATTAATTACTTCACTAAGTAATTATACTATATTAATTACATTAAGTAATTATACTAACAAATCATCCAATGATTATCTTAAATTAATTAAACTTAATTAATTAACTTACATTAATCACATTAAACTCAATTAATTACAATGAGTAATTAATTCCTTAATTACTTCCCTTAAGTAATTACACTTAAACAATTTCACAAATGATTATCTCTAATTAATTAATCTGATTAATTATTGAAATTAATCACATTAATTAATTGTTAAATAATCTCAAGTTAATGACCTTCATTAACTATTAACAATTCTTTAATTACTTTTCTTAAGTAATTAAACTTAGATTAATCATTATTAATTACAAGTTATTTAATTTAATAACCCATTAATTAATCTTTTATTATTTAATTAATAAGTGCTTAACTGTAATTTAATTAAAATTTAATTACTTGATTAATTAATATTTAATCATTAATTTAAAATCTAATCTTATCAAATTAATGATCCTTAATTACAAATTAATTATTCCTAATTAATTAACTTAAAACTTAATTAATTAGTTTAAAACTCATAATTACTAATTTAATGAATCCAAATCATTAATTAATTAAATAAATAAATTATCCATTTTAATTATCTTAATAATTTAATGAATCATAAATCATTAAATCCTAATTAACTTTAAGATAAACATTATTTTTATGAATGATTAAATTATCATTATCAAAAGCATTTTAAAAACAATTTACCTTTAAACTTACTTTTAAATTCCATTTTAAATTTAAGATTTAAAATGAATACAAATTTAACTTTAACAAAGTTTAAACAATTTAAAAAAACTTTTAAATCTCATGTTAAAGAAATACTTACCTTATAAAAGAAGTTTAAAAGAATTTGAAACCAAATTCAATTTTTTTAATCCAAACTATTTAGATTATGCTTTAAACATTCAAAGTTGTTTAAAACTTTTTAAATTTTAAAAAACTTATTTATTTTCAAATTAGGTTACAAAAGTTAATTTGAATCCATACTTTAAACTTTGATTTTAAACTTTGTTTAAAATCTTGTTTTCAAATTTTAAATCCTGTTTAAAATTTAAACAGACAGGTTTTTTTTAAACCTGTAACAAACAAATGACCCGAAGTCACCCTAAATTACTTCGAGTCCAACCCTATAATACTTCGAGCAAAACACTGGAGCTAATCGAGAAAAACTCGAGTACGTCTCTCTACCCAAACCCAGACTTCACCAGAGCAAAAAAAAATGTGCACCATGCACATGCACCAGCGATGCCGCCACTTCCGATCATCCACGACAACCTCCTCACATCGGCGATCATCCACACATACGTCCTCGATCATCAGAACATCCAAAACAACTCGAAATCAAAGTCGAGCTTCAAACCCAAAACTGGAACTAGAAGCCAAACCGGGAAACGCCACATTCTCGAAACTCCGACCACCAGAAAATCTGCAACTTCGGCCATGACCTCGTCCATGACCAATCTTCCATTACTCAAAACCCCACTGCACTCAATCAATTATAGAAACCGTGGTGACCAAACCATTAAACCTAGTTAAAACTAGGGTTCTAGAAAAGATTCAACTGTTGCTACCTCCTTACTGAATTGCATCACCAACAGCCATTTTTCCCATGATCACTGATCACTCCTCCATCATCACCCAAGATCCCGACCTTTAAAAATGCAGAGATCACCCAAAAATCCCAAATTTCCCTTTTTAGTTCATCTCAGAACTGCACCCTTAATCCCAAACTAAAAATCGTGATTTCAGTTTCAAAAATCAAGTTTAAGTTTAAGTATTCGATTTATATTCCTGAATCAAAGAATCAGGATATTTAAATTTTCACTTAACTCAAGCTTTACTGTTCTTATGGTTTTCCAGAGCAAATTTAAATTTATTTTAACTTGCATAAAATTTTAAAACCTACTCTATGATCAAACAAACAAGTTTTGTTTGTAACTTAAATCATATCAATGACTAGATCAAGAGATAGAGGATTTAAATTAAAAACTGAGCTTAAAACAGGGACAGAGATGTTCCAGACATTAGCAGACATGCACACATCATACATTCATATATATATATATATATATATATATACAAAAATGCACTTATAAATATACACACAAACATACTTATTTCCAGAGATGATCAGGCAACCAGATTTATATACTTAAGTTTTAAAAATGATGTTACTCACCGCCAATATGAAGAACAGAGTCTCTAATTGAAAAGCTATAAGCCTGATCCTCTTGAATCTCTTTGCTTGCTTAAATGAATTATTGTTTAGTTGAGTTGAAATCAAGCTTCAGTTGTAAGATATTTTCTGGTATGCTAAGTTTTTGTAAACGAAAATGAAATAAGAGAGATATATAAAAATGAGTTTACAGGATTGTTTTACAGGTACAAGATTTTTATTAGTTCGGTCAGATATTTTTCTCTCTTGGAGGCTGATATGTTCTTATTTGTACTAGAGATAATAGCATTTAATGTCATTGTCTCCTTATGTCTACATATACTTATCCTCTTTTTAATTTCGTATGTACAGAGATATCATTTTTCTTGCCTTGCAAACATGTGTATTCCTATAGACTATATCTCTAGAATTTTCTTAAGTGTTCACTTATGAGTCTATATAACCATATCTTTTCCCTTTCATATTTATTTCTATTTTTAACATAACTTCTTATTTTTTATTTATTTTAAAACTTAAACCACCAAACACTTCATTTACAGTTTTTTAGTTTTATACTTATGAATTACTTTTTAGAGAAAATAAAATAAAACTATTTATATTTATACAAATAACAACTTACACAGATATCTTTAAAATCCAAAACATTTTAAATATCTACCCTTTTTAATCTCAAGACTTTTAAATTCAAAATAAATTATAAAATCCAATTTTAAAATCAAGTTATATATATACATATATAACAACATATTTAATTTGAAAATAACACTTCTATTTTAAAATCTATTTATATTTATATATAAAACAATACATTAATAATGTTATTTGAAAATAATAATTTGTCAAATTTAAATAATTTATAAAAGAGATTATAAATTCCTGTTATTATTAAATGAATTAATATATCATATTTATTAAACAATATTTTAAAACAAACCTTTTAATTAATCTTAAACTTAAGCTAAGATATAATTTAATCAATTAAACATTTATCTTAAATATTTTAAAACTATATATTTTAAATCAAATCATAATTTCCAAATTACCAAAATATATTAGAATTTGAAAACAAGATTTATTTATTTATTAAATTCAAACCAAAGATTTCTATTTACAATATATACAAATATATACACATTATAAATAGAAAACAATTTATTAGCTTTTAAAAAGATAAAATCACCAATTAAATATTTATTAAAATAAGATTATTAAATCAATTTAAATTTATCAACAAAAATTATCAAATCAATTTAAATTTCAATACAGATTATTAAATTGATATTGCCAAAAATTTCGGGATATCACATTCCTCCCCCCTTAAAAGAATTTTGTCCTCGAAATTTAAAACAAAGGTAATTTAATAATCTCATTAATGATTTAATTTTAGAAAAACACAAGCATATATTAATCATATGCTAACAACCATAGCAACCAACTCATCCAATCAAACAAGTCTAACTATCCAAACAAAATTGTGGATAGAATTTCCTAGAGTTTCCCAAGTAAAAATACCGGGATACTCGCCCTACAGAACCCAAACAAAACTATACTACTAAGCTACAAAGCTCCTACTCATCTAGATCTACAAAACTAGACAGGATATCAAACTATAGACAAGTCTGACTCAACAACCAAACCTTCCTGGACTGCTGGTTCCAAAACCAGAGATGGATTATACACGTACTCCCTCAAAGATAAGTGAAACACATCGAATCCCAGTTATCGAAACTGGCAATTCACTCTAGAAGACCAAACACTTATCCTCACCAGAACATAGAGGAAATCCAAAATACCTCGGAGCTAGCTTCCCAATCTTACCAAATTATATAGCTCCTTTGATTGGAGAAAACTTATCCAAAATAAAATCTCCAACTTCGAAATCCAAATTCCTCCGTCTCTTATCCACCAAACTCTTCGGACGATCCAGGGCTGCCTTCATCCCTACTGATCATGTAACAACCCGACATTTCGTACCCATTTAATTATCGTCTCTTGACGATCTAATCTGGTTGCTAATAGCTATTGGCATTTTGATCGAATTGAAATTCTCTTCTTATCCGGTTTGAATTCTTTTATAATTGAATTAAAATTTTTGTTAAAAGGGTTGTGGGCTTTACAAATCATCTTGATCCATTCTTTCTTGGTGCCGTATTCATCAAAGACAACCCGATCCCCCTTCCTCATTCTTCATTCATTCGAAACCCCAAATCAAACATTCAAACGAAAGAGAAATAAAAATGGCAACGGTTTCCTCTTTGTTTTCTCGATCAGATAGGGCTTGGCCTCGTTCGTTCTTTCGATGCTTGCTAGGGCTTTCGTTCCTCTTGCGCTCTGATCTGTGGGCTTTGTATGTCGAAGCACGTGATTGTTTCGATCGATTGTTGGATGTTTCTGATGTTGCCTGGTTCGATCGATTTCGAGATGAATTCTTTGTTGGCTACTTCGACGAGTTCGATGCTTGCTTCTGGAGTCGATCTCCATAAATTTTCGTTCGTCTTTGCTTCGGTGAAAGGTGAGTAATTCCCCTTACTCACATCTACTTCGAACCGTTCGAACTTGTCTGTTATTTTGTTTTGTGGCCTTTGATTTTTGACTGGGTTTTATGATGAGTTTTGTTTCTGGTCTTTCACTGTAAATTATGGCCTTGTTGTAGTGGTTTACGTACCTCTGTATAATGGTTTCGAATTGAAGTCATGTTTGGAGTTGAAGCTTGAATACTTCATTTATGGCCTCAGGTTGCTTTGCGAATGAAAATTGGGTTTCTTTTGTTTCGAATCTCTGAAAATTTGTTTTCGTGTGGTTCCTTGTTGACTTTACTGTGATTTATTTCTTTGGCTTACTGGCCCCTGTGAGCTTCGTCTCTGGCCATCTTTTTGCCATTGCTTATCATGCATCATTGTAGCTGTGCACTTCATTGTTTCGCTGTGAGTTTCGACTCTGGCCATCCGCACTTGTAGATGCATTCCATTCCATATTTGTTTGCATACCTTGTAGTTGATTACTGTCCATATGTTTGTTTGCATTCTTTGTAGTTGATTCATTTAGTTGCACTTGCATTATGATCACTGTGACATATTTTTGCATTAAACTATGCTCAATTTATCTTGAGTTGGTCTGATGGTTGATACTGTCTGTTGTTTGTGGTCAGTGACATCGAGTTGGTCTTGTAATTGTTAGTGTGTTTGTAAATTTGAAGCTGTCTGCATTAGGACATTCTGTAGCCTGGTCTGTGTACATCTTTGTTGAGTCTGAGCATTCTTGTTTTCCAGACTTGATACTTTTGCCCATTTCACTGCTTTCCTGTGTGTACTTGCTATCATGTTGACTTTTGTCTAGAGTAGATTCTGCATTCATGCATGTTGGCATTCATGTTGTGTAACAACCCTGTATTTTTCAAATATTTTTAAATTGATTTTTCCAGATTCAAAGGCTTTATTTATGAAAAAGAATAAATTTTGTTATTTTAAGTATAAACTTTGATTTTGATGTGGATTAGAATTCCAAATATGACTAAATTTAATATTTCCAGAAAATGTGAATTTTGGTCAAATAGTCAAACTTTGACTTTTAAATTTAAATTTTAAATATTTGAAATTATAAATTTTATCTTTTATTATGACAATAGATTTAATAACTTGAATAATGCTTTTCGTTTCGTTGGAAACGGAGTTAAAATGTAAAAGTTATGTACATTTCAATTTTTAGTATAATTTGTTTTATTGTCCAATTTTGCCTATTTTAAATTTTATAAATCATATTTTCTTTCTTATATTTTGTTTTAATATGTGTTAATATGTTATTTTATGTATATTTTTGTCTTTTTATATTTTTTTTAAATGATAATAGAATTTTTCCAAAATTTACTGTATTTATTTTTCATTTTTAAAGGCTGTTTTCTTATTTTCTTCTATTTTCTTCATGAAAATTATATTTAAATTAAATTTTATATATTTATTTTGTGAATGCATTTTTATTTTATGTTATTATTTATGTTTAAAAATATATTACAAGCTCATATGAATTTTCTAAAGTTTATACCATTTATTTTCAAATTTTATAGCTTAGTTGACCATTTTTGCTATTTTCTTGATTTAATTATTTATAATTAATATTTAATTTTTTTTTTATTTGTTATATTTTCGTATTTTAACTGAATTTATATATGTTATTCAGTTATATAAAATTTAAAAAGAAATAGTGAATATATGAAGAGTTTGAAACTGCTTTTGAAACCGAAGCCTTTTCATCTCCGAAACTCTTCATTTCCATAACCTTCACTTTAATTAATTTTGCTGCCCACTCCTTCAGTTTTGGCCATGAGTTATCACTCACTTTTCACGAATTTTTTTGTTTCTCAATTCATTTTTCACGGGCTTACAAAGTTCCTCGGTAATGGCCTCCTCTCTTTTCACTTTTCTTCAATTTTTCATACTTTTTTGCCTTGTTTCCTCTTCTATTTGCACGGCCTTCTCACCATAGCCTCGACCACCATCCCCTACCGCTCTTCCTTGGCATCATCTCCAGCCATCATTTCAGATCCATCCATGGCCATGACCTCCCCTTGAAGCTAGCACCACAAAACAATGTCAATACTCCACAAAACGTTGCCTAGACCACACATATCATCACCTACCCTCCATATCTTGCTTTGGCCACCCGCTTAGCCACCACCACCACTTGCTACATGACCTTTGGCTGCTGTTGCACCATCACCCTCCACTGTCCAGACATGTACCATGCAAGGGCCGAGCCCCACTTGCCTTTGGATGAGCCAAAAATGCACAAAAACTCCACTTATTTTGCCTTGACCCTTTGTCTTATTCATATGTAACTCCTACCATCATCATCTCCTTGTTGCCATGCTATTTTGATGCCATAAACTAAGATTATGTCCAGCTATGGCTGAACAAAAGATCCCATTGGTCAAGCTCTTGAATGGTTAAAGAAAGGTCGAATCACTTTGCCCTTTGTTGCTTTTTATTTCAAGTCATTTCGATATTGTTTTGTGTTACATATTTATGTATACATTGTCTTGTTTTGTTTATATGTATACAAGGCAATTATATTTGGCTCTCCACTCTCAAATCATATTCATGTTGTCGTGCCTTCAAAGATTCTGTGTTGTGTGTTTGGTCGTCATCTCCAGCTTAAACAAGTGAGTTATTCTCACCAGACAATATGTACCTATATAACTAGTAAATTGACACCCTGCGAATCTATAGAAATATATTATCATGTTATATATGCTTATATTATTATCATATGATGTTCACACCTGTTATTACACCTGTTATATCATATGTTACTGTTATTTAATGTTATTCTGTTATTTATATCTATTATCACACTGCAAGTTCCCTGTAGATTAGAATCACTATGGGTTGAAATGATACATACCCGAACGGACTTTAGAATAGGGAAAAATCGTTATGGGCTGAAATGATAGGCCTGAATGATTTTTATTTAAATTATTTTAACTTGGGATTGCGGGTTTGAAATGATAGAACCTGGATTTATTCTTTTTTTTAACTGCGGATTGAAATGATACATATCCGTATCACTTGACCTAAGTTAGAAAATTATATACAGGCCCGTGGTTATTTTATAAAGTGTTTTGGATATTTTTAAGTATTTTAAAAATTATAAATTTATGAAATTTGATTTAAATAGATTTTGAAATGTTTTAAAATAAATAAATTATGATTTTTCTATGTGTTAAAAATGTAATTAATGAATGGTTTAACTGGATTTTTGAAATATAACTTAAGTTGGAAATTTGGAATTTGGTTAAAAATGATATTTTAAGTTATATAAATAAAATGGATATTAAATTTTATTTGGAAATGGTAAATATGATAATTTGATTAAATTTGAATTTAAGTGATTTATTAAAGTATTATTGATTTTTCTATGAATTTAAGTGGTTAAATAAATGAATGTTTAAAAGTGATCTTTTAAAATATAACTTGACTTGGAAATGTGAAATTTGGTTTTAATTAAAGGTTTAAGTTAATTAAATAAAATTGGAAATTTTGTTAAATTATGAAATGGTAATTTAAATTTGAAGTGTTAAGTCTATTTGTCGAAATGTGAAGAATTGGAACCTTTACACTTAAACTTATTAAGTAAATTGTTGAAAATTGGATTTAATTATAAGAAATTTATTGTTAAAAAGATATATGTTAAATGATATGTAAATGAACATTTTAAATGTTAAAATATGATTTTTAAAATGTTTATGTGTTTTAAATTAAAGTTATTTAATTGCTGGAAATACACTAACACCTGAAATCTACTTTTAATAGCATTCAGAAATGCTATAGATTCTATTTTGAACTAAAATTGTGTAAAAAGAGCTACTACAGCATTTCTGAAATGCTGTAGTTGCTGTAATTGAACTTATAGGCTAATATTGAACTCGGGAATATTATAGCATTCTCTAGAAATGCTATAATGGTCTGCAGTCTTTGTTGAAACCAAATTTAACCCTTGTTTTGAAATCTGAACTACCGCAGCACTTTTGAAATGCTGTTTTTTCTGTTTTTGAACTATAATTCAACTAAAACTGAGTTTTAACAGCAGTTTTAAGTGCTGTCTTTGCTGAATTAAAAATGTTTTCAAATATAACTTATAGCAGTTGTTTTTAAATGCTGTGAAATGCTGAAATTTTAATAATTAGGGTTTTTGACTTAGTAAACGAACTCAGAATGGTTTGAAACTTTGGAAATTGAATACTTGATTTGAAAATATAATAATTACACTTTTAAAAGGTTTAAATGAATTATTTGATTGGAATATAAACTATTTAAAAGGGATTTGAAATGATAATAAATGAAGTATACCTTTAAATTTAAAAGGTATTTAAAGTTGAATATTTAGATTTGAACTCAAATGATATTTGGAATATTAAAATGATTTAAAATGAAGTTTTGAAATGATATGATATTTTAAAAATATGGAAATGGTTTGGAATTGATTTAATCTTTATTTTGATAAAGATTTGGATTTGAAATGATATTCTATTTTGAAGTATAAACTGTTTTTAAACTTATAACCACGGGTTATAATAACGTTGGGTTGTTAAAGAGACCGGGATCGGATATGGACATACTCTCTGTCTTACCGAAAACCACTTTGGCAACCATGTACGCGGTGGAGATTCCAGAATGAAGTAGGATGGTGGCGACGTTCTTAAGGTATGTTACGTGGACCCAACTCCCGTGAGTTGGCATAAGGTAGTTAAAACAGGAGCGATCTCAGACCAGTGAGGTAGCACCTCTTCTCGGACACATTTCTTCGATATTTACTCTTACTTGTGATTGATTAGATGGCCATCCTCCGATTTGGGAGTGTTGTTCGAGGTGGACGATAGTGGCTGTTATGCGCTCCATCAGTCCGTTTGCGTAATTGGTATATCTACCCTGGCATTGCCTAGTTGTGCCGTGTCACCTACCATATCGAGCTTTACTACGATTATGATTTTAAGATCCGACCGCGTTATGGTTCTCCATCCCCTTAACGCTATTTTCTATATGATTATACTTTACTTATTAGACATTATTATAATAGCGAATATTACTACATAGTAGATATTTTAACGGATCCTTAGAGGATGTGCGGTCCCAAGCATCTTCTAAGTTACTTGTACCTTTATTACAGTTCACTTGAGTTGGTTTACATTATATAAGTATATATTGTCCTGACTCGAGTGTTTGTGTTTTGCTTTACGCTCGGGTCAGCCTGAGTATTCACAGATTTGGATTTCCACCTTCTGGAGATTTGAATCGCTGGAGATTATCTGCTAGTCTTGTTCTATCAACTTCGGTTCCGTTGTTCTATTCAGCCTGTACTTGGTTATTGTATTGAGACTTCTGCTATACTTTATGTCTTATGTTGTATCTTATGTAACTCTGATATATGTACATAGTAGCTTCATGAACTACTATTTCTTTTACTTCCGCTGCATTATTTTACTCTGTGTCTGTGATCTGTGATTATATTTATTTACTGTATATTCTGAGATTTGCCAAATTTAATTTACAACGCGGTATTTTGAGCAATTCAATTCCGGCATGAGTGTCTACTTATACACTTATAATGGATGCGAATGGTTGAAAATATCGGGTCGTTAAAGTTGGTATCAGAGCTTTGGCTTTGAGGCAAAACTTAGAATGTATGGTAAATTTATTTACAGAATCACTTTCGTTCGAGTTTGAATCTCTTCCTTTTGATTCGATTTCCTTTGAATTTTGGAACGTTTCCTACGGTCCCAAAATTCATTCTTGTCCCTCACTATTCATCTTCTTTTGATTTTGGAGTATCACATAACTCCACTTCGAATGATCTTTATAGTGAATTGGCGGTCTCGCCAATATTCTAATTTTCTTGTAAAAGGGTGAAAATCCTTTACAGTCAGCATCGATTCACCAGAGATTTTATCTATCCTTGGTTTAGATGCTAATATCTTTTATTATTCCAAACTCTATCTCTTGAGATCGAACGTAGATTTATCCCAGAAAAATCCACATCGATCTTATTCTTTAAGTCATGGTTGACCCGGTTAAGGTTGTCCGCGATTTACCTAAGCTTACCCATCTCTCTACTCTGTTTAACCATCTTGTCTTTTGTTTCTAAACTATCTCCAAACATTTTGAATTGTACTTGTAAATCTATGTTTTGTTTTATATATGGTGTTGTTTGAGTTGTTGATGTTGATTTGGATTTCCGATCGATTCGTCTGATCAACGCTATCGATAGGATTTCTAAAACACTTTGACAGAACAAACTGACACGATATTATTTTAAATTTGGTTAATGAAATAAAATTTTGATATATAAGTAAATTTATGGAACTTAATAAATTGATTTAAATTGATAATTTGAAATGATAATACTTGATTTATCATTTATTGTTCTACAAATGAATTTATAAATAGTTGTTTATAAATTGATTTGGGAACTGAAATGAATTTGAATCAAGAATTTGAGAATTCAAGTTTCCGATGGATTTCAAACCTTGTGTTTAAAAATTTTAAAAGGATATAATTTAAAGTATTTTTGAATAAAAAAATTTGTCTCTAAAGGATTTTAAAGTTTAAAAATTAAGTGCTCTTCTCTTTGTCGCTGGAAAATAATTTCGGTGATGACTGCAGCATCATCGACGTTCATTTTCGAGTTTTGAACTGAAGAGACCGTTCTGTAGTCTTACTACAGCTTTGTTTTGAAAGATTTAATTTATTTGAATTTCTAAATATGATTTGATTTATAATATATATAGATATATGATTTAAATTGATTTGACATATTATGTACATATATTTATTTATCTCTAACTGGTTTGAAGGAAACCGGAAAATTAATTCTTAAATTTCATCTTAAAGAATAATTTCAGTTATAAAAAGAAAAATTAAAATTTTTTAATAAATGATTCAAACTTGAGATAATTGAATTGGAATGTTTTATTTGTATAATACAATTGCATTCAAATATAACTTACCTTAAAAAAAAATTTTAGAAGTTAACAATGTAATTGGATAATATACAATATAAAAAGGATTTTTTTTAAATAAAATTTGAGTGGTTATAATAAATTTTATACACTTAAATTTTATTAAAAAAAAGATTAACAGAGGTAAATAGTGAAAAAGGAATTTAAAGAGATTTTATTTAAATAACTTAATAATCAAATTTGATTTAATATGGAACCTTAAGTCTAACCTAGGAATTTTAATAATGGTTATTTCCTGAAATGAATATGTTGTATAATAAATAATGTATCTTTGAATAGATAAAATAAAATACATTGGAATTGGACATTTTGTAATAAAGTTTATTTAACTTGAATTCATAGTTTAATTGATGTCTAAATGAATAAATGTGTAAAGAAATTTGATTGTTATATTTTCTATGATAAATATTTTATTTATGAAATTGATATGTCTTGAATAATGAATAATTATGATAGTTAAAATGTATTTTAACATCACTAAATTTGATAATTGAGAATTTGGTTTTCAAATGGAAATTTTAAGTGTAACTTATTGAAGGAATATCTATTTATGAAATGGGTATTTTAAATAAAGTGTTAGGTTATTTGTTAAATGAAGAGCTAAGTAAAATAGTGAGCTTTTGACTTAATAAACGAAGTAAAGTTTAATTTGGATATTCCATTCATAAAAGTTTGTTTTAATAAGTCATAAGTTAAATGATATCCAAATGAATATTCTAGAATAAAACTGATTTGAAATATTAATATATCTACTGTAGCATTTTATAAGTGCTGCTGTTTTGAAAATACAATGTTTTGGAAGTTTTATAATTGAATGAACTTAGAAATGTTACAACTTTAAAATGAATATTATTTGACCTTGAATTAAAATGGTTTAAATAAAGATTATTTTAAAAGGTGTTATGATTTTCTAAGTATTATGTTTTTTTTAAGAATTACATTTCCAAAGTGTTATGATTTTAGTAGTATGATTTCCAAATGATAAACATCTCTAATTTGTTATGATTTCAAAGCGTTATTGTTTCAAATTTATTATCTTATTTTGTTTTTTTCAAACTATCTTTTGGTTGTCCTTATTTCTCTTATCTTGTTACAGAATGGGAAGGCTATTGCTTATACCAGTCTGTTTAGACATCTTTTTATAATCTTTGAAATCTTTGTTACTCATCTGGATCTGAACACTGTTTTTCCATTCATAGACCATCAGTCAAGTGAAAGGGGTGATTCAGACTCTAGAGGATCTTTTTCGTGTTTGTGTTCTTGATTTGATCACCTCCATTTTGTTAAACTTGCCTATAACAATAGTTATCAGGTGTAATTCCAATATTCTTATCATCTTGTCTTAATTCTATTCATTCTATCTTTTCCTGTGCTTTCCCGTACCTCGTTCCTTTTCGGGGACGAAAAGTTTTGAGTGAGGGAGAGTGTAACAACCCTGTATTTTTCAAATATTTTTAAATTGATTTTTCCAGATTCAAAGGCTTTATTTATGAAAAAGAATAAATTTTGTTATTTTAAGTATAAACTTTGATTCTGATGTGGATTAGAATTCCAAATATGACTAAATTTAATATTTCCAGAAAATGTGAATTTTGGTCAAATAGTCAAACTTTGACTTTTAAATTTAAATTTTAAATATTTGAAATTATAAATTTTATCTTTTATTATGACAATAGATTTAATAACTTGAATAATGCTTTTCGTTTTGTTGGAAACGGAGTTAAAATGTAAAAGTTATGTACATTTCAATTTTTAGTATAATTTGTTTTATTGTCCAATTTTGCCTATTTTAAATTTTATAAATCATATTTTCTTTCTTATATTTTGTTTTAATATGTGTTAATATGTTATTTTATGTATATTTTTTCTTTTTATATTTTTTTAAATGATAATAGAATTTTTCCAAAATTTACTGTATTTATTTTTCATTTTTAAAGGCTGTTTTCTTATTTTCTGCAATTTTCTTCATGAAAATTATATTTAAATTAAATTTTATATATTTATTTTGTGAATGTATTTTTATTTTATGTTATTATTTATGTTTAAAAATATATTACAAGCTCATATGAATTTTCTAAATTTTATACCATTTATTTTCAAATTTTCTAGCTTAGTTGACCAATTTTGCTATTTTCTTGATTTAATTATTTATAATTAATATTTATTTTTTTTTTATTTGTTATATTTTCGTATTTTAACTGAATTTATATATGTTTTTCAGTTATATAAAATTTAAAAAGAAATAGTGAATATATGAAGAGTTTGAAACTGCTTTTGAAACCGAAGCCTTTTCATCTCCGAAACTCTTCATTTCCATAACCTTCACTTTAATTAATTTTGCTGCCCACTCCTTCAGTTTTGGCCATGAGTTATCACTCACTTTTCACGAATTTTTTTGTTTCTCAATTCATTTTTCACGGGCTTACAAAGTTCCTCGGTAATGACCTCCTCTCTTTTCACTTTTCTTCAATTTTTCATACTTTTTTGCCTTGTTTCCTCTTCTATTTGCACGGCCTTCTCACCATAGCCTCGACCACCATCCCCTACCGCTCTTCCTTGGCATCATCTCCAGCCATCATTTCAGATCCATCCATGGCCATGACCTCCCCTTGAAGCTAGCACCACAAAACAATGTCAATACTCCACAAAACGTTGCCTAGACCACACATATCATCACCTACCCTCCATATCTTGCTTTGGCCACCCGCTTAGCCACCACCACCACTTGCTACATGACCTTTGGCTGCTGTTGCACCATCACCCTCCACTGTCCAGACATGTACCATGCAAGGGCCGAGCCCCACTTGCCTTTGGATGAGCCAAAAATGCACAAAAACTTCACTTATTTTGCCTTGACCCTTTGTCTTATTCATATGTAACTCCTACCATCATCATCTCCTTGTTGCCATGCTATTTTGATGCCATAAACTAAGATTATGTCCAGCTATGGCTGAGCAAAAGATCCCATTGGTCAAGCTCTTGAATGGTTAAAGAAAGGTCGAATCACTTTGCCCTTTGTTGCTTTTTATTTCAAGTCATTTCGATATTGTTTTGTGTTACATATTTATGTATACATTGTCTTGTTTTGTTTATATGTATACAAGGCAATTATATTTGGCTCTCCACTCTCAAATCATATTCATGTTGTCGTGCCTTCAAAGATTCTGTGTTGTGTGTTTGGTCGTCATCTCCAGCTTAAACAAGTGAGTTATTCTCACCAGACAATATGTACCTATATAACTAGTAAATTGACACCCTGCGAATCTATAGAAATATATTATCATGTTATATATGCTTATATTATTATCATATGATGTTCACACCTGTTATTACACCTGTTATATCATATGTTACTGTTATTTAATGTTATTCTGTTATTTATATCTATTATCACACTGCAAGTTCCCTGTAGATTAGAATCACTATGGGTTGAAATGATACATACCCGAACGGACTTTAGAATAGGGAAAAATCGTTATGGGCTGAAATGATAGGCCTGAATGATTTTTATTTAAATTATTTTAACTTGGGATTGCGGGTTTGAAATGATAGAACCCGAATTTATTCTTTTTTTTAACTGCGGATTGAAATGATACATATCCGTATCACTTGACCTAAGTTAGAAAATTATATACAGGCCCGTGGTTATTTTATAAAGTGTTTTGGATATTTTTAAGTATTTTAAAAATTATAAATTTATGAAATTTGATTTAAATAGATTTTGAAATGTTTTAAAATAAAGAAATTATGATTTTTCTATGTGTTAAAAATGTAATTAATGAATGGTTTAACTAGATTTTTGAAATATAACTTAAGTTGGAAATTTGGAATTTGGTTAAAAATGATATTTTAAGTTATATAAATAAAATGGATATTAAATTTTATTTGGAAATGGTAAATATGATAATTTGATTAAATTTGAATTTAAGTGATTTATTAAAGTATTATTGATTTTTCTATGAATTTAAGTGGTTAAATAAATGAATGTTTAAAAGTGATCTTTTAAAATATAACTTGACTTGGAAATGTGAAATTTGGTTTTAATTAAAGGTTTAAGTTAATTAAATAAAATTGGAAATTTTGTTAATTGTGAAATGGTAATTTAAATTTGAAGTGTTAAGTCTATTTGTCGAAATGTGAAGAATTGGAACCTTTACACTTAAACTTATTAAGTAAATTGTTGAAAATTGGATTTTAGTATAAGAAATTTATTGTGAAAAAGATATATGTTAAATGATATGTAAATGAACATTTTAAATGTTAAAATATGATTTTTAAAATGTTTATGTGTTTTAAATTAAAGTTATTTAATTGCTGGAAATACACTAACACCTGAAATCTACTTTTAATAGCATTCAGAAATGCTATAGATTCTGTTTTGAACTAAAATTGTGTAAAAAGAGCTATTACAGCATTTCTGAAATGCTGTAGTTGCTGTAATTGAACTTATAGGCTAATATTGAACTCAGGAATATTATAGCATTCTCTAGAAATGCTATAATGGTCTGCAGTCTTTGCTGAAACCAAATTTAACTCTTGTTTTGAAATATGAACTACCGCAGCACTTCTGAAATGCTGTCTTTTCTGTTTTTGAACTATAATTCAACTAAAACTGAGTTTTAACAGCAGTTTTAAGTGCTGTCTTTTCTGAATTAAAAATGTTTTCAAATATAACTTATAGCAGTTGTTTTTAAATGCTGTGAAATGCTGAAATTTTAAAAATTAGGGTTTTTGACTTAGTAAACGAACTCAGAATGGTTTGAAACTTTGGAAATTGAATACTTGATTTGAAAATATAATAATTACACTTTTAAAAGGTTTAAATGAATTATTTGATTGGAATATAAACTATTTAAAAGGTGATTTGAAATGATAATAAATGAAGTATACCTTTAAATTTAAAAGGTATTTAAAGTTGAATATTTAGATTTGAACTCAAATGATATTTGGAATATTAAAATGATTTGAAATGAAGTTTTGAAATGATATGATATTTTAAAAATATGGAAATGGTTTGGAATTGATTTAATCTTTATTTTGATAAAGATTTGGATTTGAAATGATATTCTATTTTGAAGTATAAACTGTTTTTAAACTTATAACCACGGGTTATAATAACGTTGGGTTGTTAAAGAGACCGGGATCGGATATGGACATACTCTCTGTCTTACCGAAAACCACTTTGGCAACCATGTACGCGGTGGAGATTCCAGAATGAAGTAGGATGGTGGCGACGTTCTTAAGGTATGTTACGTGGACCCAACTCCCGTGAGTTGGCATAAGGTGGCTAAAACAGGAGCGATCTCGGACCAGTGAGGTAGCACCTCTTCTCGGACACATTTCTTCGATATTTACTCTTACTTGTGATTGATTAGATGGCCATCCTCCGATTTGGGAGTGTTGTTCGAGGTGGACGATAGTGGCTGCTATGCGCTCCATCAGTCCGTGTGCGTAATTGGTATATCTACCCTGGCATTGCCTAGTTGTGCCGTGTCACCTACCATATCGAGCTTTACTACGATTATGATTTTAAGATCCGACCGCGTTAAGGTTCTCCATCCCCTTAACGCTATTTTCTATACGATTATACTTTACTTATTAGACATTATTATAATTGCGAATATTACTACATAGTAGATATTTTAACGGATCCTTAGAGGATGTGCGGTCCCAAGCATCTTCTAAGTTACTTGTACCTTTATTACAGTTCACTTGAGTTGGTTTACATTATATAAGTATATATTGTCCTGACTCGAGTGTTTTGTGTTTTGCTTTACGCTCGGGTCAGCCTGAGTATTCACATATTTGGATTTCCACCTTCTGGAGATTTGAATCGCTGGAGATTATCTGCTAGTCTTGTTCTATCAACTTCGGTTCCGTTGTTCTATTCAGCCTGTACTTGGTTATTGTATTGAGACTTCTGCTGTACTTTATGTCTTATGTTGTATCTTATGTAACTCTGATATATTTACATAGTAGCTTCATGAACTACTATTTCTTTTACTTCCGCTGCATTATTTTACTCTGTGTCTGTGATCTGTGATTATATTTATTTACTGTATATTCTGAGATTTGCCAAATTTTATTTACAACGCGGTATTTTGAGCAATTCAATTCCGGCATGAGTGTCTACTTATACACTTATAATGGATGCGAATGGTTGAAAATATCGGGTCGTTACATGTCGTAGCTGTGAAGAAGCATTTGATGTTGCTGTTCCACTTTGTTAGACCTGTCTGCATTGCATATATGTAGTTGGTTGCTTTGCCTTGACCTTTAGTGATGCATTGCTCTGGTTGCTTGGACTTGAATCACTTCATATGTAAACTTGGGCTCTGTTTTGATTTGGTTCACTTTCTCATCTCATCTCTGTCATTTATTCATTTTGGGTTCATGTATTACTTCTCCTGCTAGTATAACCTGATTGCTTGAATGTCATGTTCATATTCATTGTTGTAGTGTTCATTGAATTGCTTGCAAACTGTCTTGCTTTGTTTTTCATCCATTTACTTGAGTCTTTTGAGTCACATGTTTTGGCTCTGCAGCATTGTTGTTGACACTTCTTGGTTTTGACATTGCTGTTTTACTGATATACACAGAAATTTGATGTGTTTGATCATTTTGAGATTTCTGATTTGTTGATTTACACTGCGTAGTGTTATATTTGCCGTTATCCAATTCTCGTATCGAGAGTTGGATATACGAGATTTCTGTGACTGTCGTCTATTTGACGTTTGATTATTATTGCTCCTATGCACTAATAACAGAGTTTGTATTAGACTGACCCGTGTATTATTTTCTTTTGAATGTAATACTCGGGTCAGACCCGAGTTATTCCAAGTTGTAGATTTCCTTCTTTGAGTTGCTGTTCGGGATTTGAAGACTTTTCACATCTTCTGAAGTTGTCAGTGTCATTTTGTAGTAGTCGTGTCATTGTATAGAACGATATGTATTCATGTATATTAGACGATAATGTACTTGTATATATAACTTCTAGAGTCGACAGTTGTAGTTGTATCATATGTATCGTGTCAACTATATTGTAACTGACATCAGTTATATATATATATATGAGATTTTTGTTAATCTGTGTTTCACATTTATATTATCTGTGTTATTGTTATATCTAATGTCCTAAACTATTATGAACTATCGTAGTTGTTTTATACTGATAATTGGATATGTCGATGGGGGTAAATAAATAATAGATGAAAAATAAAAAGTATATACCACTCCTATCGAGATAACCAATATTAGTATAAGGCCAATTACGGATGGTCGCTCCTATCCAGCCTTATTCTTCGTAATAATAGACAGTATTTCTTTTAATACTCTTTATTATTATGAGCATAGAGGTGGGGCGTCACAGATCAGCTCAACCTTCGCTGAAGCCTCTCAAAACAACTTGGACCAAAACAATCAAGAACACAACCTCTACTATCATCAGTAGATAACAACTTCTCCTTTCCGGAAAAGAAAAACAGATACACTCCCAACTGCTTTCGCTGCACAATTCTGATCTGGAGTAGATGAAAATGCTGATGATACACACGAGCACAAACTGGACAACACATCCCAGAAATATGGTTCAACAGATCCATAAAGAGGAAATTCAAAAATTCCATGATATCCTGATCTGCTTCACCCAAAAACCCCTCTCCAGGAACCCTCCTTCAACTAGCTGGACCATCGGTACCACTCTTGGAATCCTAGTCGATATGAAAACTCAATCTCAGATGCTAAGGCAAACCACTAATCTTTTCAAAGACATCTTGAAAGATCTCTGACAAACCAAGAGAACACTCAACTATCGCAAGTCACTTTTGCGATCAACCCAATCTAATATACAAAGAAAATTGTTCTCTCTTTACTAATCAGAACAGCTTAAGCTTATCTAGCCAATCCATCGAAGAAATGGGTCCACATAGCTGCTGCTTCTGAACTTCACCTCTAGAAAACTGCTGACAGATGACCTCCTTGCCTGCACACAGAACAATCTGAGCTGCGACGCTGCCACTGATGCCAAAGACTTCCTAATCCAAACTCCTCGAGAAACTCAGGCCTCAAAGCCAAACACAAACACCCAGCTGAACTCAGCCTCAACACCGATGCAAACACACTTCCTTATCCCAAAGCTCCTTGAGAAACATCTTCGGAAACAACCCATAGCAACTGCATCTCATCACACAACTACTACTTCCTGAGTTACTAAGATACCATCACTAGCTTCTGCTCAACTGTCAGAATCCAAATTCTACTCATCCAAACTTGCACTTCAAAAATGGACTCCGAACCCTAACAGGTTTCCTTCAGAGATTGGTGAAATCCTTACACCACAACAAAAATTCACTCGAGACGGTGTTGGGTCTACAGTCTCGGCAGATACACTTCCAACCTCAACAAACTCCAACCATTGGTAGTCGTGTTACACACACCACTAGCCTATCTACCATTATATCTTATATTGGAAAACCCGAATAGGTAACCCAACAAATAGGTAGATATATATATATATATATATATATATATATATATCAAATTTACAAATACGCTCTCTCAAGAAGGATAGAAATCACTCCAAAGCCTAAGTATTCACTCAACCTAGCGCTCTGATACCAAATGAGACGACCCGGTTTTCTATCACCAGAAAGTCGTATCATCTTGAAGAAAGAAAGGGATAGAAAAGATAAAAGATGGAGAAGAAAGAAGAAACAACATCAGAATCTCAACAGCGGAACGAATAAATTATATTAATCACATAAATATTACATAGTTTACAACATCTATCAGAGTTACACAGATTATACATCACATACTAGACAGTTATAAACACCTGTCTAGTTAATACAACTCGAATACAACTCAGAGAAAACAACACAGCGGAACACTATATATATCTACAACGCTGAAGCCTCCTGCTCCATTGCTCCTCCATAAATCGTCAAAGCTAACCTAAATCCCTTGGCTACTCGTAAAAATTTGAGTACCCAAGAGTTTAAGAAAAACAGAAATAAACTCCAGGTCAGACATGGGTCTGGTGTGAGTAACAGGTTAAAGTTGCTTAACTTTGAAAATCCTTTGAAAACAAAAGGTATCACGTAAGACTTCCCACACATAAACACGGGTAAGTTTTTACCTTACGCTATCCAAAACATTTTTAGGAAATCCAATGATATTATAATAGTGTCTAGGGTTTTCAAGTAAATAAGAAATAGCTGAAATTGTTACATCTATTAAATTCCAGCATACTAGCCACAAAGTGGGTAATACAATCAAATCCGAGGGCGCTTATTGGAGTTTGGATTCCATACAATGGCAGGGCTACCGAGGTACCGCCCATCACAGTACGTGGCCTAGATCAACGTACCGAGGATCCACCCTAAATCCCCTGCAACACAAGGCCGGAACCATCCCTTACTGGACAGTCCCGAACAAGACAACCCCGATAGTTGGAGCTCACAACCGCCCACACAGCCGAAATAAAAAGGGACATCTAGATAGGGGAAAATCTCGTCCTACTTGGGTGCTACCCACTTAGCCTTGCTGCACCTCCCCTGTTTTAGCCATTCCCAGTTGATGAGGCTTGAGGCTACGATTACCTTTAGAGAACACATCTCTTAGAATGCTCATCGTCCACCTGATGATATTCTGAAAGCAGTCAATCCATAAAAGTCCGTTCTGGGTTCGAACGAAACCGAAGGCATTATCTCGTTACACTCATTTTGGAATCACCCTCAGAGTTAACGACAACAACCCTTGCACTCTGAATCTTCATCTTCACTTGAGATTCACGACCTATCGTTAATTTGGATCGATGTGGTTTTCGGATATCCAAATCTGGAAATCCGATCCCGGTCTCATCGAAATCCAAAACGTATCTTTTAGGTCCAAGTTGTTTTAAACTTAAAACAATTCAATTTTATTATCTATATACACACAGATAGATAATTCACAATATCACAGATAGATAATTCACATTATCATCACAAATAGATAATTCACTTTATCATCATAAATAGATAATCCATGTTATCATCACACTTCAACCATAGCATCCATATCACACAGCATTACTTATCTCATATCTGAGATTTCAAACCACTCAAGGCAATCAATATCATCCATCATACATAAGCAATGATTTATAATCACACCATTTATAATTAATTTAAAACGAATTAAATTAATTACCTTATCTCTAATTAATTTAAAGTAAATTAAATTAATTACTTCTATCATTATAAATCTTGCTTACATAACCATCAATTAATTACAAATCAATTAATTAATCATTCTCTAATTTCCATCTTAATTAATCACCCTTGATTAATTATTCTTTAATTACATTCAAGTAATTTATCGTTTAATTAATTACTCCAATTAATTATCCTTAACCATTTATAGTAATTAACCTTTAATTACTTCATTAATTAATTAACTATAATTAATTACATTAATCCTTAATTACATTAATTAATTACTCAAAATCACTTATTATTGATTAATTAATCTTAATTAATCAAACCTTAATTACATCATTAATTATATAAATTAATGATCCCTAATTACATTTTTAATTAATTATTCTATTTAAATTAATTACATTAGGTAATTAATCTTTAATTAAACCACATTTATTAATCACTCTTGATTAATTACATCCAGTAATTAACTACCCTTAATTACTTCATTAAATAAATTAATTACTTCTTAATTAATTATCTTAATTAATCTCTTGTTTAATTACACCAAGTAATTTAATCTAAATTACTTCCATATTTAAATCATCTTCAATTAATTACATCCAATAATTACCATTAATTACTTCACTAAGTAATTATACTATATTATTTACATTAAGTAATTATACTAACAAATCATCCAATGATTATCTTAAATTAATTAAACTTAATTAATTAAGTTACATTAATCACATTAAACTCAATTAATTACAATGAGTAATTGATTCCTTAATTACTTCCCTTAAGTAATTACACTTAAACAATTTCACAAATGATTATCTCTAATTAATTAATCTAATTAATTATTAAAATTAGTCACATTAATTAATTGTTAAATAATCTCAAGTTAATGACCTTCATTAACTATTAACAATTCTTTAATTACTTTTCTTAAGTAATTAAACTTAGATTAATCATTATTAATTACAAGTTATTTAATTTAATAACCCATTAATTAATTTTTATTATTTAATTAATAAGTGCTTAACTGTAATTTAATTAATATTTAATTACTTGATTAATTAATATTTAATCATTAATTTAAAATCTAATCTTATAAAATTAATGATCCTTAATTACAAATTAATTATTCCTAATTAATTAACTTAAAACTTAATTAATTAGTTTAAAATTCATAATTACTAATTTAATGAATCCAAATCATTAATTAATTAAATAAATTAATTATCCATTTTAATTATCTTAATAATTTAATGAATCATAAATCATTAAATCCTAATTAACTTTAAGATAAACATTATTATGATGAATGATTAAATTATCATTATCAAAAGCATTTTAAAATTTTTTTACCTTTAAACTTACTTTTAAATTCCATTTTAAATTTAAGATTTAAAATGAATACAAATTTAACTTTAGCAAAGTTTAAACAATTTAAAAAAACTTTTAAATCTCATGTTAAAGAAATACTTACCTTATAAAAGAAGTTTAAAAGAATTTGAAACCAAATTCAATTTTTTTAATCCAAACTATTTAGATTATGCTTTAAACATTCAAAGTTGTTTAAAACATTTTAAATTTTAAAAAACTTATTTATTTTCAAATTAGGTTACAAAAGTTAATTTGAATCCATACTTTAAACTTTGATTTTAAACTTTGTTTAAAATCTTGTTTTCAAATTTTAAATCCTGTTTAAAATTTAAACAGACAGGTTTTTTTTAAACCTGTAACAAACAAATGACCCGAAGTCACCCTAAATTACTTCGAGTCCAACCCTATAATACTTCGAGCAAAACACTGGAGCTACTCGAGAAAAACTCGAGTACGCCTCTCTGCCCAAACCCAGACTTCACCAGAGCAAAAAAATGTGCACCATGCACATGCACCAGCGATGCCGCCACTTCCGATCATCCACGACAACCTCCTCACATCGGCGATCAACCACACATACGTCCTCGATCATCAGAACATCCAAAACAACTCGAAATCAAAGTCGAGCTTCAAACCCAAAACTGGAACTAGAAGCCAAACCTGGAAACGCCACATTCTCGAAACTCCGACCACCAGAAAATCTGCAACTTCGGCCATGACCTCGTCCATGACCAATCTTCCATCACTCAAAACCCCACTGCACTCGATCAATTATAGAAACCGTGGTGACCAAACCATTAAACCTAGTTAAAACTAGGGTTCCAGAAAAGATTCAACTGTTGCTACCTCCTTACTGAATTGCATCACCAATAGCCATTTTTCCCATGATCACTGATCACTCCTCCATCATCACCCAAGATCCCGACCTTTAAAAATGCAGAGATCACCCAAAAATCCCAAATTTCCCTTTTTAGTTCATCTCAGAACTGCACCCTTAATCCCAAACTAAAAATCGTGATTTCAGTTTCAAAAATCAAGTTTAAGTTTAAGTATTCGATTTATATTCCTGAATCAAAGAATCAGGATATTTAAATTTTCACTTAACTCAAGCTTTACTGTTCTTATGGTTTTCCAGAGCAAATTTAAATTTATTTTAACTTGCATAAAATTTTAAAACCTACTCTATGATCAAACAAACAAGTTTTGTTTGTAACTTAAATCATATCAATGACTAGATCAAGAGATAGAGGATTTAAATTAAAAACTGAGCTTAAAACAGGGACAGAGATGTTCCAGACATTAGCAGACATGCACACATCATACATTCATATATATATATATACACACACACACAAAAATGCACTTATAAATATACACACAAACATACTTATTTCCAGAGATGATCAGGCAACCAGATTTATATACTTAAGTTTTAAAAATGATGTTACTCACCGCCAATATGAAGAACAGAGTCTCTAATTGAAAAGCTATAAGCCTGATCCTCTTGAATCTCTTTGCTTGCTTAAATGAATTGTTGTTTAGTTGAGTTAAAATCAAGCTTCAGTTGTAAGATATTTTCTGGTATGCTAAGTTTTTGTAAACGAAAATGAAATAAGAGAGATATGTAGAAAAGAGTTTACAGGATTGTTTTATAGGTACAAGATTTTTATTAGTTTGGTCAGAGATTTTTCTCTCTTGGAGGCTGATATGATCTTATTTGTACTAGAGATAATAGCATTTAATGTCATTGTCTCCTTATGTCTACATATACTTATCCTCTTTTTAATTTCGTATGTACAGAGATATCATTTTTCTTGCCTTGCAAACATGTGTATTCCTATAGACTATATCTCTAGAATTTTCTTAAGTGTTCACTTATGAGTCTATATAACCATAACTTTTCCCTTTCATATTTATTTCTATTTTTAACATAACTTCTTATTTATTTATTTATTTTAAAACTTAAACCACCAAACACTTCATTTACAGTAATTTATTTTTATACTTCTGAATTACTTTTTAGAGAAAATAAAATAAAACTATTTATATTTATACAAATAACAACTTATATAAATATCTTTAAAATCCAAAACATTTTAAATATCTACCCTTTTTAATCTCAAGACTTTTAAATTCAAAATAAATTCTAAAATCCAATTTTAAAATCAAGTTATATATATACATATATAACAACATATTTAATTTGAAAATAACACTTCTATTTTAAAATCTATTTATATTTATATATAAAACAATACATTAATAATGTTATTTGAAAATAATAATTTGTCAAATTTAAATAATTTATAAAAGAGATTATAAATTCCTATTATTATTAAATGAATTAATATATCATATTTATTAAACAATATTTTAAAACAAACCTTTTAATTAATCTTAAACTTAAGCTAAGATATAATTTAATCAATTAAACATTTATCTTAAATATTTTAAAACTATATATTTTAAATCAAATCATAATTTCCAAATTACCAAAATATATTAGAATTTGAAAACAAGATTTATTTATTTATTAAATTCAAACCAAAGATTTCTATTTACAATATATACAAATATATACACATTATAAATAGAAAACAATTTATTAGCTTTTAAAAAGATAAAATCACCAATTAAATATTTATTAAAAGAAGATTATTAAATCAATTTAAATTTATCAACAAAAATTATCAAATCAATTTAAATTTCAATACAGATTATTAAATTGATATTGCCAAAAATTCCGGGATATCACAAATTTGGTTTCATAACCTATTCACTTCATATTCAGTTTATTTTATAAATCCATTCATTTCATAATTTGAACTTAAAGTTTAAATTATTTCTTACCACTTTTACTTAATCTGAATTGAAAATTTTCTTATCATTCACATTCAACAAATTTATAATTTGTTTTTAGCTTAATATTTCTCAAATCTATAAGTTATACAAACTTATTCACTTACATTTCATTATTTTATCTAATTCAATTCACTTCCATTTAAGCTTTCTTGAGTTAAGCTTCATTTTATTTACTTCATTTCACTAACTAAATTTATTTAACATTACTTAGGTTAAATCTTTTATTTCATATCTCAAATTCAAATTTTCTCTTGTTTGCTTAACCAAAATGTTCAACCATTTTAAAATTTGGTTTTACTTTCCTGTTCAAAATCATAAGTTATAAACTTATTTCTTATTTATACTATTTTCAATTTATAAGTTCAAAAACTATTTTCGTACATTTATCAAATCATACTTGAATTTTTTTTCCCTTTTTCATAATCAAAAACTTGTTTTAACTGGAAATAAATTTCTTTTGGTAGCAATTCTCATTCAGAAACTCGAAAATGAATACTAGCGCTGCAGTCATCCCTAGAATTATTTCCCAGCGACCAAAGCGAGTTCAATGCTTTTATTTCTCTCAAAAATCTTTTCAAAATATATTTCTAGTCAAAACACTTTCAAATAATATTATTATTAATTTTGAAGGCTTTGAAAGCAATTTTGAAAGCAACAGGATTTAAATTCTAAAATTCCCAAGTTTTAAATCCTTTCTATTTATAAGCCATATTATAAATATACGTGTACAATTTCATTATCTTATTATGAAAACATCTCGTTAATTTACATTTTTGTTATTACAAACAATTCTTATTGTAGTTAGATTTCAATTCAATCTAATTATCGAACGCTTTATGAAATAGAGCTCACAAAGTATTTTGTATTTAGTTTAATTCAACCAATAATCGATGATAACTAAATCTATCATCTCCTAACAACAACATTTATTAATAATCATACAAGTTTATGAAAGTTATCATTTTATACACAAAGTATAATTAAGGTAAAATTATTTCATTTACCCAATTTTAAAACAATATTATGTCGACTTGCCTCGTTTAAGTGTTTAGAAATCCCTATCGATAACATGGCGCCTCGTGTCCCGACCAGAATTCATAAACAACATAACAGATAAGTAAACAAAATATAAAACATTTTATAACACTAACAAGTACGCGCTCTCATATATACACACTCAAACAAACTCATTCTAAGGTATTACTACGCTATCTCTAATGAGGCAATCCCCATCAAAGCTAAGGTTATCGCTAAACCAAAGCTCTGATACCAACTGTGACGACCCACATTTTGGAAGGTTTAAGTCGACAATAAACCACAAATGTCCAACTCAAAACAATCTGAAACATAGATAATCAATGGGGTTATTTAAGAAGAATAAGAAAAGAAGAAAACAAACACAAAATCTCGCAGCGAAATGACAAAATATAATAATCAAATAAACAGTTCATGAAGCTGTTTATACTATACATTTGATTAAAATTTACAACATCTATCAGAGTAATATATACAATAGAATAATGCAACATAACAACATGATGTAGGGAAATACTACTAGTAATAATGCACCAAATCTTCGTCTTCGTCCTCCAGAATAATATGATCTTCAATGCGCTGAAAACTCAAGGCTGACCCGAGAATAAAGTAAAACAATATGCTCGAGTCAGAACTAAAATATTCTTAGGTGAGTCCAATCAATATCACGTATAACATGAGTGTAATAGCGTCAGAGATGGTTACGGGGTTTTACATCTTCTATCCAATGTATATTGTGCATGCAATAACTCAAGAGATGTTACGGGATTTTCCATCTCTGAAGGATCCATCAAAATATCTATATATATTAGAATACGCTATATATGTAATGTATAGTCAATAAAATAAATATTTTTCCTAGCGTTAAGGCTTTACATTAATCCCCCTTAATGTGTTTTTAAGCATTGTCGTACATTTTGCATATAGCGCCCCAGTAGCATGTCGGGGGATAGGGATGCACCGTGGTACAACAACACTAAACCAAACTCGTAGTGGTCTCGTATAAGGATAAAAGTATGACAAGGTATGTGAGGCAATGCCTAAGGTAGGATACTACCAGTTCGGGTCGTAGGGCTGATGGTAACGCATCGTAGCCACGACTGCCCACCGCGTCCATCCATCCCATATCAACTCAAAGGGAGGTCATCCCAAATTAAGGTGCACCAATCGAATACAACAACAAAGGTAAAATTATGGACCGAGTCCAAAAAGAAAACCGAAGAACAGATGTCCGCTAGAGGTAGCTACCTTCATTGGCCCTAGCAAGCTGTACTGTTTTAGTCATTTCAAATTGACACAAGTATCTCGGCTATCCATCATCATTTTTTTTCTTCAAATCCAGCAACGTACACCAAATCCAACCACTTCATTCTGGAGTCACTGTCACATACACAGTTGTTAAAGTGGTTCCAATATTGGCAGAGAGTATGCCAATAAGAGGCCTTGGTCTCTTTAACAACCAAACGTCATTTTACACACCGGTTGGTTCTTTACATTTTGAAAATGATTTATACTTGATATCAAAATATCATATTCACTTCAAAATATCATTCATTTCAAAATCATATTTACTTAAATATGTCAATTTCACTTGAAAAAATATTTCATTCCAATATCTCAATTTCACTTCCAAAATCATTTCGAATTTCAACTTAGGTTATAACTTTATTTTAACCAAGTTCGCATTTAAATCCACGATTTAAATATAAACAGTTCCCAACTTGATAGGTTGAATTTTTGAAAATAGTTTGAATAGTTAAAATAGTTTGAAATGTTAAATAGTTTGAAAAATTAAATAATTTGAAAAATTAAGATAGTTAAAATAGTTTAGATATTAAAATAGGTTGTATATTAAATGATTTGGAAATTTAAATAATTTAGAAAGGATAAATTTTAAAACAGTTTATAGTAAAATAGTTTATAGTGAAAATAGTTTCAAATTTAAAACTGTATTTTTCCATCTCCCATAAATCTGGACTCAGGCCCAAATTTCAAATCAAACAAATTCAATTTCCAATCTTTCAATTCAATTGACTCCATTTTGATTTAATTTCAGATCAACTTAATTTCAATTTCAATTCGAATTAACTTCAATTTCGAAACGTTCATTTTAGCTTCAAATTCGATTCAACGATTCGATTCAATGGTTTAAATTTCAATTCAACTCTTCCTTTAAACCATTTCAATTTATATAAATTTCGAGTTCGATTTCAAAGTACCAATTTAAATCACTTAATTCAAGTTAACTTCAAAGTTCAAATTTTAGATTCAAATCTTTAAATTAATTCCATTTTGAATATTTCAATTTCGAGTCCAAATTGTGGAATATCAATTTGAATTACTTACCAAGATAAATTTCAAAGTTCGAATAAAGGTTCAACTTTTTAAAACAATTCCAATTTCCATCATTCAAATGATTTCTCAATTTACTTCACATTTCAAATTTTAATCTTTAAACAATTTCTTTTAACCAATTTCAATTTCAACATTTCAAGACTCAAATTCAAAATTAATTCAATTCTCATAAATTCAATTATTTTATTCTTTAAAAACGATATCGTTTAAATAATTTCAAAACCAAGAATTTTAAAACCATTTAATTTAACCAATCCGGTGTCTATATATAATTTTCTATCCTGTGGCCAAGTGAAAAGTTATTTCAATTTTAATTCCAGGGATGGATGTATATCATTTCAATCCAAATCAAAGTGTCATAGGTATATATCATTTCAACCTATTTATTAATTTATTCGAAATAATTCGATTTACAATTTTATATGCTATTAATAAAATACAGGGTGATAACAATATATATATATATAATAAATAAACATCCAATCATCCAATATATCAACCAATAACATCCAATCTCAATCAACATCCAAATCAGCCAATAAATCACAACAGTTAACTAGTTATCAATATCAGGTGTTTAACTAGCAATTCAATTTCGATTTCAAATTATTTGACGATTAAAATTCCTAACAGTTCAATTCATATGTCAATTCAACTATCAGTTAAATTATCAAACAGTCAATAAAGATATATAACTTCATGATTTCAATTTAATTAACATCAGAAATATTTCAGTATTTTGTGAGTGGGTTTAATCACTCACCTTTATTTGAAATTTAAATTTTTTCAGCTTCAAATAAATTATAATCCAACTCCATGGCGTAGCCTTTGTCAATACGATCACAACGCGACTTGTTTCATTCGAAAAGGACCTCACATGAAAATGTTAGGAATTTATTAATATAATAAGATAATTAAAGTTTAATTAACATAATTATATTAATAATTAACTTAACCCATACCTATCTCTTCCACCCAGTACACACGACGAACCCAAACCTACGCAACCATATCCACGATGCCCGTGCCACCATGAATTGTCTAGCGTCGATCAGACTTCGTCCTCGCCTGCTCCACTATTGCAGTAACCACCGTTGGCCTCCTTGACCCTCACACTCGCATCGCACGTGAACCTAAAATGCAGCAGCTCGAATACAAGCCAATGTTGTCCTCCACGCCATGCCAAACGACGATCCAACCGTCCATCTTGTAGAGCTCGATGAGATCTACATCTTTCATGTTGAATTCGATTCGAGATTGTGAGTGTATTAAGAGAAATCAATAGGAGAAAGAGGTGAATTTTCAGCCATTAAATCGTTAAAAGGGACGGTTGAAGCTTTGGGCTAGGGTTAACGAATGAAATGGCTATTTATAGAAAATTTCCACGGCACTATTCATCCGTGAAAATTTCGAACTCCAAATGAAGCGTGCCGCCTTGCGTTCTATATGTTATACCCCTATTTCAAACACAATGGAATATGTATCAGGAGCCAATTCCATCATATTCAGAAGATATCTTTTCAAATCGAGTTATTTTAACTAAATTCCTTTAATTAAATTCTGTCTTTCATGCTTGCACGATCAAATGATAAGTTCGATCACTACGAAACTTGAAATCCTGTAATAATTCACTATTACGGATCCAATAAAACTGGTTTCGGTAAAATCCTAGACAGTGCCCAAAAAGACTATATTTACACGTTAATTAAAACAAGTAATTTTTCAAAATCAATTTAATCACTTCAAATTCAATTTTAAAAGTTTGCTATCATCATTCTAGGTTAAATAAAATTCAAATCAACTTTTAAAATCATTTTCATTCATATTAAATTCAGGATTCAATTATTTAAATAATTTCAATATTAAATTTAAACAATTCCAATTATTCAATAAATCGTTATATTGACAAAAGAGTTATTAAACTTATAAAATTTGCTTTTAAAACGAATTCAAATAATAAAAAATATATTTCCATTTTACAGTAATTCAACATATATAATTCAATTCTTGCTATTGATCACAACACGTTAAATATATTGAACTTCATTCTTATACAAATAATTTCCTTAAACCTTATCGAAATTGTTATTTCAAAAAATTTCAAGTTCATATTAAATAAATTACATAAATAAAACATTAAATTTTTATTTCTAAACTATTCGACAATCATATTAAATTCAATAATTTAAAATAGTTAAAAATACGGGTCGTTACACTTGTCATAGTATATGCAAGTATATAGTTGTATATGTTAGTCTAGTGTTTCACTTTGTAAACTTGCACTTTTGAGAAGTATTTAATGTCTTATATTTCCGTTGCGACGTTTGATTCTATGTTGTATTATTATGTGGTATATTATTCTGAATTATATTAAACCACTGTATTATTATTTTACGACTGGATCGGATATGTCGAATTACCTCTTGTAAGAAAAGAAAGAAAAACTATAGTCACATGACTTGATGTGTCGATACTCGCCCAAAGCAATAATACGGATGGTCGCTCCTAACCAACCTTATTCTCCGTATTACTCAATAATATTACTCATAATATTCTTGGGTAATATGGGCATAAAGATGGGGTGTTACAGTTAGTATCAAAGCAGAGGTTCAGAACAATATAGAATATAAGATATACGAATCTTGGCCTAGAGAGACTTGGAGTCCTGTCCCTTGGGTGTATCGGGTAGAAATTAGGTTTCATTTCCTATTTAAAATAGAAGTATAAATGATTATTAGGAATAATCATTGGGATGTATTTGTGGAAATTTTGAGTAGCTTTATAAATTATTTTTATAAAATGATTTTAAAAGTTAAGTGTTGTGTAATAGTGTTTTGATCCATTAGTGATCAGAGCTGCGTAGCGGAAGCTGATAGACTGTTTCCGCTGAGCATAGTAACTCTTTGATTGAAAATTGTATGCTTGGATGAATGGTTGCATAGAATTGTTATTGATAGATTTCTATTTGTATGAGAATTTAAAAATTTATAAATCTTAGGATTATTTTTTTGTGTTAAATTGCTCGTTGAGTGTTTTATGAAGTCTGGTTGAGACATGGGATCCCATGGTGTCGATAAGGATTCCTAAACGCTTTGGCGAGACAGTCGGACACATAAATTTTGAATTATAATATTTGAGTATTATAAATAATTGTGAATGAGTGGAAAATAATATTTAAGAAGGAAATAAAATTTTAAATTAGTTAAATATTATTTTAAAATGAGATAAATATCTTTAGAAATTATATTACATGCATATTTAATAACTTTTGGAAGTAAAAGGATTTTTGTGAAAAGTATGTATACATGTTTATACAAATGTGATTATATTAAAAACAAGTATCTTGAATAATGATAATATTTTAATAGAAAATATTATTAACTATATGGTTAGTTAGAAAGGAAGTATTATTGAAGTTTTGATAATAATATTTGGTAAATGATTTAAAAGTAAATATTAATATTTGTGAAAATTAAAATATTTTGTGGAAAGAAATTTTGGAAAACAAATTTAGAAGAAAATTTATCTATATGTATATGTGTGT
This sequence comes from Allium fistulosum, assembly GCA_030737815.1. Classification (NCBI taxonomy): domain Eukaryota; kingdom Viridiplantae; phylum Streptophyta; class Magnoliopsida; order Asparagales; family Amaryllidaceae; genus Allium; species Allium fistulosum. Next base: position 1,108,006,680 of record CM060907.1, read on the forward strand.
TTAAATTTTTTTGGTGGTTTAGAAAATTATAATGGAATTTATAAAGATAAATTATATGTATTAATTTTAGATGATGGTTGTAGCCACCATACCTTAGCAATAGCAGAGATCAGTGGCGAGGCCATGTTGATTTCACGATCAACATCGCAGCCATGCGACTAAGCGAGATGGTGAGGCAACGTCAATAAATTATTTGATATTTATAAATTATGAATGCTTATTTTTAAGATGTATGTTAAGAAGAAAAGTATGTGATATTTTGATTTGTTATGCATATCATTTTATGCTTTAAATGGATGTTAACATTTATATTTAATTCTTTGCTATAAGAATGTGAAATATTGGTGTGAACTTATTTTCAATCCAGAAAATAAGGAAGAATGATTTATTGACTTTTGTAAACTTATATGTTGAGTTAAATTATTTTTATATATTAATGGAGTTTAGTTAAATAATGTTTTATTTTAGTGATGTTTAGTTAAATTTAAAGAATGAATTTTTGAAAATATATTATAGACTCTTCTCTAAGTTGGAATTGCGAGGACGCAAATTCTTTAAGGGGAGAAGTCTGTAACAACCCTGATTTTTGGGTCGCTTAAATAAATTAAATACTAATTATAATTGTGGATTTGGAATTTATTAAGAAATAGGTAATTTGTTTTAGAATGATTTATTCTAAATTAATGAGATTTATGAAATAAATCTTATTTTATATAGATCTTTTGTGAATAATCAGTGTGAAGTGCATTTGGGAATTTGATTTAAAGAATTGTATTAAGAGGGTGGTTAGCATAATTAACAGAAATAATAATCCGAAAGATAATAAAAATACTTAATTGGTTTGAATTTTTTATTCCTAAATAAAAGAAAATATTGAGATTGTAGACTTGTTTTAAAATAATGTTCATTTTTAATAAATACTTAAGAAATTCTTTTGTTTGAATTATGGACTATGGTTTTAAGCACTTAGGCATTTTATTTTATAAAGTGCACTAGTTAATTAAATAAAAAGAGTGGATTATAAATTCATATTGGATTGTGAAATTAAAAGCTAAAGCCTAAACTTATCAAATTACTAAGAATAGAAGTCTAAACATTCTCTTCCTTTTCACAGTAAAAAGAAACAAATAATAGATGGACTGTATTTCCTCTTTTTTACCTTGAAGCTAAATTCCAATCTCTTTCAACTCTCTTGCAAATTAAATCTTCTTATGAAGCTAATTTATTGAGGTAATTATCTCTAACTTGAATGAAGCTCAATTATGTCCTGAATTTCAAATTACAGTAACTTAAATTAGTTTTGGTTGTATTTTGGATGATTGTTATTGGCGTTTGCTGATTGTGAATTTTATGCTACTGTAGAAGTTATAGCTGCTTAATTGCAAGGAGAAGAGATGAGTTCATCCTCACACAATCTATCTTTGAACCTCTAATTCCATGCATGTAAACTTATACCAATTATTAAAGAATTGAAATGATGATGATTTTGTTGTTTTCATGGTTACAAACTTGCAACTTGTTCTCTATTCAAAACTAGTTACTGTTAGTAATTTGGCTATATCTTTCACGTTACTGGTCGGAATTCGATGATTCCTTTTTTTGGAAATCTTAAACTTTTATCTACAACTTTCATGTTTTGAATTTTGTAAAATTCTGGGCTTTAGATGGTCGAAATGGTTTTTTGTCTCGCTACCTCGAGATTGAGTGACAGGAATCAATTTAAACCTGAATCTTGTTTCATTCATAAATTTTGAACTGTAAGTCTGAATCTGATGATTCTTTTTTCTTAGAAGGCTTAAACTTTTATCTATAACATTCATGTTTTGAGTTTTTGTATAATTCCAGGGTTTAAATGGTCGAAATGGTGTTTTTGTCTCGCTGCCCTAAGATTGAGTGATAGGAATCAATTTAAACCTGGAGATTATTTCGATCATAAATTTTGAACCATAAGTCCAAATCTGATGGTTCTTTTTTTTGGAAAGCTTAAACGTTTATCTACAACTTTCATGTTTTGAGTTTTGTAAAATTCTGGGCTTTAGTTGGTCGAAATGGTGTTTTTGTCTCGCTGCCCTAAAATTGATGACAGGAATCAATTTAAACCTAAAGCTTGTTTCGATCATAACTTTTGAACCATAAGTCCAAATCCAATGAATCTTTTTTCCTGGAAAGCTTAAACTATTATCTACAACTTTCATCTTTTGAGTTTTGAAAATTTTGAGTTTTAAAGGGTCGAAACTGCATTTCTTTGTTGCTGGCCTGGGCATATGTTTCAGGCAGCTTCTTCTCTTCTCTTGTGTTGCTCGTTTTGATTTTTCTCTGTTGCTTTGCGTGCTTATTTTGCTAAAATTTGGGCTTTGTTTGGATGAGATTTCATTATCTATTCCGAGTTTTGAATTGCTTTCTCGTTGCTTTTAATTCCCTAGAAGTTTTGTTTGGTGCACTAGTTTTCAAGTGTTTTATAAAGAAATATTTTGAAAATAAATTATATAAAGGATATTTCTATATACATAAAGCTTCTAAAAGAAATGATTGAAAAAGTAAATACTTATATATATTTATAGTTTGCAAATCATTTGTGAAGCAAGCTAGCCAACAATTGACTTTATGGGTTTTAAAATGAGAAGTTCGAAAGTAAGTATATTAATGAACTGTTTCAGAAATTATTTTCCATAAGGTGAATTATATTATTTGTTCTCTAAACCATAAATTCTTATTGGATTTTAATTATTGTGTTTTAGCCTTTGGCTATTTTTATGCTATTTGAGCATTTTTGTGTGGCTTTTGGGTTTATTGTCTTCCTGCAGTTTCTGTCTTCATTTGAATGAGAAATCTAATTAAATGATTTAACAATACAAGTGGTGTAGAATATTTATATTACTTCATTAGTCAATTATTGGACTTGTTCGATTGAATATTTTAGTCAAGTGGGATTTACAATCGTTTAGTAAATATTTAAGTATCGCAAAGTGGTTATGGGACGTTGGGCGAAACTTATTTAATTACTAATCGGAGGTATATTACGCTTATCGAGTGGAGATTACTAACTTATAGTAAATTTTTGAGTAAACTCGAGTGGTTATGGGACATGCGGTCGTTACTTGAACGGTTACTATTCGGAAGTATATAACACTTATTTTGTCGAGTTATCATACTCATCCTTGGGTGATCTGTTTTATGCGTATTTTATGGGCTTTCAGGCCCATCTTGGGATACTCGTTTACATACGAGTTTAGACTTGCAAAGTGCTCGTCTCTTGGGTTGACGCACGAAGTGTGTTTCTTTTGTGATGACTTGCAAAGTTCTTGTCTATATTGCTAGCTTATGAATTTGACTTGCGATGTGCTTATATTGGTCGAGGTGTGAAGTGCATGTCAATCCGTGTTAGCATGCGAAGTGCATGTTTATTATTATAGCTTGCAAAGTGCTTGCTTTTGTTTGACTTGCGATGTGCTTGTCTTTGTGGCTTATGATTTGTGACTTACTTTTATGCTAAGTCATTTCGGTTTTGACTCGCTTTCAAGCGGTCTTATATAGAGTTGACTTGCTTTATGCAGTCTTTTGTGTACTTGAGTTTTCGAATTAGTTTTCCTTATCACCATATTTGAGATGATTTCCGCTAATGAGAATGAGAGTATTTGATGACATGGTGATTTGGTATTATGGTCTTTTATTTGCATATGGCATATATTTTATGTTCTCTTTATGCCTAGTGTTTTATGCAAATTTACCATTGGATGATGTATGGTGAGACCTTTTATGTTTTGTTTGATACACTATTTAAACTTCTATATTCTTGATGTTATGCATGCTTATTATTATTATGATCTCACCTTTTGGATATTTAAAGATAGTTTGACCCGTTTATTATTTTCATAATACTCGGGTCATACCGAGACTTGACGGGTACAGGGACTCGGTGACTTTGGATTTGGGCTAGCTAGAATAGCTATATGAAGTAGTAACTTTGTTATAGAGTTCCCTTTTGAGATGTTGGTCTTATTTGTGTACTTGTGTTATACTTGGTCATTGTATTGACTTGGAATGTCTTGTATATTCTTTTAACTTGTCATAGTTTATGCAGGTATATAGTTGTATATATAAGTCTAGTATTTCACTTTGTAGACTTAAACTTTTGATAAGTATTTGATGTCTTATATTTCCATTGCGATGTTTGATTCTGTGTTGTATTATTATGTGATATGTTGTTCTGAATTATATTAAACCACTGTATTATTGTTTTGTGCCTAGAGCGGATATGTCGAATTACCTCTTGTAAGAAAAGAAAGAAAAATTATAGTCACATGATTCGACTTATCGATACTCTCCCAAAGCAATATTACGTATGGTCACTACTAACTAGTCTTATTCTCCGTATTACTCGACAATATTACTTGTAATATTCTTGGGTAATATGGGCATAAAGGTGGGGCGTTAGAGGTAGGCAAGTCAAATTTGGATGCATGCAATTCTTTAATAAGAAATGGAATAAAAAAGTTTCTCAATGCCTTAATGATTATGAAGGCAAGGTTGAAAAGTTTGAACGTTAGAAGCATACTCTCGAGCAGGAGATTAAAGAATTAATGGGCATGGTTAAAACCTTAAAAGGAGCTAATAAGGTTCTTAAGTGTGTACTGAAGACTCAAATTGACTCAGTTGATGATGCAGACGCCATTTGAAGTAAAGTGAAGAAACTCAAGTACTTTTGGATGTGGCCATTCGCCACATTACCAATTCTTCGTCAGTTGCGGAAGATCTGAAGAAGTCGACGCAGAGCCTTGCCCTTTAATCGGGAATTGCTTGTAGATCTTTGAATAGATCATTCTGTACTATTAGATAATAAATAAATTATTCAAATGAATGAACTATTGAGATGTATCATATGCTTTTCAGTATTTTGAGTTTTTACCATATAAGCTAATAATCTGCCTGTTAAGAGAACCAGAAGCCTTGCTGATTAAGCATTTCAAAACACCATAAATTTTGATCTTGATGTAAGAGTCTGCCTCTTTGTTAATAGATACTCAATGGCTTGTTTATAACCGAGATTCCCGTTTGATAAAGAAAGCTAAATTTTAACCTGAATTTAAAAGATTAAGGGTCGATTTAGTAAAGCACCACTTGTCTTAGAAAATCTTTGCTGGTAACATGAAATAGAAGATCGGAAAATCCATCTGATAATAATATAAATAGAAGACTAGTAAACCCATTTAGCAACAGTATGAATAGAAGACCAGAAAACCCATCTGACAAAAATAGGAATGGAAGACCAGAAAATCCATCTGGTAATAATAGAAGACCAGAAAACCCATTCGGCAATAGAAGACCAGAAAATCTATCTGGCAATAACAAGAATGGAAGATTGCTTTCGCTTCGGACCATAAACGACCCATATTCGACAAATCTTCCTCTAGAAGATTAATTAATTATGCTTCAAAGCACAAATGGCTTGCTTTTGACAGATCTTCCTTTAGAAGACTGTTTTGATCCTACTTTTGGATTGAGTCTGATCTGAATTTGATTTATCTTCCCCTAGAAGATGGTTTTTGCTTTGGAGCACTAATGGCCTATTATTGACATATCTTCCTCTTGAAGATTATTTTGATCCATTCTTTTGGATAGATGTGATTGACTTGATTGATTTCTTTGGCACCATCTTAGATGATGATCTCAACTTGTATCAAACCCTTATCACCGTCTTAGGTGATGATTTAGGTCCGATCCAGTGCGTTTGGTTAGTTATCTTTTGTAGAAACAAAGACTTACCCGACCTCCCTCTAGGAAGTGCGTCGGTCAGGCCTTATAGACAGTATTGAAGGCTGGTTCGGTGCTTTGGTCAGGCCATCTTAGGCGGGACCAAAGGCTTACTCCATCCTCCCTCTAGGAGGCACTTTGACCAGGCCATCTTGGCGGGATCACGGGCTTTTTCCTTTATTTTAGGAATTTTATTTTCTCTTTAACTATGTAGATACACTTATCTTAAGTAGAGAATCTTCTTTTATTGCTAACTTGTTTAACATCTTCTTACAAATTCTTTGAGCTTTCCTTGTCTTAGGAAATTCTTGATTATCCCTTCCAAGCTTCGACGTTGATTCATGACATGCCCATTAGAACGATGATAATGACAATATAATCCTTCGAGATTTCTTTCATTCTTTGATCACTTCTTTTGCGAAGGCCAATAGTTGAGCTCGTCTTTGGTCAAGAGGTATATATTCTCATAAGAAGTAGTAAGTGAATAATTCTTGGAAAGCTGTGATCTTTTGGAGAATGATCCTTTTGGTTGGTATTTGATTCTTTTATTGCTTGAGATGGGCTCCTCACCTTCAATGAATAATTTACTTTTTAGGAAGCCTTGCGCTTTATATGATTGATCAAGCACACTCCTCCATCTTCTAGTAAACCGATCGAAGTCCCTTTTTATTCCTTTTTCAAAAATGGTTCCCTTAGTTTTGAGTTGGATTTCCTTTCTCATTTTCAAGAAGATGTTATCCTTTTGTACTGCCTCCCTAAGGCAAAGATGGGTGTTGACCCTACATGGAATAGATTCAAATTTCATTTTTTTGCATTATAAAGAGCCGCTTATTTCTTTTTATGCTCCATGATTTGTAATTCCATGAACCATAATACTTGTTCTTCATGAACCCGTGGATCATTCATGTTTTGCTAGGTTAGCCTAGTCATTCGAGGCTCGGAGGGTCCTTGTTCGAAGATTTCAACACGTTTAATTGGCATGACTAAGCAATTCTTAGTTAATGCGATTAAATGGTGTTAAGAATCAAGGGTTAGCTAGCTTGGAATGGTTCCTTAATGGGATATGCTTGGTAGGGGTAAATTCTCAAAGCCATATATATGCAGGTTAAGGTAGTTCCACTTATGGCTTCAACGGAGTCAGAGGTTTGAGCCCTCCCTCTAGCGCCAAAATGTTAATGAATTTCTTCGTCAAACCCAAAAGTGTTAGGAAAGTGGATTTGGTTAAGGATGAGCTAAGGCAATCCTAGGCTAAGTTGTTAGAAAGGTATATGCTTGTAACATCCCCCTACTTGGAGGCCCAAAACTAACAGCTACGGATGCTGCAGTCATCCATAGTTATTAATCTTCGACGACCAAATACGGCAATGTTAGGTACATTGATACATAGAAACACATAAATATGGAAAAAATTTAGAACATCAAACAAATTCCATATTCCATTTCAAATTCATTACATAATCCCACAATCATTAACCATGTTCAGAGAAAATATATTTATTACAACATACGCCAAGAGCGACATATGAAGATGCCCCTTTGGATGATTAGAGTATATACAGGAAATTTAACAACTTTGCCATTACAAACAACACAGCGAAATCAAAATAAAAGAGAACTCTAGGTATCTATCATGCCTCCTGCACGTCCCTGGAAGTTTATTCGTCAAATGAGGTACCTGAAAACCTCAACCCTCAAACTACTCAAAATCAATTGAGTACCCGAGAGTTTAAGGGGAAAACATAAACTTTGAGTCAGACATAAAGCCTGGTATGAATAATAATCTACCATCTCAAACCATTTAGATATCTAGTGAGACCACGCCGCTTAGCGGAACAGGTTTTCCCCTCACTAGTACCTTAAAACCTTTATAAAACCATATATTGTGCTCTTGCATCCACAATGGTTAAAACAATCCAAAACATTATGATATGATGATATGCAAAACAAGTGAATCAATTCTAGATTACCCATCCCCATTCATTTTGACTACCTATCACAGTTATAGTTTCTAGGATTACTATTAACCTAATAGTTCTCATGGGCTGACTAATAACCAGTAAAATGATTATGGACTCCCTATCCAGTTACATAGTTTTCATGGGATCACTAAGAACCTATTGTTAACTCCAATATTTTTACCTTTATATTAGTTTTCATGGGCTAACTAGGAACCTATTGGTAACTCCAATATTTTTTATTCTTATCCTAGTTTTCATGAGCTGACTAGGAACCTATTGACATCTGTTAATATCTTAATTCAGGTGTAGTTTTCATGGGTTCACTATAAACCTATTGGCCCTGCCAATATCAAATCATAGTTTTCATAGGCTTACTATGAACCTGTCTTTCTGACATCTTCCTTTATATATAGTTTTCATGGGCTTATTATGAACCTATTAGCCCCTACCAATATCTTTTCCTATACACAATTTTCATGGGCTTACTGAGAACCTATTGGCCCTTGTTAATATCTTCCTTTAATATTTTAGCATCCTATATTCTGGTCTTCATGACCTGCTGAATGCAATTCTACTCATTCAAGAGTTAACTTAATTTATATTCATTATAGGGTTAACCTAGCTGGTTATTCTGCCCTTCCCCAAAATACAGTTATGAGTCTATTACAATATGAACATATACATATATGAAGAAGCAAACACAATCACTTGGTTAATCCCTTTAACCCTTTAATCAAAGAAAACTTCTTCAAAAACTCCTTTTCAAAACACTTTATTTATTTATGCCATGGTTTTCTTTTAAAATGAGATCAGGTTATTTGTTTTGAAAACAAGGCTTTTGAAACCTTCAAAACCTTGTTTTCGACCTCATTGGATAACCTCCTTCGAAAGCATATAAATCTCTTTTCAAAACATTTGGCCCCTGCCTTTCAAAACACTTTAAAACCTCTCTTTTGAAACCCTTCGAATGTAATAAAGTACTACTTATTATCTTTTAGAAGCATAGCTTCGAAACCATTGAAAGTACCCCTTCTGAAACCATTGAAAGTCCCTCTTTCGAAACCACTGGGTTTATACTTAAAAATATCATTTGGGTCAAGAGAATATAAACGAAAGTATCTCTTTCGAAACCATCCCTTATCGTATAAAAGTATTGGGGAAAACTTGAAGGCATCGGCACCATCCCTTTCGAAAGCTTCAGAACCTTTAAACAAAACACTGAAGGGTAGCATCGAAACCCCCTTTTGAAGCTATTGCCTTCGAAACCCTTGGACCCTTTCGAAAGCATTTAGGAAGTGGCTTGATACACCTTTAAAACAAACACTACCCTTTGAAAGCATTGATGACTTCAATATACTTGAAAGGCAAAAGAACGGCAGTAGGGCTTCGGCTAGGTTGGAACCCCTACTTTCGAAAGCATTATTTTTATAAGTAAAGAAACCCATTCGAAACCTTATTATTTAAAACATGATGGCAACCCCTTCAAAAGCCTTTGGAAAACCTCTTTCAAAAACATATGCTTCGAATCCTTCGAAGGCTTTAATAAAACAAAGGCAGGCGCTTTACTTTTAAAAAAAAACAAAGGTATCGACCCCATCGGAAGCAATGCTTTCGACACCATGTCTTCCGCCGTTCTCCAATCCACTACGCATTATCTAACTGATACCTTGTGTATTGGTTTCGGTCTGGGTTGGTTTCGACTGAGATGGAGCGGGAGCATTAGAGTCGAAAAGTGCTTCTAAATAGAGGCGGAACCCACTTTTCTAGGTAAACCTGATTTAATACAAATTAAAGCAAACACTTTCTAACTAACCTGCCATGTGAACATATAATTGGTTGCCTTAACTTTTCAAATTCTTTACCAAAATAACTACAGCTTAATTTCAGATCTAAACCAAGGTTAATTTAGCAAATAAGCTCTTCCATTATACAAAACCAATTTTGCAAATAAATCCTTCTTCTAAAATAATTTAATTTCCATAGCGAATCACTTAGGAAAAATCCCCAAAAATTAAAGAAATTCACTTTAATCATATTATCTAACATATCAAAATTTCAGACCCAAATCCTCAATTTAATTTCTGAAATAAATCTATAAACCCAATTAATCATATTTTCCTTTAAAAATTCATAGTAATCTTTCCATAGCTTGGAAAATTATCAAAATTAAAACCCAACTCCAAAATCATGTTTTACATAACATAAAAATTTTCCATGGCATTTAAACATCAATATCAATCGATTTTGCCCTAAAACCGCATATATTCTTACTTAAACCTTCTTGTTTAAATCAAACAAATTGTAATTCAAGCATATCATCATCCAAATCATCATAGAAACGAATTTAATCTTAAATCCGAAAAACATATGTTCATAAAACAAAATAGAGATGGTATAAATTGTTATTTACCTTGATTATGATAAGGAGATTGGATTGAGATTGAGATTTATTCCACTTACTTTAATTCTTTAGCTTGATTTGAATTCTCTTCTCTTATTTTCCTAGCAATGGATGGCCCCTCTTACGTTTATGTTTTGCGTTTTTGTGAAATGAGAAATAATCGTGAATATTGTAAGGGACGTGAATATATATATAAGGGTAGGGATTATATGCGGCTTATTTCCAATATACCCTTATGTAAATTAATTAACTTAAACCACTCTTAAGCCCATTTAATTAAATAAATTGAGCATTACCCCTTAAGTATTTATTCAAATCTCAATTCCCTTATCACTTAACATTTACATTATTCTATTTAATTTATCTAATTAAATCACCCGAATAATGTTATCAAAAATTAGGGGTGTTACAATGCTCCCCTCAAAGAATTTCATCCTCGAAATCAGTAAGGACTAAATACTAAACATAGAAATCATCTGTAACGACTCCTAACAAACATGCTAGCCTACCTAACTAGCAATTATCTATATAAATCTAATATAGACATACCCTCAAAGCAGATCAGGATAAGGATCTCGAATCCTATCCTCTGTCTCTCAAGTACAATCCTTCTCGTTGTCGCTCCACTAACCTTTCACCAACTTGACTATCTTGTTCCTCAATCTTTTCTCATCTCTCGCTACAACCTGAAATGGTTGTCTAACAAAAGTCAAATTAGGCTCTACTACCAAATCTTCCAACCATGTCGGAGGAATAATAGTCTCTGGATCATGCACATACTTGCAAAGATGGGACACATGAAATACATTATGGACACTTGCCATACTGCTCGGCATCTCTACTCTGTATGCGAGCTTTCCATTCCTCTCTATATTCTGGAATGGACCAACATATCTCGATGCCAATTTCCCTGACTTTCCAAACCGTACCACACCCTTCATCGGTGATACTTTAATGAAAACCTTATCTCCAACTGAGAACTCTAGGTCTTTACGCCTCTTATCTACGTAACTCTTCTGTCTGGATTGAGCTTTCTTCATCCTTTCTCGGATCAACTCAATCTTCTCTGACACCTCTCTAACCAAATCTGGACCTAAGACCAATCTGTCTCCAGTCTCCAACCAACATGCTGGTGATTTGCATGGCCTTCCATACAAAGCTTCAAAAGGTGCCATTCCTATACTAGTCTGATAACTATTATTATAGGAAAGCTCAACCTAATGTAGGTGATCCTCCCAAGATCCACCAAAGTCCAATACACAAGCTCTCATTAAATCCTCGAGTACCTTATTAACTCTCTCTCTCTGCCCATCCGTCTGGGCATGATATGCAGTACTCATCTTGAGCTTAGTGCCTAATACATCTGGTAAACTCTTCCAGAATTCGCTAGTGAACAAAGTATCTCTATCACTGACTATGCTACTAGGAACTCCATGTAGTCTAACTGTGTTCTTCATGAATAACTTAGCCAAAACAGGTGCCTTCCTGGTTGACTTAACTGGAATGAAATGGGCACTCTTAGTCAACCTCTCCACTATAACGCATATACTTTCATTTCCTTTATTTGACCTTGGAAACCCATCTATAAAATCCATGGATATCAAATCCCATTTCCAAACTGGAATCTCTTGAGGTTGAAGCAATCCACTTGGCTTCTGATGTTCGGCTTTCGCTTGTTGACAGTTTGCACACTGCCTAACCCACAAGCCAACATCCCTCTTCATACCTTCCCAATAGTAGCTCCTCTTCAAATCTTGATACATCTTGGTGCCTCCAGGATGAATTGTAAACTTGGACCGATGACATTCTCCAAGAACTTCTTTTTTCAAGTTCTCAACATCTAGAACAAATAATCGTCCATTCTTTCTCAACCATCCTCTTTGGTCAAGAAAAAAATCTTTCAGATCATCGATCTTAGTTCCAACCTCAAGCCCTCTAATCTTTTTGGCCAATAATGGATCCTCCTTCTGCTTAGAAGCAATTCTCTTGATCAACACTGGTCGAACTTATAAACAGGACAACATGGCAGTACTCTGACTAGAACTAGAAGTCGATCTTAACTGCACACTACAGTAGTCAAAGCTTCTAAATCCTTCTATTCTGCTAACAGAGCTAACACCACATTCTGATGTCTTCCGCTAAGAGCATCCACTACTTTATTACCTTTCCTTGGAGTATACTCTATACCAAAATCATAAGCAGCCAAAAACTCCAGCCACCTCTGTTGTATCATATTCAACCCCTTCTGAGAGAATAAGTATCTTAACGACTTATGATATGTGTATAGCTCAAATCTCTCCCGTAAGAGATAATGCCTCCAAATCTTCAATGCGAAGATCACCATAGCCAACTCCAAGTCATGAGTAGGATATCTCACTTCATGCAGTCTTAGTTGTCTGGAAGCGTAGGTATAACTTTACTCTTCTGCATCAATACTGCTCCCAATCCAGTTCTGTATGCATCAGTATACACCACCAACCCTCTACTAAAACTAGTACATTGGTCAATAAATGCTTTAACTTAAGGAATGCTTCCTCACAATTTTCGGACCAAACAAACTTCACCCCCTTCCTGGTTAACTTAGTCAAAGTCTATCCATAAAAAATCCTTGATGAATCCCCGGTAGTAGATAGCAAGTCTAAGAAAACTTCTAATCTCAGTCACCATCTTTGGTATCTTCCAATTATTAACAGCTTCGATCTTATCTGGATCGACTGACAAGCCCTTCTCTAAAACCACGTGACCAAGAAACTTAACCTCTTTCTTCTAGAAATGACACTTGGAAAACTTCGCTTGTAGCTGATGCTGCCTCAACATCTCAAGCACAACTGTAAGATAATCTTCATGCTCTCTTTCATCCTTAAAGTATACCAAAATGTCATCTATAAACACCAACACGAATCTGTCTAAATACTCTCGGAAGACTCGGTTCGTTAATTCCATAAAGAAAGCAGGTGCATTCGTTAACCCGAATGGCATTACTAATCACTCATACAAGCCATACCTAATCCGAAATGCTATTAAAGGAATGCTGTCCTCTGCCACTCTTAACTGATGGAAACCTGTCACCAAATCCAACTGGGAAAACACTCTGGCTCCACTCAACTGATCAAATAGATCATCAATTCTTGACAAAGAATACTTATTCTTGATCGTCCTCTCGTTAAGCTTACGATAGTCGACACACATTCTTAACAACCTATCCGGTTTCTTTACGAACACCCCAGCCGCTCCCCAAGGCGAACTGCTTAGTCCAATAAAATTCCTTTCTTATAGATCCACTAGCTGCACCTTCAATTCCTCCATCTCGGTAGGTGTCATCCTGCTAGGTGGTCTACTTACAGGTTCAGCTCTTGGCATAAGATCTATTCGAAACTCAACAGCTCGTTTCGGTGGTAGTCATGTGACTGGCTCAAAGACATATGCAAATTCTCTTACTACTTGAACCTGACTTAGCACTTCTCCCACTTCCATTGCACTTAACAAAGCACAACTACTCCGGTCAGAATTCTCCACCGAGAATATAATTCGGTTATGACTATCAGGGCGTTTTAGTGATATCTCCCCATCCTGGCAAAATATCCTAGCCTCGTACCTTCTCAGCCAATCCATACCCAAAATGATTCTGAAATCTACGAAATCAAAAACATACAAACTGCATGCAAACTTATGACCTAACAATTCAAGTTCTAACTGGTCACATCTTATCCCCAGAGTTGCATACCCTTCTATTAGATTCATAGCCCTTAAGGAAGTAACAAGGTATGTGGGTTATAAGCATAACTTATTAACCAAACACTGGGATATAAATGAATGTGATGCACCGGTATCAAACAATATCCTAACTGGTATACTCTGAATCAAAAACGTACCTTCCATCACGGTCTTTCCCTTTTCAGCTGCGGTTGGCTTAGCAGATGATCCAACAGCAAAGACCTTTCCTTATCCGCCCTGACTAGCTCTAGACACTGGTTCTTATAATGTCCAACTTGATCACAGTTAAAACACTTCACATTCTTCTTATCTGCAGCTTTCTTCCCCTTTCCTAACCGACACTCATTTGCGTAATGACCCTTCTTGTCACACTTGTAGCAAATTAAATCAGCCTTTGCCTTCTTGGCAGCTTCTCCCTACTGGGCTCCCTTCTTCTTAAAGAACTTTCTTTTCTTTCCCTGAGAACCCTAGGTTTCCACTGGCTTTTCTCTAGCACAAACAGCAAGCATCTCTTTATGGCGGATTGCCATCACCACAACCACATTACAAGGATCACAGATATGTGTCAAAGTTTCTCTAGCAAGCTCGAGCCTCAGTCCTTGAATAAACCTCTCATTCCTTCTGATATAGGTGTCTATAGTAGCATACCCATATCGAGACAGCTCATCAAACTTAGTGGCATACTCGATAACCAACATCTATCCCTGAACTAGATCCATAAACTTTGTCATCAATGCTGCTTAGCAACCTCGGATAAAAATCTATGTTCAAACGTCCTTCTGAATTCAGCCCAAGTCAACTCCTCCTCCGGAGCCACGACAGTAACACTATTCTACCAATGAAGTGCTGACCCCTGCAACTGTCTAGAGACCAACCTTCTCTTCTGCTCATCATCTAAACCTATATCAGCAAAGATACACTCACAATGTAACAGCCAATTCTCAACTTCTATGGCATCCTCCATTTCCATAAACAGTTTCCCACCAAGACTAGTGTAATCTTTGCTCGGCATAGCATAATTATTCCCAACTGGAGCCATAGGATTAGCTCCTTCTACAGCAACTCCTACTTGCATCACATTGATGAAGAACTGATACATTGCCCCCATATCTACTGGTGGATTTCCAACACCCACATTGGCATCAGCATTTTGGTTAGCATTAGCCTGTCGATCTTGGTTCCTCCTGGTATTAGGTCAAGCATTTCCATTCGTTGTGGTGCTTCCTCCACCAAGATTTTCTTTTCTGTTTCCTTCTTCCATATCTTCTTTCTCGTAAATCTGTATACGAGCCTTAGTAAGATATAGAAGAACGTTCTAAGAGAGAGGGGTATTATTCAGTGTTTTAAATCTCGGATTTTGGCCAATATCTCGGGAAAATATCTCGGCTATCTCGGGCGATATTTAAAACACTTATAACTAAATAGGCTGCCAAATCTCGGATTTTGGCTGATATCTCGGATTTTTCATCTCAGCCATCTCGGGGAGATTTAAAAGCCTGGTATTATTTGTACCAAAATTGGGCACAACACTCTTCGGATGTGATTAAAGAGATTAAAATGAAGAAATTAAATGGAAAATTAGGCAAATCTAACAAGCACGCCAATAAAAGCATGTAGAAATAGAAAAGGACAAGAAATTATAGTGGTTCAGGGTTGTAGCCTACGTCCACTTTGAATGTTTTGCTATTTATTGATGATTGATAACTGATTACAACAGTACAACACTCTAACACTCAAGTTACAATGGAGTTGTGGCAGAGTAACGGCGTAGCCGAATCCAAAGTCCTTTTTCTATAGGCGTAGGGGTGCTATTTATAGGTGTATGTCTGAAATATCTACCCCGAACTCGAAATACCTCTTCTCACTCGTGGGTAGGCCCACCAGATCGATTTGGGGTCATTTGGGATAGATTGGGATCGATCCCCATTATCTTCGTATCGATCAAGTTTGTGTCCATTTGGGCTGCGATCGATCAGAGGCATTCTTGAGGTGGTAAGCAAGCTCTTATGAAAATTTCATAGCATTTGGACTTGTAGATTTCGAGTTATGATCGATCCAAGGTTGGTTTTGCAAGTAGGCTGAAGGGTGTGTATCGATACTTTCATATCAATCGATCTAGTACCGATGACGTGGGGTGACAGTTACATGGAGATCCATTTTATGCTAGTAGACCGCTTTTCTTGGTTGACCATGCTTTCCGTATCGATCTAGTACACAGTTCTTCATATCAATGGTTGGTTATTGTTGTATCGATGCTTGGTGGTCACCTTCATATCGATGCCCGGTTATAAATTGCGTATCGATCCTATATTCTTGCCTTCGTATCGATGCTCTGCTGCAGGTTTCGTATTGATGCTTGGTGGTAGGTTTCATATCGATACTTGGCCGATCGATACGAAATGGTTAGAAATGGAACCGATACGAAATGGGTAGCTGTCGATGGTTGATGGATACGAAGGGGATGGATGCGAACTGGATGGATACAAAGTTGATGGATACGAAGGTGATGGATACGAATTGAACATGTCCTTCATGAATCTTGATCGATCCATAACTTGAGCATACGAACTTCGATTGACCTGAAATTTAGAATATTGGCTTTCATAGCTTTGTTTATTGCACCATGTTACTTGTAGCTCGATCTAGACTCGGACCAAATTTGCCAGTATCCATAGTGGACCTATGTATAACCGATCTTCAAGATGGATTGTCTTTAGTTTCCAGTCAAGTCCTTGGTATCACGGCCTTACCAAAAGGTGGGATAACATTTGCCCCCTAAAGTACGTCCTGTGTGAACATGACGTGCTTTGAAAAGCTACATTCTTTATTCTAAAAAAGTTCTATATGATTTGTTGAATAGTCATCGTCTTTTCGTCAAGAGATGTAACCTTTGACTGATTTCCAGTAGTATAAATGTTGAATTGTTGATTGCTAATGATCGTGCAATGTTTTGTTGTAACTGAAGGTTGAGTGCTAACAATTTGTTGTTTGTTGTTTTGGTTGTCACCGAGTAAGCATTCAAACCCTATTAATTTGAAAATCGAACGTTAGTTTGTCATACATGCACGTAAGTTATCCTGACTCATGTTCACGGGTCATTGTCAAGTTCTTTTGCTCTCAGTTGGATCGAGTTTCGTATCGATCCTCTCCTGGATCGATGTGAAATTAGAGTTGTTACAACAATTGATGGTTGCTTTAGGTCACTCCTGCGTATCAATCCTCTCTTGGATCGATTTGAGATGTTGGAATGCACGCTTCGTATCGATGGCTATCGGTATGAATTAGATAATTCTTGGAGATGCTTCGTATCGATGGATACGAGGTCTTAGGGTCTTGGAACAGATGAATACGAAATAGACGTTTCGTATCGATGGAATTAAGTGGTCCAAATATGATCTTGCAGTGGAATTTCATATCGATAGGCTTGAAGGCTGCTTACTGATGGATACGAACTACTGAACTCTGGATCGCTTTAAACAGATGGTCACGAAGGATGACACTTTGACCGTTTCTACCGGTTTTTTACCACTGGGATACGAAACGTTTTTCCCTTGATACGAAGTCATATATATACCATTTGTACTTAGCCAAATTTTCTTACTTGCTCTTGCTTTCATATCTGCTTCGTATCAATTGAATAGAAAAAAAGAATTACATAAGTCTTCGCCTCCAAAACACTTAGTTTTTAACCCTTAATCCAATTCACCTGAACTAGGTAATCGATCGATCAAAACCACTTTAAAATGATGAGACTCGAGTCTTAATGCCATTTTGTTCAAAGTAATGATCAATTCCGGCGTCGTCGATGCCGGAACATGGACGGAGTGAGGTCGCGGAGCATTTTAATGGCGTTTTGACAACTTATGGAAGAAGGAGCTATCGATCGAGGCGATGGAGCCATTCGTATCGATGGCTACGAAGAAGTCACTGGAATATTAGGAAGTAGTTCGTATCAATCTTGAGCAGTAGGGCTTCGTATCGATCCAGGTAGATAGGCATGAAGTTTCTTGCCTTGTGCTTGCCTTGGATCATTACGAAGAGGAGCAGTCTGGGGTAATAGATAGAAGCCAAGGCTTCGGGATCGATACGAAGCGCATCGATCGATAAGAAGTCACAGCTTTAGATCGATATGAAACCCAAACTCTGGGATCGATTCGAAGGCGGGCTTTTGAGGAATGATCTAAGTTTGAACTTTGATGGATACGAACCAGTGGCCTTTTTCATACTCGAATGCTTAACTCCGACGAGCTTTAGCCTCGCATAACTAGACTTGACTGTTAAACTGCATACTTGACAATCCTTCAAAGCTCGTCGATGGAACTGTAATTTGACAAACTTAATGAACTTTAACACGGATCATTCTTCGAAGTCGGGATGGCACGGTTGGGATGGTCAGCGATGACGGTCACTCTGGTGAAATCTCGAAGTCTTGTCATTTTAACATCTTCCGAACTTGTAGAAATTCAATGTATCATGTTGCACTGCACTGCACAACACGATCATTCACTTCACACTAGGGGGAACACAAGTTTATTGCCATCTAATGATGATTTTTACTGAGTTCAATAGCTATGGATCCCGAGAGCTCAGGGCAGCAGGAAGTTCAGAGTTCTCCACTTCCCATTATAGAAGTACCAGAAATCGCAACAGATGTAATAAGTCCTGCTCTGAATGAATTGCCGAGTGCAGTTTTTGTTCTAAGTCTGGAGGATTCAGTTCGCTCCAAGATTTCCGAAGACATGCTAGGCAGGATCTGCCTCAAACATAGTCTACCTCTAGAAGATGTTGTATTGCCGGAGACAGAAGATAGAGCCCACAATCCCCCAGAAGGGTATACCGCCTGCCATAGGTTTATGTGCGCAGCCAGGACGCTGCCCCCGTTCAACCAATTTATTTGGGAAGTGCTGTTCTTCTTAAGGATTTCTCCATCTCAATTGCTTCCGAATGAATACGCTCTTCTTAATAGTTTATACATTATCTTCATGGAGCATCTTTTCCGACCCCCGACTGTCGAAGAAATCAGATATTTATTCAATGTCAAAAGTCACGGGGACAACCCTTCATTCACCTTCCTAGAAGTGATCCGAAACTGTTAAGTAGTGGCAGGCACTTGGAGCAAATTAAGCTACTTCAAAACCGAATGGTTCTTCATTTGGTGTCTATCCGAATTCGCCAGGCGGTGGCTAGTTAGACATAAGTGCTCCAACTCCTTTGTCGATTAACTAGATCATACAAGTTGATGCTGAATCGAATACTTTGCTTCTTTTGCAGCTTTGATTCCGCGACCCAAAGGAGCGCAATTTAAGGAGATAGTAAGCATTCTTCAATAGGTACCAGCCGAGCTCAAAGATATCGATGAAGTCCTTACCGATGAAAACTTAATCGTTGTGGCGCTGATAGAAGGAGACCAAAGCATCGGGCTAGCAGGAGTCCCCAGGGTGGCTTTGGTAAGGCAAGGAGGATGAAGAGGTTCTGGAGTCGTAATCATTGAACATGACGACGACGAGAGTTTGCGAGCTGGGGATTAGCCCGCAGTTGCGCTTCGTATAGTCTTCGATTATCGAAAAGAAAAGGCAAGGCTCTTGCCCATAAATCTCAGAGGTGTAAAACTATTGTGGTATCTCTACCTGCTGCAACTGCTATAAATTGGGAGACTTCTCCTCCGCAAATGGAGAGTTCTTTGAAAGGATTGGCGGATATCCCTATTCTCAGTGACTTGACTTCATTCCAAGACTTTAGATTAGAGGGACTTCACTCCCCGTCGCAAACCGATGCAGGCTTAAGTGCTATAGATGTAGGGGAGCCAACTCCTGCGAGCAAGGCCACCACAATCGTTTATTGGGGGGTTTGCACATGCATACACACATTTCACGGCACCACACAACTTATAATCACATGTTTTCTAGTTGTAGGAGATAACTACCACACAACTTATAAAGGTTCATCAAAACCCTCTGACTCCGGCAGATAACCCTCTGAGACTGCCCACCAAATAGCGCCTACTCAAACTTTGAAATCTGGCAAATAACGCCATAGGACTGAGGCGGAAGCTCCCATCATTACGGAACTGGCCGCTATAGAACCCACTGGAGAGGGAGCCATTCAGATTGCCAAGTTAAAGCAAGACTTCCCAAATATCTGCTTTGATGGCTTCCACTTCCCTCCAAATTTGAAACGAATTCCCAACGATGCAAAAAGACTGGTGTAGGATTATGTGCATGATGTTTACAGCCAGTACCGGGAGTGGGTGAAATTTGCAGAAAAGGCTTCGGCGCTAGCTTTCGAGTGGGCCAAAATTATTGAGAAAATGGAGACCGACCTAGCTCAGAAAAATCGAATAATAGAAAGGTTTAACAACAAAGCCGAATCATCAAGCATGGAGGCCGATAAAAGAGCCGATGAGGCAAAACATTCCATGCAAAGAATGCGACAGACACATATGGCCTTGGTTGAAGAGATGGGCCATCGAAATACTACTGTCGTAGCAGAGAGAGACGCTGCGCTAAAAGAGCTTAACGAGCTAAAGGCGAGATTTGCTGAGGCCATCAAGGAGAAGGATGAGACCAACAAGTCTGCCAAGGAGGTATGCGAACAGGCAGTAATACTCAAGGATGAAAGGGATGCGGCGAACTTAAAGGCTCAGGAAGTTGAAGCCAGGATTGGGAATGAAATTAAAGCGGCGGAGGCCAGGATGGAGAACGAATTTGAAGATCTTCTAGTCACATACAACATCAACGTTTTAAGAAACCGCAATCTATCCTGGCTCAATGAAGATTATCATTTTCAATTGTACAAGGCTTGGAGCCGTTTGGTAGAGGACAAGAAGGTGACTCGTACCACTACAACCATCGACGAATTTGAACTAGAAAACCAAATACTTATTAGGGATGAGCCGAAAGTCCTCCATAACACTATTGTTGCCCTCGAAAAGGAAAAGCTTACTGCTAAGTATTCGAATGCTGGAGAAGGATTTGGAGTTGAACATTACTGTAATGATACAAATTTTCGCGTTCGAAAATCGACATCCGTACTTCACATTGTACTAGAATGCCGCAGATTCGACCGTTCAAATCCGATTCGCCAGAGCTTATAACAACATTAAGTAAACAACACAGCGGAAAAGAAAAAGAATAATACATTGATATACACTATCTGATACAATATCTGATACAACAGAGTGATACAATGAATATCAATATACATCAGAGATATGATACAACAAATAGCAGCGGAAAGAAAATAGATAACACCAATAGCAGATAATCTCCATCTCCAAAGCACCAATCCAGAAATAGCTTGAACCCCCAATAACGATGCACAAAGATAAGCAAGTGCAGTCCATATCCAAAAACTGAACTAGCTCCAGAAAATCTACTAATTCTGACTATTTGAAAAACCTAACTCTAGACTGCCCGTGTAGAAAAAATTTGAGCATCCAGAGTTTAGGAAAGAAACAATAAACTCCGGATCAGTCATGGGACTGGTGTGAGCAACAAAAACAGTTTATCTTTAAAAACGAACAACAAAAGAATTTTAAAGTCAATTCGCAATGCTTTTGGAAAATGAAACTACCATAAGGCCTCCCGCCACACACACAATGCAAACGCAGAATCGGAGGAGATTTCTCCTTATGATAGTCAAAGATGCTTACTACGCAAAAAAAATCATTTGATATTATTACTAGTGCATAGTGCAGAAAACATTTCGAAAGTATAATATCAATCTTAGCCAGCATAGACATTTCGAACTATGCCTACTATAGCTACCATCTAAACAGTGGTGACTACATAAGTAAATGGTAGGTTCTACAACTAATACCGTACAAGGCTCGTATCGGATGAATGGATTTTCCAACAAATGGTCAGGCTAAGGAACTTCCTATTCCACGAAAGAACGCCTTTGGCGGGACGCTCCGAGACAAACCGCTCTCTGCCAAACAAGGCCGGCTACCCCCCTTCCCAGGGGATATACAAAACCTCAGATATGCCACCACCGGTCCTTTGGGACCTTTAACCGAGGTGCCTCGAAACCAACATCACACATAATAAATAAAGTGTGTCCACATGAGTAAGTATCTGGGCTCCATACCATGATACTACCCTTTTCCAGAAGGAATGGTCATACCCTAGGGAAGCTACCCCTGAAACCTTGCCGCACAATTCCTGTTTCGACCATTTCCGGGTTGTGAGGTTCGACGAAGTCTCGTCCACAAAGCTACGCTTTGTCACAAAGCCATGATTTGGGTCAATAGATGATCAAAGCAATGATCACAAAGATAAATGATCAAACAAATGATCATATCACAAATGATCAAACAATGATCATCACACAGCAACACTCAGCATGTCACATTACCAAATTGGGAATATATCGCTGATAAATTTCAACTACATAACCTCTGAGCTCGTACGTCTCAGAGAAGGGTGTTAAGCTAAGAGAATAAATTCTCCGCCACCAAACAGAAATGTATTTGAAAGAAATCGGCTTTATATCTCAAAGTGTAATGTCAGACATATAATCCATACAAGTCTGTTCCGGGTTCGAACAGAATCGAAGGCACTTCTTACGAAGCCCTTGCAAATCCGGATAATTTTCAAATCACGTCCAGACTTCCCGTCACTAAGGGTGATAAAACCTCTATACCGGAGATCAGCCGATGTAGAGTAACTCGACGGTAATCCTTCCGTTTTCAAAAATATCCGGTCTTCAACACCGGTCATCAAATGCTATCCATATACGTCGTATCATTATTCGGAATGGGTTATATGACACAAATGTTTTTTTCCGGCTAACCCGAATAACGAGCGTAATTATTAGAAATCATATGGATACTGGGGTCTCAGTTAAGTCACAGCAAAAGTTTTCATTCGAATGGTTAAAACAAATTACCATTTCCAATCTTTTAAACAAAAAGATTTAATTCACAAGGTTAACCCCATTCATAAAGATTCATTCATGGATTTCAAAACAATTTCTATTTCAATTGAATTAACTCGTTAAATCTTTAAGTCAAGATTTAACTTATAGCTTTCAAAACTCATTTCCAAAGATTCATTCATAGCCTTTCCAAAACAATTTTATTTCAAGTTGGATTAACTCATTCGGTCTTTGAATCAAAGACTCATTTCATAGTTTTCAAAACATTTCAATTCTATTTCAAACTTGAAACCTTTCAACACAATTTAGAAATTCATTTCTCATATGAAAGCTTTTACTATTTGAAAACAAGTAGTTTTCGTTTCAGAAAAATCCAGTTATATTTACACGAGTTAAAATCCTTGAATTAAATTCAAATTCTCAAATCAAAATTTTTAAAATGGTTTAACCCATATATAACTTGTATAGCATCTTTTTATCCCTAGCTTCAAATCATAGGATTCAATTTCAAACTTGAATTCAAATTTAAATCAAATTATTTAAATTTTCAAAACTCGATTAAGTTATTCGAAATAGCTTTTATCTTTGAAATTCTATTTCAAAAGCTTTTCATTTTAAACCCAAATTTCTAACTTCAAAATTAATTGAAATTAAAATTTCAATTTCAAAAACATCAAATTTAAATTATCTGTGACTTAACCGATTTCCACGTGAAATCCATATTTGTGTGTGTAAAGGTGTAGTCTAGGGGTTTCACACAGTAGTGCAATATCATTCAATCATCACAGATCCAATTACAGCAATATCGATAAGCGGTATATCCTATAATGCTTATCTAAATACACAAAATCATAGGCAGATAATATAAATGCATTATAAATAAATAAACTATATTCATCACAGCTTGAACTAAATTCAAATCACAAAGCATCACACAACAAAGATGACAAAACAATTTCACAGCATTCAATAGAATACAATCATCTATAAATAGGGTTAATTTATCATTTGATAAATTGAAATCGGTTATATTACTAATTCTGGTTGATTTATATTGATTTATTACAGTTTATGTTCATTAATTATCCTTTAATTATTTACAAATTAACCTTAATTAATGAATTAGTTAACCTTTAAATAAATGAAGAATTAATCTTAATTAATTGATTTCCCCTTACTAATTATCCTTAATTAATTAATCAATTAATTAACCCTTAAATTTCATTTTACATTAAATTAAATTTAAAACCTGGATTTGATTTATACGAAATCATATTTTAACTTATTAAAGTTAAATACCCATTTACCTTAAATCATATTGAAATTTTCAACAATTATTTGTTTTAAACTTTTAAAAATTCAAACTTTAAAACTTATATTGGTTTAAACATTATTTTCTAAACCTAAAACATTTTATACATTTTAAAATAGGTTAAATCTTTATTTAAAACTAGCTTTGCCCTTAAAATTTAAAATCATATAAGTTTAAAACTTGAACGAGTTAAAATGCTGCAAATAAAACATTTGCCCAATCAACAAATTTCCGAGGCAGGCTCGAGTCAATCCTCGTGAAAACTCGAAGCAGCAAAAATCCAAGCTCTCCACTTCATCTTCCTCGTGTCGAACACGAGAGATAACTTGCAAAACCCCTGGGCCATAATGTTCTTCCCCAAACCAAACGATGCACGCAAATGTCACCGTGCACGTGTACAACGGGCCTGACCACCTTTGGTCACCGTTTCGATCACCAGCATGTCGACGATGCTCTCCTCCATCGCTACGAATACCCAGACTCCCCGGTTCACCCACAAATCGAAATCTAGAATACTGGCACCACCCAGAACCCATCCTATCGACCTGAATCCACCTCGTTTCACCACCTCTGGCCGCCGAAGTCGCCGCCACCTCGTCCATAGCCTCGCCAGAGACCCCCGCGACTATTCCCCTCGCACCGGGCCACTCCGATCAACTCATGTTGACGCGCGAGCACGTTGAACAACATCGACCAAATTGTGCTCTTAAACCCTACAATCTCATCGACTAACTCCCATGATCATCAAACAAATCAGCGACTATTTTTCCCCAGCTCCCCAATGCTCCAGCTAACCTAACCAAGAATCACGACTTCCAGTTCGCCGTATATCACCAGAAATTGACAAAAATGTCAATTCCGTTCATCTCGCTTTTTCACATGATTTAATGAACTAAAAATTTTGAAATTTGTTTTAAAAATTATGGTTTTCCAAGACAAACCCAAAGATGTAGATAAATCAATTAATTATGAGATTTGAATTTATCATATTCATGAGATTCTTTTACTATATATTCAAATTTTCCAGATAACTCAACTTATTTTTCCTCAAACATAAGCCTAGTTCTTGATGATCCAAACACATTTCATTTAGATCATTAAGTCTACATTAAATCAGAGAAGTAGGATTTAAATTTTCTTCCATATTTTATTTTCTTTCTTTAACAGGTTTAAAACCTGTAAAATGTAGAACAGACATTCATGTATGTTCTAGACATGCACAACTAAATCTATATATTCAATATGCAGGCAAGTTCACCCCATCATTCAACCATATTTCATATCACACTTCAGAAAACATCAAGTTATAATCAGGTTTAAGTGGTTTGTTCATAGTATATTGAAACAGAGAAGCCTGTTAACATGCAAACCTATATGTAAACATATTAAGTTTAAAGATGGAAGTTTGCTCACCTGGAACAGTTCGAACAGAAGACAGGAAACAAAGAAGTAAGGCCTGGAAATGATGTGTTTGAAAAACTGAAAATTGCATTTGAATCTTTACTTCGGGTTAGATTTTTGAAACTTTTAAATCTGAAGCTTTGTTTTACTTTTGAATCTGTTTTCTTGATGTTTGAATGAGTTGCTTCAGGTTGTAAATGTATTTACTGGAATGCTAAGTTTCTTTGCAACGAAAATGAGATACAGAAGATTGATAAATATGTATACAAATATATAGGGTTGTTTATTTTCTTTTGGTACAAACAAGTCATAGATTTTCTTATAAAGGGGCTGAAATGAGATGTCTCGTGTACTATAGGTGATGTTCTTGTACAACATAGGACAGAGATACATTTCTATATGGAGGCTGAAGATCTTGCTTTTGTATGTACAGAGATTTTTATTTCCAAGTGATGGCTAACATTAATTAGCTTTGTACAAATGTATTTTTTTTATTTGTTCCTTGTTTACTTCCAGGTCTACATGTTTATATCCTTTATATTTGTTTGTTGTCTTGTTTTACCAGCCTACGTACCTATGTTTGAATATAGTTTTTCTTTGTGGCTGAGATAATATGGTTTGGTGGCTATAGATATTGGCATTATCCCCTTTTCTTGCTGCAAGTACATATCATGTACATGTTTTCTTTTCAGGCTTACACTTATCTTTATTTGTATATACCCGAGCATATATTTCTTTTGAATGTATATGTTTGTTTTATTTCTTAAGAATATGAGTGAACTTCTATTTTTATTTTATTGTTAAGGTTTAGCAAATGGTTTACTTTGTATTTTATAACTTATATAATTTATCTTATATAATTTGATTCTATTTATAACTTAATATTTATTATGATTATTTTACTTTAATATTTATTATTATCATTTATTTACAATTTAAATCCAATATATACATATATATATATATATTATTTCAAATTTTTAAATGATTTATACAAAATATATTTTAATTCGGGGAAACTCGCTTCCATATATAATTAATTTTACAAATTTTTATTCAAAAATTCATTTAATTATCAATTTAAATTAAATAAAAATCTAGGGTCGTTACAAACTCCCCCCTTAAAAGAATTTCGTCCTCAAAATTCGCAGGCACGAAAACAACACAGAGATAGACAGATTCGATCTCCTATAATTCCTCAAACTTACGATATGAATTCCAAACTCAAGTCGGAATATCTCAGAACACATACCAATTTGTCCCTCTTCGGACTTTGGTATTCACAAGAAATTTCAATAGAATTTCAAATTTGGTTTCAAACGATATCGTTTTATCGATATAATTCAATTTTATCCTCATATTCTATTAATCAATTTAATTCAAATTTAAAATTTCCAATTTCAAATTCATTAAGATTTAAATCAAAAAGCTGATAAGAAACCGATGAAGATACGAAGTAAGAATTTTCTACAATGATTTGTAGAACCACCATCACACCGAAACTTCTTCTTGTAGCTGATACGAAGAAATGAAAAGAATTTGGAATCGAATCAAAGGAGGTTGATAAGAAAGTTTTTTCCACTGCTGCAGGGTATTGACATTTGTAGTTGTATTCCCTTGTCCCCTATCTCGTCCTCTTCTTGCACTCATATCTACTATCAGTGGATAGTAAGAGAATTTACTGAGACGTTTAAACGGATATCTTAGGGATACACTCATTCTAGGGATACTTCACACTATCTCTAATGAGCTACTTAATGTGTTATACTCCTGAGCTAAAGTTCAACCTTAGCTCTGATACCAAATGTAACGAAGCGGATTTTGCCCGTTCGAAAATCGACATCCGTACTTCACATTGTACTAGAATGCCGCAGATTCGACCGTTCAAATCCGATTCGCCGGAGCTTATAACAACATTATGTAAACAACACAGCGGAAAAGAAAAAGAATAATACATTGATATACACTATCTGATACAATATCTGATACAACAGAGTGATACAATGAATATCAATATACATCAGAGATATGATACAACAAATAGCAACGGAAAGAAAATAGATAACACCAGCAACGGATAATCTCCATCTCCAAAGCACCAATCCAGAAATAGCTCGAACCCCCAATAACGATGCACAAAGATAAGCAAGTGCAGTCCATATCCAAAAACTGAACTAGCTCCAGAAAATCTACTAATTCTGACTATCTGAAAAACCCAACTCTAGACTGCCCGTGTAGAAATATTTTGAGCATCCAAAGTTTAGGAAAGAAACAATAAACTCCGGATCAGTCATGGGACTGGTGTGAGCAACAAAAACAGTTTATCTTAAAAAATGAACAACAAAAGAATTTTAAAGTCAATTCGCAATGCTTTTGGAAAATGAAACTACCATAAGGCCTCCCGCCACACACACAATGCAAACGCAGAATCGGAGGAGATTTCTCCTTATGATAGTCAAAGATGCTTACTACGCAAAACAAATCATTTGATATTATTACTAGTGCATAGTGCAGAAAACATTTCGAAAGTATAATATCAATCTTAGCCAGCATAGACATTTCGAACTATGCCTACTATAGCTACCATCTAAACAGTGGTGACCACATAAGTAAATGGCAGGTTCTACAACTAATACCGTACAAGACTCGTATCGGATGAATGGATTTTCCAACAAATGGTCAGGCTAAGGAACTTCCTATTCCACGAAAGAACACCTCTGGTGGGACGCTCCGAGACAAACCGCTCTCTGCCAAACAAGGCCGGCTACCCCCCTTCCCAGGGGATATACAAAACCTCAGATATGCCACCCTGGTCCTTTGGGACCTTTAACCGAGGCGCCTCGAAACCAACATCACACATAATAAATAAAGTGTGTCCACATGAGTAAGTATCTGGGCTCCATACCATGATACTACCCTTTTCCAGAAGGAATGGTCATACCCTAGGGAAGCTACCCCTGAAACCTTGCCTCGCAATTCCTGTTTCGACCATTTCCGGGTTGTGAGGTTCGACGAAGTCTCGTCCACAAAGCTACGCTTTGTCACAAAGCCATGCTTTGGGTCAACAGATGATCAAAGCAATGATCACAAAGATAAATGATCATATCACAAATGATCAAACAATGATCATCACACAGCAACACTCAGCATGTCACATTACCAAATTGGGAATATATCGCTGATAAATTTCAACTACATAACCTCTGAGCTCGTACGTCTCAGAGAAGGGTGTTAAGCTAAGAGAATAAATTCTCCGCCACCAAACAGAAATGTATTTGAAAGAAATCGGCTTTATATCTCAAAGTGTAATGTCTGACATACAATCCATACAAGTCTGTTCCAGGTTCGAACAGAACCGAAGGCCCTACGAAGCCCTTGCAAATCCGGATAATTTTCAAATCACGTCCGGACTTCCCGTCACTAAGGATGATAAAACCTCTATACCGGAGATCAGCCGATGTAGAGTAACTCGACGGTAATCCTTCCATTTTCAAAAATATCCGGTCTTCAACACCGGTCATCAAATGCTATCCATATACGTCGTATCATTATTCGGAATGGGTTATATGACACAAATGTTTTTTCTCGGCTAACCCGAATAACGAGCGTAATTATTAGAAATCATATGGATACTGGGGTCTCAGTTAAGTCACAGCAAAAGTTTTCATTCGAATGGTTAAAACAAATTACCATTTCCAATCTTTTAAACAAAAAGATTTAATTCACAAGGTTAACCCCATTCACAAAGATTCATTCATGGATTTCAAAACAATTTCTATTTCAATTGAATTAACTCGTTAAATCTTTAAGTCAAGATTTAACTTATAGCTTTCAAAACTCGTTTCCAAAGATTCATTCATAGCCTTTCCAAAACAATTTTATTTCAAGTTGGATTAACTCATTCGGTCTTTGAATCAAAGACTCATTTCATAGTTTTCAAAACATTTCAATTCTATTTCAAACTTGAAACCTTTCAACACAATTTAGAAATTCATTTCTCATATGAAAGCTTTTACTATTTGAAAACAAGTAGTTTTCGTTTCAGAAAAATCCAGTTATATTTGTTGATTCATGAGTTTTGATTCATGACACAAGCTTCAGAGATCATACGATGAATTACAAAGAGAATACTATACGAAAGCAACAAAAAGAGAATAAACGTATATTATGCACTACAAAGGAGACAAGACTACAATCCAGAGATTAGTATGAATATTTTATTTTATTGAGTCTTAGAATATTGTTAAAATCATTCCTCAAGTAGTCACACACACACAAAAATTGATTTTTATTGATATATACATAAATTAGTGTGTACTGTGCAATTGACTACAGGTCGGTTGACCGACCAGAAACCTCGGTTGACCGACTCTGTGTCAAATGCACAGATATACATTTTTCTATGTACGGGTTTGAAACTCAGCTGACCGACCAGAAACCTCGGTCAACCGACCTGAACATAACGGCTAGTTTTCTGAAGAGTTGCGATTGTTCATGAAGAGGAATGTCCTTCAATCCAAGAGATACGGACACAACTTTTGATTGAAACTCTTCATGAAAGATTGTAACTATTCTACTACTATATAAACATGTTCAATTCACTTCTACAACTACCAATTCATGTTTTAATTATGAAATCTATTCTCTATTATTCTCTGCAAATAAAAAGCATTCATTCTCATTCAATATCACTAGAATCCTTGAATTAATTCATATACTTCGATTCTACGTGATTATCTTCCTTCTAAATCTTCACACACATACATACTCTTGAGGATTTGATTATAGGAAAGTTGTACTATCAAAAGACAATCAGTGTTATTCAGAACACATTCGTCAACAAACTATTTGTATTAAGTTGAAGTCCTCTTCGGCTGTTGAGGCGGAAAATTCATGTTCGGCTGCTCAGGTGTCGTATACATATTCCTCCGGGTTAAGTGAGGGGTTTAGTTTAAATCCAGAGGGTATTCTGGGACTGGACGTAGAACGGGAAGTTCGAACCAGTATCAAAATTCCCGGTGTCATTTTACTATACTGCTTTTATATTCCACACTATTTATAGTATTAATATCATCTCTATACTCTGTATTATCATATATCCATATTACACGGTCCATAGCGCACTTTCAATATTTACACGAGTTAAAATCCTTGAATTAAATTCAAATTCTCAAATCAAAATTTTT
Organism: Allium fistulosum; assembly: GCA_030737815.1. Lineage (NCBI taxonomy): Eukaryota > Viridiplantae > Streptophyta > Magnoliopsida > Asparagales > Amaryllidaceae > Allium > Allium fistulosum. The sequence goes on from CM060907.1 coordinate 1,108,037,280, forward strand.
AAAATGGTTTAACCCATATATAACTTGTACATCATCTTTTTATCCCTAGCTTCAAATCATAGGATTCAATTTCAAACTTGAATTCAAATTTAAATCAAATTATTTAAATTTTCAAAACTCGATTAAGTTATTCGAAATAGCTTTTATCTTTGAAATTCTATTTCAAAAGCTTTTCATTTTAAACCCAAATTTCTAACTTCAAAATTAATTGAAATTAAAATTTCAATTTCAAAAACATCAAATTTAAATTATCTGTGACTTAACCGATTTCCACGTGAAATCCATATTTGTGTGTGTAAAGGTGTAGTCTAGGGGTTTCACACAGTAGTGCAATATCATTCAATCATCACAGATCCAATTACAGCAATATCGATAAGCGGTATATCCTATAATGCTTATCTAAATACACAAAATCATAGGCAGATAATATAAATGCATTATAAATAAATAAACTATATTCATCACAGCTTGAACTAAATTCAAATCACAAAGCATCACACAACAAAGATGACAAAACAATTTCACAGCATTCAATAGAATATAATCATCTATAAATAGGGTTAATTTATCATTTGATAAATTGAAATCAGTTATATTACTAATTCTGGTTGATTTATATTGATTTATTACAGTTTATGTTCATTAATTATCCTTTAATTATTTACAAATTAACATTAATTAATGAATTAGTTAACCTTTAAATAAATGAAGAATTAATCTTAATTAATTGATTTCCCCTTACTAATTATCCTTAATTAATTAATCATTTAATTAACCCTTAAATTTCATTTTACATTAAATTAAATTTAAAACCTGGATTTGATTTATACGAAATCATATTTTAACTTATTAAAGTTAAATACCCATTTACCTTAAATCATATTGAAATTTTCAACAATTATTTGTTTTAAACTTTTAAAAATTCAAACTTTAAAACTTATATTGGTTTAAACATTATTTTCTAAACCTAAAACATTTTATACATTTTAAAATAGGTTAAATCTTTATTTAAAACTAGCTTTGCCCTTAAAATTTAAAATCATATAAGTTTAAAACCTGAACGAGTTAAAATGCTGCAAACAAAACATTTGCTCAATCAACAAATTTCCGAGGCAGGCTCGAGTCAATCCTCGTGAAAACTCGAAGCAGCAAAAATCCAAGCTCTCCACTTCATCTTCCTCGTGTCGAACACGAGAGATAACTTGTAAAACCCCTGGGTCATAACGTTCTTCCCCAAACCAAACGATGCACGCAAATGTCACCGTGCACGTGTACAACGGGCCTGATCACCTTTGGTCACTGTTTCGATCACCAGCATGTCGATGATGCTCTCCTCCATCGCTACGAATACCCAGACTCCCCGGTTCACCCACAAATCGAAATCTAGAATACTGGCACCACCCAGAACCCATCCTATCGACCTGAATCCACCTCGTTTCGCCACCTCTGGCCGCCGAAGTCGCCGCCACCTCGTCCATAGCCTCGCGAGAGACCCCCGCGACTATTCCCCTCGCATCGGGCCACTCCGATCAACTCATGTTGACGCGCGAGCACGTTGAACAACATCGACCAAATTGTGCTCTTAAACCCTACAATCTTGTCGACTAACTCCCATGATCATCAAAAAAATCAGCGACTATTTTTCCCCAGCTCCTCGATGCTCCAGCTAACCACACCAAGAATCACGACTTCCAGTTCGCCGTATATCACCAGAAATTGACAAAAATGTCAATTCCGTTCATCTCGCTTTTTCACATGATTTAATGAACTAAAAATTTTGAAATTTGTTTTAAAAATCATGGTTTTCCAAGACAAACCCAAAGATGTAGATAAATCAATTAATTATGAGATTTGAATTTATCATATTCATGAGATTCTTTTACTGTATATTCAAATTTTCCAGATAACTCAACTTATTTTTCCTCAAACATAAGCCTAGTTCTTGATGATCCAAACACATTTCATTTAGATCATTAAGCCTACATTAAATCAGAGAAGTAGGATTTAAATTTTCTTCCATATTTTATTTTCTTTCTTTAACAGGTTTAAAACCTGTAAAATGTAGAACAGACATTCATGTATGTTCTAGACATGCACAACTAAATCTATATATTCAATATGCAGGCAAGTTCACCCCATCATTCAACCATATTTCATATCACACTTCAGAAAACATCAAGTTATAATCGGGTTTAAGTGGTTTGTTCACAGTATATTGAAACAGAGAAGCCTGTTAACATGCAAACCTATATGTAAACATATTAAGTTTAAAGATGGAAGTTTGCTCACCTGGAACAGTTCGAACAGAAGACAGGAAACAAAGAAGTAAGGCCTGGAAATGATGTGTTTGAAAAACTAGAAATTGCATTTGAATCTTTACTTTGGGTTAGATTTTTGAAACTTATAAATCTGAAGCTTTGTTTTACTTTTGAATCTGTTTTCTTGATGTTTGAATGAGTTGCTTCAGGTTGTAAATGTATTTACTGGAATGCTAAGTTTCTTTGCAACGAAAATGAGATACAGAAGATTGATAAATATGTATACAAATATACAGGGTTGTTTATTTTCTTTTGGTACAAACAGGTCAGAGATTTTTTTATAAAGGGTCTGAAATGAGATGTCTCGTGTACTATAGGTGATGTTCTTGTACAACATAGGACAGAGATACATTTCTATATGGAGGCTGAAGATCTTGCTTTTGTATGTACAGAGATTTTTATTTCCAAGTGATGGCTAACATTAATTAGCTTTGTACAAATGTATTTTTTTATTTGTTCCTTGTTTACTTCCAGGTCTACATGTTTATATCCTTTATATTTGTTTGTTGTCTTGTTTTACCAGCCTACGTACCTATGTTTGAATATAGTTTTTCTTTGTGGCTGAGATAATATGGTTTGGTGGCTATAGATATTGGCATTATCCCCATTTCTTGCTGCAAGTACATATCATATACTTGTTTTCTTTTCAGGCTTACACTTATCTTTATTTGTATATACCCGAGCATATATTTCTTTTGAATGTATATGTTTGTTTTATTTCTTAAGAATATGAGTGAACTTCTATTTTTATTTTATTGTTAAGGTTTAGCAAATGGTTTACTTTGTATTTTATAACTTATATAATTTATCTTATATAATTTGATTCTATTTATAATTTAATATTTATTATGATTATTTTACTTTAATATTTATTATTATCATTTATTTACAATTTAAATCCAATATATACATATATATATATATTATTTCAAATTTTTAAATGATTTATACAAAATATATTTTAATTCGGGGAAACTCGCTTCCATATATAATTAATTTTACAAATTTTTATTCAAAAATTCATTTAATTATCAATTTAAATTAAATAAAAATCTAGGGTCGTTACAATTATGAAGCAGGCTCCGAAGCACTCCAAGTCTCTCAATCTGAGCCTACTTCTTCTGTCGATCCTCCAGTCGTTCTGGCGTATGATCCTGACAGGCCATATCTCTCACCGATAACTGAGCGTAGTTCGGAAGGCATGTCGGCTCAACTGGGGAGCCAAACTGAGGAAGGTATTCAGAACACTTCTTCCATTCATCCAAATGTAGGAACACTGTTAGAAGACATTACTAATATTTTCTCCTATCTTCATTCAGCCTTAGATTTTGCATCACCTGATCCTCCTGCAACTCAAGGAATGCATCATGAGCAGGAGGCACTAATGACGAAAGCTACAACTATAACGGTCGTCGCATCGGCTATGAGAGATGCACGAAAGCAGTTGTGTTTTTGATGAAAAAATGATGGAAGCACTCCTCGGCCATCAAAGCGACCCGATCACCGAAATGCTTTTCATCATTGATGAAGATGTGATGATTACGAGCTCCTCGGGCCCGGCTAGTAGCATGCCAATGAGGATTCACGTAGATCGGGCTGAGGAGATAATGGCAGAAATTAAAGCCGAGATAGAGCAAGCCAAGCAAGCTAGTAGTGTTGGTGGTGGCATGGAGGGTCCCGGCCCAGTCCCTATGCTTATTGTTTCTCCGAGTGGCACCATCATCGATACCAGTGCGCCTTATTCTTCCAGCATTGAGGGTGCCACCTTCCTCCAGTTCCACACACGGAGGGTATTTCGATTCTCGTAACTTCCGAGGAGGAGACTGTTCCGATTCCCCCAGCCGAAGACAAACCAGCTAAAGCAGGCCAGGGAGGTAAAGGCTCGAAGAGGCAGTTGAGCGGCAGTTCGAGCGGGTCTATGCCGAAGAAGAGCAAGAAGGATAAAAATCAAAGGCGTAGACTTGCACTTTTGCTCCTTCTTTTTATAGATAGCTTAGAATAAGATCTCCTTTTTCTTTTGTAGGCCGTGTATAATGTGGGTTCGGCCCCTGCTTATAGGAATTCTTCGAATAAGTTTTTTTACTAATCTTTTTCAAAGAATAGTGGAAATAAAATGTTATTTTGTTTTTCCAGCATAACTCTGTGTTTATTTGTTTAAGTATTTCAGCACTCGCATTTCCATTCAATGTACCTGTAAGGCTTTAGTCTCTGAGTCGAACTTGAGTCCGATCATTAAGTCCTAAAGTCATGGCTTCGTGTCATAACCAGACGTCGACTCGAGTCCCAATGTTGCGCCATTTCGGCCAGCGGCTAGTACTTGAGTTATGTCCCCAGTTCTGGGGAGAATTGAAGTGGTCGGTCGGCATTCGTTTTCCGCCTTCACTAACTTTAATTTAACTTAGTTGGAAAATTTGAGTTTGAGTGGTCGGATCACACTTGCTCATTTGTTGGTATTCGCATCCACGCTCTAGGGATCGAGTTTGCACGTTGGCGGTCAGTCACGCCTGCTTGTTGCTTAGAATCATATCCGCGCTTCGGGGACATAGGCTAATTTACGGGCGGTCAGTCTCACCCATTTGATTCTCAGAATGATGTCCACACTCTGGGGACATAAGTTATGCTACGGGCGGTCAGTCACACCCGTCTAATATTTTTACTCCAGTTCGCACTTCGGGAATCTAGAGTTGGTTGATGGGTGGTCAGTCACACCCATTTGGTGTTTATACTCCAGTCTACGCTCTCGGGACTAGAGTTAGTTGGTGGGTGGTCAGTCACACCCGTTTAATATTTATACTCCAGTTCGCACTTCCGGAATCTGGAGTTGGTTGATGGGTGGTCAGTCACACCCATTTGGTGTTTATACTCTAGTCCGTGCTCTCGGGACCAGAGTTAGTTGATGGGTGGTCACTCACACCCGTTTAATATTTATACTCCAGTTCGCACTTCGGGAATCTGTAGTTGGTTGATGGGTGGTCAGTCACACCCATTTGGTGTTTATACTCCAGTCCGCGCTCTCGGGACTAGAGTTAGTTGATGGGTGGTCAGTCACACCCATTTGCATTTGTACTCCAGTTTGCACTTCAGGAATCTAGAGTTAGTCGACAGACAGTCAGTCACATCTGTTTAGGCATTAGGATCTCGTTCGCACTCTGGAAACAAGGAGTTGATCAAGGCTGCGGACGGTCGGATCACATCCACCTTGATTTAGCAAGTGAAGTCATAGATGGATGGATCCATCCTCTTCGAACTTGGAAGAATGAAGGCGAGGTCGTGGATGGACGGATCCATCCTCCTCGAGCCTGGATTTTGGAGTTTTGTACTTCATCTCGCACTTTGGGAATTGGAGTTTGTTAGAGGATTGTCATGTTTCAATCCTTTTTGATTTCATCACTGCTTACCCCCGAGCTTGGGGTTTCACTTAGCGAGTGACCAGTCGGATCACGGTTACTCCCTATTTGAATGAGTCCCACCGTGGGATAGGACTTAGCTCTTCGTACATCATGACGGTCGCACGATGCATGTCAAGGATCGCCACTCTGGCTTGATGAGTCTGCATTTTATTACTGGAATAAGAAAGTGCGGCAAAGTCAGTTGCCATATTACAAGTTCAAATTCAAAAAATGCATAAACAAATTTCAAAGGAAAAGCAGACTTAATAAATAAAAGCCAGTTATGTGTAATAGCGATGGAGACTCTCGCTATTTCATGCTCTTGGTAAAGTGAGACCGTCAATAGTTGACAGTTTGAATGTGCTGTCTCCAAGTCTCCGCTCGATGACATACGATCCTTCCCACGTCGGTTTCATGTGTGAAAGGACCGGATAAATTCTCTTAAGTATGAAATCGCCAACTTTGAAGGTTCTGGGATCAAGGTACGTAAGGAACTGGCTGTGGCGCCTGAGCCTAGGCTCAGGCGTTAGTTGTCAATTTTTTGAAAAACGAACACAGAGAGATTCCTCTACACCCTTCCCTTTCTCCTTCCGCTGCGCATCCCGCAGCTTTGTAACATAGCAGGCGCATCTAGCCGCCTGATCACCATGCACTACCCTGACCCCATTATCAGTGGGGAACTTCAGAGTTAAACACCATGGGGCAATTGCTTCCCTGAATTCTACAAGGGCCGGTTGGCTCAAGAAAGCCATTGTAGGGGGAATGTATGTCTAACACCACAAACTGCAACATCAGGACTCTCCGGCGATCTCCAATACCCAACTCTACTGACAACTCCACCATTCCAACTGGTATAGTTGTGCTTCCATTAAAACCATGAATTCGTAACTGACATAGTTTTAGATCTTTTGCTTCCATTCTCATTCGATCATAAGCGCGCTTGAAAAGTATATTGACAGAACTTCCGCTGTCAACTAAGATCCTCTTCATCCAAGCAAGACCTACCTGAGCTGATATAACCAACGGATCAATAGTGGGGCCTCGACTCTATCAGCATCTCGGTTCCTGAAAATGATGTCGTCTGTCATCATCCTTTGTTGTTTTGCTGGGCCCCCGTAATCAACATTACTACAACACTCGAAGTCCACATGCCTAATCGAGCTGGCATATGACTCCATTTACTTCCAGCTCCGATCAACTGGATGAGGACCACCACTCACTGTGTTTATTACCAATTGTTGGGCGTGTTCTCACCCAGAAGACCTCGAGACTAAGAAGCTTGATTCATTCGGCATTCTCGTTTTCCAGGGCCCATTCGGCATACCCCATTCGGCAGACCTCATCCGAACCCATTCGGCAGACCAACCTCTCCTAACTCCATAACCGGACCAACCTTCCTAACTCCCACCGAACCACCTCCTGCCGAACCAACCGGACCAACCCTCCTGCCAAACCAACCGGACCAGCCCATGCCGAACCATCTCCACACCGGATCAACCTCACCATCCCACCACCGGTCCAAGCAACTACCGGTCCATTCTACACTCCAACCACCTCCGAACCAAGCAATGACGAGCCAAGACGTACCAGGCCAGATCACATCAGCCCAGGCCCATCAGCAACTATACACATCCTAGACCCCTACCCCAGCCTCACTCTATAAATAGAGGGGTAGGGGTACAACAATGGAGGACAAGTTTGAGAGCTCAAGCACGGAAGGAACTTTCAAACAACTTTCTTTTACTTGTATCAAAGCTTTGTACTTGTAATCAGAATAAGAGAAGAGAAATAACATATAAAGTGGACGTAGGCACATTCTGGCTGAACCACTATAAATCTGCGTGTCTTTTTTACAGTTTAGCCCCTGTTTTTTATATATTTGCATAAATCGCTCAAATCACTAAGAATAACATAAGATCTACTAAATCATACAACTTCGAGGTGTTTGTCCAATTTTTGTACAAACATTTTTGGTGCTTTCACTGAGAACTAGAAGCTCGAAGCTTCAGCTTCATCCACTTAACAAGTTTTCCTAACAGCATCGTCCGCCACTTGGAAAACATGCCTCCCAAACAGAGAAAAGATGTTAACAAAGGAAAAAACATCGCACCCAAGCATGCTCCCAGAAGATCAAAGGCAGCCACTGGAAAATATGAGGAATGATAGACGATACCATCCCTACAGGTCATCTGGACGGAATCAATCCCACAGAACAGAACCAAACTCATTTCTGTCTACTCCAAGTTCTGATGAAAGGATGGCACGCTTATTTAGAGAGTGTGTCCAACGGGAGCAAAGAGATCGAGGGATAGGCGCTAGGGTAACCATTCCTTTCGCCCGCGATATCGAAATTGCTATCACCCCCCGAGAATGGAAGATGCCAACAATGGAACCCTACAAAGGAACCTCCGATCCCGTTGTACACTTACAAAGGTACACGCAGCATATGCTCATGAGTGGAGCAATAGAGGGAGTACTGTGCAAATGCTTTCCGCTCTTCTTAGCAGATCTTGCTACCTCCTGGTTCTGTCATCTACCCCAAGGATCCATCAGCTCGTGGGAAATGTTGAAAGAAAAATTTATCAGTCAGTTCCGCATTCATGTGGAGCAACCTAAGGACGCTTATTCCTTGTCCAGCGTCAAACAGAAACCTGGAGAAAAGCTGCAGCAATACCTAACCAGATTCAACGCCGCAGCAGCCGCAGTCCAAGATGCCGATGAAAAGCCTATCCTAATGGCCCTCTGCAGTGGTGTGCATCCGGACACTAAATTTGCTAGAAGGTTGACAAAAGAAAAGCCAGCTACTTTACCCGATTTCTTCCATGAAGCCGGGAAATACATGAGGCTTGAGGATGCTGCCGTTGAGGGGCAGTCAGGACAGCAAAATAAGACGACCCATGGCAACACCCCTGCTGTGGCAAGGGACATTCGAAGAACTGATTCCAGAGACAATGCTGGGGGCAAGAAGGGAGAAAAGCGCCTATATCGGCCAGGGCCAAGATTCGACACTTACACTCCTTTGAACGAGACCGTCGAAAATATCTTCCTTGCCACCCAAGGCGAAGTTAGGTACAAACGCCCACCGTACAAGAAGGAATCAGATAACGCACAGAAGTCTGGAAAATTCTGCCGCTTCCACGAATCTCACGGGCATGATACCAACGAATGCCATCATCTCCGAGATCTGATTGAGGAACACATCAGAAGAAAGAAACTGGAACGTTATGTAAAAGGTCAGGACAGGACCCCAGCTCCTGCCAATGAAAACCCAAGGCTACCCTCCCCGGGGGCCGACAGGGGGAACCGCAACGCTAGCAGCTCTAGTCAGGAAAAGATAGTGGTCCATACCATCTCAGGAGGGCCACACATCGCAGACAGAAGCTGGAAAGACATGGAAAGATATGGAAAGTCGGTTAGAGACAATAAAGACTATGTCAATTCGGTTATAGAAGAGCGTCACCCGAAGTGGAAAGAAAGTAATGACATCACGTTCGGTAAGCGTGACCTAGAAGGAAGGCAGTACCCTCACATGGATCCCATGGTCATCTCTGCCCGACTTGGTCCCGCCGAAGTCTACCGAATCCTGGTAGACACTGGAAGCTCGGTGAACATCCTGTTCAAACACGCATTCGACAAACTGAAGCTATCAATGAAGGATGTATCCCCCTGCGATAAACCACTACACGGCTTCACTGGAGACGCGAAGATGCCCCTCGGGCAACTGGACCTTTTTGTTGAGATTGGAAGCCATCCCCGCTCTGCTGTACGGAAACAAACATTTGTGCTAATAGAAAACCAGTCAGCCTACAACGCCTTCTTGGGAAGGCCATCCTTGTCTGACTTCCAAGTTGTCTTAGCCCCATGGTGCCTAAAGATGAAATTCCCAACGGACAATGGAGTAGGGGAAGTGGAAGGAGATCAGGACGTTGCTCGAGACTGCTATGTGACTGAACTTCGCAACAACCACAGGAAGGATAAAGGGAAGGGTGTAGAGATTGCCCTCTGCACAAAAAGTCTAGAAGCATAGCAGTTAAAGAAAGCCCCTCCTCTTCGATATACCAGCGACCCTTTCAATGAATTAGATCCTAGGGACAAAGAGGAGGAGGCCACCGCCGAGCCTGCAGAGGCTATGGAATTTATCTCTGTAGACAGACACGACTCAAGTAGACTGTTGAAAATTGGGTCCCAACTAAAAACCGAGTTGAAGGAACAACTCATCGATTTTCTCCGCCACAACTTGGATGTATTTGCTTGGTCACACGCTGACATGACCGGAATCTCCCCCGACATAGCATGCCACGTATTAAAAATTGATCCTACCAAGGCGCCTGTAAAGCAAAGAAAGAGAAGTATGGGGGCAGAGCGATCAGCAGCCCTCGATGAAGAAGTAAAGAATCTACTCGCCAATGACTTCATACGAAAGCTATCTACCCGGAATGGATCGCAAACCCGGTGCTGGTAAAAAAGGCTAATGGGAAGTGGCGAACCTGCATTGACTTTTCCAACCTAAATGATGCCTGCCCAAAGGATTGCTTCCCACTTCCCAGAATTGACCAACTTGTAGACAGCACAGCCGGGCACGAACTCCTATCCTTTATGGATGCATACTCAGGATATAACCAAATTCCTATGCATGCTCCCGACCAAGACCACACTAGTTTTATCACCGACCGGGGCTTGTACTGCTATAAGGTAATGCCTTTCGGACTTAAAAATGCAGGAGCCACCTACCAGCGCCTCGTCAACAAGATGTTTGCAGGGCTGATAGGACAAACTATGGAAGTATATGTGGATGACATGCTAGTAAAGTCAAGGAAAGACATAGATCACGTGAGCCACCTAGGCAAGATGTTTCAAGTACTTCGACAATTCGGAATGAAGTTGAATCCGCTAAAATGCTCCTTCGGAGTGTCATCTGGAAAGTTCTTAGGATTCATCGTTCATGCCAGAGGGATAGAAGCAAACCCTGAACAAGTCCGAGCGCTAAGGGATATCAAGATACCTTCCACTCGGAAGGAAATGCAAAGTTTGAACGGAAAAGTGGCTGCTCTAAGCCGATTCATCTCCAAGGCGACAGACAAGTGCGTCCCCTTTTTTGAAGCTCTAAAGAAAGACAAGGGAAAGTTCGAATGGACTGACGAATGCCTGACCGCTTTCCTTCACTTAATCGAACACCTCCAGAAACCACCGGTGCTCTCAACTCCAAGCGAAGGAGAAGAATTATACCTATACCTCACCGTGTCATCCCACGTCCTAAGCGCCGCCTTGGTAAGGGAAGATAACCGCACGCAGCGGGCAGTTTACTTCGTCAGCAAAAGGTTTACTGGGGCAGAAGTCAGATATCCTAAACTTGAAAAGCTAGCATACTGTTTACTTATCACATCACGGAAGCTGCGCCACTACTTCCAGTCCCATTCCATCAAAGTTCTGACCGATCAACCACTGAGACAGGTACTCCATCGCCCCGACACTTCTGGGCGACTACTTAAATGGTGCATTGAACTGAGTCAGTATGATATCACCTATCACCCTCGCACCGCCATCAAGGGACAGGCCATGGCTGACTTCATTGCAGAGTTCACTACCAACGAGGATAAGGAGCAACTGGAAATAACAGAAGATATCAAGTGGAATCTCTTTGTGAACGGTGCATCTAACGAACAAGGCTCGGGGGCAGGTGTGGTAATAATCACTCCCAGGGGAAATAAACTGCACTATGCTATAAGGTTGGAGTTCGCTGCCACCAACAACGATGCAGAATATGAAGCAGTGATAGCTGGACTAGAAATTGCCATAGAAATCGGAGCCAATTCTTTGTGTCTTCACAGCGATTCTCAACTTATTGTTAATCAAATACTAGGAGAATTCCAAGCTCGAGAGGAACGACTCATAGCATATCTAAAGAAGACCAAGTTGCTTCTCAACCGATTGGATCACTACTTAGTCAAACACATCCCTCGGGAAGAGAACCAAGAGGCCGACGAATTGGCAAAGCAAGCGAGTATGAGAGACATCGCCATCTTCGGGGCAGTAACCATCTCAAAGAAAACGGTCCCAAGTTTTGAGCAAGTGAATCTGATAGCTACAGCCGAAGAAGCAACTTGGATGACTCCCATCCGAGACTACCTACAAAATGGTACACTACCCAACGGGCGTAACGAAGTCAAGAAAATCTTGAGGAAAGCGTCCCGCTACACAATACAAGAAGACATCCTCTATCGGCGCGGATTCTCTAACCCGTTATTGAGGTGTGTCGCTGGGAGAGAAGCCAAGGAAATCTTATCCAACATCCATCAGGGGAGCTGCGGAGATCACACCGGAGGGCAAACACTAGCAAAAAAGATACTCCGTTACGGATATTTCTGGCCCACCTTAAGCAAGGACGCCTTAGATTTCGTCAAGAAGTGTGACAGATGCCAAAAATTTGCTAAGATTCCACGGCTACCAACAACTGAGATTACTCAAATGACCAGCCCTTGGCCCTTCGCAATATGGGGAATTGACTTAATCGGCGAGCTACCGATGGGCCGAGGCGGGGCCAAATATGCTATAGTGGCGGTTGATTATTTCACCAAATGGGTGGAAGCGGAACCTCTGAATAAAGTATCTTCAGCAAAAGTTATTAACTTCTTGATCAAAAATGTTCTGTGCAGGTACGGAGTCCCACTCAAAATCATATCAGACAACGGACTTCAATTTGACAGCGAGGAATTCGCCAACTGGTGCCGAGAGCACGGAATTCATAAAAGCTTCTCATCCGTAGCGTATCCCCAGGCAAACGGACAAGTCAAAGCAGTCAACAAAATTCTGAAAACTCTGATCAAAAAGAAGCTCAAAAAGTCAAAGGGCGCTTGGGTGGATGAACTCCCTACGGCACTATGGGCCTACCGCACATCTTTCAGAACATCAACAGGGCACACTCCTTTCTCTTTGGCATACGGATCGGAGGCTATGCTCCCAGTTGAAACCATCGTGCCTTCCCACCGTAGGATCCACTATAACCCAGAAGAGAATGAAGAACTCCTCCACATGTCTTTGGATCTAGTTGAGGAAAGAAGGAATGATGCAGTCCTTAAAGCGGCGGTCCACAAGCAGAAAGTGGCAGCACAATACAACTCCAAAGTCAAGCATCGTACCTTACAAGAAGGGGATCTTGTCCTCAAGCGAATCTTCCCTCGCCCCGGAGCGCTAGACCCGATCTGGGATGGACCATATGTAATTCATAAAGATCTCCACAACGGAGCCTATATTTTGTCAACAGTGGACGGAGAGGTGTTCCAAAGGGCATGGAACATCCAACACCTCCGTCGATACTTTTCTTAACTTGTATTGCCCATATGAAGTGAATTAACAAAGAGAATCAGTGGACGTAGGCCTTTTCATGCCGAACCACTTTAAAAAACCTTGTCTCTTTTTTAACTTGTTCCTTTATATCTTGGCTACTTGTTAACTTTATCCTTTTCTGTTGAACAAAATCCTACGCGTATAGCATCTCCACTCAAAGCACCTCACGGTGCAACTTCACCTGGGCAAAACCCAACAGGTACTATGCGAATCTATGCCCTCGCCGATGAGACACTTTTGCTCCAGCATCCCTCTGCTGCGGGTTAACTCATTGCTCGCGACGGCCCTTAAAGCCAACTGTAATGAGCCGATTATAAGCCACCGAGAAGGCCGACTATAGCCGAGGCAGCTCATTACGGCGTTAGGCTCGCCGGCAACTGTGAACCGACTATAAGCCCCAACATAAGGTGTGGCCAGCCAGGGGCAGTTCACGGTTGACGATCGGCACCCACGCTAGCCGGCCACAGTAAATCGAATAATACCCATGATTACGGGCCATAATGGCCCGGGTAGTTACTGTGCGCGATCTCGGCTCCGATGTGTCTTAAGTGCGGCTGTGGTAAAAAAGAATTAACTCCCCGCGGAGGCGTAAGATGGGTGACAAATGTCTCCAAGACCCACAGCTAGGGAAAGTGACTACAAAACCCGTTTGCCACGAACTTAAGCACATCGAAGGCCTTCCGTGATTGGAAGTTTTACTATTTCACGTATTTCAATTTTACTTAAAAAACTATCCTCCTATCATCTATAACAATCCATAAAGTACAGGATACAGAGTAGGAGATACTCGCCAATGGATGCAGAGATTTACAATCGAATGGCAGGGCATTCGACTGCATTCCATGTTCGGTCATACAAGATATTCAAGACTGCCATCTACGATTGAAACATGAAAGGCGGTATTTTCTTCTTTTATGTACAAATACATGACTATAATTTGTTCACACCACACACAAACATTGCAAGTCATGGAATTATGTCTTAAACCAGAACCCGACATCAAACACAATTTAATTACAAGAATGTACATAGCTATATTTCTCATACGACATGCCAAAATAACAGCAAACATTCAAAAGACGACAAAATCAGCTTAAGTTAAAAAATTACACGTCAAAAATAAGACTATTTATTACAAGTGGCAAAATATTATAACCTAAAGGCTACGTTACTATTTTTCGACTAACATATACAACACTGTCAAATCCACAAAAAGAGTTTTTCCACGTATAATCAAGGGGCCGGCTGCAGTGGAGCTTTATCCTTGCCCTGTTGACCCCCTGTCTAGTCAGAAAAAGGACTCATTAGCAATAAGCAACCAAGTTGATGGAGAAACTAAAAAGGGAGACTTACCAGCGCCTGCTTCCTGACTATCCTGATCGTCATCCTCTACCTGCACGCCTACCTCCTCAGCGGCAAGCAACCGCATACCTTCCTTCACCGCCACTTTCTCCTCCTTGGAAAACTGAGCAGTGACCGCATCCATGCTAAAGGCCACACCACCCTCTTTATCCGCATCCGCCTTAGCCTCCTCCAGAGCCCGAAGATAGATCTTAGCCATGATCCTGGGATAATCATCCATCCAGGATAGGTTGCCCTGCTTCCAGGTTCGGAAGTACATGTCCTGAAGCATTTCGTCCATCATCCCCTCATTCTCCTCAAACTCCCTCATCCGGGCCTCGGAAGCCAACAACCTCCCAACTGCAGCATCTCTCTCCGATCGGTATCTCGAGCAGTCGGCTAGAAGGGATCCCCGCATTGCCTCCATCTCCTCCCTCAACTTGGCTTCAGCAAGCTCTGCAGCCTCAAGTTTCCCGGACAATTCCTCCACCTGCTCAAGATCCGCTTTCCGAACCTCGTCCACCGTGGCAATAGCCATGTCAATCCGTTCTTTGCAAGTAGCTTCCATTTTCCGCAATTCGGCCCGACTGGCCTCTTCCATGGTTTTCCTTAATCGTCCAGTAGCAGCCTCATGCTGAGAAATCTAAATAGCCTGATCCGCAAGCTGTTTGGCCTGATCCGAAACCACCAATCGAAGTCGGATATTGGCGCTCCCAATCTCCTCTCCGGCCTTAACCAGCCGGGCATGATGCCCCATCAGCTTCTTAGTCTCCTCCGCCACCCGATCAATATTAGCCTTGGCCTCGTCTCCCATAGTGATTATACGAGTAGTGAGTAAATCGAGATCTAAGGACTTAGCTTCATCAAGTACTCGTACCATGGGGTTGCGGGGGAGAAGGTGTTCACCGGTGACTTCGTCAAAGGTAATATCATGAGAGCTTGGATCCAGATCAGGATGACCCGCAAATGGATTACGAGCCAAGTCAGGACGGTCGATATGAGTAACAGAAGGGTTTCCGGACGGGTGCGGAGAAGGTGCAAACTCGCTATCCTCCTCCGTGATATCATGAAGAGGCTGAGCCGGGAACTGAGGACCAGGCGAAGGTTCGGATAAAGGACGACTCCTCTTTCTCTGCTGAATACCCTCTTCGATAACCCCGAGAAGAGGACGGTAGCCGACTACATCCCCGGAGCGGTGGGTCGAAGGCTTCGGCTTGACAGAAGTTTTGGAAAGCTTGTACTGTTCAAGCCTGTGCCGAAAATCTGAGGCTTTGACCGTTTTACTTGCTCCTGATATGAAGAAAAAGTGTCACAAGCATATATTGTTCTATACTTCGAGAAAACACGGCAAATTAAAAGGAGAGAAACACATCTGTGGTTGTACAAACCCTGGGGAGGAGTAGGATACTGCAATATGTCCTGGATTTCATTCCAGGACGGGAGCGGGTCATAAAATATTCCTAAGTCCCTATCATTAGTGAAGCATGCAGGAATCAAGAGTTCACCTTGAGTCGTCGGAGCCACCCTGGCTGGAATGGTCTGGGAAGACTCGCTTGCACCGGTCCCGGCCTTGTCCGCTTTCCCGGTTCTCTCTACCAAAGCCGGATCTTCGTCCAGCCCCTCGAAAGCCTGGTGGAATGCATCGTCCGTCCACTCCTGAATCTCGCCCGCTTGCCCAGGAAGCAAGGCCCCGATGCCATCGCCACCTTTATCACCTTCCCGACCATCTCCACCCTCGCCTCTTTCCTCCTCTATGTCTTCCTCCTCTCGGGTAAGTGGACAATTGCTGGGGGAGGGACCGTCCGACTTCTTGAGTTTCTTACCTCCGACAGCTGGAGGTTTTGTGAAAGGTTTCCTCTTGCTACTCTCTACCGTAACACCTTCCTTGGTCTGAGCAGCCGCCCTCTCCTCCGCCGTTTCCCTCAGCTTAACTACTGACTGATGTGGAAGGATTAAGTTATACTCCAGAAGGATCGCATTTCTGATCAAGAAGGCAGATGATCTATATTTCCCGAGAATAGCTTCTATCTCAGCCGCCGTCTGAACCAGGCGGTCAGTCTCCACAACCGCAAAGCCACCTGTCGCTAGCAAAAATGAGGAAGTATGAGAAGAAGCATCGCAATCGTAATGGAAATTATAAGTAAAAGCATCAACTTACATCCAGAAGTAAAGCGCCGAATTGAAACAGAGTCGTCCCTAACAAAGAACCATTCCTTCTTGAACATGCTGAATTTGGAATACAGATCCAAGACCGGCTTGAAGGCCACAGCTGACTCCAAGCTAATGTATGGGGACCCCTTCTTATAGCCCCTCAGGTTATATAGATACCGGATCTCTCGGTTGGAAGGAGCACGACCATACTTCCTCCGGAAAATGACGAAGAGGCTCACCAGTATAGCATAGGAGTTGGGTTGAAGCTGGAACGGGGCCACCTTAAGATATGTGAGGAAGCTGGCTATCCAAGCGTTCAGAGGAGGGATGGCACCACACATGCAGTGGTATCTGCTGTAGGCGAAGTACCCTTCAGGAGGATCATACGACATAACGTCTCTCCCAGGCAATAGCAAGCGCGCCCTATCGATTCCAAAGGATCGGGAAATGACATCGAGCTGCTCCTCCTTGAGGGAACTAGGAAAGCAATCGGGTGGGGAGTTCAGAAGCTCCTGAGGGCCGTACCCGTCCACTAGTGATCTCGGGGCAGATCCGTGACGTTCTGGATTCGGCTGAGCTGGGGGCACGGCAGAGGAACCTCCTTCACCCCCGGATTTCTTTTTGTCTGATCGAGTTTCCACTTTACGAGACATTATCTACAACACCGGAAAAACATGTTGTTAGAACAAAGGATGTAAAAAAGTAAGTATATAATATGGAATTTCACTCATAAAATCAGAATGTTCAAACTCCCGTTGTCATTCGGTAAAGTAAATGCAAAATTCTCAAGGCCGTTCGGTAGTTCTCATATCCATTCGGCATTTCCAACGTCATCCGGATATGACCCCATCCGGCATCTCCATGCTATAACCCACTCGGCATTCCCAACTCCATCCGTTTATACAGATATACAACTACCTTCGATAAACCATTTGTCCAACATAGAAAGGATCTCACCTGATTCAGTGAAAATAGGGAAATTGATTCGGGCACCACGTTGATTCGGCTATCACTTTGATTCGGCTACCAAATTGATTCGGGCACCACGTTGATTCGGCTATCACTTTGATTCGGCTACCAAGTTGGTTCGGCTACCACGTTCGATTCAGCTATGAAGTTTGATCCGGCAAGAGCAAATATTTAGTTCGGCAGGTAGGAAATAGCAAAGGCGTACGGTCCCTACTTATAGACAAAAGGACACGACCGGACCATCTGGTTCGGCATCCAAGGGCCAAGTAAAAATGTCAAACAAAGCACGCCATATTCAAGAATATGCCCCACTTTGGGGGGCAAATGTTGGGCGTGTTCTCACCCAGAAGACCTCGAGACTAAGAAGCTTGATTCATTCGGCATTCTCGTTTTCCAGGGCCCATTCGGCATACCCCATTCGGCAGACCTCATCCGAACCCATTCGGCAGACCAACCTCTCCTAACTCCATAACCGGACCAACCTTCCTAACTCCCACCGAACCACCTCCTGCCGAACCAACCGGACCAACCCTCCTGCCAAACCAACCGGACCAGCCCATGCCGAACCATCTCCACACCGGATCAACCTCACCATCCCACCACCGATCCAAGCAACTACCGGTCCATTCTACACTCCAACCACCTCCGAACCAAGCAATGACGAGCCAAGACGTACCAGGCCAGATCACATCAGCCCAGGTCCATCAGCAACTATACACATCCTAGACCCCTACCCCCAGCCTCACTCTATAAATAGAGGGGCAGGGGTACAACAATGGGGGACAAGTTTGAGAGCTCAAGCACGGAAGGAACTTTCAAACAACTTTCTTTTACTTGTATCAAAGCTTTGTACTTGTAATCAGAATAAGAGAAGAGAAATAACATATAAAGTGGACGTAGGCACATTCTGGCTGAACCACTATAAATCTGCGTGTCTTTTTTACAGTTTAGCCCCTGTTTTTTATATATTTGCATAAATCGCTCAAATCACTAAGAATAACATAAGATCTACTAAATCATACAACTTCGAGGTGTTTGTCCATTTTTTGTACAAACACCAATCTCCCGCCAGTACGCGCAGGTTCTTCGGGCCTAGCTTGGCCTTGATCTTGATTTGAGTTAGATGGGCCCGTACCTCCATCCTGCGGAGCCCACACAAACTGTTCCAACTTCCTCCCTCTAATCAACTTCTCAACGATGTCTTGTAAATGACGGCACTCATTCGTATTATGGCCGTAACAATCGTGGAATCTGCAGAATTTTCCAGTCTGAATTTGTTTCTCAGATGATGGTTTCGGAGCTAGCTTCTTATACTGTCTGGTATTACAAATCTGAAGGTAAACATTTTCCAGCAATGTGTTTAAAGGGGTATATTGGTCATACATAGGAGATCTGTGTCTCGGTCCGCGATTTGGGTCTCTCTCCTTTCCCTGATCTCCATTGCCCTTCTGTTGACCTTGCTTGTTCTATATGTTCAATTGTACTTTACCGAAATTCTCACCAGTCTGTTTCACAGCAACATTACTCTGAATGCCTTCAACACTAGGCCCCGCATCGTCCTACTTCCTAGATCGTCTAGTGTCTTCTCTCCTCAGAAACTGGGCTGCCTTATCATAGAAACGATCCAACGAAGCAGGGGGCTTCCCAGCCAACCAATTGTCAAACTTAGAATCGGGATCGATCCCTTTAGTTAATGCAATCAAAATAGTATTATCATTGGGGTTGCTAATCTCAGCACAGGCAGTTCCAGATAACGTCTAAGAGTCTCTCCTGGAGCTTGGGTAACACTGGACAAGGTGTTGACATCCTTTGGCCTTGTAACATGCATACAAAACTATTTGAAAAACTTTGTAGCCAACTGATCGAAACTTGAAATGGATCTGGGCGGTAGTCGAGCAAACCATATAGTTGCAATGCCTCCC
Organism: Allium fistulosum; assembly: GCA_030737815.1. NCBI lineage: Eukaryota > Viridiplantae > Streptophyta > Magnoliopsida > Asparagales > Amaryllidaceae > Allium > Allium fistulosum. The sequence goes on from CM060907.1 coordinate 1,108,056,714, forward strand.
AAAGAGATAGGAAAACTTCTACACTTAACCGCATCGTCAGCTCGAGCGGCATTCATAAGCCATTTATACTTCAAGATGTGCTAGTTAGGATCCGAACATCCTTCATACACGGGCAAGGTAGGCATCCTGAATCGACGAGGTGGTTCAGCGTAAAGAATGTCGTTGGTGAACGGAGTATGATTTCGGGAGATTCCCCAATCGTCATTATTAAGACCTTGACTTTCTCGGATCATTTAGCGGATCATGGTTGGAATGTCAGCCATCTGGATGTTCGGAGCCAAGGCATGGTCGAGTTCCATATTGCGGGGATGGTCTGAGCGCTCACCTCTTTGGCTCCCGGTCTTCAGGAATGTAGAGTTCATGAGCATGGATGTGTTGACGAAGGGCTGGATCTGGCTGGTTCTGGATCTCAGCTTCTAGATCTATAGCGGCAGCAGCTGCATGGTCATGGATGGTGTGATAAGGAAGCACCCCTCCTCGGGAGGAGGGTCCAGCATGGTTCCCTGTAGAAGGACCACCCCCGACTTGTCTGAGATTCGTAGCACGCTGATGCTCGGAGGCTTCTACATAATTTCTATCCAGCTGACGGCATGTAGATCTGTGGTTGAAGTCAGATGAAGCCGAGCTTTCAGTCGAGGAACGTGAGACATGATCCATCCTAGATCTCCTTCGCCTTTCCTCGTTTAGCTGGTTCGCGAGCTCCGTATTGGCACGGATCTCCTGAGTGAGCTGCTGACGGCTCTGAGTTAGCTCTTGCATGAGGATTTGGAACTCCTCTCTAGTCATAGGACCTTATGGATCTAAAGCTCCAGTTGATGTCTAGCCTGCGGTAGTCAGCTACATGGGATTTTGCCTATCACTTCCTTCTGGATCTGCAACATTTGAAGCAGTTCTGGTAGTATGCACCATGGTTGATGTAGCTATTTCCTAGATCTTGAGTAATCTGAGTAGAATGGAAGAAACCACAAGAAGACAGATCTGGATCTCCTCCATATATTTTAGCAATCGACAACGGCAGTAGATCCACTGAATCGGAGAAAAACAGAGTTTCTCTCGGTGAAAGCACCAAAGTTTTTGTACCAAAATTAGGCATGACACTCTTTGGATGTGATTGAAGAGATTAAAATGAAGAAATTAAATGCAAAAGTGGCTAATCTAACAATCACACTAATAAAAGTATGCAGAAATAGAAAAAGACAAGAAATTAAAGTGGTTCGGCGTTGTATCCTATGTCCACTTTGAATGTTTTCCTGTTTATTGATGATTGATAACTGATTACAACAGTACAAAACTCTAACACTCAAGTTACAATGGAATTGTAGAAGAGTAACATTGTAGCCGAGTCTAAAGTCCTTTTTCTGTAGGCGTAAGGGTGCTATTTATAGGTGTAGGTCTGAAATATTTGCCCCCGAACTTGGAATACCTCTTCTCACTCGTGGGTGGGCCCACCATATCGATTTGGGGTCATTTGGGATCGATTGTGATTGATCCCCATCATCTTTGTATCGGTTAAGATTGTGTCCATTTGGGCTGTGATCGATCGGAGGCATTCTTGAGGTGGTAAGCAAGCTCCTGTGAAAATTTCATAGCATTTGGACTTGTAGATTTCGAGTTATGATCGATCCAAGGTTGGTTTTGCAAGTAGGCTGAAGGGTGCGTATCGATACTTTCGTATCGATCGATCTATTATCGACGACGTGGGGTGACAGTTACATGGAGATCCTTTTTTCATGCTAGTGGACCGCTTCTCTTGGTTGACCATGCTTTTCGTATCGATCTAGTACACAGTTCTTCATATCAATGGTTGGTCATTGATTCGTATCGATGCTTAGAGGTCACCTTCGTATCGATGCCCGGTTATAAATTTCGTATTGATCCTATATTCTTGCCTTCGTATCGATGCTCGGTTGTAGGTTTCGTATCGATGCTTGGTGGTAGGTTTCGTATCGATACTTGGCCAATCGATACGAAATGGTTAGAAATGAAACCGATACGAAATGGGTAGTTGTCGATGGTTGATGGATACTAAGGGGATGGATGTGAACTGGATGGATATGAAGTTAATGGATACGAATTGAACATGTCCTTCATGAATCTTGATCGATCCATAACCTGAGCATACGAACTCCGATTGACCTAAAATTTGGAATATTGGCTTTCATAGCTTTGTCTGTCGCACCATGTTAATTGTAGCTCGATCCGGACTCGGACCAAATTTGTCAGTATCCATAGTGGACCTGTGTATAACCGATCTTCAGGACAGATTGTCTTTAGTTTCTAGTCAAATCCTTGGTATCACGGCCTTGCCAAAAGGCGGGATAACAGGTATACATATTTATATATCTATATATCGAATACAAGTACATTATTATAGCGTTAATCCAAACCCCGATCATATTTCTGATTCATTGGATTATGTTTCAAAAAGTTTTTAGGTTTAAATTTTCTTTTAAGTTTTCATAAACCTATGCTCAGATACCAACCTTTAACATCCTCCTACTTGGAGGCCCCAAAATAACGGCTACGGATGCTGTAGTCATCTATAGTTATTAATACTCGGCGACCAAATACGGCAATGTTAGGTACATTGATACACAGAAACACATGAATATGGAAAAAATTTAAAACATCAAACAAATTCCACATTCCATTTCAAAACATTTAAATTCATTAAATATTCCCACAATCGTTAACCACGTTCAGAGAAAATATATTTATTACAACATATGCCAAGAGTGACATATGAAGATGCCCCCTTGGATGATTAGAGTATTAATTTAACAACTTTGCCATCAAAACAACATAGCAGAATCAAAATAAAAGAGAACTCTAGGTATCTATCATGCCTCCTGCATGTCCCTAGAAGCTTATTTATCAAATGAGGTACCTGAAAACATCAACCCTCAAACTACTCAAAATCAATTGAGTACCCGAGGGTTTAAGGGAAAAACATAAACTTCGAGTCGGACATAAACCATGAATAGTGTATGGGATGTGAATATATATAAGGGTAGGGATTATATGCAGCTAATTCCTAATATACCCTTATGTAAATTAATTAACTTAACCCACTCTTAAGCCCATTTAATTAAATAAATTGAGCACGGCCCCTTAAGTATTTATTCAAATCTCAATCCCCTTATCACTTAACATTTACATTATTCTATTTAATTTATCTAATTAAATCCCCTGAATAATGTTATCAATAATTAGGGGTGTTACAATGCTCCATATCGAATCCATGACAGTCTTATCAAGGCCAAAGTCATGTCGAATGTCATATAAGAGTCAAAAGCTCAACTTATGTAGAACAATCTTATGCAAGCAAAAAATCAAGACTATGAGTGCTTTTGGAACTTGAAGCAAGTTATGATTCAAAATCACAAGTGCTTTGGAATTCGAAAGCAAGTCATAATTCAAGACTTCTTTATTCGAATATCATATAATTCTTGAATGTACAAAGTCCTATGTGCAAAAGACACAATTGGCACTGAAATCCGCAAATCAATTTAGGGTTACAATGTTTAAATGGTAAGAAATGAGACAAGAATTATTTGCCCCTTTCACATAGCCCTAGGTCTGTATTTATAGGAGTAGAGGTGCGGCATGGCAGCTTGACTTCGGTATGCATAATCGTTGGCAATATCAATAGCGCTAGTCTTGACCAATGACGAACTTTAGCATCTCTTTGTACACTGGTGAATTATAGCATCATTAGGGCATGGTATAATAGTAGACAACATCAGCATTGATAATGGTCGTCATTGACAATAGCGACATTGATGATAAGCAACGGGCGGCATTCATAATAGCGGCATCAATAACAGGTGACATTGATAAGGAGCGGCATTGATAAGAGGCGGTATCAATGGATAAGCAGCATCAACAAGAAGCTATATCAATATGGAAGCGGTATTGATGAAATGCGACATTCATTTGAGGCGATATTAGCTAGATGCGGCATTCATGATATCTCCATGGGTAAAGTGCGACATTGATAGAACACGACATTAATCTGAAGCGACATTGATCCTCCCGGCTTCATGGAAGGAATGTTATATCAATAGAGCACGACATCAATGAGGGGTGATATGGATGATAAACTATGTCCCTATAACATTGATGGCTTTCAATATTGTCTTCTTAATCATTACCACTTCCTTGATGAGATGTGACATTGGTTTCATTTGGCATTGTTTACTGATGATATAAAAGATCTGACATTGTTAGTAAGAGACGATATGAGTCATATGCGACATCATCTGTTGGCTTTTGGCATTAGCTTTATTGAACACCTGCGACATTATTTATTAACCCTTTTTGATGATAAGCGGCATTGCATACTTTCGGCATTGGCTTATCCCCACTTTTTCGACATTACTTATTGAGGTTATGTCGTCATCCATTATACCTTCGGGATTGATTGTGATAGTAAAAAAACCCCTTTACTAAGAAGGATAATACTCAAGACAAGTGTTTACCAACCGAACACATCTCTTGTCCATTTTTAGTCACTTTCGAGCCACTTGAACTAGCTAACATAAAAATACTTTGTTCCCAAATCGACTCGTCGACTCCAAGAGCTATCTCAAACTCGACCAACCTTAATCTCTTTTCAAAATGTTAGCATTCAAAAATTGCTTCAAATAATACAATTATTATTTTCTTCAAAATCTTGAAAAACCATTTCAATGAAACTGGGATTTAAAGTCTTCAAATTCTCAGTTAAATCCTTTTAGTTTATAAATCATATTTTATAAACAACATTTATATAAATTTACTTTCATTTATAGAAATCTTTTCACAAGTGTTTATTTACACATTATCTTATCTTTCCTTTAGATTATAAAAAACAGCTTTCTTTTAGGTTCACTTTTAACCCAATATTATCACCGAACGCCTTATAGCCAAACTGTAAAGCTCAACTCACATGGTTTTCATTTCAATACTCACATAACTACTGTCTACCCAACCCATGCAGTGAAAAGGTAAAACTGCTCATAAATTGGTCGAGCACAAATTAAAAATAAACACACAATAGTCAATTCTCATAAACTGGCCAAGCATGACTAAGCTAAACATCATTAATCCCTACATAAATTAGACTACACTATCAACTCATACATACATATACATGTATAGATATATGTATGTATGCGTATTGCTAATATATAACAAATACATATAAGTTCTCATTTATATAATACACTCAACTCATGCTTGTGCATTTCATATCCCATATCTTAATGAGTTATACCCCCACCAAAGCCAAGATGCTCGCTTCACCTTTGGCTCTAATACCAGATGTAAAGCCCGGTGTAACAACCCACCTTTTCGACCCTTAAAATTCGACACTAATACATCTATGGTATTTACGTGCCGATCATCCGAGTGTTAGAAAGACAGATTGTTAGGGTGAAAAAAGAGAGGACATAATTGAATCTTACATCATGACGAGTAATATATAATATCCAAATTGTAACGACCCAAGATTTTGGATATTTGAAATTGGAATATTTAATTGATTTTAAATATTTAAAAGTTAATTTTTAACTTGAATTTCAAATATAACCATTTATTGGATAATTAAATTATTGAATTAAATAATTGGAAATTGGCTAAATTATTAGATCTTGAGTTTTAAGCTTGTTAAAAATAATTTAAAGGCTTATAAAATTTATATTGATAATACTCAATATAATAAAAGCTTTAAAATTGAATTTAAAAGTGGTTTGTTCAGTTTTAAAAATATATCGTTTAAATTGACATTCAAAAATAGCCTTCCGGGGCACAGTCTTGGGAACGACGAAACCAGTTCCATTGGATCCATAATAGTGAATTCTTATCGGATTTCAAATTTCATAGCGTTTGGAGTTATCGTTTGGCCGTACGGGATTTAAACGCGCTGAAATTTATATTGAAAATTCAATATAATAATTGGGTCCAAAAAGCTATCTTCTCCATACGATCGAATTAGGACTCGAAACCTTTTCCATTGTGTTCGGAATAGGGGTATAACATTATAAACGCCTAGCGGCACGCCTCGATAGGAGGTCGAGATTTTAAGTTGCAAATTCGAGACGATTTAAATTTAAATATATATATTTCAATACTTCACATCAACTTTTTGCTTGTTTTCAAATCACTGTACTTGAACTTTTCATACACGCTTCCCACCTTTTTATATCACGTCCTTGTTCATTCCATTATCACATGCAACATTCACAAGTAAAGAGAAACTTAAAAATGGCATAATTCAAAAAAAAAAAATGCACGTTCTCTTATTAAAAAAACGTAACCATCCTACGGCCATGGTCGACGTGGACTACTAGAGGCCATGTTAGACCTCGAGTTCAACTAGAATTATGGGCGTGGCAACGTGATGTAGACAATCAATGGTGGAGATGGGTGATGGGTGGCCGTAGTGACCGGATTGTGGCGGTGAATGGCGAATGTTTATTCGATGAACTGCGGCATCTTGGAGGGTTTGTAGGCGAAGTTTCCAACTGGCGAAGTGTAGGGGGAAGGCAGACGCACCTTCGGCCGGAGTATGGCGTTGCATAGGCGTTTGTGGCGGCGGAATTTGGCAAATGATCGGAAAACTCGGGATGGGTTTTTCTCGACGATGGCAACGAATGAAGGGGCGGAGCCGATTGCGTGGGGAAGAGGGAACGTTGGCCTATCGATGGGCGCGAGGTGGTAGTCGGCCATGGCTAGAGGCAGCGGCGGCGAGCATATATAGGGAGATGACCTGGGTTGAGCATCGAGTGGGAAGGAGGGATTTAGCGGCTAATTGATTTGAAATGGTAATTACTCTTAGGACGAAATTAAGCAAAAGAAATAAAAATTATTTTTATTTGATAATCTTATAAATGTATATCTCATGCATGCGCTGTGCAGTTAATGCCCCGCTATTACCCCGCTATAACCCTGCTATATCTCATAGCGGATTTCTACCGCTATGATTTTTCCATATAGCTCCAAATATAGCCTTTCCGCTTTAAGCCCCGCTATTTCCGCTATATCCCGTTATTCCCGCTATATTCCGCTATTTCCGCTATATCTTCTTTAAAAGAAATGAATTGAAATATGAAATTTATACATTATAAAAATTATGAAATTAATTTATTTAATTGAATTTTTAATATATTTTCAGAAATGAAAATACTCTAATATTCTACTAAATTCAATTATGTTATATAACAGTTTTACATTTATTTACAGTATATTCGTACATGTTTTTGTTTAAAATTATTTATGTATTAATTATAATTCAATTGAATGTTAATTTTTTATTTAATTAACATTTATATATTTGTAAAAACATTAAGTACGAGTTTTATATGCTAATTTAGAGTCATCCGCTATATCCCGCTACATCCTCGATGTATCCCCGCTGTGACTTTTTGCACCTCCGCCGCATTGAATCTGCCGAGCGCTTTAACTGCACAGTGCATGCAAGATCCGATTTGGACGATTCAAGTTGCGTTGGGTCCATAATAGGGAGATGTTTGCTATGGAGTCAACATGGTCAAGTCTAGAGGTGAAAAAGTTTTCAGATAAATTCAAACGCGTTCGGATTCAATCGGAACCGGAACGCGAAAGCGATAGAAAATCAAAGTGAGTTAATCTCACTCAAATTTGGAATACTGCAATTAATTTTAAATAGTTAAAATTAATTATTGGTTGATTGTTGAATTTGATAATTATTATCAGTTGTATGTGATGTTATATATAGTAGTATATACATATTGGAGTGATTGATATTCCCGCATATATATAGTGGATGAGAGCCTATGTGCCCCGCATAATAGCGGATGACTCTATATACCACGATATCCTCCTCGAAGTGGGATTGGTACATTTATATTGTGTTAACATCTGTGGATGCAGGGAAACAGGTTGGAGGGATCCAACAGGATTCCTCAAAATGTTGAATTTATTTTCATTTTCAGTGATATGATATATTGGGAAATCTATGATAGATTATAGCATGATTTAAATTTATTTGGTGCTATGGTATTTCTGGTCTAGATTCTGGTATTTTTAAAATACCATGAATATGTAAATAAAATTTAAAAGGGAATTGAAGGAGACTTTAAAGTAAAAATATTTATAGTGAAAGTTGAATTAATTTAAAGAAATGAATTTGGGAAAAATAAATAGTTTGATTTTAAAATTCTATTTAATAATTCCGGGATATGGAAAAATAGAGATTTTTGAATAATATAAACAAAAGGATTTTTAATAATGAAAACTTAAGCGATTTGTTTAAGTGTAAAAAGGTTTAAAGTCGAGATTTAAAATAGTTTGGGAAAAATAAAAAGGAAAATTGAAAATAAAATAGGAAATTGATGTTTTAGTTTTAAATAAGATTTATATCATAAAAAGGAAGTGAATCTGAAATTAGTGGGTTTTAGGATAAATTTGGGTTATTTAAGAAATTAATTTAAAAATGGAATTTAATTTAGAAAATCAATTTAAAATCGATTAAGTGCTGTGAAAACAGTGATAAACAGGAAATGAGACTATGGAAATTATAAACGAAGTTTATAAAATAAAGTGAAGTAATTATCAATGGATAATTTGAAATGTATAAATTCACAGTGGGAAGTTATAAGGAGATGGATAAATCATTTTAAAAATAAATAGTAGTTTTATTTTTAGAAATGTGAAAAAGGAAATTTACAGAATTGGAACGTAAATCAAACTGGAAATAAATCGAGAGGGATTTATAAATAATTAGACCGGCTATATTGGAGTTGGAAATATATTTTTCCTGAAAAGTTAAGTTTATTTTAAAAAGGGAGGATTTTTAAGTATTAACTAGGAAATTTAAAAGTGTTTAAGAATATTTCAGAAAAATAATTATTTAGTTGTTTAAAATTGTTTAAAGTATATTTAAATATTGGTTCAGCTAGTTTATAGTAAGTCAATTTTTATTTAAGAATTAATCAGTATTATTATTTTCAAAGGACAAACTATTTAATATTTATATAATAACTTTTATTTAAAAAGTAGTTTACCTAGAGTTTAACTTTGGAAAATTATTATAGAAAGTTCATAAGTATTATTTTGAAAATTTTTAAACAAAGTTTTTGGGGAGTATTGGTATACTCGCATGGCATAATCAGAGACAGTGAGTGTCTACAGTTAAGTCTTGGATTTCTCTGGGATAGAGACGTAACCATTGAGCCGTGAATCCATGGTTTGATACCACAATGGTACTTTCCATATTATTTTAAAAAGGGTTTTCAACTATTTTTGAAAGATAGTTTGTGAATTTACTAAATTCGGTAAGAAAAGTATATATTTTGGATAACGAGATTTAAGTTACAAAAATTTAAATTGAATAAGACTTAGTGTTTTCAGTGGAAAATGGAATTTGTGATTGTATGATTGTTATTTGATAGTTAAATAACCGACTATCAAAATCTGGACCAAAAATATAACTTTGGGAATATCTAGGGGAAATACGGGATTTATATGGTACAGTTACCGTTCGAGGTGCTATACTGTACGTATAAACTCATTTCATTCTTCTAGAGCGTTGGTAAGGAAATCCGTCCACTAACGGTTAGGAGGTGATCCCCGATTTTATCTACGTCTGTTTATTTCCTAAAGAACCGGGGTTGAGTTTACTAGAAATATCGAACGTTGTTTTGAAGAGACCGAGATCGGGTAAGTTATCCGAAAACCACTTCGATCCAACAAGTACGTTTTCGAAAATGAAGACAAGAGCATGGAGTCGAAGATGGAGCAGTGAATTGCAAGAGCTAATCGTTACTAATCCTGAGGGTGATTCCAAAATGGATATAGTAAGAGTAGTGCCTGCGGTTCCGTTCGGACCCGGAATGGATTTGTATGGATGAATGTTATCAGAACATTGTCATTGGAGGACAATCAGCATTCTAAGTGAAAAAATCCTTAAAATGTAATCGTAGCCTCTAGCCTCATCAACCGGGAATGACTGAAAAGAAAGGGAGATGCAGCAAGGCTAAGTGGGTAGCACCCAATTAGGGTATGTTTATCACCTTTCTATATACCCTCGGATATTATTACTATGATTATGGAAGGAGCTGGGAAAAGGGTGGGAACACCCGGGGTGATAGCATACTCGGTCTATCCAGGTTAGGGATAGTCCAGTCTTGTGTGGCAGGGAATCCCGGCATGGTCCTCGGTACGCTGTTCTAGACGTGTACTGTGACAGATGATACCCTACTACCTAGTCATTCATATGGAACCCATTCTCCAATAAGCGCCATACGGTTTTGATTGAGCCCAACTATGCTGAAACATGAGATGCAAGCATTTCAGCTATTTGAATAAGTATTTGTACTTAGACATTATTATAATATCAGATGATTTTGATATGAAATGTTTTGGTTATCGTAAGGTAAAAACCTATCGTGTTTATGTGTAGCGTGGTCTTACGAGATACCTTTGATTTTCAAAGAATTTTGAAAACTTTAGTAATTCAAATTGAGTGTGTTTTCTCACGCTGGTTTTCCAGACTGACTCGGGTGTTATTTTATTATAATGCTTGGGTCAGACCGAGTATTACAGATACATGTTAGGATGTCATAGAGCTCAGGAGACGAGCTGGATGACGAAGACGTATTACACGTATCTAATTATATTCCATTGTGTATTGTAGGATGTATATTCAACACTTGTGAGGGCAAGTTATTATAACTGTCCAGTATTGTGTTATTGATGTGTTGTACTCTGATGATGTAATGTATAAAAATAGTTATAGTTCTTCTTGTATAAAGACCAGTTGTTATCTATTATATATTGTTCCGCTGCGATTGTGAGATTCTATATTGTTGTTTCTATTTTCTTCTTCTACCACTTTCTTATTTTCCCTAACGATCTGGTATTTCCGGCATTCGATTGCTCAGCATATAATACAGTGGACGTATTGATGTCGATTTTCGAGGGTCGAAAATCTCGGCCCGTTACACAAATGACCTTTACAAAAGAAACTTTGATATACATACATCAATCAGAGTATCTAACCTATCATCGGTCTGGATAGTTATAACAATCTGTCCTCACAAATGTTGATAAATATAAACAAGAAATACAACGAAAAATAAAATTATGAGAGTATGTCTTGGAGGCATCCAGCTCATCCCTGAAGCTTTAAAGCATCCAATGTTAACTTTGGAAAAATTCTCAGGTCTGACCTGAGTATTATAAGAAAATAACATCTGGATCAGTCTAGTAAACCAGCGTGCGAAAACTCAAATCAAATGGATTTTTAATGTTATAAAACCCTTCAAAAATAAAGGTATCTCGTAAGATCACGCCGCACATAAACACGGATCAGATTTTACCTTATGATAACAAAACCATTTTATAGGAAATCTTGTGATATTATAATAACATCAAGGGTTTAAAGTAAATATATAGCATTGCTGAAATGCTTGCATCTAACATTCCAGTAGTTGGGCACAACTAAGTCCGTAAAGCACGTGGTGGAAAATGGATTCTATACAATGACAAGGCTACTGGGTTACCGCCTACCACAATACACTTTTAGAAATATGTACCGAGAGCCTTAACTGACTCCCTGCAAATCAGGACAGCCTACCCCTTCCTGGATAGTACTGAATATGTCATCACCTAGTTGCTTTGGAATCTTTTCCTCAAGAGCCCTCATGCACATACCAAATCCATAAATAGTGATCTAGAAAGGTGATGACCATACGCTAATGGGAGCGACTAACATAGCCCTGAAGTATATCCCATGTTTTAGTCATTACCGGATGTGAGGCTCGAGGCTACGTTTTACCATTCTAGCAAATCCCATTTGGAAAGTTAACACTACCCTCCAGGCAATAATGGAATGCCAGTATTCATTCATACAAGTTGTTCGGGATATGAACAAACCGAAGGCACTACTTCTACCATTCTTTTTGGAATCTACCTCAAATTAGTAGCGAGTAGCTTTTGCACTTCAAATAACTACATCTTCGATTTCATCATCTTCCAAATGTCTTCCAATTCGAACGCTTATGCTCACTACAAGGAAACATTGATTTTGCAGCAGAATAATCCATTGTGATTCTGCCACTAAACATGCGTTAGGGACGAATATTAGACGTCCGTAAATTTCAAATCGGAAATCTAGTGTCGATTTAGCGACGGAAATTGGTGTGAACTCGTCGACATTTTTCCGCTGTTCGTGTAAATATAAAAATTCCAAAAAATATATTTTACCGACATGTTTCCAACGGATATATAAATACTATGCTTTCCTCCAAAAAATTTTAAAATAAAGTGTCGTCGGTAAACCCTAGCTAAATTGCAAGGGATAATTTTTATGTTTATACTTTGTCTTACATATCAGTCGGTAATTTGTCGCCGATCCTGACGCTTTAGTATGGGTTTAGTGACAAATTTATTTATTTCCATCGCTAATCTCATGCTGATTTGCAAATGTTTTGCAACGGTTTTGACAATCATTTGTCTATTTCAATGATATTTTAGTGTCGGTTTTATTTGAAAATTCCCAACGTTTTAGCATGGGTATTCTTTTTCTATTTCGTCGAAAAATGCTATTTTTTTATTACAGTTTTCTCTATGCAGTAACCATCAATAGTTCGACAGTCAATAATAAAATTACCTATGGAAATATATATGTGCACTTATATAAGAAGAATAGCATAAACAAAAATAAAATTGCAATTATAAATCTGTTCATCATATACACACTAAATTGAACTTTAAGCAATAAAACTATTCAACTAGTGCTAATATCCCATACAAAAAACAGTATCATCCATAGTCATTCGTCAACTCATATATACACTAAGTTGAATTTTAAACAACAAAACTATTCAACTAGGTTCTACTGTTATCCCATATAAAAAACTACAATCCATAGCTATAATACCCATACAAAAAACCACAACATTTGTTATAAAATATTTCCAACTACAATACCCGAAGAGCTTACGAAGATGACAAAGGCGAAGTGTCTTCGTAATCAGATCCATGGTGCCTTTGAAGCATTGCCATCACCTTTGCAATTTTGCCTGAAAGTTCTCTCTATCTGCCTTTTGCTGCTGCTGTTACACGATACATGTTACATGACAATGCGTTTTCCGCTGTTTTCTTTAGCTGAGTTATACAAAACACATAAATATGCTGAGAATGGTCAGGTTTTGCACTTTATTGGAGTAGTTTGAGTCTGTAAATAAGTTTATCTTAAGAAGTTAACATTTGCAGTATACTTATCAATAAATTTGAAGGATTCTGTCATGAACAAAAAACAATGAAATTTCACCTTCCTTGTACCAATTCATCAACTTACATTTAGCTTCAGTCAGCGGAGTAGGTAAGGCCATGCTGCTAGCATAATTTGACTATCATACATACATAACATAAATAAACATTCGACTTCAGTGAAAGAGAAAAAACTTAGTTACGACTACTTTCACATTTGGCCTAGCAAAGCAACTCTTGTTATTATGAAGTGTTTCCAGATTCAGACATTTCTTCTGCTTGAACTGAGACAATCACAACTTTCTAGGCTCCGTTTTATTTAAGTTAACGTGTAATATAATTATTAAGTGATGGTTCTAAAATGAGTTTAGTTGATGGCCTCTTCATTTTGGGTGCAACAAATGAGTTGCATCTTTTCTATTTTACTGATAAAATCCAAGCAATTTTCCAAAAAAATAAAATAAAAAATATAAAGGAGAAAGACATGTTACAGTTCATGTAGCATTTAACACCATCATACCCGAATACAATCTTTTATATTCAACAACATATATAGGAAAAATGAAAATGATTCATAAAAAAGGATTACAGATGATTTTGACACAAGAATACAATGATAAGTAGATTCATACCTAAAATTAAAAACATATCATTAGTACCCTCAGGTTCTTCCCATTTGCACTTTTGTAACCAACCAAATATTGATGTCGCCTATATTACTATTATCTCGCCTTTTGGCAAGGCCGTGACACCAAAAAATTGACTGGAAAACTAAAGACAGTCCGTCGTAAAAGTTCGCTATACACTGTTTCACCATCGATATCGATGAATTTTACTCGTATCCGGATCGAGCTACAATTGATAAGACACATCAAGCAAGGTCAGGAAAAGCAACGTTCCAAGTTTCAAGTCAATCCGAGTTCGTACGCTCAAGATATCATCGATGCAAGTTGGAGGAGGTGACCCTAAGTTCGAATCCATAGGCAGAGCTTCTATTCGAATCCATAAGCCAGGCCTACGTTCGAATCGATCGGCCTTTGTTCGTATCCTTTGGTTCGAATCCATCCAGTTCGCAACCACAAGCACTCGTTCGAATCGGTCAGGATGTGCCGCTTCGAATCCATCAGGGGTCATTGGCTCGTATCCATCAGATTAAAGCCCTTCGAATCGATGAGACCAAAGTCATTCGGAACGCTTCGAATCCACGAAGCCACTATACTTCGAATCCATCCGGTTGAAACGGCTTCGTATCGATCAACCGTTATAGGCCACGATCGATACGAACGCACCTTGCCTCGAATCCTTTCCCTCGAATCCACCAAGTCGAAGCAGCGAAAAACGTGGAGTCGACCTAGTAAACTCGGAGAAAAAGCTGGATCAACCCGGGAAGCGCGCGCCACGTCAACATCCTCACGCGCAAGCATATCGATTCGACCCTATCGATTCGAACGAAGCAATACGACGAAGATCACCATTTCGAATCGATGATATCTCGAGATCTACAAGTCAAAATGCTATGAAATTTTCACAGGAGCTTACATACATGTTAAAGAATGTCCACACCAAATTTCGTCTCAATTGGATAATTTCTTGATCGATTCGCGAATCGATCCTGACGTGGGCCCAGATTTCCTGAAGCCGTACATGTGGGCCCCCTCACGTGCCAGAAGTGGTCTACCAGGTTTTCAGCGGGATCTCAGCTCCCTACGCCTATAAATAGAGCCCCTGGTCTTTCGGAAAAGGGGTCGGAGAATTTATAGAGTAAAAAAGCGCCCGGACTTTGCCAGAATCATTCCAGAACTCCATTACTGCCATTGATTTCGAATTCTAATCATAAGACCTGCTGTATTAGACGATAAAAAGTTGTAATCTTCAAGTATCGAGCAATAAAACGATAAAACTTCAAAGTGGACGTAGGCAAGGTCGTCGAACCACTATAAATTTTGTGTCATTTACTGTTTTTATTGAGTTTCCTGAGTGATTTACATACTTATTTCTCTACATATTTGATATCTGTGGTATGTGATTGCGAACTGGTGCTTTCAACGACGATTGGATGTTTGTGACCAATTTTGGCACAAACATTTTGGTGCTTTCACTGAGAACGCTAATTCAGGAGTTCAATCATTTGAAAGTTGAATCAGAAGGCTAAGAGATTTAGATCCGAAGAATCATGACAAGGCAAACTAGTAAGAGACAAAGGCCAGAGCAAAGTCAGCATGGAGGGAGTCAAGAGGCTTCCTCGGGGGCAAACCAAGCATCGATCTTCATCACCAGGGATGAGATGGAGACGATGATGAAGAGACAGGAGGAAATGATCCAGAATTTGCTTCAACAGATTGGACAACTTGGAGCGCAAAATCAATGAGCAACCAGAGTCCAGAACGGAGCAGGACCATCTGGCGCAGCGCCGGAGCTGGAGGGCACACACTTAGAGCATGTTGATCCAATCCCGGAAAGAGATTCAGGGACATCCGAGCAACCTGGTGGCAATAGAGGGGTGAACGCTCAGCCAGGGGGGCAGAACGAAGGTGACACTCAAATATCACAGCCTGACGACAACGACAAGTTGGCAGAGATGGTCAGACGGGCCATGAGAGGCGGACTAGTCAATAGAGATCTGGAGGATGTACATAGGAGTCCCTTTACTCCTATGATCAGGCAGGTCAGGAATCCACCAGACTTCAAGCTACCATCGGTGGAAATGTATGATGGGCGGACGGATCCAGCGGTCCATCTGACGAAGTATATGAGGCACATGGAAGTGCTGGGAGCATCACAAGACGTCATGGCCCGGTGGTGCTTTCCATTGTATTTGACGGACATTGCAGCGCTATGGTTTAGACAACTGGAGAGCGGCTCCATTGGGACTTGGACAGATTTGACAGAAAGGTTTATGAGACAATTCAGGGTCCATATTTCGAGACCCAAGAACGTGATGAGTTTGGCGACTCTAAAACAAAAGGCCGGAGAATCTTTGAGGAGTTTTCTAACACGATTTAATGCGGCAGCAGCATTAGTGGATCGACCAGATCCATCTATGGTCATGATGGCAGCTGTATCTGGAATATCTGATGGCACGGAGTTCAAGAATTCACTAACTAAGAATCCACCTACGGACCTGGGAGAGTTCTATCATGAAGCCGAAAAGTTTTTGCGATTAGAGGACGCTCGTACGGAGAGAGAAGAAGAAATCGATGTTTACGCAGTTAGAGGCGGTAATTCACCTGGAAAAGGTGCAGAGACTGGTAAAGGAAAACGAAAGGCTGAAGAAAATGATGACAGGTCAAAGCGGCAACGGAAGGAGCCGCGATTTACCACCTATTCAGAACTGAACGAGGGATTGGAGCGAATCTACCAAGACACCCGAGAGCAAGTTGCCTATCGTAGACCAATGCGACGGGATCCGACTACCGACGAGAGAAAGTCAGACAAATATTGTTTATTCCACGAGCTGAACGGTCATAGCACAAATGACTGTAGACACCTGAAGGATGAGGTAGAAGGGCATATCAGAAACGATAGGCTACTTCAGTATGTGAGAAGGCGAGCTCCAACGGTGGAACCAGAACGGCCACCATCTACATCAACTAGGGGTAACCCCGAGCCGGGGCACCGTTTGGTTATCAATTGATTTAAATAACGATGAACAAGTCGTAAACTTCTCGCTAACACCATCACACCATTTACACATGTATGAGATCGCGAACGATCCACAGGCATGCTTTGAATGATTATTGACCGTCTCGTAGTGAGAATTTACACTTTGACATCCTTGCTTTACTTTTATTCTATGTTGATTTGGACATTTAGACTTTGCTTGTTTGGACATCTCTATTATGGAATTCATGTGAACGTTAATTTGATATTTGGAATTGTGTAGAAGAAGTTACCCGCGTATGCTTTGGATCGCGAACGGTCCACAAGCACACCTTGTATGGCGACGAACCGCCACGATCGTTGATTCAGAAATTCACCCGAACGTGAACCTGACATCGATAATACTAAGTCCCCCCCGGGCACACTCATTCGCCTCGAACGACACCCGACCTCGAACGGTCACCGTTTGCCTCGAACGGCACCCGACCGCGAACGGTCACACTTCATCTAGTATAACATTCGATCGCGAACGATCACACTCTGCCTCGTGCGGCACCCGACCTCGAACGGTCATAATCTGCCTCGTACGACACCCGACCGCGAACGGTCCCATTTCTTTATTTGCCGCGAACGGCATCCGACCGCGAACGGTCACATTTCTTTATTTGTCGCGAACGGCACCCAACCGCGAAGGGTCCCATTTCTTTATTTGCCGCGAACGGTCCCCATCCTTTATTTGCCGCGAACGACATCCGACCACGAACGGTCCCATTTCGTTATTTGCCGCGAACGGCATCCGACCTCGAAAGGTCATCAACAGGATATGAACATCCAGCTTATGGAACAACAAAACACACCTTCCTATCGCAAGGCATGTTTCGGGGGGCAAATGTTATTCCGCCTTTTGGCAAGGCCGTGACACCAAAAAGTTGACTGGAAAACTAAAGACGGTCCGTCGTAAAAGTTCGCTATACACTGTTTCACCATGTATATCGATGAATTTTACTCGAGTCTGGATCGGGCTACAATTGATAAGACACATCAAACAAGGTCAGGAAAAGCAACGTTCCAAGTTTCAAGTCAATCCGAGTTCGTACGCTCAAGATATCATCGATGCAAGTTGGAGGAGGTGACCCTAAGTTCGAATCCATAGGCAGAGCTTCTATTCGAATCCATAAGCCAGGCCTACGTTCGAATCGATCGGCCTCTGTTCGTATCCTTTGGTTTGAATCCATCCAGTTCGCAACCACAAGCACTCGTTCGAATCGGTCAGGATGTGCCGCTTCGAATCCATCAGGGGTCATTGGCTCGTATCCATCAGATTAAAGCACTTCGAATCGATGAGACCAAAGTCATTCGGAACGCTTCGAATCCACGAAGCCACTATACTTCGAATCCATCCGGTTGAGACGGCTTCGTATCGATCAACCGTTATAGGCCACGATCGATACGAACGCACCTTGCCTCGAATCCTTTCCCTCGAATCCACCAAGTCGAAGCAGCGACAATCGTGGAGTCGACCCAGTAAACTCGGAGAAAAAGCTGGATCAACCCGGGAAGCGCGCGCCACGTCAACATCCTCACGCGCAAGCATATCGATTCGACCCTATCGATTCGAACGAAGCAATACGACGAAGATCACCATTTCGAATCGATGATATCTCGAGATCTACAAGTCAAAATGCTATGAAATTTTCACAGAAGCTTACATACATGTTAAAGAATGTCCACACCAAATTTCGTCTCAATTGGATAATTTCTTGATCGATTCGCGAATCGATCCCGACGTGGGCCCAGATTTCCTGAAGCCGTACATGTGGGCCCCCTCACGTGCCAGAAGTGGTCTACCAGGTTTTCAGCGGGATCTCAGCTCCCTACGCCTATAAATAAAGCTCCTGGTCATTCGGAAAAGGGGTCGAAGAATTTATAGAGTAAAAAAGCGCCCGGACTCTGCCAGAATCATTCCAGAACTCCATTACTGCCATTGATTTCGAATTCTAATCATAAGACCTGTTGTATTAGACGATAAAAAGTTGTAATCTTCAAGCATCGAGCAATAAAACGATAAAACTTCAAAGTGGACGTAGGCAAGGTCGCTGAACCACTATAAATCCTGTGTCATTTACTGTTTTTATTGAGTTTCCTGAGTGATTTACATACTTATTTCTCTACATATTTGATATCTGTGGTCTGTGATTGCGAACTGGTGCTTTCAACGACGATTGGGTGTTTGTGACCAATTTTGACGCAAACAATTACCAAACATATCAAAAAGTAAAAAATATAAGCAATTAATAAAGGAATCAGAGATAATAAGTTTGAATTAATTTAACATAACAAAACACCATTGATTCCCATCAATCTAAATAATACAAAAAATGTTCGTTAAGCCCATCACAATCAAAAAATATATATCTTTTTTATCACTATCATTCTCCTTTATTCAAATTGGTTGAGATGGTAAAACCTGATTGCGATTCAAACGCTGAATATATTCTTGCTATATTATTTTGGTTATATGTGACATAATCATTGAATAAAATGCATAATATATCTATCTTACCTGACAAAAATCTATATCAGAGGCATTCTTCAATCTAAACATCTCAGCAATGTTCTTTTTTTTCTTGTACCATCAGGTCTACATGAGAAATTTTAATTCAATTGGTGTTCCAAATTTCATTAAAAGCATCAAGTATTTGCAGTTTGATTACAGGTTTAATAATATTGTGCAAAACGTTACGGTTTGCAGTTGTATTAAATTGCTGAGTACATTGTAATTTATTAAAACTCAATAACAGTTTATGCAAGTAATGCATTCTGTAATCTACATTTAAACATTTGGTACTTTGTTTACTGTTATATTTCCATAGGGGTTTCCAGCAATATGAAATGTAAACGTTTTCAATACGATATCTATTGCTGGCAAAGCGTGTGCTTCGATAAAAGCTTTTTTATAAAAGCCACAACTTATAATCTAAAATCTTCGTTGAATTCTTGCTTACAATTGCATGTGTTTACTTAAAAATAATAATAAGTTCAGCTGTATTGTTGATGCTGTATGATAAGTTGTCAGAATTGTAGCCATTTAATAAAATTTGCAGTAGCAACTGCTGCCTTTGCCATTTTTTTACTTGCAACTTGAAGATTATTGTAATATCAGACTTAGCCAACGTGGTATGTTTTCTCCTTCAAATAATTCATAAGTGTTAACTAAATCTTTTACGGTATACAATCACACGTCCAATGGGTATTATAATTACATTCTGTTATTACATTAAACAAAGTTCACATACTTGTTTTCCTGTCGAGTACTCTTGCTAAGCAATTTCGTTTAGTACAAAACATCCGTTTAATTTTTAAATACTGTCATCTTGTTATAAGTTTGAGAAACTAATCCAAACTTTCAAATAAAAACAATTACCTTCCAGTAATTAGTCCTTTATTGTACCTAAATGCTTTTGTGCTCTTGACATAATAACTTTGTTAACAAGGTCATGGTAAATTTTAATATAATGTCATAAAGATTCCATATCGTTTTCGTAAGTTAGTGAGCATATCAACCACAAACATAAATGTACATGTACTCATGTATATAAAATAAACTGGAGGAAAGAAAACAGAAAATGTGAAGGGTAATAACCAAATTTACTATAGTAATTAAAAATCATAAAGTATAACATAAGAATAATTTTTTGCGACTTGGTATAAGTGTGAGAATAAAGTTTGACTATTAGGAAAAAAATACTTAACAATGAACAATTGGGTATGTGAATGAACTAAATATGAAATAATTAAAACTGCTTCAGTAATGAGTCAAGCAAACAACAAAACTAAAATATACCAGAGAATTAATTAAACAACAATTAAAGTAGACAAGAGCATCAATTAAACAAAAATTAACGTATTTGGGCATCAACCAAATTTAAACAATTCATAGGCAATCATTTAGTAGAAAAGGAGAATAGCATCCACTATGGGTAACTGACTAAAACATCAATTAAAATCAATTATCAATCAAAATAATAAATTTAATAATACATAATTTACTCACATGTCTAAATCTCAAATTGTTTCAACTCAGGCAGTCAATTGGTTCTTCAATTTAGATTCGAGAATTAATTAAGAAGCTATAGAATGTTGATGCGGCGATGGCTACAGCAAGGAGCACGAAGGCGTGATGACTAGTTAACCAGAAAAACTGTGCCCTAAAAAAAGCTAGCGGCGATAGAAACTTTCTTATTGCCCATGACTTTTTGTTATCACCGGCTGCGGGTTATGGACGACGGAATTAAACCAAAGTGGTTTTTATTTATTTATTTATTTATTTTTAATTCATGGATAGGAACGTTTAATTATGAGATGGTGGGTTTTTTCAATTTGTGGACAGAAGTATTTCTGAAAGAAGATGAAGGCGATGGATCAAGGGTTTTGCAAGCTTCGTACAATGTAACCGACCAGGATGTTAGTTTACGTTAAATTTAGCGCTGCCGTACCAGTATAATCGGTGCTGTAACGATAAAATTTATCATTTTTTAGGGTAAAACATCGGTAAAAAAATTTCAAAACCAGCGGTAACAGTAATTTTTAGTCCATTCATCATACGTTGATATTCATGTAAGATGTTGTATTACGGACATTTAGAAGCAAAAAAACAGTTCAATTTATTTCAGTAATTCAAATCAAACGATGATAAATACACTTCTTTTCTATATCCTTTATTAAGTGACCCAATGAAATATATAATGAAGGATCATTCAGTGTAAAAATATATCAATTTATTATTTTTCTAGACAAACGGTAATTTACCATTACCAGTGTAACGGTTACCAGTTTATCGGTATACCAGTCATCGGTATACCAATCAGTCGTTAACGGTGAACAATTTTAGCTTACCGGTAAAAACGGTACGGTAACGGTATTTACAAAATGGTAACGGTAACCATTACCATAACAACCCTAAAACTGATGCATAAATCTCAGATGCGTTAGGAAACAAATCCAATGGATCAGAATAGTTTATTTTATATTCCCCAAATTACTAATTAGATCAAACGGTGAATATCACTATCACATTGATCACAAATGTAATCCAACAACTATTGTACATCGCATGTTTATGAATAATTCAACTACAAATATAATTAAACCAAATTAATAATAACATGATAGTTAAAGTCGTTAATTTGCCTAGAACCAGAGCGCATATTGAAAACAACTAAAAATACGAATTTTCAAAGTTTAAATTGCACCAAGAAATACAAATTATTTCGAACATTATTTTTTGGAAGATTAAAATTTTTCGAAAAATTCTATTTTCAATATTCCTATTTACTATTTCAAAGCTAAATTTTATGTTGATAAACTTCTAAAAGTTGAAAATTAAATTTTCTTTCAAAAACAGAATATTTTTTTAAAAGTTCGATTATTTTGTTCGGAGTTATTTAAAATTCTTTCTAAAATTAAACTTCATGTAATAAATTTTTTATCCTCGACAAAAAATGTTGATATCACCGACGTTGATAACAATATGTAGCTATTATAGAAAAGAATTTAGTTTCACAACACAAAGAAAATATTGTTAAAACTCCTAATTTACAACATTTTTTGAAAATTGCAACCAAATAAAGTTTACCGCACTTAAAGCTTGTCGTCCACTTTATACGTTAAAACAACATAAAAGAAATGTTGTCAAAGAAAACAAACTTTTCAGCATAAAAATAAAATATTACTAAAGAAAAGTTATTACAAACATTTTGAAAATGTTGTTAAAGTACCTACTTTTATGACATATAGCATAAGAAATTCGTTTAGGTAGAACTATTACAATGTTTTCCTATATAAATGTTGTAAAAGACTCATACCTTATACTGTATATCTTAAAGTTAGAACTCTAAAAAAAATTCTATTTTCTCTTAGTTTTTGCTCTCTCCTTAATTTAACCCATTATTTGCAATATAGACCTCCAACCAAAATACAATTACCCACCCCCGTTCCCTTTTGCCCTTTCCTTAGCTTCTCTTACATAGGTTGAATTCAATGCTTCTCTTACACAGAATTTAATGCTCCTCTCTAGGAAACATT
Organism: Allium fistulosum; assembly: GCA_030737815.1. NCBI lineage: Eukaryota > Viridiplantae > Streptophyta > Magnoliopsida > Asparagales > Amaryllidaceae > Allium > Allium fistulosum. Next base: position 1,108,079,634 of record CM060907.1, read on the forward strand.
TTTTTCCTCCTGCACAGATGCGATTTGCTCTCCTCTACAAGCGATTGGTACTCCTCCCTCAACGATTTGTAAATCTCAACGGTAACTCCGCTCTTGGCAAAACCACCCTCTTCTTTCCTCCTACCTTACTATAACCCATCCAAATTCACCTTCCATCACATATCGACTACCGTCGCTTGGATCTGTTGTAGATTGCTGCTTTACCCCTCATACTACAGCTTTTGTTGACTTCACACAATGGTCAACAGTAGTTAGGTATGAACCCCTAGCATTTTGTTTAAAAAAATTAAAAATCCATATTCTGATTTACAATAAAGAATTGGCATTGTGTATATCATCAAAGGCCCCAGTTTTACTACTAATAACAGTTGCTTAACCATTTGACAAACTCAAATATTTTTGTATCAAAGAAACCAACCATTCATTGGGTTTAATATATAGTTGTATGATAGATAATGTCTAGAATGTAGCACATAAATCAAATCAAATGGCTACTGCGTGAACGCCACAATAATAATAAGTATACAATCAATACCGCTAAGGCACGTTTGCATAATGGATTTTCCCATAGAGATCTCCTCAGATCTAACCGAATCCAAACTCCATGACAAGGATTAGAAACTACGTTCCGAGCAACGTATATCTCTAGATGAGATATACTCTAAGGTAAACATAACTGGACCACCCTCGTTGTGTGATCCGAGCCATATCAACTCCCAGTACCAGCATATCGATAAGCATCTCTAGACATGGAGTTGATATACCCTTAGGGTTGCTAAACCCCCTTGGCCATGTCCCTTCTCTGTTATCTGTCATTTTCTTGATGTTAAGGCTACGTTCGGCATCTCTCACACGAGTCTTCATCACTCAAACAGAACATGAATCCCCAAACAGATTCCTTCATCTTGAAAAGATCTCAAACCTCCACATAGGTCCCCTACATAAGTCCTCTAACGAATGTTAATGTTGTTCTCTCTCTTGGAGTACTCCTCAAGATAGACAGTCCCACACGATGGCATCGTTCGAAATGTTAACGTTGACCATTCCCTTGGACTTAACCTTAGAATAGTCAGTTCAACTCTATAAAATTCCCCTTCACAACCACTTCCTGAATATAGATCATGTATATGGTTTTGAAGTGGTTTCGGGTTCAAGTCATCTCATATAAGAACACTCTTCCCACTTACCGGACTCTCCAAAACCAATCGATGAAGTTTCAGTTAACTTAATTCTGGTTCTCTCTAAGTGAGAGCTAGAGACGTTTCGTACCAATACTCTTTCCCGGGGGTTCTTATTGGTATGAAATTGTGAAGTCTTTCAATTACATCCTAAGTTAATATTAGGTCAAGTTCGATGGTCGACTAATCGACTATTCAATATAAGATGGATGTTTGTAAATGAAAACAAAGTTTGGGTTACTTTCCATAAAATAAATACACATTACACAATCATCATCCAAAACACAATCAAGCCATATAAACTATGATTAAGTTACTTAAGCGACTCCTAATCCCTTCCATTTAATTAATCATTTTATTAATTAAAATTCCTTTATTAGCAAACTTCATTTACCTAATAAACTTCTACCTTTTCTGTCTTTTTTTCCAAAAGATTCCACTACTTATTATTTCCTTTAAAACATCCATTTTAAGGACCTAAGTACATTCACAAATCCATTCAAAAGGTTTAAGACTAATGTTACTCAAACATTGTCACTACAAACCCAAGACCATTTTTCTTATGTTTATCTTTAAATCATTCTTTTAAAGATCTATTTACATCCCTAAGTGTAATAAAAAGGACTAAAGACAAATGCCATTAACACATTGTCACAACAAACCCATAACTATCTTTACAAACCTTTGTTCTAAATATCTAAGTATTTTGCAAACTCATTTAACTATATTTAACACTTCAAAATATTATCTGAAGGCTTAAAAACAAATGTTACTAAAACATTGTTTACGACAAACCCAAAATCACTATATTATCCCGTTATCTTTAAGACTCCATTTTAAAGATCCAATTGCTTTTAAAAAGTATAGTTAAATGGGTTAAAATAGATGTTGCACAAACATTGATACTATAAACCCAAAATCGCTTTTATTCTTGCTATTTACTTTAAAATACCCCGTTAAAGTTTTGAGTTCATATTCGGTCAAGTTCAATATTGTAACGACCTGCCAATCCGTACAACTTAAGCTGACAACAAACCATATATGTCCAACCCACATTGAACTGAAAGACATGTATTTATGGGAAAGAAAGTGGAAAGGAGAAGAGAAGAGAAGAACAGAAAAATAAGCAACAACAGAATCTCACAATCGCAGCGGAACAATATATAATATAATATCATTGATCTTTAGAAAAGGGAAACTGTTATATACATACATCCATCAGAGTACAACAACAATCCACTATCATCAGCCTAGATATTTATAACAGCATGTCGTCACAAATGCTGATGATTTCAAGAACAAATAGCGGAAATAAAACATATACGTAAATACGACTTGAAGACCTCCAACCTATCTCCTAAGCTCCAGTGCCTCCAAAGTAATCTATAAACATGCTCGGTCCGACCTGAGCATTATAATAACATAACACCCGAGCCAGTCTGGAAAACCAGCGTGAGAAAACACACCCAACTAGATTTTTGAAGTTATAGAAAACCTTTTGAAAATCAAAAGTACCTCGTAAGACCGCACCGTACATAAACACGGATGGGTTTTTTGCCTTATGATAACCAAAACATTTCATACGAAATTCTTTGATATTATAATAATGTCTAATATACAAATACTTATTAATCTTAGCCGAAATTGTTACATTAATTAAATTCCAGCATAATATGTATACAACTAAAACCATAAAGGCACGTATTGGAGATTGGATTTCATGATATGACAAGGTTAAGAACTACCTTTCGAAGATACACCTTTAGAAAAATGCACCGGGGTCTGACAAGAACATCTTGTATCCCTGCAGCATAGGACTGGCATACCACTTGACTAGTAGTACCGAATATGATCAACCCACTTAGGCCCCGAAGCATACAAGAAAAGATAGTAACCGATCTAGATTTGGAATGACCATACCCTAATGGGAGCGACCCACTTGGCCCTGCTACATGCTCGATTTTTGTCATTTCCTATTTGATGAGGTTCGAGGCTACGTTTTACCTTTTTTATAGCACTTCCCACTTGGAATGCTAACACTGCCCTCAAGGCAACAGTGCAATATCAACATTCATCCATACAAGTTCGTTCTGGGACCGAACGAGACAATTAAGAGATCTGTCTTCAATTCCACCATCTTCAAGGTATCTTCACTTCGAAACGCATTCGTTGGATCGAAGTGGTTTTCTGATAACATATCAAATCTCAGTCTCTTCAAAACAACATTCGATAATTCCCAGTAAACTCAACCCTGGTTCTTTAGGAAATAAACAGTCAAAGATAAGAGCAGAGATCACCTCTTAACCGTTGGTAGACGGATTTCCTTATCATCGTCCTAGGAGAACGAAACGAGATTTATATGCATAGTACAACATCATTGGAGATGATTGTGCCATATAATACACGCGTTTCTCCTAGATTTTTCCAAAGTTACAGTGGGTCCAAATTCAACGGTCAGTTATTTAACTATCGAATAACAAACATTCAAATCAGGGATTTAATTCCATATGAAAAATCAACATTTGTTAAGCACCAAGCAGCACTAAGTCCCTTTTAACAAATCCTTTTATTAACTCAAATCACTTTGTAAATATTTATAAACTCCATTATAAATCCACAAAACCGTTTATAAAATTCCTCTTATAAATCCATAAACTGTAACGATCCACTTTTCCGTACACTTTAAGCTGATAATAAACCACACATGTCCAACCCAAATTGAACAGAAAGGCGGATAGTTGGGGAAAAGAAAGAAGAAAAGAAGAACTAACAAGTACGGAATCTCATAGCGGAACGAATAATCTATATTATATAACAAATCTTTACATAAAAACAAAACTGTAATTTATATATATGTATACAGACATCAAACAGAGTGTACTAACTTATTCAGCACATATAGTTATAACAACATGTCCTCACAATTGCTGATAAATACAACCATGAATGCAGTGTAAGAAAAATAATCATCTACGTGGATACATCTCAGGGCCTCCAGCTCATCTCCTGAAGCTCAAAATATCCAAGTAAACCTGGAAATATGCTCGGTCTGACCCGAGCATTTTAGGAAAACAATGCCCGGGTCAATCTGGTAAAACCAACGTGAGAAACTCAAATCACAAGGAATTTTATTTATTTTAATTTGTAAAATCCTTTAAAATTAAAAGCATCTCGTAAGACCACACCATACATAAACACAGATGGGTTTTTAACTTACGATAACTAAAACCTCTATATCAGAAAAATCCAGTGATATTATAATAATGTCTAAGGGTAATAATAATAATAATTAGATAGCTGTGATGCTCATGAGTGTACATCACAACAATACTAGATATATAATCGAAAATCGATAAGGCATGTTCTTTAATTGTGTAGGATTTCCATGGAGGTGCCCTCAATACTTCGAGGAACGGTCCTTCTGCACAAGGATCAGAGATATCCTTCTGAAGCAGCATACATCCCTAGTGATGTACCATAGGAAAAACATAGCTGGTCTCGCTAAGACCGAGTATATCTCCCCATGCATGCATAAAAACTATAATTGATGTCTAGGATGAGCCGACTACACCCTATGGGCTTGCTAACCCTATTGGCCATGCCTTTTATATCTGGTTTTAGTCATTCCCGCTGATGAGACTACGTCCGACATTCCAGCTTACGTATCGTCACCAAATAGATCATGGAATACCTCAGGGATTCCAATACCCCAATGGGTTTCAAAATCACATATAGATTCCGATATCTCAATTTGATCTTGGAATCACACATAGATTCACGTACCCCAATAGGTTTTCGGAATCACACATAAACCCCAACATCTCAATAAATCATGAATCTTCTCCATAGAAGCATATATGGTTTTCAAAGTGGTTACGGGTTCGAGTCATCTCTTACGAGTACACTCTTCCATTTCCCGGCTGCTCCACAAAACCAAACGTCGATTTCCAAAATGCTCAATACCGGTTCTTTAGGAAATAATCAGACAATACATAAGAGCGGGGATCACCCTCTAACCGTTTAAGTGGACGTATCACCTTATCATTTGTCCTAGAAGAACGAAACGAGTTTATATGTACAATATAGCACCACTGAGGGTAACTGTACCATATAATCCCCGTGTTCCCCTAGATATTTCCAGAGTTAAAATCCTTCGGTGTTAAGTAAGGGATATTTCCCTACCACCAAAATTAAGAAGAATTGCATATTTAGGCCAAGATTTGATAGTCGATTATTTAACTATCAAATAAACAAACATTCCAAACAAATATTATATTTCCCATGGAAATCACTAAGCCTCTTAAATTAATTTAAAATCACATTTCTAATATTTGGAAATCACTTCCATATACTTATCTCAATAGGATAAGTATATTCACAAACCACTATATTTTCGATACCTAGAAAATATAACCTTATACTTATTTCAATAGTATAAGTATATTCACAAACCATTTTACTTTTCAAAACTTGGAAACTTTTCCATATACTTATACAATGAAATAAGTATATTCACCAAACAATTAGAAAGATTTCCTATTTGAAATCATATTTAAATGATCAAACCCAAATGTCATTTAATATGGAGAAACTCAAAACATCAATCCCCTTATAAAACATTCTTAATAAATCCCAAATCCCGTTTATAAACTTCCCCTTCTCAGATTCTTTAAAACTCCTTTATAAATTCTTTTATAAAAATCCAAACCATTTATAAAACTCTTCCCATATTTAATCCAACCCATTAATGGATCTTTAAGCCAATCAGGTCCTCTTGATAAACCATAAGTTATTTAAAATAGCTTTAAATAACAAAATACTCTTTAAACATCCTTCTATTTCATTTTAGTCAAATCTTATTTAAAATAATGACTTTAGAATCTATTTAATAATATATTAAATTAAATTAATTTCGAACACTATTTTCGTATTAATAAGTCAACTTCAGATCAATATTAATATAATAATTAGTTAACTCTAAACGTTATTAAAACAGTAATTAATTAACCTTAAACTAATATCAATATGAGAAATAATTATCCTTTACATATAACTAAATTACTTAAATTACTATAATCAATTAACTTTTTAATCAGAAATTAAAATATAAATAATCTTTTAAATAATTAATTAAAATATAATTAAAACATTCCTAAACCATAATTAAATAACTTTAAATTAACACTTAAACTAAAACATTTCAATAATTAAATAACTTTTAAGAATCATATTAATAAAATAACTAACTTTAAATCATTGTTAAAACAATCATTAATTATCTTTAAAATATTATTACTAATAAGTTATTACCTTTTAAAAATCTTATTACTAAATAATAATTATCTTTAAATCTTATAATAATAATTATCCTTAAATTAACTTTCAAAACAATGATTAATTTTTCGAATTCGAAGGAGGCTTAACGATCACCATGGTACTTAAATAAGCTACCATACTATTCAATTTAACCTTTCAAGTTAACAACAGATATTTACATAATCAACGACTATGTAAATAAATTCAACACTTAACCATCATGGGTTAAAATATCACTTATTCAAAGTACGATATCAATTAACAATATATAACCGAATATTCGAATCTATAAAATGGCAGAACGGGGATTTATTCCGCTAATTAAACGTCAAATTAATTTAATTAGCGGAATAGTGTTTTATTCCGCTAACAGAGGTCCAATTAACATATTCAATCCAGTTTAACTCGACAGTAATTTATTTGGCCTAACGTAATTCAAAACCTGTCTGTTTCCATATATCATAAATTTTTACAAGTCCAAAGCTACCAACAAGCTATACTAAGATGTTTTACTCGTTCATATGAGTATAACGCAAAAATTCGCGAATCAATTGGATTTAAAATGAGCTATATATCATGTTTTTAAAACTTAATATCTTTATTAAACAAATAAACAAATAAATTTCTCACCCAAAAAAAGAAAAAGGCCCAGCCCATAAGCTTGCAAACCCGCATCTAACCGAAGACCTTCTTCCCCAAATCACTAGATAAAAATAACCTGGAACGAACACACGAACATGCACAAACTCGTGCATGCGTACACGTGCACCACCTGCCGAGGCCATCGGCCACCATTACACTGACACTACCAGATCCGCCTCACCTAACTCCACCCAGTCGGCCACACTTCGATGCACCACCCGACCATATTCCAATTCGACCCTTCGACCCCAAGCTCGACCGCCTACAATAATGAAAACAGAGCTCGCCTCGCACCATCATCCACTTACAACCTCATCCACTACCATTCTCAGAACTGCTTGCCTCTTGCTTCACCTCCAAGCCCCCTAGCGTCGAGTCCGATCGCGTCATTCCTTACAAGCGATGATGCAACCGAACCCATCAAAATAATGCCCACTAAACCCTAATTCAACCAATCCCCATCAGCACAGACCGCTATAATAAAATCCACCACGGTCACGACCTCCGTCTCGATCCTACGCTCCTCCCCGACTCCTTCGAACGATCTCTCGACCACCGGTTCGGCGGGAAAATATTTTTTGAACGTTTTCCGACCATCTTCTTCCCTACGACAAACCAAGCTACTAGAAATCACATGAGCACCGCTAAAAATCCCCAATCGCCACTACGAACCTATCCGTACTCTCCGTTCGCCAATTCGTGATCGTTGAAAATGATCGTTTTCTCGACCACTTGCTGTTATTTGTAGATATCTCCCCAAATACTCGATGAAAATCCCCGAAACTATTTTAGAGGAAAGTAGATTCGATCACGAACAACTTTCGTGTTGGTTGCCAAGGCTAAAAGTGAATAGATTGAAGTGTGGTGATTTTTGAAGAGAAGAAAAGTTTGATTTTCATACTATGTAAATAAAAATGAGAAGTAGAAGAAGTTTCATCTGTGTCTTCCTGTCCTTGTGTTGTATTGATGATGGTGTATTTATAGGTGGAGATTACTTGGTAGAGAAGGGTCTAAGCATTTATGGTGAAGCGGTGGGAGGTGATGGAGATGTCATAGGCTGGTGGTAGGCTGCGGCTGAAATGATGGTATAGGGTGGCTGATGTGAGGATGAGGTGGTGAAGTGAAAAGAGAGGGAAGAGATTTGATTTGGTGAAGATTTGATTTTTAAGTTTTTTTTTAATATCTAGATATTTATATCAAACATTTCGGGGTACGACGCTGCCCAATATTATGTCTATGTACGAACTACTAACGACAAAAAAAAATAGTCGCTCACAATTATGTGGCACGATCACGAAACAATAATAAAATAGACCGGTTATCTTATTTAGTTAAATTTCAAAAATGCCAACGTTTGATGTAAAAAGCATCAAATGAAAATTTAATTATTTTCCAAATTAAAAATTATGGAAAAATTATATAAATTAAATTAAAATGATGTCATTAGAAATCAATTCTACATTTGAAACATAGATTTTATTACAATTTAATTCAAATTTGAATATTTAAACAAATTAAATATTCAAATTCGAAGATCCAAAAATACGGGTCGTTACACTCTCCCCCCTTAAAAAGAATTTCATCCTAAAATTCCAGCACACAAACACTCAATATTATTCATAAGTCCACATGATGATCATAGATCATTCATATACAGGATCTGATTCGATCACTACTTGAATACATGACTCCACTTCCAAACCAGTATCGTTCGCCCGATTTACTAGTGCAGATCCTGATCAGGCTCCTTGATCAGGAACCTCTGCCCTCCTTACATAGCTATAGCTATGATAGAAAACCTTAGGTCTATATTAAGAACCATCATCAGGTGCTCGTCGTCAAAAATCGAGTAATATATCCTTATTTGGAATAGTGTGGAACACCTCAGAACCTTGTACTCGAATGTTAGATCAACTATATGAAGAGAGAAATGATCTATGTCCACCTTCGCACTTATTTAATTGGTTATTTCTAATACCAATTCTATTCCCATTAAAACATTTTATATAACTCCAGTAGATTTGTAAAACTTATAAAACACTCTACCACATTACATGGGCATGCACAACTATTAAATTCAAACTTTTATTTTTAATTCACTTAACAATTTTTAAACACTCAGGTTGTCATTCAAAACACGTTTTGAAACTACACCATATACTTTGGAAACTTAAGGGTCAACTACTTGGATGTTTATTTCAAAAACTTTTGAAATGATATTGTATATATTTTAATCCATATAAATATGACCCAAGTAACCCCAAAATTATTCCAAGGAACTGGGAACTAGCAAACAATATCATACCTTTCCTTACTAGAAGGATAATACTCAAGAGAAATGTTTACCATCCGAACGTATCTCTTACCCATTTTTAGTAATTTTCGAGCCATTCGAACTAGTTAACTTAAAACTACTTTCTTTCAAACCCATTTTGAAACAATATCATAAATATATTTCCAACGAAATATTTCTACAAAATATCCAATTCCAATTTGCTTTGGATTTGCTTGGATTCGAACTCGTTCCAACCGTACAATGATAAGAGAATAATTTACTAAGTGCATAATACCGTTAGCCTAAGAAAACATCCGATCGTCACTTAGAAGATTATTCTGATCATCACAAACCAATCATGATTCATTCTACAAACCAAATCCAAAGAAATACCCATTTTTCTATAAAGTCCCCTTTCAAAGATATTTATACTTTAAATATATTTTAGTAAACTATTATTACCGTTTCCAACATCATTTGTACTCTAAACTATCTCAAATAAAATTATTATTTCCTTTCCTACAAATCATTTAAAATGATTATATACATATTTATTCTTTGGTAAATCAAATCATACTTTCGAAATCAAATCAAAATTTAGTTTATCAAACAATTTCATAGCGAGATCCTTACAGTAGCAATCCCCTACTTAGAAATGTTTTTATCCCAAGAACATTTCAATTACTATTATTAACCTGTCAACTATGAAAACTATTTTACCAAAATCATCGCGATTTAAATTCTCGAATTCCATTTATTTATAAGACACATTTTAATAAATCAAATTTATAAGATGTCCCCATTTTAACGAAATCATTCTCAAATATTTATTGCGAAAATATTATAGCTTTCTTTATATAAATCATTCTTCAAGTATTATTTTGGAAATGTTTAAGCGTTCTTTTTAATAAACTTCTCTTATAAAACCCCAATTAATTACAACCAACCTTTATATTCAATCATTCCCAAATATTATTTCAAAATATTCCAAATTTTCTTTTAATAAAACAATACTTATCTAAAATTAATCACATTAATCTTTATATTTCTAAAATATTCATTACAGAATATTCAAAATTTTCCTTTAAATAAACATTCTTAGAAATCAGATTTTAACACAACATTATCAACGAACGCCTTGTATTCAAATTGTGAAAATTAATTCACAAGGTATTCGTTTCAATGTTCCCAAAATTCCTATCTACCCAAACCAGGTTTCAAAAAGGAAGATTCTAGATAGATTAATGGATGATGGTCAATGCTCAGAAATGGGCGAGCATGACCGATCAAATCCTAGATGATAATGATGGAAACTATCATTTCCTAACAACCAAGCACCACCAAGAATAACTATGGAATTTTTTTAGGAAAGATACTTCTTTTATATATATAAATATAATTCTGGGTAAAATTATTTCATTTACCTAATTCTTTAATCAATATTGTGTCAATTGGTCTTGTTCGAGTGTTTAGGAAATCCCTATCGATAACGTTGACAAAACGCATCGACCGGAATTCTTAAGCCACTCAACAGATCAAACAACACGATATAAAATATTTTTATATCACTAACAAATACGCGCTCTTATATATATATATACACTCTCAAACTCATCCTAGGCCCTCACTTACCCCATCTCAAATGAGTCAACCCAACCAAGCCTAGGTGTTCACTCAACATGGCTCGGATACCAACTATAATGACTCACTTTTCCGTACACTTTAAGCTGACAATAAACCACACATTTCCAACCCAAATCGAAAGGAAAGGTGAATAATTAGGGAAAAGAAAGAAGAAAGAAGAACTAACAAGTACAGAATCTCACAGCGAAACGAATAATCTATATTATATAACAAATATTTACACAAAAACAAAACTGTAATTTATATACATACAGACATTAATCAGAGTACATTAACCTATTAAGTTGGATAGTTATAACAACCTGTCCTCACAATTGCTGATAAATACAACCATGAATGCAGTGTAAGAAAAACAATCATCTACGTGGATACGTCTAGGGCCTCCAGCTCATCTCCTGAAGCTCCAAATATCCAAGTAAATCTGGAAATATGCTCGGTCTGACCTGAGCATTTTAGGAAAACAACACCCGGGTTAGTCTGGTAAAACCAGCATGAGAAACTCAAATCATAAGGAATTTTGTTTATTTCAATTTGTAAAATCCTTTAAAATCAAAATCATCTCGTAAGACCACATCGTACATTAACACAGACGGGTTTTTACCTTACGATAACCAAAACCTTTATATCAAAAAAATCTAGTGATATTATAATAATGTCTAAGGGCGATATAATGATAATCAGGTAGCTATGATGCTCGTGAGTGTACATCACAACAATACTAGATATATAATTGAAAATCGATAAGGCACGTTCGCTAACTGTGTAGGATTTCCATGGAGGTGCCCTCAGTACTTCGAGGGACGGTCCTCCTGCACAAGGATCAGAGATATCCTTTCGAAGAAGCATACATCCCTAGTGATGTACCATAGAAAAAACATAGCTGGTCTCGCTAAGACCAAGTACATCGCCCTATGCATGCATAAAAACTATAAGTGACGTCTAGGTGGAGCCGACTACACCCTATGGGCTTGCCAACCCTACTGGCCATGCCTTCTATCTCTGGTTTTAGTCATTCCCGCTGATGAGGCTACGTCCGGCATTCTAGCTTACGCACCGCCACCAAATAGATCATGGAATACCTCAAGGATTCCAATACCCCAATGGGTCTCGGAATCGCACATAGATTCTGACATCTCAATTTGATCATGGAATCACACCTAGATTCACGTACCCCAATAGGTTTTCGGAATCACACATAAACCCCAACATCTCAATAAATCATGAATCTTCTCCATAGAAGCATATATGGTTTTCAGAGTGGTTACGGGTTCGAGTATTCTCTTACTAGTACACTCTTCCGTTTCCCGGGTGCTCCACAAAACCAAACGCCGATTTCCAAAATGCTCAATACCGGTTCTTTAGGAAATAATCAGACAATACATAAGAGCGGGATCACCCCCTAACCGTTTAAGTGGACGATCACCTTATCATTTGTCCTAGAAGAATGAAACGAGTTTATATGTAAAGTATAGCACCACTGAGGGTAACTGTACCATATAATACCCGTGTTTCCCCTAGATATTTCTAGAGTTAAAATCCTTCGGTGTTAAGTAAGAGATATTTCCCTACCACCAAAATTAAGAAGGATTGCATATTTAGGCCAAGGTTTGATAGTCGATTATTTAACTATCAAATAAACAAACATTCCAAACAAAGATTATATTACCCATGGAAATCACTAAGCCTCTTAAATTGATTTAAAATCACATTTCTAATATTTGGAAATCACTTCCATATACTTATCTCAATAGGATAAGTATATTCACAAACCACTACATTTTCAATACCTAGAAAATATATCCTTATACTTATTTCATAGTATAAGTATATTCACAAACCATTTTACTTTTCAAAACTTGGAAACTTTTCCATATAATTATACAATGATATAAGTATATTCACCAAACACTTAGAAATATTTCCTATTTGAAATCATATTTAAATGATCAAACCCAAATGTCATTTAAAATGGAGAAACCCAAAAATCAATCTCTTTATAAAACATTCTTAATAAATCCCAAATTCCGTTTATAAACTTCTCCTTCTCAAATTCTTTAAAACTCCTTTATAAATTCGTTTATAAATATCCAAACCATTTATAAAACTCTTCCCATATATACTCTAACCCATTAATGGATCTTTAAGCAATCAGGTCCTCTTGATAAACCATAAGTTATTTAAAATAGCTTTAAATAACAAATTACTCTTTAAACATCCTTCTATTTCATTTTAGTCAAATTTTGTTTAAAATAATGACTTTAGAATCTATTTAATAATATACTAAATTAAATTAATTTCGAGCACTATTTTCGTATTAATAAGTCAACTTCAGATCAATATTAATATAATAATTAATTAACTCTAAACGTTATTAAAACAGTAATTAATTAACCTTAAACTAATATCAGTATGAGAAATAATTATCCTTTACATATAACTAAATTACTTAAATTAATATAATCAATTAACTTTTTAATCAGGAATTAAAATATAAATAATCTTTTAAATAATTAACTAAAATATAATTAAAACATTCCTAAACCATAACCAAATAACTTTAAAATAACACTTAAACTAAAACATTTTAAAACAATAATTAAATGACTTTAAAAATAACTTTTAAGAATCATATTAATAAAATAATTAACTTTAAATCATTATTAAAACAATTATTAATTATCTTTAAAATCTTATAATAATAATTATCCTTAAATTAACTTTTAAAACTATAATTAGTTTTTCGAATTCGAAGGAGGCTTAACGATCACCATGGTACTCAAATAAGCTACCATACTATTCAATTTAACAACAGATATTTACATAATCAAAGACTACGTAAATAAATTCAACACTTAACCATCACTTATTCAAAGCAGGATATTAATTAATGATATATAATCAAATGTCCAAATCTATAAAATAGCAGAATGGGAATTTATTCTGCTAATTAAATATCAAATTAATTTAATTAGCGAAACGGTGTTTTGTTCCACTAACAAGGGTCCAATTAACATATTCAATCCAATTTAACTCGACAGTAATTTATTTGGCAAAATAAACATCAATATTTAAGGTATATAAAATTAAACGACGTTATTATTAAAAATAACGTAATTTAAAACTTGTTTGTTTCCATATATCATAAATTTGTACAAGTCCAAAGCTACCAATAAGCTATACTAAAATGTTGTACTCATCCATACGAGTACAATGCAAAAATTCGTGAGTCGATTGGATTTAAAATGAGCTATATATCACGTTTTTAAAACTTAATATCTTTATTAAACAAATAAACAAATAAATTTCTCACCCAAAAAAAGAAAAAGGCCCAGCCCATAAGCTTGCAAACCTGCATCCAACCGAAGACCTTATTCCCCAAATCACTGGATAAAAATTGCCTGGAACGAATGCACGAACATGCACAAACTCGTGCACGCGTACACGTCCACCACTTACCGAGGCCATCGGCTACCATCATGCCGACACCACTAGATCCGCCTAGCCTTACTCCACCCAGTCGACCACACTTCGATGCAACCAGCCCACCATATTCCAATTCGACCCTTCGGCCCCAAGCTTGACCGCCTACAGTAATGAAAACCAAGCTCGCCTCGCCCCATCATCCACTTGCGACCTCATCCACTACCATCCTCAGAACCGCCTGCCTCTTACCTCACCTCCGAGCCCCGTAGCGTCGAGTCCGATGGCGTCATTCCTTGCTAGAGACGATGCAACCGAACCCATTAAAATAATGCCCACTAAACCCTAATTCGACCAATCCCCATCAACAAAGATCGCTATAACAAAATCTGCCATAGTCACGACCTCCGCTTTGTTTCTACACTCCTCCCCGACTCCTTCGAACGATCCCTCGACCACCGGTTTGTTGAAAAATATTTTCTGAACGTTTTCCGACCATTTCCTTCCCTACGAAAAACCAAGCTACTAGAAATCACACGAACACCACTAAAAATCCCCAATCGCCGCTACGAACCCATCCGTACCCTCCGTTCGCCAATTCGTGATCATCGAAAACGATCGTTTTCTCGACCACTTGGTGTTATTTGCAGATATCTCCTCAAATACTCGACAAAAATCCCCAAAACTATTTTTGGAGGAAAGTAGATTCGATTACGAACAACTTTCATGTTGGTCGCTAAGGCTAAACGTTAATAGATTGAAGTGTGGTGATTTTTGAAGAGAAGAAAAGTTTGATTTTCATACTATGTAAATAAAAATGAGAAGTAGAAGAAGTTTCATCTGTATCTTCCTTTCCTTGTTGTATTGATGATGGTGTATTTATAGGTGGAGATGACTTAGTGGAGAAGGGTCTAAGCATTTATGGTGAAGTGATGGGAGGTGATGGAGATGTTATAGGCTGGTGGTAGGCGGCGGTTGAAATGATGGTGTAGGGTGGTTGATGTGAGGATGAGGTGGTGAAGTGAAAAGAGAGGGAAGAGATTTGGTGAAGTGAAATGATGGTGTATTTATATCAAACATTTCGGGGTACGACGCTGTCCAATATTCCGTCTGCGTATGAACTACTAACGACAAAAAAATAAGCGCTCACAACAATGTGGCATGATCACAAAACAACAATAAAATAGACTGGTTATCTTATTTAGTTAAATTTCAAAAATGCCTACGTTTGACGTAAAAAGCGTCAAACAAAAATATAATTATTTTCCAAATTAAAAATTATGGAAAAATTCTATAAATTAAATTAAAATGACGTCATTAGAAATCAAGTCTACATTTGAAACATAGATTTTATTACAATTTAATTCAAATCCGAATATTTAAACAAATTAAATATTCAAATTCAAAGACCCAAAAATACGGGTCGTTACATAAACCTATTTCTAAAATTCATTTTTAAATATTTAAAACCATTTATAAAACGCTTTTACCCTTTTTAAGCAATCATCCTTTTCGTTTTTCAAAACATGTTATAAGATTCCTCTTATAAAAGCCCCATTTGTTTATAGAACTCCATTTATAAATTTCGGAAATAATTATACATAAATTCTAATCACTTAACTTTAAAACACTGCTATATACTAATAACATTATAAATAAATAAATACTAAATTTAAAACATCTTAAAATAATAACTAATAATTTTCAAAACATTCTTAAATAAACAATAATAATTTAGCTTAAACATTCTTATAAATACTAAAAATTTATTACCAAAAACTTTACTGATGAATAATTATATTAATTTCAAACGATATTAATAATTTAAATAATTAACTTTTCAAAATATTAAAATATTGATAAACCACTTTAAAACAATATATTATTAATAAACGACTTTTAAAACATAATTATGTTTCCATGATAAAAATTCATACTTAACTTTCCACATAATCGTTTCCATATTTATAAAGCTATATTTATGATTCTCTTCTATTTTATGAAACTTGCTTTCATAAAATTCCTTTATTTATGAACTTCATTTATAACTCCATTCCCTTTAAGAATTTCACTTATTCATAAATTTCATTTAAAATATTATTTCAGCAGCTTTTAACCTTGCTTCCATAGGTATAAGTTTCCTTTATAAATTCATTTCTATTGATAAAATATCGTTTAACATTCCAAATTTTCCCTCGCCTTCAATTTCCAAAATAGAATCAACTATTTCTAAAAATATCATCCCGTATCTTATATTAAATCCACCATTTTATTTATTCTCCAATTTATTAAACGATAATAGTTTCCTTTTAATTTATAAAACACCGTTTATAATCTATCCCTTTATAAATAAAATATGATTTTACAAATCTGAACTTTATTTGTAAAATATCACTTTTGTAAATTATCATATTTATAAATTTCACCTTTATAAATAAATTATAATATATGTGCCTATGTATATATATACACCACTTTATATAAAATGGTGAATAAATATTTATATTAAAATATTTCTATTTTCTTTTAAAACCATATCCCTTTATTATAAAAGACTAACTTATTTTCCAAGATTTTTGAACCTTTATTCACAGTTCAAAATATCTATTTAAAATATTCCATAGAACTATCGATTTATAATATCTAAAAATCAGGCTTTATTTTAGAAAAATTATTTAAACACATAAAGTTTCCAAATTACTTGAAATTTCTTTTTAAATCAAATCATTGGTGTTATCCGGGTTTTTTTACCCATCAAAAGCCAATGAAAATAGAACAACCTTGTGTAGACAGGATGGCTTAAGACTTAACCAGAAAAGCTAAGATAAGGGATTGACAAGGTCCAAGCTATATGGCTGAGACAGCGACTGGGATCAACGAAGCCGAGAGATCAGCATTATTTTAGTCCAATCAGCGGCTGAACGTAAACAACTAGTGAATTGCCATCGAAACATAACAACTACGATAAAAGGCTATGGAAACATCCCCAATTCTAGACTCCAGAAAAATCCAAAGTGATTGGACCACCAGTGACCCATGCTTCTCCTCCAGCCTTTAAACAAGACAACCAAAGAATACTACGAAAGGAGGCCACAAAGAATACTACAAAAGGAGGCCAAGATCTTGGGTCGCAAAACGAGCCAAGTCTATGGGTCGTCGGCGACCCATGGCTTTGCCTCGTTTTGCGAGCCAAACTCTCCCTAGGTCGTCTACTACTCACCTGCGAGCTGATGAAGACATGGCATAGCCCAGAAGGTCTTCGATCCATATAAATACCATCCAACCTGCAACATAAGAAGGATCTTCTCCGGACTGATTGCTGAAGTTCTGCTGGAATTATTCTTCACTCTCTACCTCCCTCATAACAATCTCCAAAGGAATACACTGTGATTCTCCAGTGGATTCCAACTCTAGAGATTCAATCTAGCCAGGAAATAATCAAAGCCTTGTAATCAAACATCTCTTGTAACAGCAATCAGTATATAATAAAACTATAAAGTGGATGTAGGCTTCATTAACAGCCGAACCACTATAAAAATTCTCTTTCTACTTTCTTTTACTATTCTTTCTCTATATCTGTGATCTGTGATATTGCTCAGTCAGAACAGAGCTGGTGCTTTCAAATTCAAACCAGGGTGTTGGTCCATTTTTTGGGTCAACATTTTGGTGCTTTCATTGAGAACCCAACTCAGGCTTAGATATAGCTATCTACTTTGGATCAGATAGGTTCAGAAGTTAGATCCTCAATCTTTGCTTAGAAGGTTTGCTATTGAGAACAGAAGAATCGACCAAGAAGGATTGGAGAAAAAGCAAGCAAACACATGCTAAGGTGATGGAGAACATCAACATGAGATAGTAAATGCGATCTTAAAGGCAAAGCTCAGAAATCACTTAAGTACATGGGTCGCTAGCGATCCATGCACTATGGATCGCTAGCGATCCATACCTTTTCACCAGACCGCCATAAACTGCAGAAGACAAAGTACTGAAATCAGTTAAGTACATGGATCGCCAGCGATCCATATTATTTTGCCAGGTCGCCACAAAGTCTAAAATCAGTTAAGTACATGGATCGCTAGCGATCCATGTACTATGGATCGCCAGCGATCCATACTATTTTGCTAGGTTGCTATCGAGCCAGAAGCTATGGACCGCTAGCGATCCATAAAGTTAGCTCGATTTATGATGATTTTTAACATGTACCGTGAACTGGCGTCTAGGTCGTTTGAAGGGTATATAATCGAAAGGAAGCAATTGGTGGAGCCCTAAGAATCATGATGGAAAAAAATGTTAGCACTCCACCTACTGCAAAAGGACCAGCGACAAACCCGAACTTAGGGATGAAAACCCTACGGGTAGATAACGATGACTCTCTTCGGCTCTGAAGATGACAAACAATTTGAGGAAGACAAATTGGACGAAAACGCTAAGGTGCAAAACACTAGAAGGAGCTCTAAAACCCATGCCACAACACAGTGCCAAGCAATGGACGAGGAACTGCTACTCAAATGGTACTTCCAGAGGCAGGAGAACTAAAAAGATATGACATAAACCCGGGTCAATTACAATGCCAAGCTCCTCTGGTATATTATGACCACTCCCAACTGACCAGCTC
Organism: Allium fistulosum; assembly: GCA_030737815.1. Taxonomy (NCBI): domain Eukaryota; kingdom Viridiplantae; phylum Streptophyta; class Magnoliopsida; order Asparagales; family Amaryllidaceae; genus Allium; species Allium fistulosum. Next base: position 1,108,098,724 of record CM060907.1, read on the forward strand.
CCAATCCCATCATGGAGCTCACATCGTCGAATCATGAATGGTCGTCATCGAAAATCATCAAAATGGTCATTGAAAAACTCACTTCAGGGTTGACTCGAAGTTGAACTCGAATAATCGACTATTTGACTCGAAGCAGATTCTAGGAGTCCGGACTCGAAGTCAAACTCAGGTGATCACCCATTTGACCCGAAGTAAACTTAGGAAATTCTGGTCCGTAGCTTGATTTAGGTAAAACCAAGATTAATGGCTCCAAGCAATGTTCATCACCAACCCAACACTTCAAATTTTGTAACTCCAAGCGAATCATGTGCTGACTTCAAGCAAATGGGAAATTTTCCCGGGTCGGACTCAAAGTAAAATACCACCAATCCATCAATGTTGATCCATCATCTGCCTATAACTCGAACCTCGAACTCCGAATACCTTGAAATTTGGAATGCAACCTTTTGGGGCCTTCTTTGTCACCTCAGACCAATCTCACCTAGTTTGAAACTTTTTGGAATTATCACTGATCCAGGTAATTCAATCGGCATTTCCAGTCATTCAAGCATAGAAAATTATGCATATATCATATTCAAGCATTATAAACAGCCGTAACTTGAAAACGGACTGATCTAACAACCACCGGCTGTTCAACATGCAGACTATCCGACATGTAGAATACCCAATCGAAATCCATTCACCGAAGTTGTTCAACATGCAGAATATCTAAAGAAGTTTATCATGCCAACTATACCTTTTGTACAACTGTACAACTAATTCGAATTTTCTTTTTTTACAGGTATGACAAGCATACGGACGAAGCGAGGGCAACGGATGCAGTCTACTGCAAGGCCTTCAAGAATCATTAAAGGATGAAACAACCTACTACCCTGGAAGAATTCTATGGGAAGGCATATCGGTTCTAAAGACTAGAAGTGGTGTAATTAGAAGAAGGCAAACCCGACAGTGTGCCAAAGGACATACCAAACGATGAAGGAGCTACTGGACCTTAGGGACCTTCTGCCCAAGCAAGGCTACTAAGACCCAGTAGAAAAGCGCCCCAGCTAACTGATGAAATCGGACGAAAAGATGATTATCAAATAACACTCTAGCTAGCTAGAAACTAAGGAATGGGAAAACAATCTAAAGCGTTGACTTCTCATCCATTCTTGTCTACTCTCCTTTTCCAAATGAGCCGTAACGGTACACTAGGGGCATTGTAGACAGCACGATGAAAGAAATGCTTTTATGTCCTCGACGAGTCATGTCAATCCCCCTTCTAAGAATCGGCATTGCTGGTGGTGTTGAGAAGTCATGTCCAAATGATCGTCGAGCAAACAGGTCCAACGCCTTAGCCTACAGGAATCGATAAAAGTGTGTTCCCTCGAGCTGAATCTGAAAAATTCCTCTTAACGTCGATGAATCATTGCTTTAAGACCGTCGAACCATCGGATATACGACCCAAAACTCCTCTTGGAATCGATAAATTATCATTCCAAGGCCATCTGGTCGCCGGACATCCGACCATAAAAAACCCTTCGCGAAAGTGAAGGTCTTTCACGAACTAAAGCGTCGTGGAGGCTAACCGTAGATCAACGGTCATCTGATCCAAAAAACCTTCATGAACGTGAAGGTCTTTCATGAACTAAAGCATCGTGAAGGCTAACCGGTAGATCGGCGGTCATCTGATCCAAAAAACCCTTCGCGAACGTGAAGGTCTTTCATGAACTAAAGCGTCGTGGACGCTAACCAGTAGATCAGCGGTCATCTGATCCAACAAACCCTTCGCGAACATGAAGGTCTTTCACGAACTAAAGTGTCATGAAGGCTAACCGGTAAATCAGCGGTCATCTGATGCAAAAAACCTTTCACAAACGTGAAGGTCTTTCACGAACTAAAGCATCGTGGAGGCTAACTGGTAGATTAGCGGTCATCCGATCCAAAAAACCCTTCACGAACATGAAGGTCTTTCACGAACTAAAGCGTCGTAAAGGCTAACCGGTATATCAGCGGTCATCTGATCTAAAAAACCCTTCGAGAACATGAAGGTCTTTCATGAACTAAAGCGTCGTGAAGGCTAACCGGTACATCAGTGGTCATCTGATCCAAAAAAACCCTTCGCAAATGTGAAGGTCTTTCACAAACTAAAGCATCGTAAAGGCGAATCGCTAGATCAGTGAAATTTATGTACGATTGATATCCGCGAAGGTTAATCGGTAGATCAGCGGTCATCTAATCCAAAAAACCCTTCACGAACATGAAGGTCTTTCATGAACTAAAGCATCGTGAAGGCTAACCGGTAGATCAGCAGTCATCTGATCCAAAAAACCCTTCGCGAATGTGAAGGTCTTTCACGAACTAAAGCATCATGAAGGCGAACCGCTAGATTAGCGAAATTTATATGCGATTGATATCCGCGTAGGTGAACTGGAAGATTAGCAGTCATCTGATCCAGAGCCCCCTGAAGTCAACAAAGTCACGTTCCGGGGCCGCAAATCAACATTCATATCACTCACTCCACATAATTAACAGAATCACTTCCAACCACTGATAAAACAAACAATGTTAAATTCCAAAGCTTCAAAGTCGCTCAAAGAAACTAAGCCAAAACTGAACCGACCTTCTGATCAATCAGAGGCTAACTAAAATCAAGCTAAGAATCGGCACCTGGGAAAACCACACCCATTGGACCGGGGGCAACCAAACGAGTTATGGAGAGACCATGGATACAGTTCAATCATGCCAATAGCCCTATGGCATGGGGGACACCGTGCACACTTGAATAGCCATAAGAAAGGCCGAGACTAATCATACCACAGTTCTGTTAAACCCATTATCGATCAAAAATTCTGGCATTCCGGCAACCGTAGATTTAATGACCTAGATAATGCAATAAACGAAATTCCTCTTCCTCTAAGACCCTATGCCAGTCAAAGACCCATTCTCTAAAGGCAATTTGGACCAAGAGCTAAGAGTCATGCCCCGAACTCCCATAGGCTCCTTCTTCAACCCAACTTCAACGGTCAGCTATAGATCTCTTCACCATGGCAGCCTGGTCAGCTATAGATCTCTCTACCATGCTAGCATGATCTATTTGGACGTGTACATCTTTCAAAAACATGGAAGGATCATCCAAACCATGTTTACCTGAACCAGAAACTGTTTAGCTTCTTGAACCAATAAAACCGTATTCATGTAAGCAACCTGCTGAGTCGATGAGGTCAAATTGACTCAAACCATTAGATTGGTGGAACCTGATCTTTGCCTTCTAAAAACTGGTGTTACTCCGGCAACATCGAGAGGGCTAAAACTAACACTCCTCGCGTTGCCTGAAGATAGGCAACACTAACGGGTGCCAAAAGCCGCGCATTTCGTAAGTTGCGCACTAACTTCTAAAGCATATGCTCCTCACATTGCCCGAAGATAGGCAATACCGAGGAGCATGAAAAGCCGCACATTTCATAAGCCGCACACCAAAATAACAACTCCTCGTGTTGCCCAAAGATAGGCAACATCGAGGAGCGCCAAAATAACAACTCCTCGTGTTGCCCGAAGATAAGCAACACCGAGGAGCGCCAAAATCAAAACTCCTCATGTTTCCCGAAGATAGGAAACACCGAGGAGCACCAAAACTAAAACTCCTCGCATTGCCCGAAGATAGGCAACATCGAGAAGCCCCCAAAATCACGACTCCTCGTGTTGCCCGAAGGTAGACAACACCAAGGAAAATCAAAACTCCTCGTGTTGCCCGAAGATAGGCAACATCGAGGAGCACCAAAATCAAAATCCTTGTGTTTCCCGAAGATAGGCAACACCGAGGAGCACTAAAACTAAAACTAAAACTCCTCCTATTTCCCGAAGAAAGGCAACATCGAGGAGCCCCAAAATCACAACTCCTCATGTTGCCCGAAGATAGGCAACACCTAGGAAAATCAAAACTCCTTGTGTTGCTCGAAGATAGGCACCACCAAAGAAAATCAAAACTCCTCATGTTGCCCGAAGATAGACAACACCGAGGAGCATCAAAATAACAACTCCTCGTGTTGCCCGAAGATAGGGAACCCCGAGGAGCATCAAAATGACAACTCCCCGTGTTGCTCGAAGATAGGCAACACCAAAAGCCGCGTATCTCATTAGCCACGCACCTAAAAAAAATAATATAACTCCTCATATTGCCCGAAGATAGGCAACACCGAGAAAAAAAACAAAATCCATGCACCTCATAAGCAGCATACTAAAATAAAAGCTCCTCACGTTGCCCAAAGATAGGCAACACTAAGGAAAAATAAAAGCCGTGCATCTAATATGCCATGCACTAACTTTCAAAACACACACCCCTCACGTTGCCCGAAGATAGGCAACACAGAGGAATGCAAAAAGCCGTGTGCCCATAAGCCGTGCACTAACTCCTCAACGTTGCCCAAAGACAAGCAACACCAAGGAACATCACCGAAAAATCACGCTCCTAAAGCATGAACTCACGTTGCCCGAAGATAGGCATCGTTGAGGAGAATTAGGACCAAATCGACGGGCCATATGATCCTGAACACCGCCCGTCTCATAACTAGCGCCAACCACTTCTATGATTGGGAATAATGGGCACAACTCCCACAAAACTGGAGTGCTACAAACCAACAGAAAAGTTTCAACTGATGACATTTAATGATTAAAACTACCCTTAGTTTACCCGCGCAATGTGCACCTCTCAAACACGCATATATTGCATACTTACCAGAATATCACAAGAAACTTGGATTACATGCTAAAGTTGCAAAACTTTCGAAAGAAGGAAAATCAAGCTGTGACTTACCTAAATTCCAACTTTAATATGAAAATTATCTAAACTATAAGTTACCGGTCATTTGAATTAAACAGCCCTGTGAACTGGGGGCATACACCGATACTATTATCCCGCCTTTTGGCAAGGCCGTGATACCAAGGACTTGACTAGAGATTGAAGATGATTCGTCCCGAATATCGGCTATCTATGAGTCCACGATGGATATAGGCAAATTTGGTCTGAGTCCGGATCGAGCTACAATTGACAACTAACGCCCGAGCTTAGGCTAAGGCGCCACAACCAGTTCCTTAAGGACCATGATCCCAGAGATAATAATGATGAGGAGGAAGTCAAAGATAGTCAGGCTTCCCTAGCAGAGTTGACGATCGATGTTCCGATCCACGACAACAACGATTCCAGAATGGTAAAGGTCGGATCTCAACTTAGCCACCGGATGAGATAGGAATTGGTTGATTTTCTCTGGGCGAACATTGATGTGTTTGCCTGGACTCATTTAGACATGTGTGGGATCTTGCCAGACATCACGAGCCATGTATTAAATGTTAACCCACGGCACGTTCCGGTCAAACAAAAAAGGCGCGGTATGGATCCAGAGAGATATGCCGCCCTGAAGGAAGAAGTAAATAAACTCAAGTGGAATGGGTTTATTCGTGATGCTTTATACCCACAGTGGGTATCTAATACAGTGCTTGTCAAAAAGTCAATTGGGAAATGGCGAACATGTGTGGACTACTCAGATTTGAATAAAGCCTGCCCGAAAGACAGTTTCCCTCTTCCCAGAATTGATCAACTGGTGGATTCAACAGCCGGACACGAGCTCTTATCTTTCATGGACGCATATTCCGGCTACAATCAAATACCGATACATCTACCTGACCAGGAACATATAGTTTTGTCACTGATTTGGGACTCTATTGTTACAAGGTAATGCCGTTCGGACTCAAGAACGCTAGAGCAACTTATCAGAGGCTCGTAAACCGGATGTTCGCTAACCAGATCGGAAAGACCATGGAGGTGTATGTGGATGACATGCTCGTGAAGTCGCGACTGTCCATTAACCATGTCAGTGATTTGGAAACAACGTTTAACATACTCTGACAGTACAGAATGAAGCTCAATCCGTTGAAGTGTCATTTCGGGGTAGCGTCAGGAAAATTCCTTGGATTCATCGTCAACGCCAGAGGAATTGAAGCCAATCCTGAGAAAATCTAGGCGATTCGGAATCTTGAAACTCCTAGAACCATAAAGCAGGTGCAAAGCCTTAATGGGAAGGTGGCAGCCTTCAGCGGATTTATTTCCAGATCCACAGACAAGTGCATTCCTTTCTTCGATCTGATCATAAAGGGAAAACAAAATTCCGAATGGACAGAGGAGTGCGAAGGCGCATTCCAAGCACTAGTTCAACATCTGGCAACACCACCTATTTTTTCAAAACCGGTCAATCATGAGAGATTATACATTTATCTGGCGGTTTCGGCAAACGCAATCAGTGCTGCGTTAATTTGAGAAGAGGATTGGATCCAACGACCGGTCTATTATATCAGCAGAAGGCTAACGGGGGTAGAAAGAAACTACCCGAAGGTGGAAAAGCTGGCTTATTGTCTCGTCATAGCTTCGAGAAAACTTCATCCATATTTCCAGGCTCATCCGATCACAATTTACACCGACCAACCATTGCGATAGGTCCTAACATGACCTGAGATGTCTGGTAGATTGCTCAAGTGGAACATCGAGTTGAGTCAATTTGATATCACTTATACACCGAGGCGAGCTATTCAAGTACAAGTTCTGGTGGACTTCATAGCTGAATTCACCATACTGGAGGACTTTCCCGAAGCTAGTGAATCTCCCAAATGCACATGGAAGCTATACACCGACGGTGCATCAAACGACCATTGCTCGGGTGCTGGAGTAGTACTCGAAACCCCAGAAGGTCGATCCATATGCTATGCTTTAAAGTTTTAATTCCGCGCAACTAATAACGAAGCCGAGTACGAAGCTTTGCTTGCTGGGCTGAGGCTCGCTAGAGACTTGGGAATCATTGCTGTGGAAATTTACTATGATTCACAATTGGTCGTATGCTAGGTCCGAGGAGAATTTTAAGCCAGAGACCGAAGATTAGCCACTTACCTTACTCGGGTTTAGGAAATGTTGAATCAGTTCGACTATTATGCTATCCACTGTATACCCCGGGAGCAAAATCAGAAACCCGATTCTTTAGCAAAACTGGCCAGCACTGGCAAAGCACAACAAATGGGACTCGTCCCCATTGACACACTTACTGCTCCAAGCATTGACCAAATAGAGACAGACTGGGTGCACGTAGCAATGCCCGAGAAGGAGTCATGGATGACTCCATTCAGAAATTATCTTAAGCACGGAGTTTTACCCGAGTGCAGAAATGAGAAAAGACAGGTTCTCCGGAAAGCTTCGCGGTTTGTAATCCAAGATGGAGTCCTATACAAGAGGGATATTTTGTTCCTTTACTCCGGTGTATCTCCCACGACGAGATTAAACGAGTGTTACACGATGTGCATGAAGGAGAGTGTGGCGATCACACTGGAGGGCAAGCCCTTACAAAGAAAATACTCAGATTTGGATATTACTAGCTAACTGTGAATCGAGACGCATCAGATTACGCTAAGAGGTGCGATAGGTGCCAGAAGCATGCCAGGATTCCAAGAGCCCCACCTACCGAAATTACTCAGATGGCCAGTCCATGACCGTTCGCCACATGGGGCATTGATATAATAGGATCTCTACCCTTAGCCAAGGGTGGCGCGAAGTACGCCATCGTTGCAGTTGACTACTTTACTAAATGGGCGGAAGCTGAGCCCCTTGCCACTATCACGATGAAGAAAGTAATCAACTTTGTTATGCGCAACATCATCTGTCGCTTTGGCCTCCCACACACCATTGTAACTGACAACGGGAACCAATTCGATAATGTCGAGTTCATAGATTTCTGTTAACGCTACCACATTCAGAAGAAGTTCTCAGCAGTAGCTCACCCTCAAGCAAATGGACAAGTCGAAGCTATCAACCAAGTTATCAAGTCCATTCTAAAGAAACGACTGGAGAAGGCTGAAGGCAAGTGGGTCGATGAACTTCCCATGGCCCTATGGGTATATCGAACTATCCACAAGTCCGCGACCGACCATACTACGTTTGCACTTTCCTACGGCTATGAAGCCGTTATTCCAGTTGAATTAGAAGTACCTTCTCACCATGTGACTTACTACGATCCAAAGATGAACGCCATCCTACTTGCAGAATCACTGGATTTACTGGATGAGAAGCATGAAGAGGCTGATTTGAGGGCAACCGCACACCGCAGTTGAGTCGCCCAATTATACAACGCTAAGGTCCGACCCAGAACCTTCGAAGTTGGCGATCTCATACTTAAGAGAATTTATCCGGTCCCTTCACACATGAAACTGACATGGGAAGGACCATATGTCATTGAACGGAGACTTGGAGACGACACATTCAAACTATCAACTGTTGATGGTCTCACTTTACCAAGGGCATGGAACAACAAGAGTCTCCGTCGCTATTACACATAACTGGCTTTTATTCATTTTAGTCTGCTTTTCCTTTGAAATTTGTTCATGCATTTTTTGAATTTGAACTTGTAATAAGGCAATTGACTTTGCCGTACTTTCTTATTTCAGCAATAAAATGCAGACTCATCAAGCCAGAGTGGCAATTCTTAAAATGCAACATGTGACCGTCATGATGTACGAAGAGCTAAGTCCCATCATACGGTGGGACTCATTCAAATAAGGAGTGATCGTGATCCGACTGGTCACTCGCCAAGTGAAACCCCGAGCTTGGGGGCAAGCAACGATAAAGTCAAGAAGGATTGAAACACGATAATCCTCTAACGAACTCCAACTCCCAGAGTGCGAGCTAAGTACAAAACTCCAAAATCTGGGCTCGAGTAGGATGGATCCGTCCATCCACGACCTCACCTTCATTCTTCCAAGTTCAAAGAGGATGGATCTGTCCATCTATGACTTCGCTTGCCAAATCAAGGTGGATGTGATCCGACCATCCACAACCTTGATCAACTCCTTGTTCTCGGAGTGCGAACGAGATCCTAGTACTTAAACAGATGTGATAGACCGTCTATCGATTGACTCCAGATTCCCAGAGTGCGAATTGGAGTATAAACATCAAATGGGTTTGACTGACCACCTATCGATCAACTCTGGCCCTGAGAGCGCGGACTGGAGTATAAACACTAATTGGGTGTGACTGACCACCCGTCATCTAACTCTGGCCCCGAGAGCGCGGACCAGAGTATAAACACTAAACAGGTGTGACCAACCGCCCGTAAATTAACTTATGTCCCCGAAGTGTGGATATAATTCCGAATACCAAACGGGTGTGACTAACCGCCTGTAAATTATCTCATGTCCCCGGAGCGCGGATATGGTTCAAAGCGATAAGCAGGCGAGACCGACTGCCGGCATACAAGTTCAATCCCCAGATTGCGGATGCAAATACTAGCAGATGAGCGAGTGTGATGTGACCCAAACTTATTTCACTTTAACTTTGTTCTGACTTAGTTAAATTAAAATTAGCAAAAGTAGAAAATGACTGCCGATTGACTACTTCAATTCTCCCTGGGACTGAGGGCATAACTCAGGTACCAGCCGCTGACCGAGATAGTGCAACGTTAGGATTCGACTCGACGTTTGATTATGACCTAACGCTATGACTTCAGGATTTAGCAACCGGACTCAAGTTCGACTCAGAAACTAAAGCCTCACAAGTACATTGACTGGAAACGCGAGTGCTGAAATACTTAAACAAACGAACATAGAGTTATGCTAAAAAACGAAAAGAAATTTTATTTCCACTATTCTTTGAAAAAGATGAGTACAAAAATCTCTTCGATGAATTCCTATAAGCAGGGGCCAAACCCGTGTCTATACATGGCCTACAAAACCAAAAGAAAAAGCCTATTCTAGCTGTCTACCAAAAAGAGAAGAAGCAAATGTGCAAGTCTATGCCTTTGATTTTCTATCCTTCTTTCTTTTCTTCGGCGTAGACCCGCTCGAGCTGCCGCTCAGAACCTTCTCCCTCTTTGAACCTTTACCTCTCCGGCCTGCTCCAACGGGCTTATCTCTGGCCGGGGGTATTGAAGCAGTCTCCTCCTCGGAACTCACAGGGACCAGAATGTCCTCTGTGTGCGGAACCGGAGGGATGGTGGCACTTTCGATGTTAGAGGGAGGAGGCATGCCAGTATTAATGATGGTGCCACCTAGAGAAACAAGTATCGGGACCGGATCGGACCAGACCGGGACCTGCCATGCCCCCGCCAGCTCTACGAGCCTGCTCAGCTTGCTCAATTTCGGCTTTTATTTCCTCCATTATCTGCTCCGCCCGGTCCGCATGTATGCTCATTTGAATGCTGTTGGTTGGACCCGAGGAGCCCGTAATGACCACATCTTCATCTAGATTGAATGACATTTCAATACTTGGATCGCTTTGGTGGTCGAGGAGCGCTTCCATTAATTGGTCATCAATCACATAACTATCGTCATGTGTCTCCCTGACCGAAGTGGTGACCGTCGCGATCATAACCTATTGTAAGTGCCTCCTGCTCATGATGAATTTCTTGAGTTGCAAAGGGATCAGTCGGTGCAGAATCTAGAGCTGAATAAAGATAAGAGAAAATATTAGTAACGTCTTTTGATAGTGCTCCTACATTTGGATGAATGGAAGAAGTGTCCAGAATACCTTCCTCGGGTTGACTCCCATGTTGAGCTGATGTGCCTTTCAAGCCGCGTTCATGTATCGAAGAAAGGTGCGGCTTATCAGGGTCATATCCTGGGACAACTGGAGGATCGATAGAAGAAATAGGCTCAGATTGAGAGACTGGGAGCGCTTCAAAACCTACTTCATGATGCTCAACTCCAGATCCTTCTCCAGCGTCCGGATACTTGGCAGCCAACTTTTCTTTTTCAAGAGCGGCGATTGTATCGTGGAGGACCTTCAGTTCATCTCTGACAAGTATTTGAGCTTCCAGTTCGAACTCATCGATAGTCGTAGCATCGCGGATCACCTTTTCATCATCTACAAGCGACTCCAGGCCTTGTATAGTTGAAAAGGATAATCTTCACCGAGCCAGTTTATGTTGCGATTTCTTAAGACATTGGCGTTGTACGTGACTAGGAGATCTTCAAATTCATTATCCACCCTAGCCTACACCGCTTTAATTTCCCTATCCATCCTGACATCAACTTCCTTAGCCTTTAGGTTCGTTGCATCCCTCTCCTCCTTAAGTCTCACCGCCTGTTCACATATATCATGGGCGGCTTTATTGGCCTCGTCTTTTTCCTTAACGGCCTCGGCTAATTACGCCTTTAACACTTTGACCTCTTTCCGCGCCTCATCCCTTTCCCGAGTAATAACAATGTTGTGGTGGCCCATCTCCTACACCAGGTCCATGTGAGTTTTTCGCATGTTTTCCATGGACTGTCTAGCTTCACCGGCTCTCTTATCGGCCTCCATCTCCGATTTCCTTGAAGATTCAGCTTCATTATTAAGCACTTCTATTATTCTATCTTTCTGAGCAAGGTCGGCCTCCAGTTTCCCAATTGTCTTAGCTCGCTAGAAAGATACCATAGAAACTCTCTTGGCCATCTTAACCCATTCCCTGTACTGGCTGTATGCATCGTGCACGTAGTCCTGCACCAGTCTTTCTATGTCATTGGGAATTCTTTTCAAGCTTGGAGGAAAGTGGAAGCCATCAAAATAGATATTCGAAAAATCTTCTTTGACTTAGAAATTCGGATGGCTCCCTCCCCTGTGGGCTCGACATCGACTTGCTCTATAACGATGGGAGTCTCCATTTCAGTTCTACGGCGATCGCCGGATTTCGAAGTATGAGGAGGCCTTACTTGGTGTGTAGTTTTAGAAGATTGTTTGGCAGAGCCGGATGATTTTGAGGAACCTTTAGGTGGTGGCGATCGCAACCGGGAGCGGCGCCTACTTTGATGTGACCTCTCCTTCTCCCTATCATAACACTCATGCTCTTGGCTGGAGTGGTGGCCACAATCGTAGTCTCTTTCACTTTCACGCCTATGAGATTCAGAGTAAGAGCTGGAAGAATGGCGTTTGGAGCGAAGATTGCCGAGCATAGATCCCTGCCTCACCATCGTGTCTGTAAAATGAAAGAGAAGCAAAATTAGTCATCTTCAGAGATTAGAAAAATGTGATTAGAACTTGTATGGTGCCATGAAGTGTGTGTATGCATGTGCAAACCCCCTAATCATCCAATTGTTGTGGCCTTGCTCGTAGGAGTCGGCTCCCCTATATCTAAAGAAGTTAAGCCTGCGCCAGTTTGCAACGGGGAAGGGAGTACCTCTAATCCAAGATCTTGGAATGAAGCTATGTCATCTGGAATAGAGACATCAGGTAATCCTCTTAAAGAACTTTCCATTTATGGAAAGGAAGTCTCCGGACTTATAGCAGCCGCAGTGGGCAGAGATACTACGACGGTCTTACGCCTCTTGGATTTGTGGGCGAGAGTCTTGCCTTTTCTTTTTGATTCTAATAATTGGAGCCTCTACGAAGGCGCAACTGCGGGCTCATCCCTAGCTGGCATATCTCATCATCGCCTCGTTCAGTGATTATGACTCCAGGAGCTCTTCTTCCTCCTTGCCTTACCGGAGCTACCTTAGGAACTTCTATTAGCCCAATGCTTTGATCTCTCTCTATAAGCCCCACAGGGATCAAGTTTTCATCAGTAAGAACTTCATCGATTTCTCTAAGTTTAGCTGGCATCGATTGGAGAGTCCTTACTATCTCCTTGAATTGCGCTCGTTCGGGCCGGGGAATCGAACCTGTAAAAGAAATGTAGTATTAGACTCAGCATCAACTTATATTACCTAGTTAATCGGCGAGGAAGTTGGAGCACTTACGTTTGACTAGCCACTGTCTAGCAAATCCTGGTAGACATCTAATGAAGAACCATTCAGTCTTGAAGTAACTAAATTTACTCCAAGCATCTGCCACTACTTGGTAGTTTGTGACTGCTTCTAGGAAAGTAAACTAAGGATTATCCCCGCGACTCTTGATGTTGAACAAGTATATGATTTCCTCGATTGTCGGGGGTTGGAAAAGATGCTCCATGAAGATAATATACAAGCTGTTGAGAAGGGCATATCCGTTCGGATGCAATTGAGAAGGGGTAATCCTAAAAAAGAACAGCACATCCCTAATAAATTGGTTGAACGGGGGCAACGTTCCGGCTACGCACATAAATCTGTTCCAAGCAATAAACCCCTCCGGGGGATTGTGTGCTCTGTCTTCTAGCCCCGGTAGTAGAAAATCTTCTAGAGATAATCCATGCATGGCACAAATTCTGCCTAGCATATCTTCGGAGATTTTGGAACGAACTGAGTCCTCCGGATCCAAAACTAAAGCTACATCCGGCAGTTCATCCGGAGCAGGACTTACTACATCAGCCGTGATTTCTGGTATTTCTATAATGGGAAGTGGAGAACTCTGAACTTCCTGCTGCCCCAAGCTTCCAGGATCCATAGCTATTGAACTCAGTAAAAACCATTGTTAGATGGCAAGAAACCCATGTACCCCCTGGTGTAAAGTGAGTTATCATGTTGTGTAGTGCAGTGCTACATAATACTTTAAATTTCTACAAGTTCGAAAGATGGTAAAACGACGAGACTTCAAGATTCGACCGGAGTGACCATCATCGCTGACCGTCCCAACTATGCCATCCTGACTTCGAAGAATGATCCATGTTAAAGTTTGTTATGTTTGTCAAATTACAGTTCCATCGACGAGCTTTGAAGGATAGTCAAATATGCAGTTTAATGGTCAAGTCCAGTTATGCAAGGCTAAAGCTCGTCGGAGTCAAGTGTTTAAATATGCAAAAGGCTATGTTTCATATCCATCATGGCTCGAATTGGATCGTTCCCCTCAAGACTAATTTGATATCGATGCAAAGCCTGGACTGATAGCCTATTCATATCGATGCTCTTTGTATCGATCAACTCCAGACCGATGCTCTTCATATCGATCCAAGGCAAGCGGTTTCGTATCCATCAAATTGAATCGATACGAACTCCCACAATTTCCACATCGATACGAAGCAGCTTCCACCATCTACAATTGATATGAAAAGCTGCCTCCATCCACCTCCAACCATTGCCTATTTCGTATCGATCCGCCTTGCCATCGATACGCATTTGATAAAGCTTAGAGGTCAGTGACTCCTTCGTCTCCCTCTAGTGCTTTCTTCCTCCTTCTCCTCCGAGCAACCACTAGAGTAATTCCTCGACCTCGCTCCAGCCATGTTTCGACACCAGCGACGTCGAAGTTGGCCGCAGCCTTGGATGAAACGGCCTTGAGGCTCGAATCTTATCATTTTAATAGGTTTTAATCGATCGTTTACCTAGTTCGAAAGAATTGGTTTAAAGATTAAAAGCTAATTATTTTGGAAATGAAGGCTTCTACAGTTTTATCTCTTTTTAGATCGATATGAAGTGGAAAGTGTAAACAAAGGCAAGTGGAAAATTTGTCTAAGTACAAAAACTATATATATGCCTTTGTAACCAAAGGAAAGACGTTTCGTATCCCAGTGGCAAAAACCGATATAAGCGGTCAAAATACTATCGATACGAAGGACGCTGTACAAGCATATCTGGAACGATCATACCCATCGATGCGAAGAACGACCTTCGTATCCATCAACTCGAAGCGATCCAGAGTCTAGCACGTCGTACCCATCAATGACCAGCTATCTATTTCGTATCCATCAATACAAAATCCATCGATACGAAAGTCACTGCAAGATCATATTTGAACCTTTCAACTCCATCAATACGAAACGTCAATTTCGTATCCATCTATTCGAAGACCCAAAACCTCGTATCCATCGATACGAAGCATCCCTAAAGACTATCTATTTCGTATCGATAGCCATCGATATGAAGCATACATTCCAACATCTTAGATCGATCCAGGAGAGGATCGATATGAAGGAGTGAATTAAAGCAACCATCAATCGTTGTTACAACTTGAGTTCCACATCAATCCAGGAGAGGATTGATACGAAACTCGATCCAAACAAGAACAAAAGAACTTGACAACGACCCATGAACGTGCAAACGCAAATAGGAGTCAGGTTAACATACATGCATGTATGACAAACTAACATTTGATTTTCAAAGTTAACAGGAATTGAATGCTTACCTGATGACAATCAAAACAGTAAACAACAAATTGCTAGCACTCAACCTTCAGTTACAACAAAACACTGCATGATCATTGGCAGTCTACAATTCAACATTTATATTACTGGAAATTAATCAAAGGTTACACCTCCTGATGAAAAGACAACGAATGTTCAACGAATTGGATAGGACTTTTCAGAATAAAGATTACAGTTTTTCAAAGCACGTCATGTTCACACAGGACGTACTTTGGGTGCAAATGTTATCCTGCCTTTTGGAAAGGCCGTGACACCAAGGACTTGACTAGAGATTGAAGACGATTCGTCCCGAAGATCGGCTATCTATGAGTCCACGATGGATATAGGTAAATTTGGGCCGAGTTTGGATCGAGATATAATTAAAATGGTATGACAAACAAGGCTATGAAAGATAATATTCCAAATTTCGGGTCAATCGAAGTTCGTATGCTCAAGTTATGGATCGATCAAAATCCATGTAGAAGATATCAGTTCGTATCCATTAAAGTCCATCCCACTTCGTATCCATCCAGCTTCGTATCCATCAACTTCATGTCCATCCCCTTCGTATCCATCAAGCAATAGCATCGATCAAAGTTCATCTGCTCAACCACTGCCCAATTCGTATCGATCCCACTAATACCCATTTTGTATCGATCAACCAAGCATCGATACGAAGGAAACATCGAGGCATCGATACGAAAGCAATGGGGATCCATCGATACGAAAAGCTTGGCATTAGATAGATACGAAAGGAAGTAGTCAAACCAAAGGAATCGATCTGCAAGCATGAAAGATGGATTCCGCATAATTGTCGCTCCACGTCATCAATGCACAACTGATCGATACGTAGCCTATCGATACGAAGGAGTATCGATACGAAAGCAACGATACGCAGCCATCAGCCTACCTACAAAATCAACCTTGGATCGATCATAACTCAAAAACTACAAGTCCAAATGCTATGAAATTTTCATAAAAGCTTGCATAAACTTGAAGACCCACCATGATTGATCGCAGCTCAAATGGAGCCAATCTTGATCGATACAAAATGCACTTGGATCGATCCAGATAGATCCCAAATGACTCCAGATTGATCTGGTGGGCCCACCTACGTGTGAGACGAGGTATTCCGAGGTTTAGGGAAGATATTTCCAGATCCACTCCTATAAATAGCACCCCTACGCCTATAGAAAAAGGACTTTTTGGTGCTTCTACACCATTACTCTGGTGCAACTCCATTGTAACTTGAGAGCTAGTGATTTGTACTGTTGTAATCAGTTGTCAATCATCAATAAACAACAAAAATATTCAAAGTGGACGTAGGCTACAACACTGAACCACTATAAATTCTTGTCTCTTTCCATTTCTGTTTGATTTTATTCGTGTTATTATTAGATTAGCCTCCTTTTCCATATAATTTCTTCATTTTAATCTCTTCAATTATATCCGAAGAGTGTTGTGTCCAATTTTGGTACAAACAGGTACATAAACGAAAACAATTGAAAACAATAAGTTCACAAGTTCTATTACTCTAAACAAAACATTGTTACTCCAAATAAAATTTTTGGCGGCAATCACAAAATTTGGATAAGTGTAAACAAAACAAGCACAAGTGCACGGAACACACATGAATAGACAAATAAGAATACAGTCGTTACTTATAATTTTCTTTTATGTAGAGTCAAAACGCAGGGGCCGTACCCACATAACACCGGCCAACAAAAAGAAAATACAGACTCCATAACAAAAACACTAAGTGCAGACTCTGTACTTGAACAAAATGATTAAAAAATAACAAAAGGTCAGATCGGTCTCCACACAAGCTCCTTAGCACGTCCTTCCATCGCTCCACTTTCCGCCCATTGTTTACAGTTTCTGCCTCGTTTTGGGAGTGTTGTCGCTGTTGGTAATATCAACAAACTCCTCAGTGGAAACATCAAGAAGTTCCAAACCATTATAGGTTGACGGGTCATATCGATCCCATGAGCTGCGCACTCTCAAAAGCTGTGCATTTCGTAAGCCATGCACTCTCAAAAGCAACGCACTTCGTAAGCTGCACATTTTCATAAGCTACGCAAACACTACTTGATGTTCCCCTGGCATCATCGACAAACCGTTAAAATTTTCTAAGTACTGGTGTTGTCCCGAAAACACCGGGAAACTTGTCTATTGTAGGATTGGCAGGGATCAACTCCCACTACCCGAAAGAACCGGCATTGCTTTAGTAGTGTCGCAAAGCTCACAAACCAAGAAGTCGGCAAAGAATTCTGATCTTCGACCAAAGTTAATGTACAAAATGTTAAAATTCAAGACACCCAAGTCAAGAGTTCCCAGAGATAGGAGCTGCGACGTACCTTTGATTGGGGGCATCCAGGGAGCCGCCCAGAACATCAAGTCTCACATCAGTTGTTCAGAATAATCAGCCTTGTGGATTGAGGGGCACATAACACATTAACACTTGGTCAGGATAAAAGATCGCTCCAACTTGCAATAAAAGGAGCAGCTTACCGTCATACAAAGATAGATGACGATGGAAAGCATTTCCAGGATCAAATCATCAACGCACCAGCTTCTAAAGATAGAAGTAGGTACTCGAATGAGGTCTCAAACCCTAACTTACAAAAAACCAAATATTATCCAAAGACAGACAACGGCAAGGAGAGAACGCTCAAAATTGAGCAGCTAAACCATTGATTCCCGAAGGTTGGAACCAACGGATAAGGCAGATATCCGCAACAACGTCAATGCCCTAGCAGAGCACATATGGCGTGGAACAAGCAAAGTTAATTGTCATAGACTCAAGACAAACATTACCAAACTCCTCCGATCCACAATTACGACAAGAAGAGTGCAAGCGTACTAGGGGGAAACGTAACAACTCGCCCCACATCATCTAATCATCTATAAGTGCTCGGAATTTAGCATTTGAGAATAACGGGTTCCACAAACGAAAGTCAGTTCGCAACAAAAATCGACCGAAGGAAATTTAATCCTACACAAGAGTAACCATGGAACTGGGTAAACAATGACCCTGTACCTCCAAAAGGAGCACTTGGTGGTTATAAGAAAAGTGAAATAACGGAGACGCCTGAGACTCTCATCCTTTTAGAAAATGGCGTATCTCGGAGTTGAGCAACGCTAAGAAAGCAACCACATTGGGTTAGAAGGAATCTACTCAACTCTACAGGATCAGATGAATGATTCAACCATCAGCAACATGACTTTAACACTGCTCGAAGATAGGCAGCACTAGGAAAATACTTCTATAATCCAACCATCAAAGTGCTAGTTTTCGAAGGACGAAACTAGTACCCAACTGGATTAAGAGCACCGCCGAATCGACGAGGAAAATCAGAGCGTCGGTGTTGCCTCGCCAACACCAAGACCAGTACCGGTGTTGCCCTAGCAATGTAGGGAAAATTTTCTATTTCCTAAGTACTAGTGTTGCCCCGGCAGTGCTAGGAAACTTTCTATTTCATAAGTACCACAGTTGCCCGGGCAACTCCGAGAAACATTCTACTCACTAAGTACCGGTATTGCCCTGGCAATGCCAGGAAAACTTTAATCTATGCGGCTGATAAGAAACACTCATCGTAGTGAACCATCAACGCACTAGCTTCTAGAGATAGAAGTTGGTCCTCAACTAAGTTTCTACCTTCTCTTTAGAAAACTACTGTTGCCCAATGACAGGCAATGACTAGAAGACATATCCTTTTGTAGGTCAGCCAGATGGTTCGACCTTTCATCACAGGAATCAGCCACTGCATAGGAATAAAGCAACGTTGAAAGGAAATCCCAGAAATAAAGTAGCATACTAATTTCTAGGGATGAAAGCTAGTGCACAATCGAATTTCCTAAATTCCACTTAGAAAGAATTTAGACACAACTGATGTGCACGTAAATGTGCATATATTTACATCCATATTTTATCTCTTTTTATTTAAATAAACATCATATTTGGGCATTTGGACATGTTAAAACCAAAATAAAATTAGTTTTCAAACCATCATATTTTCATCTTCATTCAGGGGCAAAATGGTCATTTTTGTGCATGTGTAAATTTGAGAATTTTACTTGGACATTTTTGATGATTTTTATAGGAATTTGGATGCATATGGAAGAGGCTTATATGAAGATACATGCATGCACAAATGAATACAAAGGAAATAAGAGGGAAATAATTCAAGTTCAAGATCATGGAGGACCCCACCCACTTACCTACATGTACAATTAGGAGCTAATGGACCACTAAGTGGAGATTAAAGCTTCATGCACATCAAATGATGGATTAATTAGGGGCTAATGATTACTTGGTGGCCACACTTCCTAAAGGGAATTTTGGGAAGCCCCCTAAAAATAGAATTAGGGTTTTATGCATGTATATATAGCCCTCTTATGTACATGAAACTATCTTCTACTCTTTCATTTTACTTAGGAAATTAAGAGATCAAATTGTAAGCTCAATGTTCTATGAAATAAAAATGGCTTCCAAGCCTCTTTCTTCTCCTTTTTCTACATGCTTTTCTTTGTTTTTATGTTAATGCTTTTATTTATGTTCTTTTCTTTTCTTTGTTAGTAGAAAAGTTTTACATTCATGCAAGTAGTGTAGCTTAATTTCTTTTGTTGTAAGTAGTTTAATTACATTCTCTTCTTTGCTTATTCTCTATTTTCTTCTCTTTTTAATGTTGAAAGTTACTTGTGTTGCTTCAATGCCACAAATGAGTAGCTAAACCCCTTCAATTTAGGGGTAATGAAGCTCTCAAATATTATGTGAATTCAACATTTTATGATTTATGATCTCATTTGGTTTATGCTTCATGAAGTGAGTTTTGATGCAAGTTTATACAAGTGGGTTTGATAGCTAATATTGTTTATGCAAATGAGCTATTCTTATTCAACATAAACACAATTTGCATCATCATTTGCTAATCCATTTTTGATTGTGAAATTAAAGTAAAAATGAAATTTGATGATCTATATTACTAGTTACAATAGTAAATAGATCATACTTAAAATAGCTTTTGCTTTGGCTTTATTTTCATGAGAATTATAAGTGGTTTATTTGTTGTATTATAGTTTGATGGTTTGAGTTATGTTAATTAATAATATAAACAAACCATACTTATGATAAATACAACAATATTTCACTTAATATCAAAGCTAGAGATCATAAATTGTTTGCTTGTTGATTTACAAAAATATGAGAGTGGATTTGCCTCTAAATTGTTCTCTAGTTCAATAATTTTTAAATCACATTTTAATTCTAGCTTTAGCTTCTTTTTGTAGTTAACAACTTTCATCTAACTTTGGTCTAATTTGATTGAATAGATTTTTAATCTAATCATCAATTCCCTGCGGATCGACCCGTATTCGCCACGTACTACAAAGTGTATGCCGTGCGCTTGCGGTTATTTTTAATTTAAATTCGTTCGACGGTTTTCTAAACCGATAGGATTTCCGTCGACGAACAAGTTTTTGGATAGGCGACCTCGAGGAGATGTTGCTGGGAACCAAGCAGCTAGGTTATCAATTCTCAAAGATAGGAGTTGACATATGAACAAAACTTCCGTGACAACATCAGCAACCGAGAAGAGCATGCACGGCTAAGGACAAGCAAGAGCAATCATGGAAGGTCGGAAATAAAATTCCCCAACTACCTCAATTCTAGAATGAGATTGAGAGCCAGACTGGGGGCAATTGAGCAATTCACCCCCACATATTTCCATCTCTCACAATTTCCCGAATACATGCATTCAAAATAGCTAGTCCCTCAAGAAGGGATAGAAGCACAGATACTTGATTGAAAGAAATGTTTCAAAAGTCCAAACATGAATAATAGTGAGGTTGGTTAGATAACATTTTTGTATCGCAAAATAGAGCATTCTGGCAACAAAATCGCCAACCAAGGAAATGAAGGGTTTAATGTTCGGAAATACACCATTGCTCATAGTCTGGCGATGACGAGAAGGATCGATGACCTACTTACGGTCTGACTATATCATTTGGTTCCAAAGATCATTTGGTTCCAATTGGCAGGAATATGCCATTACCTGAAGTTTGGTGATGCTAGGAAAAAAGCCCAAAATGGAACTATCGATACATAGGCTCTCAGAAACGGAAGTAAGTGTTTGATTGAATCTTCAGCCCTACCTTCTGGCATCTCATGCTATCCGAAGATTCACAACATCAAGGAAAAGTTCACAGACTTGATTCATCCATATATGAGTTTCTGAAGATAGAAACCAACATATGATTAGGATCTCAACGTCAGACTTAAAAGAATTTACTTTAGAAAAAGATGCCAGAAACACACCTTCCTGATACGTACTGATATCATTATAAAACTAAGATCTTGGGGTCAAGCACAAAGTCCCTAATTCCCGAAGATAGGAGCTATCGTGTCAATTAAACTGGGGCAATCGAATGTATCGCTTAGGAGACATAGTCTCGCAAAACATGTTGGTTTGGTAGTCAAAGAAACCAGCCCTACGGACTTAGGCATTTACACCAACACTTTGTTGAAACGAACTCAATCGAGCATAAGAAGGAACTAGCTACAGAACTGGCTAGACCAAGCTACTTCATAGTTCTAAACAAAGCTATGAAATATAATATGCCGAAATGACCGCAGAAGTATTACTTACATTTATAGAATTACAATAAACGAGTATGCTGCACATGAGCACAATAAGCGCAACAGCGAGAAAACGCAATGCTCGGAATCGAGCAGTTGAGCCAATAGTCCCCGGAGACAGAGGCTGGTGTGCATTGAATTTCGAAAAACACAAAGAAAGGACAATCGCACTCGGACAACTCATGCGCTAGTTTCTGAAGGCTGAAACCATGCCTGATCGAACTTCAACTACAACTCTACAAGGGCAACGGTGCCTCGTAATTCAACGGTAATCAATCATCCCAATATGATAGGAATAATAAGTGAAGCGTAAGTTGCGAAGGACCCAGCTTTTAGAGGAGTGGAAGTCCCTCCGCTAGACTAAAGACTGGAAGAACGAAAAATTATTTTCAACAACAAAACTTGGCATTCAACCCTATCAGGTATGTTTTACTTTAAATAATATCCTCGTATAATTAACGCCTGAAATCCAAGCAAAGTCAACGTATGTTGACCAATCGGGTCCTGAGCATTGACCGAGGCAGATGTAGTGTGTTATCTACATGAGAAGAGTCCAGTATCTTGAATACTGCGAACAAACAATCTAGTGTAGATAGCTTGCTTACATTTGAAAAACAATCCATATAATCCTTTGAAATATTCTTCCACACTTACCCGTTATCAATCAACGATCGATAACGGAGCCGCTGTCTGAAGCGATGCGGGAAGCTTTTCTTTTCAGGATCCCTAGAATACAGAAATAGGAAGAGAGATATGATTGAATCATCCACTATATCCGATTTTGGAATAAATCGTCGCATTAGAATTCAAAAACATTGACGGGATCTTAACCAAATTCTCAAACAAAGAAATTAAAGACCCAGAGCAAGACTTCGCTTCAGAATAGCGTACAATCTTTGGAGACAAAACATAGCCTCGCCGTAGGTCGAAATAAAACTATATAGGACAAATCCAAACCTACATCATGCACCCACGTACCGACCTAAACCCTTGTGAAAACTATGGAGCATAGATTACATCGTCAATACCAAGAATTGAAATTCAGATTGAAATCAAAATGGCTATCAGAAGTCAGTCAATTGGAAACAATAACTTGAAGTGGCCACCGACGATTCACACTGAAAATTCAACAGATGGCTGAATAGTCAAATTCAAATTTGTATGGTAATCTCAACGTGATCGACTAGTGATGTGACGTACAGTAACGGTTGCGGAACTGGACACAAGTCAATTCTGGTCTAATGGACGAAGATAGCAAAACGTGACAAGCACTGGGCCGAAGCCCAAATGTCGTTCCAGGAAACAACTCGAGACTCGATTTACTATCTTCCTCTATTAAACTGCAATCAACTCGAACTTCTCGTAGTCAACGTTGCAAATGGACACTAGTCATCAAGTCATTACACGAATGCAGTAATTAGCAAATCAACTAAGAAAACCCATTTCAAACTAACTTCTAAGGCACTAGAAGAATCAAGAATCGAATTCAACGTGTTTTGAATGGATCGATAGCGAGCTAGAAAATCGGTGGCAACTCAAGAGTGTAACAAGCTGGAAATTCGAGCTAGGGTTCAGGAATCACGAACTGGAATCACGATGGAAGGAGTTACGATTAGGAATCACGATGGGAGGTATCCCCAAGGACTGATGGATCAACGCGCAAGAAGATTGTTGAATTGCTTGGAGCTGAATCGCACAGAGAATTGATCGCATGAAGGGCAAGTATAACTTAGTTCGAATGAAGACATTTGGGTCGGTTCGTGTATTAATATGCAAGCAAGTGAAAGATTTTTTGCTAAGTCATAGTGTTGCAAGCGACCTAACCCATCATGGGTCGCGAGCGACCCGACCTAACTTATATGACGATACTAATTTTTCTTTGCAGTTAGGTCGCTAGCGACCCATCCCCACATGGATCGCTAGTGACCCAACAATAAAAAAATGATGAAATCAATAGAAAAAAAGGAAAGAAAAGAAAGGGGAGAGGAAAAGAAAACTTCACATATTCTTCTCGAACTCGATCACTTACGACTGTTCAACATACCGAGGCATGCCGGGAAGCTACAAGCAGAAATGTGATATATTGTGACAAGTAGTAGCGATCAGAACCAAAGAAAGACGACCAACAACGTTGGGCTAACGCATTCGTAGAGCTCTAATGTAATCACTTGGAAACCAACAAATGGATATTGAAAGAGATAACTTCTAGAGCATGCCTTGTTTACAACGAAGACGTACTCTGGGAGGCAAATGTTATCTGGGTTTCTAACCCAGCAGAAGCTAATAGAAAATAGAACAACCTTGTGTAGACAAGATGGTTTATGACTTAACCAGAAAAGCTAGGACAAGGGATCGACAAGGTCCAAGCTATATGGCTGAGACGACGATTGGGATCAATGAAGCCGAGAGATCAGCATTCTTTTAGTCCAATCAGTAGTTGAACGTAAACAGCTAGTGAATTGCCATCGAAACATAACAACTACGATAAAAGGCTATGGAAACATCCCTAATTCTAGACTCTAGAAAAATTCTAAGTGATTGGACCATCAATGACCCATGCTTCTCCTCCAGCCTTCAAACAAGATAGCCAAAGAATACTACGAAAGGAGGCCAAGACAGTCAAAGAATACTACGAAAGGAGGCCAAGACCTTGGCTCACAAAATGAGCCAAGTCTATGGGTCGCTAGCGAGCCATGGTTTTGCCTCGTTTTGTAAGCCAAACTCTCCCTAGGTCGTCTACTACTCACCTGCGAGCTGATGAAGACATGGCCTGGTCCAGAAGGTCTCTGCTCCATATAAATACCATCCAATCGCAACATAAGAAAGATCTTCTCCGGACTGGTTGCTGAAGTTCTGCTGGAATTTTTCTTCACTCTCTACCTCCCTTATAACAATCTCCAAAGGAATACACTGTGATTCTCCAGTGGATTCCAACTCTGGAGATTCAACCTAACTAGGAAATAATCAAAGCCTTGTAATCAAACATCTCTTGTAACAACAATCAGTATATAATAAAACTATAAAGTGGACGTAGGCTTCATTAACAGCCGAACCACTATAAAAATTCTTTGTCTACTTTCTTTTACTGTCCTTTCACTATATCTGTGATCTGTGATATTGCTATGTTAGAACAGGGCTGGTGCTTTCAAATTCAAACCAGGGTGTTGGTCCATTTTTTGGGTCAACAATTGGTTTATAATATTTTAAAATACCAAAAATTAGGCCTAGTTCTACTAAAGCACTAAATAAGCGAAATCACATACATGTCATCAATATGGCATCCAACATATCATATATCACAATATATATGAAAATAAAATCAACAGTGTGAGGAATCCCATTGGATCCCTCCAACCTATCCCCTTGCATCACATACAGTATATAATCATAAAAATATAAATCAATCACTACGAGGTGGGATTCGTATACAAAGGGTCATCCGCTCTTACATAGAAATGTAATAGGGTCTCATCCGCTCCAATAGGCGGGAATATATCCAAACCAACAATATAAACTAGTAAATTATTCAAACAGTCAATAACGGTCAACAATAAATTATTCACACATCCAATCAATAATTTTATTGACTAAAAATATTTATGGTTAACCAAAAAGGTGAGATTAACTCACATTGATTTTCGTTCGTCAAAACCATTCCGTTTTGAATTAAAATTGGACGAACATCCAATTTTTACCCAAATTTCCCACCAGCTCTGAATCCATCCAATCTATCTCTATAGCGTAGCCTTCGTCGATACAATCAAAATGCGACTCGTCACGTTCAAATTGGACCTCGTACAAGTTAAATATGGATTAACGAACTTTTGAATTTATTAATTTATATTGACTTAAATTAATTAGACTTTTAAAATTAATTTACCCAAATCTCTCGTGCTCACTTCTGAAATGAAACGCGATTACAAACTCGCGAGTTCGACTTTGAAACGCTGGCGCTTGAACCACCTCCACGCCATCGTACGCCATCGCGCCATCCCCCCTACACTTCGCCTATGCTTAGCCACCCTCGCCGCCATTCGCTAGAACCTGGAAAAACCTTGCGCGCCATTCGAGGCGATTTGCCGATGATCTACTCCACCAACGTCGATATCAACCGTTGAAATCCTCCATCTTGACCTTGCCGACACCTTTCTAGTTAAGGTTTTGGCCTAAAAGGGCCTGTGGTAGTTGCGATTCGTGGTGGCCGTTGGATGGAGGAGGATGGAACGGCGGCTTTCGTTTTCTTTAATTTTTTTAAAAGGAGAACATTGTCTCTGATTAATGTGCCTTTATATCAGGGGAAATTATGGGCTTAACGTGGAGAAGGCATGGTTGAGGAATGGCATGGGTAAGGTATGGGTATGGGCTTAATATTATATATATATATATATATAATTTTAAATTTAAAAATATCAAGCACAAATTGTCCAAAAATCTCGAACTCCAAACCAGGCGTGTCGTCTAGCGTTCGATATGTTATATCCCTATTTCAAACGCAATGGAACTAGTCTCAAGACCTAATTCGATCGTATGCAAAAGATAGTTTTTTGAACCCAGTTATATATATAATTTTTGAAACTAATTTCTACATGTTTCGATGTTGCACGACCAAATGATATGTCCGATCGTCATGAAATTCATTCTCATAAAATAATATACTATTACAGATCTAATGAAACTGGTTTCGTCAAAATCCAAGACAGTTTTCTGGAAGGCTATTTTTACTCATCAGTTAAAACGAATTATTTAGAGAAAACCAAATTAACCACCTTTAATAAATATAATTAAAAGTTTCTTATTACCATTCTTATCCGACCGAATCTAAATAAATTTTGAAATCATTTTTATCCAAATTAAAAATCCAAGATTCTATTATTTAAACAATTTCAATTATTAATTTTAACAATTAAATTATCCAATAAATCGCTCTATTTGGAATTCAAGTTATTCAACTTATAAAATTAACTTTTCAGTATTTAATAAATATTCCAAATTCAAATGACTAAAATTTTGGGTCGTTACAAATATAGACTTGATAACTATCAAGTTCTAAGAATGATTGCTTATACAAATCACGATTCGTACGCTTAACTCATTTCTGACATTCTCAACTTAACTATTCCTCGCCCAAGAGCGAAGCCAGGTGAGTTTGGGCATTGGTTTCTCCAAGCCTTGCCTAAACACTTCAGTCTTGAATCTCACAAATAGATATGTCTACCACGTCGGCTTTTAGTGTTAAGTATAGTATTAATGATTTCCATAACAATAAGGAATCAACTCGATAAACACATTTCCGACATTTTCCACTTACCTATTCCTTGGTTAAGAGGGTAACTCGGTATGTTAGAACTCTATTGCTCCGTCCCTACTCGATATCAATCATAACTCTCGCAAATAGATAAGATTACTTCATCGGCTTATTAGTGTTAAGCATAATTAATTACTTTTCTAATAAGTAGTTAAACAATCAACCATTTGGCCATTTAGCAATTCTAACCCCTTTTTTAAAGCATTTAAAATTCTTGAAAATACTTATAATAGGTTTTAAAAATTTATCCAAAGTATTACTTAAAATAATAAGTTTTAAAAATCAACAAAACTAGGAAAAAGAACATGTTTTATTCTAAAGTTCCTTTCTTTAAAAATTCATAACTAGTTCTTAAAAATTCATAAATATCTCAAACTACTTTTAAAATGCTCTAAAAATGGTTCAGCTTTAAAATGAATGTAATAAATCACTCGAACTTAAAATTCTTTTTGAAACAATTGAAGTCCAAAAATCAAGGTTAAACGGGGCAGTTTTGCATTAGTGATGTTTTGGACGTTTTCGAGATGTTACTTAACTTTTTACTATTTAAGCTTTTAATAGAAACAAATATACATATATAACAGTACAAATATGGAGAAAAATATCTATGGATCTCTCTACAAAGTTCCATAACAATTGTAAAAAATAAGATAATTACGAACTGCATCTATAGCGACTATCGCTATAAGTGCACTTTCAAATCTGAGTCCGGTCTAACCCAAAGTCCATCTATAACCTATATGCTTTGTTAAAGGTCTAGTCACATGTCATATAAGTCCATTCAAGTCCATTCCAAGTTTGTTCAAGTCCATGTACGTGGATCTTATGCGTCAATTGTTTTCAAAATAGGAATTCAAATCAATATTTTAACATATGTCACTTAACAATTCAAACAACATTAACACAATTAAATACAACATATATGTGATATATTATTCATTTAAAGTTAGGTGTTAACTCACCTTTAACCTAACCATAACCAAGATCCTAAAACCAACGCCTAACCCCACTTGCAACCACCTCCTTCCTTCCTATTTTCCTTGCTTTCACCTTGCTCATTCGTCTTCCCAAACCCCATAAAGCTCACGACCTCCATAGATTATAGGAGCTTGGCTTTGATTCTTCATGTTTTGGCTTAGTGGAAGGGTTCCTAATATTATACTAAGCCTTGGAGCAAAGTTTGAAGTGACTTGGAGTTGATTTGCTACTCTTTCTTTTTAGAACATAAGAGAGGAAGAAGATGAAGAAGCCATTAGAAAAGCTTGCATTTGCTTAGGAATTTTGTGAATGTTAACTAAGGGTGTGCCCTCTCTTATATAGGCTTGGGCAAAGGGTCATTACCACCTTCTACGTCTCATGGAAAGTCACAAAGGAGCCTCCTCTCATATGATAACTTTATGTCACAATTGCTAAAGTGTTAAGGAGTTTCCATTTATGCTCATCTTCTACTTTATGTCATATCTCCTTTATGGATAATTACTCTTATATCCCTTTCATAATATCTCTTATCCTATAGAAAGCTTCTACAACCTTCCATGTGAAAGTGACTATGCTATAGGATCGTGCAATATGGAATATATATACTAAACTTATTAGTGCGGAAAGTAACTATAAAATAAAATAGTAGTAAAGTAAAAATGACACCAGAGATTTTTATACTGGTTCGAACTTCCTGTTCTATGTCCAGTCCCAGACTCCTGGAATTAAAACTAGCAACCCTCACTTAACCCGGAGGAATAGGTTTACACCGCCTGAGCAACCGAATAGGACCTGACCGCCTGAGCATCCGAACAGGACTTGACCGCCTGAGCAACCGAATAGGACTCGAATACAAAGTATATTGATTGACTTGACCTTTTGTGTTCTTTTAACAACATGGATTTGTCAATTGCAGTACACCCTTCCTATAATCATTTCCTCAAGTATAATGTGTGTAGTTGTGTGTATATGAAGACTAGGAAGTTTCAATTTGCTTTAAGAAATATAGAATTGTGATCGTAAGCAATGAATGTATGAATTCAAGAGAGTAGTTAATTCAGAAAATATGATTCAAGTAAAAACAAGTAAGTGAAGTGATTTGATTTTGAAATTCATGCATATATATAGTAGATAGAAAGTTACAACTTCTGGTGAAAAGACTTTAACGAACAGCAATGGTCATAACCATCTATGAAGAAGAAAGTTGTTCATGAAAGGAAGTGTCTATTCAGAAAATGGCAGATGGAACCAGGTCAGTCAACTGGTCTATGAACTTCCGTCGTTTGAATTTGAAAATATAAATGTGCTTACATATGTGCATAGGTTCAATAAACTGCCTATAGATATTCAGTCGACTGAATTACCTTGTTCAGTCGACTGAATTCTATTGATAAACAAAAATTACCATAGCTCATTTGGTTAGAGCACTTGCTTTCTAAACTAGTGACTAGGTTCGAGCCATGCTCCATGCATTTTTTGAAAACTTGATTTTTTTTATTTAAAACATGATTTTAACAATGACCTAAGTTCAAGTATTGCTTCATATATTATTATTGTTATTATTTTATTTTGTTTTTTTAAATAAAACTTTTATTACTTTTATAGAACGTTTTGAATGTGTATGTTTGTGAACTACTTGAGGATAGATTTAAACATAGCTAAAACTAAACTTTGACTCTAAACGACACACACACACATATATATATATATGAACCATACTTTATATTGTTGAGTCCGGTCTTCGTAGTTCTTTTTCATAGATTCATGAATCTTCATGTCGGTTGAATTTCTTGTCATTAATCAAAACATAAGATCCAACATTCTCCCCCCTTTTGATGATGACAACTCTATTTGTGATATGAATGAATCTCGAAAATATTGCTCCGTTGTTCTGTATCTCCTCCCCCTGAATATATGTCCTCCCCCTAAATATATGTTATCCTTTTATTTCAGTTTCTCCCCTTGAATCTGTGCTTTCATTCCTGCTGCAAATAGTGTTAGAGTAATATCTTTCTCCCCCTTTGTCATCGACAAAAAGGAGAGTTTATATGACGACATAATTCTATTAAATATATGGGACATCCTTTAAAATTCCAAAATCTATCATTTTCCTTTTGTTTCTCCAAGTACCTACAATAAATAATAATCATTTCGTACCCCCTTACTATGTTAGGGTCCAGGGGTTAATCATAGGATGAAAACCTTACCAAAATAGGTGTGGTTGTACGTTCTAAAATAATGAAACAATTTTAAAAATAACTAGTACTTATAATCTAAGGTATTAGAAAAAAAATTAACATTTAAAGCATGCGATACCCAAATTTCTTATAATTTCCTAATTTTTAGGAAACCAACTTTCATTTGGTATCAGAGCACTTGCCTTCTAAACTAGTGACCTGGGTTCGAGCCCTACTCCATACATTTTTTGAAACTTGATTTTTTATTTAAAACATGATTTTAACAATGACCTAAGTTCAAGTATTGCATCATATATTATTATTGTTATTATTTTATTTTGTTTTTTTTAAATAAAAATTTTATTACTTTTATAGAATGTTTCGAATGTGTATGTTTGTGAACTACTTGAGGATAGATTTAACGTAGCTAAAACTGGACTTTGACTCTAAACAACATATATATACGAACCATATTTTATATTGTTGAGTCCGGTCTTCGTAGTTCTTTGCATAGATTCATGAATCTTCGTGTCGGTTGAATTTCTTGTCATTAATCAAAACATAAGATCCAACATTATGCTTTTATGTAGTGGAGAATGTTTAATTAGTTTCTAATGTGTTTATTTGATCATTAGCTTAAGCCCATGACATCATCCTATTTATTTAGCAATAACCATGAAAATATTTTAGTTGCTAATTATCTCCTTAATGATTAATTAAACATGTGCAAAAAGTTTGAATAACTTTTGTTGAGAAAAAGCTGTTTATCAATAAAACGATTTTCGGTCACATTATCAATATTTTTCCAAAGAATATATTTTTGTAAACATTTTTCCAAAACAAGTTTACCATCATTACTTATGATTTGAAAGGGAGTTAAAAAGTTTATTACACCATTTTAAGAACATTTAATCAAAGATTCAAATATTTAAATAATTCAGATACAAAGTGTTCGAATTTTCCGGGTCGTTACATTCTCCTCCACTTAGAATATTTTGTCCTCGAAATTCCAGCACAAGCAACCAAAGAAACAACCATACATTGAACCTAATAATATCCTAATTATTAGCAAACAAAGCTCATGGTTTGCTCAAGTACAAACCCTCTCATCGCACAAGGACGATGAACAATCAATTAAGTATACCCTACGCTTAACAGCCTTAGGTTATTACTTAGACGATAATTCATGCCACCCTAGAACAAATCGAAGAGTCATTCCTTAAACTCTCCCTAAGCCAATCAAAACATATATGAAAATATTAAAGCCAGTATGATGTTACTTGTCTCTTGACCTCTCTAGTACGGACTCCGATCAGGTTCCTTGATTAGAAACCTCTGTTCTCTTTACGTAGCCATATACAATGATACAAAACTTCGGGATCATATCAAGAATCCATATCAAGAATCGAGTGAAAAATCCTTGTTCGGACCAGTGTAAACCATCTCGAAAACATGTACTCGAATACTGGATCAAGAACAGTCATGCGAATAAAATGATCAATGTACAACTTATGTATTTATCCTATTGGTTTCTTGACTACACCAATATCTTTTTAATCACATTCATTTATCCAAACAGTATGTCATTAAAACTAAGGTCATTTATGAATCATTTCATAAATCATAACTTCATGTTTATAAACATTTTATAACTTAAGTTCATACTCATATAATACTCCACTACATCCTAAGAGTATATACCAACATCAAATTGTTTTACTTAACAAATATGTTCAAAATTTTAACTTGTTATCTTTTCAATTCAAGTGTTATATATAAACTCAATTTAAAACACTTAATTACAAGTTCTATAACAATCTGGAAGTTCCTGACTATCCAAAATCGTCGAAAAATTCCATTTCATTTTCACAAATGAAAAATACCAAACAAAATATCGTTCATGATGCATATCCATACTTTCCTAATGCATAAGTTACATGTATCCATGAAGTAACTTAACAAGAAAACTTTAGAACTAAACACTGGTTTTCATTTCAAATCATTTTGAAATAATATATACATATAACTTTTGTATATCAAATCATACTTTGGGGTTAAATCAAAATTTGTTTTTACCGAAATTTTTTTATAGCATCCCACACTTAGAACCACAAAATGAACGCCGATGATGTTGAAATCATCACCAGAATTATTTTCAAACGATAGGAGTGAGTTCAGTACATCCAATTGATGCATTTTGGACTTAACCAAAATCATTTTAAAATGGTATCAAATACTTCTTAAATGTTAATAAGTACCATGATCTCAATTTCATAAACTAATTAACCAAATACTTACTTTCAAATAATACTACTATTATTTTCTTCAAAATATTGAAAAACATTTTCAAAGATTACTAGGATTTAAGTTCTCAAATTCGCTATTTAAATCCTCTTTGTTTATAAACCATGTTTATATATGGTTGCTTTCTTATCAATTCACAAATGTATATCTTTGTTAGATTATAATAAACAACTCTTATTAAAATTCAATTTTAACCCAACATTATTATCGAACGCCTTATAGTCAAATCGTGAAACTTAATTCACAAGGTGTTCGTATTTAATGTTCTTATAAATTACTATCTACCCAACCCTTGTTGTAAAAAGGTAAATTTCTTGTAATTCAACAAACTATAGTAAACTCATAAACTAGCCGAGCATACTAATCAACCAATAAATGATAATAATTGAATATTATCATTTCCTAACAAACATATCATAAATAACTATACCAATTTATGAAAATTGTATATTTTTATGTAAAATATATTCCTAAGTAAAATTATTTCATTTACCAATTTCAAAAACAATACTGTGTTGGTTTGCTCAGTTCAAGTGTTTAGAAATCCCTAACGATACCATGGCGTTCCATGTACCGACCAGAATTCATAAAACACTCGTTAGACCAATAAACACAATATAAAATATTTTTAGAGTACTAACAAATACACTCTCATATGTATAATACTTTCAATTCATGCTAGAGCATTCCATTAGCCTATCTCTCAATGAGTCATACCCACCAAAGTCAAGGTTTTTGCTTAACATTCAGCTCTAATACCAGGTGTAACGGTACGCCTTTTCGACCCTCGAATGTTGATTATAATACATCCACAGTATTCATGTGCCGAGCACCTAAGTGACGGAAAGACGAATTTTTAGGGTAAAATAAAAGGAAAACAAAATAGAACAAGGAAGAAGGAACACAATATCAAAATCTCACAACGGAACAATCATATATAATATCAAAAGATAGTATAAACCGTCGTCCTAAGATACAAAGTTTTTCAGAGTTACTGTAATCAACCCTGACAGTTATAAGAACCTGTCCTAAATAATGCTGATGATACACACAAAGTAATGCAGTGGAAATAAAAACTACGGTAAGTAGGACTCCAACTCTTCTCCAGAAGCTCCAAAGTATCCATGGCTAAATCTGAAAACATACACGGGGCTAACCCAGGCATTATAAGAAAATAACACCGGATCAGTCTGGTAAACCAGCATGAGAAAACTCAAGAAATATAAGTGACAAGTAATAGTAATCATTGAGACCGTACAGATCCTCGTAACGGTTTTTCCCTCAAAGAACCCAACCATTCATTAGGTTTAATATACAGTGATATGATAGATAATGTCTAGAGTGTAGCACATAAATCAAATTAAATGGCTGCTGCGTGAATGCCACCACAATAATAGGTATACAATCAATATCACTAAGGCATGTTTGGAAAATGGATTTTTCCATAGAGATCTCCTCAGATCTAGCAGAATCCAAACTCCATGACACGGATCAGAAACTAACGTCCGAGCAACGTATATCTCTAAATTGGGATAGAATATATAAAAAATTCGATCTGGTAAAGTAATAATAATAATAATAAATTTATAATTATATAATTTATTATATATTTATATTTTCTTTATATATAGAAACAAGATGAATCAATGATTTATCAAAAAAATCTTAAGAATCAATTTTTTTATAAATCTGTTCATCAGAAGGGACCAAGAGATTTTGATTTATCTTTCAACAACACTCAAAGGTAAACATAACCGGACCACCCTCGGTGTGTGACCCAAGCCATACCAACTCCCGGTACCAACATATCAATAAGCATCTTTAGACATGGAGTTGATATACCCTTAGGGTTGCTAAACCCCCTGGCCATATCCTTTCTCTGTTTTCTGTCATTTTCCCGGTGTTGAGGCTACGTTCGGCATCTCCCATATGAGTCTTCATCACTCGAACAGAACACGAATCCCCACACGGATTCCTTCATCTTGAACAGATCTCAAGTCTCCATATAGGTCCCCCTCATAAGTCCTCTAACGAGTCCTAATGCTGTCCTCTCTCTTCGAGTACTCCTCAAGATAGACAGTCCCATACAATAGCATCGTTTGAAATGTCAACGCTGACCTTTCCCTTGGACTTTACCTTTGAATAGTCAGTTGAGCTCTATAATATTCGCCTTCACAACTGCTTTTCGAACATAGATCACGTATATAGTTTTGAAGTGGTTTCGGTTCGAGTCATCTCATATAAGTACACTCTTCCCACTTACCGGACTTTACAAAACCAATCGATGAATTTTCGGTTATCTTAATTCCCGTTCTCTCAGAAGTAAGCGAGAGCTAGAGACGTTTCGTACCAATACTCCTCCCCGGGGGTTCTTATTGGTATGAAATCGCGAAGTCTTTCGATTACCTCCTAAGTTAATATTAAGTCAAGTTCGATAGTCGACTAATCGACTATTCAGTATAATATAGATGTTTGTAAATGGGAACCAAGTCTAGGTTACATTCCATAAAATAAACACACAAAACACTATCATCATCCAAAACACAATCAAGCCACACAAAGTATGATTAAGTTACTTAAGCAACTCATAACCCCTTCCATTTAATTCATCCTTTAACTAAATTAAAACTCCTTTATTAGTAAACTTCATTTACCTAATAAACTTCTACCTTTTCTATCTTTTTTCCAGAAGATTCCATTACTTATTATTTCCTTTAAAAGGTCCATTTTAAGGACCTAAGTACTTTCAGAAATCCATTCAAAAAGTCTACGACTAATGTTACTCAAACATTGTTACTACAAACCCAAATCATTCCATTAAAGATCTATTTACATCCTAAGTGTAATAAAAAAGATTAAAGATGAATGCGATTAAGACATTGTCACAACAAACCCAAAACCATTTTCCTACTTGTTACTATCTTTACAAACCTTTGTTTTAAAGATCTAAGTATTTTGCAAACTCATTTAACCAAATTTGAACACTTTAAAATAGTATCTGAGGGTTCAAAAACAAATGTTACTAAAACATTATTTACGACAAACCCACAATCACTTTACTATCCTATTATCTTTAAAACTCCATTTTAAAGATCCAATTGTGTTTCAAAAGTATAGTTAAATGGGTTAAAACAGATGTTGCACAAACATCGATACTATAAATCCAAAATCACTTTTATACTTGCCATTTACTTTAAAACACCCCGATAAAGTTCTAAGTTCGTATTCAGTCAAGTTCAATATAGACTAGTTAACTATAAAGTTCTAAGAATGATTGCTTATACAAATCACGATTCGTACGCTTAACTCATTTTCGACATTCTCAACTTAACTGTTCCTCACCCAAGAGCGAAGCCAGGTAAGTTTGGGCACTGGTTGCTCTAAGCCTTGCCTAGACACTTCAATCTTGAATTTCACAAATAGATAAGTCTACCTCGTTAGCTTTTAGTGTTAAGTATAGTGTTAATGATGTTCATAAATAATAAGGAATCAACTCGATTAACACATTTTCGACATTTTGCACTTACCTATTCCTCAGTTAAGAGGGAAGCTTGGTAGGTAAGAGCTCTATTGCTCCGTCCCTACTTGGCATCAATCTTAACTCTCACAAATAGATAAGATTACTTCATCGGCTTATTAATGTTAAGCATAGTTAATTACTTTTCTAATAAGTAATTAAACAATCAACCATTTAGCTATTTAGCAATTCTAACCCCTTTTTTAAAACATTTAAAATACTTGGAAATACTTATAATAGGTTTTAAAATATTTATCCAAATTACTACATAAATTACTACATAAATTACCAAGTTTGAAAAATCAACAAAACTTGAAAAAAGAACATGTTCTATTCTAAAATTCCTTTCTTTAAAAATTCATAAATATCTAAAACTACTTTTAAAATGATCTAAATATAGTTAGGCAATATTTTTAAAAAGAATCTAACAAATCGCTTGAACTTAAAATCCTTTTTGAAACAATTGAAGTACAAAAATCAAGGTTAAACGAGGCAGTTTTGCACTAGTCATGTTTTGGCCGTTTTCGAGATATTACTTAACCTTTTACCATTCAAGATTTTAATAGCAACAAACATACATATATAACAGTGCAAATATGGAGAGAAATCCCCATGGATCTCTCTACAAAGTTCTATAACAATTGTAAAAAATAAGACAATTTCGAACTACATCTATTGCGACTTTCGCTATAAGTGCACTTTCAAATCCGAGTCCGGTCTAATCCAAAGTCCATCTATAACCTATGTGCTTTGTTCAAGGTCTAGTCACATGTCATATAAGTCCTTTCAAGTCCATTCCAAGTTTGTTCAAGTCTATGTACATGGATCTTATGTGTCACCTGTATTCAAAACAAAAATTCAAATCACTGTTTTAACATATGTCACTTAATAATTCAAACAATATTAACACAATCAAATAATATATATATATATATATATGTTATGTATATATATATATATTATATTCTTCATTCAAAGTGAGGTGTTACTTCACCTTTAACCCAACCATAACAAAGATCCAAGAACCAAAGCCTAACCCTACTTGCAACCACCTTCTTTTTTCCTCTTTTCCTTGCTTTCACCTTGCTCATTTGCCTTCCCAAACCCCGTAAAGCTCACGGTCTCCATGAATTATGGTGGCTTTGCTTCTTCATGTTTTGGCTTGGTGGAAGGATTTCTAATATTATACTAAGCCTTGTGCTAAAGTTTGAAGTGATTTGGAGTTGATTTGCAACTCTTTCTTTTTAGAACATAAGAAAGGAAGAAGATGAAGATGCCATTAGAAAAGCTTGCATTTGCTTAGGAATTTTGTAAATGTTAACTAATGGTATGCCCTCTCTTATATAGGCTTGAGAAAGGGGGCATTACCACCTTCTACTTCTCATGGAAGGTCACAAAGGAGCCTCCTCTCACATGATAACTTTATGTCACAATTGCTAAAGTGTTAAGGAGTTTCCATTTATGCTCATCTTCTACTTTATGTCATATCTCCTTTATGGATAATTACTCTTATACCCCTTTCATAATATCTCTTATCCTAAAGGAAGCTTCTAGAACATTTTATGTGGTTTATAGATTGTATCTATGAGGGACCAAAAGGATCTAAGTGAAGAAGTTCAAGGGGTTGAGAGGTAGAAATCATATCTTTTGATTTAAAAGAATTTTTTCTAAGTTTTCCTAATTAGCATGCATCGCATAAATTATTTACTTTAAAATTCATTTTGGAAAGATTTCTACCTCGATCACTTTTAGCAATTTTAGATGTTAGATTGAAATTCAAATGACAAAATCTTTTATGCCAATCCAACGATCACTTGATTCAGCCAAATGACATAATTTATCATTTGAGTTTCTCATACTTAATATATAGATGTTTCATTTTCTAATGCCTTCAAAGATAATTTTGACTCATTATCTTCAATATGATATTTATATTTTACGAATTTAATTTTGAAACTCTTATCACACAATTGAATACACTCAACAGATTATGCTATAAATTCCTAACTAACAAAACATTAGAAATAGTAGGAGTTTTAGAATTACCCACATTGTCAATGCCAATCACATATCCTTAGAGTTGTCTTCAAAATTTACTAATCTGCCATCTTTGTAAACTATATCTTCCAAAATCTCTGGATTTCCAGTCATGTGTCTTGAGCATCCACTATCCAATATCCATTTGTCCTTTTTGATCTGTAGCATTTGATCAACAGGTGTCCGTTCATCAAAAGCCATGTAACATATCTGTTCTTGCAATTCATACCTTATCAAAAGATCACGTGATTTTTTATAAAGAGTAGATGCAAATTTGTGAAACAACATTATGATGATTTTTCAAATTATCTTTTCAAAAATAGAGTTAAAAATATTATCAAAAATTGCCACTGAAACTTTTTCAAAAGTCAAATTATGAATATTTTGAAAACCAATGCTCTGATACCAAATGCGAGTCAGCGGAATAGGGATCTTAAGGCTAAATTAACAATAGAGGGGGGGTGAATAGTGTTTAATGGATTATATGATTATTTTTTACATTCTTTAAGATTCTTCTTTGAATGATGTAATTAACAATCACAGAAATAATCACAAAATCAAAGTACAGATAAAAGTAAAAGTAGTAGAAGTGAAAAGGAAAGAACACACCGAGATTTTATACTGCTTTAGAGTTACCCTACATCATGTCCCACGTAATTCCTTGTACGGATTTCTTTTCAACTAGTAAATGCAAATACAATCACAATTTCAAGGCATGAGACACACCCTCCAGAATCCCGACCTCTGGTAGAATCACTTAATTTCCGGGCTACAAGCACACCTACTAGATTTATGGGCTACTAAGCACACCTAATTGATTTTAACAGGCTACAATCGCACCTACTTGGATTTCAAAGATACCAAGCATACCACAAAGTATAAAAGTATGTTTTGATAGAGTTTATGGACTCGGATCTTCGATCTTGATTATAATTGATCCCATAACTATTGAATAGCACTTTTGAGAGAGATGAGAGAAATCAGAGAGTAGATGAAGGAGAATCAAATTAGTAATAATTGAATTTGATTCTGGTTGAATTTCTGCAGAGTTTCGATATAAATTGGTTTAGAAATCAAGAGAGTGAATAGGGGAGAGAAAAATAAGAAAGTAGTTAATAAAAACTCGTTTTGAAGTCTGGTATATATAGGGAAACAACGTTCATGATCATTCGTGAAGAGATACGACGAAAAGACACTTCCATTCAAATTTGAATTTTGAATTTTACGGCCACTATGTTGACATGCATAGATAAGATATGTCGACATATCCTATTTTGAAAAACACTTTGAAAATATTATTTTGTAAATCTGTTGCTCTGTAAAATACTTTGATACTTTGTAGAATCATTTAAATATAGTTTATACACATTTTAATCAAAATATAACTTAATAAAACTTTATAAAATTATTTTGAAAGATTTAATAAGAATATTCAATAACATATATAATTAATATAATTATAACTTATTAAAATATAATCAAAAATTTAGTATATATATAAACTTAAAAACACTAAAATGATATCTTTATAAGTAAGAGATTGAAAATCATTTTGGGAATATTTTAAAAAGATTATTTTAAAAACAGAATATTTGAAAAACAATTTAAAACAAAATTAGAGAATGTGAGAGTGATCAAGAAAGTGCTATCAAGATTTTAACATAATTTTATGACTCTATAACTTATCTGAAATATCTTGAAATTTTGAACTCTTCAATACTCATGAGTCTTCATTCTTGAAGTCTTGAAACTTTATATCAGCATCTTGAATCCACTCTTGATACTGTACAGTCTTCTTAATCAACACCTGTCTAATATCCCTGCACTATACTATATATATCTTGATAAAACATTAGTATCTATATTTTATATTATGTCCTATAGCTATTATCATTAAAACTAATAATTAAGATACTAATAATCTCCCTCTTTTTAATGATGACAACTCTATATATAAAATA
Organism: Allium fistulosum; assembly: GCA_030737815.1. Lineage (NCBI taxonomy): Eukaryota > Viridiplantae > Streptophyta > Magnoliopsida > Asparagales > Amaryllidaceae > Allium > Allium fistulosum. Next base: position 1,108,138,654 of record CM060907.1, read on the forward strand.
TAATATAACTCCCCCTGAGTTACAAAACTCCCCTTTAATCTATGCCTAGATTTTATATATTTCTCCCCCTTTGTCATCAACAAAATAAACTAATTGTAACTCCTCCTAACTAAGACAGTTATAGCAATAATGATAAGAATAGTATATAAGAAATGATGAGTGATAACACAAATCATTAATAGTAACCATAATATATTGTATATTCATTCAATATCATAATACAAAGCACAATCCAATCAAATCTAAAATTATACATATAAGTTCAAAGTAAACTTGTCAAATCAAATCAAATATACATAACACACATCCAAGGCAATCAAAGCAAATCAAATATTATCTAACATGAGTTTCGAATGAATGGTGATTTGTGAATGGGACAATGAGAATAAAGAAGACAAAAGTTCCCATTTTGTTTGACGAGATTTCCATCTCGATCGAAACATACTCTCCGATGCATCGAACTTCATCATCTTCCTCCATGTGTTATTCATCTTCTTCTTCTTCCTTGTCTTCCTCGTCATCGCTGCCTAGAATGGGGTCATGAATAGCCAAATTTGCAGAATCATCTTCAATAACTATTGGATTTGCAGGATTATCCAATAGATATTTTTGCAAATTGCGAATAATTATGCTTTTCTTCTCTTGTTTTTCGGTCATACGAAGTTGCACTATTTGAATTTCAGTGAGAATTTGTAGAATATTTTTAATTTCATCCTTCATTTTAGTGATCTTGGCCATAGTAGTGTTTTGGAAGGGGCCTTATGTTCGAGAAGGGAAAGAAATGATGAATCCTCTTCTCTAGAATGTTTGGGATTAGAGGAGGCCATGGTTTATTTGTTTTAGAAGTTTAAAACAGAGAGAATATAGAAAAATGAAAAAGAAAGTCAAAATTTGGTTATTATATAACCAACAATTTGAATTTTATAAGGAAAACATAAAAACATAATTTACCGTTATATGTCGACATATGAGGTTAGGGTATGTCGACATACATAGTATTATTTTCATTATTTTGTTTTTCTTTATATTTTATAATTTTTACTTCATTATTTTTATATTTCCGATAGAGAACAAATTCCTAACTCTCTTCTTAACTTAGTAAATGATGTTTGATTCAATGGTTTTGTTAATATATCACCAATTTGATTTTTGGTGTTTATAAATTTAAGTGATATTATTTCTTTGTTTACATTATCTCTTAGAAAATGATGTATTATATCAATATGTTCAATTCTAGCATGATGAGTTGGATTTTTAGATAGATTGATCACACTTGTATTATCATAGTATATTGGTGATTTAGTAAAATTTAAACCAAAATCTGTTAAAGTTTGTCGCATACAAATAACCTGTGAACATGCTAATGCTACTGAAATATATTCTGCTTCTGTCCTAGACAGAGATACAGAGTTTTGCTTCTTACTAAACCAGAAAGTGTCCCCAAAAGTGACAAGTTCCAATTGTACTTTTTCGGTCTGATTTGCAACCAGTATAGTCAGCATATATCACTATATGAAATTAATTCAATGGAGTCTTCTTTTGGGTAAAAGAGTCCATAGTCTAATGTGTTATTTACATATCTAAAAATTCGTTTTACAAATTCTAAATGAGTTTCTTTAGGTTGAGATTGATATCTTGCACAAAGGCAAACACTATGCATTATATCTGGTCTATTAACAGTTATATAGAGTAGTGATCCAATCATTCCTCTATATAATTTTGATATACATCTTTTGAATTTTTGTCTTCATTTAATTTTTCATTAGTTGCCATGGGAGTTGGTTTACCACTGATATTTGACATACCAAAATTTTTAACTAAATCTTTAGCATATTTTTCTTGACAAATAAAAATTCCATTACTTAGTTGTTTTATTTGTAATCCTAGAAAATAATTTAGTTCTCCCATATGACTCATTTCAAATTCTTTAGTCATTAGTTCTGAAAACTCTTTATTTAGTTTATCGTTGGTAGATCCAAAAATGATATCATCTTCGTATATTTGTATTATCTGAATATCATTTTTATCTCTTTTAATAAAAAGTGTACTTTTCAAAATTTGATTGCACAAGATAGGATTAAGTCTGTCATACAAACTCTTGGAGCCTGTTTCAGACCATACAAACCCTTCTTTAATTTGTAAACATGATCAGGTAGTTTTTCATCTTCAAAAAGTGGGGTTTTTCTACATATATATCTTCCTTTATAAAACCGTTTAAAAATGCACTTTTAACATCCATTTGATATAACTTAAAATTATTATGATTAGCGAAAGCAAGTAAAATTCGTATAGCTTCTAATCTTGCTATAGGTGCAAAGGTTTCATCAAAATCTATTCCTTCTTCTTGACAATAACCTTGTGCAACTAATCAAGTTTTATTTCTCACAACCTCTCCTTGTTCGTTCATTTTGTTTCTATATACCTATTTAGTTCCTATTATGGATTTATTCTCAAGTCTTGGGACTAATTCCCATACATTATTTCTTGTAAATTGATTCAATTATTCTTGCATAACAAGAATCCATGAATCATCAGTTGGCGCTTCCTTTGGATTTTTAGGTTCAATAGTTGAAATAAAAACAACTTTACTCATTTTATTTAGTTGATTTCTAGTCTTAATGACAGATTCAATATTTCCAAGTATATTTTCTATAGGATGATCTTTATAGTATTTTTTTCTTTTATTTGGATGTGAATTTTCTGAATTATTATTATTTTCGTTTTCAGTAATTTTATTATTGCTAATTTCATTTGGGTTATCGATGTTTTCTTCTTCATCAATATTTGGATTATAATCTTTAAAATTTTCATCAAATGAGACATATAATGTCTCTTCAATAGAATTAGTTTTACTATTGAAAACTCTATAAGCTTTACTTCTATTTGAATATCCAATAAAGATTACTTTATCCGATTTAGCATCAAATTTATCCAAATTATCCTTAGTATTTAAAATAAAACATTTACTACTAAAAATTCTAAAGTATGATATTTTAGGCTTTTTGTTATAGAATAATTCATATGGTGTTTTCTTAATTAACGGTCTTATCAAAATTCTATTTAGTATATAACATGCAGTACCAACTGCTTCAGCCCAAAAAAATTTAGGTAAATTACTATCGTTTAGCATAGTTCTAGTGCACTCTTGAATCATCCTATTTTTATGTTCTACTACTTCATTTTGTTATGGTGTTCAAGGAAATGAAAAATTATGAGTTGTACCTTTCTTATCATAAGAATTCTCAAAATTTTCACTTTCAAATTCTCTACCATAATCACTCTGAATAGTGTTAATTTTACCAGTAATTTGATTTTGAATTTGTTTAACAAAGATTTTAAACATTTCAAAAGCATCACTTTTATGTTTTAAAAAAAATCATCCACGTAAACCTAGAATAATCATCCACGATTACAAATAGATATCTACTATGATTTATAGATTGTATCCGTGAGGGACCGAAAAGATCTAAGTAAAGAAGTTCAAGGTGTTGAGAAGTAGAAATCATATCTTCTTATTTAGAAGAATTTTTTTCAAGTTTTCCTAATTGGCATGCATCGCATAAATTATTTACTTTAAAATTCATTTTGGGAAGACCTCTAACTAGATTATTTTTAGCAATTTTAGACATTAGTTTGAAATTCAAATGACCAAATCTTTTATGCCAAATCCAAAGGTCACTTGATTCAGCCAAAATCCATAAGTTATCATTTGAGATTCTCATAGTTAATATATAGATGTTTCGTTTCCTAATGCCTTCAAAGATAATGTTTGACTCATTGTCTTCATTATGACATTTATTTTTTATGAATTTAGTTTTTAAACACTTATCAGCTAATTGACTAACACTCAACATATTATGCTTTAAATTCCTAACTAACAAAACATTAGAAATAGTAGGAGTTTTAAAATTACCGACATTGCCGATGTCAATCACATATCCTTTAGAGTAGTCTCTAAAATTTACCGATCCACCATCTTTGTAAACTATATTTTTCAAAATCTCCGGATTTTCAATCATGTGTCTTGAGCATCCACTATCCAATATCCATTTGTCCTTTTTGATCTGCAGCATTTGATCATCAGGTGACCGTTCATCAAAAGCCATGTAACATATCCGTTCTTGAAATTCATACCTTTTCAAAAGATTGCGTGATTTTTTGTAATGAATAGATGCAAATTTATGAAACAACATTATGATGAATTTGCAAATTATCTTTTCGAAAATAGTGTTAAAAATATTATCAAAAAATGCTATTGAAACTTATTCAAAAATCAAATTATGAATATTTTGAAAACCAAATGTGAGTCAGCGGAATATGGATCTTATGGCTAAATTAACAATAGAGGGGGGATGAATAGTGTTTAATGGATTATATGAATATTTTTCAAATTCTTCAAGATTCTACTTTGAATGATGTAATTAACAATCATAGAATCATAGTAGAGATAAAAAAATTCAATAAAATTGAAAAGAAAAGAACACACCAAGATTTCATATTGGTTCGGTGTTACCCTATATCCAGTCCTACACAATTCATTATACGGATTTTTTTCAACTAGTAAATGTAAATACAATCTCGATTTCAAGGCACGAGACACACCCTCGAGAATCCCGACCTCTGGGTAGAGTCACTTGAATTTTGGGCTGTAAGTACACCCACTAGATTTACATACTACTAAGCACACCCAATTGATTTTAACAGGCTACAATCACACTTACTTGGATTTCAAGGATATCAAGCATACCACAAAGTATGATTTGATAGAGTTATAGACTTAGATCTTTGATCTTGATTAAAACTGATCCTATAACTCTTGAATAGCACTTTGATCTTGAGAGATGAGAGAAATTAGAGAGTAGATGAATGAGACTCAAATTAGTAGTAATTGACTTTGATTCTTGTTGAATTTCGGTAGAGTTTTGATAGAAATTGATTTAGAAATCAAGAGAGGGAAAAGTGGAGAGAAAAATAAGAAAGCAGTTAATAAAAATTCATTTGGATGTCTCATGCATCTATATAGGGAAACAACAGTCATGTCCATTCACGAAGAGATACGATGAAAAGACACCTCCATTCAAATTTGAATTTTGAATTTTACGGTCACTATATCGACCAACATAGATAGGATATGTCGACATATCCCTTTGTATTTTGAAAAACACTTTGAAAAGATTATTTTGAAAATCTGTTGCTTTGTAAAATACTTTGATAATTTAAATAATTTAAATATAGTTTATACACATTTTAATCAAAATATAACTTAACAAAACTTTATAAAATAATTTAGAAAGATTTAATAAGAATATTCGATAATATGTATATATAGAAATTAATATAATTATAACTTATTAAAATATAAACAAAAGTTCAATATATATATATATATATATATAAACTTAAAAACACTAAAATGATATCTTTATAAGTAAGAGATTGAAAATCAGTTTGGGAAATATTTTGAAAAGATTATTTTAAAAACAGAATATTTGAAAAACAATTTAAAACAAAATTAGAGAATGTGAGAGAGATCAAGAAAGTACTATCAAGGTTTTTACATAAATTCTATGACACTATAACTTATCTGGAATATCTTGAAATCTTGAACTCTTAAATACTCATGAGTCTTCATTCTCGAACTCTTGAAACTTTATACCAGCATCTTGAATCTATACTTGATACTGTACAGTCTTCTTAATCAACACCTATCTAATATCCCGCACTATATACTATATATTTATTCATAAAACATTAGTATCTATATTTTATATAATGTCATATAGTTTTAATCATCCAAACCAATACCTAAGGTACTAATAGCATGATCAACATATTTTGATAAGATACTAGTGAGGGGTAACCCCTTTCGCCTAGCGGCGTGGTCTATACATTGGTTCGAAATGATTTATTATTATTCACACCGGAACTTTTGTCTGATCCGAAGTTTTTGTCTTCCCCCTTAAACTCTCGGGTGCTCACTTGAGTAGACCAAAAGTGGTGTTTTCAGGTTTCCAATTTTGACGAATAAGCTTCCGAAGACATGAAGGAGGCAAGCTAGCTATATTAGGAGTTGTATTTCTACCATGCTGTTGTTTTTTTTTGCTTGAATGGATGTAGTGATAGAATTTTTAACCGTCAAATATTAGACTTTGATCAACCAAGGGGCATCTTCATATGTCGTTCTTAGAGTATTTTGTAATAACTATATTTTTTATGAACGTGGGAAATGAATGAGATTATGTAATGAATATAAAAGTTTATTAACGAAATTTGTTTTGAAATTTTTCATATTCATGTGCTTATGTGATACTATTAACTGATCTTATTTTTTTACCAGAGAATAATACTATTAATGACTACCGCATCAGTAGCGCTTATTTTCAGGCCTCAAAATAGGGGATGTTACAGAGTGCTTGATGAATGATCATCCTAATTAGTGGTATTCTAATTGGATGCACAAGTGTTCCCTGCACTTCAGCTAGTTGCGCCAGCCTTGTGTAACACACCATATTTTTAGTAACGTTATTTAGGATATTTAATTATCTAAACTAAATAAAATAATGTAAGGTGATTAGTGGATTGAGATTTGTGATTAATAAGGGGAAGCCGTGCCTATATGTAAAATGAACTAAAGAAATAAGATGAAATAAGTGTTAGGAAATAAGGGAGGGCAAAATGGGAAATAGGATAAACTTATACCCTAAACCCTTAGGAAACCAAACACACGTTCATTTCATTTTTTCTCAAGCAAGAATATTCTAAGGCCGGCCACCATTAGCAATCCCAAGGGAAGGTAAAAGCTAGGATTCAAGAGAAGAAGTAAATCAACTTAATCAAGATCAAATCTCACATCCTAAATCACAAAGTTAAGGTGAGTAATTACTACATCCCATATTTCTTATAGTTTTCGGTTTCAAGGATAACCCGAGATAAATTTACATGATAATGCCATGTTTTGAATGATTAAAAGTTTATATATGCTTGTTGAAGATATACACATGTTCATATTAGTTTTTCTGATATGTTTGATATGAAAATCCTATTAAATGACATCCAAATGCCTTGAAAATTTAAATGTAGATCAAAAATGATATTTTAGAGATGGGTTTCAACTTTCATAATTTTTTGAATTAATGTGGATTTTATATTAATTTTCTAGTGAAGAAAATGATTATTTGAGTTTTAAATTATTTACATCTAAATAAATAACTATTTGAGTCTGAAATTTATATATGTTAGAGAACATAATGAAAATGATTTTTGGAATTTTTATAGAATTTTCCTAAGCGTCTTGATGAATATATAAAATTATTTAAGGAATGGAACTTAAGTGTTTTATATATTTAATTAAGGAGAAGGAGCATTTTGTAAAATAAAATCATTGTTTATTTTTGAAAATATTGGCAGCACTTTTGAAAAAGAGATTTAGAAACCAATGAGAATTTGACAAACAATAGCAGGTTAGTTAAAAAGTTTTCTCTTTTAAGTTAAAAACAAAAATAACACGATTTTAGCATGTTCCACCACTTTCGGCATAGGGGTTCCGACTCAGACCTTTCATCACCATGCTTTCGAAATCAATGCGCATGGTATCAAGTTACTTGGTACGTAGCACGCTGGGGTAGGGGTTGGAGAATGCCTTGTTTTAAAAATCAAAGGAGCGCTTGCTTTGCTTTCGAAGGTTTAGGTTTCGACTCAGTTGGCTTTCGACTGGGTCAATTATTTTAAAAGGAAAGGTTTCGAATAGGTTGCACTCTTTTATTTTAAGTAATGCTTTCGAAGGGTCGAAACCCCTAGTTGCCGCCTTTTTACCTTTCGAAATCAATGGTTTCAGAAGGTAAGCTTAACTTTTAAAATTAACCACTTCTCCAATGCTTTCGAAGGGATGGTTTCAACACCATTACTTCTTTACTTAAGAATAGGTTTCAAAAGGAAGGCTTTCGACTTAGATGTTTTGAAATGACCCTTTTGTTTTGATTGAAGTATAACCCTATGTTTTCAAAAGAGATGAGTTAAATGGTTTCGAAAGGTGTTTTTCCACATGTTTTAAATTGAACCCAAAGTGCTTTCGAAAGGCTTGAGTTTCTAAAGGTTTGATGCTTTCGAAAGGTATTTAAAATAGTTTCGAAGGGGTGGTTCCCAAAAGGATTTCGAAGGAGTCGAAAGGTAGTATTTTCCGATTGTTTCGAAAGGGTTGAAATAGAAGGTTTTTCCAAGGTTTTCTAAAGGAAATGTTTTGAAGTGTTTTAAGATACGATGTCTAAGTATTTAATTCTTTCGAAAGGAAGGTTTTCAAAGGTTTCCAAAGGGAAGCTTTGGCCTTTCGACCTAGATAAATAAAGGGTTTTACTTGGTTTCGAAGGAGATGCTTTCAAAGGTTTAGAAAGGGGTACTTTCAATGGAATCGAAGGGGGTACTTTCAAGTGTTTAAATGTTTTCATTAACTAAGGTTTGAGTAAAGTATATATATATATATAACATGGCAAGGTGATTTTGAGTAAAGCATAGAGTATATGCATTTTCCTTATGTGAGTTTGATTTAAAGGTTTTAAATCATTTTGAAAAGGTTTTCAAGGAAAATTATGGGAAGGAATCCCTAAGTGAAAATGACTCAGATATTAGAATATCAGATGGGACCGGTATAGGGTCGCGCCATATACATTAGCTATTGGCCCCAGCTAATTGTTGTCCAAAATTCCAGTGTGTAGGGCTGTGTCACAGGTAAGGCTAAAATTATGTTTACACACAGAAGAGAATATATATTTGTATACAGATAGGTTATTGGTGAGCCCGCAAAACCATTAGGATCAGATGACCCTTGGAGATGTTAAGTTAGGGATAGACCTTCCAGAAGAGAAGTATTTAACAGATAGTTAAGGACAGACCGTCCAAAAGAGGAGTGTCTAACAGATGTTAGATTAATTTTGTTTATATTGTCTGGTAGGTCCAGCCAAAAGTTAATAGTTAGCCAAACAAAACTAAAGTGTTTGAACAGATAGTTCTTTTATTACCTGATATGTATGTTTACATAATGATGCTTTACAGTATTTAACCAGTTTTGGTAGCAGGAAAAGATTTGCAAAAGATATGTTTTAAAAGAATGTTAGTGAGGGGAAACCCGTTCCGCTAAGCGACGTGGTCTCATTTAACATTAATAACCGGGATGTATAGTATTATTCACACCAAGATTTATGTCCGACTCGAAGTTTATGTTTTTCCTCTTAAACTCTCAGGTGCTCAAAAATTGATTTGAGTAGGTTGAGGGTTGAATTTCTTTCAGGTTCATAGTAGGATGACGAATAAAGCTACCGGAGGCGAGCAAGAGGCTAACAGATAGCTATTTAGGAGTTGCAATTCTTTGTTTTGTTGTTATTTCCGCTGTGTATGTATTAAGTCAATTATGACTATATGACTCTGATCATCCAAGGGGGCATCTTCATATGTCGCTCTTGGCATATTTTGTAATAAGTATATTTTATCAATGCCCGGGAAACCGTTTGGGATTATGTAATGTGAATATGGAACATGTGTTTTGAAATGTAATGGAAAAATGTTGTTTTGAAATCTGTGATTTGTTTCATATTCAAGTGCTTCTGATATTATAGATACCATTAAAATAGCTGTATTTAGTCGCCAGAAGCTAATACTATTGATGACTGCAGCATCTGTAGCGCTTAGTTTCGGGCCTCTAGATAGGGGATGTTACAACTTGGTATCAGAGCATGGTTTATGAAATACTTTAACTAAAAATGATTTTTGAAAACATAATCCTTAGGAATTAGAGTTAAGATCGCGTTATGGGATAACGCTATAGTAATGTACTTGCATTTGCTACATATAAGTATACGCTATATCTCTAGACTTCTATCTTTGTTAGGATATTCATCTGTATCTTACAAGGCTTGAATACAAATATGGATGGAAGAGGAGGCAGAGTTAATCTAGAAGGAGACAACACTACCACAAATGGAAATGCCTGACTGAATGTTAGAAGAAGTCAAGGTCAGGCTCAGGCTAAGAATGTTGGTGTTGGGGTTCCCAAAGTGGATATGGGAGCCATGTATCAGTTTTTCAAAAACATGATGCAAGCTGGAATTGAAACTGGAGTTGTTGGAGGGAATGCTGCTGGAGGAGGAGTTCAGGAAGTTCTGATAGTCAACCAGTATGCTAATTTAGTAGGGACTGTGCTAGGCATGGAGAAAAGCCATTTATTGGAACTGAGGATGCTATCGAAGTGGAAAACTGGCTGCTACACTATGAAAGGAATTTTGCTGACTTATGGCTTAATGACGAGCAGAAAAGGAGACTTGCTTCAAGCCGCTTCAAGGAGCTGCTTTGTTTTGGTGGAATACACACAGCTGGTGTGGACGAGGAGACTATGACAAGGGCGAAGTTTAAGAGGAGGTTTCAAGAAAGGTTCATGTCAGTAATGGCACAGTCTGTGTTGGTTAGGAAGTTTGCTGAGCTGGAACAAGGGGAGATGTCTGTTCTAGAGTATGCTGATAGATTTGAGGAGTTAGCCCGATATGGGTATGCCACTGTTGACACAGTGATGAAAAAAATGAGAAGTTTATTAGAGGTTTGAAGCCGGAGTTGGTGAGAGCTACCTTACCCCACACCAGAGATCCATGTGATGTGGTTGTGGAAATGGCATTAAGACATGAAGAAATGTTGGCTTGTTTGGAGAAGAAGAAGGAGAGAAGGAGGTCCAAATTGGATAGGGCCAAAAGAGGAAGTTTTTCCACAAGAAGAATGCTCAGAAGGGAGGAGTAGCGAAGAAGGGAAAGTCTAAAGTGGTTTGCTATAAGTGCGACAAGAAAGGACATTATGCTCACGAGTGTCGTACTAGAAAGGGAAAAGGAAAGGAGGTGGTTGGAAAGAAGAACGTCGGATGCTTTAGTTGTGATCAGATCGTCCATTACAATAATTAATGCAAGGAGCTTGCGAAGGATGGGAAGGGCCAAGTGTATGCATTGAAGCCCGTAGCTTCGAGGCCAATGGTGCAGGAGAAAGGATAGGCAGTTCTGGAAGGCACACTACAGATTCACGGTATGTCTGTTAGCGTTCTATTCGATACTGTTGCATCACATTCTTTTATTTCTCGATGTTTGGTAGATAAGCTTAACCAAGAACCCTCATATTTAGTTACTTCCTTAAGGGTTGCAAATCCGATAGGAGGATATGTGACACTTGGGATGAAGTGTGACCATTTAGAGTTCGACTTGCTAGTTCATACTTTTGTTTGTTGTTTGCATATGTTTGATTCTGTTGGGTTCGGAATTATACTGGGTCTGGATTGGTTAAGTATGTATGATGCTAGGATATTTTGCCACGATAGGAAAACATCACTTAGACACCCATATTGTAGTGATCATATAGTTTATACCGTAGAGAACCCTAGTTGTGAGGTGAATGCCTTATTGGGTGTTACGGAGTTAGAAGATGAGTTGAACCAAGTTTTAGTGGTTAGAGAATTCGCAGATATCTTCGAGCCCGTAGTTGGATTGCCACCGAAATGAGCCATTGAATTTCAAATATATTTGGTGCTTAGAGCAGAACCGGTGAGTAGGCCACCAAGCAGGATGACACCTATAGAGATGAAGGAATTGAAGGTGCAATTGGTGGATTTGGAAAGCAAGAGTTTTATTAGACCGAGCGCCTTAGGGAGCAGCCATTGTTTTTGCTAAAAAGTGGATGGATCATTAAGGCTATGTATCGATTATTATAAGTTGAATGAGAGGACGATAAAGAATCGATATCCATTGCCGAGAATTGATGATTTGTTCGATCAGTTAAGTGGAGCCAAGGTATTCTCTTAGTTGGATTTGGTGATGGGGTTTCATCAGCTTAGAGTAGGAGAGGATAGTATTCCTTTGACGGCATTTAGGACGAGGTATGGATCGTACGAATGGTTAGTTATGCCGTTCAGACTAACTAATGCGCCGACATTCTTTGTGGATTTGATGAACCAGATTTTCCAAGAGCACTTGGATAGTTTCGTGTTGGTTTTCATAGATGATATTTTGATATACTCTAAGGATGAGAAGGATCATGAAGTTCATTTTAGAGTGGTGCTTAAGATGCTGAGGCAGTATCAGCTGAAGGCAAAGTTTTCGAAGTGGCATTTCTGGAAAAAGGAAGTAAAGTTCCTAGGTCATGTAGTCTTAGAGAAAGGGTTACCTATAGATCCGACTAAGATTGAGGCGGTGAATAATTGGAAGAGACCCGAGACAGTGACCGAGATAAAGAGTTTTCTTGGATTGGCCGGATATTATCGAAGGTTTATTAAGGGTTTTTCATGGATAGATACACCGATGACTAAGCTTACGTGAAAGGATGTGAATTTTGTGTGGACCGATAAGTTTGAGGAAGCATTTCAGAGTTTGAAACATTTATTGACCCATGCACCGGTGTTGGTTGTTCCAGAGGGGAATCAAGACTTGGTAGTTTATACCGATGCATGTGGAACAAGATTGCGAGTTGTGCAAATACAGAGAGGTAAAGTGATTGCTTATGCTTCTAGAAAGCTTAGACCATATGAAGTTAGATATCTGATGCATGACTTGGAATTAGCTGCAGTTATATTTTCTTTGAAGGTGTGGAGGCATTACCTTTTGGGAGAGAGGTTTAAGCTTTATATGGATCATAAGCCGTTGAAGTATTTGTTCTCTCAGAAGGAGCTAAACATGAGACAGCAAAGATGGTTGGAATTTATTGCTGCTTTTGATTTTGGAATTGAGTATACACCCGGAAAAGGAAATAGGGTAGCAGATGCACTTAGCAGGAAGCATCAGAATGCAGTGTTGGCCATGATAGCTGAGTGGAAAGATTTGGAGGTATAATCAGATTGTGTAGTGCAGTATAGTTCCGAGGTCGGTTCTAGTGGGGAAAGTGTTATGTTGTCTTGTTTAGAAGCCCGACCAGTAATGATTGAGAAGATTGCTTCAAAACAGGAGGAGGATCTAGTTTTGGTAGAACAGATCAAGAAGTTAAGGGAAGGAACAGAGAGCAATGACTTGAAGGATTTCAGTCTTGATCAGAACAGGTGGTTGAGAAAGAAAGGAAGGTTATGTTTTTCGAATGTGGGAGACATAAGGAAGAAATTTTGGAGGAATGCCACAGTTCAAAGTTCACTATCCATCCAGGAGGAACCAAGATGTATCAGGATATGAAAAGGAGTTTCTTCTGGGAAGGAATGAAGAGGGATATTAGCTTATGTGTAAAGCAGTGCTTGAATTGCCAACGGGTAAAGGCTGAACATCAGAAGCCAAGTGGGTTGCCTCAGCTATTATATGTTCCGGTTTGGAAATGGAATTCTATTTCTATGGACTTTATTGATGGGTTGCTGAGATCTAGAAGAGGAAATGAAAGTATATGGGTCCTTGTGGATAGTGCCCATTTAATTCCAGTAAAGTCAACGAGGACGGCACCTGTTCTGGCAAAGTTGTTTATGAAGAATGTGGTTAGACTGCACGGAATTCCTAGTAGTATTGTTAGTGATAGAGATTCTTTGTTCACTAGTAAATTCTGGAAGAGTCTACAAGAAGCTTTAGGAACCAAGCTCATGATGAGTACCGCTTACCATCCACAGACTGATAGGCAAACGGAAAGAGTTAACAAAGTCTTGGAGGATTTGTTACGAGCTTGTGTATTGGATTTTGGAGGATCATGAGAAGACCATCTACATTTAGTCAAGTTTTCGTATAACAATAGTTATCAAACTAGTATTAGGATGGCACCGTTCGAAGCCTTGTATGGAAGACCATGCAAATCTCCCGCATGTTGGTTGGAGACTGGGGATAAGTTAGTTCTTGGTCCAGATTTAGTGAGAGAAGTCGCAAAAATGATTGAGTTGATTCGAGCTAGAATGAAGGAGGCTTAGTCTAGAAAAAAGGTTATGTGGATAGAAGAAGGAAAGACTTAGAATTTTTTATTGGAGACCATGTGTTTGTTAAGGTTTCACCGATGAAAGGTGTAATTAGATTCGGGAGATCAGGGAAGTTGGCACCGAGATTCGTTGGACCTTTTTGTATTGTTGAGAGGATCAAGAAACTCGCATATAGAGTTGAGTTACCGAGTAGTTTGGCAGGAGTCCATGATGTTTTTCATATTTCTCATCTTTGAAAATGTGTTAGAGACCCGGAGACTACTATAGCACCGACGGGGTTAGAGGATTTAGTAGTATAATCGGACTTGACCATAGTTAGAAAGCCGATTCGGATAGTTGTAAGAGATGAGAAGATGCTAAGGAACAAGGCAGTCAAACTAGTGAAATTCCGGTGGAGCGACGACGAGAGAAACTGTACTTGGGAGGCTGAGAGCTGGATTTGAGAGGCTTATCCTGATTTGTTTTGATGGTATGTTTTACCTTTTTGATTGATTGTGTACCTTATTGTAATTTCGAGGACGAAATTCTTTAAGGAGAGGAGTCTGTAACATCCCATAACATTATTTAGGATATTTTACTAACTAAATAAAATAAAATAATGTAAGGTTATTAGTGAATTGGGATTTGTGATTAATAAGGGGTAGCCGTGCCTATATGTAAAATGAACTAAAAGAAATAAGTGTTAGGAAAGAAGGGATGGCAAAATGGAAAATAGGATAAACTTATACCCTTAGGAGACCAAACACATGTTCATTTCATTTTTTCTCAAGCAAAAATATTTTAAGGTTGGTCACCATTAGCAATATCAAGAGAAGATAAAAGCTAGGATTCAAGAGAAGAAGTGAATCAACTTAATCAAGATCAAACCTCACATCCTAAATCACAAAGCTAAGGTGAATAATTACTACATCCCATATTTCTTATAGTTTTCGGTTTCAAGGATAACCCGAAATAATTTTACATGATAATGTCATGTTTTGAATGATTAAAAGTTTATATATGCTTTTTGATGATATACACATGTTCATATTAGTTTTTATGATATGTTTGATATGAAAACCCTATTGAATAACTTCTTAATGCCTTGAAAATTTAAATGTAGATCATAAATGATATTTTAGAGATGAGTTTCAATTTTCATAATTTTATGAATTAATGTGGATTTTATATTGATTTTCTAGTGAAGAAAATGATTATTTGGGTTTTAAATTATTTACGGCTAAATAAATAACTATTTGCATCTGTAATTTATATATGTTAGAGAACATATTGAAAATGATTTTTTGGAATTTTTATAGAATTTTCCTAAGTGTTTTGATGAATATATAAAATTATTTAAGGTATCGAACTTAAGTGTTTTATATATTTAATTAAGGAGAATGGGCATTTTGTAAAATAAAATCATTGTTTATTTCTGATAATATTGGCAGCACTTTTGAAAAAGAAATTTGGAAACCAATGAGAATTTGACAAACAATAGCAGGCTAGTTGAAATGCTTTCTCTTTTAAGTTAAAAACAAAAATAACATGATTTTAGCATGTTCCGCCACTTTCGGCACAGGGGTACCGACTCAGACCTTTCGCCACCATGCTTTCGAAATCAATGCGCATGGTATCAAGTTACTTGGTACATAGCATATTGGATAGAGACGGAAGGTACTCAGTCAAAACGCTGGGTCCCGAAGGGGTTGGAGTATGCCTTTTTTAAAAATCAAAGGAGCGCCTGCATTGCTTTTGAAGGTTTAGGTTTCGACTCAATTGACTTTCGACTGGGTCAATTATTTTAAAAGGAAAGGTTTCGAATAGCTTACACTCTTTTATTTTAAGTAATGCTTTCGAGGGAGTCGAAACCCCTAGCTGCTGTCTTTCTACCTTTCGAAGTCAATGGTTTCAGAAGGTATGCTTAACTTTTAAAATTAACCACTTCTCCAATGCTTTCGAAGGGATGGTTTCGACAGCATCACTTCTTTACGTAGGAACAGGTTTTGAATGGAAGGCTTTCGACTTAGGTGTTTTTAAATAACCCTTTTGTTTTGATTGAAGTATAACCCTATGGTTTCGAAAGAGATGAGTTAAATGGTTTCGAAAGGTGTTTTTCCACATGTTTTAAATTGAACCCAAAGTGCTTTCAAAAGGCTTGAGTTTCTAAAGGTTTGATGCTTTCGAAAGGTATTTAAAATGGTTTCGAAGGGGTGGTTCCCAAAAGGGTTTCGAAGGAGTTGAAACGTAGTATTTTCTTATTGTTTCGAAAGGGTTGAAATGGAAGGTTTTTCAAAGGTTTTCTAAAGGTAATGTTTTGAAGTATTTTAAGATATGATGTCTAAGTATTTAATGCTTTTGAAAGAAAGGTTTTCAAAGGTTTCGAAAGGGTTTTAAGTATGGTTTCGAAAGGGAAGCTTTGACCTTTCGGCCTAGATAAATAAAGGGTTTTACTTGGTTTCGAAAGAGATGCTTTCAAAGGTTTAGAATGGGGTACTTTCAATGGAATTGAAAGGGTCAAGTGTTTAAATGTTTTCATCAACTAAGGTTTGAGTAAAGTATATATATATATATAACATGGCAAGGTGATTTTGAGTAAAGCATGGAGTATATGTATTTTCCTTGTGTAAATTTGATTTAAAGGGTTTTAATCATTTTGAAAAGGTTTTCAAGGAAAATTATGGGAAGGGATCCCAAGTGAAAATGACTCAAATATTAGAATACCAGATGGGACTAGTATAGGGTCGTGCCCTATACATTAGCTATTGGCCCCAGCTAATTGTTGACCAAAATTCCAGTGTGTAGGGCTTTGACACAAGTAAGACTAAAATTATGATTACACACCAAAGGGCATATATATTTGTATACATATAGGTTATTGGTGAGACCGCAAAACCATTAGGATCAGATGACCCTTGGAGATGTTAAGTTAGGGATAGACCGTCCAGAAGAGAAGTATTTAACATATAGTTAAGGATAGACCGTCCAAAAGAGGAGTGTCTAACAGATGTTAGATTAATTTTGTTTATATTGTCTGGTAGGCTCGAGTCAGTCAAAGTTTAATAGTTAGCCAAACTAAAGTGTTTGAACAGATAGTTCTTTTATTACCTGATATGTATGTTTATATAATGATGCTTTACAGTATTTAACCAGTTTTGGTTGCAGGAAAAGATTTGCAAAAGATATGTTTTAAAAGGATGTTAGTAAGGGGAAACCCGTTCCCCTAAGCGGCATGGTCTCACTTAACATTAATAATCGGGATGTATAGTATTATTCACACCAGGCTTTATGTCTGACACAAAGCTTATGTTTTCCCCTTAAACTCTCGGTGCTCAATTTTTGAGTAGGCTGAGGGTTGACGTTCTTTTAGGTTCTTAGTAGGATGACGAATAAAGCTACCGAAGGCGAGCATGAGGCTTATGGATAGATCTTTAGGAGTTGCAATTCTTTGTTTTGTTGTTATTTCCGCTGTGTATTTATTAAGTCAATTATGACTATATGACTCTGATCATCCAAGGGGGCATCTTCATATGTCGCTCTTGGCTTATTTTGTAATAAGTATATTTTATCATCGCCTGAGAAAACATTTGGGATTATGTAATGTGAATATGGAACATGTGTTTTGAAATGTAATGGAAAATTGTTGTATTGAAATCTGTGATTTGTTTCATATTCAAGTGCTTCTGATATGATAGATACCATTAACATAGTCGTATTTAGTTGCTGGAAGCTAATACAATAGATTACTGCAGCATTTATAGCGCTTAGCTTCGGGCCTCTAGATAGGGGATGTTACACCTTGCTTCTTAATTTGGAAGGTATCCTGAGAAAGCCCTCTCTGTGAAAGTACAAAAAATGTTCGCTTGAAAAGTGGGCAAATACCTCTAAGTCGTTTCGTAATACAGAGTGTAAAACACAAATTTACACGTATTTAATCTTTTTATTTATAGAGAGAAAATCACATATTCATTTAGTAGAAAATAAAGTGTTATAAGTTAAAAAAATAAGCAGATTTAAAGTGGTTCAGCTTAATAATGCCAATATTCATTGTCCATAGTCATTACTTTATTTATGAATATAAAGTACAATGTTGGAAATACAAAGTACAATGATTTGTTGTGCAAAGAAAAGTAAAATAGTGCTCCATGTCATTTAGTTCATTAAGAAGTTGTTTAGTTCGGTTGTTGCTCTCTAGCTTGTCCGCCATTATTGTCCATACCATAGGGTATTTATTGGTGTGACCCCATATAGTGGCTAACTTGGCAGTCTCACAAAAATAAGTAATTTTCATATATAATTGGTTCGGTTCATCATGCTTGGCTCGGTACGACATTATGGGTCTAGTAGGAGTTTGGTTCCATAGTTGCCTATCGAATTTTTTTATCCGGTAGCAGCCTATCTATAACATCCCCCATTTTGAGGTCCGAAACTAAGCACTATGGATGCTGCAGTCATCCATAGTATTAATTTTCGATGACAAAATGCAGTTATGTTAATCATATCGATAAAATCGAAAACACATGAATATTAAAATTTTCAAACACAGTTCAGTAATAAATTTTATTCGTTACATAATCTCATTCGCAATTCCCCATTCATAGAAATTATAATTATTACATAATACTTCAAGATCGGCGTATGAAGATGCCCCCTTAGTTGATCATAATCTAATACTGGGCATTTATACAACTTGTCAATTACATCCATTCAAACTTAAAGAACACGACGGAAATAAGATAAAGCTCCTAATATAGATAGCTTGCCTCCTGCTCGTCTCTGAAAGCTTATTCGTTAAACTAGAAAACCTGAAAACCCTTACTCCGGACCTACTCAAATTAATTCTGAGCACCCGAGTGCTTAAGGGGGAAAACAAAAACTTTAGGTCAGACAAACAGTCTAGTGTGAATAGTAACCTACCATCTTGAACCAAAATAGATATATAGTGAGACCACGCCACTGAGCGGAATGGGTTTCCCCTCACTAGTATCTTAACCAACATATCAACCGTATACTGTGCTCCTACATCTACAATGGTTAAAACATAATATCACTAAGGGTTCATGCGTCAACGCTTCTACCCTATATGCATCTCTATTTTTGACAACAATATCATCATTTATTGTCTTTTTTTGTTTCATCAGTGTTCCATCTTCTATCTTCCGCAACAAAACAAGTCTCTTGGACAACATGCTTCAAAGAAATACAATATCTCTCCATCTCATTCCATATTTTCTTGGTCGGATGAGTTCCACTGGTGATAATATTGATCACAATTATCCTTTCAAGCTTCCTAGACCGTTCTCCACTAGGCCTATCGTGTTCACATTGAGCCGTTTGCCACTGGCATCTACTGTTAGATTGCACGCCATCCCGCGGATCCTTAACATATATATATATATATATTCTTTTTTCCAATCAAATCCTCGATTATATACCTCCTTTGTCGGCATTCATTGGTATTGCACCCGTATATTTCATGAAAGCAATAATACTTCCTTGAAAGCTTTTCTCATTTAGTTGACTCTCTCTTAGATGATTTTCAATTCCTTGCATAGCAAGGTAAATATTCTCAATAGTCTGACTTAGCTAAGTATAATCTTCGGGTCTTAAATATCTTGATCACTTCTTAATGTCTGGCTTCTTCCACCAACATCTGATTCCTTCTCTTTGGGTTATTATTACTCTTTACAACATTAATTGCAACCTTTCCGGAGCTCTCAGTGATTTGCTCAATAGAAACTTTGATATGCACAACTTCACTCGACAATCTACCACTAAGTTTCACCATGGCCTAGTCTACTTCTTCCAACCATAGAAATTGGGACGCCTTGCGATAGAATTCCTCCATAGTACGTGGTTGTTTCCTCTTTAGCCATCTCCTAAACTCCATATCGAGGTGTAACTACTAGATCAATGCCATCAAAATAATATCCTCCATAGGATTGCTCATCTCAGTTTTAGTAGTATCAAAATTGACTCAAAAAATTCTTTAGAGTACGTCTAAGACCGTGACGGATGCTCGATAAGGACACCACATCCTTCCACCGAGTGGTGTGGAGCCTGAACTGCTCCATAAACTTTCTAATCAACCGATCAAACAAAGATTTGGATTTTGGCATGAGCTGAGTAAATCACATCTTAGACACCCCATCCAAAAATATGGAGAAATATCTACATGTCACTGCGTCCATCGCTTGGGCACTATCCATATGCCATTCATATTTCAAAAAATAATGTGTAGGTTATGTGGTCCCATTATATGACGGCGTCATAGGAATAAAATTTTTCCATAGATAACCTTCATATAAGATATCATCCGTGAATGGGGTTATACTAGACGTCGAGCCCCATTCATCATTACTTCTATACTAATTCTCATTCACCAGCCTTCTCACAGTGTCAACTGTATATTATGGGCTAGTCGTATCGACAGGACAACGATCGTCAAGGATTACCCTGAGTGTTTTTTTCCACAAACGCTATCGGTTGATTCCATGATGCTTGGGTTCCCCTATCTTTGGAAGAACCATTCATCCAGCTCTTCTTGTCTATGTTCTTTCTTCGATGGCCCTGTGGCATTTGTTTAAACATCACCACTTTAACCATCAGCAACTTGCTCAAGACTAATGTCAGCCTCCTCTTGGAATACATTATCTAACCCATTAATCACAACTCGGTTTGACAACTCGGTACCGAGTCGTGAATGTTCGGTATCGAGCTGTACTTTTTTACTAGGGCGTTTTCAGGTCCAATTTTTGATGTCCTAGCTTCTCCCATTTTCATCTTCTGCTTTCCATTTCTTTGATTTTGGTCTGATGAAGATGAACTTTCTTCCTTCGAGCCAGAAGATTAGGACTCACTTTGACTCTTGTTTCACCTTTGGGGTAATAGAGGCATCAAAGCGGTACTTCTCTCCATCTGCTTCGGGATAGTGGTTTGAATCTCCAACGTTGTTTTGTTCATTTTGATCATCATCTAATCCAAATGCACCTTAGTCAACATCTCTAAATCACTTAGGATTTCGAAAGGAGAGGATTGACTTATCTCTTTTCCATGTTGAGAGCTCAACATCATTATTGGTCTTGAAGTGATTGACTTCTCTTTTTCTTTCCTAAATGCCATGACTCTTCTAAATCCAATGATAGACTTCTTTCAAATCTAAATAATCATGGATCTTCTAACAACAACCTTTTAGATCTAGGTTGTGGATAGTTTAAATCAAGTTTCAAGATTAATATATGAGTGAGAATTTCCAAATTTCTCTATGAAAGTACTGAAATGTTTGCATAAAAAACGGAACAAACACTCGATCAATTTATAAGTTATAACTGCAGAAATAAGAAATTAGTATGAGGTAAGAACATGTAAGGATTGTAGTGGTTCGACCAAAATCAGTAGTCTACATCCACTGTCAACTAATTTCTTCTTTCTTTTTACAAGAGTGATTTTGCAACATGGTTGCTTAATATTCGAGTAAGGATCCAACAACGTATCGAGTTCAAATCCAATAATTCAAAAGTAGGAAAAAAAGGTTTCTTTCATGTGCACCACTCCTCCTATTTATAGATACATCGAAATACGCTTTGAAATTTGTTCACCATATTCTCCACATCTAATTTGAAGCCCAGGTGAATATCATGGCTAAATCAGTAATCGTTGATAACTATGTATCGAATTATGCCCATAACTCAGTACCGAGTTATGAAGTTTCTAGTCATTGTGTTTTGCCTTGTCTTCAATATCTTGGCTAAGTAATTGATGAATCATCATTGAACTATACGACTCAATAACGAGTTATGGGTTTAAGTCGGTATCGAGTTATAGCCTGAATTGTATCTCTATTTCTTGCTTATTGCTAATTGATTTGTCTGAGGAAAGATCAAGTATCTTCTTATGGCAAGAAAGGTTCTATGCCGATTCTTGGGAATTCATCTGCATGATGGCATCATACTTATGTTTTGTACTTCGTGGCTTACTTTATGACCATTCAATTATTCTGATTCATTGAGATATTGCTTGGTTCAAAGGCGAGATAACAAAACCATCAACAAAATCCAGGGAAATTTGATCCCATGTCCATTGTTGTACTTCTACACGTTGAATTAATCCACTAGTTTTATGATGCTCAAATTTAACCAATTGATAATTTATATGTTTTTACTCGTACTCACCAATGTCTCTTTTATGCCTTCCTAGAAGGAAAATCGCTTCAAATCTTAAACATTTTGCTAACTACACACAATCATGAACGTATACATACATACATAAATTTAACGGCATAGTAGCCGTAGTTTTATGGAGTCGACATTAAGTGTTTTGTGGCGATGATGTCGTAAGCTTTCAGATTCGATATCTTATACTTTATAGGCCCAAAGCCTTTATACCTTATACTTTATACATATACATACATACATACATATGTATGTATTTGTATATACATACATACATACATATATATATATATATATGCATGTATATACATACACATACATACATATACATACATATACATACATATATATACGCATATATATATGTACATACATATTTGTGTGTGTATATATATACACATATTTATATACGTTTGTGTGTATATACATACATACATATATATATATACACACATACACATACACATGTATATATACATACATACATATATATACACACACACACACATACACATACACATGTATATATACATACATACATACATACATACATACATATATATATTCTATTAAGACATTTGAGCATTTTGGTACAAATTTTTCTATATCTAACGTGTTTAATACCAATTCCTGTATAAAGGGTTATTTTTGAAAATGCTTTGCAATCCCTTTTCATTTCTACAAGATATTATTCAGTTTTAAAAATCTTTGAGTTTTGCTACACGTTTTTAGAAGATCACATACTAATACACGTATTTAGAAATGGTATTAGAGCAATGGATCACATACTAATAGACTGGTATAATTCGACACATAATTAAACAAAGATGAATATAATTAAATGGAAGGATACTGTCAAAAACAGTATTAAACAAGAATACGATATCCCTAAAAATTTAGACTTGCTAAATAAATGGACAATTCCTAAATTCGAACCTAAGGACATATACCGGTTAGGTACTTTTGAGAAACTTGGTTTTAAACAAGTAGTTAAAAATATAGAGGAATCTGAATCCTTGGATAATGATGAAATGACCATTAAGTTGTTAAGCAGTAAGGATATAAATCCTTATAGATAGACACACAAATTTATACGTATAGGATTAGTGCAAATTCCTTCAGAACCCTAACCATGGAAGGGTTGCCTGAAAGTTTTATAATGGCTCTAAGAGATGGTATAAATTTAGATTGGAAAAATTCATTAATGGGTTTAATACAGTCCAGCTTGGCCTATGGTCCAGTCTATTTTGATGTCTACCTAAATTTGCAGTTGTCTTTAACTGATGCAAATATATTAGATGCACTTGCACTAAATGTGAAAACGCATGGTTATAACTATGCACCAGGGTCAGAAGTAATCTGCGTCTGCTATAGAATTTATTACAAACCGCTTCACACACTAAATCCGCAATGTAAAATGATTGATAAACCTCTAAATGAAAAATTATAATAGAAACAAATTTTAGTAAATCAAATATCACTACACGAAGACCAATTAAGTGGGAAGATATTCCTTTGCTAGAAAATTGGCAAATTGAAAAAGCTGTGCCTCCGCAGTCTACAATAAATAATAATATCACTAGCATCATTCAAACCCCTGAAGGTTCGATTCAAATACAAATGGATAATAAACCTTTTGGATCTATTTCAGATAAAAACGATAAATATACTCTGTCCAGAACTAAATCTTTTTATTCTCATATCTCACCACTAGATTATATTATTGAAATCCCTAGAAGTTCAACCTGCAAAAAGAAAAATTTTGATGAAGAATCTTTTGAAAATAATGCTCCTATTGAAAAATTATTTGTAAATAAAAATAATATTGTAAAGGGTATTTACTATGCTCGGGAAGCAAATATAACTGAATCTAAAATGAATTTTTCTATTTAATGAATTACATACCTAAAATAGATTTTAGCCTTGGCTCTCAAGCTGGGCAAAAAATTAAAACCGAATTTAATCTACCAAAATGGGAATCATTTAGGAAATGATTTTTTAAAGGTTTTTCAAAAGCAGAATATGAGCATTTTCAAAATGAATTTTATGAATCTGCATCTAAGAAAAATATATTATTTCCTTTTGTTCCTTGGTTTGTCTCAAACTATGTAGAACAATATACTTTTATAATAAAAAGGGATTACAAACTTTCAAATGGAAGTATTTTAAAGGGAATT
Source organism: Allium fistulosum (assembly GCA_030737815.1). Classification (NCBI taxonomy): domain Eukaryota; kingdom Viridiplantae; phylum Streptophyta; class Magnoliopsida; order Asparagales; family Amaryllidaceae; genus Allium; species Allium fistulosum. The sequence goes on from CM060907.1 coordinate 1,108,162,869, forward strand.
TACCCATCCCAGACATCTTTTCAAATCGAGAAAAGGGGGAAGACTATAAATTTTAAGGTTTTTTAAAATTATTTGAAAATGATGCTTCACAAGTCACTATGAAACACACAAACCAGATAATGGAAAAACAAAATTATACAAACTCATATTTAAATATTTTAGGAGAACAAATTTGCTCTCTACATTATAGAATAGAAATAGTATTTTTGCAATTAATCAGGGAAAATACAATGTTACAATGGAAACTAGAGATTTAATAGATTTAACTGAAGTTGTTACGTCTTCAAACCTTCAACCTCTTCCTGAGATTAAAGATTTCAAACCAAAATCAACAAACGATTTTGAAAATTTTATTGAAGAAAAATTTAAAGATACGAAAATAAATACTCTTGAAGAGGAATTTTCTTCAAATTTAGAAAAAACAGATAATTACAAAAAAGCAATTCAGGATGAAATTAATAAATGTGACTAATATGGTAAGCCAAGCCAGATATTATTCTATTATAGAAGACCTTCTCCTATGGATACTTTACATGAAGAACAAGATTATATCGTTACTAATAGCTATAGTGGTAAAGAAATATATGAATGGAATATAGATAGTTATTCTAAAAAACAAATTTATAATCTTGCTCATCGTATGCTTATGTATAACACTATTTGCAAAAGCAATGGTAATTCTAACAATACTGTTGCAAAAAAGATAGTTGCTGGTTTTACTGACCAACTTAAAAGTTGGTGGGATAATTATCTGTCTCCAGCAAATAAACTGAAATTTATAACATAGTACAACAAGAGGAAGGACAAATGGTCCAAAATGCTGTGTATACCTTAATAATTACCATTTTAGAACATTTTAATAGCAGAATATCTGATAATAGTGAAAACACTCGTACCCTTTTGCAGAATTTAAGATTAAAACTTTAACTGATTTTAGATGGTACAAAGATAGTTTTTTGCATAGAGTCATGGATCTCCCAGAAAGCAATAGTTCTCACTGAAAATCAAAGTTTATAGATGGCTTCCTTCTTTATTGTAGAAAGAGTAAGAAAATCCTTACGAAAAGATAAAATGAATTTTCCATACGAAAATTATACTTGTGGTAAGCTTATTGGAACATGTATCTAAGAAGGGTTATCATTATGCAATGAGATAAAATTAAATCAACAAATTAAACGTCAAAATTTGACAGAAAGAAATCAATTAGAACTATTTTGTATTCAATTCGGAATGGATATTCCAACTCAAAACTCTTATAGGCAAACGAAAAATGGCAAAATTCTTGAATCTTTTTATAAAAGAAAAAAGAAACATTATTCTAAGAAAAAATTAGAACAAAAGGCCCAAAGAAAAGAATAAAGATTGAATAAAAAGAAAATTAAGATTATTCATTGTTACAAATGTGGAAAACTTGGACATTATGCCAATAGACGTAAATTGAAGAAGAAAATTAACAATTTACAAACTGATAATGAATTAAAAGATACATTATCCAAACTTTTATTTAATTTTGATTCTGAACTTAGTTCAGAAGAAGGAGAATTTGAAACCAGTTCAAGTGATTCTAAAAAGCTTAAAGTATTAGACAATGAATCTTTATCTGATGAATGTTGTGAATCCTGTATGAGAGGGCAACCCTGTTTAAATCCAATCAAAAATGAAAGTGAAGGTGAAGAATTTTATAAAATTCTTTCATAATTTCAAATTTTAGATATTGTTGTTTTAACTAATGATAATATCCTAGAATTTCTTAAAAGGGTTAAAGACCCAGAATTAAGATCTAAGCTAATAGATCAAATGGAAGATACTCAAGAAACAAGTTAAAATAATAATAATTTTCAAAACAGTAATATAGGTATATCACAAAATCCATATTCTATGAATGAAATTTATAAACTCTTAAAAGAAAGACAAAAGATAGAATATCCTACTACTATACAGGACCTTAATGAAGAAATTCAAAACCTTAAAAAGGAAATTCAAATAATTAAAAATAGGAATAAAAATTTAGATGAAAGAGTTTCATTATTAGAATCATTAAAACAGATTACTACTATTGATAATAATCAAATAGATTATCCACAAAACAATCTTCCAGATCAAGAAGATTATTTAACGACACTAGATATTATTATTTCACAAAAACGGTTTATTAAAATAACACTTTTAATTGATAATTTGTAACGACCTGGAAATTCCGACATTTAATTTTGAATATTTAAATGGTTTTAAATATTGGATTTGGAATATAAATTGATTTTTGAATATGAAGATTTGGTTGAGAATTATAAGAATGAATTTAAATTTCAAATATAGCAAATTATCGTAATACGGAAATGGTGAATAATTGAAAATTTGAGTTGAATTTGAGTTGAATTTGAGTCAAAACGATTTCTAATGTTGATATAAATTATTTGAATTAGAATTGAGTTAATAAGTTTTTAAAACTGAAATTTCAAGTGATTTCACAAATTTTTGAAATCGTCGATTTAATCGACGCGTTAAAATAGCGATCCAAGGCACAGTCTCGGAATACGACGAAACCAGTTCCATTGGATCCATAATGCTGTATTATTATAGGATTTCAAATTTCATAGCGTTTGGGGTTACCGTTTGATCGTATGGGATAGAAACGCGTTGAAATTTATATTGAAAATTTAATTTAGTAATTGGGTTCAAAAAGCTATCTTCTACATATGATCGAATTAAGTCTCGAGACTAGTTCCTTTGGATTCGAAATAGTGGTATAACATTAGGAACGCCAGGCGGCACGCCTCGATAGGAGTTCAAGATTTCGAGTTATGTTATACGAGATATTTTGGATATAAAATAAAATATATTTATAAAGGTCAACCTTTAGCCGCACCCTAACTACGTACATAGTCGACCTATGCCTGACCATGTCATTTTCTCCTCGTTTAAATCGTGTACCCCCTTTATTCTTCTTCTCAAAAAGAAATTAGTTCGAATTGAAATAATAATAAAAAGAATGAAATCTCGATCGATTAAGAAAAAAATTTATCTACACGACGCACAACCAAGGCAGAAGGAGGAGGGCGCGACAGTTGAGGATGGTTGCTCACGTGGGTGGATGCGAGTTGTTCGGGGCTGAACGTGGTTGCTGTGGGGTCGTCAGTGGTTGGGTTGTACGGAGGTGCGGCATCGTTTCAAGCACCGTAAACGATGGAGAAGCTGCGATGTGGAAGGGCGGTGGTGTCTGGGCACAGCAGTGGCGTGGAGGAGGGATTGAAGTAGTCGGCTGGAGTTAGGGCATCTTGTTTTCGAACAAAGAAGGGAAAAGAGGAAAGGGGGCAGTCGCGTAGGGCTTAGGCTTGGTTTTGGGCTCGTATGTGTTGAGTAGCGTAATCGTACAGGAGAGAAAGGTGAGGGACTATAAGTTTAAAATTTTATCTTATTTTATAAATTAGTTAATTTTGTTTAGTTAATCGTATGCTAATTAAATTGTAACTCTTGCGTACGAGGACCGTTCCGGACGAAACGAATCACGTTGAATTCATATCGAAGAGTGCTTCACAATAGAATTGGATTAGAAAACTAAAAATCAAGGTGAGTGAATCTCACTCAATTTGGTTGACTGGTTTAAATTTATAATAATTAAAAATTAATTATTGGATGATTGGTTGAACTGATATATTTTTATCAGTTGGATGTTATATATATATATATAGTAGTATATATATTAGTAGTTGAATATATTCCAGCCGATTGGAGCGGATGAGACACTATGCGCCCCGCATAATAGCGGATGACCCTATATTACCGCGATATCCCGCCTCGAAGTGGGATTTGTATTTTATGTTATATAACATCTGTGGATGCAGGGAAACAGGTTAGAGGGATCCAACTGGATTCCTCAACTATATTGATTGTTTTTTCATATGTAACGATATATGATGTGATCGAATAATCTATTATGGATTGTTGTGTGATTTGATGCTATAGTACCACTTGCCTTATTTTGGTATTTTAAATACCATAGAGAATATTTTTGAATTTTTAATAGAAATTCAAAGGTGATTTTTGGAAATAAAAATATTTATATGGAAATTGGAATATTAAATAAGAAATTGGATTGGGTTAAATAAAAGTTTTGATTTGGAATTTACTTAACTATTTTGTAAAGTGGTTCAGATAAATATATTTTTCTGAAATTAATTTATACAAGAAATTTGGAACAACAGATTTTAATAATATGTCATAAATTTTAAATGGAAGTTGAAATTGAGTTTTTGAATGGATTTGGAATGAAATTTGTTTTATTAGAAATAAATTTCTAAATGGGTTTCAAAATAGAAATCGATTTATAAATGAGATTTGTTTAATATAAATCTGTTATTAACAGAGAACAACCGAAAATGAGTTTATAAATTTATAAACATTGTTTATAAATAGAGTGAAATGATTATCATTTGATAAGTTGGAAATATAAATCCACCGTGGGGATTTAAAGTGAGATATAGAAATCAGTTTGGAGGAAAGATAGTGGATTCTATTTTTAAAATTTGAAAATAGTCGTGGATTGGAAATGAAAATCGATTGGAAATAAATCGAGAGGGGTTTATAAATATAAGAATGGTTACGTTGAATTTTAAAAATAAATTTTATCGAGAAATTAAGGTTGTTTTTAAATGGGACTTTTATTTATTAAATTATATAGTTAAAGCTGGTTTAGTATTGAAATATTTCGGGAAGTGGATTTTTCAAATATCTAATATTAATTGAAATAAATTCTAATTTTTATAATAAGCATTGTAAAATCGATTAGTATTATATAAAAAAATGAATTGGAAATGAGTTATCGATATTTATTTATAGTGTTTTAATATTTAAATAATTACTTAAACATGTTTTAAAAATAAATTAGTATTCTTTAAAAATACTTGTTATATATATTTAGAGTTTTGAAATGATTGAAATTTATTTATAAATACTCTCGAGATCTGTAAACCAAGTTTTATTTAACATATGAGATTTTATAAGAAAAATCTTATAGTGGAATTCTGGAAACTTAAGGAAATTTCCGAATCGTTGAAATAAGAGAACTTCAAGAAAGGAATTAGAATTCATAAAAGAAGTTAGAAATGGGTAGTTGGAATTATAGGCAAGTACAATCAATTTGGGAAAATTTAAAGGAAATTAATTAATGATTACGGAAAATTATAGAATTCGTTATAAATGAGAGAAAGGATTTACAAGAAAACTGTAAAGGATTTGAGAAGTATGAAATAAAATGGAATGTTTCCTAAGTATTGGAAATAAAATGATTTGGAAAAATATACTTATAAATATTTCCTAAGTATTGGACTGGGAGAATTTAAAATATTTTAACTACGAGATTATTATTATAGAAATATTTTCAAAGTATTGAATTATAAATGGAATTGGAGAAAAATATTCTAAGTATTGATATGATTTGAAAATATCCTATTATGGATATAAGTTTTTGAAATTGTTTTCAATTATTGAATATACATGAAGAGGTTTGAATATATACTCTTGTAACAATATTTTGAAATAAATGTTTTGGAAGATTTATAAAATTGGGCCTAGTGACTGCTTATGTGCGAAATTTGATAGTTGAATAACCGACTATCAAATCTGGCCAAATTCGTTGATCGTTTCGAAGAGACCGGAATCAGATTTAATGATCTGAAAACCACTTCGATCTGATTGTGCGTTATGAATTGTGATATCTCGAAGATAATGGAGATGGTCATCTTGAAGGGGATTCGGTTTGTTCAGATCCAGAACAACTTGTACGGATGAATGCTATCATTGCATCGTTGCTTGGAAGGTAGTGTTAGCATTCCAGGTATGAATGTTATTCTAAAGGTAAACCGTAGCCTCGTCAACCGGGAATGATTAAACATGGGAGATGCAGCAGGGCTAAGTGGGTCGCACCCAAGTAGGGCATGTTATCGCTTTTCTAGACACCCTCCGATATATTATAATATAATTATGAATATGGTTGTGCATGGAAAAGAGAGCGCTCGATTAGGGTAGGAACACCCAGGGTGATAGCATATTCGGTACTATCCAGCAAGGGTAGGCCGGTCCTGTGTTGACAGGGATCGTTAGGTACTATCTTGGTACCTTTTTCTAGAGGTGTACTATGATGGGCGGTACCCCAGTAGCTCAGTCATTATATGGAATCCAATATCCACTACGAGCCTATACGGTTTTAGATGTGCCCAACTATGTTGAAACGTGAGATGCAAGCATTTCAGCTACTTTATTGTTTATTTTCTGTAGACACTATTATAACAAATGATTTTGATATAAAATGTTTTGGTTATCGTAAGGTAAAAACCCGTCGTGTTTATGTGTGACGCGGTCTTACAAGATACCTTTGTTTTCAAAGGATTTTGATAATAGTAATAATTCAAATTGTGTGTGTTTCTCACGCTGGTTTTTTCCAGACTGACTCGGGTGTTATTTTATTATAATGCTTGGGTCAGACCAAGTATTACAGATTCAGGTTAGGATGCTATGGAGCTCAGGAGGCGAGCCGGAGGATTTCAGGCTAATTACGCGTACTTGGTTATTTCCGCTGTGTGTGTGTTATGCTGTATATTCAGTACTTGTGAGGATAAGTTATTATAATTGTCCAGACTGATTTATTGATTGTTGTAATCTGATGATTGTATGTATATTACAGTTACAGTTCTCTTTGTATAAAGACCTTTTATTTTATATATTATATTTTGTTCCGCTGCGATTGTGAGATTCTGTGTTATTGTTTCTGTTTCTTCTATCCCTTTTCTTCTTTACCCCTAATGATCTTGTATTTCCGACACTCGATTTCTCGTCATGCTATACTGTGAATGTATTGATGTTGGTTTTCGAGGGTAAAAAATCTCGGGCCATTACATTTGGTATCAGAGCTGAAGGTTAAGCGAGAACCTTGGCTTTGGTGGGGATTACTCATTATAGATAGGGTCGATAGTACCCTAGAATGAGTTTGAGTGTATTAATAGATATGAGCGCGTATTTGTTAGTGAATATAAAATGTTTTATATTGTGTTAATTTATCTATTGAGTGGTTTACGAATTCTGGTCGAATAGTGGGACTCCGTGAAATTGATAGGACTTTTTAAACACTTGAACCAGGTAAATCGACATAGTATTGTTTTGAAGGGGGTAAATGAAATAATTTTACCCAAACTATATTTTGATATTAAAGAAATGATTTTCTAGAAATTGTTATAGTAAATTGGTGTGTTTGGATGATATTATTATAATCGAAACAAGATTATAAAATTTGAAATGGTTTATATAACCAAATATTAAAAATTGTATAAATATGGCTTATACAAATGAGTTAAAACTAAAAAGTGGATTCAAACCAGAATTTGGAAATTTAAATCCCGGAAATTTGGGGAAAATGTTTTGAATAAATTTGAACTAAGTATTTGGGAATTTTTAAATCTCGGAGATTTTGGAAATGTTTTCCAAAGTGTTTGAAAAGAGTAATGGTGATATTATTTTTGGAATATTTTGAATGGAGGTGTTTTAAATGGATGTTGAAAGTAAGAAAGCACTAAACTCACTTCAGCTGCTGGAAAATAATTCTGGTAATGACAACCGCGTCATCAGTATTCATTTTCGAGTTTCTAAGTGACGAATTGCTACCGTAATGATTGGCTAAGATTTTTTCTCCAAGCTTGTTTGGTAAACTAATTTTGTTCAAATCCCAAAAAGAGTTGACTTGGATAAAACCAAGTTTGTTTTGGAAATTCTGAAAATATGGTTTGATATACTAATGGGCTATGTATATTTATGATTTCAAAATGATTTGAAATAAAACCAGGTGATTGAATTCAGGAATTCCAATCTGAATGTTTAATGAAAGTAACATGAAATAAGTTTTGAACTTATAATTTGAAAATGATGCAAATGGGAAATGAAAGTGAGAATTTTAATCTTGGAATTAAAATTTAACTTGAGTAAGTTAAAATGGATTGAATTCAACTTAAGAAAAGTTAAATAAAGTTGGATTAGACTTGAAAAGATATCGAATTGAATTGGATTCGAAATGAGGTTAAACAAAATTTGAATCGTAAATGGTTACATAACTATAAGTTATGATTATGTAATGAGAATAAAACTTAAGTAAAAATTTATGGAACTGTGAATAATAAGTTGTATAACTTATAAAATTAGACAAATGGGAAGGTGGAACCCAATTCAGAAGAAAATGTTTAAATATTTGGTTAAAGGAAAAGAAAAAACTAAATTGGGATTATAAAATGAAATGGAACTCAAGTTGAGTTAAATTAAATGATTTCAAGAAATGAAACTTAACTTAAGTAAGAATGAGACTTGAGTTATAAATAGAATTAGACTTAAGTATAAGCGAATTAATTGTGATTTGAATGTTGCTGATTGAAATAAAATGGATGGTGAATTGAAATTGAATGAATTAAATTTGAAATTGAGTTGGAATTAAATTCAAACTAAGTGTAAATGAATTGGATTCAGTTTGGGATATTGATTGATAAGAATGAAATATGAACTTAAGTAGTGGTATGGAATGTTTATAATAAACCTTAGTAATAATTTTATGAAATGGTTTATTAATAAATTAGCATGGAATGAAATGCCGTTCACTATAAAATGAAGTGAATAACACTATGTGAATTAAATGAAAGTGAATGGAAAGGAAGTAATATAAGTTGGAAGTGAAATTAATATGAATGCAAGTGCATGAACCTGAGCTGAATTGTTCGAGAATCGATTTACACGAAATGATTCCGAAGCTTAATAAAATGGATTTGAATCTAGTGAATGTGAATATGAATTGAATGCAAGTAAATTTATTTGTGAATCATTCTAAATTGAATGAAATGATATATAAATCGACTGTGAATGAATAATCGAATGTTTGAACCTTGTAATTGTTTACGCATCCTAAATATACATGTTATAACATGATTTGTTTATGAAATTTAGGTAATTAATGAGTTAAAAGGATACGATGTTATTAAGTTTCATTTTTATGGAACTGATGTGTTTTAATTGAGTAAGTACAAGTACATGGAGCTAATTAGCTTGATTTTGGTTGCGCAAATTGCATATAAATTGAGTGAGCTTGCTTAATAAAGATAAAATAACGTACGCTTACGATTCAGCGCGCGAAAATATAAATATATATTGTGTTTTCCGGCCATGAGAGCCGATGTATATGTTTTTATCATATTTATCATATTGCAAAAGGCTCTCTGTACAAGGGAGACTCTGCCAAAAAATTTCAGAAATTTAGGGTGTTGAAAAATTTTTGGAAATTTTTGTTAACCAAAATTTAATTGTAATTGAAATAAGGGATTTTGGTTTAGAAATGGAAACTAAATGTTTTGGGTTGGAACTAAAAGATTAGAAAAGTAAAATATCGAATTTTCACTAAGTGGGTTTTGATAAGTTAATGGGTTTGGAGCATTTTTCCTACCTTAGCAATTTCGGGGACAAAATTCTTTTAAGGGGGGAGGAATGTAACGACCCAGATTTTCCGACATTTAATTTTGAATATTTAAATGGTTTTAAATATTGGATTTGGAATATAAATTGATTTTTAAATATGAAGATTTTAGTTGAAAATTATAAGAATGAATTTAAATTTGAAATATAGCGATTTATCGTAATACGGAAATGGTGAATAATTGAAATTTTGAGTTGAATTTGAATCGAACGATTTCTAATGTTGATATAAATTCTATTTGAATTAGAATTGAGTTAATAAGTTTTTAAAACTTAAATTTCAAATGATTTCATAAATTTCTAAAATCGTCGATTTAATCGACGCGTTAAAATAGCGATCCGGGACACAGTCTCGGAATTCGACGAAATCAGTTCCATTGGATCCGTAATGGTGTGCTATTATCGGATTTCAAATTTCGTAGCATTTGGAGTTATCGTTTGATCGTACGGGATAGAAACGCGTTGAAATTTATATTGAAATTTTAATTTAATAATTTGGTTCAAAAAGCTATCTTCTACATGCGATCGAATTAGGTCTTGAGACTAGTTCCTTTGGGTTTGTAATAGGGGTATAACATTAGGAATGCCAGATGGCACGCCTCGATAGGAGTTCGGGATTTCGAGTTATGTTATACGAGATATTTTGGATATAAAATAAAATATATTTATAAAGGTCAACCTTTAGCCGCACCCTAACTACGTACATAGCCAACCTATGCCTGACCATGCCGTTTTCTCCTCTTTTAAATCGCGTACCCCCTTTGTTCTTCTTCTCAAAAAGAAATTAGTTCGAATTGAAATAATAATATAAAAAAAGAAATCTAGATCGACTAAGAGTGGTTTTGGGCTCGCGTGTGTTGAGTAGCGTGATCGTACGGGAGAGAAAGGTGAGGGACTGTAAGTTTAAAATTTTATCTTATTTTCTAAATTAGTTAATTTTGTTTAGTTAATCGTATGCTAATTAAATTGTAACTCTTGCGTACGAGGTCCGTTCCGGACGAAACGAATCACGTTGAATTCGTATCGACGAGTGCTTCACAACATAATTGGATTAGCAAATTAAAAATCAAGTGAGTGAATCTCACTCAATTTGGTTGACTGGTTTAAATTTATAATAATTAAAAATTAATTATTGGATGATTGGTTGAACTGATATATTTTTATCAGTTGGATGTTATATATATATATATAGTAGTATATATATTAGTAGTTGAATATATTCCAGCCGATTGGAGCGGATGAGACACTATGCGCCCCGCATAATAGCGGATGACCCTATATTACCGCGATATCCCGCCTCGAAGTGGGATTTGTATTTTATGTTATATAACATCTGTGGATGCAGGGAAACAGGTTAGAGGGATCCAACTGGATTCCTCAACTATATTGATTGTTTTTTCATATGTAACGATATATGATGTGATCGAATAATCTATTATGGATTGTTGTGTGATTTGATGCTATAGTACCACTTGCCTTATTTTGGTATTTTAAATACCATAGAGAATATTTTTGAATTTTTAATAGAAATTCAAAGGTGATTTTTGGAAATAAAAATATTTATATGGAAATTGGAATATTAAATAAGAAATTGGATTGGGTTAAATAAAAGTTTTGATTTGGAATTTACTTAACTATTTTGTAAAGTGGTTCAGATAAATATATTTTTCTGAAATTAATTTATACAAGTAATTTGGAACAACGGATTTTAATAATATGTCGTAAATTTTAAATGGAAGTTGAAATCGAGTTTTTGAATGGATTTGGAATGAAATTGGTTTTATTAGAAATGAATTTCAAAATGGGTTTTAAAATAGAAATCGATTTATAAATGAGATTTGTTTAATATAAATCTGTTATTAACAGAGAACAACGAATATATGGTAACGCATATTTCAACACAGCAATACGGTTATTTTTGTCCAAAGTACAACTTGGGATGCATGTAGAAACTACTTTGTAGAATTACACAATGAGAAGAGTTTCCTAGTAAAACAGCAGCAGTAGTGTATACTAAGGTTCTTATATGTGTGTGCATATTGGTTATATTTATGCAGCGTGTTGAATATAGGCGAGACTTAAGTTGTGGCAAAAAATGTTAAATTTTGCTTTCTGTGATGACTTCAGCGCAAGCAAAAATCATGATAAAAATGTATAAAAAATGTAAAACAATTTGGTTTATGGGAGGATTTTTTTTCATTTTGGCTTTTATGGCACAGCTGTGCATTGGCATTTCTCTGATGTATCTCCTACTATTAAGAAGTGCATGCTAATCAATCAATACATTTTACAGGAAAGTACACGAAGCACTAAGAAAAGAATGTGCAGAAAAAGCAAAAGATGAGACTGAAAGTATAGATGCGGAACACAGATTAACAAAAATCTCATATATATATAACCGATGTCAGTTACAATATAGTTGACACGATACATATGATACAACTACAACTGTCGACTCTAGAAGTTATATATACAAGTACATTATCGTCTAATATACATGAATACATATCGTTCTATACAATGACACGACTACTACAAAATGACACTGACAACTTCAGAAGATGTGAAAAGTCTTCAAATCCCGAACAGCAACTCAAAGAAGGAAATCTACAACCTGGAATAACTCGGGTCTGACCCGAGTATTACATTCAAAATAAAATAATACACGGGTCAGTCTAATACAAACTCTGTTATTAGTGCATAGGAGCAATAATAATCAAACGTCAAATAGACGACAGTCATAGAAATCTCGTATATCCAACTCTCGATACGAGAATTGGATAACGGCAAATATAACACTACGCAGTGTAAATCAACAAATCAGAAATCTCAAAATGATCAAACACATCAAATTTCTGTGTATATCAGTAAAACAGCAATGTCAAAACCAAGAAGTGTCAACAACAATGCTGCAGAGCCAAAACATGTGCCTCAAAAGACTCAAGTAAATGGATGAAAAAAAAAGCAAGACAGTTTGCAAGCAATTCAATGAACACTACAACAATGAATATGAACATGACATTCAAGCAATCAGGTTATACTAGCAGGAGAAGTAATACATGAACCCAAAATGAATAAATGACAGAGATGAGATGAGCAAGTGAACCAAATCAAAACAGAGCCCAAGTTTACATATGAAGTGATTCAAGTCCAAGCAACCAGAGCAATGCATCACTAAAGGTCAAGGCAAAGCAACCAACTACATATATGCAATGCAGACAGGTCAAACAAAGTGGAACAGCAACATCAAATGCTTCTTCACAGCTACAACATGAATGCCAACATGCATGAATGCAGAACCTACTCTAGACAAAAGTCAACATGATAGCAAGTACACACAGGAAAGCAGTGAAATGGGCAAAAGTATCAAGTCTGGAAAACAAGAATGCTCAGACTCAACAAAGATGTACACAGACCAGGCTACAGAATGTCCTAATGCAGACAGCTTCAAATTTACAAACACACTAACAACTACAAGACCAACTCGATGTCACTGACCACAAACAACAGACAGTATCAACCATCAGACCAACTCAAGATAAATTGAGCATAGTTTAATGCAAAAATATGTCACAGTGATCATAATGCAAGTGCAACTAAATGAATCAACTACAAAGAATGCAAACAAACATATGGACAGTAATCAACTACAAGGTATGCAAACAAATATGGAATGGAATGCATCTACAAGTGCGGATGGCCAGAGTCGAAACTCACAGCGAAACAATGAAGTGCACAGCTACAATGATGCATGATAAGCAATGGCAAAAAGATGGCCAGAGACGAAGCTCACAGGGGCCAGTAAGCCAAAGAAATAAATCACAGTAAAGTCAACAAGGAACCACACGAAAACAAATTTTCAGAGATTCGAAACAAAAGAAACCCAATTTTCATTCGCAAAGCAACCTGAGGCCATAAATGAAGTATTCAAGCTTCAACTCCAAACATGACTTCAATTCGAAACCATTATACAGAGGTACGTAAACCACTACAACAAGGCCATAATTTACAGTGAAAGACCAGAAACAAAACTCATCATAAAACCCAGTCAAAAATCAAAGGCCACAAAACAAAATAACAGACAAGTTCGAACGGTTCGAAGTAGATGTGAGTAAGGGGAATTACTCACCTTTCACCGAAGCGAAGACGAACGAAAATTTATGGAGATTGACTCCAGAAGCAAGCATCGAACTCGACGAAGTAGCCAACAAAGAATTCATCTCGAAATCGATCGAACCAGGCAACATCAGAAACATCCAACAATCGATCGAAACAATCACGTGCTTCGACATACTAAGCCCACAAATCAGAGCGCAAGAGAAACGAAAGCCCTAGCAAGCATCGAAAGAACGAACGAGGCCAAGCCCTAATCTGATCGAGAAAACGAAGAGGAAATCGTCGCCATTTTTATTTCTCTTTCATTTGAATGTTTGATTTAGGGTTTCGAATGAATGAAGAATGAGGAAGGGGGATCGGGTTGTCTTTGATGAATACGGCACCAAGAAAGAATGGATCAAGATGATTTGTAAAGCCCACAACCCTTTTAGCAAAAATTTTAATTCAATTATAAAAGAATTCAAACCGGATAAGAAGAGAATTTCAATTCGATCAAAATGCCAATAGCTATTAGCAACCAGATTAGATCGTCAAGAGACGATAATTAAATGGGTACGAAATGTCGGGTTGTTACAGACTCCCCTCCTTAAAGAAATTGCGTCCTCGCAATCATAAGGAGTAAATGGATAAAAGGTAACAACAAAAAGAGGATGGCAATATCGAATGCATAAGCAAAGAAAATGTCAATAGGGAAGTATTGGAATTATGGAAGTATCAGATATAAAATCGAAAGGTTCGACTGCTTCAAATCAAAAGAATCAACATCGAGGGGATCAAGGAATCAAAATCAGACGACTCTATAAACAACCTCAAACATCATCATCGACTGATAAAAAAAGATCAATCGAGTTCTAGCAATTGAAAGAAAAGGAACCAGAGCAGAAATCACATACTGCACGAATTGAATGTGAGTAAATCAAATTACTCACCTGAATCGCCAGAGAAAAAGACGAAGCTCGAATCTCAAAATCGTAAATATTCAATCATCAAAAACGATAATTGAATTTTCAAATCGCAAATATTTACTTATCTCAAACAATAATCAAATCAATAAATATTTAATTATCACAAATGAAAATCAAATTTCACAAATATCTGATTAAAAAAACGATAATCAGAAACACAAACATTCGATTAATCAAATCGAAAAATATTTAATTATCTCAAACGATAATCAAATTTCACAAATATCTGATTATCAAAAACGATAATCAGAAGACAAATCAAATATCTAATTATCTCAAACGATAATCAGAAAACAAATCAAATGTCTAATTATCTCAAACGATAATCAGAAAACAAATCAAATATCTAATTATCTCAAACAATAATCAGAAAACAAATCAAATATCTAATTATCTCAAACGATAATCAGAAAACAAATCAAATATCTAATTATCTCAAACGATAATCAGAAAACAAATCAAATATCTAATTATCTCAAACGATAATCAGAAAACAAATCAAATATCTAATTATCTCAACGATAATCAGAAAATAAATATTTAATTATCACAAATGATAATCAAATCTCAAATCAACAAATATTTAATTATCAAAAGTGATAATTAAAAGCAACAAATATCCGATTATCGAAAACGATAATCAGAACTCATATCAACAAATATCTAATTATCACAAGCGATAATTAGAAACAACAAATATCCGATTATCAAAAATGATAATCAGAACTCATATCAACAAATATCTAATTATCACAAGCGATAATTAGAAACAACAAATATCCGATTATCAAAAACGATAATCAGAACTCATATCAACAAATATCTAATTATCACAAGCGATAATTAGAAACAACAAATATCTGATTATCAAAAATGATAATCAGAACTCATATCAACAAATATCCAATTACCTGCAGATAATTGGAAACAACAAATATATAGAAATCAATTAAGAAGACTAGAAAATCAACATAAAAGCTTGGATCGATCCCATCATATGGCGAGTCTAAGCTACGCCGCACGTGCATCTCATATGGCCGAAGCCTACCAAGTATTGTCATCATAATTTTGGCACCCAACATATGACCCGAAGGCCCAACATATGACCCGAAGGTCTAGTACTGGTATTTTACCCGAAGGTCCATCATATAACCCGAAGGTCCATCATATGACCCGAAGGTCCTCATAGTGGCTCGAAAGCACACAAAAGCATCAAAATATTTCAATTAACGAGTCCGAAATTAACCGAAATAGCAAACGCACATGTCCCATACCACGTGTTTTACTAAATCGTTTGATTCTCTTCATCGTTTCCTTGAAAGTGAAAAATTCATCAAAATCATCAAACAACGGATATTTCAATTAACGAGTCCGGAATTAACCGAATCAGTAAAAGAAAGGGGTCATAGTCCTCGATTTTGCTGAAACGTTTAAATCGCTTTCTCATCCTTTTGAAATCGCAAACTGTAAAATTTCTGAAAACAATTTTTTTATTTATTTTGTAAAAATAAAAATTCACATTCTCAACTGAACAAGTTCGGAGTTAAGCGAAACAGTAAAAGAAAGGGGTCATAATCCTCGATTTTGCTGAATCGTTTAAGTCGCTTTCTCATTCTTTTGAAAACGCAAATCGTTAAAAATTTATAAAACAATTTTCATTTGTAAAATGATTTTCCAATCACGTGATTAAAATAGCAAATCAGTAACAATTTCGGTAAGGAAATCGTACTTCTCAAAATACCGTAAAAACGGTCACAAAACAGCATTGCGGAATAACGCTTGAAAATCCACTTTTAAAATTTGACGGTTACTGAAGCTAAAGCGACAGTAATTTTAAAACGTCAAAATCACATCAAAACAATCTACATCAAAATGTAATATCAGTGAATTCTCATTCATCAAAATGCCACAAAACATCGTGCTTCAAAAATTTAGCATTGGTGTAAAAATCTCGTTATAAAGATAACGGCAACAAAATACGTTTCATAACCTAGTATCGGTTCAACGTAAAATAAATACTGTAACGTGCAATTCATTTGCACGCACATTACGATATAAACAAGGAAATCATTAGAGTGTATCTTCAATGAAGACAACTCAAAACAGCAAAAGCTAATCAATAGATGATTAGTACAAAAGAAAGCCAGCGGAAATTTCAACAAAAATCACATATCTGCAATTTCTTCGAATCCTCAATTCGGATTCGAAATTCTCAAAGAAACAAAATAATTACAGCTATGTAAACAACAAATAAAATTCATACCAATTTCGTATTTCGATTTTTTAAATCAAAAAGATTATCAGTTGTACTCAGCGAAGACAGTTTCACTGTTTCCGCTGCGCACTCTGATAAATAGAACACAAATCAATCAAATCATCGGAACACAATTTCATCAAAACAACAAAACACAATTCTACTTTTATTTTTAAATAAAGATATTTAAAAATTTACATCCAAATTCAAAACGTTAGTTTTGACTCAAAGCACAATAAAACATCGACCAATAGTTGTAACATATGTTCCATCCAAGTTATGTTATATATTATGTCCATAAACCCCAAGCTCTGATACCAACTGTGATGCCCCACCTCTATGCTCATAATAACAAAGAGTATTAAAAGAAATACTGTCTATTATTACGAAGAATAAGGCTGGATAGGAGCGACCATCCGTAATTGGCCTTACACTAATATTGGTTATCTCGATAGGAGTGGTATATACTTTTTATTTTTCATCTATTATTTATTTACCCCCATCGACATATCCAATTATCAGTATAAAACAACTACGATAGTTCATAATAGTTTAGGACATTAGAATAACAATAACACAGATAATATAAATGTGGAACACAGATTAACAAAAATCTCATATATATATAACCGATGTCAGTTACAATATAGTTGACACGATACATATGATACAACTACAACTGTCGACTCTAGAAGTTATATATACAAGTACATTATCGTCTAATATACATGAATACATATCGTTCTATACAATGACACGACTACTACAAAATGACACTGACAACTTCAGAAGATGTGAAAAATCTTCAAATCCCGAACAGCAACTCAAAGAAGGAAATCTACAACCTGGAATAACTCGGGTCTGACCTGAGTATTACATTCAAAAGAAAATAATACACGGGTCAGTCTAATACAAACTCTGTTATTAGTGCATAGGAGCAATAATAATCAAACGTCAAATAGACGACAGTCACAGAAATCTCGTATATCTAACTCTCGATACGAGAATTGGATAACGGCAAATATAACACTACGCAGTGTAAATCAACAAATCAGAAATCTCAAAATGATCAAACACATCAAATTTCTGTGTATATCAGTAAAACAGCAATGTCAAAACCAAGAAGTGTCAACAACAATGCTGCAAAGCCAAAACATGTGCCTCAAAAGACTCAAGTAAATGGATGAAAAACAAAGCAAGACAGTTTGCAAGCAATTCAATGAACACTACAACAATGAATATGAACATGACATTCAAGCAATCAGGTTATACTAGCAGGAGAAGTAATACATGAACCCAAAATGAATAAATGACAGAGATGAGATGAGCAAGTGAACCAAATCAAAACAGAGCCCAAGTTTACATATGAAGTGATTCAAGTCCAAGCAACCAGAGCAATGCATCACTAAAGGTCAAGGCAAAGCAACCAACTACATATATGCAATGCAGACAGGTCAAACAAAGTGGAACAGCAACATCAAATGCTTCTTCACAGCTACAACATGAATGCCAACATGCATGAATGCAGAACCTACTCTAGACAAAAGTCAACATGATAGCAAGTACACACAGGAAAGCAGTGAAATGGGCAAAAGTATCAAGTCTGGAAAACAAGAATGCTCAGACTCAACAAAGATGTACACAGACCAGGCTACAGAATGTCCTAATGCAGACAGCTTCAAATTTACAAACACACTAACAACTACAAGACTAACTCGATGTCACTGACCACAAACAACAGACAGTATCAACCATCAGACCAACTCAAGATAAATTGAGCATAGTTTAATGCAAAAATATGTCACAGTGATCATAATGCAAGTGCAACTAAATGAATCAACTACAAAGAATGCAAACAAACATATGGACAGTAATCAACTACAAGGTATGCAAACAAATATGGAATGGAATGCATCTACAAGTGTGGATGGCCAGAGTCGAAACTCACAGCGAAACAATGAAGTGCACAGCTACAATGATGCATGATAAGCAATGGCAAAAAGATGGCCAGAGACGAAGCTCACAGGGGCCAGTAAGCCAAAGAAATAAATCACAGTAAAGTCAACAAGGAACCACACGAAAACAAATTTTCAGAGATTCGAAACAAAAGAAACCCAATTTTCGTTTGCAAAGCAACCTGAGGCCATAAATGAAGTATTCAAGCTTCAACTCCAAACATGACTTCAATTCGAAACCATTATACAGAGGTACGTAAACCACTACAACAAGGCCATAATTTACAGTGAAAGACCAGAAACAAAACTCATCATAAAACCCAGTCAAAAATCAAAGGCCACAAAACAAAATAACAGACAAGTTCGAACGGTTCGAAGTAGATGTGAGTAAGGGGAATTACTCACCTTTCACCGAAGCGAAGACGAACGAAAATTTATGGAGATCGACTCCAGAAGCAAGCATCGAACTCGTCGAAGTAGCCAACAAAGAATTCATCTCGAAATCGATCGAACCAGGCAACATCAGAAACATCCAACAATCGATCGAAACAATCACGTGCTTCGGCATACAAAGCCCACAGATCAGAGCGCAAGAGGAACGAAAGCCCTAGCAAGCATCGAAAGAACGAACGAGGCCAAGCCCTAATCTGATCGAGAAAACGAAGAGGAAATTGTCGCCATTTTTATTTCTCTTTTGTTTGAATGTTTGATTTAGGGTTTCGAATGAATGAAGAATGAGGAAGGGGGATCGGGTTGTCTTTGATGAATACGGCACCAAGAAAGAATGGATCAAGATGATTTGTAAAGCCCACAACCCTTTTAACAAAAAATTTAATTCAATTATAAAAGAATTCAAACCGGATAAGAAGAGAATTTCAATTCGATCAAAATGCCAATAGCTATTAGCAACCAGATTAGATCATCAAGAGACGATAATTAAATGGGTACGAAATGTCGGGTTGTTACAATCCTCCACCATTCTGTTTCTCTCTCTTTTTATTTAAAAACAACTTACACTAAAAATTTATGAAATTTTCACTAACAATTATCCATCAAATTTTAATATAATTTCTCTTGTCATATGTTACAGGAAAACTTGTGCATAAGTATAGATGTCTTGCGGACTTAAATCTATACATAATGATAACCTATCAGAGCACGTCGGGATAAAGTGGTTGACTAAGCATTGAACCAAGATCCTATGCGACGTACCGGATGTGCTTCACACATGTTTTTTATTCTTTAAATAGTTCATAATCCGACACGTGGATTGGCCTTGTGTCTATATCTTGGTTTCATGAAATGCTCTTAAAGACTTTAAGCCAAAATCTCGCAGAAGACGGCACCACCTTAATGCATTCATATAGGTATGTTTATTTCAAGTGTCATATAACTATACACTTCAACGATACTTCTTTAATAAACCTATTAAGTACTAAGTAGTACAACTTCCACCGTATCATTATAGGTTTCAAGCACTATTCCTGAAATGGGTATAATATTAGTTGTTCAAACTAATATTACATTGCTTCAAATAACATAGTATAATGTACATTTGCTCATTGAACTCAAAATAATGAATTTCATTATGTTGAGTTGAGTTTCCATCATAGGTGATTTCTACGGTGGCTTTAAACTCATTCCTTTCGATATTTTCAACACAAAATCTCTTGCAAGTCCCTTCGTAAATAGATCAACCAAGTTTTGGCTACCTTAAGAACTCTTGGTATTTTTTCTATGCTAAAATAGATTTCTAAACCCTTATGAAGTTGCATGACAAGGAGTTTTTATAGCAGTTGAAGTTTTCCATTAAATGATTGAAATTGCGCATCTAAAAAGTGGGAAACACTCTGGTCCTTGATCTGGTCGTTGATTGAAATTCTGTTGCTCAAAATCACACAAGCTGCATGTGACCATGCACTTCATCAACTACCAATAATTTGTAGCTTTACCGAAAAAGTTTGACGTTAGTATTTACAGTGGGCACAAGAATTGGCATGTACCAATTGCCAAACTGATCAAAAGGGATAATAATGTAAATAATGATTTAAGAAAAAACACTATTGATATCGTATTGCTGTACTGAAATATGGGACACCATACATCTAAGTTGAAGAGAATTTCATCGTCCTCGTGATTGCGAAGATGGTTTCTCGTTTGGAACTACGAATCGAAAGATACGACGCATTGGGGTTTCAGTCTAGGTCTATGGATGAACACAAACGAGCACTGAAGCTAATAAGGGTGATTTGACACCTCCTTCGTTGACTTCATATTTGGATACTTGGATCTTTCGAATGCTAACAACAAATACTTCATGAAAGTGTACGTGCAGTACTAAGGATCATGTAATATGGTCAATAAATGCGGAAATTGATAATAGCAGTAAAATAAAAATTAAAGTAAGCACACCAGGAATTTTTATACTGGTTCGAACTTCCCGTTCTACGTCCAGTCCCAAAAATACCCTCTGGATTTAAACTAAACCCCTCACTTAACCCGAAGGAATAGGTATACGACACCTGAGCAGCCGAACAGGAATTTTTCCGCCTCAACAGCCGAAGAGGACTTCACCTTAATACAAATAGTTTGTTGACGAATGTGTTCTGAATAACACTGATTGTCTTTTGATAGTACAACTTCCCTATAATCAAATCCTCAAGAGTATATGTGTGTGTGAAGATTTAGAAGGAAGATAATCACGTAGAATCAAAGTATATGAATTAATTCAAGGATTCTAGTGATATTGAATAAGAATGAATACTTTTATTTGCAGAAATAAATAGAGAATAGATTTCAGAATTAAAACAAGAATCCGTGATTGTAGAAGTGAATTGAATATGTTTATATAGTTGTAGAATAGTTACAATCTTTCATGAAGAGTTTCAATCAAGAGTTGTGTCCATATCTGTTGGATTAAAGAACATTCCTCTTCATGAACAATTGCACCTCTTCAGAAAACTAGCCGTTGTGTTCTGGTCGGTTGACCGAGAAACCTGGGCCGGTCAGCTGAGTTTACAGATATAAATAAAACGGTGCATATCTGTGCACTGCACACAGAGTCGGTCGACCGAAGATTCTGGTCGATCGGCCGACCTGCTGTTATTTGCACAGTGTACACTTATTTTTGTATAAATCATTTTGTGTGTATGTATGACTACTTGAGGAATGATTTTAACAATATTCTAAGACTCAATGAAATAAAATATTCATACTAATATCTAGATTGTAGTCTTGTCTCCTTTGTAGTGTGCAATATATGGTTATTCTCCTTTTTGTCGCTTTCGTATAGTATTCTCGTCGTATGATCTCTAAAGCTTGTGTCATGAATCAAAACTCATGAATCAACATTCTCCCCCTTTTTGATTGATGACAACACTTATGCGACGAAGTAGAACTTATCTATATTATAAATCTCCCCCTGAATATATGGCGACTTTTCTGTAAAAATTTGTTAGCTTTCATACATTTCTCCCCCTTTGTCATCGACAAAAAGGAATACTTACTAGATGAAAAAGAAATGCGAATCAATGAAATTTAAATATTACATTTTCAAACCAAAATAGGAATAATTAAAGATGTTTGCTTAGTACACAACATTTAATAAAAAACATATTGTTCATAAAGAAATTCTTGAAATTAAATTGTAATACGATTACTCCTCATCATCATCGGAATCCCAAAATTCTGGACGAATATTTTCTTCCGAAGGAACATGTTCCTTACCACGTATTTGAGTGTGAGGAGCATGAGTTCCGGATGTACCGGAACTTGTGTTATCTGAAGTAGACCAAGAGAAATTTGGTGCGGGTTTTTTTTCCAGGAGCAAGAAAAGAAGCACCGGCTTTGGAAGTACATGATAAGGCATTCCATAAATTTACGAAGACGCCCTTGATTTTCTTGAAACGACCATCAATTTTTCGTAGCCGACTATCCAAGGCTAGTTGATTTTGTGCCAAAATATCAATGGCCGCTTCCGTACTCATTCCGGGAGTTGGTCGTTGAATTGAGGTCTGGTGAGTTATACGTTCCATAGCATGAGTAGATGGTTGAGGTGTAGAATAACTACGACGTAGTTGTTCTCTCGGAGTATCACTCCATTGCTCAAATCTAATAAATCGAGGTGGAACATCAGGTAATTTCATTAACTTTATGGTCCGTGAATCAAACATATGGACTTTGGAGGTTTCGGATTCCGGAGCATTGATGACGAAACTATTGATCAATCTCATTATGTATTCTCCATAGTAAATATGGAGCATCTTTCCTTGGTTAAAAGAGAGAAATTCATCCATAAGAAGTTGTGACCAATTAACTCGTATTTTCCTACAAATAGCATGTAATGCTTTAAAATTTTCGGGATATACGAGATGATATGAACCACCTCTAGGAACTAAAGATTTCATCATGAATCGATGAAGGAGTCGAGCTTTTGGTCTAAGTGATGATGTTTGTCTAAAATCCGGTGCATCATCTTCGAAAAATAGATGGCTTATTCGGTCACGAGTTGATATGTTACAATCTACATCGTGTAATGAGATACCACCCGGTCTAGCATCCAAAATGTGGTTAATTCGATCAATGGAAAGGAAAATCGAAGTGCCACAAACCGATGTCCAAATACAATTTTCAGTGTTTCTCGGCGGATTTACAAGGTTGAGGTTCGCTAGAAATAACTTGACCATTATATGATTGATTTTCAAGTTATTTTTCCTATAGTCAAGGAATGTATCAAGACCACTCTCAAGGGCGGCATTTTCAATACTGTAGGAAGCAAAGTCAGGATAACTCAAAGATTTTGGCATCTTGAAGTTTTATCCATCTTTGAAGAGCTATATCATTAACTAGCCATGAAGCAATTTGTGTATCCACTGGAGTAGATGAAGAAGAGCCACCGGTTGTCTTTGATTTCTTCTTGGGAGCCATTTGTTTTTGGAAGAAAAGATTAAAAATTTGAGAAGCTTTAATGGGGGCTAGGTTTAAAAAACTGTAATTGGGAAAGTAAGAGTAAAGAGGTAAGTTGAAAAGTGAATGGATGGGTTGTTAAAAAGAAATAGAAGTAGCAGTTTTATACGTTCGGTCGACCGAATGACTGGGTCGGCTGACCGAGCTGCTAATATGAAAGGTGCTAAAAACTCTCGGGAAGGGTTCGGCTGACCGACTCAGGGTATTCGGTAGACCGACCCTGTTGGAAATGTTTGTTTGTAATTCTCGGGAAAGGTTCGGCTGACCGACTCAGGGTGTTCGGTCGACCGACTCTGTTAGAAGTGCATTTTTTTGCAGTTTTATATATAATAAAAATATAGAAATATATTTTATTATCAATGCACTATACATCTTATTTGTAACACCAACAACATACATACATATATATATATATAACATGCTTAGCCACCGTTTAAAATCTGCGTTCCCATGAGTTTGGAGATGGAACATCTTCTATCGGTGACCATCTTGGAGTTATTGGAGTTTGAATAGGATTTGACGAGGATGAGGGTCTATAAGAAGGTTCAGCAACATCATCCTTCTTTGATGAACAAATTTTCATGGCAATCTTTTCTAGAAAACTTAAACGTCTTGCCGCGACTTTTTGTTCATAGTAGAGTTCCCGTTGCATATTCATTTGTTGTCGTTGGTAGTGATGTATTTCATCAATTTTTTGTTTGGTGGTTGGAGATATTACCATCGTATTCTTCCCTTTTTTCTTTTCAGGTGTATAGCCTGTATGGGAGTCTTCCCATGGTTTCCACCCATGTCGGGGGTCTTTATCTGGAGAGGAGATGTCTAGAACACGTTTAGGCATGGGAAAGGTAGGATATGAGCCATTTTCAGGGATGCGGTCGGAACCATCATCGTCCGAAGATGTGTATGATAGATAAGAATTTTCAGAGTTATAGTAGTCATTGTTTGAAGACATTTTTCAAGTTTTGTTTTTTTTTAAATTTTCTTAGTATATGTTCTAAAAGATAAGCATAGTATATATATATAAACATCTATTTGCTGAAAAATTAGTGGATTGAAACTAATTTTAACTATAATCACAGAATTTTAAGAATAAAATTGTTTGTAAATGTATGATTTATAACATAAGAGCTAAATATAGTTTATTTGAAAACAAAACAAATAAAACAAATTTTAAAGAGAACTAAAACAAGAAACACCCATAGCTCAAGTAGCTATAACACAACATCTAACAAGCAAGTCAGAGGTCATGAGTTCAAGTTCCGCTTTGGTCAGAAATAAAACAATTTTTGTTTTTCGGTATTTTTGCATATTTTTATTCATAAATCTTTAAACGACATTATACCTAAATCACGTCTAAGTTTTATAAAAATATTTTCATTTAGTGGTTTAGTAAAAATGTCAGCAATTTGATTTTCAGTATTGATAAATTCTAAATTTATTAATCCTTTTTCCAAACAATCACGAAGAAAGCGATGACAAATATCGATGTGTTTTGTTCGTGAGTGATTAACCGGATTTTTAGAAAGATTTATTGCACTAGTATTATCACAATAAATTATAGATTTTTCAAGATGACAATTAAAATCTTGTAGTGTTTGTTGCATATATACGACTTGTGCACATGCCAAAGCAGCAGATATATATTCTGCTTCACACGTCGATAAAGAAACACAGTTTTGTTTCTTACTAAACCAAGAGACTAAGAAACGTCCAATGAAATGACACGTTCCGCTCGTACTTTTTCGATCCGTCCGACTTCCTCCAAAATCAGCATCGCTATAGAAGACTAATTCGAAAGGACATTCTTTCGGATAAAATAGTCCGAAATCTTTGGTTTTAGTTAGATAACGAATAATGCGTTTAACTGCTCTCATATGTGACTCTTTGGGATTTGCTTGAAATCGAGCACATAAACAAACACTCATCATTATATCAGGTCGACTCGCTGTTAAATAAAGTAAAGAACCTATCATACTACGATATAGCTTCTGACCAACACTTTTGCCCTCCTCGTCTCTATCAAGATGAGTAGTTGTGCTCATTGGAGTTGGCTTGGCAGAAGTGTTTTCCAGACCGAATCGTTTAATTAAATTATAACAATATTTTTCTTGATTAATAAAAATTCCATTTTCAATTTGTTTAATTTGTAAACCCAGAAAATATGACAATTCTCCCATATGAGACATTTCAAATTCATTTGTCATTATCATCGAAAATTCCTGACATAGTTTTTCATTTGTCGAGCCAAAAATAATATCGTCAACATATATTTGAATTATTAAAATATCTTTCTTAGTTTTCTTAATAAAAAGCGTTTGATCTACCTTACCAATTTCAAAACCAGATTCTAATAAATAGCTTTTAAGACAATCATACCAAGCACGTGGTGCTTGTTTTAAACCGTATAATTCTTTTTTGAGTTTATAAACATGATCTGGATATTTTTCATGATTGAAAAGTGGTGGTTGTTCAACAAAAACATTTTCTTTTATATAACCATTTAAAAAAGCACTTTTAACATCCATTTGACAAAGTTTAAACTTATGAAAGCACGCGAAAGCTAATAAGATTCGTATTGCTTCAAGTCGGGCGACTGGAGCAAACGTTTCTTCGTAATCAATTCCTTTTTCTTGATTTTATCCTTGTGCAACTAATCTAGCTTTATTCCTGGTTATATTTCCTAGTTCATCTGCTTTATTTTTGAAAACCCCATTTAGTACCGATGACTGATTGATCACTAGGTCTAGGAACGAGTTCCCAAACTTCGTTTCGTTCGAATTGATTTAGTTCTTCTTGCATGGCAAGAATCCAGTAGTCATCAGTTGAGGCTTCTTTTATATTCTTAGGTTCTATGTTAGAGAGAAAAGCTACATGACCAACTTGATTTAATTGATGTCTGGTTTTAACATTCGTATTAACTTCTCCAATTATATTTTGCACAGGATGATCTCGTAAAATTCTAGGTGGAGATTTTATTATATTATGAGTAATATTCTCATTTTCAGTAATATCATGATCATTAACGAAATTTTCTTTAGTATTGCTATTTTCATTCTGAGTAGTTTCATCATCAGAATCAATAGTAACATTTGGGTTTATATATTTAAAATTTTCGTCAAATGAAACATGTAAACTTTCTTCAATAATTTGAGTTCGTTTATTATAAATTCGATAAGCCTTGCTTCGTTCCGAATATTCCTTCATCGGATTTTGGATCTAATTTGCCTAGCTGATCTTTAGTATTCAAAATAAAACATTTAGAACCAAAAACTTTAAGATATGAAATATTTGGTTTTCTTCCATTTAGAAGTTCATATGAAGTATTCTTAGTTAATGGCCGAATAGAAACACGATTTAATACATAACAAGCAGTAGCTACAGCTTCTGCCCAAAAGTGTTTTGATAAAGTGGTTCCATTTAATAAAGTTCTTGCACATTCTTGTAACGTTCTATTTTTCCTTTCTACACCTCCATTTTGTTGTGGTGTTCTAGGAAACGAAAAATTATGGTTAATACCTTTCTTGTTACAAAATTGTTCAAAAGCTTCATTTTCAAATTCTCCTCCATGATCACTTCTTATATTTTTAATTTTCAAACTTTTAATATTTTGAATTCTTTTAACAAAGACTTTAAAATTATCAAAAGTATCACTTTTATTTTTCAAAAAGAAAATCCAAGTATATCTAGAAAAATCATCTACAATAACAAATACATATCTATTATGATTAATAGACTGCACTTGAGTTGGACCAAAAAGATCCATGTGTAAAAGTTCAAGTGGATGTTCTGTAGATATTACTTTCTTTGATTTAAAATAAGATTTTGTTAATTTTCCTAATTTACATGCATCACAAAATATATTAGTTTTGAATTTTATATTGGGTAAACCTTTAACTAATTTGTTTTTAGCTAGTTTGTTGATAGTATTAAAATTGATGTGACAAAATCTTTTGTGCCAAAGACAAGAATCATTTTCTTTAGCTACTAAACACAAATTTAAGTTATGATTAACATTCATATTTAAGATATAAATGTTTTTATCTCTTTTTCCTTCGAAAATAGTGTTATGATTTTTATCGAAAATATTACATTTATTTTCTGAAAAAATTATATTAAAACCTTTATCGCATAGCTGACTAATACTTAATAAATTGTGTTTTAAGTTTTTAACTAATAAAACATCAGTAATGAGAGGTAAATTAGAGGTACCATTGCTACTGACATTGCCTTTGCCGATATTATATCCTTTTGAGTTATCTCCAAAGGTGACTGCTCCTCCATTTGAGTATATAATGTTTGACAACATTTCTTTGTTTCCAGTCATGTGTTTTGAGCAACCGCTATCTAAAATCCATTTCCTCTCTTCTTATGTGGTACCTGCAAAAAGTTTATAAAAAGTTGGTACCCAATCTTTTTAGGGTCCTAAGAGTTAGATCTTAGGAAGCCAAACCCATACGGGTTCAGAATTCCCTTTATAAACATAATTCTTGTTATTATGAACAGTTTCCATAAATATTTTGATATGTTTATTCCTTATCAAAACATTATTTGTTTTTGGAATCCATATCATGATGGTTTTAGAATTTGGGTAAACTGTTTTCTTAATATCTTTCTTAATATTATTATTAATCCTATTTTTAGCAAAATTATTTTGTTTCTTAAATCCTAGTCCAGATTTATTGTTAGAGGATTGAGAATTTTCTAGTATACTAGAGAGATTCTCTCTTCCTTTATTGAAATTAGATACATTTTTAGAGATATCATCAAATTTTATTTTAAGACTAGATTTTTCTAACTCTAAATCCTTAATTTTAGAGTTTAAACTATTATTTTCGAAAAGTAAAATATCATTTTTATTTTTCTGAATTTCTAGTTCTTCAGATATTGACGAAATTTGAGAAGATAAGTTAGAATTTGATTGTTGAGAACTTTCAAGTTCATCTTCTAATATTTTCTTCTCATCTTTCAGCATATCTACTTCTAAGACAGTTCTATCTAACTTTCTTTGCAACTCCTTATTTTTCTTTTTAAGTTGTTTTGCTAAATTTACTAATTCAGAATTTATTTCAATTAAATCTTCAAAAGTAAAATCACTTACATCGTCTGACGAAGCCATGAAGCACACATTTGCTTGTTCATTATCACTTTCACTCTCTGATGAGGATGATGAGTCAATGTCGTCCCAAGTGACAGAGAAAGCTTTTCGTTTGGTTTTGTCCTTCTTGAAATAATTCTTTTTACGCTCTGGACAATCTTTCTTCATGTGTCCTTTCTTATGACATTCATAACATTCCATTGCTGAAGATAATGGTTTGCTGCTATTGGAATTGTTGTTGGAATTATTTTTGTTTCCCTTGAATTTGTTTCTGTTGAATTTCAAAAACTTTTTGAAATTTTTAGCGATCATTGCCATATCTTCATTATCCGAGTCGGAGTCATCTTTTTCTGCTTGGAATGCGACATTTTTCTTTTCTTGTGCTCCATTTCTTTTTGCCTGCAAATTTACTTCGTAGGACATTAAATTACCTATCAATTCTTCTGGTTTTAATGTTAACAAATCAGTTGCTTCTTCAATAACTAGGACTTTTCATTCACATTCGTCCGTTAAAGAATTTAAGATTTTTGTAACAACATCAAAATCAGTAAACTTTTGTTCTAATGATAATAAAGCATGATAAATATCTTGAAATCTAGAGTACATGGTCATTAATAGATTCATTTGGCCTCATTTTGAAATTTTCAAATTGATTTTTCAACATAGAGATTTTGCTTAATTTAACTTTGTTCGTTCCTTCATGCGATACTTTAAGAGTTCTCCAAATTTCATAACCGGAAGTGCACATGCTAACTCTATTAAATTCATTTCTATCTAATGCACAAAATAAAATATTCATAGGCTTTGTGTAACATCCCACCTTTTTGTACGCTTAAGCAGACACACATGTCGACTTAAACCATACAGAAGGGCGGATTGTTATGGGGTAAATAAGAAAAAAGTGAAGAAATAAAAGAAACAAAATAGAATCTTGCAGCGGAATGATAAAATATAATAATCAAATAACAGTTCATGAAGCTGTTTTACAAAACATTTGATTATACTTATACAATACATATCAGAGTTACACATACCAGAGAATGATAATTATGCAGCGGAAAACAATGGTGTAGTAGAATATATAACAAATAGTAATAATAAAATCTTCGTCTTCGTCCTTCAGAAATAGGGCCTTCAAATCCTGAAATGCTCAAGCTGACCCGAGCGAATTGAAAAAAACAAAACACTCGAGTCAGAACTAAAAGATTTTATGTAAGTTAAATCAATGAAATAAATATGAGTGTGAATGGCGTCAGAGATGTTTACTGTAACAACCCGGGATTTCATATTGATTTATAATCATCATTAAATGATTAAAGTGTTGGCTGATTGCTTTGGGAAATTTTTGTTAGGATGAAATTCTTTAGAAATTCGTTGAGGAATAATATGGGCTTCCTTATCAAAGAAATTGTGGTCTTGTTCCTTTGTTTATTTGGGCCGTGATAATTATCAAAAGGGTATAGCCTATTCCCCTTTTTATATTTCTCGTTCGTTTTAAAACCGATCCCCCTTAGTCATTTGAAACCCTAAACAAGAATCGCGAAAAGAAAAAAATGGGGGCGACTCTCGTTTCTTTTGCTCGCTCCTTTTCTCCCCCCAATTCACTGTCAAGATCCATAATCAAAACGAGAAGTCAAGCAATGGCAGCTCCGTTCTTCCTTCCAATTAGGGCTTCGTTCGATTCTTTGTGCCGTGACTTCGACTTGTGCGAGCGAGAGATGGGTCGCGTTCAGCTTGGTCGTCGAAAATGGTGAGTGTTCCACTCACATCTAATCCCTTCTCGAGTTATTAGTGTTCGAAACCTATGAGTTTTGTTCGTATTTGGTTGCTTGATTTCTCGACTTTGATTTCGTTGTTGTTGAGCTTTGAATTTCTGGAATTAATGACTTGTGGGATGAGTTTGATGATGTTGATTCTGTTGTGTTGTCTTTCGATGTTGAATTCTTGCGACTATGATGATTTCAAGTTAAATTTCGACTTGTTTTGCTGTGTGAACTTATGACTTTTTGTTGCTCATTCATTCCAGTAGCTTGAACTTGTTGGTTTTCTTCTAGCACATGAGATGGAAGTGGTCATGTGCATATCAGTGTCATTAATGAACTGTTGTAATGTGGTCACGCATTGTTGTTTTTCACGTGGTTGTCTAGTCTTGGCTTCTTGATGGTTGTTGTGCATCCTATTTTCATGAGGCAAGTTTGCAGACTTGTATGGTCCACTGTTTTACTCCAGTCTGCATTATATTGTACCTTCCTGCTTGCATTTGTAGTCTCTAGTATCACTGTTTCATACTGGCACTTTGGTTATCTTATTCCAGTCTTCTTGCAATATGCATTACATATGCTCTGGATATAATTGGTGCAGTGTTTCAGTTTGCACTCGAGTTCGACCAGTAGCTTGCCTTGTCACTTTTGCCCTTGACTTCTTGCAATATTTTCTGTTATTGGTCACAGCTATTCGACTACATCTATCAGGGACGTCATTCTCTACTACTCTGGTTTGTCACAGTCATTTTATTACATGTATTGGGGACTGTACATTGGAGTTAGTTCACTGATGTCTCACTGTCACCATTTATTTGATCCTATGGTTTAGTAGCACTTCATGTTACCTTGATCACACTATCTTCATATCTAGTGGTGGCTACAGTTTTTGTTTTACAGTCATGTGTGGTAGCTTGTATATGAATTAGCTTTCTTGACCAGTTAAGACATTTGGATCTGTTTTCAAATTTACTTGAGTTGAACCCGATTTTGGGGTTTGACCTTGCGATCATTGTGACTTTCACTGAGCTTTTGTGTATCTCCTGCGATAGTGGCGAGGCAGTACACGCGTGCGTGTACTGCAGCCCTATCAGATTTGACAGTTTTAAATTGATGTTTCGATTTGATGAATTGTTTCGTTGATTAATTTCAATGTTTTGGAGTTGTATTCTGATTTGGACTGCTGATATGTCGTTTTGACACTGTTTAGTGTTATATATGCCGTTATCCAATTCTCGTATCGAGAGTTGGATATATGAGATTTCTGTGACTGACGTCTATTTGATGTTTGAGTATTACTGCTTCTGTGCATTAATAACTGAGTTTGAATTAGACTGACCCGTGTATTATTTTCTTTTGAATGTAATACTCGGGTCACACCCGAGTTATTTCAGGTTGTAGATTTTCTTCTTTGAGTTGTTGTTCGGGATTTGAAGACTTTTCGCATCTTCTGAAGTTGTCATTGTCCTTTTGTAGTAGTCGTGTCATTGTATAGAACGATATGTATTCATGTATATTAGTCGATAATGTACGTGTATATATAACTTCTAGAGTCGACAGTTGTAGTTGTATCGTATGTATTGTGTCAACTATGTATTAACTGACATCAGTTATATATATGAGACTTTGGTTTTTATCTGTGTTACGCAATTATATTATCTGTGTTATTGTTATATCTAATGTCCTAAACTATTATGAACTATCGTAGTTTGTTTTATACTGATAATTGGATATGTCGATGGGAGTAAATAAATAATAGATGAAAAATAAAAAGTATATACCACTCCTATCGAGATAACCAATATTAGTGTAAGGCCAATTACGGATGGTCGCTCCTATCCAGCCTTATTCTTCGTAATAATAGACAGTATTTCTTTTAATACTCTTTGTTATTATGAGCATAGAGGTGGGGCGTCACATTTACGGGGTTTGACATCTTCTATCCAGTGTCTAACGTGAGTGCAGTAACTTAAGAAATGTTCGGGATTCACATCTCTTAAGGATCCGTTAAACTATCTACTATGTAGTAATATTCGCTATATACAGTAGTGTATAATCAGTAAAGTATAATCATATAGAAAATAGCGTTAAGGGGATGGAGAACCTTAACGCGGTCGGATCTTAAAATCATAATCGTAGTAAAGCTCGATATGGTAGGTGACACGGCACAATTAGGCAATGCCAGGGTAGATATACCAATTACGCATCCGGACTGGTGGTGACGCATAGCAGCCACTACCGCCCACCTCGAACAACACTCCCAAATCGAAGGGTGGCCACCAAAATAACAAAGTAATAGAATGGTATCGAAGAAGTGTGTCCGATCAGAGGTTCTACCTCATTGGTCCGTCAATCGCTCCTGTTTTAGCCACCTTATGCCAACTCGCGGGAGTTGGGTCCACGTATATACCTTAGGATCGTCGCCACCATCCTACTTCATTCTGGAAACTCCCCCGCGTACACAGTTGTCAAAGTGGTTTTCGGTATCGACAGAGAGTATGTCCATATCCGATCCCGGTCTCTTTAACAACCAATCGTTATTATAACACCGTGATCATTTTAAAAATATATATACCTTTAAAAACACAATCATTGCCCTTTCAAAACATATTCTTTATTTCAAAATAGTATATACATCTAAAACCAAAATATTATTGCCATTTCAAACCATATCCTTTACTTCAAAATAGTATATACTTTAAAACCGAAATATTATTGCTATTTCAAAACATATCATTTACTTCAAAATAGTATATACTTTAAAACCAAATTCAATAATATATCATTTAAATAAAATCCAAATTTCCAATCACTATTCTTACTTTTAATTATAAAACTTGAAATATTCTTTAAAACCATCTTAAACCCAAATCACAAAATGCAGTCATATTCTTAATCTCAAAATTTCAATCGGTTTCAAATCAATATATTTAAAGATAATTCTTAAATAAATTCTATTTCAAATAAATTCATTTTTCAAACCATATTACTTTCAAAGTTATAACAATTTCGAAACCAATACTTTGAAAAACAATAATACCTTAATTTCAATAAAACATTTAAATTTTGATATATTTCAAGTCTTTAAATATTCCAAAATTCCCAACCAAATATGATAATCTTATATATACCTTAATTCAATTTACTATTATTTAGTTTAGAAATATTTATTTAATAAATTCAATATCACTTAAATAAAGCTCAAACTTGGAATATTCGTAAATCAAACTTAAAACATCATCAAGTTATACATAGCTTAAATTTTAGAATTTAACCATATATAAAATAATATTTATATAATATCA
Source organism: Allium fistulosum (assembly GCA_030737815.1). NCBI lineage: Eukaryota > Viridiplantae > Streptophyta > Magnoliopsida > Asparagales > Amaryllidaceae > Allium > Allium fistulosum. The sequence goes on from CM060907.1 coordinate 1,108,196,779, forward strand.
AAATTTAATATTTATTAAACCGTATATTTCTTTCCAAATCATAGAAAAATCACTTTAAAATATTTTATATATAGACCACGGTGCCTGTATATAATTTTCTATCCTATGGTCAAGTGATACGGATATTTATCATTTCAATCCGTAATTTAAAAATAAAAGTTTACGGTTATATATCATTTCAAACCGCAATCCCGAATGAAATGAAAATGCATAATAACTTGTAGTTTATACAATATAAAATATAGCATCCATTCATCCAAATATCAATAAACAACCATTTATTACAATCATCATCCAATTTAAATAAAACATCAATATAAAGCATATAAAATATAACAGGCATCAACAAATAGTTTATATTCAATAAAATTTAATAACTGTTCAACTGGCAGTTTATATGCAATAACAAATAAATTTAACTCGCAAATTTTATGCAATAATAAAATTAAATAACAATTAAATTTAACTAAATGTTATTTAACTGAGATGATGATTAAATATATGCCCAAACAATCATAGATAAATTTTAAATCACATCAAAATTTAATTTAACAAACATAAGAAATCTTAGAAGTTGTGAGTGGGTTAAAACACTCACCTTTATACGAATCTAAAAAAAATAAACTTCTAATCCATAGCTCCGCTCTATGCTTCCCTAGTCTCCCTCTTGATTGCTATCCTATTCCGTAATATTTTATTTTGATTTTTTCTTAATCTCTTTTTTTTAGGAATGTTATGGAAGAGACAGAGAAGTTTGTATGGATCTGGATTTGAAGAAGAAGATTTGGAAAAAAGAAGAATGTTTGAAAAAGAAGAAGAAAATTTAAAGAAGATGAAGAATTGAAAAAGAAAAGAAGCTTTCAAAAAGAAGAAGAAGAAGATTTGAAGAAGAAGGAAAAAAATGAAAAAGAAAGGAGGAAGGTGAAGAGAGAAAAGAAATGAGATGGAAAGAATTAAATGCAGCCTAAAGGTCTAGGCTTAGGTGTTAAATAGAAGGAGAAATGAACGGACCAAGTATTAAAAATGAGTTAACTATTTTAAAACGTACATGCGATAAAAAAGGAAATGAAGGGACCACATACACATTTTGAAATTCAATTTCTCCGAAACATAACCAAATTAATTTCATTCACTCAAATAATACTCAATTTGTACACATATAAATTTTTTATCTACGCGCAATTAATAAAATTATACTTACCTAAAAAAATGAAAACGTTCAATTTTGTTTCTCAAAATAATCTTTTATTTCCATTAAAACACCCTTTTTGTTTAACACAAAACGTGCGTTTTTTTATATTAAATCTATTAATTGCAATCAACGTTTCCTTTCCTTTTAATTGAAACATTTGAATTACATTAATTGCAATTACTTACAAAGTTAAATTTTATAACAGACAACTAAAATGGATGGAAAAAATAGAACAATTGTTTATCTAAACACGTTTATAAATTTGTTGTTTATACACTTAAATATATTATTTTCCTATTCTTATAATCAGTCTGTAAGTTAAAACATAGTTCAAATAGACATATATTTCTTTCTTTAAAATCAATCATTCTATTCTTTAATTTAATGAAATTAAACCTACATTCACAAATGAAACATTCATTTTATTTGATGTAATTTTTTTTTAAAATCAAACTTTCCCTATATTTTCACAAAACATATGCTGCTTTTATTTACACCTATTAATTTACAATTAGTATTCTCTCTCCTATTAATTGGAAATTTTCAATTACACTATTGGATACAAACAGTAATTACATATTTCTTACTAAATAATAGTTTCTCATCTCTACAATCAATCTTTCAGTTGAAAAACATTTTTACTAAATGAATGTTTACTCTTTTACTAAACTTATTCATTCTTATTCTTTATTAACATTTATTATTATAATCACCGTATTAATTACATTCATACAATGTCATTAAATACACCTGACGTATGTTATCATTTTTTTTTCTTACTGTAATACATGTTATTAGTAGAAGTTCAAATTAAGATCATAAACATATCTCTTAACATATGTTAACAAAAATAAAATCATAAATTTTTATTATTCTACCACTTATATTCCTCAATTATATCCCTTATTACAAGTAGCCTTTGTTATTCCTATCCATTAATTACACAAATAACATAGTTAATATTTGTTTGTCTTTCACTACATTAATACTATCCAATTTTGGTCTTTTATTTATATTAATTACTATATTTCAATTTATATTGTATTTTGTCAGTTTTACATATTAGTAAGAATTAAAATCCCAATTAATTATTTTACCTTGGTTTCATTCTTTTTATTACATCAATTGTTATGAATAAAATTAACATTTCTATTCATTTGGTTACATTCATAATTTTCAGTTATTGTCTAGATCTTATTAGTGTAACATTAAAGTTCATTTAATTGTAATTGATTTCCCATTTTAATCTAATAGAACAAATAAAATAAACAGGTAACATAAAATGATTGTTACCAATAACCTTTACTCATATTTATGTAGCATTTTATTGACATATATTTGTAATTGATTAATTAAATTGGTAACAATAACAATTGTCACTATCATACATTTTTATAATATTTGTAAGTTCATTCCCTACAAACAATTATTATAACCACTCTCATTATACTAAATTTATTTCATTTCCAATCATTACACTTTGTTATTTTAATAAGTCCACATTTTATATTATCAATTCATTCATACTCCATTAGAAATACATTATTACCCTTTACTACCCTAATTTATACTAATATAACCTTTAATTAAATTAATTTCTATTGATTTGTATTAACTCCATTCCATAAATCTACATCCAATTACCACCTTAAAATAAGTTTACGTTTCTATTAATTTCCATTCACACTTATTTTATATTACAATCATTAAAGTAACGTTTATCAACAACACAAACATTATGAATACTTATCAACCTGCATCACCCCTATTACATAAATTTACGTTCAATTGCTATTCAATATATATTAATTCATAAATCAATAATTAAGTTCGTTTTCCTATATTAAATTTATTAACAAGTATTCCTTAAATTTATACTAACATTGATTATATCTAATTTGCACTTATTATGTATTATTCCATCGGTTACTATAATATTGGATTCATTAAATCATCACTAATTATATCATTGCATTAATTAATACAATATTCCTATTTGTTTTCTTATATTAAATTTCTTAGCCTAGAATAACAATTCTCATTACTTCAATGCATCGTAGTTACATTTTTATTTTTTAATACTTAGCTTTAATTTCAAATGTTGCATTTCATTTTTTACATTTACTTAAATATGAATTATAAACATTTTTTTTCCTAAATTTAATTACAAAATCCTATAAATTTAACTAATTTAGTTATCAAAATTTACGAGTCGTTACACTCTCCCCCACTCAAAACTTTTCGTCCCCGAAAAGGAAAAAGAAGGGAAAAGGAGAATTAAATAAACAATACGTCTTATTCAAAATAATAACTTTATAAACAAATAATTTACAAAATTTATTACTTTAAATAAATATACCCATTTTATAACCATTAAATCTTTTTATACTTAAATAAATAAATTTTGGAAATCATTTTCAAAAAATTTTAAGTTTAAAATTTTCGAAAAATTTCAACAGAGTCTCCTTTGTACGGGGAGGCTCGGGAGAAAATATAATATCAAATATAACAAAATATCACATATATTTTCCACAATAATATATATATATATATATCCCAACACGGGAACAATATAATAGCGCTGTAAATCCGTAATCCGAAAACGTACCTATTTGTCGGGCACTTAAGGCTTATTTTATGAAACCAAATGCAGTAGCAATTGCTTCCATAACCTGTATTTCACTTATATAATCTAAAAGGGTTACTATTATATAAAATGAAATATTCAAGTTGTTTGACCACAAACAAACAATCAATTCAACAACCAATTGCAACAAACAACATACAACCTTCATACAGAATCAACACAATTCAATCATTCATTCAAATAAAGCAAACAGTTGTTTAGGTTCAAAACTTTATATTGTATAGAATGAAAAATAAACTACTAAGTGTACCCTTTTACTCAACAGTCTTAGGCGAACTAAATAGATTATTTATTCATCCAAACAATTGTAAAGTATTCTTCCCCAAACAACCATAAATCAAACAAACAACAAATTCAAACAATAGATCAAGTTCATTATTATTAATTTCATTCCATATATTGTTGCTTGATTTCCTCTTCATTCAATTTATACTCATCTTCATTTAAATTTATTCACATCATATCAATTTTCTTCTTATTGTATTATATTTATTCATTCATGACTTGATTTCATTTATTTACATTCATTTATTAAAAATATTCATGTTAAGTTCAGTTACTTGGCATAACAATTATAACCTTAGTTCTTATTAATAAGAGCAATTTACTGAACATTTTCATTACATAAGTTTACTTGTACAATTTCCATTATATTTTCTTATTAAACATTTCAACTTTTACAATTAGGTAAGTTATATATATGCTTTTAAAAATGTAATTAAAAGTTATACAAGTTTATTCTATTTCCTTTAATTAATTTAATGCTCAATAAACATATCTTAGGTTACATATTTCAGCTTTTCTTTTAATTGTATTTATAACCTAGCATTAAATCCTTATTTTAATTAGAGGTTCCACTTATTAATTAGTTCCATTCCATTTCTACACTAATTGAAACTATTAATTAACGGAAACTTAAGAACTAAATACCAGGTTAAATTTCAAATCATTTTAAAATAATAGATAAATGTATATACTTACCGTTTATATATCCAATTATATTTAAAACAATTTTAAAATATTTATTTGTTTATCAAAATAAATCTGTAGTAAAACTACTACAGTGGCCTTCCCACTTCGAAACTCGAAAATGAATGTCGATGATGCGTGCACTCATCACCGAAATTATTTTCCAGCGACAGAGAGGAAAGTACAGAACTTATTTTCCAAAAAATTTTACTTAAAACAATTCTTCCAATTTATATTGAAATATTTATATCAGAAACTACTTTATAAACAATATTATTATATTCCAAAATTATTCGAAAGAAATTTACAAAAACCCAAAACTTAAGTTCTAAATTTCCATTTTTCACTTATTTTATCTTAAATCTTATTTCAACTATTATTTATAAATTTCATTACCTAACAACCAATGAATTGCAACCAAATATATATCTTTTATAAAATATTTTACTTTATATATAGAAAATATAATAGGCAAAATTATTTCATTCACCTATATTAAAAACAAATATTATGTCGGTCTGTCCTATTAAGTGTTTAGAAATCCCTATTGATGTCATAGCGTCCCATGGACCAACCAGAATTTATAAATACAAAACGGAACAGATTAACACAATATTAAAACCTTTTTATAACACTAACAAATACGCTCTCTCATATATATACACTCAGCGACTCCCATAGGGTATTACTACCCTATTAATAAAGAGTCAAACCCCACAAAGCTAAGGTTTATCTCTAAACCAAAGCTCTGATACCAACTGTAACATCCCACCTTTTTGTACGCTTAAGCAGACACACATGTCGACTTAAACCATACAGAAGGGCGGATTGTTATGGGGTAAATAAGAAAAAAGTGGAGAAATAAAAGAAACAAAATAGAATCTTGCAGCGGAACGATAAAATATAATAATCAAATAACAGTTCATGAAGCTGTTTTACAAAACATTTGATTATACTTATACAATACATATCAGAGTTACACATACCAGAGAATGATAATTATGAAGCGGAAAACAATGGTGTAGTAGAATATATAACAAATAGTAATAATAAAATCTTCGTCTTCGTCCTTCAGAAATAGGGCCTTCAAATCCTGAAATGCTCAGGCTGACCCGAGCGAATTGAAAAAAACAAAACACTCGAGTCAGAACTAAAAGATTTTATGTAAGTTAAATCAATGAAATAAATATGAGTGTGAATGGCGTCAGAGATGTTTACGGGGTTTGACATCTCCTATCCAGTGTCTAACGTGAGTGCAGTAACTTAAGAAATGTTCGGGATTCACATCTCTTAAGGATCCGTTAAACTATCTACTATGTAGTAATATTCGCTATATACAGTAGTGTCTAATCAGTAAAGTATAATCATATAGAAAATAGCGTTAAGGGGATGGAGAACCTTAACGCGGTCGGATCTTAAAATCATAATCGTAGTAAAGCTCGATATGGTAGGTGACACGGCACAACTAGGCAATGCCAGGGTAGATATACCAATTACGCATCCGGACTGGTGGTGACGCATAGCAGCCACTACCGCCCACATCGAACAACACTCCCAAATCGAAGGGTGGCCACCAAAATAACAAAGTAATAGAATGGTATCGAAGAAGTGCGTCCGATCAGAGGTACTACCTCATTGGTCCGTCAATCGCTCCTGTTTTAGCCACCTTATGCCAACTCGCGGGAGTTGGGTCCACGTATATACCTTAGGATCGTCGCCACCATCCTACTTCATTCTGGAAACTCCACCGCGTACACAGTTGTCAAAGTGGTTTTCAGTATCGATAGAGAGTATGTCCATATCCGATTCCGGTTCTTTAACAACCAATCGTTATTATAACACCGTGATCATTTTAAAAATATATATACCTTTAAAAACACAATCATTGCCCTTTCAAAACATATTCTTTATTTCAAAATAGTATATACATCAAAAACCAAAATATTATTGCCATTTCAAACCATATCTTTTACTTCAAAATAGTATATACTTTAAAACCGAAATATTATTACTATTTCAAAACATATCATTTACTTCAAAATAGTATATACTTTAAAACCAAATTCAATAATATATCATTTAAATAAAATCCAAATTTCCAATCACTATTCTTACTTTTAATTATAAAACTTGAAATATTCTTTAAAACCATCTTAAACCCAAATCACAAAATGCAGTCATATTCTTAATCTCAAAATTTCAATCGGTTTCAAATCAATATATTTAAAGATAATTCTTAAATAAATTCTATTTCAAATAAATTCATTTTTCAAACCATATTACTTTCAAAGTTATAGCAATTTCGAAACCAATACTTTGAAAAACAATAATATCTTAATTTCAATAAAACATTTAAATTTTGATATATTTCAAGTCTTTAAATATTCCAAAATTCCCAACCAAATATGATAATCTTATATATACCTTAATTCAATATACTATTATTTAGTTTAGAAATATTTATTTAATAAATTCAATATCACTTAAATAAAGCTCAAACTTGAAATATTCGTAAATCAAACTTAAAACATCATCAAGTTATACATAGCTTAAATTTTAGAATTTAACCATATATAAAATAATATTTATATAATATCAAAATTTAATATTTATTAAACCGTATTCCAAATCATAGAAAAATCACTTTAAAATATTTTATATATAGACCACGGTGCCTGTATATAATTTTCTATCCTATGGTCAAGTGATACGGATATTTATCATTTCAATCCGTAATTTAAAAATAAAAGTTTACGGTTATATATCATTTCAAACCGCAATCCCGAATGAAATGAAAATGCATAATAACTTGCAGTTTATACAATATAAAATATAGCATCCATTCATCCAAATATCAATAAACAACCATTTATTACAATCATCATCCAATTTAAATAAAACATCAATATAAAGCATATAAAATATAACAGGCATCAATAAATAGTTTATATTCAATAAAATTTAATAACTGTTCAACTGGCAGTTTATATGCAATAACAAATAAATTTAACTCGCAAATTTTATGCAATAATAAAATTAAATAACAATTAAATTTAACTAAATGTTATCTAACTGAGATGATGATTAAATATATGCCCAAACAATCATAGATAAATTTTAAATCACATCAAAATTTAATTTAACAAACATAAGAAATCTTAGAAGTTGTGAGTGGGTTAAAACACTCACCTTTATACGAATCTAAAAAAAATAAACTTCTAATCCATAGCTCCGCTCTATGCTTCCCTAGTCTCCCTCTTGATTGCTATCCTATTCCGTAATATTTTATTTTGATTTTTTCTTAATCTCTTTTTTTTTAGGAATGTTATGGAAGAGACAGAGAAGTTTGTATGGATCTGGATTTGAAGAAGAAGATTTGGAAAAAAGAAGAATGTTTGAAAAAGAAGAAGAAAATTTAAAGAAGATGAAGAATTGAAAAAGAAAAGAAACTTTCAAAAAGAAGAAGAAGAAGATTTGAAGAAGAAGGAAAAAAAATGAAAAAGAAAGGAGGAAGGTGAAGAGAAAAAAGAAATGAGATGGAAAGAATTAAACGCAGCCTAAAGGTCTAGGCTTAGGTGTTAAATAGAAGGAGAAATGAACGGACCAAGTATTAAAAATGAGATAACTATTTTAAAACGTACATGCGATAAAAAAGGAAATGAAGGGACCACATACACATTTTGAAATTCAATTTCTCCGAAACATAACCAAATTAATTTCATTCACTCAAATAATACTCAATTTGTACACATATAAATTTTTTATCGACGCGCAATTAATAAAATTATACTTACCTAAAAAAATGAAAACGTTCAATTTTGTTTCTCAAAATGATCTTTTATTTCCATTAAAACACCCTTTTTGTTTAACACAAAACGTGCGTTTTTTTTAAATCTATTAATTGCAATCAACGTTTCCTTTCCTTTTAATTGAAACATTTGAATTACATTAATTGCAATTACTTACAAAGTTAAATTTTAAAACAGACAACTAAAATGGATGAAAAAAATAGAACAATTGTTTATTTAAACACGTTTATAAATTTGTTGTTTATACACTTAAATATATTATTTTCCTATTCTTATAATCAGTCTGTAAGCTAAAATATAGTTCAAATAGACATATATTTCTTTCTTTAAAATCAATCATTCTATTCTTTAATTTAATGAAATTAAACCTACATTCACAAATGAAACATTCATTTTATTTGATGTAATTTTTTTTTAAAATCAAACTTTCCCTATATTTTCACAAAACATATGCTGCTTTTATTTACACCTATTAATTTACAATTAGTATTCTCTCTCCTATTAATTGGAAATTTTCAATTACACTATTGGATACAAACAGTAATTACATATTTCTTACTAAATAATAGTTTCTCATCTCTACAATCAATCTTTCAGTTGCCAAACATTTTACTAAATGAATGTTTACTCTTTTACTAAACTTATTCATTCTTATTCTTTATTAACATTTATTATTATAATCACCGTATTAATTACATTCATACAATGTCATTAAATACACCTGACGTATGTTATCATTTTTTTTTCTTACTGTAATACATGTTATTAGTAGAAGTTCAAATTAAGATCATAAACATATCTCTTAACATATGTTAACAAAAATAAAATCATAAATTTTTATTATTCTACCACTTATATTCCTCAATTATATCCCTTATTACAAGTAGCCTTTGTTATTCCTATCCATTAATTACACAAATAACATAGTTAATATTTGTTTGTCTTTCACTACATTAATACTATCCAATTTTGGTCTTTTATTTATATTAATTACTATATTTCAATTTATATTGTATTTTGTCAGTTTTACATATTAGTAAGAATTAAAATCCCAATTAATTATTTTACCTTGGTTTCATTCTTTTTATTACATCAATTGTTATGAATAAAATTAACATTTCTATTCATTTGGTTACATTCATAATTTTCAGTTATTGTCTAGATCTTATTAGTGTAACATTAAAGTTCATTTAATTGCAATTGATTTCCCACTTTAATCTAATAGAACAAATAAAATAAACAGGTAACATAAAATGATTGTTACCAATAACCTTTACTCATATTTATGTAGCATTTTATTGACATATATTTGTAATTGATTAATTAAATTGGTAACAATAACAATTGTCACTATTATACATTTTTATAATATTTGCAAGTTCATTCCCTACAAACCATTATTATAACCACTCTCATTATACTAAATTTATTTCATTTCCAATCATTACACTTTGTTATTTTAATAAGTCCACATTTTATATTATCAATTCATTCATACTCCATTAGAAATACATTATTACCTTTTACTACCCTAATTTATACTAATATAAACTTTAATTAAATTAATTTCTATTGATTTGTATTAACTCCATTCCATAAATCTACATCCAATTACCACCTTAAAATAAGTTTACGTTTCTATTAATTACCATTCACACTTATTTTATATTACAATCATTAAAGTAACGTTTATCAACAACACAAACATTATCCGAGTCGGAGTCATCTTTTTCTGCTTGGAATGCGACATTTTTCTTTTCTTGTGCTCCATTTCTTTTTGCCTGCAAATTTACTTCGTAGGACATTAAATTACCTATCAATTCTTCTGGTTTTAATGTTAACAAATCAGTTGCTTCTTCAATAGCTAGGACTTTTCATTCCCATTCGTCCGTTAAAGAATTTAAGATTTTTGTAACAACATCAAAATCAGTAAACTTTTGTTCTAATGATAATAAAGCATGATAAATATCTTGAAATCTAGAGTACATGTCATTAATAGATTCATTTGGCCTCATTTTGAAATTTTCAAATTGATTTTTCAACATAGAGATTTTGCTTAATTTAACTTTGTTCGTTCCTTCATGCGATACTTTAAAAGTTCTCCAAATTTCATAACCGGAAGTGCACATGCTAACTCTATTGAATTCATTTCTATCTAATGCACAAAATAAAATATTCATAGCCTTTGCATTTGAAGTAGCATCTAGTTTTTGTGTGTTACTCCAAGTTGAGTATTCTTAAATAGGAGTCGTGTACTCTCTTTGTATAATATTCCAGATATCAAATCCACTAGATTGCATATAGATTCTCATTCTAGTTGACCAATAATTGTAATTTATACCATTAAAAAGTGGAGGTTGTGAAGTCGATTGACCTTCTGTGAAACTAGAATTAGTGTTAGTGTTAGTGTTAACATCGTTAGTTTGTGTGGTTGCCATATTACTAGAAATAAATATCAAATAACTTTGTGATGGTTATAGGATTCCCTTGCTCTGATACCAAATGAAAGTGTACGTGCAGTACTAAGGATCGTGTAATATGGTCAATAAATGCGGAAATTGATAATAGCAGTAAAATAAAAATTAAAGTAAGCACACCAGGAATTTTTATACTGATTTGAACTTCCCATTCTACGTCCAGTCCCAGAATACCCCCTGGATTTAAACTAAACCCGTCACTTAACCCGGAGGAATAGGTATACGACACCTGAGCAGCCAAACAGGAATTTTTTCGCCTCAACAGCCGAAGAGGACTTCACCTTAATACAAATAGTTTGTTGACGAATGTGTTCTGAATAACAATGATTGTCTTTTGATAGTACAACTTCCCTATAATCAAATCCTCAAGAGTATATGTGTGTGCGAAGATTTAAAAGGAAGATAATCACGTAGAATCGAAGTATATGAATTAATTCAAGGATTCTAGTGATATTGAATAAGAATGAATACTTTTATTTGCAGAAATAAATAGAGAATAGATTTCAGAATTAAAACAAGAATCCGTGATTGTAGAAGTGAATTGAATATGTTTATATAGTTGTAGAATAGTTACAATCTTTCATGAAGAGTTTCAATCAAGAGTTGGGTCCATATCTGTTGGATTAAAGAACATTCCTCTTCATGAACAATTACACCTCTTCAGAAAACTAGCTGTTGTGTTTTGGACGGTTGACCGAGAAACCTGGGCCGGTCAGCTGAGTTTACAGATATAAATAAAATGGTGCATATCTGTGCAATGGACACAGAGTCGGTCGACCGAAGATTCTGGTCGGTCGGCCGACCTGCTGTTATTTGCACAGTGTACACTTATTTTTGTATAAATCATTTTGTGTGTATGTGTGACTACTTGAGGAATGATTTTAACAATATTCTAAGACTCAATGAAATAAAATATTCATACTAATATCTAGATTGTAGTCTTGTCTCCTTTGTAGTGTGCAATATATGGTTATTCTCCTTTTTGTCGCTTTCGTATAGTATTCTCGTCGTATGATCTCTGAAGCTTGTGTCATGAATCAAAACTCATGAATCAACACTTCATTCACCTATGGTTTCAAATATGCGAGAAATAAACCTATCTTCTTCATTTTTTAATAGCCTTCAATAAATTATCAATCTCTTTGTAAGCTCTTCAAATTTTTAATAAATTTGCTCTTTCTCGGAGTAGATATATAATAGCTATAAAGTTGATAATGAAACCAACATGAATTTGTTCATTCAATTTAATTTATGTTGTGTTCTATACTGTCTCTGTTTGGTTACGGACTGTAGAATTGGTTTTAATTGTTCCACTTATTTGTTTTATCTCACTTACACATGATCCTACTATGATTCTTATGTGTTTTGGGTTAATTAATACTACGTGCGGTTTTCCATAACTAATATTAGAGCCGTAAATTTTGCCACTGGAGCATAGGTTGGTAGATAATGGGTTCATAAGATTGCTCTACTTATATATATGAATTAGTATGTCATTATGCTGCTTATCTAACGGAAAAAGTAATTAGAAGACACACATGACTACTATGTAAAGCAGTACAAGATATAAATTCGATAAAGCAATGCGCAACTTTTCATATGGTTAAAACGTCCGGCCATTTCAAACGGTCGCATCTCCCACCAGTTCTGTCCTTTTAATTTCGAATTTTGGGTTTGATAACGGGTTTAATTCTCATCCATTTTAACTAAAATAATTCTATCCAAAATTATATTTCAGACCCAAACCCGACTCGACCCGGTCGGACGGCAACACGCGTGCGTGTGGTGGTTATGCATGACCTCTCTTCTCATAAAAAAGCAAGCATTGAGCGCCCTGAGAAACCAATATTTAAATTAATATAGTGTTTTATATTCCAAGATGCGGGAATAATCCAATCCTCCACCGTTCCTTTTCTCTCTCTCTTTTTATTTAAAAACAACTTACACTAAAATTTTATGAAATTTTCTCTAACACTCACCCATCAAATTGTAATAAAATTTCTCGTCATATGTTGCAGGAAAACTTGTGCATAAGTATAGATGTCTAATGGACTTGGATCTATACATAGTGATAACCTATCAGAGCACGTCGAGATGGAGTGGTTGACTAAGCATTGAACCAAGATCCTATACGACGTACCAGATGTGTTTCACACACGTTTTCTTTTCTTTAGATGGTTCATAATCCGACACGTAGATTGACCTTGTGTCTATATATTATACGTTCCAAGCACTATCATTGAAAGGACGAACTTGTGACCTCTCGCACCAAAACGGAATCACTTAACCACCGGGACAGTGGTGTTTGTCGGTATAACATTAGTTGTTCATGCTAAAATTATAGTGCTTCAAATAACATAGTATAATGTACATTTGCTCATTGAACTCAAGATGATGAATTTTATTATGTTGAGTTGAGTTTCCATCATAGGTGATTTCTAAGGTGGCTTTAAACTCATTCCTTTTGATGTCTTCAACATCAAATATCTTGCAAGTCCTTTTGTAAATGGATCAACCAAATTTTGACCACCTTAAGATCTCTTGTTATTTTTTCTATGCTAAATAGATTTCTGAACCCATATGAAGTTGCATGACAAGGGATTTTTATAGTAGTTGAGGTTTTCCATTAAATGATTGACATTGAGTGCATAACTATAGATGTCTTGCGGACTTGAATCTATACATAGTGATAACCTATCATAGCACGTCGGGATGAAGTGGTTGACTAAGCATTGAACCAAGATCCTATGCGACGTACCGGATGTGCTTCACACACGTTTTCTTTTCTTTAAATAGTTCATAATCCGACACGTGGATTGGCCTTGTGTCTATATCTTGGTTTCATGAAATGCCCTTAAAGACTTTAAGCCAAAATCTCGCAGAAGACGGCACCACCTTAATGCATTCATATAGGTAGGTTTATTTCAAGTGTCATATACACTTCAACGATACTTCTTTTATAAACCTATTAAGTACTAAGTAGTACAACTTCCACCATATCATTATAGGTTTCAAGCACTATTCCTGAAATGGGTATAATATTAGTTGTTCAAACTAATATTACATTGCTTCAAATAACATAGTATAATGTACATTTGCTCATTGAACTCAAAATAATGAATTTCATTATGTTGAGTTGAGTTTCCATCATAGGTGATTTCTACGGTGGCTTTAAACTCATTCCTTTCGATATTTTCAACACAAAATCTCTTTGCAAGTCCCTTCGTAAATAGATCAACCAAGTTTTGGCTACTTAAGAACTCTTGGTATTTTTTCTATGCTAAAATAGATTTCTGAACCCTTATGAAGTTGCATGACAAGGAGTTTTTATAGTAGTTGAAGTTTTCCATTAAATGATTGAAATTGCGCATCTGAAAAGTGGGAAACACTCTGGTCGTTGATTGAAATTCCGTTGATCAAAATCACACAAGCTGCATGTGACCATGCACTTCATCAACTACCAATAATTTGTAGCTTTACCGAAAAAGTTTGACGTTAGTATTTACAATGGGCACAAGACTTGGCATGTACCAATTGCCAAACTAATCATAAGGGATAATAATGTAAATAATGATTTAAGAAAAAGCACTATTGATATCGTATTGTTGTGCTGAAATATGGGACACCATACATCTAAATTGAAGAGAATTTCGTCGTCCTCGTGATTGCGAAGATGGTTTCTCGTTTGGGATTACGAATCGAAAGATACGACGCACTGGGGTTTCAGTCTAGGTCTATGGATGAACACAAACGAGCACTGAAGCTAATAAGGGTGATTTGACACCTCCTTCGTTGACTTCATATTTGGATACTTGGATCTTTCGAATGCTAACAACAAATACTTCATTCACCTATGGTTTCAAATGTGCGAGAAATAAACCTATCTTCTTCATTTTTTAATAGCCTTCAATAAATTATCAATCTCTTTGTAAGCTCTTCAAATTTTTAATAAATTTGCTCTTTCTCGGAGTAGATATATAATAGCTATAAAGTTGATAATGAAACCAACATGAATTTGTTCATTCAATTTAATTTATGTTGTTTTCTATACTGTCTCTGTTTGGTTACGGACTGTAGAATTGGTTTTAATTGTTCCACTTATTTGTTTTATCTCACTTACACATGATCCTACTATGATTCTGATGTGTTTTGGGTTAATTAATACTACGTGCGGTTTTCCATAACTAATATTAGAGCCGTAAATTTTGCCACTGGAGCATAGGTTGGTAGATAATGGGTTCATAAGATTGCTCTACTTATATATATGAATAAGTATGTCATTATGCTGCTCATCTAACGGAAAAAGTAATTAGAAGACACACATGACTACTATGTATAACAGTGCAAGATATAAATTCGATAAAGCAATGCGCAACTTTTCATATGGTTAAAACGTCCGGCCATTTCAAACGGTCGCATCTCCCACCAATTATGTCCTTTTAATTTCGAATTTTGGGTTTGATAACGGGTTTAATTCTGATCTGGTTTAACTAAAATAATTCTATCCAAAATTATATTTCAGACCCAAACCCGACTAGACCCGGTCGGACGGCAACACGCGTGCGTGTGGTGGTTATGCATGACCTCTCTTCATTCACCTATGGTTTCAAATGTGCGAGAAATAAACCTATCTTCTTCATTTTTTAATAGCCTTCAATAAATTATCAATCTCTTTGTAAGCTCTTCAAATTTTTAATAAATTTGCTCTTTCTCAGAGTAGATATATAATAGCTATAAAGTTGATAATGAAACCAACATGAATTTGTTCATTCAATTTAATTTATGTTGTTTTCTATACTGTCTCTGTTTGGTTACGGACTGTAGAATTGGTTTTAATTGTTCCACTTATTTGTTTTATCTCACTTACATATGATCCTACTATGTTTCTGATGTATTTTGGGTTAATTAATACTCGTGCGGTTTTCCATAACCAATATTAGAGCCGTAAATTTTGCCACTGGAGCATAGGTTGGTTGATGATGGGTTCATAAGATTGCTCTACTTATATATATGAATAAGTATGTCATTACGCTGCTTATCTAACGGAAAAAGTAATTAGAAGACACACATGACTACTATGTATAGCAGTGCAAGATATAAATTCGATAAAGCAATGCGCAGCTTTTCATATGGTTAAAACGTCCGGCCATTTCAAACGGTCGCATCTCCCACCAATTCTGTCCTTTTAATTTCGAATTTTGGGTTTGATAACGGGTTTAATTCTGATCTGGTTTAACTAAAATAATTCTATCCAAAATTATATTTCAGACCCAAACCCGACTAGACCCGGTCGGACGGCAACACGCGTGCGTGTGGTGGTTATGCATGACCTCCCTTCTTACAAAAGAGCCAGCATTGAGCGCCCTGAGAAACCAATATTTAAATTAATATAATGGTTTATATTCCAAGATGCGGGACTATTCCAATCCTCCGCCATTCCGTTTCTCTTTCGCTTTTTATTTAAAAACAACTTACATTAAAATTTTATGAAATTTTTACTAACAATCATCCATGAAATTTTAATAAAATTTCTCTTGTCATATGTGGCAGGAAAACTTGTGCATAAGTATAGAAGTCTAATGGACTTGGATCTATACATAGTGATAACCTACCAGAGCACGTCGGGATGATGTGGTTGGCTAACAACTGGATGAAGTAGTTGGGCCATAATGCTTGGTTGGGTACCCTATTTTAACATATAACAACATTAAACACTGTGTAAAATTAAAAAGAAGCATTAATGTGTCAATTGGTAAATACTTACATCAATCCTGATTTTTTCTAACAACCGAACTCCACCATCCTTGATCTCCCCGTCCGACGTCAAAAAAGTTTTCCAGAGTTGTATGGCAAGTGCACGATCTTTTTGTTTCATCCATAACGATTTGAGGCTACTTCAAAAAAATTATTTTAAACCCATAGGTGAATCTACTAGATAATAGTAAAATGAAATTATTTTGTATCCTGCCATTGATTCCATGATATCTCCCATCACTGGAAGAGAACGAAAATTGGACAATGCGTGGGCTATATGAGCTATGTACGCTTATATAGTGAACAATATTAACTTATGTTCTCTTTCATACAAATTGACAACCGATAGGAATTCATCTTAATAGAATCTAATTAAATGTACACTCATTTAATAGTGTTGATAGCTGTAATCATACTTAACAAATAATAATTAGTGTGATTTTAATATTACATTAGTAAATATCCTCGTCATAATTTAATTTCATGCTCTAGGTTCCATATGAAATCAAATATAAATTCGTTCTCAAGGTGGTAGTTCTATTTATTTATATTGAAGGGTTGTGATATTGGTATCATTCATATTTTGCATGAGATTATTGGATTTATTGACACGTTTATACCTAGAATCTTTGGTTGTTTTGTAAATCTATGATGGATTTAACTGAATTACTTTTTTGTTCTAATGTTTTGTAATTACGTTGACGTTAGTCTAGTTTTTGGTCGTTTATTTTGAATATGTATTTCATTTTCGTCATTTATTTTCTAGGACGTAATTGGTTTATTAATACATAGATGCCAAAGAATGTAAAACTTAGAATTATCTATTCCATTTATTTTGTAGGGCATAATTGGATTAGTAACACATATATTCCAATGAATGTCCAACTTTGCATTATCTATAAGATGCATTGGATATCCTCATCCATAATAGCATCAAAGTAATACATCATACATCCATAATAGCATCAAAGTAATACATCATACATCCATATGGATAATACTTCATAAATGCATATATAATAGCAACAAAACAATGCATCATACTTCATCCATCCATCCATTCATACATAGCGCATCATGCTTCATCCATCCATCCATATATAATTCATCCATCCATTGGACATGCATAACAACAACAAAGCATGATGTGTAAACCGCATCCAATGCATCTTATAGATAATGCATTGGATATCCTCTTCCATTCATTTTCATTCTTACTTAGATAGGGCATCATTTTGTATTATGCATAAACCCCATCCATTCATCTATACAGTATGTCTACAATCCACATAGATAATGCAATGGACTGTAGGCATACTGTATAGATGAATGGATGAGGTTTATCATAATACAAAATGATGCCTTATGTAAGGATGGGTGAAAATGAATGAACGAGGATATCAAATGCATTATCTATAAGATGCATTGGATAGGGTTTACGCATCATGCTTTGTTGTTATTATGGAGGTCCAATGGATGGATGGATTATACATGGATGGACGGATGGAGTATGATGCATTATGTATGGATGAATGGATGAAGTACGATGCTTTTCTTTGTTACTATTATATATGCATGTACGAAGTATTATCAAAATGGATAGATGAAGTATGAAAGTAAATTAAGATGAGAATATTTACTAATGTAATCTTAAAGCTACATTCTCTTGGGTTAAACCCTTATTGAGAAACCTATTTGCAAATTAATGTTGTGTTTTACATTCCAAGATGTGTGACTAATCCAATCTCTCATCATTCCTGTTCTCTTTCTCTTTTTATTTAAAAACAAAACAACTTGCACTAAAATTTTATGAAATTTTCACTAACAATCCTACATCAAATTTTAATAAAATTTCTCTTGTCATATATTGCATGAAAACTTGTGCATAAGTATGTCTTGTGGACTTGAATTATACATAGTGATAACCTATCAGAGCGCACCGGGATGGAGTGGTTGACTAAGCATTGAACCAAGATCCTATGCGACGTACCGAATGTGTTTCACACGTTTTCTTTTCTTCGGATAGTTCATAATTCGACATGTGGATTGGCCTTGTCTCTATATTTTGGTTTCATGAAATGCCCTTAAAAACTTAAACCAAAATCTCACAGAATACGACACCACCTTCATGCATTCATATAGGTAGGTTTATTTCAAATGTCATGTAAATGTACACTTCAACGGTACTTCTTTTATAACATATTAAGTACTATATAGTACAACTTCCACCATATCATTATACGTTCCAAGTACTATTATTGGAATGGGTATAGCATTAGTTGTTCATACTAAAATTATAGTGCTTCAAATAACATAGTATAATGTACATTTGCTCATTGAACTCAAGATGATGAATTTCATTATGTTGAGTTGAGTTTTCATCATAGGTGATTTCTATGGTTGCTTTAAACTCATTCCTTTTGATGTTTTCATCACCAAATCTCTTGCAAGTCCTTTTATAAATGGATCAACCAAATTTTGACTACCTTAAGAACTCTTCGTATTTTTTCTATACTAAAATAGATTTCTGAACCCATATGAAGTTGCATGACAAAGGGTTTTTATAGCAGTTGAGGTTTTCCATTAAATGATTGATATTGTGCATCTGAAAAGTGGGAAACACTCTTGTCGTTGATTTGATCGCTTTAGTCGATGGAGGACAGCTAGAGTGCAATTGTGTGACCAGGATACATGTTAGTTGTCGTTCTGGAACTAGACGCGTGCTATGCTCAAAGCATGGCGGTATGGCACAGAATTGGGTGCGCTTTTGTCAGACATGCCACTATGGACAAGCAATTGATATGCATAGTTGCATTTTTGTTGGATGAACAGTGTCGTGATGTGTACTTTCCTAGAAAATAAGGCCGAATAAAAACTTCTTTTGTATGGTGACGATCGACAATGTACGGATAGTGCCAAGTAAGACAAGGCGAGCCGTTCATGTTCTAATGAGGCGGGCTAAGTAGAACCGATCGTAGATTTACTTAGAAGTAGTCGGGCTCAATTGAATGAGTTGGTTATTGTTGTTGAGTTAGGCAAGCGTCTAAGGAAAGCTGGTAGCTGCGAATATATTACTGTTTTTTGTTATCGGACGGATTGACTTTATTTGGGCCATAATGCTTGGTTGGGTACCCTATTATAACATATAACAAATGAAACACTGTGTAAAACTAAAAAGAAGCATTAATGTGTCAATTGGTAAACACTTACACCAATCTTGATTTTCTCTAACGACAGAACTCGACCATCCTCGATCCCTCCATCTGACATGAAAAAGGTTTTCCAGAGTTGCATGGTAAGTGCAAGATCTTTTCGTTTTATCCATAATGATTTTGAGGCTACATTAAAAAAATTATTTTAAACCCATCAATGAATCTACTAAATAATAGTAAACTGAAATTATTTTGTACCCTATCATTGATTCCATGATATCTCTCTTCACTGGCAGAGAATGAATATTGATCAATGCGTAGGCTATATGAACTATGGACGCTTATATAGTGAACAATATTAAATGTTGTTCTCTTTCATACAAATTAACAGTTGATAAGAATTCATCTTAATAGAATCTAATTAAATGTACACTCATTTAAGAGTGTTGATAGCTGTAATAATACTTAATAAATAAAAATTCATCATTTAATAATTAGAGCGATTTTAAGATTACATTAGTAAATATCCTCGTCATAATTTAATTTCACTCTAGGTTCCATATGAAATTAAATATAAATTCGTTCTCAAGTTGTTAGTTCTAATGTATTTTTATTTTTATTTGAAGGGTTGTGATTTTTGTATCCTTCATACTTTGCATGGGATTATTGGATTTATTGACACGTCTATACCTAGAATCTTTGGTTGTTTTGTAGAACCCATGATGGGTATAACTGAATTACTTTTTGTTCTAATGTAATATATTTAAGTTGATGTTCATCTGGTTTTTGTTCTTTTATTTTGAATATGTATTTCATTTTCGTCATTTATTTTCTAGGACATGATTGGTTTATTAATACATATATGCCAAAGAATGTAAAACTTAGAATTATCTATTCCATTTATTTTGTAGGGCATAATTGGATTAGTAACACATATATTTCAAAGAACGTCCAACTTTGCATTATCCATAAGATGCATTGGATATCCTCATCCATATGGATAATACTTCATAAATGCATATATGATAGCAACAAAGCAATGCATCATACTTCATCCATCCATCCATTCATACATAGCGCATCATACTTCATCCATCTATAATCCATTTATCCATTGGACATGCATAATAACAACAAATCACGATGCATAAAACTCATCCAATGTATCTTATAGATATGCATTGGATATCATCTTCCATTCATTTTCATTCTTCCTTAGATAGGGAATCATTTTGTATTATGCATAAACCCCATCCATTCATCTATACATTATGCCTACAATCCACATAGATAATGCAATGGACTGAAGGCATACCGTATAGATGAATGAACGAGGTTCATCATAATACAAAATGATGTCGTATGTAAGGATGGGTGAAAATGAACGAATGAGGATATCCAATGGCATTACCTATAAGATGCATTGGATAGGGTTTACGCATCATGTTTTGTTGTTATTATGGAAGTCCAATAGATGGATGGATTATATATGGATGGATGGACGGAGTATGATGCATTATGTATGGATGAATGGATGAAGTACGATGCTTTTCTTTGTTACTATTATATATGAATGTATGAAGTATTATCAAAATTGATGGATGGAGTATGAAAGTAAATTAAGATAAGAATATTTACTAATGTAATTTTAAAACTACTGTCCCTTGGGTTAAACCCTTATTGAAAAACCTATTTTTAAATTAATATAGTGTTTTATATTCCAAGATGTGTGACTAATCCAATCCCCCATCATTTCTTTTCTCTCTCTTTTTATTTAAAAACAAAACAACTTACACTAAAATTTTATGAAATTTTCATTAACAATCCTCCATCAAATTTCAATAAAATTTCTTTTGTCATATTTTGCAGAAAAACTTGTGCATAAGTATAAATGTCTTGTGGATTTGAATCTATACACAGTGATAACCTATTAGAGCACGCCGGGATAGAGTGATTGACTAAGAATTGAACCAAGATCCTATGCGACGTACCAGACATGTTTCACACGCGTTTTTTTTCTTTAGATAGTTCATAATCCGACACGTGGATTGGCCTTGTGTCTATATTTTGGTTTCATGAATTATCCTTAAAGACTTAAGCCAAAATCTTGCAGAAGACGGCACCACCTTCATGCATTCATATAGGTAGGTTTATTTCAAGTGCCATATAACTGTACACTTCAACGGTACTTCTTTTATAAACCTATTAAGTACAATGTAGTACATCTTCCACCATATCATTATAGGTTCCAAGCACTATTATTGGAATGGGTATAACATTAGTTGTTCAGACTAATATTATAGTGCTTCAAATAACATAGTTTAATGTACATTTTCTCATTAAACTAAAGATAATGAATTTCATTATGTTGAGTTGAGTTACCATTATAGGTGATTTTTATGGTGGGTTAAACCTTGTATTAAACAGAACTACAAATTTTGGTATGATGTGTTTTTCCCGAGTTGAAAAACCAATTTGTTTTTACTATAACTTTCAAACCATTTATCCGATTTCCATAATCTTATACAGTCTTAAAAGCTAAGACTGTAAGAAAAAACCTTTATTTTATGAGTTTTGCCAAATTCTGATATTTGTTTTATAAAAATTGTTGATTAGTAAAGAGAGGTTAAGCGGTAAAAGAGATCTTCAAATTTGAAGGAAGATATTTTAACATACTCTATATTTCTAAACCTAAAAAAGTTTTGAATGATTTAATAAACAACTTGCAACACTATCTTGACCTTTGTTGGTAGCACATTTTGATAATTAAATGCATAAACACATATGGAAATGACATGTATAATTGTTATACATTGATGGTTACTGTTTTCTTTGTTTATAGATGCTTGTCTTGAATTTTAGATAGATGCATTGCTAGAAATTAAAAGTATTGTAGACTTTCTCTAGAGAAGAATTGCGAAAATGCAATTTCTTTAAGTAGGAGAGTCAGTAACAATCCTGGTTTGCAAGCTATCTGAAATAAAATTTAAATTGGTTAAATTGGTTTTTTAAAATAAAGTTTAGTATTTTTCTAAGTATTGGATTTTTGAAGAAATTAGAAAACAAAGATTTTTCTGAAATAAAAGAATTAGTAAAGTGAATTTGGTGGGGAAACATAAGTTATTTTTATGAAAATAATTTTTTACTCACTGAAAATTTAGATGTTGGAGTTTAAGGTTGAATATGATTCTTTAAAATTATTAAACAAATACAACAACAACTAAGCCATTATTCCCAAACAAGTTGGGGTCGGCTAGAGATGGAACCTAAAACTAAATGGAAAAAAATCAATTTAAAAGTTATAATAATAACAATAACAATAGCAATAATAAAATAAAGTCAAATAAGTAAATTAATAATAATAGCTAAGTAGAGTAAAATAAAATAAAAATATATATGTATATATATAAGAGGAATGATAATAATAATACTAATAGCGATAATGATACTAATAGTAATATTGGTCAAAGACCAAACCTATGTCTTAGGCTCATGTATCCTAGTCCAATAATCTAAAACTTATAAAACTCAACGCTCATGATTCTGGTACGTGAATCGCTAACTTCCACTCGCTCCGATCCGTCACCAGCTCTTCGGATATACCCCAATCCTTCAAATCTCTTTTTACTACTTCCTCCCATGTCAACCTTGGTCGACTTCTACCTCTAGAAGTAAAATTATTAAACAAATGGTATTATAAATTTAAATAATGTTGGAAATTTAAGATATGAAATCAATATTTAAAAAATTTATGAATAAATATATTTTTACGAAAAGTAGAGAATTTATTTTGTTAAATCGTTAAAAATTAATTATAAAGCGATGTAAGAGCGTTTATTTGTAAATAAACATTTTAGATATATTGAGATTTTATTTATTACATTGTTTAAAAAAGAATAAAATACATTTTATTTGAGTATGGGTTTAGTAAAAAACCAAGGCCCAATAACTAACGTAAGGAAGAAATTTTCTTCTTGGTTCTCATTATACGTTCATTTATTCATAACATAAAATATTAGAAAACTATTATCTCTTGAAAAACCCTAAAAGCAAGATCCACTCATTTAGATCGAAGAAAATTCCACAAAATTCAAATAAAAATCAGGTAATGATCTCAATTTTTGAATATATTTTTAGGAAGTTTTGTTTTAGATTCTGCATTGTTTTGAATTCCTTTGTTTCTTCTTTTGGTTGAGTTATTTCTAGGTTGGTTGAAATAAGAAAAGTAATGCCAATTTCTTCGAATTGGAAAGCTTCTACATGGATTTAATGTTAGAAAATCTCACCACTATCTATGTTCTTGTTGCATGCTACTACTAGATTTTAGTAGAATTTTTATGAATTGAATGAATCTATGAATTGGTTATTGAAAGTAAAAATCCTTATTGAAATTACAAGTCACATTCCACAATTGAATTGCTTGAAGTATTGGTTGATTTCCATGGACGAATGTATGAATATATGCGATGGACCAGTTCCCATGGGACAAAATTCAGGTACTGGAAGCCAATAAACGACCGCCAAAGTCGTTTACCTGAAGCTAAAAAGTTGAAGGAATTTCCGACACTGGTGCATCGATGGGTGCCTACCGGTCCACCAGTGGCCGATACCTGGAGCTAATCAGCTCTAGGCAAAGTGCAATTGGTTGTCTATTTTTTTGTTTCCTTTTCTTTTCTTGATTTCAATGATTTATAGAATTGGATTTTATCCTACTTCTTTTTGGAGTTCAAAATTTTCTAATTTATTTAAAATGATATGTTTAAATAAAAAGTAAATCGAAATGGAACCATCTTTATATTAGGTATTTCCTGAGTTGAAACACCAACTTGTTTTGACTGTACTTTCAAACCATTATACCGATTTATATAATCTTATAAATTCTGAAAAGTTAAGACTATAAGAAAAACCTTCATTTTATGAGTTTGGCCAAATTTTGATATTTGTTATATAAAAACTATTGAGTAGTAAAGAGGACCTGAGAAGTAAAAGAGATTTTCAAATTTGGAAATTTGAAGGAAGATGTTTTAATGTACTTTGTATTTCTAAATCTAGAAATGTTATGAATGATTTAATAAACAACTTGCAACACTACCATGACCTTTGTTGGTAGCATATTTTAATAGTTAAATGCAAAAACACTTATGGAAATGACATATATGATTGTTATGCATTGACGTTTATTGTTTTCTTTGTTGATTGATGCTTAAGCCTTGAATTTTAGATGAACGTATTGCCAGAAATTAAAAGCATTATAGATCATCTCTGAAGAAGAATTGCGGAAATGCAATTTTTTAGAGAAGGTGAGTGTAGCAACTCTGGTTTGAGTGCTACCCAAAATACAATTTAAAATAGTTAAATTGAAATTTTTGAATAAAATTTGGTATTTTTCTAAGCATTGGCTTTTTGAAGAAATTAGAAAAAGGAGAATTTACTAAAATAAAAGAATTAATAAGAGAATTTTGTGGGGGAAAATAAGTTTTTTTTATTTTTATGAAAGCAATGTTATACCAATTGCATGAATCTATGAAGTGGTTACTGAAAGTAAAAATTTTGCTTGAAATTGCAAGTTATATTCCATAATTGAATTGTTTGATGTACGGGTTGATTTTAATGGATGAATGTATGAATATCTGTGATGGATCTCTCATAGGGACCAAATTCAGGTTCCCGAAGCCAAGAAACGACTGCTAAAGTTGTTTACCTTGAGCTTCAGCTCAAGGATTTTCTGACATCGGTCCATAGGTGGTCGAAGCCTGGAGCTAATCATCTCCAGACAGAATGATATTGGTTGTCTTATTTTCTTGTTTTCTTTCCTTTTCTTGATTTCTAGAATTAGATTTCATCCTATTTCCTTTTGGATTTCAAATTTTTCTAATCTATTTAAAATGATATATTTAAATAAAAAGTAAATTGAAAAGGGAACTATCTTTAGATTAGTCGTATTAAAATATATTCTCTAAAGCAACTTTATGGTATTTATACTAAAATATATATATTTGACTTCAAATTCCATGTTCAAAAGGTATGTTTACAAAACACACACATATCTATGTATGTATATCTATGTATGTACGCAAAGAAAGATTATTATAGAGTTCTAATAATAATAATAATATACCACTGTTATTGTAACGACCGCCCATGACCCCTGCACCGAATCTAGAGATAGTGCGCTGTAAAATGTGCCAGGCGACCATGGACGATTGTCAGGGTAGATTAAAACAACAGAATCTATCGTATTTCTCACAGCGCATGGACAAAATACAATAGAACATATGTATAGTGAAGCCTTACAGAACAAAAATGACATCATATAAAACTCCATAATAGTTGAATACAAGCATCCACATAGTCAATACATCAAGCCTCACTACATATCTCTCAGAGAATACAAAACAGTGGAATATCCGGTACATATAATAAGAAAATAATATGCAACCCTCCAGCTCGTCTTCGATATCAGCATCGTGAGAAGAGAACAGCACCTGTCACCTGCTACCTAGTCTGCCCGTCCCAAAATGGACGAACAGCCCAAGGCAATAAGAATTAAAACATAAAGCCTTGAGTCAGACAACAGTCTTAGTGAGCAGTAAATTAACTAACAACATACCAAAAGAGCATAAAGGAAAAGGAATAGGAATACAACCCTCCCACTCCAACCTCATTCTACAGTGATAGCCCCCAGACACACACTAAGCAGAAGCAAACATAGCAGAGCATACAATTTAAAGTAAAGCTATTATCACTCGAGTCAAGGGCGATGTTTTCCAAGTACCAAGGCCTAAATCAGATAAGCACCCAGAAAATACCGCTCTTGAGTCCGAATGACGATACAACCAAACATCCATGACTCTGGCTATCAATGTTATCATTGCTTCGATATCACCGTTAATTGAATGACCGGCACATTCTTTCAGCCGTCCGTCAAGGGCTAATGGAAACCCCGGTTCTAGACATAACTCCCGCACGTCGTCGCAGCCCGTGCCTAGGACTATCGAATCTGCCCAGAGTACTCGACCATCAACAGTTGGCCGTTGGGACTATCGAATCTGCCCAAACGTACTCT
The DNA here is from genome assembly GCA_030737815.1 of Allium fistulosum. Lineage (NCBI taxonomy): Eukaryota > Viridiplantae > Streptophyta > Magnoliopsida > Asparagales > Amaryllidaceae > Allium > Allium fistulosum. Next base: position 1,108,223,845 of record CM060907.1, read on the forward strand.
TGCTTAGAGCATGCTAGAACCTTCAACAACGATGCTATCCAAGCCTCCTAGTCATCCTCCTCAACGACTATTCTCATATCCATTCATTATCCTCAACTCGAATCATATCATCGAGTTATCAACATGCTTGGAATGATCCCGTCTAGATTAGACCAAGTCTTCATCATATGATTGCCTCGCTTCATAACATCCTCGCGAAGCCTCATCTCAACATCACATCATCAAATCTATGCATAAGAGCTTCATCATCCCGCTACATATGCCACGAGCAGCTTTTCCAATTCAAGAGCCTTTTCCTTAGCTTTTGAATCACCTTCGATCTAAATCTAATCATCAATCATCTAGTTCATAACAATCAATCAAATCAAACATCAATCCAAGCAATCAAGCATTCAAAAATGATTTAAGTAGACAATTATAACAATAATGGCATTTTCGTAATTAAAGAGTTGAAAGTCCAATAAGCATGAAAACATGGATTATATCTCTACCAACTTGATGAATGAACTTGCATAGGTTAACATATGGTAAAATAGATGTAACATCATCATGAACAATGGATCTATATGGATCTACACTTAGGATGAAGAAAATGCATGAGAATCACTATTTTAACACCAAATCGAGCCAACAATCCGATCTACTCCTTTGGATCCGTGTGAGAGATAATCACCACTCACCAAATCACCTAAACAACTTCAAATCAATACGCTTTAGATCTGGACAGCGAAGGATCAAGCTTGACCTATCACGAATCCGCTTCAAACGATGAAATCTCTCTTGAAAAGATGAAGATCTTCAATCTAAGCTCTTGAATCTTCAATCTTGATCTTCGATTTGGATGGATGGAAGCACTAGATTAGAGTGGAGAAAAGAAGTGAAGAAGTGTAGAAGTCGAGCTCTCAAAATGGCAGCACTTCGTCGCTTCAAAATCCGGATCCCAAAAATAAAGAGAAGCTCTCCTATTTATAGCTGAAATCCCTATCTTGTCTGCCTCCATGAGTCGTTTACGACTCACGACTCAAAGCCCTACGACTTAACTTCTGTCTATGACTCACGACAAAACAGCTACCTCCTAAGTCGTCTCCGACTTATAGCATGCGCCTACGACTCACCAGACCCCCTGTCTACGACTTAAATGCGCACGCCTTACTTGGTTAGACGACTCAACTACTAACTCGTATACGACTCATCACAAAGGCTACGACTCATCCACTTGCGCGAGTTATCACCTACGCGCGACTCAACAGCTTACGACTCATCCCTTAACTCGTCCACGACTCAACTGGTTAGACGAGACAACCCATTCTACGACTTATCAAATAACTAGGGTATGACTCATCACTTAACTCGGTCAGCTCTTATGTCGTAAATCCCTAGGTCGGTCACTTACTTAGGTTGTCTATCCCTTAACTCGGCGACGACTTACAACCTACGACTTAACACTTGCCGAGTTAACTTCGACCTACTGACTTAACCCAGCTACGACTTATCCCCTTAGGTCGCACTTTCCTTAAGTCGGTCAGTCAATTTAAGTCATCCCACAACTTACTTCCTACACGACCTAGGCTCCAAACATTTCAACTCTTAAGTCGTTCAAATGACTTAACTCCAAGTCCTGGGTCACTCCTATCTCCTAAGTCGTATACGACTCACGACTCATGCTAAGTCGTGAACGACTTAGGACTTAGGCAAAATTTGCCTAAAATCTGAAATGGCTCAAATGCTAAAACTCCAGATTTGACGAACTTTTCGATCTGTGAAAATACGGGTCGTTACATTCTCTCCCCCTTAGGAATTTCGCCCCCGAAATTCCAAACAAACAAAGCAATCAAAGACTATTCTGTACGCCTACCAACCATAACAACCAGCAAACCATGCATGCAATTCTAGCTTAGCATACAGAATTCTAAGACTTAGAACAAGTTACAATGTTGTTAGATGATACGACACCTTAGGGCCATACCTTGAAGAGTTCGGGATGAGCTGCTTTCATCCTCTCTTCCACCTCCCACGTACAGTCGTTATCATCGTCACTCCATTGTATCTTGAGCAACTTAACTACCTTCCTCCTAAGCTGTTTCGTGTCGGTTTCAACAACACGAAACGGCTTACGAGGTCTTCTATCGACTGGATCAACTTCGAAGTCTTCACATCTATCAGCAGAAACCACTGTATTCGAGTCGTGCACATACTTCCGTAGATATGATACATGAAAAACATTGTGCACACCCGACATCTTCTCAGGTAACTCCAACCTATAGGCGAGCTTTCCAATTCGCTCGATGATCGAGAATGGTCCAACAAATCTCGGAGTCAATTTTCCTTTCCTCCCGAATCGAATAACATTCTTCAGTGGAGAAATCTTCACAAAAACCATATCTCCTACGTCGAATTCCAAATCCTTTCGACGCTCATCAGCATAACTCTTCTGATGGTCTTGGGCAGCCTTCATTCGTTGCCGAATGATCTCTATACAATCTGAAGTCTGACGAATCATCTCTGGCCCAAGCATCAACTTTTCTCCAGTTTCCATCCAACATGTCGGAGAGTTACATGGTCTTCCATACAATGCCTCATATGGTGCCATACCAATACTTGACTGGTAACTGTTGTTGTATGCAAACTCCACCAAATGAAGGTGATCTTCCTATGATCCTCCAAAGTCCAAAACACATGCTCTAAGAAGATCTTCCAAAACTCGGTTGACTCTCTCGGTCTGACCATCCGTCTGAGGGTGATAAGCTGTACCCAAACACAACTCGGTTCCCAAAACTTCCTGGAAGCTCTTCCAAAATCCACTAGTGAACAATGGATCTCGATCGCTCACTATACTCTTCGGAATACCATGGAAACGAACTATCCACTTAACATACAACTCAGCCAACTTTGATGCAGTCCTAGTCGATCGAACAGGAATGAATCGTGCACTCTTAGTCAGACGATCCACAATGACCCAAATCCCTTCATTTCCCGTCCTGGTTCTAGGCAATCCATCGATAAAATCCATCGACACTTGTTCCCACTTCCATGTAGGAACTTCTAATGGCTGAAGCAATCCACTTGGCTTCTTCTGTTCGGCTTTTACCAACTGGCAGTTCATACATTTGGAAATAAAATTTCCAACATCCTTCTTCATACCTTCCCAGTAGTAGGTTCTCTTCATATCCCGATACATCTTATTTCCACCTGGATGAATTGTCAACTTCGAGTGATGACTTTCCTTCAAAACTTCACTCCTCAATTCATCTATATCGGGAACAACTAGTCGCCCTTGCTTTCGAAGCCAACCCTCTCGATCGACCTCGAATCCTTTATCCTTTTCTGGATCCAATCCAGATTCCAATTCACGGATAATCTTGACAAGCTTATCATCTCGCTTTTGGCTCTCACCAATTCTTTCCACAAGAGTGGGTCTTATTGATAAGTTTGCCAACATCTCAGGTTCCAATTCGCATCTAGGCCTGAAGTCAAATCCAGCTAAATACTCGAGACTCTTCCATTCTGAAAACATGGCTCCCAATCCTGCATGTCTTCAACTTAACGCATCTGCCACTGCGTTACCTTTTCCCGGAGTATAAGCTATACCAAAATCATATGATGCTAAAAACTCTAGCCAACGTTGCTGCCGAAGATTCAAATCCTTTTGGGAGAAAAGATACTTCAACGACTTGTGATCCGTAAACAACTCGAATCGAACTCCCAACAGATAATGCCTCCATATCTTCAGAGCAAATACAATCGCCGCTAATTCCAAATCATGAGTTGGGTAATTCCTTTCATGCGGCTTCAGCTGTCGACTTGCATACGCAACAACTTTATCCTTCTACATCAGCACTGCTCCAAGTCCTGTACCACATGCGTCAGTGTAAACCACCATCTCATCATTCCCACTAGGAATAGTCAAAACAGGAGCACTCGTCAATCGCTCTTTCAGGATTCCGAAAGCTTGCTCACACTTAGCATCCCAACTGAACACTTGGTTCTTCTTCGTTAATCCTATTAACGGTGCAGCTACCTTGGAGAAGTCTTTGATAAACCGTCGATAATATCCTGCTAATCCAAGAAAACTTCTCACGTCAGATGCATTCTTAGGTCTAACCCAATCCTGGATTGCTGCCACCTTAGCGGGATCAACCGCTATTCCACTTCCAGAAATCACATGGCCTAAGAACCTCACTTCACTCTTCCAGAAGTGACACTTCGAAAACTTAGCCTTCAACTGATGTTTCCGGAAGATTTCCAAAACCATATGCAAGTGCGTCTTGTGCTCCTCTTCCGTTCTGGAATAAATCAGAATGTCATCCACGAACACAAGTACGAACTTGTTCAACTGATCTCTGAACACTCTATTCATAAGATCCACAAAATATGCTGGCGCATTAGTCAATCCAAACGGCATTACCAACCATTCAAAGAAACCGGATGGTGTCCTAAAAGCAGTCTTCGGCACACTATCCTTAGCTACTCTCAACTGGTGAAATCCCGTTGCCAAATCCATCTGAGAAAACACCTTAGCTTCTTGAAGCTGATCAAACAAGTCATTTATCCTCGGCAATGGATACTTGTTCTTCTTAGTCACCTTATTCAGCTCACGATAATCCACACACAATCTCAACGACCCATCTGCCTTGGTTGCGAACACAACTGGTGCACCCCACTCGGACACACTACGCCGAATGAATCCTTTCTGTAAAAGGTCATCAACTTGCACCCTCAACTCCTGCTGTTCCCTAGGCGCCATCCGCCTAAGAGGCATCACAACAGGTCTGGCTCCTTCAACTAGATCTATACGAAACTCGTTCTCTCTATGCGGCGGCAACCCTTTGACTTCGTCAAAGACATCCTCGAATCCATTTGCGATTGGCACTAAAGACAGTCCATCCCGTGGAACAACTAGCGAATACATGAAGCTCATGAAGACGCCTTCCTCATGCTTACATCGTATCACAATCTTTCGCCCTTCCACATTCTCGACTGTCACCTCCAGCCTCTCACAATCAACCTTAGCCGCATACTTCCTAAGCCAGTCCATACCCAAAATAATTCCGAACCCCGCAAAGTTCAGAACAAAACAATCACAAACAAAAGAGCAACCATGACTCGATACAACTAGACCACGGCATAACATACACAAATAAGACGAACCCCCAAATGGATTAGTCACAACCAATGGCCTATCAACAATATCCGGTTCCAAACCCAACCGGCTTACGAGTTCACTACAAACAAATGAATGCGACGCTCCAGTATCAAACAGAACTCTAACTGGAACACCACATAGGAAAAGAGTACCTTGAACAACCACACCCTTTCCCTTCTCTTCAGCAGTAGGAGCTTTCGAAGACGACGGAACAGCTCCTAAAGCATAGGCTTGCACAATCTGCCTGTCCTTCCTCGGTTCTGGACAATTCTTCCTGAAATGCCCCGGCTTGTCACAGTTGTGACACTTCATCGGCACCTTAGGATTCTTACAATCCTTCGAGAAATGGCCCTTCTGCTGACAATTGTAGCAAGTCACCTCGCCTTTCGGCTTCTTCTGGCCATCCTTACTCTTCTGCTGCTGCTGCTTCCTCTTCTTGTTTCCACCCTGCTGGGGTTTAGACTCTTCCCTGGTCACAGCAACAACAGATCCTTCCTTAGGAAACAGACTCTCATGCCTAAGAGCTTTCTCCACAAGCTTCTCAAATGATCCACCAACTGTCTCCCAAGATAGCTATCCAAGCCGGTCACAAACTTCTCATTCTTCTGATAAGCAGATTCAATATATGACCGAGCATACTTGGACAAAGCTTCAAACTCAGAAACATACTCAAGAACAGATCTTCCACCCTGCTTGAGCTCCACGAACTTCTTGAACAGAACAGACTTCTGAGCTGTAGAAATGAACTTAGCTTCAAATCTGACTTGGAATTGCTCCCAAGTAATCTCTTCCTCCGGAGTATCGATGGTAATAGAGTTCCACCAATCATAAGCTCTCCCTTGAAGCTGCCTTGATGCCAACTTCCTCTTAGTTGCATCATCAATTCCCAAATCACCAAAGATCCTTCTACAAGCATCTATCCACCTCTGGACCTCAATGGTAGATTCTGTTCCCAAGAAAACCTTCCCTCCAAGAGCAGTGTAGTCTTTACACAACTTAGCAAAATCCACCGGTTTTGGAGTTTGAACTTGAACTCCAACATCAACTGCCGCTCCCGGGACTGGTATCCTCCTCATGATCGAAGTCATCATAGCTTCGAACATGGCTGCATAATCAGCAGTCTCTTCAGTAGCACGGCCTTCCCTAGCAGCTGGTCTCCCTCTTCGACTCATTCTCAATATCTATAAAAAGGAATGATTAGAACATCAAGAGAAACAACTGCATAAAGGACTCAAACTCTACTAAGCTACTATATTATATATAGTATTCATCCATCAAAATACAATTACGTCTCTCATACGTAGTTACGACAGCGAGCGTTGGGTAAAATCGATTAACCAAGGCTCTGATACCAAATGTAACGACCGCCCATGACCCCTGCACCGAATCTAGAGATAGTGCGCTGTAAAATGTGCCAGGCGACCATGGACGATTGTCAGGGTAGATTAAAACAACAGAATCTATCGTATTTCTCACAGCGCATGGACAAAATACAATAGAACATATGTATAGTGAAGCCTTACAGAACAAAAATGACATCATATAAAACTCCATAATAGTTGAATATAAGCATCCACATAGTCAATACATCAAGCCTCACTACATATCTCTCAGAGAATACAAAACAGCGGAATATCCAGTACATATAATAAGAAAATAATATGCAACCCTCCAGCTCGTCTTCGATATCAGCATCGTGAGAAGAGAACAGCACCTGTCACCTGCTACCTAGTCTGCCCGTCCCAAAATGGACGAACAGCCCAAGGCAATAAGAATTAAAACATAAAGCCTTGAGTCAGACAACAGTCTTAGTGAGCAGTAAATTAACTAACAACATACCAAAAGAGCATAAAGGAAAAGGAATAGGAATACAACCCTCCCACTCCAACCTCATTCTACAGTGATAGCCCCCAGACACACACTAAGCAGAAGCAAACATAGCAGAGCATACAATTTAAAGTAAAGCTATTATCACTCGAGTCAAGGGCGATGTTTTCCAAGTACCAAGGCCTAAATCAGATAAGCACCCAGAAAATACCGCTCTTGAGTCCGAATGACGATACAACCAAACATCCATGACTCTGGCTATCACTGTTATCATTGCTTCGATATCACCGTTAATTGAATGACCGGCACATTCTTTCAGCCGTCCGTCAAGGGCTAATGGAAACCTCGGTTCTAGACATAACTCCCGCACGTCATCGCAGCCCGTGCCTAGGACTATCGAATCTGCCCAGAGTACTCGACCATCAACAGTTGGCCGTTGGGACTATCGAATCTGCCCAAACGTACTCTTGCTTAGAGCATGCTAGAACCTTCAACAACGATTCTATCCAAGCCTCCTAGTCATCCTCCTCAACGACTATTCTCATATCCATTCATTATCCTCAACTCGAATCATATCATCGAGTTATCAACATGCTTGGAATGATCCCGTCTGGATTAGACCAAGTCTTCATCATATGATTGCCTCGCTTCATAACATCCTCGCGAAGCCTCATCTCAACATCACATCATCAAATCTATGCATAAGAGCTTCATCATCCCGCTACATATGCCACGAGCAGCTTTTCCAATTCAAGAGCCTTTTCCTTAGCTTTTGAATCACCTTCGATCTAAATCTAATCATCAATCATCTAGTTCATAACAATCAATCAAATCAAACATCAATCCAAGCAATCAAGCATTCAAAAATGATCTAAGTAGACAATTATAACAATAATGGCATTTTCGTAATTAAAGAGTTGAAAGTCCAATAAGCATGAAAACATGGATTATATCTCTACCAACTTGATGAATGAACTTGCATAGGTTAACATATGGTAAAATGGATGTAACATCATCATGAACAATGGATCTATATGGATCTACACTTAGGATGAAGAAAATGCATGAGAATCACTATTTTAACACCAAATCGAGCCAACAATCTGATCTACTCCTTTGGATCCGTGTGAGAGATAATCACCACTCACCAAATCACCTAAACAACTTCAAATCAATACGCTTTAGATCTGGACAGCGAAGGATCAAGCTTGACCTATCACGAATCCGCTTCAAACGATGAAATCTCTCTTGAAAAGATGAAGATCTTCAATCTAAGCTCTTGAATCTTCAATCTTGATCTTCGATTTGGATGGATGGAAGCACTAGATTAGAGTGGAGAAAAGAAGTGAAGAAGTGTAGAAGTCGAGCTCTCAAAATGGCAGCACTTCGTCGCTTCAAAATCCGGATCACAAAAATAAAGAGAAGCTCTCCTATTTATAGCTGAAATCCCTATCTCGTCTGCCTCCATGAGTCGTTTACGACTCACGACTCAAAGCCCTACGACTTAACTTCTGCCTATGACTCACGACAAAACAGCTATCTCCTAAGTCGTCTCCGACTTATAGCATGCGCCTACGACTCACCAGACCCCCTGTCTACGACTTAAATGCGCACGCCTTACTTGGTTAGACGACTCAACTACTAACTCGTATATGACTCATCACAAAGGCTACGACTCATCCACTTGCGCGAGTTATCACCTACGTGCGAATCAACAGCTTACGACTCATCCCTTAACTCGTCCACGACTCAACTGGTTAGACGAGACAACCCATTCTACGACTTATCAAATAACTAGGGTATGACTCATCACTTAACTCGGTCAGCTCTTATGTCGTAAATCCCTAGGTCGGTCACTTACTTAGGTTGTCTATCCCTTAACTCGGCGACGACTTACAACCTACGACTTAACACTTGCCGAGTTAACTTCGACCTACTGACTTAACCCAGCTACGACTTATCCCCTTAGGTCGCACTTTCCTTAAGTCGGTCAGTCAATTTAAGTCATCCCACAACTTACTTCCTACACGACCTAGGCTCCAAACATTTCAACTCTTAAGTCGTTCAAATGACTTAACTCCAAGTCCTGGGTCACTCCTATCTCCTAAGTCGTATACGACTCACGACTCATGCTAAGTCGTGAACGACTTAGGACTTAGGCAAAATTTGCCTAAAATCTGAAATGGCTCAAATGCTAAAACTCCAGATTTGACGAACTTTTCGATCCGTGAAAATACGGGTCGTTACAGTTATTTTGTTCATATTTGTAAATTTTGCATTTTATTATATATATATATATATAAAACAGACACACATACATACATACATATACATACATTTTTTATATAACGGACACACATACATACATACATATACATACATTTCTTTCCAAAAAAATATATACATATATACACACTAAATCGAACACAAGCAGTCATGGTCCGTGTTTACATAAATATCAAGGCACTCATTTATGATTATCACTTTTATTTCCTTAAATTTTACACCGAATTTAATTATAAGTTGGAATTTACAATATAATTTACACAGTAAATTGTTAGTTGGTGCCTCATGTTTGAATTCAAAGCCTTACAGCCATGCTTTAAATTATTAACATGTATACCGAAGTAATCTGTCTAATAATTTATTTGTTGTTCCCAGGTATTTACTGTCCTCATTGTCTTTATTTTTTCCTAATTGAGATCGATTATTAAAGTTGTTATTTTTCATAAATTTGTATAATGAATTGTATTTTGTTAAATTTAATATATCTTTGTATTTTTTATAATATATTTTTTGATATTGATTTAAAAAAAATTCCCATTTTTTAATGTAAATTTTGATTTAATTTGTTTCGAGATTTTTGACATTGCAAAAAATACACATATCAAAACAAACTTTTTAGCGGTTTAGTGAACCAATACCAACATATGTATATTTTATATATTTATAAACTAAAAGAGATGAAATTGTATTCCCACTATTAAGTCTTTTATCTAATTAAGTTTGTATGGAAAAAGGACTTGAATCATATACGAATCTATACAATATCATCATATAATATTTGGTAGTTGATCATTAATTAAAACATTTGTTACTAAGTTGAAAAACTAATTTTTCATGGAAACCCACCAAATTTTGGCACGTTGTACTGAATAATATGCTTTCTTGTACAGTCAATACAAATTATTCCATAGATCATTTTCAAAGTATTTGTCAATTATCACTTTTGACGTATGACAGATGGAATTTTATAATGTTTTATCAAATAAGAGAACTTTGCTTTCAAAAGAATTAAAAAAGGATGATCAAAATCCATATTTTGGCTTTTCGGTATTAAAAACGATGTAGATAGCAATTCCAATATTAAACTATTAAGTTCTATAAAATAAAAGTTTCTTTAGAAAAAACATTAAATGAAGTAAACAAAATCATTAGCAAATTTAAAATGAGTTCTTAAAACAAGTTCTACCACGTTAGCGTTCGGTACTCTCCTATGGTGCAATTTGAAAATGCATCATGAAGATTTTTTTTCTAAGCTTTATATTGACACAATTTCAAATGGAGCCAATACGAATAGTTGGAAGAAGAAAAAAATTTCTTAGCTCCATTTGAAAATGCACCGATGGTTTTCTGAAGTTTTCAATCGGCGTAATTTCAAATTGAACCAATAGGAATTGCTAAAAGAAAAATTCCCTCCTAGCTCCATTCGAAAACGCGCCAATAGAATACTTTTAAAAAAAATCCATTGATGCATTTTCAAATTGAGCCAAGTGAAAAAAAACCCAGCAATTTCCATTGGATCCATTTGAAATCACACTAATATGAAGCTTTAAAAAAATACCTTAATGACACATTTTCAAATTACGCCAAAGAAGAATGTTGATTCAGTGTTAACGTGGCAGAAATATGCGTATACTTGTAATAAGTTTTCAAAGTGGCCTAAATTTGTTGTTAACCTTTAAAATTGGCTTAATTTATAAAATTATCAAATGCAACCAAAATTATTATTGCATAACAAAAAATTCAATTTAATCAATGTTGTTAAATCATGGTTGCATTTTCTTAAAGCAATTAAATATAACTGCATTTTCTTAGTGTGGTTAAATTATACAGTGCATTAAGATTGTATAAAATTATTAAATACAGTCAAAATTACTCAAACTTATATTTTAATTAAACCTAAATTTTGAATACTTATCGTAAACAGTTCCAAATTGATGAAATGAAACTAAAATCCAATAGAAACAAAACAAATAAACTAAATTACATGAAACATATATTTTGATTATACCTAAATTTTGAATACTTGTCGCAAGCAGTTCAAATTAATGAACTGAAACTAAAACCAATAGAAACAAAGGCAAATACATTGAGAACTAGTGTACGATACACACTAATGTACATCATACTCAGATGTATGAATATTTAGATAAGCTATCTAAAATGATTCCGAATTACACAATGAAAAGACAATTTATTTATTTTATTTTTCTTATAATATTTTTATTTTTCAACAAGCAATAACACTTGTATGCGTAAGCTAATTATTGTATTCCTCGCTAGCTCAATCTAAGTAATGATAGCTTAAAAAAAGTTGAAGATTTTGGATTTAGTTGTCACATGTACGGTCCATGTATTAAGGCAAGGACAATATAAATATAATGGCTTGTTTTAGAAACTCATACAGGGGACCTCCGGAATGGACGACATACCGACCAACTTCAAGAGGGATTAAGTAGTGCATGTCCGCTTCAACTCATGTCACACATAACCCACTAAGTACTTTTTTACGAGAAATGTGTGCAAGGCAGGGTTTGAACCTGGATCTATTACCAGACACAAACACTCATTTCCATTGCGCACACCTGCGGACTTAATGTAATGATTTATAAATAACAGAAATTTTTTATGCTTCCTGGCATCTAGATTTTCATATTTCTCATGTTTGACGGAGAAAATTGTAGAATTACAAAGGAAAAATAATCATACTCCTATCGCTATTTCCAAATCTTTATTAATTAAGTATGTATGAATATTAAGTATCAACATTTCCATGAATTTATATTGTATTACAATAATGTGTATCAAAATGCTCCTAGATTTTTATGGTTGAATGTTCATCTTCAAAAAATTAAGCATAGTTGTTACGTCGATCGACTTATGTTATTATTTATATTAAGCACTAAGCAAAGAAATGACAAAATCACCCCCCTTTAAAGGCACTAAATGCTTACTTAACAAAGTAAAACATCATTGAATTTAACAAAACAAGAAAATTAGACCAAAAAATTGAAAATTACGATTTAAGCGTAAGGAGTTTTAGGTTTAAAATTTACCTTTATATGACATATGATGTAGACATTTGATAACATTTTTATTAACTAAATCCATTAATAAAATTCTTGCACCTATCTCTACTATTAATAAAGAGAATTCGATGAATAAAATTTTCATGGTGTGTTTTTGAAATTCCTAAAATACTCTCTTCCGTCAATGGAATCTTACTATTGATTTACAATCTCAACCATCATTCTCTTTCTGACCACCCATCAACGGATTTCACTATAAATTTGCAACCAACACCATCATCAACAGCTTGAAATAAAAGCTTTGTGACCACCAAAGATTTTGCATTTATAGCACATATCCATCCATTAATTTTTTATTAAATAAAAACTAAATACCATTAGCTATTAAATGCACGTACGTGCGATGTGTACTAGTGTTAATAGTAAAAGAACAATTCATTTGCATTTTTCGATCAATAATTCTTGACGTCAAAAAAGATAAGCACTAATAAATCAATCCACGCTTAAGGGCACTTTGGATAACAAAGTTTAGAGGCAACAACTTTGCTCCTTGCCTTGCTTCAAAGCCTAAGACGACACAGATTCAAAAGTTTAGGCAAAAATTTCAACCTTATTTTCCTTGATATGCTTTAATCTTTTAAGCTTATCGAAAGTAACTAAGTTTGTCAAATGGAACAAATTGAAGGAAAAACATTGTAACTAACCAAGGTGGATACATGTTCTCTTGAAATAACCTAATGGAACGCTAATTATTTTGGGAATATCGGTTGAATGAGTGTTCTTCAGCTTTGAGCCAAGTACATTTGGGAAAATAAAAGAAACATTAGTCAACAACATAGTGCTCTATCATATATATGTATCATATCATTCGTACAATTGTCAAAAACGCAAAAAGATAATTTAGTTTTTTTAAATTCTAATTCTAATAAGTAAATAAGTTCTCAAGCAGTGTTAATCAATCCTCACTTATTAGCTTTATCTATGAACTAATAGTTAAAAAAGTTAAAAGATGTTAATTTTGGTTGTCATATGTAGGTGTATGCATCGTCCTAGGACAATGTTTATAAAGATTAGAAACGCAATCATGGATATATCGACATTTTTAATGCATTTATAGAATCATTATTATGAAGGACATTGTATCATAATGCTCTTAGTCCTGGTGCTTATGGTTGGATGTTGCAGTCGTTAAAAAAAATAAGCATCACACAAACGTCATTACACATGTGTTATAAAAGCTACGCGAGACACCTCACTTATTAGCACTTAAACGTTGCTTAAACAATGGAAAACGTTGCTTTTCTTTCAAGCAAGATAAATGGTGCTATAGTATTAGACCAACAGTATGAAAAATATGATTTAAGCATTAACAGTTTAGGATTAAAATTTGCTTCTAATATTTAATACAAACTTGTCACAATATTTTTATCAATTAAATATGATTCATGAATAGTGGTATTAAAGAGATAAACTCGTTCATTATTTTAGTTGGAAAGTTCAAATTTTGCTTAAAATTGGATGCCTTTTATTGTTGTTTGACAAAACAAATCACCGAGCAATTTATGACATTAGCCCCAAAAATTTATCACCTTTAGGTTAATATAGTTAAAGAGAAAAAAATATTTTCATCTTAAGGGCTTGCATTAGAGAGGAAAATGTTTTCCTTCATTTTTGGATTTCGTAGCTAAAGAATTTGAACTAACAATTGTTTGCATTAGCTGAAAATCGTTGGCTTGTTAGTAACTTACCTTGGAAACAATTCTAGCTCAAAAGTAATTTAATAGATGGAATAAGCTGTTATAATGGGAAACAACTGACGTAAACATGCCACTTAATTATATGACATCATTAATTACTTATTCAAAATTATGGAATGTTGTGCAAATAATTAATTGACTACACATAAGTAGTCATTACCATTATTATTTAGGTCATATACTAGTAGATGCCCATTGTGTCCAACGTAAAACATAAATTTGATAATGCTTAATTGAAAATTTTAATCGCCCTATTTAGTACAATTGATTATAGGACATTTGTTGCGTTAACATCTAACTTCCAAAATTTCCAATGAGGGTCGGAACTTCAAAATTTTCAAAAGATCCATAGGAATGTCGAAAACTCGAATCATGAGAAAAAAATTGTAACTAACAAAGATGGATGCATGTTCCTTGGAAAGATCCCGATGGAACGCAAAAAATTTGGATTTTCTAGTTGAATGTGCGCTTTTTTGTTTAAATCTAATTACACTACAACATAGTAGCAAATATATTGAGACTTAGTGCACGGTACATGCTAATGCACATCGTATAAGTAGTCAAAAATATCTCAACTTATACTATAGAATGATAATTAAGATTTTTAATTTTGATCCAAATAAACAAAAAGCGGTTTAAATGAAGGTTTTAAATCTCGTATTTCGATCATATTTTATCTAATGTTCACATAAGCTATCTTGTATCTAGAGGATCTCGGAAGTGATAAGCGTATCTCGGGCCTTAAAGTATATCTTGGGAATATCACGGAGTAATTTATATGTCTAAATTTGACGTTTTGATGATTTATTTAACAACTATAATTATCTTAGTAAAAATGAGAATTGTAACATACTTGATTTCCATAGAAAAGAACTGAAATTAATGTTTCGGCAAAGAGTGGTGCCTCGATTAGCTTAATTTATTTGGTAATGATTGAATAATATCATTTTATTTGAACATAAAAAAATGAGCTTTTTTATGACTCAATAAGATTTAAAAATAAAATATGTTTAGTGAGTTCTTAAATAGTAATTGATTGATTAGATTAGTTTGAATTTATATGAAAACGAAAAAATATTACGTAAAATAATAAAAGATATAATTTCGAATGTGATTTCCTATCGAGATTTTGATCCATGTTTCAATTGACATTTGAATATTTTGGATGAGATAAAAGTTGAAAGAGATGTGATGTTTCGTCTCATCTAAATGTGAAAAGGAGATCTCGAAAGAGAACTCGAGTGAGAATATATAGGAGATTCAAAACCATGCTTTGACGTCTTAGCTCAGCCAAATTAATGATAGCTAAAAAATTAAAGATGTTATATTTGTTTGTCATATGCATAACGTATGTTAGTACTACGTATAATACCTAAGATTATTTTTTGTAACAATTAAAATAGTTGTGGAGAAGGTTTACAATGTATGGTGTCCCTTGTTAATTGTGTCGAATTGGTGGGAAAAACTGTAAAATAAGAAAAAGAAAAATCATACTCTTCTCACTATTTTCAAATCTTTGTTGACTAAAAAAATATACATGAACATTAACTAAAGGCATTCAAAATGCATTTATAGAACTGCTATAACATTAAATGATGTGCCATAATGCTTCTAGTGCTAAAGGTTGAATGTTAAGCTTCATAAAATCGTAATTAGTGTGAAGCTTCGCTTTCTAGTAATTAGATACAATAATTATAGGGTTAGATTTGGAAAATAAAAATAAAATACATAGAAGTTGTAAATGATTTTTTTCAAAAAAAAAATAGAAATATTTAATGAACATATGACGAAGGAAGTAAAATGGATCTGCAATAGTGATATAAATAAGTTATGGGTAAACATTACAAATAACATAAAAGAAAAGGATATGGAATTTTTTGGATAAATTAGAGGAAAATAATTTACTGGTGGTTCAAAGATATACAACAAGCTATACAAAAAAATGTCTTTTTGTTCCTATAAAGCAGCCAACATCAGACAGACTTGCTACATGGGGACTTCCAGACGACAGATTATGTAAATTATGTGATGAAGATCAAGAAACTCATGAGCATCTATTTTTTTACCTGCAACTATAGCAAATATCCTATGTCTTACATAGCCTTGAAGCTCAATATCAATATGCCTCGAGACATGGATATTGCTGAGGTGTGCGCCTTCCTCATCTTGCAATTACCAGCCTCTTCCTTGCACGGCGATCCGCTTCTGTGGCAGTGGTGACCCTCATCTACCATGTATGGGCGGAACGAAATCGAGGAGTTTTTGAATCCAGGAGGATGGGTAAGCTTCATCACGCACGGCTCATGGAGAAGGAGGTTGCGTGCCAGGTTATGAGGTTAAATGATAGAAGCCAGTATTCAGAGGACGAGCTCCAATTTTTGAGGCGATGGGGGATTGATCTCTCCGATGATAGATGGAGAACGTCGGCAGCGTATCTATACTCGTTGTTATTTTTAGGGTTCGCTGGTTTTGGGCCGTGGGCCATGATTGAACGGAGGTGTATTTTAATAGATTGTGTTATACTTGTTCATCTTATATGTTTGTAATAAAATTACCCTTCTTCAAAAAAATAGATTTGAACATTGGAAAATTAGTATTTAAAAAACAAGAGGATTTAGAGAAATATAAAATAGTCAAAAAAATGACAAGGGGATTTACAATAAACGAGGTATAATAAAAGGGGAAATACACCAAAAAAAAAACAAAGAGTAACTACTAGGGATTTGGAATAGATAATATGCAATAAAGATGAAATAATGATATAATAATAAAAGATACACAAATACTTAATAGGCGAGAATATTATTTCATATAATTGTTAAATGAAGAAAATCATTAGAACGAGAAGGTTTGAAACTTAGTGGCTCTAAAACAAAATATATGACATGTTTTTAGTAAAGAAGTTAGAAAGTATAATACCATATATTTATAGAATCAAATGATCAACAAACAAGATGTTTTTATAATACAAGAAGATGGGGAGGTGGAAAAGGCCTAAACATAAGGGGCATTGCACATAAGGTCTATATTTCTGATGTTCTTATAAGAAAAATCATTGTAGCAATAAGTACGTAAATTAGGACTCTGTTTTTTAAAATCAGAAAACGAAATTAGCATGCGCTTTTCAAAATTTTCAAAAATTTAGAAATTTTAAAAAGTATTTTAAAATAAGAAAGTGCGGACTGGCTTGCGCTTTCCTAATAGAAAGCGCAAATTAACTTGCGCTTTTCAAAAATTTAAATTTTTTAAAAAATTTCAAAAATATTAAAAAGATTTCAAAATCAAAAAATCAATTTACCTTGCATTTTCTATCAGAAAAGTGCAATGCACCTTGCGTTTTCTATTTTTTTTAAATAAAGACCAAATTTACATAATAATTTCTGTATGGACTTTTCTTATAACAACATCAAAAACCAGGGACGTGTGGCTCTTTTCTTGCTAGACATAATTAGTATAAGTTTGAAGTTTTAATTGGACTAGTACAGGCACAACAACTCAAATTACAGTTACAGTGAAAAAAAGAAGTTAAATTGTATCACGTAGGAATCTAAATACTCCAAACTTAGTAACACATACAAAATAATAGCAAACTCAAATTCGGGTATAAACAAAAGGAAAAGGCGTACCTTCTTATCGTCGGACGCTGCAACGTTGACAAACTAATGCCCCTTCGCCTACGATCAACAGGACCCTTCATACCTAGCATCAATCTTATGTACGTAAAGAAAAAGTAAAATGGAACCCTTGTTTTCACTTCGTGTTTCAAAAGAAGCCTACGAATCAAACCCTGATTCTAAAAGCGATGCGAGAAAGAAGCCGACAAAGTCGGTAGGTCGGCAACATTTACTAATAGCCAAAATTAGGGCATCGAGTGAGTTGCGAATTGAACGTGAGGCGTCCAGGTGAAAATCTTTAATTTAATTCTCTAAAGAGAGAGAGTGCGCGCGTTTGGAATCGGGCAATTTATTAGAATGCAAAGTCCAAACCATTTGTACGGGTGGTCGGACCGGACCGAAATAAGGTGTGTCCATGTCTTGTTCTATAAGAGATACAGATGGATACGAATCAGATAAGGTTTAAGTTCGGACATTGTTCGTATTAGCCGAACAACAAACGGACAATGTCCGAACAATATAAAAACATCGAATATTTTCTAACAGACATATTTTTGTACATTCTTTTTTTCATAATTTGTATTTTAAATGAGAATCGTATGGACACGGGCCGTTTGTTTAACCGTTTGTTTGTCCGTGCCTTGGATCGAGCCGGATATTGGACAATCATACAAAATTTACATCCCTACCCATTTGTTTAACCGTTTGTGAAATCAATTGCGGCCTAAACCTATTTCTCTTGAAATAAGTATGTTTAATAGCTCATTTATTGATCTCAAATTCGAACCTTAAGAAGACTCTATTTCACACCTATAATATATATTCGACCTGATCAATTCTTATTTTTTTGGTGTTTCTATTATTTTAGTTTGCAACTTCTTTGGTGTTACTCGTAGAGAGTCTTTGGAATTGAATTTCAATGTGGCACAAAAAAGTAAAATTGAACAAGATTTTATGATACTTCTAATATTATTGTGGTTATGCAGTCATTATTGGATCAGATGCGTTGGCAGCTGAGTTAAATGGTGAAATATTTCACTCAAAACCTCCTTTTATTAAAGTACCATGATATAAACATCTCAATATAAGTCTAGCATACAATGTTCAATAATTAGGATAGACCAACCAATATAATCATGCAGTATCATAATGATAAGAAATGCAACAACCCGGGATTTTTTCATTTAATTTTGAATATTTAATTAATTTTAAATATTAAAATATCGGTTTTAATAGCTTAATAACTTGAATTCAAATATAGAGATTATTTAAATATTCGAATTGTGAATTTAATATTTGAATAATGATTAAAATATCCAGATCTGTGAACTAAATATTAATTTAATAAATTTAATGATCTTATTTATTCCATTTAATTAATAAAATAATAACGGTGAATTCATTTTGCAAATTTATCTACAGTAATAAATAGTTCGGATAAATAATAAGAAGATTTATTTTTATTTTAACGACTAGATTTTTATAGGTGTATTTTTATTTTATTTTATCATAATTTTTAGTTTGGAAATTATTTAAATTTTCGTTTGACGATTTTTCGACAATGTATCGTATTTTTGTGATTTTACAAAATCAATTAATCAGTGTAAATTATTATCGTTTTGAGGTTGCGTCGCTGTTTTGAGCGCAACCGTATTTTGGTTTTCTCATTCTAGATTCATATGTGAAAGAAAATCTATACAGCGAAATGCCAAAATTTGCAAATTTAGTATAGCTCAACACTTCACAATCCAACACCGTGTGTTTTCATCTTTTCTTCTACTATTCCATTGCCCCTTTGCTGAAACCAAAAACAAGAAGAAGAAAAAACCTGTAATACTTTCCTTTAAAAGATACAAAAAAACGATTTAAAAATCAGTAAAAATTTAAGTTTTAAATTTTGAGTTCTTTATAGTGAGATCTACTGTTCCTAGGCGTTTGGATGGGTTTGGTGAATGTTGCGAGGCTCGACGGTGAATGTCGTGAAGGAATTGGAAATTCGGGTTTGACATTATTTGAAATCGAGGAGGAATAAGCTCGATTGGAGCTTAGATTCGGGTTTAGGGTGGCAAGGGGTGTCAGATGGCTGAGTTTGGTGATGAGCGGTCGTCTTTTGGGGGACGCGATGTTTCCAGGTAAAGGTAGGAAGTCTCCAGATCATGTCATCTAGAGGAGGGCGGAGGGAGCTTTGAGGGGATGGGTGCGGAGCTCGTGTGGAGCGTGGTTCGTCGGAACTGGTTTGAAGCAATTTCGTGGAGGAACAAGCTATATGGAGGAGGAGAAGGGCACAACAATGGTGGTGTCACTGTGTGCGTGCAAAGTTTTTGGAGGGAACAAATTGGGAAAGAAAGGTTTAAACAAGTATGGATAATTAAGGATTAATTTGTAATTAGTAATTTAATTATAATTTTAAAATCGAAAACTTATTTAATCAATAACTTTCTTATACGAGGTTCAATCAAGACGTGGTCTTTAGCATTAAGCTCGTAATGGCGATAGCCTCGTGATGGAATTAGTTTGGTTAAATTTGAAGTAAGTGAAAATTTGGGCTAAAATCGAACGTCGGTCGATTTTAGTTCAAATTGGGACGCCTTGGTGTCAACTAGAAGTTCGGTGAGTTAAACTCATATTTTTTGTTAATCAGTATGATGTATAGTAGATAAATTTACTGTTTGTATTTGGATGAAATATTGCTTGGTTTATTTAAATATCCGCATTGAAAAGCGGTTGACATTTGAATTGAAAATACAAAAATTTAGTAGAGAAATCTGGATTTCTTGATATTGTGATTTTTAATATCCAGTTATATTCCTTTTAATTTTATTTCAGTAATATCTCTATTACATAGATTATTAAATGTTGAAATTTGGTAGTTTGGCCCTATTTGTTCTGATGCCGACATATGTTAAAAATTGAAGCTATTTAGAAAAAAAAAAGGTTGTGATGGCATTGGGTAAGCGCTATAGTAACCATTGGACTCATTATAGTATTTTGAGAGAAAAAATATTGTTAAGTGTTGTTTGATTTAGAAATGGTTTCGTTTTGGAAATGATATTTAAATATGACTTTTCGGAAGGTGATATTTTAATAAAAATGAGTTTTTGAACTTCTCTATTTTATTTCAACTTATTTTATTATTCTTTTCTAATATATATATATATATATATATATATATATGTCTTAATAATTATTTTTGGAAGTATTGGTCTTTATATAAAATCATTATAATAATAAATGTTTTATTTTCAAAGTAGATAAAGGGGAATTATCTTTATTTTAAAAGAAGAATACTTTCATTTTGATAAATTGGAGAAATAAACCACGGTTGGGAAATTATTGAAAAGATATGGAATGATCGTGCAATGGCAAAGTTTTAGGTTTTATAGTTGTATTTGGAGTTGGGTTTTATATTTCGAGTTTTGTTTTATAAAAGGTGTTTTGTAATTATATTTAGCAAATTATAAAAAGGAGTTTTATAAAATGAATTTGGAATTTTATAAAAAGAGTTGCAATACATTTTGGAATTTATAAAATAGGTTTATAAATGACTATTTTGTAGAAAAAGTTTTACAACTATTCTATAAAGCCCGAAAGTTGGGTAAGAAAACTGGCCCGAAAACAATCCAAGGGCTACAATTGAGTTGGATAATGAAAATCAACTGTCTCCCTTGAATTCCACTGATTCGGACAAAACCCGCAGCCCTGAATTTCGAGCTTTATAGCATGTTCCAAAGTTTTATAATGAGTTTTATAAACAGTACAAAGGAGGTTTATAAAGGTATTATTAGATAAATTTGAAGATTTATATAAGTAGGTTGTAATTATGTTTTTACAAATAATATTTTAAAAAGGATATTGTAAACATAAGAAGTTCTATAAAGGCAATTTATTAAGGGATTTTTTGAAGAAAAGGCTGAGACCCGATTTTCATAAATGGTCATTTTGAATTATGGTGGTATGAAAATTATTCTTTCTATACTCAGCGGCAAAAAGAAAAGTGTTTGGGTTTATTGTTATCAATGTTTTTAAATGATTTTTGTTTAAACCCAGATAAGTATAGTTTGAGAATGGAATCTTTTATTAAGATTTGTAAAATATAATTATATCGGAGAGATACGTATATGCGTATTATTTCCTAAGTATTGAAAAGGTAGCGATTTGTGAATATACTTATATGTCCGTAGTTCAAGTGGAGTTGACAGGGGTTTCCAGCTTCCCGGCCAAGGTAGAAGGTTCGAGCCATGGCAACTACACTTTAGTAGCCTGTTATTCGCAGAGGCATACGATAATCCCTGTTGAAAGGTATAAAATCTACGGGATCGAAAAGTGCCACCATGAGGGCACGGCTAAAAATGGAGCAGAGTTGAAGCTGGCCTTCCTACATTCCAAGCCTATGAAAGTAGGTTTTTAAATAAACAATAAGTATATAGAAAAGTTTTCTAATTTGAAATGAAATGTTTGTGAGTATACTTATTCAGTTGAGATAAGTATATCGATATTTTTCAAGCATTGAAGAGAGTAGAGAGGATGTGTGAATATATCTTCATAAAGGTACTTTGATACAAGTATTTACAAAGTTATTTTAATTAATGAAATAATTAATGAATGAGGCTTAGTGGTTGCTTTGTATTTAACCGTGCTTGTTTAAATCTCTGATTGAATTGTTTGTTATTTGATAGTTAAATAACCGTCTAAAATGTTGGTCAGTTTTTAAAACTATAGTTGTCGGTTTGGAGAGATCAGGATTGGACATATTATCCGGAAACCACTTCGAACCAGCATAAGCATTCAAATTTAGGGATATTTGATCGAAGATCTTTGAAGTGTAAAGACTACATGCTACTAATCCTGAGGGTGATTCCACGAGATGTTTTTAGTAAAATAATAATTAAAACGCTAATATTGGAAGAAGAATGAGGATTATCAACCCTAACAAAAATGAATTTTTTGTTCCAGAAAAGAAGTTTACAATCAAATTTAAATACTAGGACTATGTAGATGCGCTATATAGAGTGTTGCTTTATGAAAATGATAAAAAGAAACATTATTGGTTTATAGAAATTTATGGAGAATTATACAAACGTCCTATTTCAAATTGGTTTGTCCAGTGGTGGATAAAATTTGGTCCATCTTTAAAAATTCTACCTGAAAATTTTAAAGAATTATATTCCATTTGGCTAGGTATTTCACCAAAAATAATTGAAATTATTGAGGAAAGACATTGGGTTGAAGGAACGGTTTCAATGTATTTTTTCATAGAATTTTCAATCCCCTGAATTTGGAAATGGGTACCTGAATTAAGTAATACTAAATAAGGTATTCCTTGTCTTAAAATATTTGGTCAAATTATTGTCTTAATAAATGAAAAAATTAAAAATTATCAAGGGCGGAAAATGTTAAGACAACAGAAGGAATCTCCTAGTCCATTTGAGCATATTATCAAGAAACTACAAAAGCAGAAAGCAATTATATCAAGAGAAGATACTATTCAGTGTTATCTTGAAGAAATGAAAAGTGATTTAGTCTAAAATCTAAAAGAAGAAGATGCAAAATCCGACACCTCCATGGCATCGTCCTCCAAAGGAAAAGAAATTACAGGTGAATCACAAGATCCTTTTGAAGGGGAAGAAGAGGAAGAAGAATTCCTATTATCAAAGGCCACCAACTTCACCTTGGCTAAGAATTCCTGTTCAGATGGGTGCATTATTCCTACAACATATCGATCGAACACATCCAACAACATTGGGCTCGCCTTCTATCAGCTTACAAACTAACACCGATAAGGCATGATTTTGTCAAGGTTAACAAAGCCTTTTATCAGAGCCTGTGCTTACTCTGGTTTTGTATTTGGAAGCTCTGCATCGGCTTTCCCTTTCCATTTTGGAAGTCCATTAGCTCCTTCAGTTACTATAGCAGGCATATCAGCAATTTGCTCCATCACTTTTGATTATGTAAAGTTATAAATATGTTGAACTGTGCGTGTACTGGGATGAATACATGCACGTTGAAACTTTTTTCTATTAAGGAGCTGGATTGCTTCGTTTCGATTCACATATTGAAACTGCTATTACCTTTGCAACTTGCTTTGCTTGATAAGAACATGCTGCAATCATTTTTCTATAGATTAATAAGAACACATAGATGTGCATTGTGCGGTTAATGCCCTAAATTGATTGCTTAAATTGTGATGAAATGAACACAGGAATTTAAAACTTATGGTGCATTTAATCAATCATAGAATGGTGAAATGAATGGAATTATGTGCTTACCTTTTTTTTAATCTTCTATTGATGATCTTTTTAAAATTTTGCAGAAACAGCTACTATATGGTCCAATCAGAAGATTATGTCAATGTTCTACATAGGAGATGGATGTTGATTTGCTACAATTGGAAATGGTCGATCATGCAAGCACCACAATGCTTCAATTTACTCCTTGTGCAGTAGAGTTTAGTATGAGACCGAGATGCGAGAATAAACTGAATATGATAACTCATAATATACATGTGTAAAAAAACTCACAACATAACACGCTCCATGAGTTTTGGGTCTTACCGTTAGTGGGATCTGTTGAAATTCATTTTTCCAATCAAAAGCTTGAGAAAAGAAAAGAAATGCAAATAGCTTTAACATGGCCCGCATGTGAGTTTCAAAGACAAAATTTTGAAATAAAACAGAAGATTGGTTATGGCCTAGAAATGCAAGTTCTCCTTCTTAAACCTGCAAGTGCAGAAATGTGAAGTGCGGTAACCTATCATAAACTGTACCACTTTTGAAGAAGAAGAAAAATTTATTCAAAAGGTGGAAAATTGAACCAATGCATTAAAATCAAAGGGTAAATATTAAGCATGGTTTTTGAAATTTCAAGCCATAGCAGAGTAGCTGCAAAAAACAATTTTCTATACTGTTGAAATTTCAATCAAGGGCGGAATACTTGCAAACAACTGTAGTATTCAGGTGTCTCAAAACAACAAGAGCAAAGTAACTGCTAATAGTAACAATGTCCACAAATTTGAAGTTTCAAACCAGGAGCAGAACAAGTGAGAGTTTACAAAGCAAATGTCAAAACAGATCGCACATACGCATAAAAATGAACTCAAAACTAAAGAGAAAGGTTCATTTTTTCATCAATGGCATCACCAAGCACAACCACCAGATCATGTGCTTTCTCCATAAACACATCAAAACGCGCCTTAAAAAAGGCAACCGCATCTCCACAAGTTCATCTGTGCTGTGACAAGCCTCAGTCATCACTGGCACGGCTGGCATCTGCACGGATCATACGCTGCCATTCCCTGACCTTCTCCCTTGTCTCTATACTTTCAGTCTCATCTTTTGCTTTTTCTGCACATTCTTTTCTTAGTGCTTCGTGTACTTTCCTGTTAAATGTATTGATTGATTAGCATGCACTTCTTAATAGTAGGAGATACATCAGAGAAATGCCAATGCACAGCTGTGCCATAAAAGCCAAAATGAAAAAAAAATCCTCCCATAAACCAAATTGTTTTACATTTTTTATACATTTTTATCATGATTTTTGCTTGCGCTGAAATCACCACAGAAAGCAAAATTTACCTTTTTTGCCACAACTTAACTCTCGCCTATATTCAACATGCTGCATAAATATAACCAATATGCACCCACATATAAGAACCTTAACATACACTGCTGCTGCTGTTTTACCAGGAAACACTTCTCATTATGTAATTCTGCAAAGTAGTTTCTACATGCATCCCAGGTTGTACTTTGGACAAAAATAACCGTATTGCTGTGTTGAAATATGCGATACCATATATCTAAGTTGAAGAGAATTTTGTCACCCTCGTGAATGCGAAGATGGTTTCTCGTTTGGAACTACGAATCGAAAGATACGACACATTGGGGTTTCAGTCTAGGTCTATGGATGAACACAAACGAGAACTGAAGCTAATAAGGGTGATTTGACACCTCTTTCGTTGACTTTATATTTGGATACTTGGATCTTTCGAATGCTAACAACAAATACTTCATTCACCTATGGTTTCAAATGTGCGAGAAATAAACCTATCTTCTTCATTTTTTAATAGCCTTCAATAAATTATCAATCTCTTTGTAAGCTCTTCAAATTTTTAATAAATTTGCTCTTTCTCGGAGTAGATATATAATAGCTATCAAGTTGATAATGAAACCAACATGAATTTGTTCATTCAATTTAATTTATGTTGTTTTCTATACTGTCTATGTTTGGTTACGGACGGTAGAATTGGTTTTAATTGTTCCACTTATTTGTTTTATCTCACTTACACATGATCCTACTATGTTTCGGATGTGTTTTGGGTTAATTAATACTACGCGTGGTTCTCCATAACTAATATTAGAGCCGTAAATTTTGCCGTTGGATCATAGGTTGGTAGATAATGGGTTCATAAGATTGCTCTACTTATATATGAATTAGTATGTCATTATGCTGCTTATCTAACAGAAAAATAATTAGAAGACACGCATAACTGCTATGTATAGCAGTGTAAGATATAAATTTGATAAAGCAATACGCAACTTTTCATATGGTTAAAACATCCGGCCATTTCAAACGGTCGCATCTCCCAACAATTCTGTCCATTTAATTTCGAATTTTGGATTTGATAACGGGTTTAATTATGATCAGTTTTAATTAAATAATTCTGTACAAAATTATATTTCAGACCCAAACCCGACTCGACCCGGTCGGACGATGAGAGGCGTGCGTGTGGTGGTTATGCATGGCCTCCCTTCTCACAAAAGAGCAAGCATATTGAGTGCCCTGAGAAACCAATATTTAAATTAATATAGTGTTTTATATTCCAAGATGCGGGCTAATCCAATCATCCTCCACCATTCTGTTTCTCTCTCTTTTTATTTAAAAACAACTTACACTAAAAATTTATGAAATTTTCACTAACAATTATCCATCAAATTTTAATAAAATTTCTCTTGTCATATGTTACAGGAAAACTTGTGCATAAGTATAGATGTCTTGCGGACTTAAATCTATACATAATGATAACCTATCAGAGCACGTCGGGATAAAGTGGTTGACTAAGCATTGAACCAAGATCCTATGCGACGTACCGGATGTGCTTCACACACGTTTTTTATTCTTTAAATAGTTCATAATCCGACACGTGGATTGGCCTTGTGTCTATATTTTGGTTTCATGAAATGCCCTTAAAGACTTTAAGCCAAAATCTCGCAGAAGACGGCACCACCTTCATGCATTCATATAGGTAGGTTTATTTCAAGTGTCATATAACTATGCACTTCAACGGTACTTCTTTTATAAACCTATTAAGTACTAACTAGTACAACTTCCACCATATCATTATAGGTTTCAAGCACTATTCTTGGAATGGGTATAATATTGAGTTGAGTTTCCATCATAGGTGATTTCTACAGTGGCTTTAACCTCATTCCTTTTGATATTTTCAACACAAAATCTCTTGCAAGTCCCTTCGTAAATGGATCAACCAAGTTTTGGCTACCTTAAGAACTCTTGGTATTTTTTCTATGCTAAAATAGATTCTGACCCTTATGAAGTTGCATGACAAGGAGTTTTTATAGCAGTTGAAGTTTTCCATTAAATGATTCAAATTGCTCATCTGAAAAGTGGGAAACACTCTGGTCGTTGATTGAAATTCCGTTGCTCAAAATCACACAAGCTGCATGTGACCATGCACTTCATCAACTACCAATAATTCGTAGCTTTACCGAAAAAGTTTGACGTTAGTATTTACAGTGGGCACAAGACTTGGCATGTACCAATTGCCAAACTAATCATAAGGGATAATAATGCATATACTGATTTAAGAAAAAAGCACTACTGATATCGTATTGCTGTGCTGAAATCAAGGTTCGAGAACTCGGTTTCGGTCTCGGTTTCGATCATTTGAAAATTTATTTGTTTCAGTCAGTTTCGGTCATTTCGCTCGTTTCGGTTTTTGTTTCGGTTTCGGTCTTGATATTGGATTTTTGCATTTTTAAAGAAAACGTAACGATAAACGATTCAAATTCATATAAAAATATAGCATACAATAAAATAATAATGTTACATACAACACTACTACATCCAGAAACTATTTCTCGAAGCTACATATGGATTGTTTTCATAATTTTCTTGGGCCCATATTGCATTTGTCATGGGCCCATAAATGTCGTCATCATATTATCAAAAGACGATGGTTCATCATTTTGTGTTGGATATGTAGCTTGACTATTTTGATCACTCGAGATATCACTATATGAGTTACCACCGGTATGGTCAGAAGTAGAATACCTATAGGTTGGTGGATCAGTTGAAGTATATGGATTGTGGTGCTCATAATCATGTTGATGTCCGAATTCAACATTTAAATTACTATCTCTTCGGTTAGGATTGCCGCTCGCACCCCTTCTTTTTGAATATGTTTGAGTTGGTCTATATAATTCACCACCATCACTAGAACCAATACCATAATTACTTGTTAAACCAACGCCACTTCCACCTGCATTACCATGATCATCATTTGACGAGCTGCTACTATTTTCATTGCTTTGACTCTTTGTTGCTCGTGCAGGTACACCATCATCAGCAGCGACTGCATCATTCAGTGTATTGGTCATCCAAGGGTCGTTGTCCAACAAGGATGGTTCAATTTCAGTAGTCCATTCTGCTAATGGATCCTCTTCATTAAATATATAGTCTAGATCGATCAACTGATTTTCAGTGTTGCAGCGTCTTGAATTTTTTTCTCTTAGTCTCATGTTGTAATGCACATATACCAATTTTTTAAGATTTTTCATTTTGATTCTGTTTCGTAATTTTGTATGAATCATTGAAAATGTAGTCCAGTTTCTTTCGCAGTTTGAAGATGAAACTGTTTGGCTTAAAATATGCATTGCTAAACGTGTTAAATTTGGAGCATCCTCTCTTCCAATTATGGACCACCATTGAGCGGGAAAACATGTCTTTACGGCTGCATATGCTTTTGCAGAACCAAATGCACCAATTTTCATTCTATATCTTTCTACCTGTGATGTGAAGTTAAATATTTAATATGTCTTAAACGTTAAATGTTTAACATAACTATTATATATGTTAGTTTTACCTCTTTTCCAATTTCAAATTGTTTTACAATGTCTGGCACCATTCTTTCAACGACGTTGTTAAATCCATTTAATACTTCTCCATCGTTTGTTGCATCCCCATATTGAATGATAGGATTAAGAAAATAGCCTATATAGAAAAGATTTAAAATATTATTGAAATATTATATATTTCATTATTTGTATGACGATAAGATAAAACAAATTACCTGCAGCGTGAATAGATCGATGTAACTGTCTTTTCCATCTTTTGTCTATTATATCCCACCATTTTTGGCATTGCCTTCCACCAACATTTTTTCTAATCGATTCTTTTGCTCGATCCATTGCTTCATAAAGATATCTCATATCTGCTTTGTCATCACTATCTACCATTCGTAAAACTTTCACCAATGGCTCAAAAACAAGGATGACGGAAGCAACACTAGTCCAAAAAGCATTGTTGTAAATCAGTGTAGAGACAATAGTTGCTGTTCTTTTGTCTTTAGTATTGAGTCTAGGAACTTTTGATGTCCACTCTCTTGAAGCAATCATTCGTCTCAAGTCATCTTTATGTTTATGAATAGAGTCTAGTGCGATGAAATGGGTTGCAAATCGTGTCACTGCCGGTCTAATCAATTCTTTATTGTTGGTTTCTTTTCTCATAATGGAAAGTAACCAACCATGATTGTATATAAATGTTGTTATTAACTGACAATTTGGGATAACCGTTGTTACCTCCGGTTCTTTGGAAATGTCTTCTAAAATTAAATCAATGCAATGTGCCGCACATGGTGTCCAATATAAATGCCTTCTTTTCTGCATCAATAATTGACCGGCAGCTTTGTAATTTGCTCCATTATCTGTAACAACCTGCACTATTCTATTTTCGTCGATTGTTTCCACGACATCATCCATTAAGCCACAAATATATTCTCCACTTTGAAATTCATTCGTGGCATCCACGGATTTAATAAATACCGTTCCATGGGTAGAGTACACGAGAAAATTTATTATTTTTCGACGATTCTGTGTACTCCAACCATCACACATTAATGTGCAACCATATTCATCCCAGAAATTGTGCAATGTTTTAATATATTGCCCAACTTCTTCCATTTCCATTTCAAGGTACGAGTGTGATATTTCATATGCAGTTGGTGGATCAATTCCACGACCGCATTCTGCAATCGCATCAACCATTGTTGTATAGTATGGACTATTAGCAACATTATGTGGAATATGGTTGAAAAAAAAGAACTTAGAAATTGCTCGACCTATATGTTTTTTGGCATCTTTAATACCTTTCATTGCAGATTTGATAGAAGGTTGAGTTCTACCTCCTCGTTTTTGCATATATGAGTCGATTCGTCCAGCAGCATTAGTGTCAAAATCACTACCACCCGATCGTCCAGCGGTATTAGATCTGTGCAATGTTTGACTTGAACCACCACTCAATCGTCCTACAGTATGAGATCTACGCAGCTCTTCGTCTCTAAATTCATCTCTGCTTTGTCGCATGACACGTTGAAGTTGTTCATCATCTTCATTTTCATTGTCCGATAGTTGTTGCGGTCTGCTCATTAATTCCTCTTGTAAGCGTTGTTTGTCAAGCTTTCCTTTGTTTCGTTCATTTCTCTTTTGAACGATATGTGATCGTATAAGCTGTTTAACTTCTTTAGGGACAATTAAACATGTCGATACGTCGCCGCCCACTCCTGCCAGATGTTCCTTTAAACGTGTCACACCACCGCCATTAATTATTTTATTGCAAAAGTTACATTTTGTTTTTCGAAGATTGCCATCGATCGCAGTACCATAATTCCAACCAATTTCAGTCGGATTTGCCATAGTGTACCTGAAATTATAATTAACAAACAATAATTCCAACCAATTTCATTTGGATTTGCCATAACGTACCTGCGATTGTAAATAAACGATACAATATTCCAAATCAAATCAAAATAAAATACAAAAGCATAAATAACATTCATCGAAGTCGTCAGAATTCATTGTTCAAGTTTAACATTTCGAGTCCAATATTACAGTCCAATGTTTGAGTCAATATTCCAGTCCAACGTATTCAAGTTCGACATTCAAGTCCATATTCAAATTAGCATATTCAAGTCCATATTAAAATCAGCATATTCAAGTCCAATATTTCAAAGTCAATGCTAAGCAATTTAATATTTCAGTAGGAAAAAAGGCAAAGCTGAAAAAAATAAACGATACAACATTCCAAAGTCAATGCTAAGCAATTTAATATTTCAGTAGGTCTATGGATGAACACAAACGAGCACTGAAGCTAATACGGGTGATTTGACACCTCCTTCGTTGACTTTACTCGTGCGGTTTTCCATAACTAATATTAGAGCCGTAAATTTTGCCACTGGAGCATAGGTTGATAGATAATGGGTTCATAAGATTGCTCTACTTATATATATATATGAATAAGTATATCATTATGCTGCTTATCTAACGGAAAAAGTAATTAGAAGACACACATGACTGCTATGTATAGCAGTGCAAGATATAAATTCGATAACGCAATGCGCAACTTTTCATATGGTTAAAACATCTGGTTATTTCAAACAGTCGCATCTCCCGCCAATTCTGTCCATTTGATTTCAAATTTAGGGTTTGATAACAGGTTTACTTTTGATCCGTTATATCTAAAGTATTTCTATCCAAAATTATATTTCAGACCCAAACCCGACTCGACCCAGTCGGACGGCGACACGTGTGCGTGTGGTGGTTATGCATGACCTCCCTTCTCATAAAAGAGCAAGCATTGAGCGCCTTGAGAAACCAATATTTAAATTAATATAGTGTTTTATATTCCAAGATACGGGACTAATCCAATCCTCCACCATTTCTTTTCTCTTTCTCTTTTTATTTAAAAACAACTTACACTAAAAATTTATGAAATTTTCACTAACAATCATCCATCAAATTTTAATAAAATTTCTCTTGTCATATGTTGCAGAAAAACTTGTGCATAAGTATAGATGTCTTGTGGACTTGGATCTATACATAGCGATAACCTATCAGAGCACGTCGGGAAGGAGTGGTTGACTAAGCATTGAATCAAGATCCTATGCGACGTACCGGATGTGTTCCACACACGTTTTCTTTTCTTTAGATAGTTCATAATCCGACACGTGGATTGGCCTTGTGTCTATATATTGGTTTCATGAAATGCCCTTAAAGACTTTAAGCCAAAATCTCGCAGAAGACGACACCACATTCATACATTCATATAGGTAGGTTTATTTCAAGTGCCATATAACTATACACTTCAACGGTACTTCTTTTATAAACCTATTAAGTACTAAGTATATAACTTCCACCATATCATTATAGGTTCCAAGCACTATTCTTGGAATGGGTATAATATTAGTTGTTCAAACTAATATTATAGTGCTTCAAATAACATATTATAATGTACATTTGCTCATTGAACTCAAGATGATGAATTTCATTATGTTAGAGTTGAGCTTCTAATCATACGTGATTTCTATGGTGGCTTTAAACTCATTCCTTTTGATATTTTCAATACCAAATCTCTTGCAAGTCCCTTTGTAAATGGATCAACCAAGCTTTGGCTACCTTAGGAACTCTTGGTATTTTTTCTATGCTAAAATAGATTTATGAACCCTTATGAAGTTGCATGACAAGGGGTTTTTATAGCAGTTGAAGTTTTCCATTAAATGATTGAAATTACGCATCTAAAAAGTGGGAAACACTCTGGTCATTGATCTGGTCGCTTCAGCCAATGGAGGACAGCTAGAGTGCAATTGTGTGACTATGATGCATGTCAGTTGTTGTTTTGGAACTAGACGCGTGCTTTGCTCAAAGCAAGGTAGTAAGGCACATAATTGGGTGCACTTTTGTCAGACATGCCACTATGGACAAGAAATTGGTATGCATAGTTGCATTTTTGTTAGACGAGCAGTGTCGTGATGTGCACTTTCCTAGAAAATAAGGCCGAATAGAAACTTCTTTTGTATGGTGACGATCGACGATGTACGGATAGTGCTAAGTAGGACAAGGTGAGCCGTTCATGTTGTGATGAGACGGCCTAAGTAGAACCGATCATTAATTGACTTAGAAGTAGTCGGGCTCAATTGAATGAGTTGGCTATCGTTGTTGAGTTGGGCAGACCGTTTAAGGAAAGCTGGTAGCTGTGAAATGTTACTGTATTTTGTTACCACACGGATTGACTTTAGTTGGGCCATAATGCTTGGTTAGGTACCTTATTTTAACATATAACAACATTAAACACGGTGTAAAACTAAAAAGAAGCATTAATGTGTAAAACTAAAAAGAAGCATATGTGTCAATTGGTAAATACTTACATCAATCCTGATTTTCTCTAACAACCGAACTCCACCATCCTTGATCTCCCCGTCCGACGTCAAAAAAGTTTTCCAAAGTTGCATGGCAAGTGCACGATCTTTTCGTTTCATCCATAACGATTTGAGGCTACTTCAAAAAAAATTATTTTAAACCCATAGGTGAATCTACTAGATAATAGTAAAATGAAATTATTTTGTACCCTGCATTGATTCCATGATATCTCCCATCACTGGCAGAGAATGAAAATTGGACAATGTGTGGGCTATATGAGCTATGGACGCTTACATAGTGAACAATATTAAATTATGTTCTCTTTCATACAAATTGACAACCGATAGGAATTCATCTTAATAGAATTTATTTAAATGCACACTCATTTAATAGTGTTGATAGCTGTAATCATACTTAATAAATAATAATTAGTGTGATTTTAATATTACATTAGTAAATATCCTCATCATAATTTAATTTCATGCTCTAGGTTCCATATGAAATCAAATATAAATTCGTTCTCAAGGTGGTAGTTCTATTTATTTATATTGAAGGATTGTGATATTGGTATCCTTCATATTTTGCATGAGATTATTGGATTTATTGACACGTCTATACCTAGAATCTTTGGTTGTTTTGTGAAATCCATGATGGATATAACTGAATTACTTTTTTGTTCTAATGTTTTGTAATTACGTTGACGTTAGTCTAGTTTTTGGTCGTTTATTTTGAATATGTATTTCATTTTCGTCATTTATTTTCTAGGACGTAATTGGTTTATTAATACATAGATGCCAAAGAATGTAAAACTTAGAATTATCTATTCCATTTATTTTGTAGGGCATAATTGGATTAGTAACACATATATTCCAATGAATGTCCAACTTTGCATTATCTATAAGATGCATTGGATATCCTCATCCATAATAGCATCAAAGTAATATATCATACATCCATAATAGCATCAAAGTAATACATCATACATCCATATGGATAATACTTCATAAATGCATATATAATAGCAACAAAACAATGCATCATACTTCATCCATCCATCCATTCATACACAGCGCATCATGCTTCATCCATCCATACACAGCGTATCATGCTTCATACATCCATTGGACATGCATAATAACAACAAAGCATGATGTGTAAACCTCATCCAATACATCTTATAGATAATGCATTGGATATCCTCTTCCATTCATTTTCATTCTTACATAGATAGGGCATCATTTTGTATTATGCATAAACCACATCCATTCATCTGTACAGCATGTCTACAATCCACATAGATAATGCAATGGACTGTAGGCATACTGTATAGATGAATGGATGAGGTTTATCATAATACAAAATGATGCCTTATGTAAGGATGGGTGAAAATGAACGAATGAAGATAACAAATGCATTATCTATAAGATGCATTGGATAAGGTTTACGCATCATACTTTGTTGTTATTATGGAGGTCCAATGGATTATATATGGATTGATGGAGTATGAATCATTATGCATGGATGGATGAAGTACGATGCTTTTCTTTGTTACTATTATATATGCATGTATGAAGTATTATCAAAATGGATAGATGAAGTATGAAAGTAAATTAAGATGAGAATATTTACCAATGTAATCTTAAAGCTACATTCTCTTGGGTTAAACCCTTATTGAGAAACCTATTTTCAAATTAATATAGTGTTTTACATTCCAAGATGTGTGACTAATCCAATCCCTCATCGATCCTTTTCTCTTTCTCATTTTATTTAAAAACAAAACAACTTACACTAAAATTTTATGAAATTTTCACTTGAAAAATCCTTCATCAAATTTTAATAAAATTTCTCTTGTCATATATTGCACGAAAACTTGTGCATAAGTATGTCTTGTAGACTTGAATCTATACATAGTGATAACCTATCAGAGCGCACCGGAATGGAGTGGTTGACTAAGCATTGAACCAAGATTCTATGCGACGTACCGGATGTGTTTCACACGTTTTCTTTTCTTCAGATAGTTCATAATCCGACACGTGGATTGGTCTTATGTCTATATTTTGGTTTCATGAAATGCCCTTAAAAACTTAAGCCAAAATCTCACAGAATACAGCACCACCTTCATGCATTCATATAGGTAGGTTTATTTCAAATGTCATATAACTGTACACTTCAACGGTACTTCTTTTATAAACCTATTAAGTACTAAATAATACAACTTCCACCATATCATTATACGTTCCAAGCACTATTATATTGGAATGGGTATAACATTAGTTGTTCATACTAAAATTATAGTGCTTCAAATAACATAGTATAATGTACATTTGCTCATTGAACTCAAGATGATGAATTTTATTATGTTGAGTTGAGTTTTCATCATAGGTGATTTCTATGGTTGCTTTAAACTCATTCCTTTTGATGTTTTCATCATCAAATCTCTTGCAAGTCCTTTTGTAAGTGGATCAACCAAATTTTGACTACCTTAAGAACTCTTCGTATTTTTTCTATGCTAAAATAGATTTCTGAACCCATATGAAGTTGCATGACAAGGGGTTTTTATAGCAGTTGAGGTTTTCCATTAAATGATTGATATCGTGCATTTGAAAAGTGGTAAACACTCCGGTCGTTGATTTGATCGCTTTAGCCGATGGAGGACAGCTAGAGTGCAATTGTGTGACTAGGATACATGTTAGTTGTCGTTCTGGAACTAGACGCGTGCTATGCTCAAAGCATGGCGGTATGGGACAGAATTGGATGCGCTTTTGTCAGACATGCCACTATGGACAAGCAATTGGTATGCATAGTTGCATTTTTATTGGATGAACGGTGTCGTGATGTGTACTTTCCTAGACAATAAGGCCGAATAGAAACTTCTTTTGTATAGTGACGATCGACAATGTACGGATAGTGCCAAGTAGGACAAGGCGAGTCGTTCATGTTCTAATGAGGCGGGCTAAGTAGAACCGATCGTAGATTTACTTAGAAGTAGTCGGACTCAATTGAATGAGTCGACTATTGTTGTTGAGTTAGGCAAGCGTCTAAGGAAAGCTGGTAGCTGCGAATATGTTACTGTTTTTTGTTATCGGACGGATTGACTTTATTTGGGCCATAATGCTTGGTTGGGTACCCTATTATAACATATAACAACATGAAACATTGTGTAAAGCTAAAAAGAAGCATTAATGTGTCAATTGGTAAATACTTACATCAATATTGATTTTCTCTAACGACAGAACTCGACCATCCTCGATCTCTCCATCTGACATGAAAAAGGTTTTGCAGAATTGCATGGTAAGTGCAAGAACTTTTTGTTTTATCCATAACGATTTTGAGGCTACATTAAAAAAAATTAAACCCATCAGTGAATCTACTACATAATAGTAAAATGAAATTATTTAGTACCCTGCCATTGATTCCATGATATCTCTCATCACTGGCAGAGAATGAATATTGATCAATGCGTAGGCTATATGAACTATGGACGCTTATATAGTGAAAAGTATTAAATGATGTTCTGTTTCATACAAATTAACAATTGATAAGAATTCATCTTAATAGAATCTAATTAAATATACACTCATTTAAGAGTGTTGATAGCTGTAATCATACTTAATAAATAAAAATTCATCATTCAATAACTAGAGCGATTTTAAGATTACATTAGCAAATATCCTCATCATAATTTAATTTCACTCTAATTCCGTATGAAATTAAATATAAATTCATTCTCAAGTTGTTAGTTCTAATGTATTTTTATTTTTATTTGAAGGGTTGTGATTTTTGTATCCTTCATACTTTGCATGAGATTTTGGATTTATTGACACGTCTATACCTAGAATCTTTGGTTGTTTTGTAAAATCTATGATGGGTATAACTGAATTACTTTTTTATTCTAATGTAATATATTTAAGTTGACGTTCATCTGGATTTTGTTCTTTTATTTTGAATATGTATTTCATTTTCGTCATTTATTTTCTAGGACATAATTGGTTTATTAATACATATATGCTAAAGAATGTAATACTTAGAATTATCTATTCCATTTATTTTGTAGCGCATGATTGGATTAGTAACACATATATTCCAAAGAATGTCCAACTTTGCATCATCTATAAGATGCATTGGATATCCTCGTCCATATGGATAATACTTCATAAATGCATATATAATAGCAACAAAGCAACGCATCATACTTCATCCATCCATATGGATAATACTTCATAAATGCATATATGATAGCAACAAAGCAACGCATCGCATCATACTTCATCCATCCATATGGATAATACTTCATAAATGCATATATGATAGCAACAAAGCAACGCATCATACTTCATCCATCCATATGGATAATACTTCATAAATGCATATATGATAGCAACAAAGCAACGCATCATATGATAGCAACAAAGCAACGCATCATATGATAGCAACAAAGCAACGCATCATACTTCATCCATCCATATGGATAATACTTCATAAATGCATATATGATAGCAACAAAGCAACGCATCATACTTCATCCATCCATCCATTCATACACAGCGTATCATACTTCATCCATCTATCCATTGGACATGCATAATAACAACAAAGCACGATGCGTAAAAATCATCCAATGTATCTTATAGATATGCATTGGATATCATCTTCCATTCATTTTCATTCTTCCTTAGATAGGGAATCATTTTGTATTATGCATAAAACTCATCCATTCATCTATACATTATGCCTACAATCCACATAGATAATGCAATGGACTGAAGGCATACCGTATAGATGAATGAACAAGGTTCATCATAATACAAAATGATGTCGTATGTAAGGATGGGTGAAAATGAACGAATGAGGATATCCAATGCATTATCTATAAGATGCATTGGATAGGATTTACGCATCATGTTTTGTTGTTATTATGGAGGTCTAACAGATGGATGGATGGACGGACTATGATGCATTATGTATGGATGAATGAATGGATGAAGTACGATGCTTTTCTTTGTTACTATTATATATACATGTATGAAGTATTATCAAAATGGATGGATGAAGTATGAAAGTAAATTAAGATGAGAATATTTACTATTGTAATTTTAAAACTATAGTCCCTTGGATTAAACCCTTATTGAGAAACCTAATTTTAAATTAATATAGTGTTTTATATTCCAAGATGTGTGACTAATCCAATCCCCCATCATTTCTTTTCTCTTTCTCCTTTTATTTAAAAACAAAACTTACACTAAAATTTTATGAAATTTTCGCTAACAATCCTCCATCAAATTTTAATAAAAAAATTCTTGTCATATTTTGCAGAAAAACTTGTGCATAAGTATAGATGTTTTGTGGATTTGAATCTATACATAGTGATAACCTATCAGAGCACGTCGGGATGGAGTGATTGACTAAGCATTGAACCAAGATCCTATGCGACGTACTAGATGTGTTTCACACACGTTTTTTATTCTTTAGATAGTTCATAATCCAACACGTGGATTGGCCATGTGTCTATATTTTGGTTTCATGAAATGTCCTTAAAGACTTAAGCCAAAATCTCGCAGAAGACGGCACCACCTTCATGCATTCATATAGATAGGTTTATTTCAAGTGTCATATAACTGTACACTTCAACGGTACTTCTTTTACAAACCTATTAAGTACAATGTAGTACATCTTCCACCATATCATTATAGGTTCCAAGCACTATTATTGGAATGGGTATAACATTAGTTGTTCAGTCTAATATTATAATGCTTCAAATAACATAGTTTAATGTACATTTTCTCATTAAACTAAAGATAATGAATTTCATTATGTTGAGTTGAGTTACCATTATAGGTTATTTTTATGGTGGGTTAAACCTTGTATTAAACAGAACTACAAATTTTGGTATGATGTGTATTTCCCGAGTTGAAAAACCAATTTGTTTTTACTATAACTTTCAAACCATTTATCCGATTTCCATAATCTTATACAGTCTTAAAAGCTAAGACTGTAAGAAAAAACCTTTATTTTATGAATTTTGCCAAATTCTGATATTTGTTTTATAAAAATTGTTGATTAGTAAAGAGAAGTTAAGCGGTAAAAGAGATCTTCAAATTTGAAAATTTGAAATTTGAAGGAAGATATTTTAACAGACTCTATATTTCTAAACCTAAAAAAGTTTTGAATGATTTAATAAACAACTTGCAACACTATCTTGACCTTTGTTGGTAGCACATTTTGATAATTAAATGCACAAACACTTATGGAAATGACATGTATAATTGTTATGCATTGATGGTTACTGTTTTCTTTGTTTATAGATGCTTGTCTTGAAT
Source organism: Allium fistulosum (assembly GCA_030737815.1). Taxonomy (NCBI): domain Eukaryota; kingdom Viridiplantae; phylum Streptophyta; class Magnoliopsida; order Asparagales; family Amaryllidaceae; genus Allium; species Allium fistulosum. Next base: position 1,108,263,237 of record CM060907.1, read on the forward strand.
TTTAGATAGATGCATTGCTAGAAATTAAAAGCATTGTAGACTTTCTCTAGAGAAGAATTGCGGATACGCAATTTCTTCTAAGTAGGAGAGTCCGTAACAATCCTAGTTTGAGAGCTATCTGAAATAAAATTTAAAATGGTTAAATTGATTTTTTTTTAAATAAAGTTTGTATTTTTCTAAGTATTGGATTTTTGAAGAAATTAGAAAACAAAGATTTTTCTAAAATAAAAGAATTAGTAAGTGAATTTGGTGGGGAAACATAAGTTATTTTATGAAAATAATTTTTTACTCACTGAAAATTTAGATGTTGGAGTTTAAGGTTGAATATGATTCTTTAAAATTATTAAACGAATGGTATTATAAATTTAAATAATGTTGGAAATTTAAGATATGAAATCAATATTTAAAAAAATTATGAATAAATATATTTTTATGAAAAGTAGAGAATTTATTTTGTTAAATCATTAAAAATTAATTATAAAGCAGTGTAAGAGCGTTTATTTGTAAATAAACATTTTAGATATATTGAGATTTTATTTATTACATTGTTTAAAAAAGAATAAAATACATTTTATTTGAGTATGGGTTTAGTAAAAAACCAAGGCCCAATAACTAACGTAAGGAAGAAATTTTCTTCTTGGTTCTCATTATACGTTCAATTATTTATAATACAAAATATTAGAAAACTATATCTTTTGAAAAACCCTAGAAGCAAGATCCACTCATTTAGATTGAAGAAAATTCCACAAAATTCAAATAAAAATCAGGTAATGATCTCAATTTTTGAATATATTTTTAGGAAGTTTTGTTTTAGATTCTGCATTGTTTTGAATTCTTTTGTTTCTTCTTTTGGTTGAGTTATTTCTAGGTTGGCTGAAATAAGAAAAGTAATGCCAATTTCTTCGAATTGGAAAGATTCTACATGGATTTAATGTTAGAAAATCTCACCACTATCTCTGTTCTTGTTGCATGCTACTACTAGATTTTAGTAGCATTTTTATGAATTGAATGAATCTATGAAATGGTTATTGAAAGTAAAAATCCTTATTGAAATTGCAAGTCACATTCCACAATTGAATTGCTTGAAGTATTGTTTGATTTCCATGGACGAATGTATGAATATATGCGATGGACTAGTTCCCATGGGACAAAATTCAGGTACTGGAAGCCAATAAACGACCGCCAAAGTCGTTTACCTGAAGCTGAAAAGTTGAAGGAATTTCCGACACTGGTGCATCGATGGGTGCCTACCGGTCCACTAGTGGTCGATACCTGGAGCTAATCAGCTCCAGGCAAAGTGCAATTGGTTGTCTATTTTTTGTTTCCTTTTCTTTTCTTGATTTCAATGATTTCTAGAATTGGATTTTATCCTATTTCTTTTTGGAGTTCAAAATTTTCTAATTTATTTAAAATGATATGTTTAAATAAAAAGTAAATCGAAATGGAACCATCTTTATATTAGGTATTTCCTGAGTTGAAACACCAACTTATTTTGACTGTACTTTAAAACCATTAAACCGATTTATATAATCTTATAAATTCTGAAAAGCTAAGACTATAAGAAAAACCTCCATTTTATGAGTTTGGCCAAATTTCGATATTTGCTATATAAAAACTGTTGAGTAATAAAGAGGACCTGAGAAGTAAAAGAGATTTTCAAATTTTGAACGAAGATATTTTAATGTACTTTGTATTTCTAAATCTAGAAATGTTACGAATGATTTAATAAACAACTTGCAACACTACCATGACCTTTGTTGGTAGCATATTTTAATAGTTAAATGCAAAAACACTTATGGAAATGACATATATGATTGTTATGCATTGACGGTTATTGTTTTCTTTGTTGATTGATGCTTAAGCCTTGAATTTTAGATGAACGTATTGCCAGAAATTAAAAGCATTATAGATTATCTCTGAAGAAGAATTGCGGAAATGCAATTTTTTAGAGAAGGTGAGTGTAGCAACTCTGGTTTGAGTGCTACCCAAAATACAATTTAAAATAGTTAAATTGAAATTTTTGAATAAAATTTGGTATTTTTCTAAGCATTGGCTTTTTGAAGAAATTAGAAAAAGGAGATTTTACTAAAATAAAAGAATTAATAAGAGAATTTTGTGGGGAAAAATAAGTTTTTTTTTATGAAAGCAATGTTATACCAATTGCATGAATCTATGAAATGGTTACTGAAAGTAAAAGTTTTGCTTGAAATTGCAAGTTATATTCCATAATTGAATTGTTTGATGTACGGGTTGATTTTAATGGATGAATGTATGAATATCTGTGATGGATCTGCTCTCATACGACCAAATTAAGGTTCCCGAAGCCAAGAAACGACTGCCAAAGTTGTTTACCTTGAGCTTCAGCTCAAGGATTTTCTGACATCGGTCCATAGGTGGTCGAAGCCTGGAGCTAATCCTCTCCAGACAGAGTGATATTGGTTGTCTTATTTTCTTTCCTTTTCTTGATTTCTAGAATTAGATTTCATCCTATTTCCTTTTGGATTTCAAAATTTTCTAATCTATTTAAAAGGGAACTATCTTTAGATTAGTCGTAAATTGAAAAGGGAACTATCTTTAGATTAGTCGTATTAAATATATTCTCTAAAGCAACTTTATGGTATTTATACTAAAATATATATATTTGACTTCAAATTCCATGTTCAAAAAGTATGTTTACAAAACACACACACATATCTATATATGTATATTTATGTATGTACGCAAAGAAAGATTATTGTAGAGTTCTAATAATAATAATAATAATATATCACTGTTATTTTGTTCATATTTGTAAATTTTGCATTTTCTTTATATATATATAACAGACACACATACATACATATACATACATTTCTATCAAAAAAAATATACATATACACACACTAAATCGAACACAAGCAGTCATGGTCCGTGTTTTACATAAATATCAAGGCACTCATTTATGATTATCACTTTTATTTCCTTAAATTTTACACTGAATTTAATTATAAGTTGGAATTTACATTATAATTTACACAGTAGATTATTAGTTGGTGCCTCATGTTCGAATTCAAAGCCTTACAGCCATGCTTTAAATTATTAACATTGTATACCGAAGTAATCTGTCTAATAATATATTTGTTGTTCCCAGGTATTTACTGTCCTCGTTGTCTTTATTTTTTCCTAATTGAGATCGATTATTTAAGTTGTTATTTTTCATAAATTTACATAATGAATTGTATTTTGTTAAATTTAATATATCTTTGTATTTTTTATAATATATTTTTTGATATTGATTTCAAAAAAAATTCTCATTTTTTAATGTAAATTTTGATTTAATTTGTTTCGAGATTTTTGGCTATGCAAAAACTACACATATCAAAACAAACTTCTTAGCGGTTTGGTGAACCAATACCAACATATGTATATTTTAGATATTTATAAACTAAAAGAGATGAAATTGTATTCCCACTATTAAGTCTTTTATCTAATTAAGTTTGTACGAAAAAAGGACTTGAATCATATACAAATCTATACCATAGCATCGTATAATATTTGGTAGTTGATCATTAATTAAAACATTTGTTACTAATGTTGAAAAACTAATTTTTCATGGAAACCCACCAAAATTTGGCACGTTGTACTGAATAATATGCTTTTTTGTACCGTCAATACAAATTATTCCATAGATCATTTTCAAAGTATTTGTCAATTATCACTTTTGATGTATGACAGATGGAATTTTATAATGTTTTATCAAATTAGAGAACTTTGCTTTCAAAAGAATTAAAAAAGGATGATCAAAATCCATTTTTTGCTTTTCGGTATTAAAAGCGATGTAGATAGCAATTCCAATATTAAACTATTAAGTTCTATAAAATAAAAGTTTCTTTAGAAAAAACATTAAATGAAGTAAACAAAATCATTAGCAAATTTAAAATGAGTTCTTAAAACAAGTTTCTACCACGTTAGCGTTCGGTACTCTCCTATGGTGCAATTTGAAAATGCATCATGAAGATTTTTTTTCTAAGCTTTATATTGACACAATTTCAAATGGAGCCAATATGAATAGTTGGAAGAAAAAAATTCTCTCTTGGCTCCATTTGAAAATGCATCGATGGTTTTTTGAAGTTTTCAATTGGCGTAATTTCAAATTGAACCGATAGGAATTGCTAAAAGAAAAATTCCCTCCTAGCTCCATTCGAAAACACGCCAATAGAATACGTTTTAAAAAAATCTAATGATGCATTTTCAAATTGAGCCAAGTGAAAGAAAAAAACCCAGCAATTTCCATTGGATCCATTTGAAATCACACTAATATGAAGTTTAAATAAATACCTTAATGGCACATTTTCAAATTACGCCAAAGAAGAATGTTGATTCAGTGTCAACATGGCAGAAATATGCATATACTTGTAATAAGTTTTCAAAGTGGCCTAAATTTGTTGTTAACCTTTAAAACTGGCCTAATTTATAAAATTATCAAATGCAACTAAAATTATTATTGCATCACAAAAAATACAATTTAATCAATGTTGTTAAATCATGGTTGCATTTTCTTAAAGCAATTAAATATAACTGCATTTTCTTAGTGTGGTTAAATTATACAGTGCATTAAGATTGTATAAAATTATTAAATATAGTCAAAATTATTGCAGCATCACACAAATGTAGTTATTAATTCAAAAATGCTGTTAAACTAAAATTGCATTTTAAAAAAAATCAAATTTCACCGCATTTTCTTAATGCGGTTAAATTATAACTGTATTAAAATTGAATAAAAATATCAAATGCAACCAAAAGCACTGTCGCATCACATAAATGCAGCTATAATGCGGTTAAATTATACTGCCTTTTCTTAACGCAGTTAAATTATAACTGTATTAAAATTGACTTTTGTTAAAAAAATTAAATACAGCCAAAATTTCACCGCAATTTCTTATTGAATTTTGTATTAAATTGAATTTTGCATTAAAATTGAATTTTGTTAATGAATTTCATGTTAAATTATAACAGTGTTAAATTGAATTTTGTTAATGAATTTTGTATTAAAATTGAACTAAATTGCATTTTGTTAAAAAAATCAAATTTCACCGCATTTTCTTATTGCAGTTAAATTATAACTGTATTAAAATTGAATAAAAATATCAAATGCAAGCAAAAGCACTATCGCATCACATAAATGCAGCTAAATTAATTCAAAGACGCTGATAAATTATAATTGCATTGCTTAAAGCATTTAAATACAACTGCATTTACTTGATGCAGTTAAATTATAAAGTGCATTAAGGTTGAAAAAAAAATTAAATACAGCCAAAATTGTTATTGCATCACATAAATGAAGTTAAATATTCAAATGCAAGTATTATCGTATAATTCAAAAACGAATTCCTTTCAATTAGGTTAAAAGATAATAACTGTATTATCTTAATGCGGTAAAAACAACTATATAAAAGATTATGGTCGTCTACAAAATAAATGTAGTAACATAAATGCAGTTGCCCAAAATGGCAACACAAATAATGACATTACATGAATGCAGTTAAAACTGCTATGTAAAATTATAATTTTCAAAAAATTTATTTTAGCTATCAACAATGGATATCATTGGAAAGTTTATTAAATTTATGATTTAATAGTGAAAACGATTCTTAAATCCGATTAATCTACAAAAAAGTTATCACATTTTAAAGATTGGATTAAATGTGTTGGTGGATGGTAGTATTTGTCGAATGTAATGTCAAAGAAGCAAGGGCCTAATTTACAAAAAAATAATGATAAGAATACGCTTTACATTCAAAACAGCAAATATGAATCCAAAGTTAACATCCAGTGAGTAAAATTGATTCAGGGAGGAAATAATGATGTTCAATGAAATTTACAGGAAATATTTTAAGGAAAACGAAGGAAAAATTAGAAAGAGAACAAATATGAGCGATAAAATATGATAAATCATAAATGGCATCCTGGAAAGGTAAGAACCTGGAAAAATAAGAGAGCGACACGGGAAGGTAAAAAAATACCCTGGGAAGGTGTTTTATTAGATATCTTGTTAAAATATGTTAATGTGTATCATGTGAAATACAAAAGCTTCTTTTGCATGTTTTTGCCTTGGAATGATTTCAGTTACAAGCTAAAATTACTCAAACTTATATTTTGATTAAACCTAAATTCTGAATACTTGTCGTAAACAGTTCCAAATTAATGAAATGAAACTAAAATCCAATAGAAACAAAACAAATACACTAAATTACATGAAACATATATTTTGATTATACCTAAATTTTGAATATTTGTAGCAAGCAGTTCAAATTAATGAAATGAAACTGAAACCAATAGAAACAAAGGCAAATACATTGAGTGCACACTAATGTATATCATACTCAGATGTATGAATATTTAGATAAGCTATCGAAAATGATTCCGAATTACACAATGAAAAGACTATTTATTTATTTTATTTTTCTTATATTTTTATTTTTCAACAAGCAATAACACTTGTATGCACAAGCTAATTATTGTGTTCCTCGCTAGCTCAATCTAAGTAATGATAGCTTAAAAAAAGTTGAAGATTTTGGTTTTAGTTGTCACATGTACGGTCCATGTATTAAGGCAAGGACAATATAAATATAATGATTTTTTTTTAGAAACTCCCTGATACATGGGACCTCTGGAAGGAACGGCATACCGACCAACTTCAAGAGAGATTAAGTAGTGCATGTCCGCTTCAACTCATGTCGCATATAACCCACTAAGTACTTTTTTACGAGAAATGTGTGCAAGGCAGGGTTTGAACCTGGATCTATTACCAGACATAGACACTCATTTCCATTGCGCCCACCTGCGGACTTAATGTAATGATTTATAAATAACAGAAATTTTTTATGCTTCATGGCATCTAGATTTTCATATTTCTCATGTTTGACGGAGAAAATTATAGAATTAGAAAGGAAAAATAATCATACTCCTCTCGCTAGTTCCAAATCTTTGTCAATTAAGTATGAATATTAAGTATCGACATTTCGTTGAATTTATATTGTATTACAATAGTGTGTATCAAAACGCTCTTAGTTTTTGATGGTTGAATGTTCATCTTCAAAAAATTAAGCATAGCTGTTACGTCAATCGACTTATGTTATTATTTATATTAAGCACTAAGCAAAGAAATGACAAAATCACCCCCTTTAAAGGCACTAAATGCTTACTTAACAAAGTAAAACATCGTTGAATTTAACAAAACAAGAAAATTAGACCAAAAAATTGAAAATTACGATTTAAGCGTAAGGAGTTTTAGGTTTAAAATTTACCTTTATATGACATATGATGTAGACATTTGATAACATTTTTATTAACTAAATCCATTAATACAATTCTTGCACCTATCTCTACTATTAATAAAGAGAATTCGATGAATAAAATTTTCATGATGTCATTTTGAAATTCCTAAAATACCCTCTTCCGTCAATGGAATCTAACTATTGGTTTACAATCTCAACCATCATTCCCTTTCCGACCACCCATCAACGGATTTCACTATAAATTTACAACCAACACCATCATCAACAGCTTGAAATAAAAGCTTTGTGACCACCAAAGATTTAGCATTTATAGCACATATCCATCCATTAATTTTCTATTAAATAAAAACTAAATATCCTTAGCTATTAAATGCACTTACGTGCTATGTGTACTAGTGTTAATAGTAAAAGAACAATTCATTTGCATTTTTTGATCAATAATTCTTGACGTCAAAAAAGATAAGCACTAATAAACCAATCCACGCTTAAGGGCACTTTGGATAACAAAGTTTAGAGGCAACAACTTTGCTCCTTGCCTCGCTTCAAAGCCTAAGACGACACGGATTCAAAAGTTTAGGCAAAAATTTCAACCTTATTTTCCTTGATATGCTTTAACCTTTTAAGCTTATCGAAAGTAACTAAGTTTGTCAAATGGAACAAATTGAAGGAAAAACATTGTAACTAACCAAGGTGGATACATGTTCTCTTGAAATAACCTGATGGAACGCTAATTATTTTGGGAATATCGGTTGAATGAGTGTTCTTCAGCTTAGAGCCGAGTGCATTTGGGAAAATAAAAGAAAAATTAGTCAACATAGTGTTCTATCATATTATATATATATATATATATCATTCGTACAATTGTCAAAAACGCAAAAAGACAATTTAGTTTTTTTAAATTCTAATTCTAATAAGTAAATAAGTTCTCAGGCATTGTTAATCAATCCTCACTTATTAGCTTTATCTAAGTACTAATAGTTAAAAAATTAAAAGATGTTAATTTGGGTTGTCATATGTAGGTGTATGCATCGTCCTAGGATAATGTTTATAAAGATTAGAAATGCAATCATGGATATATCGACATTTTTAATGCATTTATAGAATCATTATTATGAAGGACATTGTATCATAATGCTCTTAGTCCCGGTGCTTATGGTTGGATGTTGCAGTCGTTAAAAAAATAAGCATCACACAAATGTCATTACACATGTGTTATAAAAGCTACGCGAGACACCTCACTTATTAGCACTTAAACGTTGCTTAAACAATGGAAAACGTTGCTTTTCTTTCAAGCAAGATAAATGGTGCTATATTATTAGACCAACAATATGAAAAATATGATTTAAGCATTAACAGTTTAGGATCAAAATTTGCTTCTAATATTTAATACAAACTTGTTACAATATTTTTATCAATTAAATATGATTCATGAATAGTGGTATTAAAGAGATAAACTCGTTCATTATTTTAATTGGAAAGTTCAAAATTTGCTTAAAATTGGATGCCTTTAATTGTTGTTTGACAAAACAAATCACCAAGCAATTTATGACATTAGCCCCAAAAATTTATCACCTTTAGGTTAATATAGTTAAAGAGAAAAAAATATTTTCATCTTAAGGGCTTGCATTACAGAGGAAAATGTTTTCCTTCATTTTTGGATTTTGTAGCTAAAGAATTTGAACTAACAATTGTTTGCATTAGCTGAAAATTGTTGGCTTGTTGGTAACTTACCTTGGAAATAATTCTAGCTCAAAAGTAATTTAATAGATGGAATAAGCTGCTATAATGGAAAAAAACTGACGTAAACATGCCACTTAATTATATGACATCATTAATTACTTGTTCAAAATTATGGAATGTTGTGCAAATAATTAATTGACTACACATAAGTAGTCATTACCATTATTATTTAGGTCATATACTAGTAGATGCCCATTGTGTCCAATGTAAAACATAAATTTGATAATGCTTAATTGAAAATTTTAATCGCCCTATTTAGAACAATTGATTATAGGACATTTGTTGCGTTAACATCTAACTTCCAAAATTTCCAATGAGGGTCGGAACTTCAAAACTTTCAAAAGATCCATAGGAAAGTCGAAAACTCGAATCATGAGAAAAAATTGTAACTAACAAAAATGGATGCATGTTCCTTGGAAAGATCCCGTTGGAACGCAAAAAATTTGGATTTTCTAGTTGAATGTGCGCTTTTTTGTTTAAATATAATTACACTACAACATAGTAGCAAATACATTGAGACTTAGTGCACGGTACATGCTAATGCACATCGTATAAGTAGTCAAAAATATCTCAACTTATACTATAGAATGATAATTAAGATTTCTAATTTTGATCCCAATAAACAAAAAGCGGTTTAAATGAAGGTTTTAAATCTCGTATTTCGATTATATTTTATCTAATGTTCACATAAGCTATCTTGTATCTAGAGGATCTCGGAAGTGATAAGCGTATCTCGGGCCTTAAAGTATATCTTGGGAATATCACGGAGTAATTTATATGTCTAAATTTGACGTTTTGATGATTTATTTAACAACTATAATTATCTTAGTAAAAATGAGAATTGTAACATACTTGATTTCCATAGAAAAGAACTGAAATTAATGTTTCGGCAAAGAGTGGTGCCTCGATTAGCTTAATTTATTTGGTAATGATTGAATAATATCATTTTATTTGAACATAAAAAAATGAGCTTTTTTATGACTCAATAAGATTTAAAAATAAAATATGTTTAGTGAGTTCTTAAATAGTAATTGATTGATTAGATTAGTTTGAATTTATATGAAAACGAAAAAATATTACGTAAAATAATAAAAGATATAATTTCGGATGTGATTTCCTATCGAGATTTTGATCCATGTTTCAATTGACATTTGAATATTTTGGATGAGATAAAAGTTGAAAGAGATGTGATGTTTCGTCTCATCTAAATGTGAAAAGGAGATCTCGAAAGAGAACTCGAGTGAGAATATATAGGAGATTCAAAACCATGCTTTGACGTCTTAGCTCAGCCAAATTAATGATAGCTAAAAAATTAAAGATGTTATATTTGTTTGTCATATGCATAACGTATGTTAGTACTACGTATAATACCTAAGATTATTTTTTGTAACAATTAAAATAGTTGTGGAGAAGGTTTACAATGTATGGTGTCCCTTGTTAATTGTGTCGAATTGGTGGGAAAAACTGTAAAATAAGAAAAAGAAAAATCATACTCTTCTCACTATTTTCAAATCTTTGTTGACTAAAAAAATATACATGAACATTAACTAAAGGCATTCAAAATGCATTTATAGAACTGCTATAACATTAAATGATGTGCCATAATGCTTCTAGTGCTAAAGGTTGAATGTTAAGCTTCATAAAATCGTAATTAGTGTGAAGCTTCGCTTTCTAGTAATTAGATACAATAATTATAGGGTTAGATTTGGAAAATAAAAATAAAATACATAGAAGTTGTAAATGATTTTTTTCAAAAAAAAAATAGAAATATTTAATGAACATATGACGAAGGAAGTAAAATGGATCTGCAATAGTGATATAAATAAGTTATGGGTAAACATTACAAATAACATAAAAGAAAAGGATATGGAATTTTTTGGATAAATTAGAGGAAAATAATTTACTGGTGGTTCAAAGATATACAACAAGCTATACAAAAAAATGTCTTTTTGTTCCTATAAAGCAGCCAACATCAGACAGACTTGCTACATGGGGACTTCCAGACGACAGATTATGTAAATTATGTGATGAAGATCAAGAAACTCATGAGCATCTATTTTTTTACCTGCAACTATAGCAAATATCCTATGTCTTACATAGCCTTGAAGCTCAATATCAATATGCCTCGAGACATGGATATTGCTGAGGTGTGCGCCTTCCTCATCTTGCAATTACCAGCCTCTTCCTTGCACGGCGATCCGCTTCTGTGGCAGTGGTGACCCTCATCTACCATGTATGGGCGGAACGAAATCGAGGAGTTTTTGAATCCAGGAGGATGGGTAAGCTTCATCACGCACGGCTCATGGAGAAGGAGGTTGCGTGCCAGGTTATGAGGTTAAATGATAGAAGCCAGTATTCAGAGGACGAGCTCCAATTTTTGAGGCGATGGGGGATTGATCTCTCCGATGATAGATGGAGAACGTCGGCAGCGTATCTATACTCGTTGTTATTTTTAGGGTTCGCTGGTTTTGGGCCGTGGGCCATGATTGAACGGAGGTGTATTTTAATAGATTGTGTTATACTTGTTCATCTTATATGTTTGTAATAAAATTACCCTTCTTCAAAAAAAAAGATTTGAACATTGGAAAATTAGTATTTAAAAAACAAAAGGATTTAGAGAAATATAAAATAGTCAAAAAAATGACAAGGGGATTTACAATAAACGAGGTATAATAAAAGGGGAAATAACTAAAAATTAGCACAAAAAAAACAAAGAGTAACTACTAGGGATTTGGAATAGATAATATGCAATAAAGATGAAATAATGATATAATAATAAAAGATACACAAATACTTAATAGGCGAGAATATTATTTCATATAATTGTTACATGAAGAAAATCATTAGAACGAGAAGGAAACTTAGTGGTTCTAAAACAAAATATACGACATGTTTTTAGTAAAGAAGTTAGAAAGTATAATACCATATATTCGTAGAATCAAATGATTAACAACAAGATGTTTTTATAATACAAGAAGATGGGGAGGTGGAAAGGCCTAAATATAAGTGGCATTGCACATAAGGTCCCTATTTCTGATGTTCTTATAAAAAAAATCATTGTAGCAATAAGTACGTAAATTAGGTCTCTGTTTTTTTAAATGAGAAAGCGCAAATTAGCATGCGCTTTTCAAAATTTTCAAAAATTTTAAAATTTTAAAAATATTTTATAATAAGAAAGTGCGGACAAGTTAACTTGAGCTTTTCAAAAAAAATAATTTTTTTTAAAAATTTCAAAAATGTTAAAAAGATTTCAAAATCAGAATATCAATTTACCTTGCATTTTCTGTCAGAAAAGTGTAAGGCACCTTGCGTTTTCTATTTTTTAAAAATAAGAATCAAATTTACATAATAATTTATGTATATACTTTTCTTATAACAACATCAAAAAACAGGGACATGAGGCTCTTTTCTTACTAAACATAATTAGTATAGGTTTCAAGTTTTAATTGGACTGGTACAAGCACAACAACTCAAATTAGAGGTATAGTGGAAAAAAAAGTTAAATTGTATCACGTAGGAATCTAAATACTCCAAACTTAGTAACACATACAAAATAATAGCAAACTCTAATTCGGTAATAAACAAAAGGAAAAGGCATACCTTCTTATCGTCGAGCGCTGCAACGTTGACAAACTAATGCCCCTTCGCCTACGATCAACAGGACTCTTCGTACCTAACATTAATCTTATGTACGTAAAGAAAAAGTAAAATGGAACCCTCGTTTTCACTTCGTGTTTCAAAAGAAGCCTACGAATCATACCCTGATTCTAAAAGCGATGCGAGAAAGAAGCCGACAAAGTCGGTAGGTCGGCAACATTTATTAATAGGCGAAATTAGGGTATCGAGTGAGTTGCGAATTAAACGTGGGGCGTCCAGGTGAAAATCTTTAATCTAATTCTCTAGAGAGAGAGTGTGTGCGCGTTTGGAATCGGGCAATTTATTAGAATGCAAAGTCCAAACCATTTGTACGGATGATCGGACCGGACCGAACGAAGGTGTGTCCGTGTCTTGTTCTATAAGAGATATGGATGGATACGAATTAGATAAGGTTTAATTTCGGACATTGTTCGTATTAGCCGAACAACGAACGGACAATGTTCGACAATAGAAAAACATCGAATATTTTATAACGGACATATTTTTGTACATTCTTTTTGTCATATTTTGTATTTTAAATGAGAATCGTACGGACGCGGACTGTTTGTTTGTCCGTTCCTTGGATCGAGCCGAATATCGAACAATCATACAAAATTTACATCCCTACCCATTTGTTTAACCGTTTGTGAAATCAATTACGGCCTAAACCTATTTCTCTTGAAACAAGTATGTTTAATAGCCCATTTATTGATCAAATTCGAACCTTAAGAAGACTCTATTTCACACCTATAATATATATGCGACCTAATCAATTCTTATTTTTTTGGTGTTTCTATTATTTTATTTGCAACTTCTTTAGTGTCACTCGTAGAGAATCTTTGGAATTTAATTTCAATGTGGCACAAAAAGGTAAAATTGAACAAGATTTTATGATACTTCTAATATTATTGTGGTTATGCAGTCATTATTGGATCAGATGCATCGGCAGCTGAGTTAAATGGTGAAATATTTCTCTCAAAAAATCCTTTTATTAAAGTACCATGATATAAACATCTCAATATAAGTCTAGCATACAATGTTCAATAATTATGATAGACCAACCAATATAATCATGCAGTATCATAATGATAAGAGAAGAGATGCAACAACCCGGAATTTTGTTATTTAATTTTGAATTTAATTAATTCTAAATATTAAAATATTGGTTTTAATAGCTTAATAACTTGAATTCAAATATAGTGATTATTTAAATATTCGAATTGTGAATTTAATATTTGAATAGTGATTAAAATATCCGGATCTGTGAACTAAATATTAATTTAATAAATTTAATGATCTTATTTATTCCATTTAATTAATAAAATAATAACGGTGGATTCATCTTGCAAATTTATCTACAGTAATAAATAGTTCAGATAAATAATAAGAAGATTTATTTTTATTTTAACAACTAGATTTTTATAGATGTATTTTTATTTTATTTTTTTCTTCATAATTTTTAATTTGGAAATTATATAAATTTTCGTTTGACGATTTTTCGATAATGTATCGTATTTTTGTGATTTTACACTATCAATTAATCAGTGTATATTATTATCGTTTTGAGGTTGCGTCGCTGTTTTGAGCGCAACCGTATTTTGGTTTTGTCATTCTAGATTCGTATGTGAAAGAAAATTTGTACAGCGAAATGCCAAAATTTGCAAATTTAGTATAGCTCAACACTTCACAATCCAACACCGTGTGTTTTCATCTTTTCTTCTACTATTCTATTGCCCCTTTGCTGAAACCAAAAACAAGAGGAAAAAAACTTGTAATACTTTACTTTAAAAGATTCAAAAAAAAACGATTTAAAATTCAGAAAAAATTTAAATTTTAAATCTTTGAGTTCTTTATGGTGAGATCTACTGTTCCTAGGTGTTTGGATGGGTTTGGTGAATGTTGCGAGGCTCGACGGTGAATGTCGTGAGGGAATTGGAAATTCGGGTTTGACATTCTTTGAAATAGAGGAGGAATTAGCTCGATTGGAGCTTAGATTTTGGTTTAGGGAGGCAAGGGGTGTCAGATGGTTGAGTTTGGTGATGGGCGGTCGTCTTCCGGGGGACGCGATGTTTCCAGGTCAAGGTAGGAAGTCTCCAGATCGCGTCATCTAGAGGAGGGCGAAGGGAGCTTTTAGGGGATGGGTGTGGAGCTCGTGTGGAGCGCGGTTCGTCGGAACTGGTTTGAAGCAATTTCATGGAGGAAAAAGCTATATGGAGGAGGAGAAGGGCATAGTAATGGTGGTGTCACTGTGTGCGTGCAAAGTTTTTGGAGAGAACAAATTGGGAAAGAAAAGTTTAAACAAGTATGGATAATTAAGGATTAATTTGTAATTAGTAATTTAATTATAATTTAAAAATCAAAAACTTATTTAATCAATAACTTTCTTATACGAGGTACAGTCAAGACGCGGTCTTTTGCATTAAGCTCATAATGGCGATAGCCTCGCGATGGAATTAGTTTGGTTGAATTTGAAGTAAGTGAAAATTTGGGCTAAAATCGAACGTCGATCGATTTTAGTTCAAATTGGGATGCCTCGATGTCAACTAGAAGTTCGGTGAGTTAAACTCACATTTTGGTTCATCAGTATGATGTATAGTAGATAAAATTTACTATTTATATTTGGATGAAATATTACTTGGTTTGGTTAAATATCCGCATTGAAAAGCGATTGACATTTGAATTGAAAATACAAAAATTTAGTAGAGAAATCCAGGTTCCTTGATGTTGTGATTTTTAATATCCAGTTATATTCCTTTTAATTTTATTTCAGTAATATCCCTGTTACATAGATTTTTAAAGGTTCAAATTTGGTAGTTTGGGCCTATTTGTTCTGACGCCGACATATGTTAAAAACTGAAGCTATTTAGAAAAAAAAAGGTTGTGATGGCATTGGGTAAGTGCTATAGTAACCATTGGACTCATTATAGTATTTTGAGAAAAAAATATTGTTAAGTGTTGTTTGATTTAGAAGTGGTTTCGTTTTGGAAATGATATTTAAATATGACTTTTTGGAAGGTGATATCTTAATAAAAATGAGTTTTTGAACTTCTCTATTTTATTTCAACTTATTTTATTATTCTTTTCTAATATATATATATATATATATATATAAGTAAATGTTTTAATAATTATTTTTAGAAGTATTGGTCTTTATATAAAATCATTATAATAATAAATGTTTTATTTTCAAAGTAAATATAGGGGGGTTATCTCTATTTTAAAAGAAGAATACTTTCATTTTGATAAATTGGAGAAATAAAAGACAGTTGGGAAATTATTGAAAAGATATGGAATGATCGTGCAATGGCAAAGTTTTGGGTTTTATTGTTGTATTTGGAGTTGGGTTTTATATTTAGAGTTTTGTTTTTATAAAAGGAGTTTTGTAATTATATTTGCAATTTATAAAAAGGAGCTTTATAAAAGAAATTTTGAATTTTATAAAAAGAGTTGCAATACATTTTGGAATTTATAAAATAGGTTTATAAATGACTATTTTGTAGAAAAAGTTATACAACAATTATATAAAGCCCGAAAGTTGGGTTAGAAAACTGGCCCGAAATCAATCCAAGAGCTGCAATTGAGTTGAATAATGAAAATCAACTATCACCCCTGAATTCCGCTGATTCGGACAAAATCCGCAACCCTGAATTTCGAGCTTTATAGCATGTTCCAAAGTTTTATAATGAGTTTTATAAATAGTACAAAGGAGGTTTATAAAGGTATTATTAGATAAATTTGAAGATTTATTTAAGTAGGTTGTAATTATGTTTTTATAAATAATATTTTAAAAAGGGTATTGTAAACATAAGAAGTTTTATAAAGGCAATTTATTAGGGGATTTTTTGAAGAAAACGCCGAGACCCGATTTCCATAAATGATCATTTTAAATTATGGTGATATGGAAATTATTCTTTCTATACTCAGCGGCAAAAAGGAAAGTGTTTGGGTTTATTATTATCCATGTTTTAAATGACTTTTGTTTTAACCCAGATAAGTATGGTTTGAGAATGGAATCTTTTCTTAAGATTTGTAAAATGTAATTATATCGGAGAGATACGTATATGCTTATTATTTCCTAAGTATTGAAAAGGCATTGATTCGTGAATATACTTATATGTCCGCAGTTCAAGTGGAGTTGGTAGGGGTTCCCAGCTTCCCGGCCGAGGGAGAAGGTTCGAGCCATGGCAACTACACTTTAGTACCCTGTTATTCGCAGAGGCATATGATAATCCTCGTTGAAAGGTATAAAATCTACGAGATCGAAAAGTGCCACCATGAGGGCATGGCTAAAAATGGAGCAGAGTTGGAGCCGGCCTTCCTACATCCCAAGCCTATGAAAGTAGTTTTTTAAATAAACAATAAGTATATAGAAAAGTTTTCTAACTTGAAATGAAATGTTTGTGAGTATACTTATTCAGTTGAGATAAGTATATCGATATTTTTCAAGCATTGAAGAGAGTGGAGAGGATGTGTGAATATATCTTCATAAAGGTACTTTGAAACAAGTATTTACAAAGTTATTTTAATTAACAAAATAATTAATGAATGAGGCTTAGTGGTTGCTTTGTATTTAACCGTGCTTTTGAAGACGAAGAAGAGGAAGAAGAATTCCTATTATCCAAGGCCACCAACTTCACTTTGGCTAAGAATTCCTGTTCAGATGGGTGCATTATTCCTATAACATATCGATCGATCACATCCACAACATTGGGCTCGCCTTCTATCAGCTTACAAACAAACACCGATAAGGCATGATTTTGTCAAGGTTAACAAAGCCTTTTATCAGAGCCCGTGCTTGCTCTGGTTTTGTATTTGGAAGCTCTGCATCAGCTTTCCTTTTCCATTTTGGAAGTCCATTAGCTCCTTCAGTTACTATAGCAGGCACATCAGCAATTTGCTCCATCTTTTTGGATCATGCAATGTTGTAAATATGTTGAAATGTGAGCGTACTGTGATGAATACATGCACGTTTGAAATTTTTTTCTATTAAGGAGCTGGATTGCTCAGTTTCGATTCACATATTGAAATTGTTGTTACCTTTGCAACTTGCATGCTTTGCTTGATAAGAACATACTGCAATCTTTTTTCTATGGATTAATAAGAACACATAGATGTGCATTGTACAGTTTTTGCCCTGAATTGATTGCTTAAATTATGATGAAATTAATACACGAATTTAAAATTTATGGTACATTTAATCAATCATAGAATGGTGAAATGAATGGAATTATGTGCTTACCTTTTCTTTTCTTCTATTGATGATCTTTTTAAAATTTTGTAGAAACAGCAACTATATGGTCCAATCAGAAGATTCTATCAATGTTCTACATAGGAGATGGATGTTGATTTGCTACAATTGGAAATGGTTGATCATGCAAGCACCACAATGCTTCATTTTACTCCCTATGCAATAGAGTTTAGTATGGATCTACAGTATTTGATTAGAAAACTTTGCTTATCTTCAAGACTTTTAGAGGTAGAGTGTTAGATTTGTTATTTTCCATTTTACTGTCATTGAGTTTAACTTTTTTGACTTGGAAACTATGCACTTACTAAATAATGAAAACCGATAGTTTGACCAGATCAACTTATCTCATTGTGAAAGGGGCAGAAATGTAATCTCGCTATTGCCAGCTGTTACAGCACATGTTGTAACCGTATGTTACATATAACATACGTATTCCTATGTTTATGTATTAGTTTGAAATACATGAAATAAAAGAATCAAATTTCTCTTTTACATTTCTCTTCAGCATTATCAAACAAAATCAAAAACTTAATTTGGTATCAGAGCAACATCTGCCTAACGGCATGTTAATCATCGCCATCTGAAATTTAACTGCTGGAGTTCTCCCCTCAGAGTAGTTTCATCATCGGGGATTGTATTCACTGATTCTCATACCCTCAAAATTATCAAGAACACGGTTCTTGAAAAGAAGTGCTCTGCCAAGAAGGTGAATCAGAATCATTTCATCATTTTCACCTCCGGCTGCATCTTCTACCCTCAGTTTCATCAGGATTGAAAGCTATGCCTTGCCAAGAAGATAAATCAGAGATAAACTCATTACATTTACCTTCGGTTGCACCACTTCCTATTCACTTACCATCATTTCCTTTAATCTGATCATCATTTCTTGGCTAAATGGCTGAAGGAGATGAGAATAACTCCTCAAACACCTCAGCATCCCAGCAAAGGTCAAGTTCATCACTGCCAAATTCCATTGAAGACCCTCTGAAATCTCTCATTAACTCACAAAGTCAGATAATCACTGTGAAACTCGATGAAGGAAACTTTCTGCTTTGGAAATTCCAAGTCCAGATAGCCATTAGAGGCTATGGACTAGAAAACTTCACTCAAGAAACACCTATCATCCCTGAAGAGTTCATTGTAGAGAGTGAAGGAAAAATAATCAAGAATAGAGAATATATCATTTATACAAAACAAGATAGCTTGTTAAGCGCATGGTTATTATCATTATTAATGTCAGCCTTCTATCTCAACTTGTTGGATGCAATATAGCAAGAGAAATTTGGTTCACTATAGAACAGATCTTCAGTTCACAATCATCTGCCAAGATAATGCACTATAAAAGACTAATGCAAAATCAAAGAAAAGACAACATGTCCATGAGAGAGTATCTTACAAATATGAAGCCTTATTATGATCTGCTTGAGGCGGTAGATCATAAAATATCACAAACATAGCATATCTTAAGTATCATGAACGGGTTAAGTAAAGAATATGAATATGTCATTGCTGTCATCTCATTAAGAGAGAGCACACCCACATTGCAATATGTTCATGCCACCCTTCTTGCCCATGAGGGTAAAATAGAATAGAAAAGAGTTCAAGAAACAGTTATATCAGTGAATTATGCAGCAAATTCAAGAAATAAAAGTCAAGAAAGGAATTTCAGTAATAAGTCTGAAACTGGAATGCAACACTCTGTAAGAAATCAATCAGGTAGATTTAGAGGAAGGGGAGGCAGATGGAATAATAATCGACCCAAGTGTCAAAAATGTGAGAAGCTAGGACACAATGCACTCAAATGTTACTTCAGGTTCAACTCAAACTATGGTGGTGGTTCTCAAAGTAACAACAGTCAAGCAAATTAAAACATGAATGAAAATTCAGTTAGCATGCAACAAAATAGAGCTTATGAATCAAGAACGCACAACATCAACCTACTGGACACCACCAAAGTTGAAGATTTGCAGAGTGAAAACTGGTATCCTAATTTAGGTGCTACACATCATGTCATAAACAATTTACAAAATCTAAACTTAGGCAATAAAGAATATCAAGGTACGCATTCAATTAGCATGGGTAATGGCACTTGTATCAATATTACACACAGGACAAGCACATATCAAAAGTCATAGAATATTACAACTCAATAATCTATTGAGAGTCCCCAAAATTAAAAAGAATCTAATTAGTGTATCTCAATTTGCTCAAGTCAATGATGTATTTTTTGAATTTTATCTTGATCACTGTTTTGTTAAAGACATTCAAACAAAACAAATTTTATTACAGTGTGATACACACAAGGGGCTATATAGATTCAGTCTATCTCATATTAACCAAACAAGGAACTCAACAAGGCAATGCAACATAGCTGAAACAAGATCATCTGAATTAAATAGTGACACTTTTGATGTATGGCATTACAAGTTAGGACATCCTAATGTAAAAACTATAAAACAAATATTGAATGATAATAAAATTCTTGTTGAGAATATACCAGATTACCATGTCTCTACTTTCTGTCAAATGGGAAAAAGTCACAAACTC
This sequence comes from Allium fistulosum, assembly GCA_030737815.1. NCBI lineage: Eukaryota > Viridiplantae > Streptophyta > Magnoliopsida > Asparagales > Amaryllidaceae > Allium > Allium fistulosum. The sequence continues at coordinate 1,108,283,685 of CM060907.1, forward strand.
TCATTCACAACACCACAAACTGAGTACTCCAAACCACTGCAACTTGTTGTAGTTGACTTGTGGGGACCAACACACATTAGCACAAACTATGGGTTCAAATACTACATTTCATTTATAGATGCTTATTCTAGATATACATGGATTTATTTTCTGAAATCAAAATCTAAGGCATATAATGTAGTCATTCATTTCATCAACCAAGAAGAAAGGCTAATTAATCAACAAGTAAGGATTTTTCAAACTGATGGGGGTACAAAATTTAAACCTCTCAAATTATTTTTTCCACAAAAGGGAGGAATACTGCACAGAATAACATGTGCCTACACCTCTGCGCAAAATGGCCTAGTCGAAAGAAAACATAGGCATATCGTAGAAACTGGTCTTACACTACTTGCACAATCTTCACTACCACTAAAATTTTGATCAGATGCATTTGCAACCAGTGTTTATTTAATCAATAGACTACCAACTAAAGTGTTGCAAGGCAAATGCCCAATAGAGGTTCTGTCCAATAGAGGTTCTGTTTGGTGTAAAACCAGACTTCAAAAATTTAAAGACTTTTGGATGCCTATATTTTCCTCATCTAAGGCCATACAATTCTCACAAATTAAATTTCAGGTCAACTCCATGCACTTTCCTAGGATATGCATCAAGTCAGAAGGGGTACAAATGTTTAGACACCAATGGAAAGCTATACATCTCAAGACATGTGATGTTCAATGAGAACATCTGTCCTTTTGCAAACTCAGACATAAAGACTACAAGCAAAGTCTATAATCCAAATTTATCAAAATTATCCATACCAGTGATTACCAGCAGTGAAAATCAGACCAGAATGCAACAAAGTGGCTCAGGAAGTCAACACACCATGCACCATTCTGTGCCAGGTCAACTCAACACTGAACCACTTCAGTGCTTAGAAGATCAACACCCAATGAGTCCCATCAGGCTAAATCAATCCTGTTCAAAATCAATTCAGCACTCCCCACAAGTCTCATACCTTGCACAGGCTACACCAACTATATGTCAGTCACAAACAAACAATGAAGAAGACCGTCAAAGGGGAGATACATATGAAATAACCAATATGCATTAATAATCAACACAAGGACATCACATGATAACCAGATCCAAGAGTGGTATCTTTAAACCAAAAGTCTACACAACTAATGCAAATATGGAAGTTCCAGAAACTTATGAGCAGGCAATTAACAACAATAATTGGAAAACAACCATGAATGAAGAGTACTATGCCTTAATAAAGAATAAGACATGGAGTATTGTTGCACCACCCAAAGACAAGAACATAATTGGATGCAAATGGACCTACAGACTCAAAAGAAATTCAGATGGCACAATACAGAAATATAAGGCAAGACTGGTTGCTAAAGGATATACCCAACAACGTGGATTTGACTTCAAAGTGACCTTCTCTCTAGTGGTAAAGCCAACAAAAATAAGAGTCATCTTAACAATTTCCTTACACAAAGGTTGGGACATTAAACAACTTGATGTGAACACTGTCTTCTTAAATGGTGAACTACAAGAGGAGGTGTACATGGAACAACCACATGGATTCAAGCAATCAAACAAAGATAACAAAGTCTGTAAACTACATAAAGCTATTTATGGCTTGAAACAGGCACCCAGAGTGTGGTTCGACAAACTGAAGCAAACTCTCATTAATTTGGGCTACCAATCAGCTAAATCCGACGCATCTCTTTTTATTAAGTTTAACAAAAATACTGTAACTTATATTTTAATATATGTTGATGATTTTATAATAACTGGAAATTATGCAGATGAAATAAAGCATATAGACAAGCAGTTCTCAATAAAAGATCTGGTGCACCTGAATACTTCCTGTAAATAGAAATCAAAAGACTGTCAAAGTCAGAGCTACGTTTGTGCCAGAAAAAGTACATCAGAGATATACTTTTCAAGGCAAAAATGCATCAAGCCAAATCCTTACCAACTCCTATGACTAGCAACTTACATTTATATAAAGACAAAAGAGAAGCTATACAAAATGAAAAAGAGTACAAAAGCATCGTAGGGGCACTTCAGTATGCAACTATAACCAGACCAGAGATCGCTTTCAGTGTGAACAAAGTTTGCCAGTTCATGCATTAACCTTTAAGTGAGCATTGGAAAGCCATTAAAAGAATATTAAGGTATCTAAACAGAACTACAAACTACGGACTGATTCTAAATGCAAAAGGAGGTTTTACCATTACAAGGTTCGTTGATGCTGATTGGGCCTCAGAACCAAATGATCGAAAGTCGATCACTGGTTACTGTATATTTATGGGTGATTATCCAGTTTCATGGTGTTCTCGAAAACAACCCACAATCTCCAGATCCAGCACGGAATCAGAGTACAAAAGTCTCGCACGTGCTACTGCAGAAGTAATTTGGCTTGAATTGTTGCCGGGAGAACTGAGAATCAACACTAGAAAACCAACCATTTGGTGCGATAATCTGAGCGCTGTTTCATTGACAGCTATCCTATTCTACACTCGAGAACGAAGCACATGGGGTTAGATTTGTACTTCATCAGAGAAAGGGTGAATACAAGAAAGCTCAACGTCAATCACATCCCTGCCTTCTACCAGAAGGCGGACATATTCACTGAACCACTCTTTTCAAGAAATTTTAGCCGATTGAGAGATTATTTGAAGGTGGGCAGTCATGGCGGTGGATTTGGAGAGAAAGAAGAAAACCCTAGATAAAATTGAGGGTGCGAAATAATGAAAACCGATAGCTTGACCATATCAACTTATCACATTCACTACAAGGAAAAAGGCATTTTCCGATGGTAGAAAACCGTCGGAGGCCGTCGGAAGTCGTCGGAAAATGCCGTAGGAAAATAAGGCGTCGGCGTGCAGTGTTTCTGATGGCTTCCGACACATCTCGCCGTTCGTATTTCCGACGAATTCCGACGGATTCCGACACTTGTCGGAAGCCGTTGGAAAAATTGATCTGAAAGCGGTCGGAAGCCGTTGGAAAAATATAACCTGAAAGCCATCGGAAATGTGCTGCATTTTTTTATATTTCTGCTGCAATATAGCCTTCCATCCACATTTCTCATACAAACACTATTCTGCAGAATCGAATATATAATATTCCAACCAAATATCAAAAACCAAACTATACACAATTCACCAAACAAAAATATACATAAAATTAAGTCAAAACACAAAATCATCACCCAACATCCACATAATTATACAACAAGACAACTAAGTGTATCATAACATAGTACATAAATCAACAACTACCTCCACCATCTACCAAATCATACAAAACAGAAAAAAACATACCGACCAAAGCAATCAATCAATCTCCTCCAGAACCAGAGCCAGCAGAGGAAGGGAAGCGACCACCATACTGCTGCATGTACTCGGCGATACGCTGGTCTAGCAACTGTGTGGTCTCTATGGCCTGTCGATGGTTCTGCTCCTCCAGCTGCGCCACTCTAGCCGCAAATCTTCGATCTCTGCTAGATCGATCTGAGCTCTAGTCTGCCTACCCCGTCTCTGACTACTGGCCTGTAATAAATATTTAATTTAGCTATGTGATCTCTGTAAGTGTATGTGCAGGTATGTGAATGATTAGCAGTGCGATAATGTTATTTAATTTAGTTTATGCATGTTTATGTAAGTGTATGTGCAGGTATGTGAATGATTAGCAGTGTGATAATGTTATTTAATTTAGTTTATGCATGTATAATGTATACATTTGAAAATATGTTCTTTTGGCCGTTTTTAAATTGTGATTCAATCATTTATTAACAAAAATAATAGTACGTTACATTACGAGATATCATTGCTTTTGATCACTTTAACAGTAAATGTGACAAATTTATGCATGTGTACAACATATATTAGACAAACTAAATTAAATAACATGTCTTTTTCGTTATTTTTTTTGAAATGACTTTCAAGTAACGAATTAATATATTTTGGTAATGCATAATGCTTTCATAACGAAGTGACTCAAAACCAATGTACTGAATTTGAAAACTTATATGATACCCAATATATTATTTACTTACCACTTGATTGCCAAATCTGTATCGTCTGCCATGCTCCGATGGATCCATAACTGACTCAAAAATAACATCCTCCTCATCCGTCGTCAGCTGATATCGACCCGTATCAGCAAGGAGTTTCTGGTGCTGCTCCATAAACTTTTCCTGCATTAACAAATTAATATCATCATATCTTATTTCATTATATTTTAACAAGTAGAACAATTACTAATACTACATAAAATGAAATATGCTTACATGGATCTTGCTGGATTTATCGTCGTGCCATGTATACGAAACTGTCCCATCCGAATTTACATGCTCGACAGCATGCGTACGAGTAAACACGTCCATATAGCCCACGGGACCATGCGCCTCAGCTTCCTAAAATTGATTTTTACATACAATTATTGTACATTTAAAATTATATAGCACAAACTATTTACAATTTGCATTCAGTATATTTACCAACTCCTGCCGATACTGCTGAAATGACTTCGACCCTCCATGATGAGTGACGGGATTTTTATTTCTGTTTGCAGAGTTTCTTTCCGACTCTGCCTGTACATTCAAAATTTGATACATTATTTATCGATCATGTATTTTTTGATATTTACTACCAGTCAAATAATTTTAAAAAATTTTAGTATACTTGCCTTCGCCTCGTCAGTTTCCCAGTATCCCAACCATGCTTGCCATACGCTCTCCCCCATCCAACGTGGTTTCTTACCTGATTTCTTGATTTCGGATATTGAGTCCCTATAGTTTTTACGCATCTTGTTCATCCAATATTCTCGTGCCAACTGCATATCCTCTGTCTGAATGTCTATCTCAGCCTGTGTTTCATGATAAAAAGCAAAAAGAATATTAAACTGTAAATGATAAACAGTAAAAAAAAACGAATTAAAAATGGAAAATAGAAAAATATACTTATTAGGACATCCTGCCAAATACACTGTACTATGTGGGGAGAGATGTTATCCCACTTTGGCCAACACGCACTCATCCTACTCCGGTAAGAAGCTCTAAAAACATCCAACACAACCTTCGAGGGAAGTAGGTCGAACCCCCTGTTTTTAAATATGATACAGATAAGTACGTACGTATATCAAAAAAAATAAGACGCTGAATAAAATTTAATTCTTACCCCTCTACTCTAGGTACTAAAGAAACTACAGGACGCTGTGATGCTTGCGATGGACCACTGCCATCGCCTCCTGAAGATCGGGAAGAACTCCTACCTCTAGATGACATTACGATAAACCTATGACATATATACACATCATTTCAAAAGAGAATAATAACATGATAATAAAATATATTTCATACGTAAATGACATCAACGGTATAAATTGCTAAATTAATGACTGAGATGGAAATAGAAATGGAAGTGTGTTATACCTGATTCATAATGGGTCTCATGTTCCGACGATAAGCAGATTACATTGCATTTTTAATAAAAATTGCTAAATAAATGACAAATGGAAATGACATAAAACATGTAAACAATGGTAAACGTACAGATTTGGTTTCATAGTTACATCAATTTCATAATACATCAAGAATTCAACATAGTTACATCAATTGCAAAAAAATCAGATTCGGATTTTTATCAATCATCATCGTCTTCTGATTCAGATTCGGTCTCGTTTTCTACGATATTTTCCTCTGCACTGTCAAACGCTTCTACCAAAAAATTTGATTCATCGATCAAAGGACCAAAATCTCTATGATCGTCTTTAATTATTATTTCGTTATTTTCCTCAAGATCTGCCTGATAAGCTTGTTCGTCTGGAATATTCTTCCCATCAAATGTAAATCTGGCCTTTGTTTTAAAAACTGCAGACCAATCTGCTTTATCTCTTTTTAGAGACGGATAAGGAGCGTAATAAACTTGCAATGCTTGTTTGGCTAGTACAAAAGGATCGTACTTGTGATAGTGCGATGTATGCTTTATTTCGATAAGATTATAATCCTTGTGCACATTAATTCCAGAACCTGGAACATTGCTAAACCAATTGCATCTAAATAGAAACACCTCCTCCGCGGGTCGTGAGAAATATGTCAGTTGCAAAATTTGTGTTAGAACGCCATAAAAATCATTTATGTGATTTTCTGGATCGTCACTATCTTTAACAAATACACCAGTATTATTCGTTAAGTTTTCTGCACCGTATTCTTTGGTGTTAAATTTATATCCATTGACGAAATATATTGGATATGTCTTGACCACTCTTTTTGGTCCCATCGCAAGATGTTTCAACCCTTCGTCAACAACATAATTTCTCGGCTCATAAACGTAATTTGAAAACCAACCGGAAAATTCTTTACGGAGATCTCCGTTCGGATGTTCACGTTCATAAACATTGTATATATAAACAAATTATTACATTAGGTTATACACGCGCATGCATTATAGAAAAGAATAAATCACAAATTATTATTTCAGATTACCTAACAAACGGTGCAACCTCGGCATAATTTAGAAGAATATAAGTGTGTGCTACATGAAGATCTCTATCGTTTAGCCATATTTCTACACATTTTCCAGAAGGCCGACCATGTTGTCTAAAAATAGATAACATTGCTTAAGAAGACTCTTGTTCGTCGCCTTCGTCATTATGAGGAACACTTTCAAATGATATATTCACATGGTCACTGAAATAGTGAAAAAAAGAACGAAGCTTCTTCTTCGATGTAAGATTAACATATCGAACCTTCAACTCGTGCTTTTTGCCTCACTTTTTTCTTCAGATGATTTTAGATATCTATGCAAAATTAATTTACATTAACTTCATCTTTCAAATGCAATTAAATTACGTGATAACATATTACATACCTCTCAAATGGATACATCCATCCATATTGGACAGGACCTCGAAGTCGTGCTTCAGATGGGAGATGAACAGGTAAATGTTCCATTGCATTAAAAAAAACCTGGCGGAAATATTTTCTCTAATTTGCAGAGCAATATAGGAATATCTACTTCAAGTTTACGTAAACGTTGCACTTTTAAAGTTGTCGAACAAAGCTCTTTGTAAAACATACTAAGCTCCGTTACTACCTTCCAAACTTTTAACGGCAGTAGTTCTTTGAACATAACGGGAAATAAAATTTCCATCATTATGTGACAGTCGTGGCTTTTCATTCCGCTCAATCTACCGTTTTTAAAGTCAACACATCTACGAAGATTTGATGATATCCCATCAGGAAATCTTAACCGTTCCACCCATTTTAACACAACTTTAACTTGATTATTATCTAATTCGTAACTTTTGGTTTTTTACTGTCATTTGGTTTCATATGAAGCTCAAGACGTTTGCATAATTCTTCTATATCGCGTCTTGATTTCAAATCATCCTCCGTCTTCCGTTTCACATTCAAAATTGTGTTAAAAACATTATCAAATACATTTTTCTCATTGTGCATCACGTCTATATTATGACGAAGCAGAAGATGTTTCCAATACGACAACTCCCAAAAAATAGTTTGTTTGCACCAGTTATGAACAATCGATTTGCCTTCAATTTCTGTTTGCACTCCAGTTTCATATATCTTTGGATAGTCCCTAACAAGTTCATATATGTCTTCGTTTGACCATATCGTCGGTGGTTGTCTGGTTTCTACTCTATTAGCTAAAAAGTTTTTCTTGTCTCCTCTGAAGGGATGATTTACATGGAGAAAATATCGATGACAGTCAAATCATGAAATTTTCTTACCATGAGGTAAAGAAAACGCTCGTGTTTCATCCATGCAATATGGACATGCTAGACGACCGGCAGTACTCCATCCTGAAAGCATTGCATAGGCAGGAAAATCACTTATAGTCCACAACAAAGAAGCAAACATACGAAATTTTTTCTTCTTGGACACATCGTATGTTTCTACTCCTTCGTTCCATAGTATTTTTAACTCCTCAATCAACGGTTGTAAATATACATCGATTCCTTGTGTCGGATCGTCGGGGCTAGGAACGACAACAATAAGAAACATATATTGCATTTTCATACACATCCATGGAGGTAAATTATACGGTGTGACGATAATGTGCCACGATGAATATTTAGAACCAAATTGAGAAAATGGCAAAAAACCATCCGTACATAATCCTAATCTAACATTTCAACTCTCCGCTGCAAAATATGGATATGTTTTATCGAAATGCTTCCATGCTTCTCCATCGGCCGGATGTGTTAACGTACCCTCTTCCTCCGTTCTCACACTATGCCATCTCATATTAGATGCAGTTACAGAAGATGCATATAATCTTTGAAGCCTTGTAGTGATGGGTAAGTAATGCATACGCTTGTACGGAACTTCCTTCCCCTTCTTTTTTCTTGGTTTGTATCTCTCCTGATTACAAATTTTACAATTTATAAGGTTTGCGTCTTTTTTCCAAAACAACATGCAGCCTTTTAAACATGTATCTATTTTCTGATAAGGTAAACCAAAAGTCGACATAATTTTTTTAACTTCATAGTGATTTTCACACATTAGATTATCGGGCGGCATATGTCTTTTTGCAGCTTGTACAACAGCCGTAAACCCAGCTTTAGTAATGTTGTATTTTGACTTCATCGTAATGTATTCTGCGATTACTGACAGCTGAGTATCGCTTTTACAACCATCCCAAATAGGTTTCTTAGCAGCATCTAGTAAATCATAAAAAAAAATTGCTTCAATATTTGGTTCTTCAACATTTCCATCGTCGTCGTCAACTTCAACCATAGGAAACATTGATCATGCTGCATCTTCGACCATATTTTCTATACGGGTCATCGTAGCTACTTCGTTAACGACACTTTCAAACTCTATAGAAGTATTTGCTAAAACTTCTCCATGCCGATCCCAAACATAATACTCGGGTACGAAACCGTTTTGGCACAAATGAACTTTCACAATATCTGGTAACAAATACTTCAAATGTCTACACCTATTACACGGACAATGAGTTTCTGGATCGTTTCCGTTATTACTTAAAGCGAATTCAACAAATACGTTTATACCATTATAAAAATCTTCTTTTATTGAGCCTCTCAATCCTTTTCTTTGGTACATCCATCTCCTCCGATCAACAAAATAATCAATCATTTTTCCTATTTGAGAAAATGTGTCACAAGTTCAAAATTTAATATTTATTTTCAAGAATACAAATTCGAAAAAGATTATATTCATGGTCGTATAATATTTGAATTTAAAGAACTATTTCACAAATTAAAAAATATTTTCAAATATGACACATTTTATATTTTAACGTATCGATACAAAATTTTGTATAAAAAGATATTTTTTTTCCATAGTCAGACGTCCTACTTTCCATTACAAACACAGTAAGCATTTACATTTCGTATATTACTTCGTCTCAAACGATTCAACAAAATTTCAGCAGCATTTCCCTTTTGTTCCCTGCATTGTACACAAATGCGTGTACGCAGGAAACAAAAAAGAAAAGTTAGGCCGAAATTTTATGAACCGTTTGAGACGAGTAGTATACAAAATGTAAATGCTTACCGTGTTCATAACTTGTCCAATACAGGGAGAAATCCAACAAACATTGTACCAGATGAATATAAATGGTCGTTGTTAACGTAAAAATCGACGCTAACACCCCGGTGTGAGTATTAGTTATGTGAAAGCACCACCCGTTGGTACGGGAACTAGAAATAAGCAGAAAATAGCAGGAAAGTAAAGGGACAACAGTTTTATAGTGGTTCGGCTCGAAATTAAGCCTACGTCCACTTTATCTTCTTTATTGATGATTCATTACAACACTTTACAATACACTTTGATTACAACACACTTTAGACGAGTAGCTAGAACTTATATGGAGAAGAAGCTTTCGAATTCATGTTGAATGTGTTTGATCTCCTCTTGAAGTTCGTTGAAGCGTCTTCGGTGTTTAGAGTGCTTGAAGTGTTGGATGAGTCGAGAAAACAGCAGTATAGGCGTTCCTGAAATGATCCAAAAGTCCTCTTGAAGTTGGAGCTAGTTCTGTATTTATAGGAGGATTCTGGACAGGTGATAGGTCGTGAACGACCTAAGATAAGTCGTAGGTCGCCAGCGACCTAAGAAGCATGGGCTACGACTTAATAGTTTTGCACTAGATCATTCGAACATAGCGACAAGTCATAGGTCGTGAACGGTTTAAGGTAGGTTATGAGCGACCTAGGAAAAGCGGCAACTTAACTGTGTTGAGTTCTCTGGTGGAGCAACTTAAGTTGACGCGACCTATAACTTAGCCCGTTAAGTCATTAGGTCGCTAGGTTCATTAGGTCGCTAGGTCATTTGTACCTTTAGGTCGCTAAGAGTTTCTGTGATGTTAGGTCGTTAGGTCGCTGAGTCCATTAGGTCGCTAGGTCGTTTGTACCTTTAGGTCGCTAGGTCGCTTACGAAGTTAGGTCACTAGGTCGCTTCAAAAAGTGGAGTTAACACTTGCCCCTCGAAGTACAGGCCTATGCCATAGGTCGTGTGCTTCGACATAACTCCGCTAGGTCTTGAGCGACCTAAGACATTCGTTAACTCGCGTGCCCATTCGCCTTCCTCTTTTTGCCTCATATAAACTGTTAGGTCGCTGCTTCCTTTCCACTTTATTGCTTACACTTTGCCGCCATTGCTACATTCGAGCTCAGAGATTAACACGAGATCTTCCCTTTTTCATCCCCAATCGTCGATTCCAACAGTGAATTTAGGTAATTCTGATCATCTATTCGCCGCATTTACCACCGATTCCTCCATAATCAGTTTCATACACTTTTCGTTATCATGTTGTAAAACTACATCCGAATTTGCCCTCCGATTTTCGTCGAATCACTAGCGATTGCTCTGAAAATGAATCGGCCTAGGATTTCACAGAGTTGTTTGGTAGGTGCTTTGAATTTGTGGAATTTAATAACGGTTTCTAGAGATTCGGAGGAGACGATGAGGCTTTGAGTGATTGGAGGAGACGAAGGGGTCTTTGGTTAATGGGTTAATGGATTTTAGGTTAAGTCGTGATGCTTCTGATGATACAAAGGCGGTGGACATGTGGCAGCATGCGAGTGGAGAGCAGGCCTTAGGGTTTTTTGATGGGAAAATTTACTTGATACTGCCGAGCTACTTCAGGAGCGACCTAATGAATTTGAACGACCTAAAAGCCCTTGCGACCTAAGGGAAGCCGAACGACTTAACGAACCAGCGACTTAACTTCATGCGACATAAGCTTTAGGTCGCGGTCACACCTGAACGAGTTAACACTTAAACATATTTGCCTTGTCTCAACCCAAAGCCCTATGTCTTAACTTGCAGCATAACTTTAACTCGCAGGAGCATAAATGACAAACTTTTTGTCTTAAACAGAGCGACTTAAAGATGCTTTGACTTATGCTAAGCCGTTTGAACTTGATGACTTGTAAAAATTTGACAGCACTTGACTGAGTTTTCAACTTGAACTGCCAAGACAAACTGCTTGAACTTGTTGCACTTTTTTACAGATTATATTAACTTTAACGCTAACAACCTGTTAAACACAATATTTGCAGAAAAATGGGACGAATATACTGCCATTGACTGCCCACATCGAATGACAGATTAGTCGATAAAGAATAATCAACTTAAATGAACTATGTGAATGATATGCTGTGAATTAACAAGTTCAAGTGAAGTATTAAAGCAAAGCTAAAATGATCAACTAAAACTGATTTGCTTGCATCAACACTGTACTTGGACTTGAAATAACAAGCCCTGAAACTTTATAATTACCAAATGTCAATTAATTTGATTTCAGTTATATCTGCTTGTTATTTTTATTAGTTTCGCACAACACTTCACACTTTTAGGAAACGTGCACCTTCACATTTGAATATCCAGTTCCTTGTGTAGAATGACTTCTCAACAAGAAGAAACAGGACAAGCTGGGGAGGTTTTTCCAATTGCTAACCCATTGATTGATCCTCCGGAAAGAACTTCGACCACCTTGAACTACAGAGTCTTCAATCAGTCATGCATTCAGTTTGGTATTGCTGAAGCAGATGCCCAGCTTCCAGGGGTAAACGATACTGCTGATAGGCCACCTCACGGCTTTATTGCAGTTAATCGTCAGATGTGCTTAAGTGGAGCTATTCCTCCCTTTAATGATTTTCTTCGACAGCTTCTTCTTCGATTGACTATCTCTCCCTTCCAGCTACACCCCAATGGTTATGCCATCTTGATGGGGTTGTGTGTGCTGTTCAGAAGGACGCTCAACTGTCTTCCAAGTTTTGAAGAGATTTGCTATTTATGCACCTTTGCGAAGAACAAAGATCACCCTTCAATTATTTTTGTGAGATGCGCACGAAACCGTAAATTGATTCTAGACTTGCCCGAGAGTGCACAGGGGTTTTTAAGTCAATTTTTCTTCGTCCGCTGCCCCCCGGGATTCTATGCCGTCTGGAGAGTCGAAAGTAAGATTGCCTTTCTCCGTTCACTTCATTTTCTGAACTTCTCGAAACTCGAATTGTCAAATGCTTAACTTCATTTTTTACTTTTTGCAGCACTTCCTCCTCCGCTTAGGGATCCCAGTCACAAGCCAACCTTCGAAGCTTTAAGTGATGTGGCTGCTGAAGAGAGAAGCACTAGATTTTTGCTGAAAGATGAATTTTTGCCCCAGTTCAGACTTTTACACCCCTCTCGATCTACTTAGATTCACGAAGTTTCTAGTTCCCAAACAGAGACATCAGATGCCCCAGTCTTTGTAGAAGAAATTGCATCGAAAGAACCTGCTGTAGAGGCTGCACTGGTGAAGTGTTCTACTCATGCCGATGTCGCGGGGTCATCTGGCAAGCTTACACTGTCCCCGGTAATCGAAGAGGAAGTTGAAAAAGAAAGCTCCGCTGAGCATGACGGTGGAGATACTTTTGATGAGCTAAGCGACTTAATGATAACTTCACAAGAGCTTTTTAAGGATGACCCTGATACGACTAAAGTTATTTCTTCAGCAATTGAGCGACATCCGCCTTGCAGCAAACTCCATCAACCCAAGAGTTAACGCCAACTGCAAAAGTTGACATTACCCCCAAGCCGAAGAGTGGTTTGTAGCTTAACGCGCATAGTTTACACGCCACACACACTTAGAATTTTTTGGCACTTATACGCATTTAGCTTCTTTACTTTGAAGATTTTGAAGTTTCGTATCTTTTTTATTTTCAGATTCTCCGATGGGGCGAAGCGATTCATACTATGATGACTTCCGGCGCTATGGAGGACGTGGCACTTATGATCACAGGCGCTATCTCCCTGCCCGTAGGGAAACTGACGAAGAAGGAGCTGCTAGGAAGGCTCAAGAAAGGCGGGACTATGAGGAGCGATACAAGAGAAGGGATGAACGACGTGACTCTTCTCAAAGAGATGATGATTCCCATAAACGAAAATCTCATGATGATAAAGGGAAGAGTCACATCGTTGAAGATCCAAACAAGCGGGCCAAGCTTAGTGACGCATCCGCAATTTCTGAAAAGACCGCTGCTTCTATCCCTCTTGACATCCCCTCCGGTTCTCCTGCTCTCGAGAAGACTGATATTCAGACAATTATTAACAGGCCTCAGTATCAAGTCAGGGATGCTCCGCCTACACTTCAAAGCCGATTTCCGAATTGGTGCTTAAGAGGAGTGTGCTTTGACTTGGATTTGGTTCCCATTGATATGCAGGCAATGCTAAGGAATCTCGACGCTGTTAAGCTTGACATCGAGAGAATGTCTCGATGGCAAAAGCTGGTTGACGAGCTTCAAAGGGTTAATCGTATGAATCTCGAAGCCATGTTAACTATGGAAAACGATCATTCTGAATGGAAGAAAGTCCTTAACCAGCACGATGCCGAAATGCAGAGCATCGCTGATGATAATGAGAGACTCGAGGCTAAAGTCAAGAAACTTGAAGACGATCTTACCGCCTCTTCCACCTCTTTTACTCAAAAGGAAGAGGTACTTCAAAAGCAAGTACGGGATGCTAATGCCAGTCAACGAGACGCTGAGGCCAGATATGAGGCACAAGAGAAAATTGTCGAGAGTTACCGCACCGATGTTGCTCGGTTGCGAGAAAAAACCAGCTCCCGGGACATGGAAATTGAAATGTTAAAAGCTCGACTTCTTAAAGTTGAAAAAGAGCATGATGAGGCAGTTGCCGGCAAAGTTGCAGCTGAAGAATCTCATGAAGCAACAAAAGCCAATGTCAGCTCTACTTTATTTGATTTTTATCTTCATAGTGTTTTAGGGCGCGGAAGCCTCTCATTCTTAGGCCCTAAGTATGAGATTACTCTGGCCGAAGTGTGGGAGGCCGCAATTGATATGCTCGGGGGTGCTGGCTATGCTGAAGCCGACCTTGAGGCGTATTATTTTGATGATGAAACTCGTGCTGCTCTGGCCAGAGGAAAGGGGCAACTCGCTAAAGTGCGAGCCGGATCGACGGAAGAGGAGCATCCAGGGAAGGAAGCGCCTTTAACTGCCCCTGTCCATACTTCGATTACAGCCATCGTTGATATCATAGGCTCCAGTTCCCATACTGCTGATAGGCCACCTCACGGCTTTATTGCAGTTAATCGTCAGATGTGCTTAAGTGGAGCTATTCCTCCCTTTAATGATTTTCTTCGACAGCTTCTTCTTCGATTGACTATCTCTCCCTTCCAGCTACACCCCAATGGTTATGCCATCTTGATGGGGTTGTGTGTGCTGTTCAGAAGGACGCTCAACCGTCTTCCAAGTTTTGAAGAGATTTGCTATTTATGCACCTTTGCGAAGAACAAAGATCACCCTTCAATTATTCTTGTGAGAGGCGCACGAAACCGTAAATTGATTCTAGACTTGCCCGAGAGTGCACACGGGTTTTTAAGTCAATTTTTCTTCGTCCGCTGCCCCCCGGGATTCTATGCCGTTTGGAGAGTCGGAAGTAAGATTGCCTTTCTCCGTTCACTTCATTTTCTGAACTTCTCGAAACTCGAATTGTCAAATGCTTAACTTCATTTTTTACTTTTTGCAGCACTTCCTCCTCCGCTTAGGGATCCCAGTCACAAGCCAACCTTCGAAGCTTTAAGTGATGTGGCTGCTGAAGAGAGAAGCACTAGATTTTTGCTGAAAGATGAATTTTTGCCCCAGTTCAGACTTTTACACCCCTCTCGATCTACTCAGATTCACGAAGTTTCTAGTTCCCAAACAGAGACATCAGATGCCCCAGTCTCTGTACAAGAAATTGCATCGAAAGAACCTGCTGTAGAGGCTGCACTGGTGAAGTGTTCTACTCATGCCGATGTCGCAGGGTCATCTGGCAAGCTTACACTGTCCCCGGTAATCGAAGAGGAAGTTGAAAAAGAAAGCTCCGCTGAGCATGACGGTGGAGATACTTTTGATGAGCTAAGCGACTTAATGATAACTTCACAAGAGCTTTTTAAGGATGACCCTGATATGACTAAAGTTATTTCTTCAGCAATTGAGGCAACATCCGCCTTGCAGCAAGCTCCATCAACCCAAGAGTTAACGCCAACTGCAAAAGTTGACATTACCCCCAAGCCGAAGAGTGGTTTGTAGCTTAACGCGCATAGTTTACACGCCACACACACTTAGAATTTTTTGGCACTTATACGCATTTAGCTTCTTTACTTTGAAGATTTTGAAGTTTCGTATCTTTTTTATTTTCAGATTCTCCGATGGGGCGAAGCGATTCATACTATGATGACTTCCGGCGCTATGGAGGACGTGACACTTATGATCACAGGCGCTATCTCCCTACCCGTAGGGAAACTGACGAAGAAAGAGCTGCTAGGAAGGCTCAAGAAAGGCGGGACTATGAGGAGCGATACAAGAGAAGGGATGAACGACGTGACTCTTCTCAAAGAGATGATGATTCCCATAAACGAAAATCTCATGATGATAAAGGGAAGAGTCACATCATTGAAGATCCAAACAAGCGGGCCAAGCTTAGTGACGCGTCTGCAATTTCTGAAAAGACCGCTGCTTCTATCCCTCTTGACATCCCCTCCGGTTCTCCTGCTCTCGAGAAGACTGATATTCAGACAATTATTAACAGGCCTCAGTATCAAGTCAGGGATGCTCCGCCTACACTTCAAAGTCGATTTCCGAATTGGTGCTTAAGAGGAGTGCGCTTTGACTTGGATTTGGTTCCCATTGATATGCAGGCAATGCTAAGGAATCTCGACGCTGTTAAGCTTGACATCGAGAGAATGTCTGGATGGCAAAAGCTGGTTGACGAGCTTCAAAGGGTTAATCGTATGAATCTCGAAGCCATGTTAACTATGGAAAACGATCATTCTGAATGGAAGAAAGTCCTTAACCAGCACGATGCCGAAATGCAGAGCATCGCTGATGATAATGAGAGACTCGAGGCTAAAGTCAAGAAACTTGAAGACGATCTTACCGCTTCTTCCACCTCTTTTACTCAAAAGGAAGAGGTACTTCAAAAGCAAGTACGGGATGCTCATGCCAGTCAACGAGACGCTGAGGCCAGATATGAGGCACAAGAGAAAATTGTCGAGAGTTACCGCACCGATGTTGCTCGGTTGCGAGAAAAAACCAGCTCCCGGGACATGGAAATTGAAATGTTAAAAGCTCGACTTCTTAAAGTTGAAAAAGAGCATGATGAGGCAGTTGCCGGCAAAGTTGCAGCTGAAGAATCTCATGAAGCAACAAAAGCCAATGTCAGCTCTACTTTATTTGATTTTTATCTTCATAGTGTTTTAGGGCGCGGAAGCCTCTCATTCTTAGGCCCTAAGTATGAGATTACTCTGGCCGAAGTGTGGGAGGCCGCAATTGATATGCTCGGGGGTGCTGGCTATGCTGAAGCCGACCTTGAGGCGTATTATTTTGATGATGAAACTCGTGCTGCTCTGGCCAGAGGAAAGGGGCAACTCGCTAAAGTGTGAGCCGGATCGACGGAAGAGGAGCATCCAGGGAAGGAAGCGCCTTTAACTGCCCCTGTCTATACTTCGATTACAGCCATCGTTGATATCATAGGCTCCAGTTCCCATTCTCCACCTCTTGATAAAGGCAAAACTGAAATTTCAACTGCATAGGGCGGAGACGAAGGAGAAGAAAAAGCCGAAGTACAAGCTTATGAGATTGACATTATAAAGACAACTTCTCTAGGTAACTTCAATGTTGAACCAGGTCAAGCGGACTACTTGTTTGCTTCAACTGAGTTTGATGAATTTCTCGATTGTTACTTAAGTCTCGATGAGCCACTGTCTCCTCTTTTTACGAGGAATAATGATTTTGACTTTTCTTCTTCTGTAGCGGAAATGCCAAGTGCTGCACAAACTTCCACTCCTCCAGCTGCTGTTCCTCCATCTTCTCAAGTTACTCCTCCTTCTGCTTCTCAACCGGGGTCGCAGGCAGAAAAAATAGAAGCTCTTTAAGACCTGGACGATCCGGCTGCTTCGCAAGAACAGAAGGCGGAAGAACTTGTGGAGGGCGAGAAGACCCCGGAGCAACCTTATGATGATGAGACAAAGCTTTCTGCATTGATTTCTCCGGGAAGTGAGTCTTCTTCAAAGAAGAGAGGGAAAAGCGCAGTTTCAAAGAAGAGGAAGAAAAGCGCTTCTGCTGGTGAAGAAAAAGTGGAAGCAGATCCAGCTACACCTCCTTCTCCTTCTTCTCCGACCCGTCCACGTCGGCTTCAAAAATTAATTATCAAGCCGGGCAAGAGCTCTAAAGGTAGCGGGAAGAAGGAGTAATGAGCTTGACTTTACGCTTCTTGTTTTGCTTTTTGCTTTTTGCTTGTACTTTGTATTGACCGGAGACTGTGCGGGTACCGGCCCCCGCTTGTTGAAACCTGCACATGTACAAAAATTTCATAGTATGGAATAAAACGATTCTTTTTACTTGTACAATTTCTTGTCAGTATATGTGTGAATGCGTTTATTCCTTGTTTTTGCACAAGTTTCTTTGTATGATATTGCAGTGAGCTCGTGGTACGATGTTTGAGCGTTGTTTTTATTAACATAGCTATATTATGCCCCCATACCATGGCTCATTGCAATATTCTGGAAAGACTTGTACTCTTATTTTAGAGAATAATTCTTCCATTTTGAGGAAATATTATTCTGCTTTAATAGAGTACGCTTCGTATTAGATAAGTTTTCTTCCTTTTCTTTTTTCTTTTTTAGAAAGAGTTAACACACTTCAATTTTCAGAGATGGCCACTTATATTATCTGAGAAGTGGATTGCTCTTCGTAGTGAAGCGGGCTTCTGAAGAGAACTTTTTATTTTTTGGACATGCCTCTTTAGAGGGCTTTGTTTAGCATTTTACCGCCGAGGGTAGGAATGTGCCTCTAAAGAGGGCTTGTGCCTCCGAAGAGGGCTTTTTTGCTGTGCCTCGGGAGAGGGCTTTTCTGTTGTGCCTCGGGAGAGGGCTCCTCCGAAGAGTTATGCCTCCGAAGAGGGCTTGTGCCTCCGAAGCAGTTTTTTGCTTACGAAGAGGTCATTGTTTATGTGCCTCTGAAGTGGGCTTGTGCCTCCGAACCAGTTTCTGCCTACGAAGAGGTCATTGTTTGAGTGCCTCTGAAGAGGGATTGTGCCTCCGAAGTAGTTTTTGCCTACGAAGAGGTCATTGTTCGTGTGCCTCCGAAGAGGGCTTGCGCCTCCGAAGCAGTTTTTGCCTACAAAGAGGTCGTTGTTTGTGTGCCTCCGAAGAGGGCTTGCGCCTCCGAAGTAGTTTTTGCCTACGAAGAGGTCATTGTTCGTGTGCCTCCGAAGAGGGCTTGCGCCTTCGAAGCAGTTTTGCCTACAAAGAGGTCGTTGTTTGTGTGCCTCCGAAGAGGGCTTGCGCCTCCGAAGCAGTTTTTGCCTACGAAGAGGTCTTGTGCCTCCGAAGCAGTTTTTTGCTTACGAAGAGGTCATTGTTTATGTGCCTCTGAAGCAGTTTTTGCCTACGAAGAGGTCCTTGTTCGTGTGCCTCCGAAGAGGGCTTGCGCCTCCGAAGCAGTTTTTGCCTACGAAGAGGTCGTTGTTCGTGTGCCTCCGAAGAGGGCTTGCGCCTCCGAAGTAGTTTTTGCCTATGAAGAGGTCGTTGTTTGTGTGCCTCCGAAGAGGGCTTGCACCTCCGAAGCAGTTTTGCCTACGAAAGAGGTCGTTGTTTGTGTGCCTCCGAAGAGAGCTTGCGCCTCCGAAGCAGTTTTTGCCTACGAAGAGGTCGTTGTTTGGACTCCGAAGAGTAGCATTTGGACTCTGAGGAGTAGCATTTGGACTCCGAAGAGTAGCACGTGAACTCGGAGGAGTAGCATTTGGACTCCGAAGAGTAGCACGTGGACTCTGAGGAGTAGCATTTGGACTCCGAAGAGTAGCACATGGACTCGGAGGAGTAGCATTTGGACTCCGAAGAGTAGCATTTGGCCTCTGAAGAGGGCTTTGTTACTCGTGTCCTTCTACCATCTGCCTCTTAGCGATTCCTCGCTATCACTTCAAGTACATGTCCCATTCTTTTGCAAGTTGTTTGCTTTTTTCCAGAGAAGTGTACTTTATCGTTGAGTGAATCCACGGGGCAGACGCAAGCTACTTTACCGGATGTTCGTTTGCACAAACGATCGCGATTGGTTAGCAAGGGTCTGGAATCTTCTCGTCAAGAAGGTGCCCGCTTTGGTGGAATCACTAACTGTTTGAATAGCACTTCTTTTGTAGGAGTTGAATTTTGGAACTTTTGTGGCTTGGCATTTGTTTGTTGAGTGATTTGTAGGAATCGCTTGGCTTCATGATGTGTTGAATGGGTAAGCTTTGCTTTGATGGCCTGCAATATTAAATCGACATTTTAGCAATATTTTTAATATATTTGCATATCGAAATGAGACAGGCATCTTATAGTATTAAAGAACACAAGACTTATAATTCTTTATTATTGATTCGCACTGATTTCTCAGTAGTTTACAATACAAGAGTTATACATCCATCATTATTTTACAAATTTAAGCAATGCTTTTTAAGTAAAATATGGATGCAGTCATTGTTATTCCAGAATCTCGGGATTAAACTTCCATTTCCGCTAGATTCATTGTTTTGGATCCATATGCCAGACAGAATGAAAGGTGCCTAGTTGTAGTTTTGTGGGTAGTTAGCAGCATTTTGATTAACTTCTGCCTGCTGGGTGAGGACCCCCTGTGACAACATTAATGACAAGCCTCTCAGATTCCTGTGCTGCAGCATTGTCATCTGGGCCGGATTGATGAGTAGGAAGTTGTTGCCCCTGAGTGGATGAGGTTGGGTCGACTCTGTTTTTCTTCACATATTGTTGCAGTTTATTCTGTTTCAGCAACTCTTCAATCACATTCTTTAGCTGGCGACATTGGTTAGTGTCATGGCCAGGTTGATTGTGGAATCGATAGAATCTCCCATTATGCATTGAATTTTTCCCGAGTTTCATCTTAGGTGGTTCAGGGAACTCAACGGCATCTTTCGTTGCGAAGAAGATATTTTTCGGTGTATCAGTTAAGGGAGTAAAATCTGAAGGATTAAAGTGGCGAGGTTTCTTCTCATTCCCCTGCTTTCTTCTTCCGTCATTTTCCCTTTTCTGGTTTCCAGATTCTCTTTTGTTAGAAGCAACATCGTTATTCTTGATTTCGGCAACAACTACTTTCGCTGGCGCGGAGAGGCTTTCTAGGTGCATGAATTCGTTGGCCTTTTTATAAAACTTCTCAAGTGAATTAGGTTCCTTCATTTTTAACCATCTTCCAAATTCACTTGATTTGTCGATGGCTCGCATCAAGTAAGTCAGGATCATACGGGGTTCTGCATTATCCACTTCGGCCAAGGCTATATTGAATCGGTTCAAGAAAGATCTGATAGATTCTCCGGGAGCTTGTTCAAGGCTGGACAGTGACATTATATCCTTAGCTTTTGAAGCATACAACTTGAACTGATCCTTCAATTTCCGAGTTAAGTCAGAGAATTGATCTACGAACCGAACTGGTAGCTTTGTGAACCAAAGTAGAGCCACTCCTTCCAAGTACATCGGAAAGTATCGACATTTAATCTCATCTGATGCCCTTGCACCGGTCATATGCCAATCATACTTGTATAGAACTGGTTTGGGTCACTTGTCCCCCTATAGGCCGGGATAGTAGGGGGTAAAAATTTCCTTGGAAATTCTGCTTTCAGGGTCCTTTCAGTAAACGGAGTCTTGCTTGGAGCAAATCCCCAGTCGTTCTCATTTTCTTCCCTCTGCATGCTCTCTTTCATGATTCGGCGAACCATCCCTGATAGGTACTCCTCATTGTTCAGAGGCATCGCCGGGCAGACGTCAGCTCTCCTTTCGGAAGTTTGCCTGGGCAAATGTTCGCGAAAAGTTGGCTGCGGCCTTGAACCTTCAGCTTGGAAAGGTGGCGCTTCGACGGTGCCAGTTGCTCTTTGAGGAATACCTCTTTCTTGGGGATTATGAGCATCTTCGGCAAAGGTTGTTTCATTGTTTTCTGGTTGTCGATTTGCCCCGAGCAGAGCGTTTAATCTGTCCATCATTAAAGCGTTTTGAGCTTCAATTTGCTGATATAATCCATATACTGCATCGTCTAATTCAGCCCTTGTGACTCCAACGGTAGGAGTTGCCTGGTTTGCTGTTGGGGAAGCGGAGGTCCCCTCATGAGCATTTCCGGATCTGGTAGATCTACTCTTTCTTCCAGGAGCCATGATTTCAGACAGACTTCTGGTCTTTAGAGAGATTCTTTCAACAAACTTTTGCGAAGCAATGGTGAAAATATTCCTAAGTTCAATTCTCAGTGAAAGCACCAAAATGTTAACGTAAAAATCGACGCTAACACCCCGGTGTGAGTATTAGTGATGTGAAAGCACCACCCGTTGGTACGGGACTAGAAATAAGCAGAAAATAGCAGGAAAGTAAAGAGACAGCAGATTTATAGTGGTTCGGCTCGAAATTAAGCCTACGTCCACTTTATCTTCTTTATTGATGATTCGATTACAACACTTTACAATACACTTTGATTACAACACACTTTAGACGAGTAGCTAGAACTTGTATGGAGAAGAAGCTTTCGAATTCATGTTGAATGTGTTTGATCTCCTTTTGAAGTTCGTTGAAGCGTCTTCGGTGTTTGGAGTGCTTGAAGTGTTGGATGAGTCGAGAAAACAGCAGAGTATAGGCGTTCCTGAAATAATCCAAAAGTCCTCTTGAAGTTGGAGCTAGTGCTGTATTTATAGGAGGATTCTGGACAGGTGATAGGTCGTGAACGACCTAAGATAAGTTGTAGGTCGCCAGCGACCTAAGAAGCATGGGCTACGACTTAATAGTTTTGCACTGGATCATTCGAACATAGCGACAAGTCATAGGTCGTGAACGGTTTAAGGTAGGTTATGAGCGACCTAGGAAAAGCGGCAACTTAACTGTGTTGAGTTCTCTGGTGGAGCGACTTAAGTTGACGCGACCTATAACTTAGCTCGTTAAGTCATTAGGTCGCTAGGTTCATTAGGTCGCTAGGTCGTTTGTACCTTTAGGTCGCTAAGAGTTTCTGTGATGTTAGGTCGTTAGGTCGCTGAGTCCATTAGGTCGCTAGGTCGTTTGTACCTTTAGGTCGCTAGTTCGCTAGGTCGCTTCAAAAAGTGGAGTTAACAGTCGTTTTAAAAAAAAGGACTATTTATATAACGATCATGTACAACACTCGTTAGACGGGGCCAAAAACTCTCTAAGAGACATTAGTTAATTAAATGTCCCGCGTATTTTATTAATACATTTCAAAAAATTATTAATATACCACATTTGTTCCGCGTATTTTATCGAATAAGGCTGCTTTAATATTATTATGATTTTCCAATACAATCAAATTCTTTTAGACTCGTGCATTCATTATTATTATATACAAGTCAAGATGTTATACAACTCATGTATTATTCCAATTAACACAATAAAATTGTATAAACAACACATATACAATGGTTTACATATACACACAATCATAAATTTTACATACTCTTTAAAACTTCACGATAACATATGAAATAGGTATACCATGGGATGCTATAAATCGTTATTACGCTATTGGAAACAATTGCAATTACTAATTAATCCTAATTTATCAACTTATGCAAATCTAGATTTAGGGTAAAATTTAGATTTTTGGCGAAAATAAGATATTATACCTAAGATTGAGAGCAATAGAGTTTGATTAGGCAGCCGTGGAGGATCCGGAAGCTTGAAATTAGAGATTGGAAGCTTGGAGAAGGGAATTGGGGGGTTTTTTGCTAAAAAAATTCGTGTTGAGAATGAGGAAGAAGAAGGCTCAGCTGAGCCCTGTAATTCGCGAATTTCCGACGGCCGCCGACGGTCCGTCGAACGCCGTCGGAAAAGAGCCGTCGGAAGCCGTCGCTTCTTGATGTCGGAATAAAAGCCTTTTCTAGTAGTGATTGTGAAAGGGGCAGAAATGTAATCTCACTATTGCCCGCTGTTTACAACACATGTTGTAACCGTATGTTATCTATAACATATGTATTCCAGTGTTTATGTATCAGTTTGAAATACATGAAATAAAAGAATCAAATTTCTCTTTTACATTTCTCTTCAGCATTATCAAACAAAATCAAAAACTTAATTATACTGTTGTTGTTTCGTTAAGATAATACAAGTTCTTATTTTACATTTATGTGTACTATGCTGTTGTGTTTTGATAGTGCCTCTGAAGTGTATTTCTCTTATTGTACAGCATTTTTGGAAATCTGGGCTGTTGCATATATTTGCATCAATAGGGGCTGTCACATATATTTGCTCAATAGGGGCTGTTGTATTTTTGCTCTGTATATATTTGCATCAATAGGAACCGCTGTATAGGTCTCGTTGTTTTATTTAATTGCATACTCAGCCGCATGAAAGGTGACGCTTGTATTGCCTCTAATTTTTTTCAAAATAAATAGTTTGCCTCTAATGCTTGTCCAGTCTTAGACAACGACAGCAATTATAGGGGCTGTTTTAATAAATTCAAGACTGCCTCTAATAGTTTATAGGGACGTCTTGCCACCTTAACTTTATGGGCACTTTAACTTAGTTTTCTGCCCTTATTTTTAAGGACAATTTTTTGATCAAGACTTCTCAGAGTAACAAATTATCAAAATAAGCATCATTAAAAACTAATTAGCAAAATAGGCCTGGTTTTCATTTGAACTTGCGCAAAAATGGAATGCGCAAGGCCATTTTTTTTTATACGGAGCTTGCGCATTCCATTTTTGCGCAAGCTATATTTTAATGCTTGCGCAAATATGGAATGCGCAAGCTCTTTTTCGGGCATCAAAAGGACAGAGAGTTGATTCTGGGGTCATTCCTCAACCCTACCCCTTTCTTCCCAAAACCCTCCCCATTTCCAACTTCAAACCCATTTCAAATCCAATTATCTCAAGTCAAAATCATATTTTCTCATCTATTTCTTCAAACAAACACTCTATTGCCCATAAAATGGAAGCTAGCTCTTCATCTACGTTGATTAGAGGTAATTATAAATCATTTTTTTGAAAATTAAGATGAATTTTTTGTTGAAAATGAAGAGTTATTGGTGGTGGTGGTGTTAATTATTATACAATGATGTTGTTGTTGAATTGGTTGTTAGTGTTTGATGAATTGGGAAACCCTATTTAAATAGTAGTAAATTAAAAACCCTAATTTACATCTTAATTGTTTATTGTTTATGATGACGGTAGACATTAATGATTGGGAGATAGACGACGAAACATTGATGAAACATTTTGATGAGCTTGAAGAGAAAATCGGAGTTGCAAGTTCAAGTCATATTGACTTTGATGTCGATCATGTTCCGGAAACACAGTTTGAACCAGTACCGCGTAAATTTCATTCAGGATCATCAACCTTACACGGTCGTTTATGTGAAGTTGTTTCTGCGGAAATGCCCGGCCATCAACATAGAGTTGGTGGGAATTTGCTGACGCCTATACATCCTGTTGGTCCATCCGTGCCTAGGGGGCAACGATCATATCCAACTTGTTATTGCGGAGTTATGTGTGTAGTGGTTGTTTGCAGAAAGGAAAAGAATGCTGGACGAAGGTTTTTCGGGTGTAGTTCGTACAACGAACATAGATTGAATCCTCGTGAATATGATTGTTGCAATTATTTTAAATGGATTGATCAACCCCTGTGCGAAAGGGGACTTGAGTATGCCCACGAATTGCAAGCCGAAATAAGTCGTTTGAAAATTGTGAATGGAGAATTAAGGATGAACATTGGAAGGCCTAGAATGTGGTAGATGTTTGTGGTTTGGTTAAGTTGTAATATTTGGATTTTATGTTGTACCGTTGGATTTGTATTGAGTTGTCGCGAAAATGTTTGTATTTGTTGTAACCCGTATTGTGAGCATGGTGGAAAGTTTATTATGTTTTTGAAATTCATTTGATAGTGTTGACTTCAATGACAACATATATTGGTTGTATTATTATATTGATTTGCTTGTTTTGGTTTTTTTAAAGATTGAGCTGACTGCTTTTGGTTGAAGATTGCATGCGGAAGCAAAATCTACTTTGAAAAAATAGGTAATAATTCATCAAATTGATGTTTATACTTATGTCAGTGAACAAAAACTTTAAATGTAGTATTGGAACATATTTTGCAGATAATGTCAAAGGTTCCGACCATATTTTACTTTGATGGCGAATTGTTGGTTGATGATGAAGGTAAACCTAGATATGTGGGCGGGAGGCGTAAAGGATCGACAATAAAAAATCATTGTAGTTTCGAAGAGCTTAAACAAAGGGCATTTGAAGTGACAAAAGCAAATCCTGTGATATATGATTTAAAATTAGCGGTGAAATGGGTTCGGGATGATGGTGCATCCGCTATTGATTTGGAAGACGACGACGATTTGAAGTCCACTTTTTCAGTTGGAATGAGAGTGATAGAAATATACGTTGTGAGAGTGGAACATGAAAATGTGGTTGAAACACAAGCGGCAGTAATCTCTGGGGATGAGTGTATGCACACTACACAGTTACAAGAAACACAATGTTCGACGTATCCGTCGTATTTTTCAAGCCATCAAGGTGGAGAGTTTACAAATTTACTTCAAAGGTACAGCGGAGTGGTTGGAGTCTCTTCTAGTCAGGAACAACATATGATGCCTAACGTTATAAATCCAAATCAGTCGCAGACGTTTGAAAAGTGAGTACTATTATACGTTTGCACTTGTATTTTGATTTACGTTAATGCTAAATATATGACCTTTGTTTTTTGTTTTCCTAGTGTAGAAGATGAATTTACTGGTTGTGACGACGATGGTGCCGATGATCATGTTCTTACTCCACACGAGATTTCTAGACAATTGGATAGCATGGAAGTAGCTTGTGCGGATGATGAGGATAGAACTTGGATCTATCAAATGCAAGTTAACAATGATGCAATCATATATGCAGACATTGAGGAGACTGATGATGTAAATGCGGAAGAAGAACAAATCACATATGAAGAGGCTCTAGCCAATGATTTATGCACGGCATCAATGATGGCGAAATCGATAATGCAAAATTGTCATCAAGACGTGGAAGTTTTTGGAAGAGAATGTGCGGAGAACGGTCCACGAGTTAGGTTAATTTTTGAAAGTAAGCAGAAGCTTGTTGAACAGTTATGTGAATGGTCGATTAAATGTTCAGTTTCGTTCCAAGTTCTGAAATCGCGTGCAAATCAATACACGGTCCGTTGTGCTGTGGAAGAAACTTGCCCTTGGCGAGTTCATGCAAGCCTTTCGGTAAGAAAAAAATCAAACTGGTGGAAGATAACCACATATGGCGGCGATCACACTTGTTTAAATGCAACCATCAACTCAAACCATCGACAGGCAACTGCTAAGTTTATATGCAGCAAAATACTTCCGTTGATTAAAGCTGAAACAAACATGACTGCAAGAACTGTTCAAGAGACAATGTCCAACATGTTTCATATTAAAGTGAGTTATTATCGAGCCTGGCACGGACTGCAGAAAGCTGTTGCAATTATTTATGGCGATTGGGAATCGTCGTACGCAGAATTGCCGAAATATCTTAAAGCCCTACAACATACCAACCCCGGAACCGTATATGATGTTATTCATAGTCATGGTGTTTTTGATGGTGCTTTTTGGGCTTTCGGACCTTCTATTCAAGGCTTCGACCACTGTCGACCCATATTGTCTATTGATGGCACTCATTTATACGGGAAGTATCTGGGTACGTTACTAGTAGCAACTGGAGTGGATGGAAATCAAGGGTTATTTCCTTTAGCTTTTGCTATTGTGCAAACAGAGTCGTGGCAAACGTGGAGTTGGTTTGTTCGTTGCATATGGAATTATATTCCATCCGTACGTACTAGATGTATCACCTTTGTCTCGGATCGTATGAAAGGAATTCCACGTGCGCTTAGAGAAGGTTGGCCAGTTGAACATCATCATCGTTTTTGTATCCGTCATATTAAAGCAAATTTTAAGAAAGCGGGATTTGGCACGGATGAGCTACAAAATTTATTACACGCATGTGCCACGGCATCGGAGGTCGTAAAATATAATGATTTTCGAAAACAGTTGAAGGATGTAAATCGAGATGCCGATGCGTGGATTGAAAGAAGTTTGAAAGACCAGGAATCAAGCTGGACTCTTTGTCACGACGGCGGAGTAAGATTCAATATGATGACGACCAATGTTTCTGAAAGCTTTAACGGTGTGCTCAAAGGAACTAGGAATTTACCTGTTAGATCATTGGTTGCACGTACTTTTCATCGACTGAACCATTACTTCGTCGAAAGACGTACTCAAGGTGAAGAGTGGACGTCGCAGCTCGCACCTAGGTGGGAAGCATTAGCGCGGAGAAGAATGGAAGAATCGAGGCTCATGTCTATAGAGAGATATAGCTTCATTGAATGGCAGGTGAAAGATGTGCATATGTTTGATTATACGGTGAATATCGAAGATAATGTTGCCAAATGTTCGTGCAACATGCCAACGTTAGATCATTTTCCATGCTCCTATGTATTAGCGGCTTGTTCACGCGGTTCGGGTGGTGCTAATAGAGCGTATTTTGACCTAATCTCCCCGTGGTACACGAATGCTATGTATTCCGCAGCTTATGCTCCTTTATTCCACCCTGTACCGGATAGTCGACATTGGAACGTCTACGATGGTCCAATTATACAACCGCCGCCTGTGCGCAGAAATTCAGGTCGTCCTCGGTCTACTAGAATAAAAGGTTTTATGGATCCGCCATCTTCATCCGGCCATAATAGATGTAGCAAATGTGGTTCTATTGGCCACAAGAAAAACACTTGTCCGCGTTGAATTGTAATAGAACTAGAATGTATATATTACTGTACGTCTTGTTGAAACTTTTTTGGATGGTGTTGTTAATCGAATGGTGTTTGCATGTTATATAGCATGTTGTTCAGATTTTTTGTCCTATAGTGTAATTTGTTGCGTGGAAACAGCTCTCTGTTCGGAGCAGACCCATATTATAGCTTGCGCATTTTTGGAATGCGCAAGCTATATTGATAATATAGCTTGCGCATTCCACAAATACGCAAGCTATAATATGGGTCTGCTCCGAACAGAGAGCTGCTGCCAAAAATATAGCTTGCGCATATGTGGAATGCGCAAGCTATATTGATAATATAGCTTGCGCATTCCACAAATGCGCAAGCTATATTTTTGGTGAAACTGGGTAATATGCAGCGTTCCGCCTATGTTACAAAATATCAAATGTAGCATTTGCGGGCTGCTGCAAATATCCAAAATATGGCTTGCGCATATGTGGAATGCGCAAGCTATATTACCAAAATAGCTTGCGCATTCCACATATGCGCAAGCTATATTTTTGGCAGCAGCTCTCTGTTCGGAGCAGACCCATATTATAGCTTGCGCATATGTGGAATGCGCAAGCTATATTGATAATATAGCTTGCGCATTCCACAAATGCGCAAGCTATAATAAGGGTCTGCTCCAAACAGAGAACTGTTTCCACGCAACAACATTAACAACAAGGCAACAATAACATAGACACATTAACAACAAGGCAACAATAACATAGACACATTAACAATACCATCAAAAACAAAATAATTACCACAAACTAACTGACAATTTAAAATCATCCAAATAACATGTCATGCAAAAACATAGACACATACAAAGCACCAACCCCTAACCTAACCCAACCAAAAGAAACAACAGCAATATGACCAACACCGTCAATCACGAATCCTTCTAAGCTCAAGTGGGGTGTCTCTTTTCTTCTTCTTCCGTTTGTACACGATGGGAGCCGATCCTTGGCCTTCTTCGAATGTTGGAGTGGGTGTAGGCAGCGGAATTTCTTGTTGTTGACTTGGCCCAAAAAAGAGTTCTTCTTGTTGAATTTCCCACTGCGACGGCTCTTGCATATGCTCGTATGTCGACTGTCCAACATAGCCGAATTGTTGTTCTCCTTCGTGCCAAACCGGCCATTCAGCGTGAGTTTCTCCGCCGGTGTATTGATGCTCTACCTCGGGCCAAGCAGGCCATCCACCCGTAGTTTCGCCACCGGGATGTTGTGAAGCCTCCCCCTCTGCATGTGCCTCCTCCCATTGGCCTTGTCCACCCGCTAGTGTGGTATGTGTCTCCTCTGTACAACGCGGTGGCTCTTTTATAATGCGCAGCGGCTTGGCCGGCCTTCTTAGCTTGTTTCGACCTAGAATCGTGTCAAGTATTCGTCGTAGGTCAATGCACTTGCTTTTGACCTTGTCCGGCTCCATATGACTTTCTTCTATTTCGCCCACCACATCCAAAGCGCTGTATATTCCGCTTACCTAAACCATAAATCATAACAATGCATCAATATGACATAAAAATTGAACTATACAAAATTTGAAAATACAACACTTACCACATCACGTTCTAGAGGAGCACGGGGAGTGTACGCAACCAACTTCCTTGCCGACTTTTTAAGGATATAACGACGAGTAATTCGCCAATACCAATACTCGTACTCGCTCAAAGGTGTCGGCGGGTCGCGTGCTTGTTCGGCATGATCAATTCTTGATTCCCAAATAGCAATACTTTCTTGCAAAAATTCCATCCAGCTAGTGGGTTCTGGGTCAAGGGGGACGACAGGATCGGGAATGTGCTGATAATAAAAGGAAAACTGTCTCATCACCCGATCGGGTGCATACAACTCAAAGTCCAGAAATAGAATCAGTCGGCTCTTAGCAATCCAACCGACGAACGAATACTCAATATCCGGATGTCCAAATTTATACACTAATCAATATGTTTCCCATGTAACCGCATCATCAGCCATCAAATCCAACTCATTACGGTAAAACTGTACATTTCTTGGCGTCTCACGCCAACTCCTAGCACAGTTCCACCTAGCCCCGAATGGAAGATACGGATCTAAGTCGGTAGGAATTCTAATAGACGGCCGCCCAATGGCAATATGCGACCACGACCATAGTTGCAACAACGTTGCAGAACCCTCTAAAACTTTTCGACGTTGCAAGGCAACGTTCGATAACTCACTATACAAATAGCATAGAACAGCACTACCCCAAGAATGATAACCACAGTCAGCCAAATCATCCAAAAATGGTAAAAATTTCAAACTTAGTCTCCCTTTTGAATGATCGGGAAATAATCGGCAACTCAAAAAATACAATATCACGGCACGAGTGCGGCGAAGTATATCTAAATCGGTCGCCCCTTCGGGTAGTGGTTCAGAAAATTCGCTTTTAAACCAAGTCATTGACAAATCACTTTTAGACTTAACCACCTCTCTTGGCGAAAAAATACCAAGCAAGTCCTGAGCCAATTCGATGTAATCGATATCTAAATTTTGCACACATACCGGACGACCGTCTCCTTTAAGACCGAAAAGAAAATGCACATCCGCTAGAGTCACTGTCATCTCCCCGACTCTCATATGAAACGTATTTGTTTCCGGCCTCCATCTATCGCACAAAGCGGTAAGAAGGTGATGATCGAGCCGAATGTAGTCGATTTTCATAGCTTTCCAAGGGTAAATATTAAGCATGGTTTTTGAAATTTCAAGCCATAGCAGAGTAGCTGCAAAACAATTTTCTATACTGTTGAAATTTAATCAAGAGCGGAATATTTGCAAACAACTGTAGTTTTCAGGTGTCTCAAAACAACCAGAGCAAAGTAACTACTAACAGTAACAATGTCCACAATTTCGAAGTTTCAAACCAGGAGCTAAACAAGTGAGAGTTTACACTTTACAAAGCAAATGTCAAAACAGATCACACATACGCATATAAATAAACTGATCTAAACTAAAGCGAAAGGTTCATCGCGTTAGGTCTATGGACAAACACAGACGAGCACTGAAGCTAATAAGGGTGATTTGGCACCTCCTTCGTTTACTTCATATTTAGATACTTGGATCTTTGAAATGCTAATCGAAAATACTTCATTCACCTATGGTTTTAAATGTATGAGAAATAAACCCATCTTCTTCATTTTTTTAATGGCCTTCAATAAGTTATCAATCTCTTTGCAAGCTCTCCAAATTTTTAATAAATTTCCTCTTTCTCCGAGTAGATACATGATAACTATCAAACTGATAATGAAACCACAATGGATTTGTTCATTCTGTTTATTCCATGTTGTTTTCTATATTGTCCCTTTTTGGTTATAGACGGTAGAATTGGTTTCGATTGTTCTACGTACTTATTTGTTTTATCTCACTTATACATTTTTTTTAAAACCCAGGAGAATCCGACGGACCGGTAAATTCCTGAGGAGGGCATTGTAAAGCCGTCCGCTGAACCAAACCCCCATACCCCCGGTAAATTTATATAGGATAGAGAAGCGCATGGTAGGAATCGAACCTGGGTCTTTTTAACAGAATCTAAGCCTCATATCCATTGCGCCGCACCCGCGGACTTTCTCACTTATACATGATCCTACTATGTTTCCGATGTTTTTGAGTTAATTAATACTATATGTGGTTTTCCATAACTAATATTAGAGCCGTAAGATTTGTCATTGGATCATAGGTTGGTAGATGATAGGCTCATAAGATGAGAATGCACTGGACGTCGATTCGGATTCAACATTTATGCTTTATATTAGGAGTTCCTACGCTGTATTTTCTTCGCAACTAGTGATTGAGAAGTGCAACAAAGACAGTTATTTTGAGAAGTGAGAATGGAAGATGAAACGTTCTTTTGCAAAAATCGTGTTCACCGTGTGGTGGTTGGGGCTGAAATATTGTCAGCATATATGTCACATGTTTTTTATTTTTATATAACATGAGTGATACTCTATTCAAGTAGATCACTCCTTTTGATGTCTCGAAAGCTTGAAACAATGATCTTTAGAACCTATATCTGCACCTTAACCATTGAGCTAGAGGTCCTTGACTACTCTCCAACTTGCTTTATGAGAAAATGTTATCTTCAAAATTAATCATGAAACCACTGCTGGATTATTTGGAATAAGTTGGAGGATCTCGACATCAAAGAAGTCGCTAACCAACTGTTTGATTTTACCGTCGACCACTTTTATCTATAAGGTGAAAAATAGTGCTTTGATTACAACACATCTGGCTAAAACACATCTGGTTGTTTTGATTATTTGCTAATGAAGATGAAGTATGTTGATTTCAAGGTTCAAGATGAGTAAAAGGTCGTGATTCTACTGTGATCGTTTCCACAATGATGCACTGGTTTACCAACAAGAACATTTATGTCTAGGATACTCTAGCATTGAGTGGTGCAAAGATTAGTCTACTTATGAGTACTGTGTAATCATCGGATGAAGGGGTTGGGCTTAAGTGACAACAATGGAGCAAGTAATAGTTAATGCTTGTTTTTTGAGAGATGTAAGAGCGAGAAGAAAGAGAAGAACTTTATGGGACATTCCAATTCTACTGGAGAATCGAGAGTAAAGATGGTAGGTGTCATCATTTTAAAAACCAAGTTATTAAGGGAGAGATTGTCCAAACATGAAGAAAAAGGAAGTCATTTGTATTTAGTCTACTGCGGTGGAGAACGATGATAGTAATGATGTTCTTTTAGCTTTAGATCCCAAAGCATCTTTTCATATAATTTTTAATAAGCATTACATTTTCTATTTCGATAAGGAGGAAAGTGCAATCATTATGGGAAATGATACTACATGCAGGTTCTTTGGAAGTTGGTATGGAGCAAATTCAAATGTATGAGGTGTAATTTATACTCTTAACTGATTTCTTTATGTTCCAAATCTTTGTAAATAATTGATTTCTCTCGACTAGTTAGGATCATTAAAATGCAAAGCTACAATTGAGAGAGATAGTTCGAGAATTTCTAGAGAGACACTTGGATGATGAAGGGTACTATGGTCTGAAATTTGTATTTACTTAAGGGTATCATTGTTATATGGGAGTCTTATGTTAGACTTTAATTTGCTAGAAATTTGGATGTTGTTAAGCTTTAACATTTGAGATTAAGTCATACTCCAAAGAAGAAATTAGAGGTGTTTCGTATGAGGCGAAAGGTAAAGAAAGAAAGCTTCATTAAGTTGGATTTCTATCAGAATTGAGTATTGACTAAGTAGACCGAAGTATATAATGGTTTTTTATTATGAGTGACTATAATAGAGTTGCAACAAGGTGTGATGGTGGATAGTGCTAATATATGAGCATGTAAGCTAAATGTTCTTGCTTATATAAGTCCCACAAAAAATAACTCATAGTTTTATCAATATTCCATTAAAGTAATTTTACTATTGATTGTAATATGTGTACTTAGCAAAGCTAGAACCGGTGGTTGACTTTATATTCTATACGGTTTACCTTATTTTGTTACCGAGTTAGAAGAGAGAAAGAGAAAGATCTTTAAATAAAGCATGATGAAAATAAGGAAAAAAAGAGAGAAACAACTTGTCTCTTCTCCTTTAAAAATATGTGTCTTTCGTTTAGTCTGCTGTCCAGTTGATAACTGCGAAAATGAATGTAAGTAGCTTAATCATCACCTACAAAATTAAGTATTAGCAAGATTCTTCTACGTACTAGAAAAGATATACATGCATATTCGGTAAGAGAACCGAACTACAAGTAGTAACTATTACTTTTTATATCTATAGTAATGAGCGATTTTTTTTATAAAATACACTTGTAGGAGGAAAGACTTCTGCCCTAATACTTGGTTGGATACCCTCTAGTAACATATAACAACATGAAACACTGTGTAAAACAAAAAAGAAGCATTGACGTGTCAATTGGTAAACACTTACATTAGTCCTGATTTTCTTTAGCAACCGAACTCCATCATCCGCGATCTCCCCATTTGACGTGAAAAAAGTTTCCCAGTATTGCATGGTAAGTGCACGATCTTTTCTTTTCATCCATAACGATTTGAGGCTACTTCAAAAAAATTATTTTATACCCATGTGTGTATTTACTAAATAATAATAAAATTAAAATATTTTGTACCTTCCTATTGATTCTATAACATCTCTCATCACTGGCAAAAAATGAAATTTGGACAATGCTTAGGCTATATGAACTATGGATGCTTATATAGTTTAACAAACGGCATTTTTGGTCTTCAAAAGTCGACACTAGTACATTCATGATGTTCACATGCCAAGCATCCATGTGCCGAAAAGACAGATTATTGGCATGAAAGAAAAGAAAAGATAAAATAGAATCTTATATCATGATGAGTAATATATAATATATAATAGATCTTTAAAACAAAATTTTTACATGCATACATCAATCAGAGTAAACTAACATATCATTAGTCTGGACAATTATAAAAGCCAGTCCTTACACTTGTTGATAAATACAAAACAAGAAATACAATGGAAAATAAAATTTGTGAAGTCTTTGAGGCACCTAGTTCGTCTTCGGAAGCTTCAAGTGTCCATCGCTAAATTTGGAAATATACTCGAGTCTGACCCAAGTGTTATAAGAAAATAGCACTCGATTCAGTCTGGTAAAGCAGCATGAGAAACTGAAATCATATGGACTTCTATATTTGCAAAACCCTTTAAAAATAAAGGTATCTTATAGGACCACGCCGCACATAAACACGAATGGATTTTTACCTTACTATAACCGAACCATTTTTATTAGAAAAGTTGTGAATTATAATAATGTATAGGGTTTAAGATAAATATATGACATTGCTGAAATGCTTGTATCTCATGTTCCAGCATATTTGGTATACAACTATGCCCATAAGGCACGTATTGAAAAATGGATTCCATCAACGACAAGGTAAGGGACTATCTTTCATACAAGTACACCTCTAGATAAAACGTATTGAGGCTGCAAACCCTACACCCTACCAACATGAACCGACCTACCCCTTCCTGGATAGTACAGAATATGACCATCATCTAGCTTCCAACTTGACCAACCATTTCTGAGGGCTCAACATACATAATCTGTACATATCGATCTTGAAACAAGTGATGATCATATCATAATGGTAGCAAACGACATAACTTTGCTACATCTTTCCTATTTTAGTCATTCTCATGTGTGAGGCTTTAGTTTATGTTTTACCTTTTAGCAATTCTCACTTGGAATGCTAACACTACCTTCCAATCAACAGTGCAATGCTAACATTCATTTATACAAGTTGTTCTGGGATTGAACAAACCAAAGGCACTACTTCTACTACATCCTTTGGAATCACCCTTAGGATTAGTAGCAAGTATCCCTTTCACTCAACGAATTATATCTTCGATTCCATCATTCTCAAGATGTTTCCAATTAGAACGCTTATGTAGGTTCGAAGTGGTTTTTGGGTAACTCATACTTATCTGATCCCGGTCTCTCCGAACTAATAATCGATAATTTCAAAACTGAACAAGATTTGGTAGTCGGTTATTTAACTATCAATCAAGAAAACACTCAATCAGAGTTTAACTTTCACATGGAAAGCAAGTATGATTAAACACATAAGCAACTAATAAGCCTCTTTAATTACTCCTTTTCATTAAATGAAACCACTTTTTAAAGAAAAATTTCATTTCCAAAACATACTTAATGGGGTTAGAACGAATGCCATTTAAAAACATTGATAACAATAAACCCAAAACGGCTTTTCTTTTAGTGTAAGTAAATGGTATGGAAATTAGATCAAATATACTCACCACCACTTTCCGATTTCAAACTTATACTATCCCTCAATTAACATTGTAGTCAGACAAGTTAGCATACTATTTCTTGCCTCAAAGTACATTCTTAAATTCACAGAGATAGAGATAAGCCTACCTACCTCATAATTTGGTGCTGGTATGAAAAGTATATTCTCCATACCACCCTAAATTAAAAAGATCATTTATAGAAATCGAATCTCCTACACTTGTCATGTCTTCGATATTTCGACTTACTCTATCCCTTGCCTAGAAATGAAGCCAGGTAAGTTAGGGCACTGGTTGATCTTAGCCTTGTCTAGACACACTAATTCTAGATCTCATAGATAGAGGATCAATCTTGACATTATTTTTAGTGCCAAGTATAGGACTACTTAATTTCCACAAGCAACCAAATTCGTATACGAAAATAATACATCATATACTGAATGTTAGTCTTCGATTTTAAACTTAAACTATCTTTTGGTTAACATTGAAGTTGTTTAAGTTAAGGTATTCTTACCTCTCAAAACCTAACTCGACAAAACTCTTATCTTTTAGGATAGGTAGAAGTCTACCTACCTCGAAGTTTAATATCAAGTATAAGATTTCATAAATTCTGTATACTATTTAAAATAGACAAATTATTATAAAATAAAACTTCTTTCCATCCCTTTTTCCGAAATAATTTACTATCCGTTTTTTCTAAAAAAATAATAATATTATAGTCCATAATCTTTTTTCTTTTCTCGAAAATATTTATTAGAACAAATATGTTGTAATCCATGCCTTCTTTCTCTTTTTAAAGTACTTTTAAAACCTTTTAAAATGTAGTCTATAACCTATATTTAAAACATCTGTAACACCCGTGATTTTTATGATAATTAATTTAAATAGAAATTAATTAATAAATAATGAACAGTGAAAAATGGAATTTCGTAAATGTCGGAATTTGGCTATGGAACTAACACTATTGGATTTTTTGCAATTTTTTGATCAATTTTTATATATAAACTTTACTGATCGGAGTTCAAATGAAAAAGTTATTGAAGTGTGAATTTTTGAAGTCGGAAATAAATATATGTGAAATTAAGGAAATAATTGGCAATTAATTAACGATTAAAAACCATAAAATTAATAGTTACTTGGCAGCTACAAATTGTATTTAAGGTAAAGGTTAATGTTAATTGATTAATTAAGGAAATAAATCAACAAAAATCAAACGATGGCCAAAATGCACCAAATTTCACTACATATGTAACAACCCTGGTTTGGAGATTACCTATCAATATTGAATTATAATAATAATTATAATTTAATATTGTGATTTAAATTAAAATCGGAGAAATTAAATTGTTTATTTGGAATAAACAATGAATTTTGGAATTTAAAATGAGAAAATGAAATTCCAAGCTTTATTTTATTTTGTTTGGAGTGATAGTAAATGGAATATGGGCTTTAAATAATGAAAATGATTTTATTTTAGAGAAAATGCAATAATTATATTAATTATTGCCCATTTACTTCTTTTAATAATTTTTAAAGGAAGAAGTTGATTTTTAAAGCTGTTTAATTAAATAAAAAAGGTGGATTTTGGTTTAAAAATGAGTTTTAATTATAAATTTGAGTTTAGAATGGTTAGTAT
Source organism: Allium fistulosum (assembly GCA_030737815.1). NCBI lineage: Eukaryota > Viridiplantae > Streptophyta > Magnoliopsida > Asparagales > Amaryllidaceae > Allium > Allium fistulosum. Next base: position 1,108,321,393 of record CM060907.1, read on the forward strand.
ATTTTTCTAAGCAAGAAAAATATTTTTGTGGAATTTTAGAAGTTAAAAATAAGGTTCTGTCCATTTATTTGTGAAAATTGTGTATTTTTGTAAAATAAAGGATTTTAATAATAAAAATGTTTTAAAAATTAAAATTAATCTTTTTATATAGTATAAAATATGTTATTTCATAAGTGTGTAAATTTACATACTTTGTTCTGTGAAAATTTGAAAGAAAACGACATTTGTTTATTTACGTAGTGTAAATATGTATACAGTTTTAATTAAGCGTTGATTATTTAACCAATAGGCCATTTTATTTCTTTCTACTAATGGATCCAAGGCCCATTAGTATTTACCTGATATGAGAAAAGAAGAATTAGCAGTACGTTCATTTCATTTCAGTCTTCTTCTCCTTTCTCCTGCCTGAAAGAAATAAGAAAGCCAGTAACCCATTTTCTAATTTCTCAAATCCAACCTTTTTCTTCATTTTAGTTCTCCAAATTCAAGTCTTTTTCACTCTAGAATATCAATCAAAGGTAATCAACTCCAAACTACTTAATTTCATCATAAAAATTCTTGTTATAGTGAAGATTTCTAATTTACTGTAAAATTGTGGTTTGCATGTACTGTTCTTCTTTTCTACAGGTCTTTTAAGTGCTATAATCAAGCAAAAAGCTTCGATCTTTCTTCATTAATCCGGGTTTTTGCCTCCTTACATCAAGGTGAGTTACAAAACTCACAAAAACTAGCTAAGACAAGCTCAAAATCGCCAAAAATTTTGCTTAATGTATCAATTTCCTGTAGTGTTTTTCTCTGTTTGAAAATGTGAGTTATATGCTCTCTTTGATTGACTGTAACTTTTGATTCCGGCAACGAAATGCTGCTGGGTTTCATACATTTGGTAGCTTGCATGATGAACTTAATCTCTGCAAATTTTGGTTGAAAAATATTGTCATTTGGACGTTCATAACAGTGGTAGAAAATCAACTCAAATGCAGATTTTTGTGTAGAAATTGTTGAGTTGCTGCAGACATGGCCTGAGTCCATGTTTGAGATAGCATAACTCTTTCATTTCTTACTGAAATTCATCGATTCATTTTTTGTTTGAAAGATAAAGTTTTCTGCTATATGCATACCAATTTTCAGCTCAATCTGAGGTAATTTGGTCCTTTGTTTCATGCCTGAAAGTTGAGCCCGAGATTGTTTTAAGGCCTGTACATTTTTTTGGTTTTTTTTGAACTGTTGCAAACATGGTCCGAGTCCATGTTTGAGACAGTGTAACTTTTTCATTTCCAGTCGGAATTCATTGATTCTTTTTTTTTGAAAGATGAAGTTTTCTACTATGTGCATATGAATTTTCAGCTCAATATGAGATCGTTTGGTCCTTTGTTTCAGGCCTGTAAGTTGGACTCAAGATGGTTTTTAGGCTTGGGAATATTTTTGTTTTTGAACTGTTGCAAACATGGCCTGAGTCCATGTTTGAGACAATGTAACGTTTTCATTTCAAGTTAGAATTCATCGATTCTTTTTTTGTTTGAAAGCCGAAGTTTTCTACTATGTGCACACCAATTTTTAGTTCAATCAAAGGTCGTTTGGTCACCTGTTTCATGTCCGAAATTGAACCCGGAGAAGATTTCAGACCTGGGTATTATGTTGCCGATGCATTTTTATGTTCTTTTCCGTCCGACTTTTTACTTTTACTTCATGTTTTTATGATATTTCTGAAATGTTTTGAGGCCAAGATGTCTATCGGTAGACTAGCCAAATTTTGGAGATTTTGAAATTCAAATTTTGGATTAAATTTGAATTTAATTTGAATTGAATTCCAATATCGATTTGAGTGATTTCTTGGGTTTTTATTCGTTTTCGAGCACGGATTTTTTCAAACCTTTTTGAAATAATTTTTAAAATAAATGGGCATTTTAAATTATTATTATATGATATTTTAAAAGTATTTTCAAATATGGAATCTATTTATTCTCGATAATAAGGGAATTTTCAAATATGGCTTTCAAAATTGGTATTAAAAGCTTGTTTTCTCAAGTAAATTATTTTATATATAAAATACACGTTTTTGCACTATTCGAGCAAATGAGAAGGAGAATTAAACGGTTTGGTAAAACACGTGGTATGGGACACGTGCGTTTATCTTATCGGTTAATTCCCGACTTGTCCGTTTGATCGTTTTGACATACGGGTCGAGTTTACCGATGAGATACGATAAACTTTTTACTGCTTTGAGTGTGAAATTTACTAGCGGTTAGTAAACCGTTTAGTGCGAACGTGTGGTATGAGACACACATTAACTCTGTTCGGGTTCCTATCCGAAAGTTTGTGACACATTTGTCTAAGAGACGTATTTGCCAGTACTGGACCTTCGGGTCATTTTTCCTTCGGGACGTTTGTCTAAGAGACGTATTTGTCCATTGCGACGTATTTATCCTTCGGGATGTTGTCCTACGGGATGTTTGTCTAAGAGACGTATTTATTGTCTTTCGAGACGTTTGTCTAAGAGACGTGGCGCCTTATTTTGAGAGAGCGGTACTTGGCGGGCTTCGGCCATAAGCACGTGCTATACCTTTGAGATGATTTCATTGATGTTTGTGATTTCCCTAGTGTATCGCCCTTTTTCGGAATTGGTCCTTTGAACCATTCGATATATATTTATGGCGATTACCTTTCGGGAATTTGAACTCTTGGAAGTTCTTATTTTGAGATTTGAATTGCCTACACTGGCATTATATGAGATTTGCCTTTTGGCATTTACTTGAGATTTTATTCTCCTCTTTGGAGATATATTTTCCTTATGGCGTGTTTGAGATGGGATCTCTTTATGCATGTTTTGGGTTTGCCAAGATGGCGGGTTTAGGTTTTCCCCTAAACCATATTTGATGTTTTATGAATGCCGATGATACGAGGCTCGCTACTTTTAGCGTTTTATGGGTTATTTTATCTCTTTTGAGATTATATGTTTGTGTAGTGATACCATATTATCACTTGATTTAATCATACACTTTAATTTTCTCTTCTCACTTGAGAATATTATCACATTATCCTTATGCTCATATTAGCGCTTATCCTTGTTAACTGATTTGTTTAGCTAGACTGACCCGTGTATTTTATACTTGGGTCAGACCGAGGTGTTTCAGGTTAAGTACATTTGGACTTAGCCTATTCTGCTTCCGCATGGACTCTATTCTGCTAGCTCTTTTTGTTATAGCTTTTTGTGTAGTCCTTTTTGGTTTGCTACTCTGATATGTATATTCTTTTGACTCGCTTGTATATTGTGGTTTCTATACCACTTGACATGTATCATTTTGTATACTCTGTGATGTATCTGTATATGTGATGATCTACTGTTCTGTGATGTGTTTTGCATTCAAGTTGTTGTATTTTGTTCTGATATATCCTATAGCCACCTATGGCTTTGTATTAAGTATTTATTGGATATCTTGATCCACTTGAAATTTTTTGGCATTGTCGACGTATTCAATAGATATTTAAGACAAGGCTATAGATGGTCACTTCTATCCATCCCAATTTATACACATTAGCAGACAGTATTACCCAGTAATACTCTTTGTTAATGTGGGTCTCGGGGTAGGGCGTCACAACATAGGTCAACCCAAGGGGTTCTTAGGTCGACTATGAGCAATCGACCTAGGTTTTGGGAAGATCGACCCATGATCCAAGTATGGCAACAATAGATTTTAGTCATGTGGTCCAGATTTAAATTGGTTTGACCCGATGATTAGCACTGGTTTGAACCTCTATCAATTAGAACTTAGGGCTTCACTTCCAACTCATAATTTTCTAATGAGCGCGGAAGCTCTGCCATTTTTTATTCTCCTCCATTCTTGATTCACGAAACTAGATTAATTTGCATGTAAACATTTTGGAGAAGAAATAGAAGATAATGGAGAGTAGAAATAGGCTCAAACCAAGTTGCTACATCGAGGGTAAATTATAGATCTGCTTGTAAGAATAAAATAAACCTAAATCTCTTTTCTCTAATCCAAATTCTAATAGATCCATATAAATGTTAATTGTGGAGCCCAATAGAGAGTTAAAATGGAGAATACATATAACGTGGTTTAGATCTGGATTAGATCTAGAGATTTTGGGAGTGCTCACGAAAAGGTGATTGGAAATATTATATGTTTTTATAAAATATTAGATTATATCATTGCATATCTATTCCTACATGCCTGAGAAACTAAATTTAAATTGCAATAGAATTCATGAATAAGAAAAGTTGAAGTTAAACTTGCCTATATAATTCATATTATTGAATCAATACTTTCTAGTTATGAAAATAATTTGAAATTTTAAACGAGATTGATACTGAATTGCGTAATGATTAGAATTGGTATTTTTACATCAAATATTAATTTAATAATGCGTAATGATTAGGAAATTTATTTTTTATTTGATGCATATGAATTGAACGAAATCATAATGAAATCGGTAATGATTAGGAACTTGTTTTTATTTGACGATTTGAAAAAAGTTGAAATAAAAATTTGTATAGATCTTTAGGGTTTTTGTTACATTTTAATGTATTAGAACTTAGTATGTTACAAGTAGATTTTACTATATTATCAAGTTTAGAATAAACAAAAGTGTGACGTTTGGAATAACAACGGATGCAATTATGAAAATAAAAAGAAGGAGATATACAAAACAACGGAAAATTTTCGTGTTTTGTACTGTCTATTTCAAGAGAATTTAAATAGGCAATTCCTTATAATTACAAACATTGCATAATCATCTCCTCTTTTGATAAGATATAGAAATTTACCGTGTTAACATATATTGAGTAGAAGTTTAGTTCCAATATATTAAAATATAATAAACCCCAAGAGTTGAATATTAAGATATGAGCAAAATAAAAATACCAAATAAATGGAAAGTAATGAAAAAGGAAGTTTGAGCAATAGGCAAGAAAAAGAAGTAGAAAATAAATTGTAATAGAAATTGAAGTTGGAACTAATGAATAAGAAGGGAACGATATTAAGAAATTGATAAAGGAAGTGGTAAATAAAATTGAAAAAAAGTTAAACGCATAATAAAATGAGACCTAAGGTCAATTATAAAAATTGTAGAGACATATATTTATACATAGCCTTGGTATGGGTTTATGACGGGTGTGAATTATTACAATTTAATGTATAAATTATATGAAGTAAATGACATAAGGTCATTAGAATAGGTTGGATTGTAAAAACATATCCAACCATCGGACCCGTGGAGAATACATGATTGCATACAAAGGAAGTAATACCCTCAGGACTGTGCTTAAAATAGAAGCTTCATAAATAGTCAAACATTCACGTGTTTAGGCTTAGACCCAATAGTGACGTTGATCGTTAGGCGGATTTCGTGGCTGGACTTGGGACTTGCATAGTCAGAGTAGTCTATTTCAAATTGTTTAGAGGGGGTATTGCCTTGATTACACAGGCAAACTAAACGAACGTTGGTTGGGGTCAGATGTTATGCAATGTGAGTGGTACCAAATTTAAGGGGTAGGGTTGCATAGGTCGCGAGTCCTGTGTCAGTCTCTTGCGGTCAACGGGAAGGACAAGGTAACACCTAAATGGATGATGCCACCTACCAAGGTCAATTCAGTTAGATTATGCACCGCCAAAGTTGCTTGTTAGTTTGTTTGATAGGGCAAAGCTAGTTAACCCATATAGAGATTCCTTCAAAACAAGGACAGGGTGGTATGTGGAGCCGAGTCCACGGTAGGAAGCAGACAAAGTAGAAAATCCCCAAAGAGAATACAATCTAATGTAGGGAAGGTCATCGGTGCGCATTATAGGATTTCTTTGAGTTATACGGTAATCGTGATACAATTAGGCGATGGATCCTGACAGGGTGCTGAACGAAAGATACTAGTGGGGAGAGTATCTAGGTTCATTAGGGGACCATAGGATATATACATATACATATACATATACATATACATATACATATATCTCTGTGTGTGTGTGTTTATAGATATAAAATCTACGGGATGTTGATGGGAATGGTTTGTACACTGAGGTGGAGTCGAAATGACAAGTAATATAATTAGACATAACATGAAATAGTGAACAATCGACATAAACTAGTGTAACAACCGGGAATTTTGTAGTTTGATTTTGAATATTTAATTAATTTTAAATATTGAAATAATTGGTTTTAAGGTTTAAAATTGGAATTCAATTACAGAGATTATTTCAAATATTTGAATTTGTGAATTTAATATTTGAATAGTGATTTAAATATCAAAATTTAAATTGAATATTAATTAAATTGGTTTAGTAGTCTTATTTAACTTATTTTAATTAGATAAATAATAACGGTGAATTCATTTCATAAATTTATTTGCAATAATAAATTATTCAAATAAATAATTAGAAATTTTATTTTTGTTTTTACAACTTGACTTTTATTGACGTATTTTAATTTAATTTATTAGATTTTTCCATAATTATTAATTTGGAAAATGTTTAAATTTTTAGTTGATGATTTTTCAGCAAAACGATAGTATTTTTTGTGATTTTATAGAATACGATAACCAGTGTACGAGGTCGCATCGTTGTTTTAAGCGCGGTCGTATTTTTGTTTTGTTGTTCGTGATTCGTGCACGAACGATAATCTATGTAGGGAGATGTCGGAAATCCCAATATAAACCAAAACTTATACTTAGCTTACTCTACACTCTTATTTCTCTTCTCTCAATCACTGTTCCATCAAAAGTTTATACCAGCAAGTTCAAAGAAAAAGAAAAGAAAAAAACAAGCTTGTTAATTTTCAAGAATAAAAATAGAAAAAATCCACTCAATGAAAAATTAAAATGTTTGTTTCTCTGTGGTTGTTATGATGAGATCTACACATCCTTACTTGTTTTATTGGGTGCGAGCAAGTTTGGAGGCTTATGACGGTATACAGACATGGAGCAAGAACTAAGGTTAGGAATTTTGGATGAATCAAACGAAGGGAGGCTATATAGTGATTGTATTTGAGCTCGTGAGGTTGGAGGGCACCTGATGTTTGATTTTGAGGGCGTGCGTAGTTGTGTATGTAGGGGCGAAAGTTTGGGATGTGCGCGTTTTGGATCCAGGCCGCGCCTTGGTTCAGGTGCTGGAGTGTGGATGCGTTTGTTCGAGAAGGTGGAGATCGCAAAGAGATGGAGGATAGCTGTGTCGCCTTATTGTTTCGTAGAAGGTGAAAGGAGGTAAGGGCGTTGGAAGTTCGATGAAATGGTGGTGATGCTCTAGGTTTTAGCGGGATGGAGAGTTGAGGAAGAAGGTTTAAATATTAATTATGGTAATTATTGATTTAATAATGTAATTAATATAATTCAAAAATCAGAAACTTATAAATGCAATAAATTGTTCACAAGAGGTCCAACCGAGGCTAAACTTTTTGCGTTGCACTCATAATGACGTTGGCTATGTGATGGAACTGATTTGGTTAAACTTAGAGCAAGTGAAAATTTGGGCTAAAATCGAACGTTGTTCGATTCTATTTCAAAACCAGAATGCCTCGGTGTCAACTGGAATTTCGGTGAATTTAACTCACCTTTTTGGTTAGTCGGTATAATATATGGTAGATAAAATTTATATTTGTGTTGGTTGTATGGGCTGATTTGGTTAAAATATCTGCATTTGAAAAGCGATTTGCATTAAAAGTTGAAATACATGAATTTAGTAGTTTTATTACAGTTATATTCCTGTTAAATAGATTATACTGAAATATGACTGTGTGGCCATATTTTATGTGACATTGACACTTGTGAAAAGTTAAAAACATTTTTAGTGAAAAAGTAAGTAATAGCATTTGTTAAGTGCTATAATAACTATAGGCTTTGATATGGTTTTATTGAAATACTGTTAAGTAATGTTTGATTTGGAAATGGTTTTCGATTTGGAAAATGGTTTAAAATTTGATGTTGGGGTTTTCTGTGATATTTTATTTGAAATGGATTTTGAACTCCTCTATTTTACTAAAACCTTCCGTTAGCCTTTCGTTATTATTTAATAATGTTTAAAGTTGTTTAACTATTATTTAAAAATGTTTTAGAAGTTGTTTATTTATATTTAATATTGTTTAAAGGTTATTTATTTATATTTAATATTGTAAAAAGTTATTTATTTAAATAATTAATATTTTTTGAAGATAATTAATAATAATAATTTATTAATAATGTTTTGGAATTAAATTATTATTTATTATATTAATTTTAAAAGATTAATTATTATTGTTTTGTTAATAATGGTTGAAATTATTAATTATTATATTTATAATGTTTTGAAGTTATTAATTATTATATTAATAAAGTGTTATAGAGTAAAATATTTATTTTACTAATGATGTTCTAAAGGAAAATTGATTATGCTTGTTGAAAAACTAATTTATTATTTATTTATGATGTTTAAAGTTAATCAATTTATCTGATTGATTGATTTATAAATAATGAATTGATTTATAAAAGGAATATTATTTAATAAAAGAGTTTACAAATGAAAATGGGGTTTTGGATTCATAAAGGATTTTAAAAAGGTTTTATAAAGAATTTATAAAGGATTTTCATAATGGAGTTCTATAAAGGAAAAGAGTTTTATAAATTGTTTTAGAGATTTATACAAGAGTTTTATAAATGATTTTGAATATATACAGAGGAAGTTTTATAAATGATTCTGGATATCATAAAAGAGTTTTATAAATAAACTTAGAGATTTATTAAGAGTTTTATAAATGGATTTTGGACTTTCAGTAAAGGAGATGTTCATAAATGAAAGAGATTTATTAAAAAGGATTTATTAAAGAAAATTTAAAAGGAATTGGGATCGGATTTCCCCAAATCGACCTTCTTAATTTTGGTGGTGTGGACTTTCGTTCCATGCTTAACACCGAAGGAATAATGTTTGAGTTTATCCTTATCTCCGCTTCTTTTTAATCAATATTGTTTTAATCCATTTGACATGATTTTGAAATAAGAAATCTTTCATAATGTTTCGAGAAAATACTTATACCGTTAAGATAAGTATATGAATACATTTTATAAGTAGTGAAAGTATAGTCTTCTTGTGAATATATTTATATCGTTGATATAAGTATATGGATATTTTTCAAAGTATTGAAAGGAGCATAAAGGGTTGTGAATATATCTTTGTAAAAGTAATCCGATACAAGTATTTAAGAAGTGATTTTTGTTAATGAAAGAATTAATAGAGGTTAGTGGGCTTATGTGCTTAACCAATATTGGTTTCCCTATGGAAATAAATCCCTGATTTGATTATTGTTTTTATTTGATAGTTAAATAGCCGACTATCAAACTTAACCAATTTTAAACTATTGTTGTCGGTTCGAGGAGACCGGGATCAGATATATTATCCGAAAACCACTTCGAACCGGCATAAGTGTTTGAATGAATGACATCTTGAAGATGATGATTTCGAGAACAAAGTTCTTTATAGTGCAAGGTTTACTTGCTACTAATCCTGAGGTTGATTCCAAAATGGATGTAGTAGAAATAGTGCCTTCAATTTCGTTCAGACCTAGAATAAACTTGTATAGATGAATTCTTGCATTGCATTTCCGCCTGGAGGGTAGTGTTAGCATTCCAAATGTGAATTGCTAGTAGAAATAAGGTAATCGTTACCTCATGAGCCTCACATCCGGTAGATGACTAAAGCTGGCATGGACATGCGGCAAGGCTATGTTGGTCGCTCCTATTAGGGTATGATCGTCGCCTAATCTAAAGCGATATCTATGATTTTATGTATGCTTCGGGGCCGGTATGGTTGTATGGTTGCAACTAAAGGGTGATCATATTCAATGCTATCCAGTAAGGGGTAGAGCTGGTCCTGAGTAGTAGAGGTGCAACATGTTGTAGCCTCCAATACATTTTATCTAGAGGTGTACTGATTCGGTGGGTAGACCCTTACCATTTCATAGTAGGAATCCATTTTCCAATACGAACCTTCGGACTTGATTGTATATCTATTATGCTGGAATTTAATTAATGTAACAATTTCAACTATGATTCAATATTTATTTTAAACCCTAGACATTATTATAATATTAGAGGATTTTCTGTAGAAATGTTTTGGTTAATGTATGGTAAAAATCCGTTCATGTTTATATGTGGCATGGTCTTAAGAGATACCTTTATTTTGAAGCGTTTTTATACCATTAAAATCCAATTGAGGTGTGTTTCACACATTGGTATACCAGAATGATACGTATGTTATTTTCTTATAATGCTCGGGGTCAGCCTGAGTATGTTTCAAATTTAGTTTTGGATGCTTTGGAGCTGCAGAAGACGTGCTGGATGCCCCAAGACGTATTTGCATATCTTTTTATTCCCGGTGCATTGTCTGGTTTTGTATTTATCAGTAATTATAAGGACAGACTGTTATAACTGTCTAAGATGATGATAGATTAACATTCTGATTGATGTGTGTATATATATTATAGTTTTTTTGTAAAGGTTATTGTTATATTATAGTTTACATGTTACGATGTGAGGTTTTATTCTGTCTTTTATTTTCTTTCACCCTAACAATTTGTCTTTCCGACCTTGGATTCTCAGCATGTGAATACCGTGGATGTGCTAGTGTCGAATTTAGAGTATTAAAAGGGTAGGTCGTCACAATTGGTATCAGAGCTTAGGTTGAGCGAACACCTAGGCTTTGGTGGAGGTTAACTTGTTTGAGATAGGGTAAATGAGACCCTAGGATGAGTTTGAGTGTATATATATAAGAGCGTGTATTTGTTAATGCTATAAAATGTTTTGTATTGTTGTTATTTATCGATTGAGTGGTTATATATTCTGTTTGGTAAAGAAGGAACAACTGTATCGATAGTGGTTTCTAAACACTCGAACAAGGCAAACTGGCATAGTATTATTTTGAAATTGGACAAATGAAATAATATTACCTAGATTATATTTTATATATAAAAGAATAATTTTTAGAAAATTAATATAGTTATGTATGATGTGTTTGGTTGTTAGAGAATGATAATATTCGATTATTATCATTTATTGTTGATTAGTTGGGATTAGATAAATATGAGCATTTATTATTTGCTTGGATTAAATTCAGTTTCACGATTTGACTATAAGACGTTTGGTGATAAGGTTGGATTAAAATTTAATTTTAATAAAGTTATTTATTATAATTCAAAAATGATATATAACTGTGAAGTGGATTTATATAAGGAATTAAGATTATAAAATATACTTTATAAGTTTTTTTAAAACTAAAAATTTGAGAACTTAAATTATGGGGTTTTGAAAATTATTTTTCAAAAGCTCCGTGGAAAAATAATGATACTATTTGAAAGTATTTTTTAAATAGAAATATTATTCGAAGGAAGTAGAAAGCACTGAACTCACTTCTGTCACAAGAAAATAATTATTGTGAAGACTACAGCATCATCGATATTCATATTCGAGTTTGTAAAGTAAGTAATTGCTACCATAATAACAATTTTGCTTTAGGATTGTTTTGGAAAAACAGATTTTGTTTAAAATTCTAAAATTATGATTTAACATATAAAAAGGGGACATATGTATATTATTATTATTTCAAAATGATTTGAAATAAAAATCTAGTGTTTAAATTCTAAAATTTTCAGTTAAGTGATATTATGGACTCTAATATCCTATCCAATAGGATAGTCTGGTTTGTGCTTCTGGTTTTGAAATGTTGTTTGGTAATTTTTATGCAGTAAAATGAAATGGAATATTTGGCATTTTGAACAGTCGAAACTTCTAAGTTAAATTGGAAAATTTGCTAAGTGTTTTGTGAAAACATAAGAGAATAAGTTTATATAACTTATGAATTTGAGAAAATAGTAAGTTAAAAGAAAAATTTTGAATTTGTTGGATATTCTTGCTAAGTGAAACAATCTAATTTTTTATATATACTCATAGGATATAGAAGAGTGTTATATGAATATAAATTTAAGTTTTAAAGTGGATAATGAACATATGTGTACTTTATAAAATGTTTATAATAAACTTAAGCATGAAAGAGCATTAAAGATGAAGTTATGGCCTTTTGAAATGTGTATAAACTTGAGTTTTAAGGTGATTGATTTACATAAGTTGTGTTATAAGATGTTTGTGAACTTAAGAAATGGTTTTATGAAATAGTTCATAAAGGATTTTAGTATTAAATGGAATACTATTGGTGTAATTAAATGTGATTTAAAATGAATGTAAATTAAAAAGTAAATTAGTGGAATTAATAAAACCAAAGGAATAAGCATATGAGTGGTACATAGATCATTTTATTCGCATAACTATTCAATCTAGTTTCGAGTATACAGTTTTGAGGTGATTTACACCAGTTCGAGTTAGGATTTTTCACTTGATTCATGATGACGAACCCTTGATATGGATTTTTGATTTGATTCTAAAGTTTTCTATCATATCTAATGGCTATGTAAGGAGCATGAAGGTTTCTAATCAAGAAACTGGATCAGAGTCCACAATAGAGTGGTCAAATGAGCGATACTAATTCGAAAGTGAAATTGTGTGATCTAGTGAGCGATCAGATTTGGTATTGCATATGGATGAAATAAGTACATCATACGGGCTTTGAATAATTTTGTGCTTCTCTATTAGCGAATGCAAATTATATAGTTGGATATTATTTGTAACTGAGATACAGGTTCATGGAAGCAAAGGCTAGTTGATGCTTTTGGTCTCATGATTAGAGTTGTTTGCTTGAAAAATAAGTACATGTTTATATTTTTGGTTTGGTTCGATGATTTATGCCCCAGATATGGGAGGCCACTTGGATTTTGTTTTCTTTTGTTGGTTTGGGCACATAGTGGCGATTTGTGGTTTTTTCGATCGAGCCGCGCAAAGGAGGTTTTGCCAAAATTTTCTGTAACTTTAAGAGACTTAGAGGATTTAATAACCCATTTTAACTAGTTGATTTTGAAAATTTTATGGGTTGGTGGCATTTTTCTTACCTTTGGAATTTCAGGGATGAAATATTTCAAAGGGGAAGAACATAACGACCCGAAATGGATTGATTTTGACTATTTAATTAATTTAAATATTGAAATAATTGGTTTCAAAGGTTTAGAACTCGAATTCAATTATAGAGATTATTTGAAATATTTGAATTTGTGAATTTAATATTTGAATAGTGATCTAAATTTCAGAATTTTAAATTGAATACTAATTAAATTCATTTTTAATTTCCTTCAATTAGATAACTAATAACGGTGAATTCATTTTGTAAATTTATTTACAATAATAAATGATTCGATAAATAATTAGAAATTTTTTTTTACGACTCAACTTTTATTGACGTATTTTTAATTTAATTTGCTAGATTTTTTCATAATTTTTAATTTGGAAAATGTTTAAATTTTTGGTGGACAATTTTTTAGCAAAACGATGGTGTTTTTTTTGTGATTTTATATAACACAATAACGGGTGTATATTATTATGGTTTCGAGGTCGTGTCGTTGTTTGTAGCGCGATCATATTTTTGTTTTGTCGTTCAGGATTCGTACGCGAACGGAAATCTATGCAGCAAGATGCCAGAAATCTCAATATAAACCAAAACATATACTTAGCTTACTCCACACTCTTATTTCTCTTCTCTCAATCACCATTCCATCAAAAAGTTTATACCAACAAGTTCAAAGAAAAAAAGCAAGCTTGTTAATTTTCAAGAATCAAAATAGAAAATCCACTCAATGAAAAATTAAAAAATTTGTTTCTTTTTGGTTGTTATGATGAGATCTACACATTTATACTTGTTTTGTTGGGTGCAAGTATGTTTGGAGGCATTTGACAGTACAAAGACATAGAGCAAGAACTAGGGTTTGGAGTTTTGGACGAATCGGACGACGGGAGACTAGACGGTGATTGTATTTGAGTTCGTGAGGTTGGAGGGCACCTTATGGTCGATTTTGGGGGTGTGATTGGCCGTGTAGGTCGGGAAGACATTCAGGAATGCGCACATTTTGGATCCAAGTCGTGCCTTGGTTCGGGTGGTGGAGTGTGTATGTGCTTTTTCAGGAAGGTGGAGATCATGGAGAGATGGAGGATGGCGGTGTCGCCTTGTTTTTTTGGTGGAATGTAGAAGGAGGTAAGGGCATTGGAAGTTCAACGAAGTGGTGGTGATGCTCCAGGTTTTGATGGGATGGAGAATGGAGGAAGAAGGTTTAAACATTATTTATGGTAATTATTGATTTAGTAATGTAATTAATATAATTTAAAAATTGAAAACTTATAAATGCAATAACTTGTTCATACGAGGTCCAGTAGAGATGAAACTTTTTGTGTTGCACTCATATGACGTACGCTATGCGATGGACCTGGTTTGGTTGAATTTGGAGCAAGTGAAATTTTGGACTATCGAACGTTGTTCGATTTTATTCAAAACCGGAATGCCTCGGCGTCAACTGAAATTTCGGTGAGTTTAACTCACCTTTTTGGTTAATCAGTATACTATATGGTAGATAAAATTTACTATTTATGCTTGGTTGAATTATGGGCTGATTTGGTTAAAATATCCACTTTTGAAAAGTAATTGATATTAAAAATTGAAATATAGGAATTTAGTAGAGAAACCGGATTTCTCGAAATTGTGATTATTAATTTCCAATTGCATTCCTGTGGTTTTATTGTAGTTATATTTCTGTTAAATAGATTGTTAAATACTGAAATTTGACTGTATGACCATATTGGAAGTGACATTGACACTTGTGAAAAGTTAAATCTTTTTAGTAAAAAGTAGGTAATAGCATTTGTTAAGTGCTATAGTAACTATTGGCCTCGATATGATATTTTGGAAATACTATTAAGTGATGTTTGATTTGGAAATGGTTTCCAATTTGGAAAATCATTTAAAATTTTATGTTGGTGTTTTCTATGATATTTTATTTGAAATGGATTTTAAACTCCTCTGTTTTACTATAACCTTTTGTTATTCTTTCATTATTATTTAATAATGTTTAAAGTTGTTTAACTATTGTTTAACAAGTTTTAGAAGTTGTTTGTTTATATTTTATATTGTTTAAAGGTTATATTATATTTAATAGTGTGAAAAGTTATTTATCTAAATAAATAATATTATTTGAAGAGAATTAATAATTATTATTTATTAATAATGTTTTAGAATTAATAATTAATATTTATTAATAATGTTTTAGAAGTAAATTATTATTTATTATAATATTGTTTAAAGATTAATTATTATTGTTTTATTAATAATGTTTTGAAATTATTAGTTATTATATATTTATAATATTTTGAAGTTATTAATTATTATGTTAATAAAGTGTTTTGGAGTAAAATACTTATTTTACTAATGATTTTCTAAAGGAAAATTGATTAAGTTACTAGTGTTGTTTAAAAACTAATTTATTATTTATTTATGATGCTTAAATTTGATCAATTTATCTAATTGATTATATTTATAAATAATGAATTGATTTATAAAAGGAATCTTATTTAATAAAAGAGTTTACAAATGAAAATGGGGTTTAGAATTTATATGGATTTGTAAAAAGGATTTATAAACGATTTTATATAGGATTTTTATAACGGAGTTTTATAAAGGAAGAGACTTTTATAAATTATTTTAGAGACTTATAAAAGAGTTTTATAAATGATTTGGATATTTATAAAAGAGTTTTTATAAATTATTTAGATGTTTATAAAAGAGTTTTACAAATAAACTGGAATATTTATTAAGGGTTTTATAAATGGATTTTGGAATTTTAATAAAGGAGATGTTCATAAATGAAAGAGATTTATTAAAATTGATTTATTGAAGAAATTTATAAAAGGCATTGAGATTGTATTTCCCTAAATTTGCCTTCTTAATTATGGTGGTGTGGACTTTCATTCCATGCTTAACATCGAAGAAATAGTGTTTGGGTTTATGCTTTTCTCCATTCCTTTTTAATCAATATTTGTTTTAATCCTTTTGAAATGAATTTGGAATAAGAAATCTTTCATAATGTTTTAAGAATATACTTATACCGTTGAGAAAAGTGTATGAATATATTTTTTAAGTAGTGAAAGTGTAGTGTGTTTGTGAATATACTTATAAGTTAAGATAAGTATATGGATATTTTTCCAAGTATTGAAAGGAGTATAAAGGGTTGTGAATATATCTTTGTAAAAGTAATTTGATACAAGTATTTACGAAGTGATTTTAACTAATGAAAGGATTAATTAAAGTGGTTAATGGTTGCCTATATGCTTAACTAATGTTGGTTTCCCTATGGAAATAAATCCTTGATTTGACTGTTGTTTTTATTTGATAGTTAAATAACCAACTATCAAACTTGGCTAGTTTTAAACTATCATTGTCGGCTCAGGGAGACCGGGATTGGATATGTTATTCGAAAACCACTTCGAATCGGCGCAAGCGTTCGAATGAATGACATCTTAAAGATGATGTTTTCGAATCGAATGGTATTTTACGTTTGATATTGATTTAGTAATGCGTAATGATTAGGAACTTTATTTTTTTTATTTGATGGATATGAATTAAATGAAATTTTAATAAAATGCGTAATGGCTAGGAATGGACTATATTAATAAGCTAAAATGAAAATTTATTTACATCTTTGGGGTTTTGTGATATTTAAATGTATTGGACCTTGGAATGTTGCAAGTAGATTTTCACATGTTATCAAGTTTAAAAAAACAAAAGTATGATGTTTGAAATAACGAGGGATGCATATATGAAAATAAAAAGAAAGAGATGTACAAAACAATGGAAAATTTATGTGTTTTGTACTTTCTTTTTTAAGAGAACTTAAAAAGGAAATTCCTTGTAATTACAAATGCTGCACAAACATCTCCTCTTTTGATAAGATATGAAAATTTACTGTGTGTTTGCAACCAAATTGGTCACAAACACCCGAGAATAGGTTTTAAGTAGTGAAATAAATTAAGAAACTAAATGGAAAATGAGGAGTAACACAAGATATTCAAGAAAATATAGCAGAAAGCAAAAACAACAAAATTTATAGTGGTTCGGCGCTGATTGCCTATATTGAATACTTTCTTTATTGCTTTATCACTCAATTGATTACGATTACAATCAACGAGAAATAGCTTGAGAACAAGTTAGAACAAAAGGAGACTGATCACAAAACTGGTAGAGTTCCACTTGTCAGTCCCAAAAAAGAGCCCCAAGAATGGCGCCTTGCCCTTGTATTTATAGAGGAAGGCAGCCTTCAACCTGACTGATATCCCAAGGCCTGGACCCCCTTGACCACTTGGGCCCACCATAAGAAAGGCTCGACCCAACATACTATGCCGACTGAAATTATCATGCCGATCCGATCGATATTGTGCTGACCCGATGGTCTTCGTACCCTATGCCGACTCGATGGTTTTTGTATCCTGTGCCGATCAATCTTGACATGTCGACCTAACTTGGTATGTTGAACATTATCTCCATGTCCTATGCCGATCCTACCAGCACATGCTATGCCGACCCAAACAATACCATACACTATGCCGACCCAATCAACACCATACACTATGCCGACCTGACCAATACCATACACTATCCCTACTTCAACAATACTACCTAGCCATACTGATCCCCATCACACACTATGCCGAACCCAACATATCATACACTCTATTAATCCATCTACAACATGTACTATGCTGACCCGACCCATGTTATACTGACCCCTTTGGGTTCCATTCAATTTGCCTTACATCCACTCCAGGCTCTAATTCAACCAAACCAAACTCTAAAACTTCGACATCCGGTATTATCCATTTGTCGGCCTCACTCACCCTGGGCTGAATATAACTGCTCAAGCATTATATACTCTAGTTATGCAGGCGTTGTCTCGTGATCATCCTTCCCTTCAACAGTCGAGTTTGGACTTCATAATTAACCTTACGTAGCCGGGCCAATGTACCAGGTAACGCTTGTCCCCCAAAGTAAGTCTTGTGAATAACATGATGCGCTTTGAATTGAGGACATCCAGGTTCCTAGAAAATTGTCTATCTAAGTCACTGGTTGGTCATTGTTCCTCTATTAACTTTTAATGAAACAGGTTTGACGCCTCGTTCCATTGAATTCATCGATTCGGCCATACAGAGTTTCTAGGTTTCTCCCTGATTTAGCCTTTCAAAAGGTCGAATTATTTAACTCCTTCCATGCATGCTCATACATATATTTCTGTTATATCTTAACCTTCATGGTATCGGTTGTCATTCGGATTTTCCAAACATTTATCGTTGCCTTCTGTTCTTCTTCTTATCATATGCATATCTCCACTCTTCTTTTATTGCCCATCATATACCATCATCGCATAATCTTCTCCCTATTTTTTTTTACATTTTTCACATTTTTTAAGAGGGGTCGGCATTTGGTATGTTGATCCCTTGATGGATCTACAAGGATAGGGGTCGGCATAACTTAAGGCCGACCCCTTCTAATTCTGTGACCGGGTCTTGTGGGTAAGACCGGTTCACCTCCCATATCATCCTTCTCATATAAAAGCTCATTCCTCTCCTTCTTACTTTTACTTCTCAAGTTTTATCTTTCCTTTGCACCTACATGCCTTCTTTCTACCGAAACCCCATCACCACGAAACCCCTCCTCCCTACGAACTTAGTTCCTTCAATTTCATGTTTTAAAACCAAGCACGAATCCAAGCCATTCCCCCCCACAGTTGCTTCTCGTTAATCTTCGATCCTAAAGCCTAAACGTTCGCCCTCTAACTCAATCCGATATAAACATATAGGTATGAATTCTTCCTTAGCTTGCGTTGTTGGGTCGTAATCTTCGAGTTTGAGCGAGTTTGAGTGTCGTTTAGGTGTACAGGTGGATGATTTTCATGGAGATGCATAAGAGAGGAGGAGAAGATGAAGGGATAGGAGAAAGAAAAGGAAGATAAAGGAGAAGAAAGTGGGTTTGGACGAGATGGCGTTGGTTGGAGAGGGTTCGGCATAGGTGTAAGTGAAGTGGCAAAAACTTAGTGTGAAGTGGCTGGGTGAGGGGTCGGTGAAGAAAATGTAGAAGATGGGGTCGGTAGAATTAGGGATCGGCATTCTAGCTTAAGCGTAGTATTTACATGTTTTTTAAACAAGGGATCGGTGTGTATAGGTCAAGCAAGGGATCGGTATTCTGCATTAGGTGTATGGATCGGTATATGTTAGGAAAGGAGGGATCGGTATAGAGGTTAGGGAGGAAGGGATCGATTATGGGTTTAGGACATGGGGATCAGCACAAATAGTTGGGGTCAGTGTTGACCAATTAAAACCATCTTAACTCGTGTTATTCTAACATATGACTGTATACTGTCTTGCCCAAGCATAAAGTGACTAACAACAACATGACTAGAATATACGGATCAATGGACTTAAACTTGAACGAACAAATTCTCAATCTACTCAACGCAAATTAAGTATAAAATTGGCTCAACATATTCGTACAACGGACTTTATAATCCAGAACGTCAACATCCGATCCTAAATCTTTTGTCGCCGATCGCCCTTTACGTCGTTTGAGACGGTTAGCGATGACGGTCTCTCCGGACGAAACCTCTAAGCTTCGACGTTTTACTTTTGCTTTTTTGATTTTAAAATGTTCACATTCATTCCATGTTGCCTTGCACTAGTTCACACACAACACGGGGGGACAGGTTATTATTTCTAATATTGATTGTCTAACGAGTATAGTTGACACAGATCCCGAGTTATACGAAGCGTTCAACCACAATGCCTTCTAAATCAGATATGAAATCAAGCTCTGCTACCTTCTCTGACAAGCCTGTACCAAGCCAGCAAAGAGAAGAAGTAGAGACATCTGATCCACAAGCAAGTCTTTTTTTGATATCTCGATTCTTTCTACAGAAGTTATAGGCCCAGTTCCCGATGCTGTGGAGGATGCCATCGTCTTGAATAATCCGGCTGACTCACAGGCTTCAAAAATCGATGAAGCTGCTCTTCGTCGATTGTGTTCTATCCACGGGATTCCTTTTGAAGATGTTTTGGTTCCGTCAAGGCCAGATAGACCTCACTTGCCCCCAGTTGGATATACCGCATGCAATAAGTTCATGTGCTGGTTCGGATGTGTGCCACCTTTTAATTCTTTAATTCGTGAAATGCTGAGGTACATGGGAATCGCTCCCACCCAACTGCACCCCAACAGCTACGCTTTTATCCATGGTACTTTCCTTCTCTTCATGAATGTCCTATTTTGTCCGCCAACTCCTGAAGACATCCAGTACATTTACAACTTCGAAAGACGAGCCGACAGTCCTACATACATCTTCCTCGAGCCCATACCCAAATGTCAAGTCTTAATGGGCACATGGAATAAACTCTCCTTGTTCAAACAAGAATGGTTCTACGTACGATGTCCTCCCGGCTTCGCAAGAAGGTGGTTGAAAGGACGTAAGTACTATCCTCGACTTTGCCCTTAGTTCAAGAATTCAAATAGCATCTTCTTCCTTAAGCGTACGAATTCTTTCAACTTTTTCAAGTGTTCGCCCTCGGCCCGAAGGCATTAGATATTCCAGGGCTGTTATGGCTATTCGCGCTACTTCGGTGGAGGATGGGGACATCAAACTCCTCGTCACCGAAGAACCGCTCTCACCATTCGAGTTATTAGAAGACGGCCGTAAAATTGGTCTTCCAGGAAGTAGGGCGATCCCGAGGGTTGTCGCCGAGAGAATGGGAGAACTAAATAACCCCATTGTGCCCCCTACTGAGGGAATCCAGGAAGGCACCGAAGGGAGATAAAGGAATCAGAAGATGCAAGCCCAAGAAACGAAGATGCAGGCCTTGGACAAGCGCCAGCAATGGATGCGCCACACACTAGCCAATCGCAACCTCCCTCGAAAAAGGGAAAAAGCCTGGCGTACAGGATTAAGAAAAAGAAAGTCGGGGAGACCCAAAAATATGTCATAACTCCGGTTGAAAAGGGTTCGTCTTCTCAACAAATGGAGAGCGCGTTGAAGTGGCTTTCTGACATTTCGATTCTGGATGATTTGTTGAATTATGACTTTACCAACCTTGGCGTTAAAGGGCTTAACTCACCCACAAGAAGTGGCAAAGGTAGGCATGCGTCCAACCGAGGAGAAGGAACTCCTATGAGTAAAGCAAACGTTACTAGTCCGTCGAGGGGACACACATGGACACACACAAGGACTTGCACCCCACCATTCACTTGTAATTAACTCTTGACATAGCAACTACTAATATGTTCCCGTTTGGTTCTTTTACAATGCAATGTCTTATTCACACGCTTTCGATCGCCTTCATGGTTCTTCCACCTTCTACCGTTCGAGTTGGGATTCCGAGTCCGGAAGATGCCGAGACAGAGATGAAGGATGGAAAAAAGATTATCATTCTCGAGAATCATCTTCATCATCTAGAAGGAAGTCCCAAGCACATGCTTTGCGTCAAAGCGACCTAACTAACCCTCCTACATGCAGTGGAGACTAGTCCGCGCACCGAGGCTCTCAATCTAATGCTCCCTGTGACCAATACTCCGGATCATCAAGTACCAGGCAGTCCCGTGAGCACCGTAAACAACCGCTGGTCACATCTGAACAAATTCCATCGGTTCCTACCCACGATCCAACTACGACGGAGAAACTAGCTAGCTTAAAGCTACCTTCTCGAAGATTTGTTTTGATGGTGTGATATCCCGGGATTGTAGAGGATTGATAATTTTCCCTTATAATTTTAATTTAAATTGGTAATTTAATCCTTTATAGGCTAATAAATATTTAATTTGGTAATATTAGATCTTTTCTAATAATTTAAAATGGATAAAATTTATCTTTCAAAGCTAATAAAAATAGATTCTATATATAATGTATATATTGATATATATATTGTGAATAGAGAATCTTTTGTTTAAATAAAAGATGAATTTTCAAATTGTAATATATATGTATGTATATGTTATAATTTGGATTGTTTTGAATTTAATTTAATCTATTGATAATTTATATATGTATGAATTGTGATTTAAAGCTTTATTTTAAAATTAATATTTTTCAAAGGTTAGTTTAGATTAATTAAATTGTTTTCAAAATATAAGATAATTGTTTATTTTAAAAATGATAGTTTAAATAAAGTTTTATTTTGTATTCTTTAAAGTGTTTAAATTTAAAAGGTTATAAAAATACATGTATAAGATATATTTGAATTATAATTAGTTTTAGAATAATTTCTTTTAAAAGTAATTTATTTATACATATGTAAATTTTATTTATTAAGAGAATTAAAGTATGTAAGTTTATCTTTACATTTAAATTAAATAAAAATTTATTAAAAATACTTAAGTAACATGTGTAACCATATTAGCCATCTTAACAACATTTGTAAGATAATGAAACATGCATTAACATTTGTATATGCATGCAATAAAACAAGTGGCAACATTATCTTCATTTAAAATTTAATTTATAAATAATGTAGTTAAAGAAGAAATCTGGTCTTCATTTTTCTCAGTTCGAATCTTTTCTTCCTCCATCTTCTTTTTCTCTCCATCTTTTCTAAATTCAAAAGAAAATCAAAACTGGAAAAGCAGATTCAATTCAACTGAATCAAGCTACAAACCAAAAACTATTACAAACCTGAAAACTGAAACCAAAAGCAAAATCAAACCAGAAATTAGAAATCTGCAATATTCAAACCTACTGCAACTAAAATGGATGATCCAATACAAGTTTCAGCAGCTTTAAATCAAAGATTTCAAACATGCAAAGGGATTTCAATAGCTAGCACTCAAAGCATCTTATCCAGAACCTAGAAGTATTAATACTGCTTTGTTCTCTGAAAATAAAAAGGTGAGTAAACATTTTTAAAAACAGTTTGAGTTGGATGCTTGTGATGATATTTACTTATATCAAAATTCTTTTGCTTGAATCTGAATGAATTGGTATGAATATGTTAGGAGCTAGTCTGTTTATATATATATTCAAAATGTTCTCTGTCCTCTGTTTTAAACCAGTAAACAAACTTTATTTTAAACCTGATCATTCTTGACTGTTATGCTTGTGATGTTGATGATTTGGAAATGTGTTTATATAGATGAAAATGTATTGTATGTATATATATAAAAAGATATAGGCATGCATGTTTGAATTCATGTACATATATATACCTCTGTTAAAAACATACAGACATTAAACAATTTCGAAATTTAAATTCTCTTCTTCCAGTCCTTTAGAGGATATGATCTTTGAATGAAATGTGTTAGTATTACCCAGAATTCATTCTTAAAAATAATTTCAAGCAATTATATTAAGCAATAAATTCTAAAATAAGGTATCACAGTGATAATCAATATTAGTCAGAAAATCAAATGACTTAATCTCACGTTTTGATTCTATAATCTGATTAGTGCTTGCAAATGATGGATTTAGAAAAAGAAATCATGATTTTTAGTGTAGTATTCGTCGAGATAATTGGAGTTGGTAAGTTTCGTCGTTTTCGTCAATTTGCGTTGATCGGCGGCGAGTTGTTGGGCGAAGTTTGGACTGGAGGAGGTCAGTGGGTTGGGGATTGTAGAAAAAAATACTGAAAGTATTTATCGATGGTCGTGGCGATCAATCGGAGGCCAAGTAGGGTTTCGAATGGGTTTATGTTGAGGTCAGAAATTCCTCTACCGTGATGTCTCTGGGTGATCGAGCTTCACCAGAATTTGGGGGATGGTAGCGTGGAGGCTATCAAGTGTGGGGCCAGAGTTCTTGATTATCTGGTGATCGGCATCGGAGGATTCGTGGCAGTTTTGGTCGATGGGATGGTTTCCAGTTGATCTTGGAAGCTCGAATTTGATTGTGGATTCGTGACGATGTCTGGGTGGATGGAATCGTTAGAGGAGGCGATCGATGACTTGCCGGAGGAGGAGCAGATCGCCGAAGCGCTACCGTGGTCTTGTGCACATGCACGTGTGCACGTTTGTGCTTTCTGGTTCGTTTCGTTGGGGAAGATGAAGGCAACTCGAGTTTGGGTTCGTGCGATAGGATGGTCGACTCGAAGCAGGGGATGAACGTGAGTTTATCGTGTTTTGTTCGGGGCAGTCTCGTGATTTTTTTTTGGGATTTACTCGGATGGTTCTGGGTGCTAAACTGAAGGTTTGAATTTGTAAATGTGTTTCGAGTTCAAAGCAAAATAAATAAGTTTTAAGTTATGAAATAATCTTGTTTTCAGAAAATGAATGTTTAATAGGTTTTAAAATATAATTAAGTAATTAAGTTTTAAAGAATATGACAATCAAGTTTTAAAGATGAATATTTGTTAAATTAAATTAAAGGTTAATTACTGAATACAATTAAAGGAAGGAAAATTTACTCATGAAAGTAATTAATTGAAGTGATTAATGGGTAATCATTTAATGTTATCAATTAAGGAATTAATTAATTAAAGAATTAAGAATTATTTAATGATGGGATTAATTACTTGTTAAGGTAATTAGTTAAGAGAGATCATTTAATGAAGTAATTAGAAGATAATTACTTATGTAAGTAATTAAGAGTTAATTACTTAAGTAAATTAATTAATGTGATTAATTAAATGTGTTTAATTTAAGATTAATTACTAAGTAAAAGTAATTAATTAATAAAGTAACTAATTAAGGATTATTTGTTAATGAAATTGATTAATAATTACTTAATGAAGTAATTAAAGATTAATTAATTAGATTAATTAATCAAGGTTAATATAATTAATTAAGAAGTAATTAATTAAGATAAGTAATTACAGGATCGTTAATTACTGTTTAAGATTAATTAAGGTTAATTAATGATTGTAGTTAATTAAAGATTAATTATTTAATTAACTAAAAGGTAATTAATTAATAAAGTAATTAGAGGATTATTAATAAAATTAATTAAGGTTGATTAATAAAAGTAATTAATATAAGTATGATTAATTAATTGTAATTAATTGAGGATTAATATAATTAATTATAGTTAATTGATTAATGAAGGTTCATTAATTATTGTAATTAATGATAGTAATTAAAGGTTAATTACTGAATATGGTTAAGGATAATTACTTGAATGTAATTAAAGTATAATTAATCAAGGAGGATTAATTAGGGAAGATCATTAAGAAATGATTTATTAATTTATAATTAATTAATGATAGTGAGCAGGATTAAGATAATCCAAGTAATTAAAGGATAGTAATTAATTTAATTAAAGGTTAATTAAATTGATATGGAGTTAATCAATTATGTTTAGATAATTGATTAATACTGGATGTTTGATATTGGGTGATTGGTTGATATTGGATGATTTGTATGTCTCTGATATATATATGATATATGCTGCTTTGTGAGATGAATGTTGATATGAATTATCTATTGTGATAATGTTATTTATCTATCTGTTTATATCATTCAGAATATAAGTTTAAATGTTTAAACCTTTAAACAACTTGGCCTTAAAAGATACGTTTTGGATTTCGATGAGACCGGGATCGGGTTTGCTACATTACAGCATGATAGGGGGTTCTCGCTTCGCGGTTTGGTGGCGAACGGGAGACTCTTACCTCTACATGTCCCATTGAGGGGTTGGTTGCGAGTCGAGAGGCTGGCCGTAAAAGCAAATTCGAGGTATCACTGTGTGCCACGGTGGGTCTGGGATGGTTGCAAAGCCTACCAGTCGCCACTGGCTCGTCCCATTACAGTTGGTATCAGAGCTGTAGGTTGAGTGAATACCTAGGCTCTGAAGTGGTGTCTATCTTGAGAGCGCGTAATTGTTAGTTATATAAAAATGGTTTTATATTGTGTTAATTGATCGGTTGAGTGGTATATGGATTCTGGTCAATACGAGTAGCTAACGTTATTGGTAGGGATCTCTAAACACTTGAACCAGGCCAACGGACACAATATTGTTTTAAAGAGGTAGATGAAATAATTTTACCCAGAAATAATTTCTATATAAAAAAAAATTATATCATTTTAAATATATATATTTATGTATTTCTACCTATTTATTGGGTTACCTGTTCGGGTTTTCCAATATAAGTTATAAAGGTAGATAAGGTGGTAGTGTGTGTAACACAATTACCAATAGTTGGAGTTTGAATGTTTGAGGTTGGAAGTATATATCGAGACTGTAAACCCAATATCGTCTCGAGTAAGTTGGCAGTATGGAGTAAGGATGTCTCGGATCTCTGAAGAAAATCCTTTTCAAGATTCGGAGTCCATTATTGGAATGTAAGATTGGTTGAGCTCGGGTGAGCAGATTTTCTAGAGTTGAATCTATCAGTTGTGCAGAAGTAAGTGATGGTAGCTTGGCGACTTCAGGAAGGAGCAGTTGTGTGATAAGACGCAGTATCTATGGATGTTCCCGAAGGAGATTTTCTTTTGGAACAAGATTAAGAAGGTATTGGAGGAACAATTGATGTCTACCGCAGGAAAGACTCGACTGTATAGGAATTCTCTGATATCAAGTAAGAGAGTTTTGTCTATTTTGAAGTATGGGACTAAGGTCGATTAGTTGTTCTTCGGACATGGTCTCATTGTTTCCCTTAAGAAGAGTAAGTTATTGGCGTTTGGTTTGGAGCCGAGTTTTCTTTTGGAATGTCTGCCATCTCGGAGGTCCGTTGTGAAGTTAGTTGATGGTTTTAGTTGAGAAGCCTTTGGATTAGAAGTTCTTGGTTAGCTGTGATAGCAGTGCAGCTCGGAGTGTTCGGTGTGCTGTCGAGATAGAGTTTGGAAATAGAAGTGTGGTCCGTTTTTCGGATGGTTCAGGAATCTTTGTGGATCTTCTATCAACAGTCTGGGTAGATGGTGAAGACTTTCTTGAAGGGTTAACCTTGTTTGGAAAAGCTTAAGGCTGTTTTAATTGGTAAAGAGAGAACAGTATCTTTGGAATCCGAACTAGGTAGGATCGCAAAAGTGACTTGCGATTAGTTTGAGAGTTCATCTTGAGTAATCTTTTGGATGGAGTTGAGGCATCTCAAGAGAAAGTAAAAGTTATCGAAGAGGTCAAAGATTTAGTTTATATCGATTTGTTCCTAGAGAAGGATTGGTGAAGCATCTTAGAATTTTATGGAGTATCTGTGTTTTCTCTTCTACTTCTAGTTTCGAGTTTCCTCTAGCCAAGGATAGCTAAAGACAGTACCCTTGACCGAGGACTCATCCATTCTTTGAGTAGTTGGTTATGTCTTTAAGATAACCAATGTTCCCGCTTGTTTGTGGATCTAGTGTGCTTGAGTTCATCAACATTCTCATCTATTTCAAGATCGGAGTTGTGCAGCGGAAGCAAAAAGTAGTAGCTGTGCGAGAAAGGAAATAACCTCAGATTTCTACAGGAAGTTTATGTGAACATTCTGAGTGTGTATAGAAGTTTCTGGAATCTGAAAGAAGGAAGTTCAGTCTTCTATTGCTTGTGAAGTAGAGTTTGTATTCTGGATTTTGACGGGTTTTGGGAAACCACCTTAAATGAGTAGACCCAGGAACTTATTATTTTGGTCTTGATTGTTTCTGGAAGCATCAGCATAGATTGAGCTGATCAGGAAGAAGTTTGTAGTTTAGATTTATCTGTT
This sequence comes from Allium fistulosum, assembly GCA_030737815.1. Lineage (NCBI taxonomy): Eukaryota > Viridiplantae > Streptophyta > Magnoliopsida > Asparagales > Amaryllidaceae > Allium > Allium fistulosum. The sequence goes on from CM060907.1 coordinate 1,108,348,910, forward strand.
GAGTTATGAAGATATGAGATAAGGAATTGGAATTTGAAGTTGGAGACTTCATTGTTGTTAAGATTTCTCTGGTTAAGAATGCAGTTTGGATAAGATTGAGATGCTAGTTTAGATAGCTGGAACTCATTATATTTCACGTATCTCTGAGGGAGTACGTGTATGATTCATCATTGGGTGTTGAATCTACAGTTCTGTTGGATTTGGAAGTTAAGCTAGACTTGAGTATAGTCGGATGTTTTATTCAGATTGGTGGATCTGGAGATGAGAGGAGCTCTGGGTTATAGTAGTGTAGTCTGTTTTAGCTTTTGTAGAGCGAGTCTCCCGGTGATTTATACTTGGGAAACTCGAAATAGTATTATAAGATTTATTCTGATATATGTCAGGATAATTAGTTAGGTTTGATTGTTTGATTGGTTGCTATGGTTGTTAGTTACTGGTTGTTAGGGATGATTTGTTGTTTGAAATTAAATTTTTGGCTGGGTTATTAAATTATCTTTGCTTTTAAATTTCGGGGACGAAATTCTTTTAAGGGGGAAGGAATGTGATATCCCGGGATTTTTGGGCAATATCAATTTAATAATCAGTATTAATAATTTAATTGGATTGATAATTTTCCCTTATAATTTTAATTTAAATTGGTAATTTAATCCTTTATAGGCTAATAAATATTTAATTTGGTAATATTAGATCTTTTCTAATAATTTAAAATGGATAAAATTTATCTTTCAAAGCTAATAAAAATAGATTCTATTTATAATGTATATATTGATATATATATTGTGAATAGAGAATCTTTTGTTTAAATAAAAGATGAATTTTCAAATTGTAATATATATGTATGTATATGTTATAATTTGGATTGTTTTGAATTTAATTTAATCTATTGATAATTTATATATGTATGAATTGTGATTTAAAGCTTTGTTTTAAAATTAATATTTTTCAAAGGTTAGTTTAGATTAATTAAATTGTTTTCAAAATATAAGATAATTGTTTATTTTAAAAATGATAGTTTAAATAAAGTTTTATTTTGTATTCTTTAAAGTGTTTAAATTTAAAAGGTTATAAAAATACATGTATAAGATATATTTGAATTATAATTAGTTTTAGAATAATTTCTTTTAAAAGTAATTTATTTATACATATGTAAATTTTATTTATTAAGAGAATTAAAGTATGTAAGTTTATCTTTACATTTAAATTAAATAAAAATTTATTAAAAATACTTAAGTAACATGTGTAACCATATTAGCCATCTTAACAACATTTGTAAGATAATGAAACATGCATTAACATTTGTATATGCATGCAATAAAACAAGTGGCAACATTATCTTCATTTAAAATTTAATTTATAAATAATGTAGTTAAAGAAGAAATATGGTCTTCATTTTTCTCAGTTCGAATCTTTTCTTCCTCCATCTTCTTTTTCTCTCCATCTTTTCTAAATTCAAAAGAAAATCAAAACTGGAAAAGCAGATTCAATTCAACTGAATCAAGCTACAAACCAAAAACTATTACAAACCTGAAAACTGAAACCAAAAGCAAAATCAAACCAGAAATTAGAAATCTGCAATATTCAAACCTACTGCAACTAAAATGGATGATCCAATACAAGTTTCAGCAGCTTTAAATCAAAGATTTCAAACATGCAAAGGGATTTCAATAGCTAGCACTCAAAGCATCTTATCCAGAACCTAGAAGTATTAATACTGCTTTGTTCTCTGAAAATAAAAAGGTGAGTAAACATTTTTAAAAACAGTTTGAGTTGGATGCTTGTGATGATATTTACTTATATCAAAATTCTTTTGCTTGAATCTGAATGAATTGGTATGAATATGTTAGGAGCTAGTCTGTTTATATATATATTCAAAATGTTCTCTGTCCTCTGTTTTAAACCAGTAAACAAACTTTATTTTAAGCCTGATCATTCTTGACTGTTATGCTTGTGATGTTGATGATTTGGAAATGTGTTTATATAGATGAAAATGTATTGTATGTATATATATATATAAAAAGATATAGGCATGCATGTTTGAATTCATGTACATATATATACCTCTGTTAAAAACATACAGACATTAAACAATTTCGAAATTTAAATTCTCTTCTTCCAATCCTTTAGAGGATATGATCTTTGAATGAAATGTGTTAGTATTACCCAGAATTCATTCTTAAAAATAATTTCAAGCAATTATATTAAGCAATAAATTCTAAAATAAGGTATCACAGTGATAATCAATATTAGTCAGAAAATCAAATGACTTAATCTCACGTTTTGATTCTATAATCTGATTAGTGCTTGCAAATGATGGATTTAGAAAAAGAAATCGTGATTTTTAGTGTAGTATTCGTCGAGATAATTGGAGTTGGTCAGTTTCGTCGTTTTCGTCAATTTGCGTTGATCGGCGGCGAGTTGTTGGGTGAAGTTTGGACTGGAGGAGGTCAGTGGGTTGGGGATTGTAGAAAAAAATACTGAAAGTATTTATCGATGGTCGTGGCGATCAATCGGAGGCCAAGTAGGGTTTCGAATGGGTTTATGTTGAGGTCAGAAATTCCTCTACCGTGATGTCTCTGGGTGATCGAGCTTCACCAGAATTTGGGGGATGGTAGCGTGGAGGCTATCAAGTGTGGGGCCGGAGTTCTTGATTATCTGGTGATCGGCATCGGAGGATTCGTGGCAGTTTTGGTCGATGGGATGGTTTCCAGTTGATCTTGGAAGCTCGAATTTGATTGTGGATTCGTGACGATGTCTGGGTGGATGGAATCGTTAGAGGAGGCGATCGATGACTTGCCGGAGGAGGAGCAGATCGCCGAAGCGCTGCCGTGGTCTTGTGCACATGCACGTGTGCACGTTTGTGCTTTCTGGTTCGTTTCGTTGGGGAGGATGAAGGCAACTCGAGTTTGGGTTCGTGCGATAGGATGGTCGACTCGAAGCAGGGGATGAACGTGAGTTTATCGTGTTTTGTTCGGGGCAGTCTCGTGATTTTTTTTGGGATTTACTCGGATGGTTCTGGGTGCTAAATTGAAGGTTTGAATTTGTAAATGTGTTTCGAGTTCAAAGCAAAATAAATAAGTTTTAAGTTATGAAATAATCTTGTTTTCAGAAAATGAATGTTTAATAGGTTTTAAAATATAATTAAGTAATTAATTTTTAAAGAATATGACAATCAAGTTTTAAAGATGAATATTTGTTAAATTAAATTAAAGGTTAATTACTGAATACAATTAAAGGAAGGAAAATTTACTCATGAAAGTAATTAATTGAAGTGATTAATGGGTAATCATTTAATGTTATCAATTAAGGAATTAATTAATTAAAGAATTAAGAATTATTTAATGATGGGATTAATTACTTGTTAAGGTAATTAGTTAAGAGAGATCATTTAATGAAGTAATTAGAAGATAATTACTTATGTAAGTAATTAAGAGTTAATTACTTAAGTAAATTAATTAATGTGATTAATTAAATGTGTTTAATTTAAGATTAATTACTAAGTAAAAGTAATTAATTAATAAAGTAACTAATTAAGGATTATTTGTTAATGAAATTGATTAATAATTACTTAATGAAGTAATTAAAGATTAATTAATTAGATTAATTAATCAAGATTAATATAATTAATTAAGAAGTAATTAATTAAGATAAGTAATTACAGGATCGTTAATTACTGTTTAAGATTAATTAAGGTTAATTAATGATTGTAGTTAATTAAAGATTAATTATTTAATTAACTAAAAGGTAATTAATTAATAAAGTAATTAGAGGATTATTAATAAAATTAATTAAGGTTGATTAATAAAAGTAATTAATATAAGTATGATTAATTAATTGTAATTAATTGAGGATTAATATAATTAATTATAGTTAATTGATTAATGAAGGTTCATTAATTATTGTAATTAATGATAGTAATTAAAGGTTAATTACTGAATATGGTTAAGGATAATTACTTGAATGTAATTAAAGTATAATTAATCAAGGAGGATTAATTAGGGAAGATCATTAAGAAATGATTTATTAATTTATAATTAATTAATGATAGTGAGCAGGATTAAGATAATCCAAGTAATTAAAGGATAGTAATTAATTTAATTAAAGGTTAATTAAATTGATATGGAGTTAATCAATTATGTTTAGATAATTGATTAATACTGGATGTTTGATATTGGGTGATTGGTTGATATTGGATGATTTGTATGTCTCTAATATATATATGATATATGCTGCTTTGTGAGATGAATGTTGATATGAATTATCTATTGTGATAATGTTATTTATCTATCTGTTTATATCATTCAGAATATAAGTTTAAATGTTTAAACCTTTAAACAACTTGGCCTTAAAAGATACGTTTTGGATTTCGATGAGACCGGGATCGGGTTTCCGTATACCGGGATTCCAGGTCTGGAGACCCGAATACCACATCGATCCAAATTTACGATAGGTCGTGAATCTCAAGTGAAGATGAAGATTCAGAGTGCAAGGGTTATTGTCGTTAACTCTGAGGGTGATTCCAAAACGAGTGTAACGAGATAATGCCTTCGGTTTCGTTCGAACCCGGAACGAACTTGTATGGATTGAATGCTTTCAGCACATCGTCAGGCGGACGATGAGCATTCTAAGTGATATGTTCTGATTAAAGGTAATCGTAACCTCAAGCCTCATCAACCGGGAATGGCTAAAACAGGGGAGGTGCAGCAAGGCTTCGTGGGTAGCACCCACTGAGAGCAAGATAGATCCCTGTCTAGAGGTCCCTTTTTCTTTTATTCGGCTTAGTGTGTGGTTGGTCGCGCCAACTACGGGATTGTCTTGTTCGGGATTATCCAGTAAGGGATGGTTCCGGCTTTGTGTTGCAGGGGAGCGGGCGTACTCCTCGGTACGGTGATCTAGGCCACGTACTGTGACGGGCGGTACCCCAGTAGCCCTGCCATTGTATGGAATCCAAACTCCAATAAGTGCCGTACGTATTAGTTGTGCCCAACTATGTTGGAATGTGAGATGTAAGCATTTCAGCTATTTCTGTATTTTACTTGGAAACCCTAGACCCTATTATAATATAACTGGATTTCCTATCAAATGTTTTAGTTAGCGTAAGGTAAAAACTTACCCATGTTTATGTGTGGGGAGTCTTACGTGATACTTTTGTTTCAAAGGTTTTCAAAGTTAAGCAATTTAAACTGTTTACTCACACCAGACCCATGTCTGACCCAAGTGTTTATTTTCTGTTTTATTAAACTCTTGGGTACTCAATATTGTATTGATTAGTCGAGGGATTCAGGTTAGTCTTGACGAATACTGGAGGAGTTAAGGAGCAGGAGGCTTCAGCGTGTAGATATATAGAGTTTCCGCTGTGTATGTTGTATTGTACTGATGTACTTGTGATGTATAATAGACAGAAGTTTATAACTGTCTATTCTGTGTTGTATAAATTGTATACTCTGATGTATATGATACTATGTAATATCTTATGTGATATATTATATTTCATTCGTTTCCGCTGTGAGATTTCTGATGTGTTGTTGTTCTCTCTTCTTTTCTTTTCTTCTTCTATCCCTTTCTTTCTTCATGATGATACGACTTTCTGTGGAGAAAAAGTCGGGTCGTTACAGATGGGCTCAAATTCCTCCCCTCTATACACATCATCCCTGGAACTACCAAAGAGAGCTCATTAGCATGTATGAATGATGTGTATGTACAACATGAAGCGTTCATTCATCTAGCTGAAAAAGTTTCCAAAGTTTATATTGAGTGCCAGCATGAGATTGATCGCCTTAAGTTGAAGGCCATCCACGATAAGGACATCATCAAACATTAAGATACTGAGCTGCTCGCATCCAAAGCTCAACTTGACGAGGCGAAGAAGAATGCAAAGGAGACGGCTAAGGCAGTTAGTTACCTAGAGGCTTCTCATAAAAAGGAACTGGATGATGCACTCCAACGTAGCGGCACCTTGGCTTTGGAGAAGGACTCCTTGCAAAAGGAGAAAGACTTTTTAGCCTGCCGCGTGGAGGAGTTAGAAAAACTGCTGTCCAAGGAGATGGAGTAGAAGTCGAGGCGCAAGGAGAGTCACAAAGGTATTGCGAAGAGATCGTCGAAATAAGAAATTTGAAAACGAAGCTTGACGAGCAACTCTCCCAAATCGAAGCCTTGAAAGAACCATTGTGAAGAGGGCAAGAAAGAGGTGCTTGCGAAAGCCAACTCCCGAATTGAGGCAGCTATTGAGTCCGGTACGGAGGAAATCAAGAGCTTATTTGATCCACTCATCACCGAGTATAATGCAAAGGTCCTCCTTCATTGCGACTTAACTTTCATGGGTGAAAGCTATCTTGAATCGCTTGTTGAGGCTTAGGATATCATCACCAAGATCAAGAAAGAGGAGCTAGGGGTGGTAGAGCTTGACGAAGAGGCACTTGCATAGGAAGTGCTCCAAGGAGACGAGCCATCTAACTTAGTCGCCGCAAAGCTTCAATTCGGCAGAGCTCCTACACCGCCTATGGAAAAGGAAGATATGGTTGGGTTGTCTGGCACTGAGTCCCAAGGTCCTTCTCTCGTTCAGCCAGTTGGGAGTTCTTCTTCGCAACCCATCGAACAACACATCAGATATGATCTGGACAGGCCTGGGTTTGGCACACACTAGTTATCTCCTATCATCGGAGGGAGTACCCCGATGACTACCAAAAGCCAACCGGATGCTGGTACCATATTGAGCCCTTTTCAATTCGAAAAGTCGTTGTTCTTGATAAATTACGACCATAACCTAACACTTGCTTTTTTATGAAACTTTACAGGTCATTCTGGCCCTGAGTTAACTCCTAGGAGTGATGTCACCACGGAGCAAGAAGGAAAAATAGCCGAGGCTCCGACTGCCGCAGACATTCCAGGGCCCGATGCTCAGGTGATTGGAGCGCTTGATGAAGACAACCCTGAAGACCCATCACTTACAGAGGAGCATGATAATGTTGTAGTTATAGGTGCTTCTGAGCATACGACTAAATTCAGCTTGAAGGAACATATTGTAAAAGAGGAGAAATCAAAGCTCAAAGTCAAGGGTGAACCCGATGTGGTAGTGGTCGAAGATCCTCTCCATAGGCCTTTACAATTCATCCCTCCTGGTCGGCCGACTCCTATTGTTGTCCCTCCTCCTTCCTTAAGCGCTTCTACTCAAGGTAGCAAAGGATCTCGAAAAAGACGCTCGACCGATTCGACCCTCGAAAAGCCGAAGAAGGAGAAGAAGTCAAAGAAATAGTCGAGGTCTTGTATTATTGTGCTTAGTCTAAATAAGTTAGACTTTCGTTCTTGTTTTCCTCTTTTTTTATTTTTTTTGTAGCACATATACGGGTGTGGATCCCGAATCTTTGGATGGGTTATAAGGAATTTTTGGAATTTTAAATAAAAATTTTTGTTCCTGGGTCAATCATCGAGTGAATTATTACTTCAATAGTAGAGTACCTTTTCTCGTTCTAAATACTTGTGATAATCTTTCCAAGTTTCGTTGGTAATTCATTATCTTGGTATCAGAGCTCCTCTGCAGGCTCCATCTTAAGTCACAAACAATACCAAGCTAGAACCGTAAATGACGGTCGTATTCCACCGCTAACAGTTTGAGCATTTTCCGTCGATCTTAGACCGGAGTTCGTGGGATAGCGAACAGTCGAAAGCTCTCCTGTCTACCCATTGGTTTGGATACTTTAGAATTTTTTTTAGTCTGCTTCATGGACTTAGAAATTTTTCTCATGTCGTTTATACTCTAGTCCGTGCTCCGGGGACTCAGATTACTCTAATCCGCACTCTGGGACTTAGAGATTTTTCTCAAGTCGTTTATACTCTAGTCCGTGCTCTGGGAACTCAGAGTACTCTAATCCGCACTTCGGGGATTTAGAGATTTTTCTCAAATCGTTTATACTCTAGTCCATGCTCCGGGGACTCAGAGTACTCTAATCCGCACTCCGGGGATTTGGATATTTTTCTCAAATCGTTTATACTCTAGTCTGCGCTTCGAGGACTCAGAGTACTCTAATCCGCACTCTGGGGAATTAGAGATTTTTCTCAAATCGTTTATACTCTAGTCCGCACTCCCGGGACTCGGAGTACTCTAATCCGCACTCCGGGGATTTTGAGATTTTTCTCAAATCGTTTATACTCCAGTCCACGCTACGGGGACTTAGAGTACTCTAATCCGCACTCTGAGGATTTAGAAATTTTTCTCAAGTTGTTTATACTCTAGTTCATGCTCTGGGGACTCAGAGTACTCTAATCCGCACTCCGGGGATTTGGAGATTTTTGTTGAGTCATAGCATCGGCGATCTTTATTCCTCATTGCGAAAATTGCCTTTTTAATTCACCCATGGAAATCGCCAGTCGACCAAACTTACCAAGCAATCCCCTTGTTCATTTTCATTGGGGGTTGGTGTAACTGGTGTTTTTTAGTTCTATCTGTGTGTTCATACATCATAGAAGTCAACATTAATTAATTCCAACACATAATTATCATAACATGAAATAACAGTAGTCTATGGAAAGGAAGCTTCAAGCTTTTACTCATAATAAAAAATAGGGACAGAATAACTTGTCTTATAACATATCAAAAACAAAATCAAACACAAAAGCTAATATTGAAACCAAATACTACTGGAATTGAAAGAAACAATCTAGGTGAATAGCGACGTAAATGCCCGTTATTCCATGCTCTGGGAAGCGTTACCCCATAAACAGTCGCTAGCTTGAAAGTTCCTTCTCCAAGCCTCTGTTCGATGACGTACGGCCCTTCCCATGTCAAGTTCATGTGCGATGGGACCGAAAAGATTCGGTTCAAGACAAGGTCGCCAACTTCAAAGGTTCTTGGTCGGACCTTCATATTATAGTACCAGGCGACTTGGTGTCGATGTGTGGCCACTCTCAAATCGGCCTCCTCGCACTTTTCGTCAATAAAGTCCAACGACTCCAATAAGAGATCTTGGTTTGTTCTAGGATCGTAGTAAGTCACCCGATGGGAAGGGACTTCGAGTTCCACGGGAATGACTGCTTTGGCTCTGTAAGCCAGGGCAAATGGAGTGTGGCCAGTCACAGACTTATGAGTGGTCTTGTAGGCCCAAAGCATCGTAGGAAGTCCGTCCACCCACTTGCCCTTAGCCTTTTCCCAACGCTTTTTTAAGATGTACTTTATAATCTTATTTATAGCTTCAACATGTCCATGCACCCGAAGGTGAGCGACCGCCGCAACCTTTTCTTTATACGATACCTTCGACAAAACTCCTTGAACTCAGGACTATCAAGTTGAGTCCCATTATCAGTTACGATAGTTCGCGGAAGACCAAAATGGCACACAATGTTTTGAATAACAAAGTTAATGACTGTCTTGGTTGTGATCATAGCTAATGGCTCCGCTTCAACCCATTTGGTGAAGTAGTCAACCGCGACAATCACATATCTCGCACCACCCTTGGAAATCAGCAAAGAGTCGATGATATCAATTCCCTATACCGCAAACAGCCATGGACTAACCATTTACGTGATTTCTATCGGCGGCGCTCTCGGGACTTTTGCATATATCTGGCATTTGTCACATCGTCTTACATGATCTACGGCGTCCCGGTTCATAGTCAGCCAATAGTACCCATAACGGAGTATCTTTTTAGCTAACATTTTCCCTCCAGTGTGGTCGCCACACTCTCCTTCATGGACTTCTTTTAAGACACGCATCGTCATGGGCAATACATATGAGTAAAGGAACAGAGAATCCCTTTCGATACATAGTTCAGTCTTGCATAATATAGTGCGAGGCTTTATGAAGGACTTGTCACTTTTCGTTCCTTTTCTCAAGCAAGGTTCCACACAACAGGTATTCTTTAAATGGGGACATCCATGATTCCTTTCCGGGTTTCGTTTTTGGTAGTTGATCAACTTTCATCACATTTATACTTGGGTATGTAGGATCTCGACCAGAACCAAGCCCATCTGTTGCGCATCACCAATGCTTGCGAACTTTGCCAGCGAGTCGGCTTCCTCATTCTGCTCGCGCGGGATATGTGAAATGTCATAGTATTCGATGTCTGCCAACAACTCATAAACTCGGGTAAGGTATGAGGCAAGCCATTGTCCCTTTGCCTGATAGTCCCCTCTAACTTGGTACACCGCCAGCTGCGAGTCGCAAAAGATTTCGATAGATTTCACCCTGAGCTCTTTTGCAAGCTTCGTCCACGCCTCATACCCGGCTTCATTGTTCGTAGCAGGGAAATCGAGCTTCAAAGCATAGCAAATTGACCGGTTCTCGGGGGTTACAAGAACGACGCCTGCTCCAAAACAATGATCATTAGATGCTCCATCGATATATAGTTTCCATCATACAGCAGGAATTAGATTGCTCTTAAGTGGTCCGTCCTGCACGGTAAATTCTGCTATGAAATTCGCCAATGCTTGTCCTTGGATAGCTCTTCGAGGCAGATAGGTGATGTCGAACTGACTAAGCTCGATGTTCCATTTAAGCAAGCTTCTAGACATTTCGGACCGCTGTAGGACCTGTCGTAAAGGCTGATCGGTGTAGACATTGATTGGATGTGCCAGGAAGTACGAGCGAAGTTTGACTGACGCGATCACCAAGCAGTACGCAAACTTCTATCTTCGGGTAATTTCTTTCCACCTTCGTTAATCGTTTACTGGCGTAATACACCGGTCTCTGGATCCGGTTCTCCTCACGAATCAAAGTGGCACTTATGGCATGCGGCGATATTGCCAGGTAAATATACAACTCCTCATGATCTACGGGCTTTGACAAAATAGGAGGTCTCTCCAAATGACTCACCAGAGCTTGGAATGCACCTTTACAGTCTTGCATCCATTCAAAATTCCTCTTCCCTTTCTTATCAAATCGAAGAAGGGAATGCATTTATCGGTCACCCCGGAGATGAACCAACTCAAAGCAGCGACCATCCCGTTCAAGTTCTGTACTTGCTTAATAGTTTTGGGTGCTTGTATATCCCGAATGGCTTGAATCTTCTCAAGATTCACTTCGATTCCTCGTGCATTGACAACGAAGCCCAGGAACTTTCCTGACGCAACACCAAATGAGCATTTCAACGGGTTGATTTTCATGCCATAAAATCGAAGGATATCAAACATCTCCACTAAGTCTCGAATTTGGTCATTTGATTGCCGTGGCTTCATGAGCATATCATCCACATAGACTTCCATCGTCATGCCGATCTGATCTTTAAACATTCGGTTAACCAAACACTGATAGGTCGCTCCTACATTCTTTAATTTTAGTGTCATCACTACATAACAGTATAACCCAACATCCATGACAAAATTGGTGTGCTCCTAATCTAGAATGTGCATTGGGATTTGATTGTACCCCGAGTACGCATCCATAAACGATAACAATTCATGCCCCACAGTCGAGTCAACCAGTTGATCGATTAAAGGCAAGGGAAAACTATCCTTGAGGCATTCCTTGTTCAGGTCCGAATAGTCAACACACGTTCTCCATTTCCCATTTTCCTTCTTGACCAGTACAGGATTAGATATCCAATCGGGATAGAGTGCGTCGCGAATAAACTTGTTAGCTTTAAGTTTATCCACCTCCTCTTTAAGAGCAACGGATCTCTTCGGGGCATGCCTTGTCTTTTCTGTTTTACAAGGACATACTTCAGATCAATAATCAACGCGTGGCTCACGATGGTAGGCAGGATCCCACACATGTCAAAATGAGTCCAAGCGAATACATCAAGATTCGCTCGGAGAAAATTAGTAAGTTCACTCATCATCGAAGGGCTGAGATGTGACCCGATCTTCAACACTCGCGATGGATCGTCATGGTTGACTGTGATATCAATCATCAGTTCTTCCGGTGCCGCCTTGGCCTCCTTGGGTTCCTCATCATCATCCCTGGGATCTATATCTCTATAGAACCGACTGTGGTGCCCAAACCAAGGCTTAGGCACTACTTGTCAATCTTCAGTAACTTGGATGCGGACAGACTTGTCCACACCCTTTCCCTTTTCTTTCCGTTGGGCTTCTCTCAACTCAGCCACATAACAAGCATGGCCAGTCGCCTGATCGCCATGCACAACACCTACTCCATTATCTGTCGGAAATTTCAAAGTCAAGCACCATGGGGCAAGGGCTGCCCGAAACTCAGCCGAGGCCGGATGGCCCAGAAAAACATTGTACAGTGAATCAACATCCAAGATAATGAACGGTAGAATTTGCACCCTCCTATGTTCACCTTCTCCCAACTCAACCGGTGACTCGACATAACCTACCGCCTCAGTAGCCACACCGTTGAAACCGTGTATACGAGCTTTAGATGGTTTTAAATCCTTAGCCTCCATTCTCATTTGATCATAAGCCTTCTTAAAGATGATGTTCATAGAACTCCCACAATCAATCAAAATCCTTCTCACCAGAGCAGGGCAATCATGGCAGAGATATCGGATCGATAGTAGGGGCCTCCACTCTATCGGCATCTCTACTTTTGAATACAATATCGTCCGTCATTATATGTTGTTGCTTGGATGGAGTTCCATCCTCCATATTCGAACAACATTCAAAGTCCATATGTCTCATTGAACTAGCATAACACTCCATTTCCTGCCAACTTTTGTCCGTAGGATGTGGTCCACCAATTATCGTGTTTATTACCAACCTTCCACCAGTCTGAACGGGCTCCTCAGTCCGTCATGGAGCTTGTCCTCGATTGGGATCAGACTTTCCTTGTCCCCATCCTGCAGATTCTTGACAAACTGCTGCAACTTTTTCTGGCGAATTAATTTCTCAATGGCATCATGAAGATGTCTACACTCATCAGTGTTGTGCCCATAGGATTCGTGAAACCGACACTGCTTCCCGGTTTGCTTCTGTCCCTCGGTCGATTCCTTTGGACGCGGCTTCCTATACTGGAAAGTGTTATATGTAGACAGATAGATGTTTTCTAGAGAGGCATTCAAGGGTGTATAGTCGTTATAAGAAGGAATTCGTGGCTTCCACTTTCTGGGATCCCTCTTTCGATCAGAATTTCCTTCTCCTCTTCTTTTATGTTGACCTGGCTTGTTTTGAACATCGACCTGAACCATTCCAGAGCTTTTACCAGATTGCTTTATTGCAATGTTGCTTTGTACCACTTCTCTACTTGGTCCTGTAGCATTGCTCCTTCTAGACAATCTGGCCTCCTCCTTTCTCATGAACTAGGTTGCCTTTGAGTAGAAACGCTTTAGCATGGCCGGCGGTTTTCCAGCTAGCCAATTATAGAACTCGGATTCTGGGTCAACCCCCTTTGTCACAGCCATAAGTATGGCGTGGTCATTTGGATTACTAACCTCAGTAGCAGCAACATGAAATCTCTACAAGTAATCCTTCAGTGATTTCCCACAGAGCCTGGATTACACTGGATAGTGACATCACGTCTTTGGGGGCGAGTAGCATGAATCTGGAACTGCTGCACGAGTCTTATAGCCAGCTCATCAAATCTCAAGATTTATCGTGGGGGTAACCTTGTGAACCACATTGTAGCAATCCCAGACAAAGTTATAGGAAAGCATATGCATTTAGTAGCGTCATTCACTCTAGCCGAGTCCATCAACCATTCGTACCTCATGACGTGCTGCCAGGGGTCGGTCTTCCCTTCATAAGCAGGCATTGTAGGCATGTTAAACCTCCTAGGATATCCAGCTTGTAAAATGTTTTCGGTAAATGGAGTATGACTCCCAAAGACTCCCCAATCATCATTAGTTAAGCCCCGGTTCTCCCACATCAGTTACCTGACCATTGCGGATAAGTCTGGATAGAGGTGCCAGGTCAGGCTCCATCCTGTGTGAATGTTCTGGCCAGTGTCTCTAGGGCATCTCATGCCTCCTTGGCCTATTGTCCTCCAGATGCGTATCCTGAGGATTCACTTCATTATCATCCTGGAGAGGTAGTTGATCAGCATCCAAGCGTGCTCCAATGCCTAAGTTCCCGGTTCCAGGTCAAGCACGACTCCCCAGGTGCAGCCGAGGAGCCATCTCCTAGTTAAGGGATCAGTATCAACCCCATTTGGCTACCCGCGGTGGTCTGCCACAAGTTGCTCCATTGCTCCAGCTCGTGTTATTTCAATTCTGCGACGCTTATGCCTGTGGTGTCCGTCTGATGAAGTTGAGCTATCAAACGTCGAGTATGAAGCGGAACTTCCTCCAGCGTTTTGACGCTACTATTGAGCAATCTGGTTCATCAGATTGGCATTTGCCTAGATTTGCTTGTTTAGCTGTCTATGGCTCTCAATTAGCTCCCTAATCAAATCATTAAATTCGGCTCTGGTAACGGAATCAGCGGGGTTCTGGACTGCAACGGGCTCCACATTCGCATTAGTAGGCTGGTTGGTTGGCCCCCCTTGTTGGACACTAGTAGTTTCGTTGGCGTCAACATTGTGGGAAGTAGATCTGGTGTGCCTTACCATCTTAGATTCCTTTGCTTAGATCTTGAAAAATATGAATAATATCTGCAAGCTTTCGAAGATGAATTCGGATCTCCCTTGGGGGGTTTCCTCAATCCAGTAGCAACCAAGGTGATCCTAATAGCCTGAGAAACGAGTCGTTCTCAGTGAAAGCACCAAAATGTTTGCAACCAAATTGGTCACAAACACCCGAGAATAGGTTTTAAGTAGTGAAATAAATGAAGAAACTAAATGGAAAATGAGGAGGAACACTAGATATTCAAGGAAATATAGCAGAAAGCAAAAACAACAAGATTTATAGTGGTTCGGTGCTGATTGCCTACGTCCACTCTAAATACTTTCTTTATTGCTTTATCACTCAATTAATTATAGTTACAATCAACGAGAAATAGCTTGAAAACAAGTTAGAATAAAAGGAGACTGATTACAAAACTGGCAGAGTTCCACTTGTCAGTCCCAAAAAAAGAGCCCCAAGAATGGCGCCCTGCCCCTATATTTATAGATGAAGGCAGCCTTCAACCTGGCTGACATCTCAAGGCCTGGATCGCCCTAACCACTTGGGCCCACCATAAGAAAGGCTCAGCCCAACATATTATGCCAACCGAAATTATCATGCCGATCCGATGCATATTGTGCCGACCCGATGGTCTTTGTACCCTATGCCAACCCGATGGTCTTCGTATCCTATGCCGATCCATCTTGACATGTCGACCTAAATTGGTATGCCGAACCATTATCTCCATGTCCAATGCCGATCCTACCACCACATGCTATGCCAACCTGAACAATACCATACATTATGCCAATCCGATCAACACCATACTTTATGACGACCCGATCAATACCATACACTATGCTGACCTCAAGAATACTACCTAGCCATATCGATCCCCATCACATACTATTTCGAACCCAACATACCACACACTCTACGGATCCATCTACACCACGTACTATGCCGACCTGACCCATGTTATACCGACCCCTTTGGGTTCTATTCAATTTTCCTAACATCCACTCTAGTCTCTAATTTGATCAAACCAAACTCTAAAACTCCAACATCCGGTATTATCCATTTGTCGACCTCACTCACCCTGGGCTGAATGTAACTGCTCAAGCACTATACTCTAGTCACGCGGGTGTTGTCTCGTGATCATCCTTCCCATCAACAGTCGAGTTTGGACTTCATGATTAACCTTACATAGCCGACCCAATGTACCAGGTAACACTGTGTTCACATATATTGAGTAGAAGTTTAGTTCCAATATATTAATATGTAGTAAATCGCAAGAGTTGAACATTAAGATATGAATACCAGGAAAATGAAAAGTAATAAAGAAAAAAGTTTAGGAAATAGCAAGAAAAAGAAGTAGAAATGATTTGGAATAGAAATTGAAACACTTCAACTTCCTTTTGTTTAGTCCCCTGCAAAATAATGGTTACTCATGCTATCGTTTCCAAGAAGAATCAATTCCAAATAAGAAGCATATACAAGTATAAATAATGTATGAAAGTTTTGATATTTTTTAAAACTAATCTAAAGTGCTCATATTAAATTCCAACTAAAAGCTCGCCACTTGCCAAAGCTACCACCTTTCTTCATGTCCAAGCCTCCAAGCTCCTCCTCTCCCTTCCTTATGCTCACGCACGACCTAAGGTCCCCTCTTTTCCTCTTTTTTGTCTCGGCCCAAGTATAAATGGACTTTGGTGCTTTAATTATTATAAGTATGAGAACATAAAGTGATAGCAATATTGTTTAAAGTTTACGAAAGATGTTTGAGGAGAAAAGGGTTAATTTTCTTCAATAAAACTATGGTGTAAGAGTAGAAGAAGGGTGGAGAAGAAGAGAGAAGAGTGAAAAATTGAGTGAAATAAAAAATGAATGGAAGATGCTCCTTCTATAGACTTTGGTTGCATAATATATAAATGAGTGAATGTGGTTCATCATAATATAAAATGATACCTTATCTTAGGAAGGATGAAAATAAGTGGATATGGATACCTAATTTAATTATCTATATGATAGATTTAATGAAGTTAATCAATCATTCTTTTCTATTATTATTAATGTCAAATGTCAAATGGATTGATGGATTATTTATGTATGAATGGGTGGATGAATGGATGGATGAATAGATAGGGTTAATTTCTTTTAGATATTAACTATAATTTATGGATAGATTGATTATAAATGTATGAATGGATGGATGGGTTTAGATGTTAATTTTGGATGGATGGATGAGGATATATTCTCCAAAACCAAATCATTTCAACACTCAGTAGATTATTAATTCTAATTTAATTAGATGTTAATTTTCAATTTAATTACAATGTAATATTGGTATTTTTAAAATTTTCAATTTTTCCAGCATTATCAATTTTTTTGAAATTTTAAATATTTTATAAAATTTTAAATTTAAATAAAATTTAGATGTATTTATTTTTTAATTTTATGAAAATTTCAAAATTTTGTTTATAGATTTTAAGAATATTTCTACAATTATTTTAGAAAATTTCAAAATTTTAAATTAGGATAAGCTTCTTAACACTTTATACATTTAAAAGATAAGATAAATGCCCCAATGCAAATTCCTTGGAAGTCTACTGCAAAATAGCCACGAAAAGGAACTGTCGTAATATGCCTTAGTTTGCGATGGAAATTTGCGTCGAAAAAATTTTGCCAGTAAATTACTGCCATTGGCAATGATTTACCGATGGATATAGTAAGTGGACGGTGATAACAAATAAGAATTTTAAATAGAAAAACTTAGATTTATTCCTTGTAAATCTCTCGAAAGTCCATCGTAAATTCAACGACGAAAAATGTCATCGCCACAATCTACCGCTATTTTCAGCTTTTCTTGTAGTGTATGTTGCATTGCTTTGTTATAATTATGGATGGATGGATGCGGATATACAATCACTACAAAAAAATGACCCTATGATCGCACTGAAAAAACGCTGTTAAAGCCTATTATAGCGGTTTGATAAACGCTATCTAACGACATGTAAAAAAATAGTGGACAATTTATAGCAGAAAACAATGCTATAAAAAGTTTGTATATCATAGCGCAAATCATCTGCTATTTTAATTTTAGTATAACGGCAAAATATATGTTATTTTTCACTAACATAGCACTAGAAATCCTTTATAAAACATGTTAATTGCGGATTATAAGCGTTGTATACTGATATGCTATTGTAGATGTTGGACTTTTCACAGCATTAACAAACCGCTATAAATATTTAGCTACGATAGTGCTTATACTCTGTTATGATATGTTTTGTTATAACAGTTTTGGACCTATTATAAAATATTTTTTATAGCGCTTATTATGATATCAGAGTTGTTTTTATATATTGGAATTGTAATACTGATAGATTTAATAGTAGTTATTCAATGCTATTAAAGATTTATAACATTTTTTTGAAGCCGTCATTCTGCCTTTTGGCTAGATAGTGATACCATAGAGTTGGCTAAACAGATCTACGATCATCAAGGAAAGGCCGAAGAGATGATTATCAGGTTTAGAGATCAGTTGTAAGTAAGGTTATGGATGATTGTCAAGCGGACTCATACAAGTAGCATTTAAGAAATGGATAAGTATAGATTTGCATTTCCCCTAGGCAGGGGATCAGATCAGATCAATATGGTTAACAATGGATTGGATCGAATCACTATGGCTATGGATCACTTGGATTGGCAGCTCAACTCAACGATGATTGCTTAATAACTCAACAGATACTAGGGGAATCGTGCAAACAACTATGGAAACACGAAGAGGAAGCATAAGGGGACCCACTATAGGGATCGTCGACCTCGTATCCACCATCTTAAGGGATCGGGGCCGATCCCTCTAGGAGGCCCAGATGGGCCCCATTTTTGGCGAGCGGGTCCGTCTTGGCCTTGGTCTCTTATATGCGTATTTTCAGCTGGATATTTCGTCATGTTCTCCTATAAATACATGATCATTAGCTCATTGCAAGTGATTTTCTTTTGGCTCTTCTTCATTGTTTCTCTTGCCCTCCTCTATTAATTTTCGAAGGATAAAACAAACTGCATTTCTAATCCTACAGTATAATAAAAAGATTATTGGAGTGGAGGTTGGTAAAAGTTTGCCAAACCACTATAAACTTTGTGCGTTTATTTACTATTCTGCTATTAAATATATGATCTTCGCATTTAATCCTTTGTTTGAAAATTATGACTGGATCTGCGATGTTATCATATTAGTTGAGTATTTGTAACCAATTTTGGTGCAAACATTTTGGTGTCAGAGCTAGGTTACTTGCACCCGCAGATTTGGAAATGATTTGGAGCTTTGATTTGGATCAATTGTCATGCAATTTATAAGGAAAGGACCTGCGGAAAGGAGTCACCATGGAGGAAGTCAGAGACGTCCTCAAGAGCTGGAGCAATCAACCCTCCGTCTACATCACTAGGAAAAAGATGGAGACTTTAATGGAGGCGATGCAGGAGCGGATGATGAGGAGGCAAGAGGAGATGATGTAGAGTTTTCTCCGGCAAATTGGATAAGTTGGAACAAAAAACCAAGAATTTGGAGCAACTGATAATCCAGATCAAGGAATTAGAGCAGCAGGAGCTATAGGAAATTAGAACCAAGAGCATGGAGTCGAAGCCAATGGGCAGGAAAATGGAATAGAGCAGTCGGGGCAGTGCCCGGCCAACAAAGAGGGATCGGCACCGATCCCCATATAGGGATCGACACCAATTGCCCATGGCAAGGGGGCATGCCCCTAGGTCAGACTAGATCGTTCATGATAGGCCAGTGGTGGATGTTGTTTGGTTGGATGCAGATAGGAATATGGATGCACGTCCAAAGGAGTATGTTCTAGGATTCCCTCATGGAGATGAGGGGCAGGCTAGAAGTAATGATTGGAGGCTACCTTTGGATAGCAGTGACATCCTTGCAGAGATGATCAGACGAGCTATGAGAGGTGGATTGGTGAATATAGATTTGGAAGATGTGAATAGGATTCCATTTACTCCTTATATCAAGTGTGCTAGGAATCCACCAGAGTTTAAGTTATCGATACTAGGGGCATATGATGGAAAATCAGACTCTACTATTCATCTGATGAGGTACATGAGGCATATGGAGGTGCTAGGGGCCTTGGAGGAAGTGATGGGGCAATATTTTCCCTTATACTTGGCGGATATAGCTGCAATGTGGTTTAGGCAATTGGAGAATGGTTCTATTAGTACTTGGACGGAGTTAGTTGATAGATTTATGAGGCAATTTTGGGGAGTTTTTTGACATAGTTTGATGCGGCGGTTGCTTCGGTGGATCTGCCGGATCTACCTATGGTCTTAATCGTGGCGGTATCAGGAATGGTTGACGACACAGACTTTAAGGTTGAACTAGAGCGGGATCCACCAATGGATCTCGAGGAATTTTATTACGAGGCCAAAAAGTTCCTATTGTAGGAGGATGCTAAGGCCGGTAAAGAAGAAGTTAATGTAATGACGGATGGAGTACCGTCTGGGGAAGGTATAGACAAGGACAAAGGAAAGCAGAAAGCAGATGATGGCTTCAATGGATCAAAGCAGCAAAGGAGAGAACCAAATTTATCTTCTTATGCCGATTTAAACGAGACTTTAGAGAGAATTTATTTGGATAGTTGAGGATGCCATCCATACCAAAGGCTGGCAAGGAGAGAGTCCACCAAGCATGAGCAGGCATCAAGAAAATACTACCTATTCCATAAGCTGGATAGGCACACTACTAAAGATTGCAGACACTTAAAGGATATGGTTGAGGAACACGTCAAGGATGGCAGTCTACCACAATATATAAGGACTCAGACTGCAGCAGTGGAACATGAGCAGCTACCGTCTATATCAAATGGCAATGGTCTTGGATCGAGGTTACAGATCATCATCTCTTGATTGGGATTGCATGAACTAAATAAATAATAAACGTCGCAATAAAATGGCTAAGTTATTACACATGTACTGGATCGAGGTCGGTCCTTGGGCATGCTCTAAGATGACGATAAACCGTCATGCTTGGAAAGGCAGTATTTAGTTTTTCTTGTTTTTGGTTTTCTGGTTTTTTGTTTGTAAGGACTTAAATTTAATAATTTAATGAATGGATTTTGGAATGCTCAAATCTACATTTAAAAGTAATAAATGAAACAGGTCGTGGTTGTCCCGACCGGAGAGACGGGGCAAAAACCACAAGGTGCGAGTACCTTCGTCGGAGAGCGGTAGGATGGACTCGTGCATGAATTAAGTCCTCTACTAGGGGATTGAGGCTGGAGAAAATACCCCACAGATCGCATTATGTTCTGACCGAGAGACAGAATCGAAGAAGCAAGAAGTAGGTCGCTTCGTTGGAGAGCGACCAGATTGGCATGCTTATAGTTGTGCCCTTTACATTGGAGAGTGAGTGTGGTTTGACAAGGGTTCGAAGAGACCATGATCGGCCTAGGAAGGCCATGATATCGGTTTATGTTCAGAGGCACTGAATCGAAGTGCAGGAACTAATGCAGCTTCGTAGGAGAGCAATAGGATTGGCTTATTTATCGTTTTTCCCTCTTTCGTCGGAAAGTGACCGGATGTTGTCCGACAAGAGCTCGGAGAGGCTATGATTGGTCCAGAGGGACTATGAACTAGGCTATTGGTCCAGTGAGACCTTGCAATTGGAAAAATGATCTGGTGGGATCATGAATTTGGCAACTGGCTCTGGATGGATATGGATTCTGCTAAGGATTTGGAATGGTTTTGAAATTGGCTATCAACTCAGAGGGGTCACGGATTATAGGATTTGGTTTGGCAAAAGATTGGATTTTATATTGGAAGATTCGGTTATCGATGGATTATGGAATTCGGATTTACGGCAATTCAAAACACAGCTTAATATTGCAAGGCATGTTTTGGGGGCAATTGTTATCCTATCGTTTGACAAGGCCATGATACCATGGAGTTGGCTAAACGGATTTGCATCATCATGGCAGGAAGGCCAGAGAGATGATTATTAGGTTCAGAGATCAGTTATAAGCGAGGCT
This sequence comes from Allium fistulosum, assembly GCA_030737815.1. Classification (NCBI taxonomy): domain Eukaryota; kingdom Viridiplantae; phylum Streptophyta; class Magnoliopsida; order Asparagales; family Amaryllidaceae; genus Allium; species Allium fistulosum. The sequence goes on from CM060907.1 coordinate 1,108,370,370, forward strand.
ATGGATGATAATCATGTAGATTTAAGTAAGTAGCATTCAAGAAATGGCTAGGTATAGATTTGCACTTCCCTTAGGCAGGGGATCAGATCAGATCAACATGGTTAGGAATGGATCAGATTGGATCACTATGGCTATGGATCACTCGAATTCGTAGTTCAACTCAACGATGATCACTCAATAACTCAACAAATACCTAGGGAATAAAGCAAACAACTACGGAAACATGAAGAGGAAGCATAAGGAGGCCCACCATGGGATCTCCGACCCCCTATACACCATCTTAAGGGATCGGGGCCGATCCCACCAGAAGGCCCAGATAGGCCCCATTTTTGGCGGGCGGGTCCTTCTTCGCCTTGGTCTTCTGTATGCAGATTTTTAGCTGGACATTTCGTTGTCCTCTCATATAAATACAGGATCATAGACTCATTACAAGGGATCTTCTTTTGGATCTTCTTCATTGTTTCTTTTTCCTTCCACCATTAATTTTCTAAGTCTAAATCAAACTGTATTTGTAATCCTACAGTATAATAAAAAGATTACTGGAGTGGATGTGGGCTAGAGTTTACTGAAGCACTATAAAATTCATGTCTTCGTTTACTTTTCTACTATTGAATCTGTGATCTGCACGTTTAATTCTCTTAGTTTGTAAAAGTTACTTTTATGCCTTTGTACTAAAATATAACCTTACAAACTAAGAGAATTAAATGCGTAGACAATAAATTCAATAGTAGAAAAGTAGTCAAAAACACGAATTTTATAGTGGTTTACAAACTCTAGCCTACGTCCACTCCACTAATCTTTTTATTATATTATAGGATTACAAATACAGTTTGATTTAGACTTAGAAAATTAATGGAGGAAGGAAAGAGAAACAATGAAGAAGTTCCAAAAGAAGATCACTTACAGTGAGCCTATGATCTTGTATTTATAGGAGAAGACAATGAAATATCCAGCTAAAAATCTGCATGCAGAAGACCAAGGCCAAGAAGGACCCGCTCCCCAAAAATGGGGCCCATATGGGCCTCCTAGTGGGATCTTCCCTAATCCCTTAAGATGGTAGATAAGGGTCGGCGATCCCTATAGTGGGTCTCCTTATGCTTCCTCTTCATGTTTCCGTAGTTGTTTTCTTGATTCCTCGGGTATTTGTTGAGTTACTGAGTGATCGTCGTTAAGTTGAACTACAAATCCGAGTAATCCATAGCCATAGTGATCTGATCCAATCCGTTCCTAACCATATTGTTCCGATCTGATCCTTTGCTTAAGATAAGTTCAAATATGTACTTAGTCATTTCTTAAATGCTACTTACTTGAATCTGCATGACTATCATCCATAGCCTTGCTTATAATTGATCTCTGAACCTGATAATCATCTCTCTGGGCTTCATCCCATGATGATCGCAAATCCGTTTAGCCAACTCCATGGTATCACGGCCTTGCCAGAAGGTAGGATAACATTTTCCCTCCAAAACATACCTTGCGATAGGAAGCTGTGTTTTGAATTATTGTAAATCCAAAGTCCATAATATATTGACAAACGAATCTTCCAATAAAAAATCCAATCTTTTGCCAAACCGAATGCCAAAATCCATGACCGCTCTTAGTTGATAGCCAATTCCAAATCCATTCCAAATCCTTAGCATAATCCATATCTATCCAAAGCCAGTTACTAAATTTATGATCTCACCGGATCGTTTCCAATTTCAAGGTCTCATCGGACCAATAGCCTAGTTCATAGTCCCTCTGGACCCATCAAAGCCTCTCCAAGCTCTTGTCGGACAACATCCAGTCACTTTCCGATGAAAGAGGGAACAATATAAGTAAGCCAATCTTGTTGCTCTCCGATGAAGCTGCATTACTTCCTGCACTCCGGTTCAGTGTCCCTGAACATAAAGTGATATCATGGCCTCTTAGGCCGATCATGGTCTCTCCGAACTCTTGCCAAACCACACTCACTCTCTAGTGAAAAAGGCACAACTATAAGCATGCCGATCCGGTCGCTCTCCAACAAAGCGGCCTACTTCTTGCTTCTCCGATTTTGTCTTTCCGGTCGGAACATAATGCAATCTGTGGGGTATTGTTCTCCGGCCTCGATCCCCCAATCGAGGCTTAATCCATGTACAAGTCCATACTGCCACTCTCTGATGAAGGGACTCGCCGTCTCTCCAGTTGGGACAACCGAGCCTGTTTCATTTAATACTTTTAAATGTAGGTTTGAGCATTCCAAAATCCATTCATTAAATTATTAAATTTAAGTTCTTACAACCAAAAACTAGAAAACCAAAAACAAGAAAAACCGAATACTGCTTCTCCGGGCATGACGGTTTATCGTCCTCTCAGAGCATGCCTAAGGACTAACCTCGATCCAGTACATCTGTAAGTAACTTAGCCATTTTATTGCGAAGTTTATTACTTATTTAGTTCATGCTATCCCGATCAAGAGACGATGATCTGTGACCTCGATCCAAGACCATTTCCATTTGATACAGACAGTGGCTGCTCCTATTCCACCGTTGTAGTCCAAGTCCTTATATATTGTGGTAGCCTGCCATCCCTAACGTGTTCCTTAACCACATCCTTTAAGTGCCTACAATCATTGGTAGTGTGTCCATCCAGCTCATGGAAAAGACAGTATTTTCTTGATGCCTGCTCATGCTTGGTGGGCTCTCTCCTTGCCAGCCTTTGGTGTGGATGGCGTCCTCGAGTATCAAAATAAATCCTCTCCAAAGTCTCATTTAAATCGATAAAAGAAGGGAAATTTGGTTCCCTCCTTTGCTGCATTGACCTGTTGAAGCCATCATCTACTTTCCGCTTTCCTTCATCCTTGCCTAAACCTTCCCGAAACGGTCCTTCGTCCCTCATTACGTTAACTTGTTCTCTACCGGCCTTAGCATCCTCCTACTGTAGGAACTTTTCGGCCTCGTGATAAAATTCCCGGAGATCCATTGGTGGATCCCATTCCAGTGCAACCTTAAATTCTATGTCGTCAACCATTCCTGATACCGCAACCATTAAGAACATCGATGGATCCGGTAGATCCACTAAAGCAACCGCCGCATTAAACCATGTCAAGAAACTCCTTAAGGACTCTACTGCCCTTTGCTTTAGAGTTGCCAATGATATTACGCTCTTGGGTCTCGTGATGTGGACCTGAAATTGCCTCATAAATCTATCAACAAACTCTGTCCAAGTACCAATAGAACCATTCTCCAGTTGCCTAAGCCACATTGCAGCTATATCCACCAAGTATAAGGGAAAACATCGCCCCATCACTGCCTCCAATGCCCCCAGCACCTCCATATGCCTTATGTACCTCATCAGATGAATAGTAGGGTTCAATTTCCCGTCATATGCCCCTAGTGTTGATAAATTAAACTCCAGTGGATTCCAAGCACACCTGATATTAGGAGTAAATGGAATCCTATTCACATCTTCCGGATCTATATTCACTAATCCTCCTCTCATAGCTCGTCTGATCATCTCTGCAAGGATGTCACTGCCATCCAAAAGTAGCCTCAATCATTACTTCCACCCTGCCCCCATCTCTGCGAGGGAATCCTAGAACATTGTAACATCCCGCTTCCGGAGGATCAAAACTAACTGCTACGGATGCTGCAGTCATCTGTAGGTGTTATTTCTGAGTGACCGAAATCGAAATCTTGAAACTATTGGCAACACAGAAACACAAGAATATGAAAAAAATTAAACTTCGACAAAACAGAATTTCTCATTTCTTATGTATAATATTCAAATTTAATTACATAATCCCAGATGTTAACCACGTTCAGATCATATACAATAATATACAAAATACAATAAGAGCAACATATGAAGATGTCCCCTTATGATGATCAAAGAACTAATAATATGAACTTTACAGTTCTTAGTACATCACAGCGAAATACACAAAATAGCTCCTATATAGTTAACACTGCCTCCTGCATGTCTCCGGAAGCTTATTCGTCCAAAAACCTGAAAGTCTACCACTCTCAGACTACTCAAATTAATTTTGAGTACCCGAGAGTTTGTTGAGAAACACAAACTTCGAGTCAGACAATAAATCTGGTATAAATAATCCCCTATCATCTCTTATCATAAATAGATATCTAGTGAGACCACGCCGCTTAGCGGAACGGATTTCCCCTTATTAGTATCCAAAACAAAATATGCAAATTATTTACTATGCCTCTGCACCCAAAATGATCGGTCTTAACATAATATGAAATAAAGCCATAAATCATATATATTGGATATCCCATCCACCCATTATTTAGATATCCCATCTAAAAAAATTTTATTAGACTTCCCATCTAAAATCAATTTATTAGAATTCCCCTCTAAAATCTTTAAAATGACCATCCGTCATGATTTAACAGGACTATCCATCCCAAATCCATTTAAATTAAATGTCGATTATCCATTGTGCCTTGTTTAATAAAAGTTGGTGTGGGCTATCACCGCACACTCTATAGTTTTCCTAGGATGACTATGAACCCTTGGGTGCCAAATCCTGAGGCTAACCACCTCTGGCAAAACATTCTTTACTTTAGAAATTTGATGTGGGCTATCCATCGCACATTCCTTGGTTTTCCTAGGTTAAGCAAGAACCCAACACTTGGCCAATTAAATTATCATGATCCCCATGATTATTTATAAAAATTCACGATCCCCATGATTATTTATTTTCCCCAGGTATACCAGCTGTTTAACCTATTCCCATTGGTAGCACCAATTAGCTTAATCTAAATAAAAACACATTGATAGCCCCAATGTATATTTTTGAAAGCATATTTCTATTATAACCCCAAACTATGTATCGAAAACATTAAACCCACTCTGGTGTCCCCAAGGTTTATTAACATTTATTTATATAAGGATCCCCCTTACATATTTAAACAAAGATAAGTATTTTGTGCTATAACCCTTCGAAGTAACCCCTTCAAATTAGCAAAGTTTTACTGAAAGAAAATGGCTTAAAACAACCCTTTATACCCCTTCGAATGAAGCCCCATTCGAAGCAAATAAAAATTAGCCTTTGGAACACTACAACAAAATTTATTTTTTACAGCACGATTAAGTAGTGTTTTAATAAAAATGCTGCGATTATGTGGATGAATTATTAAAAATAACAAAAAACAATATCCAAAACGCTGCCCATAAGTGAATGTGAAAAGGGGGGAAAACTAAAAATATGCCGCGCACCTTTACCACTCAACATGACCTCTCGTCTCTCCCTCTCTCCTGTTAATCCCTATCCCTAATCTAATTAAAAAATAAACTCTCCAACGCGATCTCATGAATACACGCTCAGTTGTCGATTTCTCTCCCTCTCTTTCGATGATCTTCAAAAAGATAGGGTTTTTCCACAGTTCTATATAGCTGCTGCAATTGATAACATGAGTCTTCAGAAATCTCGTGTGTTAGAGAATCATTGATTCAGCTAGACGAGGTACGATAAATGTAAATTATGTTTAGTTATTCATTTGTAAGTCAATACCTGAGATTCTTGCTAAAATTATGAGATTACGGGTGAATGTCTTGCTGAAATTCTACTTACAATATAAAAAATTATGTTCAGTTATTCGGCAGGCTTCATAAAGCTCGTGTGTTAGAGGAATCTTGCTGAAATTCTACTTACAATATAAAAAATAATTATGAAAATTTATAGTAAAAAATTATTTTTGTTTGGGACCTTAAAGTTCCGCTTATAAGGAACAGTTAGCAAATATAATACATTATGGGTGAATGTCTTTCCTATGAAATCTTGGATGTTCTTAGCTGTTAGTTTACAAATATAAGTAAAGCGTCATTTTTAGAAAATCAAAAACAACTGTTGTTCCTAAAAATAATTTTGATTCTTTACCCTGATCTATTTTTTATACCATTTGTGTCTTCCATTGACTATTTAACCTGTTTACTTTGTCTGTGGTAAAAAATTGTCCATTTCAAGTGCTTTGACATCCGTGGTGACATTTTTCATGATTTCTCCTACATATAAGATGAAAGCTTCCAACTATCCCCACAAATGCTCATACACTACATATATCAGTTCTTGAATCAGGGTACTCCTGCCTTGATTACCCATATCCTTGTCCTTGTCAATTCTGAAGTTAACTTGAAGGTAGTTTATTTATGATGGAAAGCAAAACTGATGATTTTTATAGTCATATTAAACTTTGTTTTCAATGCTTTCTATATTTTGTTTTCTATGCTTTCTATATTTTGTTTTCCTACCCACGAGCTCTGTTAGTAAACAAATAACAACTTCCAAATATTCAATTATGTTTTTATTCTAAATTAATAAATAAATAAAACCATAAGGTTAGTATGTATATAATCTTTTTGGAAATTAGTGAAACATTATCCTTTTATGCATTTTTCATTCGGTAATTATATCTATTAAGGAAGACATGGTAGCTTCCTCCTATATCCATAGAGGAGTGCACAGTTAACATTGAGTTGGACGATTCAATGGGGGATTTGAAGGAATACTCTTTTTGAGGTGAGCTAAACATTGTGTGCCATTGAAGCTATTTTTAAGTGATCATGTTCTCTAGTCCCATCGATGCTCAAACTTACCTATAGTATTATCCGGAAGCATTTTCTCATATCTTCATAACTTTATCATTAATACTTCAATTAAAACCGTTCATATCTTCAAAAAATTTATCCACGTTCCTTAATCGCTTATCAATGTTTTCATTGAAATTCCACTTTAAGAAATATTTCATCAACTCATTTTACTATTGTTGTCTATATTATCTCATAAATCATATACTTTAAAATAACCTTACCTTACATATGAATTTTTCAGTTTTGGATTTACATTATCGCAAAAATTCATCCATTAAATATTTATCTCAACAAAAGTAGCAAATCAATGCAATTCTTTCTTTCTATTTTTTTCCATTTTATTTGGTTATATTCTCATTAATAATAGCTACTGAAACTTGGAAATTATTTATTTCTTCATAGTGGCGCTTTACATTCATATGTTCTGCTTATTTTGTTATTTACTTAAGTTCTATGTACATATATGTGTGTTGTTTAAAAGACACCGTATAAAATTAGAGCTAAATGAATTAAATTCATAATATATTTTTCTCATATTTTATTCACATGAGAATATTTTACTGTTAACGTGGAAGAATTCTATGCCTTGAAGCTAATTTAATTTTATGTTCAAATTAACCAAATTTAATTTTATATTCATACTCTAATGGTTTCATAAATCATATTCATACTCTGTAGGTTTTATGCTATTTTTTTTACTCTTTTCCTAACCTTATCCTAGGAAGTTGTATACTGTTTGGGTAGAGTTTAGGCTACAAACACTTTGGCAATCAGATGGTGAGGGTAAGAGTTATGTAATTGTGTAAACATTACTGTGCATCAATATAAATTATGGAGCCCCTTAAATCAAATTTCATGTTTTTGTTTTTTTTCTTTTCTTTCATTTCTTTTTGAAGAAACTAAATTTAATTTGGTCCATTTTTGAAAATTTTCACAATTCTTTCGTTTATTCTTTTAAGAGATATATATGTTCATGCTGTTTGTTACAAATGTCTCTTCGAGCCAAGCTGTTACCTTTATCTACATTGTTTTCCCATGTAACTTATTATGTTGAGTTTTAAATCATCTACATCTCATGTGATTCCCCTTAGAGGGGAGGTTGTTTATTTGATTTCCTAGGTGCAACCCTACCCATATGTTTTTGTCAATCCACTGACTGATATTGTGCCAATAGGCATGTGCATAAAAACTTGAAATTCCTTCATTCTTTTTCTATCTATTGTATGATTAATGTTCTGGCATCTCTTTTATACAATCATAGGTGAAAACCAGGACATCAGCTTATAACACTTACAATCTTGGTTCACATGTCATGCAATATGGAAATCTTGATCTAAGTGCAGACTATATGTTCAAGTATATGGGATCAAATCCTGTCAATGAAAATTTAACTTTTATCGATAATGTGTTACCATCGTCTCCAAAGGCTGTGAATCAGAGGGATGCAGAGCTTGATTACTTCTGGCACAAAGTTAGTTTTCTCTTACCTGTTATTTTTAAGAGGCGATCAATTTCACTACAAAATGTAGATATTACCTACTATTGTTGCTATCTCTTTATAATATTTTTATTCCTTAGAAATTCAGACAAATTTACTGAAAAGTTAGTTGAAAAACAGTTGCTTACTTCACATACCTTCATTCAGTACCATATAGCTATTTGAAAACCAGTTACTTGCTTCATATACCTTCATTCAGTACCAATTTGTTAAGAATAATAGATTCGATGTGTATATTAAATTCGTTATGGCTGTTGATTTTATTTTACGATTGATTAGTACATTGAACTTTTTTGTGCACTTCCTTAAGATCCGATGTAGCAGTTGATTAGTACAATAAATTATCCATGTTGCTTACTCATCAAATTTAAAATTTCTGATCTAATTTTGTTTTATGTAAATATATATATAGGTCTACTTCTAATTGTTCTTATATTTTAACCTATTTATAGTTTAAATGACATGTAATTTTGAAACTTATTCCACTCTTTAGATTTGCCGATACAGCCCTCTACAATACCATGGTATTGGAGGCAAATTTAATCAACAATTCAACTAAATTAATACCGCTGATGTTCATCTTTTCTGACTTTTGAAGTTTTCCCATTAAAATGATTTTATTGTACAGAAGTTCTCTGAAAGTTATCTAATTTTTCTTATGTTTTACCCAAATTAATACTTCAATTTTTCTTATGCTTAATTGTTATTGGATGAGTGTTGGTTGAATTTTCATGTTAATACTTTGATATCTATATGCATTGAATTGCACTGACATCTGAATTTATGCAATATGATTCGTGGGGTACGTGGAAGGGTGGGTCTGAGGATTAAAGGCTTTAGTCCTGTGTTTTTGACTGCTTTTGTCGAGTAATTGATAAAGTTTGTTCGAGTCCTTAGATCTTTTTATCATATCTTTTATTAATTTTTTTGTATGAAGTTTATTATCTTGTAGGAAGTATCATGACAATGTTCAGTTAAATTCAAAACTGGATTCTACCTTAAGGTTGTTTAAGATATATGAAACAAAGGATGTTAATTATTTTTTGTAGGCAAATTTGGCCAAGTCTTATTGATATAACAGATCAAATATCATTATCTAGCAGTTTTTTGAACTAGATATCTGTTGATATATGCATTTGCTACAATAGTTGCTATTTAGAATCTCTCATCTTTGACAATTATAATGTTTACAGGTACACACATATGAATAGAGAAAATCCAGGTACATGATACACGTGTTTTATAAAATATAACTAAATTTATATAATAATAATAATAATAAATTATAAAATATTAACCAAGTTATCCAAATTTTATAAAAAGTAACTAAATTTATATAATAATACTAACAATATTAAATTAACTAAGTTCATAGAAATTAACTTCGTTAACTAAGTTTTATAAAAATTAAGTAAATTTATAATGATAATAAAAAATTAACTAAGTAGCCATTTTTATTATATAATTAATTAATAAAAGAATTAGACAATGGTGGTAGTAATTCCATCTAGAAAGATTCAACATGAAAGTTGATGTTCACAAGACATTGCATTTGTTTTCTTTAAGTATCAATTATGCCTTTTTGATGATATGACATTGTTTATAGTCTTTGCTAATAGTATACTGTGAAATTGATTTATTTTTCCTATATCTTTATGTCCTTAGTAAAATATTGATACCTTATCATATGTAAATGTCCCAAATCATTGATTTATTGAATTTTTTCTTAAATATAGAATAGCAAATAATTAATGTAATATAGATTTCCATAGTTTGTTTGTTAACTTATCTATTTGTTCTTTGATATTTATACTTTTAAACTTTGATTAAGCTAATGGAAGGTTCACTGCCACTGTTTGGCTGTCATTTTCTTCATCAAACAATTACAACTATCGATTCCTCAGTCTTCTGTATTATATTTGGTAATGCTACATCAATTTGGCATATGTATTCTCAAATTAAGCATTGTGACCCTTTAATTAAAGTTTATTTCTTAACTAGCATAAGTATAACTTATGTTTATCAAAAAAATTATATAATCATTTGACCAAATAAACACTTGAGCATCATTGTATTTAAAATCAAAGTATCATGATTGATCTCTTCATTAATAAACCTCATCAATCAACTTTATCTAAATTCTTCCATATGCATCAAGTATGCTCTCAAAATAAGAGATATAGCTACAGGCATATAAGAACAAACAATGGAGATTATTTGTTCTTCCTATACCAATAGTGTAATCATTGAATCAAAATAGCAAAGAAGTCAGAAAGAGAATGGGAAAATCAATCATGGCACAAATGCAACCAAACAGAACTATATTAATGGTGAAACATCCATTAACTATTAAGGTGTTTGTTCCTTCTACTCCACGTCATTGATTGAATTCAAAATTAATTATAATTTAGAAAATTAACACTCCTTATGTTTCGCATTTTATGATGAAAACACTAAAAAAAAATGGTGATCGATGGTGCATAATAACCTTCGTTGTTGTAAATTTGGTTAATTAATTAGTTGTTTAATTTTCTCTAGATATCTTACTAGCATTCATCAAATGGAAGTTGAGCAGTAATAAGTACACGTTGACTATGATATTCCCTTTTCTCGTTGTATCCCTTATCTTTTTTTGTACATTGTTTCACAGTTGTATCTTTCTTAGCGCGTCATCAAGTTAGCTTTATCCACTGTCCCATAATTTTATTAAGTAACAAACAGTTAGCATCATAGAAAGGATAAAAGAAAGAAAGAGTGGAGCATCAAACCATGTACATTTGAACTGACTATTTGTATTGAACCTCGTTTTATTTTCAACATGGCTTCCTTATGGGAAAAAAATATATATTAAGTACTCACATACCTTTCTTTTTTTGATGATTTTTTTTATTTGAGTTCTGCATTGAATTATGATCAAAGAAAATATATTCAAAGTTCTGCATTGAATTATGGTTTTGATTGGGTTGAAAAAGCTGGGCCTGATCAATTTTGTGCACGAGAACTTGATGCAAATAAAATTATATTAGCAAAACATTTGTCATTTCAAAACCTTTGGATGTATAAAAAAGAAAAGATGGATAACCCAGGGATTAGACTAAAGGGGAATGTGGTGCTCAACATAACACACAAATATATAGATATTAGCAACAATCAAGACTCCTATATAACGCACAGATTTCTTCATAAGAAGGATTGCTCATTTACAGTCAAATTATGAATGATTGCTCATGAAATCAATTACGTAATCATATTAATGCAACAAATTCAATTGAACATTTATGATGTTGGTGTTTGATGTTTATAATCTCGATTGATCAGTTGTATGTCTCACTTTAAGGACAAATAGTAAAATCATGTAACAAGTGACACAATTTAATTTAAATATGTAAGTCTATTGTAAGCTTTATTCACACATCGTCCGATTCAATTTATATTGGTGTTTGGTTTAGTGATAAAAATTCGAAGGCTGTATAACTTACTCTACAACTCTCTTAAGCAAAAACCTTGTATGTTGGATAGAGAATAATAAATAATGAACAATGGCATTCAATTAAACATGTAAACTAGAATAAGCAGTACTGAGTAAACATAAGTTTATTGAAATTCTTCATGAGAAATTTATAGTTGTGCTTTATAATGTAACATGGCAAAACTAGGTTATACAAATCATATCAAGGTTAGGAAATGCCATTTCATCTTTTCCCACGAATCCCATCCCTGGGATTTGTAGCATTCTTCTATTGATAATAAGTTTTAAAGGCAAATTGTAATTATAATTGGTTACCTAAACGTTTGTGTGCGCATATGTATAGCGTGCGTGTTATTGAATCAAAAAAATCATCAAACAAAGAAAGGTATAAACAAGAGGCGAAGTTAAATATAACAGTATCAATTATAGTATAAAATTAAAGTGAAGAATTATTATATGATACAAAACAATTTAGTATATACAATAAGTAATTATTAAAGAATTACCTAAACTCTTTGCTAATAGTATATTGTACAATATAAATGCTAAAATATAACTAGTTGTAGAATAAGAACAAATTACTAAACAAATATATAATCACCACCGTTGGGTAATATTTACATTCACATGGATTCGTCTCTCAATTACACATTTCATATGCTTAAGAGAAAAAAAATACTTTGTGTGCTAGGGACCAAATTAACATGAGGAATTGAGCAAGTGCTGAGGTGGTAATGTGTCACTCCAAATTATAAGTTGGTTATCATAATAGCAACAGTATTTTCGGTTATACCAATATTTTATCTAAGCTAAAAATCGCCCTTTCTATAACTTAGAAATATTCTTTTTACGTTTTGTTGGTTAATAAAATTTAGTGTTATTTTGGGTGAGATGCTTATATGTTTGTTTAACTATAAATTTGTCTGTTCAGATGAATTTATTATGCTTTTTCTAATATCAATAGTTATGTCATATGGATCTATATTTATAGGCAAACAAAATCAACAAAATATTGGAAATTGTAATGGAGATGTGTGTCAAACCACAAACGAGACTACTCCTGAAGTGATTCAATCAAAATCATCAGGTATGCATATAATCTAATGTCTTTGAATCTGAAAATTCATTTTGCATTATATAATATATATACACACACAATACTAGACAGACCATTAATATGTAGATTCATTAGCCGATGAGCTTGATGTTAAGTTAAAACCTCCAGTTATACAACAGAGGGGGCATTTTAAAGTAACATCTGAAAAAGTAGACATGGAGAAAGTAAAAATTAATCTGATTTGCATGTAACATTCATTTTTTCTTTTTTGATTTTGACATCAAATTCTTCTGCAGTCTCTTCCACCTATTGGTCTATAGAAAAGTCTTAGTTTGTAGGTTAGTCACCATCCTATTTTATCCTTTGTAGAGCCTCTTAAATCTTAATTGTAAGCAACAATTTAATTCATTCATGTCACTAATGTTTTTTCTGATATTAACTATATCTTAAAATATGAATTTATAGTCTTCATGTTTTCATCAGATAACTAGTAATAGTTTGAAGTATAAATGTTAACAATCATGTAATATGGTAATCATTATGGTTGTAAATTTGGCTTATTTTTCAACAGTTTTCACATAACTTTATAGGAGATTACAAGTAATTGGTTTGCTATTAGAATCCTGATTTTCTCTCTTCTCTTACCAATTTTAACCTTTGTGGAATCTAGCGAGTAATCGATTGAACTACGAATCGTTCAAATATAATATTTGCATAGTAACACAATTACTAAATATAAACCCAAAAATTATGTACGGTCCATGACGATACATGTTACTGTACTGCAATATGCAGAACTTTCGTGCATTATTTGCAGAGTAACACAATTACTAAATATAAACCTAAAGATTATGTATGGTCCATGATGATACATGTTACTGTACTGCAATTTGCAAACCTTTCGTGCTTTCATCTCTTCAACGTTGTTGTATATTTGTTATCTTGTAACAATGCCAAATGGTTTTTAATTTTATTTCCCTTGTAATACTTATAACGATCGAGCATCCTTATCTCGGGAGCTCAACGGACATAGACTTGGTTTTAGTAACACTTGATTGTAACAAAAGGAATAATCAATGTTACGTATTACCATTCTCATTTACAATGACTTGATAAAGTCTTACACACCCCCACACACACACATACCACACTTAGTTTATATTCCTTGCGATGTGAGATTTTATCAAGTCCAATCCACACACCACTAATGCGAGCCACACCTAACACGTAGGAGTATAGTTTTTGCCTTGAAGAGAGGAGAGGCCTCTATTGTTTACAAAAGTCATTAAAATAGAAAGAGAATAACCTTTTGTCAGTAAGGTTATACTTTTTTGTTATCAAAACATTCATTTTGATTACCAAGACTAATAACAAGAGCGCTTGTTGGAATCAAATAGTAGCTTAAGGATTTAAAAGACAGACAATGGTGTCAATTAGAATTAGTAGGATGTGGATTGATAATTTGCAGATGGTGGACTAAATGGATGCCACAAAACTTGGTTCAATACTTCGATCTATTGATATAAATAATAAGAGCTCTGTTTATTATTACTCCACGTACAACTGCACATGCAATTATTAAAATGAATATAACTACCAATAATGCTTAAGATCTTGGCCTTTTCTATAAAAATAGAAAATGTCGAGACACCTAAAGCATTTTTATATCTACTCATAACATACTGATTCATCAATTGGTTTTTCTAAATAGTTATGTTAGTTCCATATATGTGATAAAAGTCATTTGGCACTCTAGCCGACACAAAAGCAATTATATCAAAGATTTCACAAATGTGATTGTTTTTTGGATCAATGCAAGCTGGGTACTGTCACATCGACCGTGCTACGATTTATGGAAATGAAGAGGAGGTATGCTAGCTAAGTTTTATATTTTCGACACAAATGATAACGAAATCATGATACTTATGGATATGTTTTTCGTTTTTGATCATATTGAAATAAAGTCCTTTGCCTGTTGTTTGTTTAAAGTGATTTTACATTGTTGACTATAGTTTAACAGTTATCGTGTGTTTTTTCAACATAGCGACCTAGATTTGATGGTGGAAAAAATATTTTGATAAACTTAATTTTTTTTGATATAATGTTCGCTTTCATCTGGATTGGCTTGAAGAATAATGTTCATTTGATGAATTAATAAAAATACAAGTTTTATTGTGCAACTTGACAGTGATATTGTGTGTCAGATTATACTTGATGTAAGATGTCAACTTTTTTTTAGTAAGACTAAGAATTATGAGACTGAAATGAAGAAATCATATTGATTAGGCTGTCCTAGAGTAGAGGGAGACGACGAGGATGCAGGTGATTTGGAAGATGAATTTCGAATTAAGACGAAGACAGCAATGGTAGATAAATCACAAGTTGATAGGAAAATCGGTAAACTTTGATCATATCAGCTTGATTTTATATTTCTCTCATATCATCATCTATTGGTTAAAAATTATAATTTATTATAGGAATACGGGGAACGGATACAACAATGGAAACTGACCAACGGGGCTGCATTCTCATCCTTTACGGGAAGTGGTAGGTTTTGTCAAATTGATATGGGATATAATTTGCTTCTATATACATTTGTGTTCATATGTTAGTGTTGTACAGTTGTGGGTAAATAATTGGAAGGTGAGAGGGAAACAGAGAGCAACATAGAATGGAAAGATAGAGTAAATAAATGGAAGACAACGCAAGAGAAGAAAGGTTACATCAACAAAGAAGAGAATGACAATGATGATCAAGATTATGACTATGAACTGTAAGATTAATCCATATTTTAATGTATTCAAGCACACAAATACTAAGACACATGAATATCGTAATTTTTGTGTGCCAGAATATCACAAGAACAATGATCTTGGTCAGGTAGGATGTCTTACAAGTTGGCATCATATTATATTTATTATTTCGTAGCTACAAGAATTCAATATAGTCACCAGATATGCCTTTTTGTTGAGCATACATACACACAAAAGCATTTTCTATTTGGGAACTAAATATCCCATAGCTTTGGCAAAATTTTGCTTTGCGCTAATTCACTGTACATCTAAATTTTCCTAGCCATTCCATACGTTCATGACTGTTAAAAAAAATTTAGTTAATAATAAAAGTTGGAGGGAAATGTACCGGCTTAAAGAAAGTTGATATCATCCATTAATGCATTTTTCTTTTTCATTTTAGAATGCCACTAAGTTAGTTGGTCTTGGGAAGAACTAGTGGGCCAGAATGTACAATAAGCTCTCAATTATTTTCCAAAGACGCTACCCAAGTAATCAATGTTACTCCTTATAATATCAAAGCTTTCCAGATACTTCTCAGTTTTGTCTGGCATGTAACATTAAGCTGCGTGCTATTAACGCAAATAGTCTAGTTATATGGGAACATTTGTTCTCTTCTACCGCTAATCTCTAATTGCATTTTTTTCTTCTTATAGGCATATTGGACTTTTGAAGGAGACAAGATTGGACTTTCCACGATTTATATTTTCTCTTTTAGCAAGCTCTTTTTGTAAGATTCTATGTTGTTACATTTGTGCTTAAAACATTGTTCATGAAACGTTGTACATGACTAAATTTTATGGTGTATGAAATTGATGTAGCTTTGATTATGTCTTTGATTATGTTTAATCTTTATAACTATGTATGATATCAAATTATATTTATTAGTGTTTTATAAAATTTTCTTGCTGCAGTAGTTGTAAAATGTAGCAAAAACGTTGTGTTAGCACCAAAATTGGTCACTAACACCCTTAAATAGAGTTATGTAGAGAGATTAACGAAGAAAGTAAATTAAAACAGAAAAATAACGCAATTGAGTGCAAAAATAACAGCAGAAACGAGAACACCAGATTTCTAGTGGTTCGACATAATTGCCTACGTCCACTTTGAATATGATCTTTATTACTTTCCCTATCACTTGAATACAGATACAATCTGTAAACAAACCACTTGAATACAAGTTTGAATCGAAAATAGGAGAGTATAAAAAATGGCAGAGTTTCCCTGGAGTTCTCCCAAAAGAAGGTCCTTTCAACTGTACCCTTGCCTCTGTATTTATAGACGAAGATAGGCTGGACTCCCTTCGCAGGCCCAGGAACAAGGTACTTCGGCCCATAGTAGGCGACTTTTGTGTGCCGAGCCAGGCATACCGAACGGTGGTCGCCGAACGATGGTGGCCGAACGGTGGTGGCCGAACGATGGTATGCCGAACGATGGTGTCTGAACGATGATTGCCGAACGAAGGTGGCCGAACGGTGGTTGCCGAACGAAGGTGTGCCGAACGATGCATTTACGCTGAACAATGCACATATGCCGGACTACCCAAAACGGATCAATCCCTTACGTCTCCAATCTCTAACTAACTCAAGTCTTATCCAGACTCAATCAAAGCCTTTGTAATTATCACCTTGTAGCCGGGCCAAGTGACCGGATAACACGTTGATATACCGCAGCGTTTCAAAAAAGTTGCATAATTTATTTTTGCAACGTTTCAAAACTGCTGCTGTATTTCTGTCTTCTTGAAGTCATACTATTAGACTGCGTTCCTAAAACGTTGCTAAATGAATTTGCAGTGTTTAATTAACGCTGCAAAATTAATTTACTGCAGCATTTTTCAAAAGCTTCGATAGCCATTTATTTAGCAACATTCCAAAAACGCTGCGGAATCTCTTGACTCTATCGCAACATGGTATTATACAGCGTTCTTCGAAACGCTGCTAATGATTATGGCAACAGTTTTAAAACGCTGCAAAAGCTCTTTTTTGTTGTAGTGGAAGGCATTGAAAACCATACCTTTCGACCTTGTCGAAAGGTCCTACCTTACGACCTTGTTGGAAGGTTTCTTTTCGACTTAGTCGAAAGGTTTCACCTTTCGACTTTGTCGAAAGCCTGGGGTATCCCCCTTTATAAATCATTTACAAACCTTTCGAAAGCAATGAAATTCAAAACCTTTCGAAATCATTAAAGGTAACCCCTTCAAAACCTTTTTAAAAGCCTTCAAGTAGATCAGAAGAACATTGGAGTCGAAAGCACTGCTTCGAAACCTAAAACCTTTCGAAACCATTCAACAACAAAACCTTTCGAAATCAGAACCTTTCGAAAGCAAAACCTTTCGAAATCAAACCTTTCGAAATCAAAACCTTTCAAAATCAAACCTTTCGAAATCAAAACCTTTTGAATCAAAACCTTTCGAAAATTGAAGTGTTAGTGTTTGAACCAACCCTTCAAAAACAATGGAGAGAGGCGGCAAGTTAGAGAAAACAAAAGATAACCTTTGACTCCATTTGGATCGAAAGGTTAGGAAGCGGCGACTATGCTTCCGACCTTGTCGAAAGCTAACCTTTCGACTTTGTCGAAAGGTTTCAATTAAAACAAGAAAGAAAACCAATCGAAACCTTTTTCTTTTAAACCATTTGACACGTCAAAAGCTCTTTGTCGAAAGCTAGCAGGTGAATTTTGTGACGACCCAGATTTTTACGTTAGATAATTTGGTAGTTAATTAAAGTAAATCATTGAAATACTGATTTTATAAGTCGAAAAATAAAATGTCTGAATAAATATAAATATAAAATATACAAATACAAACATAAGTTATAAATCAATGTTTGAAAATTTGATTACAATTAGAAAAGAAAATAAAAACAAAATATGGTTATGAAAATGTATAAATATATATATCAGCACTAGAAAATAGGATATGAACATAAGTATAAATCAATTTAATAAATAGGAAATTAAGTGTTGGATGGTTAAACTTTAAAAAGAAATAAAATAAATGTTTTAAACAACTTTATAGCTATGTAAATATAAAATGAACACTTAGAATAGTTCTCAAAATTTAATATGAATACATGTATTATGATATGAACATGAGAATTTGGTAGTTAAGTTTAAATTAAAAATAATATCTAAAATAAATCATGGTCATATGGAGTAGTGGGTATACAAATTGATATAAAAAAAAAGAAGAAGATATATATATATATATATCTACATACAATCAAAAGAAGAGATACTAGTTTCAGGTACAAGCCTCATCAATGCAAGCCACAACAAATCCTTGCAGCCGAAGTAAAGAAAGGAAAAAAAGATAAACACATTTGTACAAGGTTAATAAATGCAGCCACCATTCTAACAAAAATCTCTGACCAGGCAAAAGAAAATCTTGTACTAGTAAACAGCTATTTCCTGTCAACTCGTTTCTCTATATAGGTATATTTTTCATATTCCAATTCGTTCACAAAACTTAACATACCAGAGAACTAAGTAGATGCTACTATCTCACAAACTTAAATAAGCAACTCAACTAGAGCAAGTAGGAGAATCAAGGGGATTTAGGCTGACAGTTTCAATAAATAAAAGACAGGAAGTGTCCTCTGTTCAAATTATTTTCAGGTGAGTAAATTTCTGTTTTAAAAGGGTTAATCTGTTCATATGTTGTTGCATGAGCTAAATTTGTGAAGTGATGTGGAAAATATGATTTGCATGAATATAATTTGTTGAATATAGTAAAGTACTATGTGTATATCTACATGTCTGGGAATACATATATGCATGCTCTGTTTGTTATTAACAGACTAATCAAGATGCAAAAAAATCAATCTCGCCTTTTCTAATCTCTTTCTGGCTTTGATCATTGAAAAGAAATCGCTTAAGACAAGGTAATATCATTTCTAAAAATAGTTCCAGGTAAAGATATTTAGTAAATATCGTGGAAAAGATAAATTACAGTGAAACCCATATATAAGTCAAAGAAATCAATAATCAAAATTTCCTGTTTGATGCTACAATCAGATTCGTATCGAAAAATCATGATTTTTGATAATCATATCAAGATTTTTAAGTTTGTATTTATGGAGATATCTTAAGTTGATCAGTTTTGGGTTTTCGTCAAATTCAGACGATCGGCTAGTTTATATTCGTCGTGATCAAGGTGGAAGGTAGCTGGTGTGTCGAAGATCGATGGAAAATTAGAGGGGGATTTTTTAGATGGTCGGAGCGGCCGGGGAACGTCAAAGTAGGGTTTCACAACCAGATTTGGTCGTCAACGTTTTGAGGAAATCGCGAGGTCGTTGGAGTATGGGAATGGATCGCGAGTAGGGGAAACGATGGGGAAGTCGATGATGTAACTTTGGTCAGAGTCGCGTGATGGCCGGAGGTCAGAGGTGCCTGGACGAGGGAGGTTTTTGTGGTGGGTTTTCTGGGCCAGTTGATCGACTATGTCGATTTTGATTCAGGGTTGTGGTGGATGCCTGGATGGTCGGAATTGAGGGTATAGTTCATCGTCGACCTATCGGAGACCGCCTCGGTGGTCGGAGCATCACCGTGGAGTGGTACACGTGCACGCGTGTATATGGTATATCTGGGTTGCTGGTTGTTGTGGGGAAGAAGAGGGTGTATCGGGTTGATCTCGAGACTTTTGTGTGTTGGACTCGGAGCAGAATGAGTTGCGAAGTGCACAGGAAGTTACTCGTGAATTTTGTTGTGTGGCACGGAGTGAACTCGGTTATTTTATATAACAAGTTTAAATTTTAATAAAGGCTGATTTAGAATTTAAATGAATCAGGTTTAAGTTTTCTTAAGTCCAATCCTTTATAAATAAATGTTCTATCTTGATTTAAGAAATGGTAAGATTTGTTTAACTTAAAACGTATCAAGTTAATTTCTTAAATTATTCTTAACTTAATTTTAATATAAGTTAAGTAAATAAGGGAAATCCATTAATTAATGATTTTTGGATAAATTTATTTATAACTGAGGATTATAAATTTAATTAATTAGAAATTCGGGATTTATTAAAATAAGTAATTAGAGATTAATTTCTTAAATGATAATCACTTAATGTAAGTAATTAAAGGACTAACTTGTTCAGGTTTAAATAAATTTAGTTAATTATTAGAAGATAATTAATTAATAATTAAAGGTTAATTAATTGAGAATAAATAACCAATAAGATAATTACTTAATGGAAGTAGTAAATTGAAGGGAAATTTCTAAATGGAGGGTAATTAATCAAGAGTGATTAATTAAGATGAATAATCAAAAGATGATTAATTAATTGGTTATAATTAATTAACATTTAGTAAAGGAAATCTAAGTGATTTAAGATTAGTAATCAATTTAAATCAGAGATAAATTAAATTAATTTGGGAGTGATCAGTTTCTCTTATGAGGGATTGAATGATGTTAAATGCCTTGAATTAGTTGATATCTCTGATATGAAATGTTGTGTGATATGATGTGTTTAGGTGGAACAGTAAAAATGTGGTTATCTATCAATGATAAATTGCTGTGTAAAAGTTGGCATCCTGTATTTAAAGTTTTGAATTGAATTCCATTTGAATAACTTGGGTTAAGATGACCATGGATTCGAAGAGACCGGAGTCGGGTATTAGTAAATACCCGAAACCACTTCGATTCTTGTAGATTGATAAGTGAAATCAATAGACTGGTATGGAACGATTTAAGTGAATTTGACCATTTAATCTAAGTTTTGGTACTTAGAAATTGATGTGTAAAATGAGTGATGCTTATAACAAATTGTGAATTTGTAAATTTGATATGAGTTACCCCGGGTTTTATGTAGTTTTATGATGTAGTATTCCATGTTAGATGGGTTTACTCACGCTGGTTTCCAGCCTGACCCGGGTGTTACTTTGATGTAATGCTCGGGTCAGACCGAGTATTACAGATTTTCAGGTAGGGACGTTCTGGAACTCAGGAGACGAGCTGGATGGCAGGAACGTATGGAGTATTTCCGCTGCAGTATATTATTGTATTACTGAGACATGATTATTGTATATATTCAGTGACTGTATATATGTGAAACTCTGATTTATATTAAATGAAATCGACAGATATAGTATTCTTTTATAAACTGTTATTATTTATTATTATATTTTATCCGCTGCGAAGGTGAGTTGTTGATGTTTTCTGTTCTTCTTCTTCTTCTATCTTTTTCTTCTTTTCATAACTATTTGGAATTTTCGGGTTCGAAAATTCCGGGTCGTTACAGTTGGTATCAGAGCGAAGGTTAAGCGAGAACCTTGGCTCTGGTGGGTGTACTCATCAGAGATAGGGTTAGTATTACCCTAGGATGAGTTGAGTGTATATATATGAGAGAACGTACTTGTTATTTTCTTATATAAAGATTTTAAATGGTTTTAAAGGTAAATGATTTTATATAAAATTATATTTGATATATATAAAGCAATATTTCTTACTAATAAATGTTAAAGTAATTGGTTGTTAAAAATTATTGGAATTAAATAAAATAATGAGAATTAAGTGTTAATAGTGGTACAACCAAATTGTAATTGAATGAAGATAAATTTGAAATGGATCCAAACTGAAATTAAAGTCCTAAATCTGTAGAAATGTTTTCAGAATAAAGATGATAATGAATTGATTTCCAGATATGATAATCTTGGTTATTATCATAAATGGTTGTTGTATTTAATAATGGAATGTGTGTTAATGAGTAAGCAAAATAAAATGTGTTAAGGATATAAACTTAGATGAGTATAACTTGTACAGATTTAAATTGTGAAGTTTCAACCTAAGTTTAGAAACATTTGAATTGTTTCAAAGTGTTAAAAGAAAAGAATAAATAATATTGTTCAGAATATACTTGAATGTGATCTTATTTTAAAATAATAAGTTGTTTGAAACTTAAAAAGAGATCTGTCTTAAATTAAAACCAAAGGTGGTTTAAATTTTTAAGTATAGCCTGGTGGGCTAAGACATAAACATGTATATATGGATACAAAGATGGTTTGAAATAAACTCTAAATGTTGAGTTTCAAATTTGGGAAATGAGATGTGATATCCAAGGTGATAAGTTTTTGAACTTATAAGATTATTAATGTGAAGTTTAAAGTTTGAAGTGGGAATTCAAATTTGGGTAAGTTTGACGAGATTTAGTTGAATTTAACTTAAAGGAAGTTAAATAAGTTTGGAACAAGCAACCTGAATTGGAAATTTCAAGATGAAATTTAGATTTAACTTGGGAAGTTAAATGATTAATTTGAATTGGGGGTTTGTGTAGCCTCAAAATGGGTTTGAGGTCTGGAAATGGTATATGGATGGATGTTTAAAATAAATAGGATGGTATCATCCTATTGTTATTTAAAAATATTTAAATTGAAAATTGGTTTGGTTTAAATGAATGAGTAATGAAGTGTGGTAATATATCCATTATTGATAAAAAGGAAGAGAATCTAACTTTAATTTGAAAGTAAGGATGTGGAATTACTATAAATTAAAAACTTGAATAATTAAATTTGTAAATTAAAAATTGTTTAAGAACTGGCTTCAAACTGGAAGATAAAATTGAGTAATAAATTAAACTTTTAAAATAAAATTGTATTGGACGCAAAAAATTAAATTGTTTAAAAACTTTAAATAAAGGTTAATTTGGTTTAAAGAGTTAAACCAATATTTGAAAATTTAACTCGAATTTATATAATTCGAGATAGTTAAGATTGAGATTTAAATTGAATGAGTTCAAATTCAAAATAGGAATTGGGATTAATTCATATAGAAATTGAAATGATTTGAAATTAGTCTAAACTAATTTGAATAATTTGGAATTGTAATTAAAGTGAATATGTTTAAAAATCAAATGGAATTTGATTTGAATTTGGAAAGGAATTGAGGCTAATTCAACTTGAATTGGAAATAAATCAAGTTTAAGGAAAAATTGAAGTTATTTAAAATTGGAACCCAGTTGGAAGTGGGAAATTTAAGTTGAATTGATTTGAAATGGAGGTTGGGAATTGAACAGTTTGACTCTGGACTATTTTCAAAATAAATTGTTTTAATATAAATCTATTTTTCCAAACTATTTACTATACAACTTTCCTTTTTAAAACCTAAAACTGTCTTAAGCTTGTTCTACGATTACTTTTGGAACTATTTAACCATTTTAAACTGATTTATAAACTAATTACTGTTTTCAACTATTTTATAAATAACTACTATTTTGCAACTATTTTACAATTACTTAACTGTTTACAGCTATTTTACAAACTGATAATTATTTTTCAACTACTTATCTATTTTTCAAAATTTTCAAGCTATTTTCTAAATATAAGCCGGTCGGAGTTCAAACTGTTATTGATTAAATATCCAACTGAGATAAGAAGTGAAGTGGTAATCCAAATTGGGATTACGGTAAATGTGGATAAGTGAATAAAAATCAAAGTGAAGGTGGATAGAAAGGGAATTGATTTAACAGATAATCAATGAAGATAAATACGTAGGATGTACATATATTATTCTATTCGCATAATGATTTGATCCATATTCGAGCACAGAATTTCGAGATAATGTTATCGATCCGAGTTGGGATTTTTCGCTTGATTTTCGACGGCGAACCTGGATATGGATTTTTGATTGGTTCTGGATATTCTCTATCATAGTTATGACTATGCAAGGAGAATGACGGTTTCTGATCAGGAAACTAGATCTGACTCCGCACTAGATAGTCGGGTGGACGATACTAGTTCGGAAGTGAAATTGTGTGATCGAGTGAGCGATCAGATTGATATTGCATACGAATGATATGTGGACATCGTACGGGTTTTGAATAAAAGTGATATTGAAATTTTTAGATAAGAACTGTAAATGATTTTTGAAATTGAAAGTATATTTTGAGAAATTGACAATGAATAAAGGTGGAAATTTGATTTTGAAGTTGTAGATAAAAGGTTATAGGATGATTTTTGAAATGGAAAATATATTTGTGAATATATGAGGAACTAAAATAAAATAAATTTAAAATTTATATTTCTATGGTAGAAATTAACTTTAGGAAAATAAAGTGGAAATTGGGTATCTTACTAATTAAAACTTTACTTTATAATAAAGGTAAGCAATTTGGCAAGTGACATTATAAGCAGATTTAAAATTTAAATTTAATATTTGTTTTGAAAAGAAAAGAAAATTTAAAATGGTGTATCTTTGATAATAAAATAAAAACCACCTTGTTGAAACTATTGCCAGAAGAAAATGATTTTTGAAAATATTTGAATATAAAAGTGAATTTATATAAGTACAAATTGATTCAAAGATTTTTCCAAAACTTTTATTATATATGTTTATATAAAAAGGGATTTTTGTGAAAATGATTTTGAAAAGAATTTTGAGGAAAGGTTTTGGGAATCTATGGATTTGGATAGGCTTTTGATTTTGTGGAAAATCAAATTTGGATTTTGGTAAGGCCTAATTTGAGAATCATCGATTTTGGGAATCGATTTTGAGAAAGGAACTTTATATGAGATTCATACTTGGTGTATGATTTGGAAAATACTATATGTGTATAGTATAAAGTGTTTTGAAAGTGGCTCTGGGGAAAAAGGCGCTCCCTTGAATGAACTTCTCAGGAGTGCCACTGAATGGTACTGCCTTGAGCCTCTAAAGGGGAGGTTCTAAAGTTGATCCTGTGAGGAGTCCGGACAAACTAGTTCCTGAGGATTATTTGGTAGCGAAAGTCGGTGGCGCTGATGCCTACAGAGGCATTTGGGTTATGCTGTGACGACAGTGTAACTCGATGTCGCTGCGATCTACTGTGTGGGGACCATAGCGAAAATCGTGTGGAGGATGAGTGCCAACAGTCTACACTTGATTCTGTCGGGATGGCAGCGCAACATCGGTAGACTGCGGTCTATGGTCAAGTGGAGGAGTTTCATTCTTTTGGCAGCGAAATTCGGTGGCGCTGATGCCTACAGTTATATGGGTCTTTGCTGTGATAGCAACGTATAGCCCGGGTATAACTGCGATCTGTAGCGGGTTCCATGGCGTAATCGAGTGGCGCGGAGACCTACAGTTATCTGTGGATTTTGCCGGGACGGCAACGTAACCATCGGGTTAACTGCGACCATGGATGGGGGTGATGATTTCCAGAGCGTTTTCACCAAGATATTTTCTCTATTTTCAAAAACTGTTTTCAATAAAATTATTTTCCAAAGTATTTTCACTGGATGTTGGAAACGAGTTTACCAAGTACTTATAGATTTTCAGTCCTACGCCTGATCAACGTATGACCGAATTTCTGTGAGAACAAGGATGGACTTGTCAAAACATCGAGTTATAAAAGTATTTTTATAAAAAACAATTTTAGAAATATTATATAGATTTTTAAAGCGATTTAAAAATGATTAAAGAAAATTTATCTGATTTTAAGCATTTTCAATAAATCTGGCTTCATTCCTTTTCGAGGACGAAAAGATTCAAAGGGGGGAGGAATGTGACGACCCAGATTTTTACGTTAGATAATTTGGTAGTTAATTAAAGTAAATCATTGAAATACTGATTTTATAAGTCGAAAAATAAAATGTCTGAATAAATATAAATATAAAATATACAAATACAAACATAAGTTATAAATCAATGTTTGAAAATTTGATTACAATTAGAAAAGAAAATAAAAACAAAATATGGTTATGAAAATGTATAAATATATATATCAGCACTAGAAAATAGGATATGAACATAAGTATAAATCAATTTAATAAATAGGAAATTAAGTGTTGGATGGTTAAACTTTAAAAAGAAATAAAATAAATGTTTTAAACAACTTTATAGCTATGTAAATATAAAATGAACACTTAGAATAGTTCTCAAAATTTAATATGAATACATGTATTATGATATGAACATGAGAATTTGGTAGTTAAGTTTAAATTAAAAATAATATCTAAAATAAATCATGGTCATATGGAGTAGTGGGTATACAAATTGATATAAAAAAAAGAAGAAGATATATATATATATATCTACATACAATCAAAAGAAGAGATACTAGTTTCAGGTACAAGCCTCATCAATGCAAGCCACAACAAATCCTTGCAGCCGAAGTAAAGAAAGGAAAAAAGATAAACACATTTGTACAAGGTTAATAAATGCAGCCACCATTCTAACAAAAATCTCTGACCAGGCAAAAGAAAATCTTGTACTAGTAAACAGCTATTTCCTGTCAACTCGTTTCTCTATATAGGTATATTTTTCATATTCCAATTCGTTCACAAAACTTAACATACCAGAGAACTAAGTAGATGCTACTATCTCACAAACTTAAATAAGCAACTCAACTAGAGCAAGTAGGAGAATCAAGGGGATTTAGGCTGATAGTTTCAATAAATAAAAGACAGGAAGTGTCCTCTGTTCAAATTATTTTCAGGTGAGTAAATTTCTGTTTTAAAAGGGTTAATCTGTTCATATGTTGTTGCATGAGCTAAATTTGTGAAGTGATGTGGAAAATATGATTTGCATGAATATAATTTGTTGAATATAGTAAAGTACTATGTGTATATCTACATGTCTGGGAATACATATATGCATGCTCTGTTTGTTATTAACAGACTAATCAAGATGCAAAAAAATCAATCTCGCCTTTTCTAATCTCTTTCTGGCTTTGATCATTGAAAAGAAATCGCTTAAGACAAGGTAATATCATTTCTAAAAATAGTTCCAGGTAAAGATATTTAGTAAATATCGTGGAAAAGATAAATTACAGTGAAACCCATATATAAGTCAAAGAAATCAATAATCAAAATTTCCTGTTTGATGCTACAATCAGATTCGTATCGAAAAATCATGATTTTTGATAATCATATCAAGATTTTTAAGTTTGTATTTATGGAGATATCTTAAGTTGATCAGTTTTGGGTTTTCGTCAAATTCAGACGATCGGCTAGTTTATATTCGTCGTGATCAAGGTGGAAGGTAGCTGGTGTGTCGAAGATCGATGGAAAATTAGAGGGGGATTTTTTAGATGGTCGGAGCGGCCGGGGAACGTCAAAGTAGGGTTTCACAACCAGATTTGGTCGTCAACGTTTTGAGGAAATCGCGAGGTCGTTGGAGTATGGGAATGGATCGCGAGTAGGGGAAACGATGGGGAAGTCGATGATGTAACTTTGGTCAGAGTCGCGTGATGGCCGGAGGTCAGAGGTGCCTGGACGAGGGAGGTTTTTGTGGTGGGTTTTCTGGGCCAGTTGATCGACTATGTCGATTTTGATTCAGGGTTGTGGTGGATGCCTGGATGGTCGGAATTGAGGGTATAGTTCATCGTCGACCTATCGGAGACCGCCTCGGTGGTCGGAGCATCACCGTGGAGTGGTACACGTGCACGCGTGTATATGGTATATCTGGGTTGCTGGTTGTTGTGGGGAAGAAGAGGGTGTATCGGGTTGATCTCGAGACTTTTGTGTGTTGGACTCGGAGCAGAATGAGTTGCGAAGTGCACGGGAAGTTACTCGTGAATTTTGTTGTGTGGCACGGAGTGAACTCGGTTATTTTATATAACAAGTTTAAATTTTAATAAAGGCTGATTTAGAATTTAAATGAATCAGGTTTAAGTTTTCTTAAGTCCAATCCTTTATAAATAAATGTTCTATCTTGATTTAAGAAATGGTAAGATTTGTTTAACTTAAAACGTATCAAGTTAATTTCTTAAATTATTCTTAACTTAATTTTAATATAAGTTAAGTAAATAAGGGAAATCCATTAATTAATGATTTTTGGATAAATTTATTTATAACTGAGGATTATAAATTTAATTAATTAGAAATTCGGGATTTATTAAAATAAGTAATTAGAGATTAATTTCTTAAATGATAATCACTTAATGTAAGTAATTAAAGGACTAACTTGTTCAGGTTTAAATAAATTTAGTTAATTATTAGAAGATAATTAATTAATAATTAAAGGTTAATTAATTGAGAATAAATAACCAATAAGATAATTACTTAATGGAAGTAGTAAATTGAAGGGAAATTTCTAAATGGAGGGTAATTAATCAAGAGTGATTAATTAAGATGAATAATCAAAAGATGATTAATTAATTGGTTATAATTAATTAACATTTAGTAAAGGAAATCTAAGTGATTTAAGATTAGTAATCAATTTAAATCAGAGATAAATTAAATTAATTTGGGAGTGATCAGTTTCTCTTATGAGGGATTGAATGATGTTAAATGCCTTGAATTAGTTGATATCTCTGATATGAAATGTTGTGTGATATGATGTGTTTAGGTGGAACAGTAAAAATGTGGTTATCTATCAATGATAAATTGCTGTGTAAAAGTTGGCATCCTGTATTTAAAGTTTTGAATTGAATTCCATTTGAATAACTTGGGTTAAGATGACCATGGATTCGAAGAGACCGGAGTCGGGTATTAGTAAATACCCGAAACCACTTCGATTCTTGTAGATTGATAAGTGAAATCAATAGACTGGTATGGAACGATTTAAGTGAATTTGACCATTTAATCTAAGTTTTGGTACTTAGAAATTGATGTGTAAAATGAGTGATGCTTATAACAAATTGTGAATTTGTAAATTTGATATGAGTTACCCCGGGTTTTATGTAGTTTTATGATGTAGTATTCCATGTTAGATGGGTTTACTCACGCTGGTTTCCAGCCTGACCCGGGTGTTACTTTGATGTAATGCTCGGGTCAGACCGAGTATTACAGATTTTCAGGTAGGGACGTTCTGGAACTCAGGAGACGAGCTGGATGGCAGGAACGTATGGAGTATTTCCGCTGCAGTATATTATTGTATTACTGAGACATGATTATTGTATATATTCAGTGACTGTATATATGTGAAACTCTGATTTATATTAAATGAAATCGACAGATATAGTATTCTTTTATAAACTGTTATTATTTATTATTATATTTTATCCGCTGCGAAGGTGAGTTGTTTATGTTTTCTGTTCTTCTTCTTCTTCTATCTTTTTCTTCTTTTCATAACTATTTGGAATTTTCGGGTTCGAAAATTCCGGGTCGTTACAAATTTTCTTTAAAACCAAAACAAGGTTTCATCTCCTTCGAAAGCTCTAACCTTTCGTCCCCAATCCTTTCGACCCCTTTCAATTCACTACATACCAGTCGCCTGCTACCATGTGCATTGATTTTTGACCTAGTCGAAAGGTTTGATACCTTTCAACCTTATCGGAAGGTTTGGAATGGAAGCGGAAGCTCTTGCCGAAAGAGTTGAAATAGTGAAAATACTGTTTAAAATTGTTCTTTTGTACCCCACCTGCCTTGTTTGTCTAAATCTGATTGGTTGCTAGAATTTTATATTCAAAAAAATGCTGCCTACTTTCCTTATTTGGAAATTTAAATAAATTTGAAAAAGCCCGTTTCTCCTTTATAATTATACAAAACATTTAAGTTCCATTCCTTAAATAATTTTATATAACTATTAAAACATCATGAAAAATTCTAAAAAAATTCCAGAAAATCAATTAATATGTTCTCTTCAATATATTAAAATTTCAAAGCATATGAAGATCAAAACAACTAGGAATTTAACCAAAACTGAATTAAAACGTGTTAATTAGCCCATTAATTCAAAACACCTATGCCTTATCCAAACAAAGGTTTAAATGATTATATCATAACCAAACACACACATGGATCGGATATAAGCCCATAGCCGAACAAAACAGAGAAATGAGATGATAAACATGATTATTCACCTTGATTAGTTGAGTGGAGAATAAGATAATTTCCTAGCTTTAATTCTCTAGTTTTTTCTTCAATTTATGCTCTTTCTGGAGCTTTTAATGGCCGACCGAAAGTAAGGTGAGGAGTTATTAATGAGAAAAAGATAATTTATTAAAGTAAAGGAAGAGATTTATATAAGAAATGTAGCTCCATTTCCAAGTTTACCCCTTAGGAAATTCCTCCTTCTAAATTTAGTTAAGTCTTATTTTAGTTCATTCATTAAGACATGGCCATTGGGTTATTAATCTCATCTCCATAATTATTCACATTATTCCATTTAATTTGTCCAATTAAATATCCCGAATAATGTTAATTAAAATTCAAGGGCATTACAGACTCCTCCACTTAAAGAATTTCGTCCTCGAAATTTCAATAAGGACAAAACAACAAGCATATAGCCCATACAAGCAAAGCTATAACCTACTAGCCAAATTCTATATAAACCCTATATAGAACATACCATCTAAAACAGCTCAGGAAAAGTAGCCCTAATCCTGTCTTATGTCTCCCAAGTACAGTCCTTCACGTTGTCGCTCCACTGAACTTTCACCAACTTGAATGTCTTGTTCCTTATCCTCTTCTCATCTTTTGCCACAACACGAACTGGTTGCCTCACAAAAGTCATATCCGGTTCCACTATTAAGTCCTCCAGTGCTGTCAGAGCGATAGTAGTTTCTGGATCATGAACATACTTCCTAAGATGAGAAACATGAAACACATTGTGGACCCCGGCCAAACTGCTCGGTAAATCTACTTAGTATGCGAGTCCCCCAATCCTCTCGGATATAGGAAATGGTCCAACATATCTCAGTGCTAGCTTCCCGGTCTTCCCGAACCAAACCACACCTTTCATCGATGATACCTTAATGAAAACTCTATCTCTAACTGAGAACTCTAGGTCCTTACACCTTTTGTCTACGTAACTCTTCTACCTAGACTGAGCTTCCTTCATTCTTTCCCGTATCGACTCGATCTTTTTCGTCGCCTCTCTCACAAAATCTAGACCCCGGTCTCTAACCAACATACTGGTGATTTGCATGGCCTTCCATACAAAGCTTCAAAAGGCGTCATTCCTATAGTAGTCTGATAACTATTATTATAGGAAAACTCCACTAAGTGCAAGTGATCTTCCCAAGAACCACTAAAATCTAGCAAACAAGCCCTCAACAGATCTTCCATTACCTTGTTGACTCTCTCTGTTTGCCCATCCGTCCGAGGATGATATGTGATACTCATCTTGAGCTTAGTGCCTAACACACTTGCAGGATCTTCCAGAACTCGCTAGTAAACAAAGAATCTCTATCACTGACGATACTACTAGGAATTCCATGCAGTCTAACGATGTTCTTCATGAACAACTTAGCCAAAACAGGTGCCGTCCTGGTTGACCTAACTGGAATGAAATGGGCACTCTTAGTCAATCTGTCCACTATGACCCATATATTTTCATTACCCCAGTTTGACCTTGACAACCCGTCAATAAAATCCATGGATATCGAGTTCCACTTCCAAACTGGAACATCCAAAGGCTGAAGCAACCCATTTGGCTTCTAATGTTCAGCTTTTACTTGTTGACAGTTCAAACACTGTTTTACCCATAAGCCAACATCCCTCTTCATTCCTTCCTAGAAGAAACTTCTCTTCATATTCTGATACATCTTGGTTCCCCCAGGATGAATCGTAAACTTCGATCGATGGCATTCCTTAAGAATTTCCTTCCTAAGGTTTCCAACATCCGAAACACATAACCATTCCTTCTTTCTCAACCAACCCCTGTTGTCAAGAATAAAACCCTTTAAATCATCAATCTCGGTTCCAGCTTCTAACCTTCTAATCCTCTCGGCTAACACTGGATTCTCTTTCTATCTAGAAGTAATTCATTTGATCAGAACTGGTCGAACTTCCAAACAAGACACCATGGCGATCCGACTAGATCTAGCAGTCGACCTCAAATGCACACTGCAAGCAGCCAGTGCTTCTAAGTCTTTCCATTCCGCCAACATAGCTAACACCACATTCTGATGTTTCCTGTCAAGCGCATCCGCCACCTTATTTCTTTTTCCCCGTGTATACTCAATGCTAAAATCATAAGCTGCAACAAACTCCAATCATCTCTGTTGTCTCATGTTCAGCTCCTTCTGAGAGAATAATAATAGTAGTAATAATAATAATAATACTTTCAAAATGATGGAAGGGGAGGAAGGTTAGGAGCATTTGTCACTGACCTTGGGCTCAGTAACGTTGAACCAGAAGCTGGAAACAAACAAATATATAACTTTACTTCCTTTGTTCAAGAAATTTACACACACATACACACACATAGAGTAGACCGATGAATACCTTGGCATTTGATAGTGTTGATAAAACATGTACTCTTTAATGGCGTCACAAATTTTATAAATTCAGAATATGATATCAAATTTTATAGAATAGTTCCACTTACAATTATCATTTTTTAGTTGTGCTTTGTGTTTTACTGATCCTGATTTTGTATGATACAATTATGAACAGTTTTATTATTCTTTTATGTTGTTGGTAAATCAAATAAGAATTGTATATGCATTTACAAATATATGAATTCACATCAGTTCCCTCCTTATTTGAACTTGTATTCACAATCACCGTTGAGTATGTTGTTGCTCTTTTGCTTGTTGTTTATCAGAGGTAATGGCTTTATTATTTTTTCTTAATTTATGTTCTTTTTTGGATGTATGACTAGTGAACTATGTTTCACCGCTTTGTTATGGACATGATCGGTGTTTGATGTCCATTATATTATCTTGCTTTGATGTAGCATCATTCTTTTGACACTTGTGCCAATTTTTTTGTATGTATGGTTAGGCTATGTTGAATTACTTGTCTTTTATTTCTTTATTTCTTGTTTTAGACGGATGAGTCGTTTTAATGGTCCTAATGCTGCTTATGTTATGCGTGACAAGTTTTAATGAAAACACACTTAGATTAGACACGAAAAATAGACCGACTAACCATGATAAACACTTGCTTGAGTTATTTTTATCTGTATATATATGTTGGGGCCCATATATATGTAGGATGATGGACATATATTCTGTTTGGATGATCAAATTAGAGATGCAATAAAGGATGTCCTTAATTTAACTAGGGAAATTCTATTACAATTTGGGTTTAAAAAATATAAGGTTCGAGACCAGAGAAATCAGTAGGAACTGATGATATATAGGAAGAAGCGGCCACTGCATTAAAACAAGCTTTAGAAGACAAGGGCTGGGATTACCAAATTGATAAAGGTGGTTGATAGTGAATGAAGTGAAATAGGGTTGTATAAAGGATGGCTGTATATTATCTTGAGAATGCGGGTTGTAAGTGTTTTTGCTCCGGGCCTACCCACAAGCCCATTTCCATATAGTTGCTTGTATAAATACAGTATGCACTCTCTGTATTTCAACATGTATTCAGAAATAATACAAGCATTATATCTTTCTTTTACATGGTATCTGATCACAAAGAAATTGCTTAACAGCAAATCGATCAAATCTTTTGAAGAAATTTTTTGAATCTCATCAGAACAATTTCATCATTTGAGATATCAGTTACTCAGTTTAACAACTGTGCAACAAATTTGAAGATATCATCATTTGGAAGTAGTTACCGTGCCAAGAAGGGAGATATCAGAGATAAACTCATCATATATCATCCCTCTGGCTGCCATTGCTCCATGAGTTCATCAAGATTCCGACTTACTCATCTGAAGTGCCGTGCCTAGAACCATTTGTCAGATCTGGATCATCATCCAATTGAATCTGGCTGCACCTCATTTCTGATCTATCTACCTTTTTCCCACTTTTCATCATCTTCTTGACAAGTCTTCATCACCATGTCAGAAGGAAGGAGTGATAATGCCAATACACCTCATCAAGAATCAAGAACCACTCAGCAACAGTCCAATACCACCAATGCCACCCAAGAACTCATCAGGTCTATAATCAAGCCACAAAGTCAAATCATCACCAAACAACTTGATGAATCCAACTATTTGCTCTGGAAATTCCAGATTGAGACTGCTATCAGAGGATACAGGCTGCAAGAATATATTCTTGGCACTCTCATCACTCCTCCAAGATTC
The DNA here is from genome assembly GCA_030737815.1 of Allium fistulosum. Taxonomy (NCBI): domain Eukaryota; kingdom Viridiplantae; phylum Streptophyta; class Magnoliopsida; order Asparagales; family Amaryllidaceae; genus Allium; species Allium fistulosum. The sequence continues at coordinate 1,108,404,599 of CM060907.1, forward strand.
ACTACAGATCATGAAGGAAAATTAGTAAGTAATGCCGAATACACAATTCATGAAAGACAAGATAGTTTAATCAGTTCTTGGTTGTTATCATCTATCAGTGCCAGTCTATTACCACAGTTAGTTGGGTGCAAAACCACACATGAAATCTGGCACACCATTCAACAAATTTTCAGTTCTCAATCTGCAGCTAGGATAATGCAATATAAAAGGCAGTTGCAAAATTTGAGAAAAGATAATGTTAGCATGAGAGAATATCTTTCTAAGGCCAAGACAATATATGATCAGTTAGCCTCTGCTGGACATAAGGTGACTGACACAGAACAAATATTGTGCATCTTAAGTGGATTGGATGAAGAATATGAAGCTGTAGTTGCCATAATATCATCTAATGAAAATCTACCATCACTACAAAGTGTTCAATCTATTCTCATTGCCCATGAAGGGAGACTTGAGCAAAAGAAACCAGCAAATTGGGAATACAATGCTAACTATGTATCAGTAAATAAAAGTAAGAATCAAGAAGGAAATCAAGGCAACAAAAACCAACCAAACAATTCCCGAGGTGGTCAGTCAGGCAGATTCAGGGGAAGAGGTGGCAGATGGAATTTCAATAACAACAACAAACCAAGATGCCAAATATGTGAAAAATATGGTCACACTGCCAATAAGTGTTATTTCAGATTTGATGTTAATTTTACACCAGCACAGCAAGGTAACAATAACTCAAGATCTCAAAACCCCAATGCCAACATGGTCAGTGTGCAACAAGAGTCAACATCAGACAATACTAACACAGATATAGCAAAAATCGAAGACATACATGATGATAGCTGGTATCCAGACTCTGGGGCAACCAATCATGTGACAAATAACTTGGGCAAATTAAATCTTGGCAATAGAGAATACAAAGGTACACAGTTATTATATATGGGAAATGGTAAATCTGTAAAAAATTCTCATACTAGAAATGCAAGCATTAGTGGAACCAGACAGCTATATCTTAATAATCTGTTGATGGTTCCATTAATCAAAATTTTTTTAATGAGTGTGTCACAATTTGCCAAAGACAATAAAGTCTACTTTGTGTTTCACTCTACATATTGTTTAGTTAAAGATAATCTAACTAAAGAAGTTATTTTGTAGGGTAAAGAACATAAAGGACTATACAAATTTGATGTTTCAAATTCAAGAAATGTTGAAAATAATGAAAAATGGTGTCATGTTTCTGAAATTAAAAATGCTGAAAATTTCGATGTATGGCATTGTAAGTTGGGACATCCCAGTTTGAATATAATTAAACATGTCTTGAGCAGTTGTGATAGTACTCATATTAGTAAAATTCCTAATTATTACACTTGCACATTTTGTTAGATGGGCAAGAGTCACAAGCCTGTATTTCCATATTCAAAGACTGTTCATAATAAACCTCTTGAACTTGTTGCTACAGATTTATGAAGGCCAACCCCTATACACACTGATTATGGCTATAAATATTATATCTCATTTATAGATGCCTATTCTAGGTATGTATGGATTTACTTTCTAAAATCCAAATCTAAAACTAAAGATGCTGTGTTACCGTTTATTTCTAATGCAGAAAGGCAGACAAACTATCAACTAAAAGTCATACAAACTGATGGTGGTAAAGAATTTTTACCCCTGAGGGGTTACTTTCAAATGAAGGGAATTACACAGAGAGTTACATGTCCATACACTTCAGAACAAAATGGTCTTATAGAGAGAAAACATAGGCATATAGTTGAAACTGCCTTGACACTGCTAGCATAGGCATCTCTGCCATTGAAATTCTGGCCAGATGCCTTCTCTACTGCAGTTTATCTAATTAATAGACTGCCTACAAAAGTTATTAAGTTTAAAAGTCCAATAGAAGCGCTATTCAATGTCAAACCAGACTACCTAAGTTTGGAAATTTTTGGATGCCTATGCTTTCCCTATTTAAGACTATACAACACTCATAAACTTGAGTACAGATCCAAACCATGCACCTTTTTAGGATATGCCACTAGTCAGAAAGGATATAAATGCCTTGATAGCAATGGAAAAATATATATATCCGGACATGTTATATTCAATGAGCATGAGTTTCCTTTTAGCAATGCGGATATCAAAACAACTCAAAAAATATGCAATTCAAAGCTTTCAATACCTCAAGTATTACCTTCACCAGAAGTTGTCATACCAATTAATAGCATTGGTCATCATGAAAGGGGTGACATCGGTCCTCAACACATAGTGCCCACAAATGAACCAGGTCAAGAATATGCTTATGCACCAGTAAGACCCAACAGTGTGATGCAAGATACAGGTCATCACCCAGACCCCTGTCAAGTACTGCATGACACACAGTCATACAGTACTCAACCAAAGTCAATGCTAATGAAAATAGACAGCCATCTGTACCTGCAAATACTGGACACCATATGATGACAAGAGCAAAGTGTGGGATATTCAAACCAAAAACATACGATATTGAGTCTGAAATCACCGAGCCAAGCACATATCAGCAAGCAATCTTGGATGATAATTGGAAAATGCTATGAAAGAGGAATATAATGCACTGATAAAAAACAAGACATGGGATCTTGTACCCTTACCAGCGAATAAAAACATAGTTGGATGCAAATGGACATTCAGATTAAAAGAAAAATCCAGATGGCTCAATTCTTAAATACAAGGCAAGATTGGTGACAAATGGGTATTCACAACAAAATGGATTTGATTTTAATGAAACTTTTTCTCCTGTTGTGAAACTCACTACCATCAGAGTCATATTAACAATTGCCTTGCATAAGAATTGGCCCATCAAACAATTAGATGTTATTATGCTTTTCTTAATGGGAGGAAGTATATATGGAGCAGCCACATGGGTTCACAAAAGGGGACAAAGATCAGCTAGTGTGCAAACTCAATAAAGCACTCTATGGGCTCAAGCAAGCAGCAAGAGTTTGGTTTGACAAGCTGAAAACAACTTTATCAAAACATGGCTACAACTCTACTAAATCTGACAGCTCCCTATTCACTAAATTTCTTAATAACACAATAACTTATGTATTAATTTATGTTGATGACTTTGTTGTTACAAGAAATAACAAATCAGAAATAATGAATATCACTCAATGTCTGAAAGAAGAATTTTCAATCAAAGACTTCGAGGAGCTAAACTACATCCTTGGCATAGAGGTCAAAAGAATATCAACCTCAGAAATCCATTTAAACCAAAGAAAGTACATCAATGAAATACTAGTTAAAGCCAAAATGGACAAAGCAAATCCTTTGCCCACTCCAATGATAAGCAATGGTCATCTTTCAAAAAACAGAGGCGAACCAATCCTAAATGACAAGCAATACAAAAGTATTGTAGGAGCACTGCAATATGTCACTATAACCAGACCAGACATTTCATTCAGTGTAAACAAAGTGAGCCAGTTTATGCAAAAGCCTCTTAATGAACATTGGAAAGCAGTGAAAAGAATCTTAAGATATTTGAAGGGCACAATCAATCAAGGATTAATTCTGCAAGCAAGTACTACTTTGTGTATTAATGGCTTTACTGACTCAGACTGGGCTACTGATCAGGATGATAGAAGATCCACTACAGGGTACTGTATCTATTTAGGCAAAAATCCTATATCATGGTGTGCAAAAAAGCAATCAACCGTATCTAGATCCAGCACAGAGGCTGAGTATCGAAGTATTGCTAGTGCTATTGCAGAAATCATGTGGTTAATGTCACTACTTAATGAACTACAGATCAAACTAAGTGGCAAACCAACTATCTGGTGTGACAATCAAAGTTCAATTTCAATCACAGCAAACCCAGTACTCCACTCTCGCACAAAGCACATCGAACTCGACTTGTACTTTGTGAGAGAGCAAGTAATAAACAAAAACATAGAAGTTAGATACATACCTTCAACTTACCAGTAGGCCGACATCCTGACCAAACCACTCTCTCGACTAAATTTTATTAGATTTAGGCGAGAGCTTAATGTGGACGAAGCCGATAGTAATCTCAAATTCAAGGCTCCGATCTACATTCCTGAAGCCTTTGAAGACGAAAAAGAGAATCATTGAAGCCTCATCTAACAACTCAAACTCAAATTGAAATCTCGTCTCACAAATCACAAATCGCCTCCTATATTGTTTGAGCTCCTCGACTCAACCAGAGCTCAATGGAGAAAGGAAATTGCATTGAAGGAGCCAATTTTCACTAGCAGCTCTCGAACTTAAGAATTTTATTCGCAAACCTTAACCCTAGGTATCGGGTTTGAGGGGGCGTGATAGTGAATGAAGTGAAATAGGGTTGTATAAAGGCTGGCTGTATATTTCTTGAGAATGCGGGTTGTAAGTGTTTTTGCTCTGGGCCTACCCGCAAGCCCATTTTCATATAGTTGCTTGTATACATACAGTATGCACTCTCTGTATTTCAACATGTATTCAGAAATAATACAAGCATTATATCTTTCTTTTACAGTGGTGGTGCATTTTATGATCCAAAAATTGATCTTAAAATTGAAGATGCTCTGGGTAAAAAGTGGCAATGCTCAACTGTTTAGGCAAGTTATCTCTCATTCTCCTATTCCATATGTTGTTTCGGTTGTATTTAAAAAAAATGATATTCGGAATTCATAAAACTCCTATTCTCATTATTTTTCCATAATTGGAACCATTTTGTCCGTTAATGTGACGAAAATTTCAATACATGACTGTTTATTGTACAAATATAAAATTTGAAGGGTTTGTGCAATTTAGCCTGTATTTCCTTTCTAGTTTGTTCACTTGGGGAAGTCTGTATAAGCTCTTATAGAATGCAAATCACGCAGGTTGATTTCATTTTGCCACAAAGGTTTGACATTAATTACGTGGATTCAAATTCTGAGAGAAAACGTCCTATCATGATCCACAGAGCAATCCTTGGTTCTTTAGAGAGTTTTTTTGGTGTGTTTATCCTTTGTGGATCTCTCGTATTCAAGCCTGTGTGTTGCATGTTACTGATAGTCAGGTACAATTACCTTTACCTTTTCTTTATAGTTTAAATTGTGATTCATCCATGGGCTTCTAATGAAAAGTTTGGTTAGCATGATCACATTACCCTGGGTGTATACATGTATTTATAGCTATGTGCTATATCAGTCTCTTTCAACCACTGTGATCTATTACCTTGACAATAGACATTTGTATCACACTTTTTGTTAAATATTAATAAGTAGTTTTTCATACATTGTATCATCGCTCATACTTTGCTAGTTTGGTTCTCAGTAGATCTGATAGTTTTAAACATTATGAAAGACATTTATCATTTACCTTTTCTTTTTCTTATGTTTCATCGCATTGTTAATCCTCCTGTAAAACTACATCCTACATTTAAGACATTGCATCTTTCTGACATGGGTTAACTTTCAATTTGTATTGCTTATGTCTTTTAATTCAACTGATGTGCTCTAACTCTATATCTTCTTTCTTTTGAGATTTTGGTCATTTATTTTTTATGATGATAATATACAAATCAAAGCGTGTCTTTTTAAGATTTTCTGGTTACATTGAACAAATGAAAACTAATTCATCAGTATTTATTCATTCGATAGGTTTTCTAATCTCTACAACGAAATTGTGATACAATGACAGGTTATAATTTACTAAGTGCCATTTATATACCTAATACATCATATTTTCAGATGATTTACTGCACTGAAGTGGTCTCGAAACTAAGAACTAGTGGAATCAGGGCTAAGCTTAGCCATGGGAGCGCCTACCAAAGCTCAAAAGAAATGCAGAGAAATAGAAAGTTCCAATAATGGTAGTTGTTGGGCCTAAAGAAGTTAAGACAAGAACAATAACTATCAGGTCCCGGTTTGGTGGTGAACTTGGTACAATGACCGTTGATGAATTAGCACACCAAATTGATGAAACTAGAAAACCCGATAAGCAAGAGATGAATATCTCCCATATGCTGGACAAAATGTGAAATATAAGAAAAAACATGAGAAGAATACTACAACTCCCACAGCTCCTCCTAAAAGGAGGACAAGAGGCTCGATAATGACCAAATGAATGCATGTCCATGCAACGTGAGAGGTATAGGTACAGACGACAAAATGTCATTTGTACTTAATTTCCTCCGCCCCCATAGGCTGCCTTTAATGGCCATATATGAAACTAAACTTTCAGATAGAGGTATTTCGAAAATTATGTTGAAATTACCTCCTCATTGGCCGTGTTTGCATAATATTAGTATGGGAACTAAAGGAAGAATATATGTCCTCATAGATAGCACAGTATGGACTGCGCATATCTTGGATATGAGTTATCAGCATACTACATCTACTTTGTTCAACTCAAGTGGATTCCACTGTACTGTATCATTCATATATGCTAGCAACGGTTATTCAGAAAGGGAGAAGCTGTGGGACTCACTTATTCTCAATGCTAATTCTATTCACATGCCCTGGATAATAGTTGGGGATTGTAATAATGCTTTGAACCCTAAAGATAAGAAGGTAGGATTGCTAATACCTTTTTCTTATTTTAACGGTTTTAAAAATTGTCTTTTACAATGTGGTTTACTTGAATGCAGTGTTCAAGGGTGTAAATATACATAGAGGGCATGGCTAGCAATATCGACAAAGTTCTAGTGAACCAGGAGTTCGTGCATATTCTACCTGATTTGCTAACTGTTGGTATTCTAACTACTTTTAGTGACTATACACCAATCATCATCAACTTCAAGGATAATGTGAATGCAACAAAAAATTTACCATTTAGATACATTAACACATGGTGCACTCAAGATGGACATATAGACCGTATCATTCAAGGGCTCAAAGCAACTACATGGGGTGATTGAACACACAATTTTGTTCACAAACTCAAAACTGTTAAAGTTAATCTAAAAAACTGGCACAAAAACATTCGAAAAATGGATATGGTTAAAAACCCGTAGCATGCTTACAATTATGTTTACGTGAAAATCAATCAAGACCCAGAAGATGCTAATCTATATGATCAACTTTTGCAAATAAATATGGAACATAAAAAGCATATGCAGATCCAGCATGAAGCAATGGTGCAGAAAAGTAAAACACTATGGCTTACTGAAGGTGACACCGATTCCAAATTCTTTTTTGCTAAAATGTTGAAGAGGAAGCATAGCAACAACATACAAGCATTATTATTAGTTAATGGTGAATACGTCTATAACAGAGATGCAATAGCACATGATCTCTGTGCTACTACACCTCATTATATGATGGAACCGGCGACGTGTATTTTCCCACAGTCGAACCTAGAATGATTATTAACGAAGAAGGGAAAAGTTTCTTATCTGCCCCACTCCAGCATACAGAAATTAGGGCTGGACTCTTCTCCATTCATGATGCCAAAAGCCCGAGTCCATATGGTTTCTCATCCAAATTCTTCAAACTGCACTATGACTTGTTACAAGATGAGTTATTCTTAACTGCCACCGAAATATTTCAAACTGCAAAGTTAGCTAAAGGAATTAATCATTCCTCACTCTTATCCCTAAAAAAGATAAGCCCCAAACAATAGCTAACTACAGGCCTATTTCTTATGCTACTGTTATTTATAAAGTAGTTGCCAAGATTATTTGCAACAGAATTAAACGTTTTCTACCTTACCTAATTGCAAAAAATCAATTTGCCTTTATGCCAGGTAGAAGCATATGTGAAAACATCCTTCTCGCTCATGAGCTTATAAGAGACTTCAAGAAGTCTGGAAAACCTAGAACATGCATTAAAATTGATCTTTCAAAAGCTTATGACATGGTTAACAGAGAGTTCACATGCCACACATGCTCTCCACAATGGGTTTTCCACACTCTCTTATTGATTTAATTTATGAGTGCATAAGTTCCCCCAGTTTTTCAGTTTTGGTTGGAGGAGTTCCCATGGATTTATCAACTCTAATAGGGGTTTACGACATAGAGATCCCCTCTTACCTTGTTTATTTTGCATAGCAATGGAGTATTTATCACTTAAAATGGAGGACAGCCTTAGTCAAGGCAAATTAAAAGCTATCTCAAAAGTGCAGCCTATCGTAACTCATCTATTATATGTAAATGAAGTCATGTTCTTTTTAGAAGCTACAGAAAATAATGCGACTGAATTGGGTTTAATTCTAGATGCTTTGCATATATACCTGGTTGAATCTAAGATTTATTTTAGTTCTCATGTGCCAGCAAAAGATGCTATAGTTCAGAATTTGAGAATGGTTGAAGGTCACCTACCTGTTAAATATTTGGGGTTTTCATTATCAACAGATTATGTAAACGCTGCCTAATGTTCTAGTTTATTGCAACGTATTACTACTAAAATAGATAGTTGGGATAGTAATTTATTGTCTACTGCCGGGAGTGCTCAACTTATTCAATGTGTCATTACTCCTGTTTTATATTGGTTATTGATATACTATTTACTATCTTCAATCATCAACAAAATTGAATCCTTATGTGCGAATTTCTTTTGGAGTAGGAAAAAACACAAAATATCCTAGGAACAATTGTGCAAACCTAAAAAGGAAGGAGGGGTCGGACTTAGATTACTTAAAGATCTATGAACTACTGTTAGTGTAAAACTCATATGGATACTGCATTCAAAGAATTCTTTATGGGAAACTTGGATGAGAAATAGGTATTTACATCATGCTACTTATTGAATCTTCATATTAATAACAATTTTTCGGTGACTACGAAAAACATGCTGCGACTAAAAGACACTGTTGCCAAGCCGTTCAATAGAGTGACTGTTGATGGTGTGATAACATCGCTGTAGTTTGATCCATGGATAAACCACAAGTCGTTGGTACTTGGATGGGATAGATTGGGTATGTTTCACACATCAAACTTTAAGGTCTCTGCCATTTTATCTAATGGTGAACTAAAACCCCAACTTCTACTCGAGACTAGAGAAGTTCAACACATAATAACCAGGTTCCTATTAACACATCTAACCCTGCTGATTACTGGGTAATTTCAGGTTTTGATAACTTTAAATTTTCAAGAGTTTGGGGCGTATACGTGCAGAATCAAATATTGCTAACTGGTATTCTATTTTTTGGAACAAAGCAAGTGCTAAAAAGATGTCAATTTGCACCTGTAAAACAATACTTAAGAGGTTACCAACTACCGATCGTCTGTTCAGTTGGGGATTGCAACTTGATAGACGATGTTACCTCTGCTCGCAGTGTGAAGAATCTCACGACCACTTGTTCTTCGATTGTGACAATTCTAGATGTATACTTTACCATTTTAGGAGCAAACTGAATATTCCTCTACAACCGATAAGCAACTTTGAAGACGAAATCAGACTTTCCTTTCCTTGTTCTCTCATTACTCATTAGGGCATCATACAATGGCTTACTTATACTACTCCTATTACACCGGTGTTTCATATCTGGACGGAGTGAAATTGAAGGACTTTTGAGTAGCGGAAGCTTGCGAGCAATCATCGGATAAAGATTATCGAAAAAGAAAGTATCTTTCAAGTGATAAGGAGTAGAGATCGACGCCATTATAGTGAAGAGGAAGCTACTGTTTAACCCGTTGGGGAGTTGACTTGAATGCTTGCAGCTAGGTTTCGATGGTCTTTATTATCTTCAATGTTCGTTATTTTGGGTAGATTGGCTGTTGGTCTTGTATTGAGAAGATGTGTTGTGATTCTTTGTTGCGTTGTGTTGTATATTTTTAGGAAGTCCCCCTCTTTTTCCTTACCACTCTAGTAAGGTATTCAAGGAGGCGAATTCAACGATGTTCTTTATACATCACTAAATAAAGAATCCTTTTTCAATAAATAAATAAATTATATAGTTAGTAAAATGTATCAAGATTTGAAGTGATTTTCCTTCTGGAAAGGCATGAAAGAGACATTGGTGATTGTGTGTAGAAACGTATGAATTATCAGTTAGTTAAATCTAAGCATCATAAATCTAGTGGATTAATTCAACGCGTAAAAGTACAACAATGGAAATGAGATCAAATTTCTTTGGATTTTATTGATGATTTTGTTATCTCGCCGTTGAATCAAGCAATATCTCAATGAATCAGAACAATTGAATGGTCATAAAGCAAGCCAAGAAGCACAATACATAAGTCTGATGTCATCAAGTAGATGAAGTCCCAAGAATCGGTACAGAACATTTCTTGCCTTAAGAAGATACTTGGTCTTTCTTCAGATAAGTCAATTAGCAAGAAGCAAGAAGTAGAGATACAACTCAAGGCCATAACTCATTACCGACTTAAACCCATAACTCACTATTAAGTCGTGTAGTTCGATGATGATTCATCAAGTACTTACTCAAGGGATTGAAGGCAAGGCAAAACACAATGACAAGAAACTTTATAACTCGGTACCGAGTTATGAGCACAATTTGGTACATAGTTATCAACGATTACTGATTTAGCCATGATCTTCACCTAGAGCTTCAAATTAGACGTGGAGAATGTGGTGAACAAATTTCGAAGCTTATTTCGATGATTTTTGTCTATAAATAGGAGGAGTCGTGTACATGAAAGAGACCTTTTTTCTTACTTTTTGAATCGTTGGATTTGAACTCGATACGCTGTTGGATCCTTACTCAAATATTAAGCAACTGTGTCATAAAATCACTCTTGTAAAAAGAAAGAAGAAATCAGTTGACAATGGATGTGGGTTACTGATTTTGGCTGAACCACTACAATTCTTGCGTGTTCTTACTCATATTAATTTCTGAGTTTTGTAGTTATAACTTATTAATCGATTAAATATTTGTTCCATTTTTAACGCAAACATTTTAGTACTTTCATAGAGAAATTTAGAAATTCTCACCCATATATCAATCTTGAAACTTTATTTAAACTATCCACAACCTAGATCTAGAAAGTTGCTTATAGAAGATCCGTGATTATTTAGATTTGGAAGAAGTCTATCATTGGATCTATAAGAGTCATGGCACCTAGGAAGGTAAAAGAGAAGTCAATCACTTCAAGATCAATAATAGTGTTGAGAATATAGGCTCTCAACATGGAGAAGATATAAATCAACCCTCTCCTTCTGAAATCCTAAGTGATTTGGAAATGTTGATTAAGGTGCACTAGATTAGATGACGATTAAAATGAACAAAAGACGTTGGAGATTCAAACCACTGTCCCAAAGCAGATGGAGAGAAGTATTGCTTTGATGCCTCGGTTACCCCAAAGGTGAAAGAAGAGTCAAAGTGAGTCATAATCTTACGGCTCAAAGGAAGAAAGTTGTTCATCGTCAGACCAAAATCAAAGAAATAGAAAGCAGAAGATCAAAAGGGGAGAAGCTAAGACATCAACAATGGGAACTGAAAAAGCCCTAGTTAAAAAGTATAGCTCAATACCAAACCTTCACGACTCGGTATAGAGTGTCAGATCGAGTTGTGATTGATGGGTTAGATAATGAATTCCAAGAGGAGGCTGGCATTAGTCTTGAACAAGTTGATGATAGTTAAAGTGGTGATGTTCAAGCAAATGCTACAAGGCCATCGAAGAAAGAACGTAGACAAGAAGAGCTGGATGAATGGTTCTTCCAAAGACAGTGGAACCTAAACGTCATGGAATCAATCAATAGCGTTTGTGGAAAAAAACACCCTTGACGATCGTCGTCCTCTCAATAGACTAGCCCATAATATATAGCTGACACGGTGAGAAGGCTGGTTAACGAGAATTAGTGCAGAAGTAATGATGAATGGGGCTCGACATCCAGTATAACCCCATTCACGGATGATATCTTATAGGAAGGTTATCTATTATCCATGGAAATTGCTATTCCTATAATGTCGTCATATAATGGGACCACAGAACGTACACATTATTTGTTGAAATATAAATGGCATATGGATAGTGCTCGAGCAACAGACGTAGTGACATGTAGATATGTCTCCATGTTTTTGGATGGGGTATTAGATGTGATATACTCGGCTCATGCCAAAATCCATATCTTCATTTGATCAGTTGGTTAGAAAGTTTATGGATCATTTTAGGCTCCACACCACTCAGTCAAAGGATGTGATGTCCTTATCGAGCATCCATCATAGTCTTAGACAGACTGCAAAGAATTTTTTGAGTCAATTTTGATACTATTAAGACCGAGATGAGCAATCCTATGGAGGATATTGTGTTGATGGCATTGATCCAGTGGTTACACCTGGATACAGAGTTTGGGAGTTGGCTAAAGAGGAAAAAACCACCTACTATGGTGGAATTCTATCGCAAGGCATCCCGGTTTCGACGGTTGGAAGAGGCAGACTCGGCCACTATGAAACTTGGTGATAGATTGTCGAGTGAAGTTGTGCATATCCAAGTTTCTATTAAGAAAATCGATGAGAGCTCCAAAAAGGTTGCAATTAATGTTGTAAAGAATAATAATAACCCAATGAGAAGGAATCAGGGTGCTAGTGGAAGAAGCGAGACACTAAGAAGTGCTCGAGATATTTAAGACCTGAGGATTATATCCAACTAAGTCAGACTATTAAGAATATTTACTTGCTATGTAAGAATTGAAAATCGTCTAAGAAATAGTCAACTCAATGAGAAAAGCTTTCAAGGAAGTATTATCACTTCCATGAAATATACAGGTATAATACCAATGAGTGCCGACATAGGAGGGATATAATCGAGGATTTGATAAGAAAAAGAAGATATATCAATTTGTTAAGGATCCGTAGAATGGCGTGTAATCGAACAGTAGATACCATGGGTAGATGGCTCAACGGGAACAGGATAGACCTAGTGGAGCAGGTTCTAGGCAGCTTGAAAGGATAATTGTGATCAATACAATCATTGGACGACCTTATCTAACCAAGAAAGTATGGAATGAGATAGAGAGACACGGTATTTCTTTGAAGCATGTTGTCCAGGAGACTTGTTTTGTTGTGGAAGATGGAACGTCGACGAAATAAAAAAGACAATGAATTATGATATTGTTTTCAAAAATAGAGGTGCATGTAAGGTAGAAGCGTCGACAGTTGACCCCTTGGTGATATTATGTTTTAACCGTTGTAGATGCATGAGCATAGTATATGGTTGATATGTTGGTTAAGGTACCGGTGAGGGAAAAACCCGTTCCACTCGGTGGCGTGATCTCACTATATATCTATTTTGGTTCTAGATAGTAGGTTATTATTCACGCTAAAGTGTCCGATTGAAGTTTTTTCTTCTTAAACTCTTGGGTGCTTAAAATCAATTAGAGTAGTTCGGAACTAAGAGTTTTTAGGTTAGTTTGACGAATAAACTTTCGAAGACGTCTAGGAGGCAAGCTAGCTATATTAGGAGCTTTATCTTATTTCCACTATGTTGTTTAAGTTTGAATGGATGTAATTGGAAAGTTGTATAACTGTCAACTATTAGATTCTGATCAAGCAAGGGACCATCTTCATATATCGCTCTTGAAGTATTATGTAATAATTATAATTTCTCCGAATAGGGAATTGCGAGTGGGATTATGTAATGAATATAAATTATTACTCAATTGTGTTTGAAAATTTTCATATTCATATGTTTTTTATTGTATCAATATGATTAACATAGCTGCATTTTATCATCGAAAATTAATACTATGGGTGACTGCAGCATCTGTAGTGCTTAGTTTCGGACCTCAAAATGGGGCATGTTATAGATAGGCTGCTAACTGATAAAAAAATTTGACAGGCAACTACGGAACAAAACACCTACTAGATCCATAATGTTTTACCATGCCAAGCATGCTGAATCGAATCAATTATATATGAAAATTACTTATTTTTGCGAGACTACCAAGTTAGCCACTATATGTTGTCACACCTATAAATACCCTATGGTATGAACAATAGCGGCAAACAAGCTAGAGAGCAACAACCAAACTAAACAACTTCCTAATGAACTGAATGGCATGGAGTATTATTTTACTTTTCTTTGCATAACAAATTATTGTACTTTGTATTTCTAAAATTGTACTTGAGGAGATTCATAAATAACATAATGACGATGGACAATGAATATAGACATTATTAAGCCGAACAACTATAAACTTGCATTTTTTTTAACTTAACACTTTATTTTCAGCTAAATGAATATGTGATTTTTTCTTTATAAATAAAACGATTAAATATGTGTAAAGTTCAATTTTACACTATGTATTACAATATTACTTTGAGGTATTTGCACATTTTTCAAGCGAACATTTTTTATGCTTTCACTGAGAGGGCATTCCAGCATGCCTTCATAATTATGAAGCAAGGCAGGCGCAACTAGCGGAAATGCAAGGGACACGTGTGCAACCAATTAGAATACCACTAATTAGGACAATCATTTAGCAAGCACTCTGTAACATCCCCAATTCAAAGGCTTTTAAATAAGCGCTGCTAATGCTATAGCCATTAATAGTATTATTCTCCGGTGATAAAATGAGATCAGTTAATAATATCACAGAAGCACAGGAATATGAAAATTTTCAAAACAAATTTCATTAATAAACTTTCATATGCATTACATAATCTCATTCGTTGCCCACATTCGGTGAAAATATATTTGACATATGAAGATGCCTCTTTGATTGATCAGAGTCTAATATTTGACAATTATAAATTCTGTTATAACATCCATTCAAGCAAAAAAATAACAACACCGTGTTAATATAACTCCCAATATAGCTAAGCTAGCTTGCCTCCTTCATAATCCCGAAAACTTATTTGTCAAACCTGAAAATCTGAAAATACTACTTTCGGTCTACTCAAGTGAGTACCCGAGAGTTTAAAGGGAAAAACAAAAACTTTGGATCAGACAAAAGATCTGGTGTGAATAATAATAAACAATTTCGAACCTAAACAGATATCTAAGGAGACCACGATGCTAAGCGGAAGGGGTTACCCCTCACCATTATCTTATCAAAATGTGTTAATTATGCATCATGCACCTGCAACAACAATGGTTAGAACAAAACAAAATATGATCATATGCATACAACATTGGACAGTCTTACTAATATGTTAACATAGGGTTTTACATTCCTATGGTTTACATAATCTCCCCTAGAATGGACTATCAGCCTACCCTAGTTTTCACAGGGTTACTATGAGCCTATTAGTTTTCATAGGCCAACTAACAACTTATCTCTAAATACAGTTAGGAGGTATCCAAATACGGTTAGGAGGTAACAAGACGGACTGCCCTAATTTAAACATAACTTGATATGCTAAAATCTCTATATACATTTAGAAGGAATAACAATACTCCAAATATAGCTAGGAGTTACAAACAATGCTCTAGATATGCTTAGGAGTCTTCCAACAATTGTGTGAGCATATAAAGCTATGAGTTCCTTTATGTGCGTAAACATCCATTTATCTCACTAAACCCTATGCATTGAAATCGCGGACCTTTACCAACCGAGGGCTAACGGCTGAAGCATAAGGCGCAACCCTACACCAGTACCATATTTCACTTATTATCTAGTTTTAAATCCACGAGTCATGTCTTATTGATTAGTTTAAAGCATCCTAACATAATTGATCTGTTTGATCTTCTGGATGCGATTCTACACACTCAAGAGTTTAGTCTAGCCATATTCACTACTAGGTCTAGCTGGTTATTTCTGCCCTAAAATCCTAGAATGCTGTGTTAGGTCATTATGATGTGATTATAATAATAATTAAACATGTAAATTTATCTGATCAAATAATAGCAAGAACATATTACATGAGCTATCAAAATGTGTTCAATTATAGTCATTCACATCATAGATTACTTAATTTAAGCAATAATTTCTTTAGGAAAAGTCCATATAAAATTTGGGCTAGAACACTATTTTATTTCCTTGAATTTTTTTATATTAAAGCTTAATCACTTGAAAACCATTCTTTAAAACAAGGTAAACTTAGCCCACTATTTAGCCAAAATCTCATGCCAAAATACTATCACCTTCATATAGCTTATTTTAATAGTTTGGCATCAAATAAGGTACCAAATCCCTAAATCATATGGCTTGTCGAGCTATTAATTAGAACATAATCAAATTTGTAAACCCACGACATCTATGCCGCTTTGATGGGGTGTCGAGCCTCTAAATTGGGTTTTGAAAATAATTAATTCTGATTTATAAAACATAAGGCCACAAGGCCGAAATCATGGTTATCGTATTTATAAAGCATACAGGCTGTAAAACTTGTAAACTTAGCTTTTAGTTTTTAGTACAAAGACTTTCGACCTATAAAGTATAAGATATCGAATCTGAAGGTTTACGGCATCATCGCCATGTTGACTTCATAAATCCGTGGCTACTATGCCGTTAAATAAAGATACCGAAATTGTAAACATACGACATCAATACTTCAAAACATAGATATCAAAATCGAAGGTTTTTCGAATCAATACTTTAAACACTTATTATCAAAAATAAAGGGGGACAAGGAATTTCAATCTTAAAACAATAGAGGATATCGATCCTTTAAACAATAAGGATGTCGACTCTTTAAATCTTGGATGTTGAAAGTTTTAAAACAAAAGGTGTTGCATTTTATAATGTGCCCTGTAGAGTTACGAAACCCAAGGTGTCGAATCTCTACAAATAGAGATATCGAATTCCTATATAATTTAGTGTCGAACTACTATATGATTGTATATATTGCATACCTACCTAGTAGATATCGTATATATCACTTCATATAGAGATCGACTTATAACTATAACACCCAGTATGATTTCCATGTACCGGCCTTCATGAATATAGAATATATAGGATGTCGACTCTCAAAGTTTGGCAACATGTCGGTTTCATAAATAAATTCAAAACTAATTCATTTCTTTTTAAAAGCATTTCTTTCTATCAAATCTTGTCCCTTGTCAATTTTCTATTGGTTAATAATATACTTTACCAATCTCTTTTGAGAAAACTGTTGGAAAGGTGGTTTACCTTCCCCAAAGTAATTTGCAAACCCATTTAAATAATATTATTATTTAATAGCTTTTCTAGCTCGATAAATTCATAGAAATTCATAATCACTTAGGAAACATTCTCAAAAGTCACTAAAAAAACTAAATTATTATATTCTTTCACATATAAAATTTCCAGGCGAAAATAATTATTTAATTATTTTAATATTTAAAACTCGAAATAAATCATTTTTCCAACTTAGAAAATTCATAAAATATTCATACAAGCTTAGAATATTATGAGATTAAAAACACAGCTCCAAAATAACATTTTACATAACATATCAGATATTCAAGTCGATTGGAGATAAAAAAATAGGTTTATGCCTTTAAAACCTATCACAATAATTCCAATAAATCATCATCCAATCCAATAATGATATAATCAATCAAGCATGAAATATTATCACAACAAAAATCGAAAATCATCCATAGTTCCAAAAACAAGCAAAAATATGTGAGATGGATACAATTATTCACTTTACATTTATAGTTGTTTGATTTCCTTAAACTTTTTCCCTTGGTTTCCTTAGCTTTCTTCTTCCTTTTCCTCTAAATATGGCCAGCCTCTTTGTAAATGAAATGAGAACGAATAAGGGAGGAATATTTTTAGGAATTAAACAATGAACAGTTTCCCAGTTTGCCCCTCTCATAAATTCACTTTTATTTTATTTTTAAAACAATACAGCAGAAAATGCTTTTAACAGGGTAGGATAAACGCTGTAAAAATAGCTTTTAATAAACATTGTCTAAAGAAGTGTTGTTAAAAGCAAGCAACTTTAATAGCATAAATGCAAACACTGTAAAAGGCATTACTTTTACAACGTTTAATAAATGTCGAGAATAATATTTATAGCGTTTATCATATGTTGTTTTAAATTTTCGACAGCGTTTAACTATATGTTGTGTTATATCGGTATCTTTTACAATGTTTATTATTGCTGTTAATTTTATTTTATACTTATTATATATATATATATATGCAATTATTGTACCTTACATTATTTACGACGTTTGAAACATATTAGTATTCTCAAAATTACAGCATTCTTACTCTATCTTTCTATAACAATTGAATTATGCTACTTTTTGTGTACATTACAACAATATGTAATAAACAATAATCATATCATCTAAAATAATCAAAAAAACATAATATAACCACATCCAAAATTTTGACATATTCAAAAACCAAGTTCATACAATTCCATAAACCATATTTTCACAACATTCATACACAAGTTTTGAAAAAACTATACAACAAGTTTGGAGAAAATGCATAAATCCAAAAAACATCATTTGGTTACTACGTCAAAGAGAAATTCAACATCTTTCTACTTCTATGCATCAAAAACTTCAGATTTTGCCACACATATTCTGAAGTGAATGGCTAAGAAATTCTAAGCCAGATGCATTAGAATCTCTAAGTAAATGCCTCAGGATTCATGAGGCATTTGCCTTAAAAATCTTAATCAAATGCCTCAGTTTTTTTTTCTAAGGCACTTGCCTCAGAAAATTCTGATGTATTTTACCTCAGAAAATCTAATGAAAACACCTCAGAAAAACTGAGGCAAAAGCCTCAGAATTCATGCGGAATTTGCCTCAGAATTTCTGAGGCATATGCCTCAGATTTACTAAGGCATTCGCCTTAGTATTACTAAGGTGTTTACCTCAGAAAATTCTAAGGAATGCCTTAGAAAATTCTAAGGCAAATGCCTATTTACCTTAGTTTTTCTGAGGCATTTTCCTCATGAATTCTGAGGCGAATGCCTCAACTTTCTAAGGCATTCTATACAATGCCATGTAAGTTGATTTTCTTTATATTAGTACGATTCCATACAATGGAATATTCGTATACATATTAAATTATGCGGTCATGTTTATATATATATATATGTATATATATATCTTATCTATCATGATTGCAACCAACTTATGTAAATAAAAAGAAGTAATTTCATTTTCTTTTAGTGTCGTACTTGTCGTGTAGAACAAAAATTTACCTTTCTTAATATTTGTGCAATATGAAAAACTCTGCCAAGGAGTTTGAACTAGAAGTGCATTCATATATCAAATCTACTCAATTCAAATTGTTTTACATTATTTTGGTAGCTTTGACAAAAAATTTACTCTAATACATTTTAGTGTGATAAAAATCATATCTTATACATGAGATATCTAAGATTAGAATCATATATTCTAGTAAATTTTATAAAAAATAGACTAAATATAACATATAGCACGAATTTATTTATTTATTTTACAATTTACCTTACTATAGGTAGTAGAACCACCATATTGCAAAGGAAGTGTGTCGTTGATAATCTCATATATAACTTGAAAATTGGTTCTCCTCATGATGCTCATATTTTTGTAACTTGGAACTTGCTATTCTGCTCATAGTTTTCTATGTTTGCAAACTACCCGTATCACAAAGCTTACTACAAGGAAAATTACCTTCCAAACTATGATGTTTGTAAGAAACTTATATGTGCTATATCTTAATTTGACAGTTTTCTTTGTCAGTTATACATATCATTTAATACCTTATGTATGGAATTCTTCTAGATAAGAACTATCACTTTAATATATTAGGATATCAAATAGATTCAAATAATATAGAATACATCCATTTGGTTGCAAAATTAGTGCCATTTTCATGAGGTTGATGGTACGCCAAAGTGTTGTAGCTACGAAAGAATGGAGGTTAATTTAATTATTTGCTGCAATGAAGACATGTACTATACCTGTAATAACCCTGTTGTTGATTACGTAATTAATTAAGTTTAATTGTGGATAATTAATTTATAATTATGGTTCTTGAAATCTAATCAAGTTTTAGGAATAAGTGAATTAATTTAATTAAGAAATGAGTTTCACTTCTTAAAAGAGAATTTCAAATTCTATTTTGAATGTAATTAAATGCCAATCATAAATAATGTAAGAAAAGGTGTTAAAATAATAAAATGTTGTTTTCTTCTTAATATTGAGGTTTAGAGAAAATATGGTTAAAATGAGTTTTAATGTGAATTTATTGATATAAGACTGGTATAAAATTGTGATACTGATTTAGATATAGTTCATGATTTTTAATCGTAAAGAAAGTATGGTTTTTGGGGCTAAATTGATTTCTTATCATGTTTTCGTATTTTTGCATAAGCTGAAAAGTGTCTTTTTCACTGAATAAAACGAAGGGTCAAATGATCACTAAATTATGTTTTATTGACTTGTTTCAAAGCTTAGTCGATGAACTTATTTTTATTGTATTCATATCAATTTGTATGTGTCTTAACCTAGGAGATAATTAATATTGAAGTTGAGTTAAATGTGTTTGTGCAAATTCTAGTTCATGGTTTAAACAAATTTAAAAGAGATTTTTTTTGGCTTTAGTGGTGTTATACCGCCTTTTGACCAGGCAATATATCATAAAAGTTGGCTAAATGGATTCTGTGATCATCAAGATAGGAAGCCTGAAGGGACAGTTTTCACGCTCGAAAATCGATGATATTTGGAACTATCGACAATAGTTAGGCAGATTCGGACCGGGTCCCAATCAAGGTGCAATCATTATGAAGTGAAAAGGAGGGCCTTGTGATGCCATATTTATAATTTCAAGTCAATCGGAGTTCGTATGCTCGAGTTATGGACAAATGAAGAATTTATATGGATCGATCTAGAACGATCCATAAAACAACGTAAATCAACGAAGATCGATCAATATCTCAAAATCTACAAAGCCAATGCATTTGAAACTTTCAAAGCATCAATATATTGAAGAGTGAATCCTAGAAAAATGATAGCATGACAAAACTCCTAATCATGGAAAAAGAGGCCAATCATTATTGGAACGATCGTACAAATTAGCCAAAATAATCCATAGTTTCATGGAAAATGTGATCCCACAAACAATATGTCAGAATTGCACGGAATTTGGAGAGCAAGTAGCTAACATCATGGAGCACTATCACGAGTGATTACAGATCAAAAGGATGAAATCATGGACAGGAGGTTGATCGTTATTGGAACGATCGTACAAATCAGCATAATGATCCATAGTTTTACGAAAAATGCGATATCTCACAGATGGTACGTCGAAATTGCACGAAATTTGGAGAGCAAGTAGCTTATATCATGGAGTGCCCGTTGATCAATCATATCTCAAAAGGATGAAATCTTGGAAAAGTGGCCGATCGTTATTGGAGTGATCGTACAAATTAGCATAACGATCCATAGTTTTACATAAAATATGATATCTCACAAACGGTACATTGGAATTGCACGAAATTTGGAAAGCAAGCAGCCTAAACCATGGAGCACCCCCATGATCGATTGTAGATCAAAAGGATAAAATCTTGGAGAAAAGGCTGATTGTTATTGGAACGATCATACAAATTAGCATAACGATCCATAGTTTTTACGGATAATGCGATATCTCATAAACGGCACGTCAAAATTGCACAAAATTTAGAAAGCAAGTAGCTTACATCATGGGGAATCCCCATGATCGATCGCATCTCAAAAGAATGAACATGGAATGATCTCCTATGATCCAATTTCTAGTCAAAACAACAAAGATCGATCGATATCTCACAAACGGTAGGTTGGAATTGCGTGAAACTTTGGGAGCAAGGATTAAAGGCAAGGGGACCCAATAAAAAAGATCGCAGCCCCATTGGGGTTAGCATGGAACGATCGGCCTAAATTATTTTTTGGTGTTCGATCGATCCCAAATTTTATGGGTGGTCATATGGGCCTAGAGGTTCTTTTGCCGAAATTTCAGCCCGATCCATGCACGTCTTCACCTATGAATACAGCGGACTTGGCTCATTGCTAGAGACTTTTTCGGCGGGCTCTCCTTCATCACTTATTATCTCCTCCTCCATTAATTTCTTTAGGCAAAAACAACTGTACTTGTAATCTTACCATATAACTAAAAGATTATTGGAGTGGACGTAGGCTGGAGTTTGCCGAACCACTATAAAACTCGTGTGTTCCTTTACTTTTTCTGCTATTTATTTTGTGATTTGGGTATTTATCTTTCTATTTGGATATTATTTTTGGAAATTGGTGCTTTCACTTACAACTGGGTGTTCGTGAACATTTTTGGCGCAAACAATTGGATTGGTAGCCCATTTTAACACTTAGCGAATTTTCTCTAGGTCAGCAGATTGAGAAAATTGTACCTACAATTCTCAAAAGCTGAAACCAGATACTCATCTTTCTCAAAACTAAACAATTCGAAAAAAAGAATCCAAGCCCTAGATCGAAGAATTGTCTTTAAAATCAAATAAATTGTGATAAATTCCAGGAAAATTTAGATATGTTGCTCAATCCATATTACATCAACCCTCAAATTCATTTGTATTAATTCTCCACAGTTTTTGAGTGGCGAATTTTTGTTGCCAATGAAGTTTTGGGATAAATTTGACGAAGAAGAAGAGCAATAGCAAACCAGAGAAGATAAAGTAGAATAATAGCAAGATTATACGGTGAGTTATTTTGTAACTCACATAATCTATTTATGCATCCATGTTTTATTTCTAAAATTGAAATTAATTTGTACGGATTTGACTGTAAGAACTCTAGTTTGCTTGATAGAAATTGAACTTGGGTGATTGTTTGATTGTTGTTTGCTAGAAATTTGATGTAAAAATCGCTGCAGTAAAACAATGATAACATGAGGTAAAATAATCCAAAATGACTCAATCTTTTTATGGTAGAAAGTTCTTTCAGTTATCTACAAGTTTTCTTTTGATCACTTTTCAAAATTTTGTTGATGGATCGAAATCGACTTTGAATCTGATAATGTTGCTCTATCCTGTGTATTTGCTAAGTTGAAACCTAAAATTAAAATGGCCACAGCTTTTTTGTTACTTAATGGAATTTGATAATTCTTAATGTTATAGAAAGCTTAAACTCTGTGCTACAGCTTTCATGTTTTATGATTTGCATAATTTTGAAGTTTAAATGGTCAAAAACTCATTTCTTGTCGCTGGTCTGTCAATGAAAAACCGTGTTAATAAATTTAAATCTGAGAAATGTTTTTGGCCATAACTTTTTTGCTACTTACCAAAATTTGATAAATCTTGAAGTTTTTGAAAGCTTAGACACCGTGCCACAACTTTCATGTTTTAAGTTTTGAATTTTTTTTAGATTTAAGTGGCGAAACCAAATCTTTAAACCCTAAATTTAAGTTAAATGAAATAAATTGATATGTATATCAAAATTTATTTAAAGAGTAATTAAATATGGATTTAAAATAAGTTTTTCTGAATAATACAACTATATGGAAATTTGAGACAACTTTATATATATAAGCAAAATTTTGGAACAATTTGGTTTTATGGAATATTTTATCAAATAAGTGAACATTTATTTAAAGTAAAATAATAAATAGATTTATGGAAGAGTATAATAAGTGTTTTTAAGCAATAAACTCAAAAGAGAAATTATTTTGAGAACCATAGTTCTATAATGTGAGGAGTGCTAATAATCGACTTAGTGTTATCGATTGGTTTAATTGCTTTTGAATAATGCTTCGTCAAATATGGTACAACTCATTGTGTAGAATGTTTGAGTGGAACTTACTAGCCCATTAGAAAATACTTGAACTTAACTGAGTAGTATGGGCCGCTTAAGTTAAATTTTTGTGATTGCCTTTGGGGATATAACACTTTAGAGTTATATTCTCTTCTGGTGTGCGACAAGTAGTTGCTAGATCATTAAGAGAATGCAGTTCATGTTTTTCAGTGGTATACATAATAAGTGATATTTACTAGCTTTTAGTAAATACTTGGATTTCACCATACGGTATGTGATGTATTGGTTAAGTTCTAGTGATTACTGAAGGTGATAGTATCAGCACTTTAAAGTTTACTCTCTTTTGGCGTGAGGTAAGTGGCTACTAGATCCTTAAGAAGTTTACTCCTTGATTTCTTTTCGAGTGTAATAATATAAAAACTAAATCTAGAATTTTCAATTCATGGTTGCTACGATCATCTTGGATTATCCTTGAGATTGTCTTATGATCCTACGATTTCCCGTCCCGAGTAAGATCCTTGGTATCGGATCGGTTTGAGTGATACCAAATTGTTTGTTGGTTTGCTATGGGGCTTAAGTACAATCATTACGATCGTTTTGAGTAAGATCTCTTGGATTCTGGATATTTGGATTCTGTGACAATTCTGCGTTTGTTATATATATATATTCTTGTATCTTGCGATGAATGCTCAGTTAAGTTAATTCTGCGTTTAGTGACTAGTCTATGTTTGTGACTTGAACTTATAACCCTGTTTTGGGTTAAACTAATCATGTGATTTGTTATATGTAACGACCAGGATTTTCAACCCTCGAAAATCGACACTGATACGTCCACTGTATCACATGCTGAGCAATCGAATGCCGGAAAACCCGATTGTTAGGGGAAAAAGAAAGAAGGAAGAAGATAAGAAGAAAACTAAACAACCAAAATCTCACAGTAAGACGAATAATCTATAATATACTATAAATCTTTACACAAAAAATTGTAATATATGTATATACAGACTTTAATCAGAGTATACTAACCTATCTCAGCCTGGACAGTTATAACAGTTTGTCCTCACAATTGCTGATAATACACCAATGAGTACAGTGGAAAATATAACCATCTACGTGAATATATCTCTAGACCTCCAACTCGTCTTTTTATGCTCCAAGTATCCAAACTAATCTGTAATATGCTCGGTCTGACCCAAACATTATAATAAACAACACCCGAGTCAGTTTGGAAAACCGGCGTGAGCAAACACACTCAATTTGAATTATTACTGTTATCAAAATCCTTTTGAAAACAAAGGTATCTCGTAAGATCACGCCACACATAAACACAACGGGTTTTTACCTTGCGATAACCAAAACAATTTTATATAAAAATCCTGTGATATTATAATAGTGTCTAAGTACAAATACTGATTAAAATAATTGAAATGCTTGCATCTCACATTTCAACATAGTTGGGCACAATCAAAACCGTACGGTGCTTATTGGAGGATAGATTCCATACAATGACTAGGCACTGGGGTACCACCTATCACGGTACACGTCTAGAAAATGTATCGAGATCAAACCAATCGATTCCTGCCAACACAAGACCGGCCTACCCCTTACTGGATAGTACCGAATATGTCATCACCCCGGTTGCTTTGCAACCCTTTTGAGATCTCATGCACAACCAATCCATAAATATGTAGATGTAGGGTAATCTAGAAAGGTGACAACATACCCTAATGGGTGCGACCCACTTAGCCTTGCTGCATCTTCCCTGATTTTCAGTCATTCCTGGTTGATGAGGCTTGAGGCTACATTTTACCTTAAGAATAGCATTCATACTTTGAATGCTAACACTGCCTTCCAGGCAAGCAATGTAATGATAGCATGCATCCATACAAGTTGTTCTAGGACCGAACAAACTGAATCTCCAAGGACTCCGTCTTCATTATCTTCATGATATCACAATTCACAACGCTTAAATCAGATCGAAGTGGTTTTCGGATAATCAAATCCGATCCTGGTCTATTCGAAATGATCAACGAATTTGGCCAGATTTGATAGTCGGTTATTTAACTATCAAATCACACACACAAGCAGTCACTAGGCCATATTATAAAACTTTCAAAACATTTATTTCAAATATCTTTACAAAGATATATATTCAAATCTTTTTAAGTATTTTAATATTTGGAAACGATTTCAAAAACTTAAATCCATAATAGGATATGTTCAATCCATATCAACACTTAGAAATATTTTCGAATTCAATTTAGAATACTTAGGAAAATATTTCTATACCATTCATTTCACACTTAAAATATTTTCAAAACCTTTAATTCCAGTACTTAGGAAAATATTATAAGTCTTCTTCCTAAAATCATTTCTAATATCCATACTTGAATATTCCGTGCTTATCTCATAAATCTCCGGAATTTTTATTAATTCCCTTACAATTTCCATAAATTATTGATTATGCTTATTTAAAATCCAACTAACAGTTTATAACTTCTTTAATGAATGCAGATTCATTTTCGAAGTTCCCGTATCAAATTTCCTTTTCTCAAATTTCCTTAAGTTCCCCAATTTCATTATAAGATTTTCTCTTATAAAATCACATCCATTAAATAAAACCCGGTTCACAAATCTCGAGAGCATTTATAAATAAATTGCAATCACTTACTTTTAAACTATATATATATATAATAATAAATTTCAAAAAACATGGTTAAATAATTATTTAAAATATTAAAGCACTTTTAAAATAAACTTTAATAACTAATTCCAATTTATTTATAAAATTTCTAATCGATTTAGTTTTGTTTATAAACTTAGAATTCATTTCAATAAATTTAAATAACTAACTTTCTGAAATATTTTAACCCAATTAATAGATTTTAAAACTACATAGTTTAGTAAATAAAAATCTTTTTAAAAAAAGCAAACTTCACTTCTTGATTAAATATATTTTTAAAATTTCAATATAACAAATTTTATATTTATAAATCTCTCTCGATTCATCACAAATCGATTTACGTTTCCAATTTCATAACCCTTTTCCAAATTCCAATATAGAATCCACTATTTCTTTCTTAACCAATTACCATATCTCATTATAAATTATCACTGTGAATTTATATTTCCAATTTACCAAATGATAATCATTCCACTTTATTTATAAACATTATTTATAAATTGCATAATCTCATTTCCAGTTTATAACAGGTTCATATCACGAAAATCCATTTATAAATCGATTTCTAGTTTAAATTCCATTTATAAATCTATTTCTTAAATAATTTAAACTATATTCCAAAACCATTCAAATCTCAATTTCGACTTCCATTTCATATTTTAAAGAATCTGATTTAAAATCCATTGTTTAAAAATCCTCAATTTAAAATTCTCTATTTGAAATCATTTTACAAAATAGCTAAATAACTATCTAAAATTAAATTTATTTATTTTATCCAAATCAATTCCTTTTTAAATAATCTCAAATTTCAATATAAATATTTTCATTTCCAAAATCGCCTTTGAATTCCATTTTTAAATTCAAAAATATTATTTATGGTATTTATAACACCAAAATTAAGGTCAGTGCTACTATAACATCCAATAAATCAATCAAATCCCACAACAATCCATAACAGATTATTCAATTACATCATATATCACTACATATCAATATATTTGAGAGATCTAGTTGGATCCCTCCAACCCGTTTCCCTGCACTCACAGATGTTATATAACATAAATACCAATAATCCTGCTTCAAGGCAGGATATCATAATAAAAAGGGTCATCCGTGATTATGCGGGGCGCATAGTGTCTCATCTGCTCCAATCGGCGGGAAATATACCCAACTACTAATATATATACTACTATATATAATTTAACATCCAACTAATAATAAATTATAAATTCATCCAATCAACCAATAAATAATTTTTAATATTTTATATTAAAACCAGTAATCCAAATGAGTGAGATTTACTCACATTTATTTTTGTTGACGCATCCGCGTTCAAATTTAGCTAAAAATTCTAGAAGCTCCAAGTGTAACTAATTTAATCCCAACACGTAGAGGATGACGACACGATTCCAACACGACTTACGGTGTTTGAATTTGACCATGAAGACTAATATATTCTTTCACCGCAAGGGAGCGACTAAATCCATCCGGATAATCAGAAAATTCCGAACAATCGCCATCTTTTAAAGTATTCTCAAACCACACAGAACTCAATATATCACAACTCCCACCAACACCTTCCACGTAACCATCCATCATCTCATCGTCAATCTCATAATCACCATCATTGATAATACGGTCCTCATCATAATCAAAAGCTTCACTAGAATCAGTATCATCATCCATCCATTCTCTTTCTTCGAACCCATTAGAGTCAACAGAATCATCTGCATAAACCCTGAAGCTACCAATAGACAAATAGCAATCGCTGTATTCAGTTTCTTCCCCTAATTGAATGGCACTATCTTGATTATCTATTTCATCCGCATGCGAGGGGTTCAAATTAAAAGAGTTGGCGATTGCAAGATCGCAGTCGTAAGCGGTAATGGGGTTTGATAACGTGGAAGGGGTGGTATCGAAAAAAGGCCGTGACGGTGGATTTAGGGAGCCGAATCAATCGACGTCTGCTATCATCGAAGGCCTTACGGCGATTGATTTTGGTGGGTAGACTGGCCGCGACGAAGCACCGAAGGGTTTCGTTCCTCGCTTTTTGTTGGCCATTTGCTGGGGTGAGAGGAAGTTTAGTGTTGAGGATTCGTTTGCTGGCTTGTTAAATATGTATAATATGATATAATTTAAATTAAATATACAATTCGATTTTTTTTTCTTTCTCTTCGATTCAGCTGAAATGAAAAGGAAGGACAAAGATAAGAGAAAATGGTGCTGCCTTGGTACGAATGGGGGACAAAAAGGAGGCATGGTAGACAATTGTGTGCTGATGGAATGGTTTTAGATATTGACTTGGATATATTTCGTAATTTTCGGTGTCTTGCTGCACCGCTCAACATTCGCTTACGGTCCCCGAGTCGACCACACAAAAATATGATCGCACTCAGAACGACAAAGAAATCTCAGAACAATAATAAAATACACCGATTATTAAATTCTGTAAAATCACAAAAGTGCTGGTGTTTGCCGGTAAAACGTCGAACGACAATTTTAATATTTTCCAAAGCGAAAATTATGGGAAAATCAAATAACTTAAATCAAAAATACATCAAAAGAAATCAAGTCGAAATAATAAAAATTTATTTTCTGATTATTTATTCGAACGGTTATTTCTGCAAAATAAATTCAACATCGAATTCACTGTTATTATATATATTTATTTAATATAGGTTAAATATGCTATTTAGTTCAAAAATTAATATTCAATTGAAAATTCATTATTGAAATACTATCAATGTAAAATTTGCCAATTCAATGATTTTGAATCATCACTATATTTGAATCTGGTTTAAAACCATTAAAAACCCTTTATTCAATATCTAAAATTAATTAAATATTTAAAATCAATTAAATATTCCAATTTCAAATAACCAAAATTCTGGGTCGTTATTATATCTTGGACATCTGTATTTACTTATGTATTATTTTTCTTGTATTATTTCTTGTGCTCACCCTATTGGATATTTAGAGATAGTTTGAATCAGGTGTTATTTTGCTAAGGTCAGGCCGAGACTTTCTAGGTTACATGATAGGTTGACCTTTGGATGGTTGGGCTAGCAAGGAGATAAACATTTGGACTTTATATATTAAACGTATAACTAAGATTAGAGAATTGTAAACTTGTGTATTATTGAGTCTAGTATTTCATTTTCTAGACTCGCAGTTTGTATAAATGTTTATTATTCCATTGTGATATGTGACTGATGTTTATATGATTTGTTCTGATTTTGAGAAATCGCCGTGTCTATTACTTTGTATTAATACCGTACACGTCAAATTTTGGTGCACGTATTAAGTGAAAAATATATAAATGACGCGTCAGTGTTAGTAGAAAGATATATTCACATTCGATTCCCCTTAACAAGCCATATTCTCTGGATTAGCAGAAGACATTACTTGTAATGTTCTTTGCTAAACTGGGTATCACGGAGGGGTTGTTATAATACCAACTTAGAGAATCTTATTAAATATGTACTATCCAATAAGGTCTTCCATTAATTAATAATGGGTACAATTATCCACTTATTTGAAAATAAGAAATATTCCTTACAAATATAATATAACATGTACTATACTGATTTTCGATCATAACTATAACATAAGAGTGTAAATGAAGCACATAACCTTCAATAGAAAAACACATATTAATGTGTGTGTGAAATATTGTTTCTTAATATTAGGTACTTTAGAGCAACTCCAACAGATTTAAAATTCTCAAATCCGCACCCAGAAAGCAGTCCAACAGAGCACGAGAATCCCCGATAGTGCAGAAAGGTGGGGCTTTGGTGCGAGGATATGCGATAGGATGAGGCGCCTGTTGAACAGGCGCCTCATTGTCAGGCGCCTGTCATCCAGGCGTTGTTTAACAGGCGCACCAGGCGCCTGTTGTACAGGCACCTGGACATCAGGCGCCTGATGAACAGGCGCCCGATGTTTAAAAAACACGAGCGCCTGTTCAACAGGCGTCTGGCCTCATTTCTGTTGTAGAAATGAGGCCTCCAACATTTCGGAGTGCAGAAAATTCAATTTCCGCACTTCGAACTGTTGGAGATGCTCTTAGTGAATTTGCGCAAAACATAGAAATCCAAGAGCTACTTATGTGGCCCCAGCAAAAAAAGTTGCAGTAAAAGCAAGCCGTTGATATTCTGCTTTGTTTATGAATGGATCAAGTTCCTCTTTAAAAGCGGACTTCCTAGAAGAAGAGACACGACAATAAATGATTACCACCATTTGTCAGCTTACAGCAAAGTCAAACATGCATGCACAACTTCTAAAGGCCTATCACTACTTCAACATGCAACTACTCTTAAGTATAAGAACCAACTCACACCATGGGTCCATATATATGGTTCACTCCTGACTCTTTCTTGCCACCCTAAACCCCAACATCTCCTTTAATACTTGGCCTATATATTTTTCCATGCTTTCCTAAATTATACATAAAAACCATATGGCTGCGCCTATACCAGCCCATCCAATGGCTTATCTGATGTTTGAAGGGAGTGGGGTATGCTGAGACCATGTAGTGTACGTATAATGTTGTTATGAACATTGAAAAGAACAGTTTGAGATACAACTACTTTCTAGAAATAACTAAACTTAACATGTTTTCCTATAATATCATGTATCCTCCGAGCTTTGGTCACATCAATATCCCTTGTTCTTCTGCTATGAGTTTTGTCCATATTCCTAGTTATGACGTGTCAAAAATTAAACATGATTTTTTATTTTCTTCGACTTACTTTCCTAAGAGAATCCCTTGTTAGGATTTCAGTATATTTTATCAACGACCAATTATGAAACTCTATATCCAAATATATAATTCATCTTGATTTAATTGAGAAGAGACTACATAAAAGATAAGTAAATTATCGAAAGCATACCTGAATTCATAGTTGGTTATTGTGAATTATAGGAATTTGGTTTGGCCTTCCAAATTGACACAAACCCTAGATCTGAAATTGGCTCTCCATAGAAGAGGGTTAGAGAGTTGCCAGAGCTTGTGTAATTTGGGGACCGTAATCCCTTATTTATAATGTTGGCATTTTCTAATTTGGCCTTTCAAAAAATTAAAGTGCCTCGATATATACACATGATAGTTAGATTCTTAAGCCTTTTACCTTTAATGTAAATTTGATCAGTTAAGTAGGCTTTACATCAAAATAGCACAACACATTCTATTTTACATGTGCGCTCATATGGTGAAATATTCCAACAATCTCCCCTCGGACTGCATATGTAATAACTTATAAATGCATATAACCTTGTGAGCTCCAAAATATGCTATTTATATAACATAAGGTTTTTCTAAAACAGTCTCATCAATTAATTGCGTTGACAAAGGAGCAAAGCGGCATTCGTTATCTTTTGCGATAACTAAACCCATCAGTGGTCACATATACCAATACAATCACATGACGTAGATCAATCATGGACATGTAGCATGGATATTACATGAAATATGATCTATACATGTCTGTTTCCAACTGGTCCTACTTTAGTGAGATCAAAAGTTCAATAGATGAACTAAAAAGAGTGCAGGAAGAAAACTTTATTGCTTTATTATGATTAGAAAAAAATATCGAATATATCAATGAGATATACCAAATACAAACTCCCCCAGAACAAAAATATCTTTACATAAAAGGTGCACCCATTTGAGCACGACGCTTATGAAAGGCCTTATGTGATAATCCCTTGGTATGCGGATCTGCCATAATGGAGTTTGTCTTAATATGCTCTATGAATTACAATCTATTTTGCACTCTCCCCTTCTTGGACAATAATATGTTGTTTATTATCACAATATTACTTTAGTGGTCTTTCAGTTTCTTTTTCGATAGCTTTGCGAAAAAAATTTGCAATTATTTTCCATCGTTGGATGCCCTATAACAGAAAACAAACATTAGCTCCATAGTAGAGGAGGCTATAGGTGTATGAATGACACTTCCCCTGTATAGCTACACCAAAAAAATTATTATTATTATTACCAAAATGGATCTTTTGTACTCTTGGTATCCAAAATATTGGATCGTAATGCTTTACGATCTTCAACCAATCTGATCTTTTATCTATGAGCATATAATCTTTTTGTTCCTTAAAGATATCTCATAAGCAAACCATATAGCCCTACGTCATCTTCCCTGTTTTAGTCATTCCTAGTTGTGAGGCTTAAGGCTACATTTTTTAACCCTTTTAACGAATTCCACTTGAAATGCTAACACTTCCCTCCAAGCAACAATGCAACGCCAACGTTCATCCATACAAGTTGTTTAGGATAGGAACAAATCGAAGGCATCACCTCTACTACATCCTTTTTTGCATCACCCTTAGGATTAGTAGCAAGTAGCCCTTACACTTTAAAGAACTCTGTCATCGATTTCATCATCCTCAGGATGTTTATAATTTGAATGCTTATGCCAGTACGAAGTGGTTTTCGAATAATATATCTGACGGTCTCTTCGAACCGACAACGATGACCAAGATTTGATAGTCGGTTATTTAACAATCAGATAACTAATTAACCAAAGATTTTGTAACATCCCCCTACTTGGAGGCCCAAAACTAACGGCTGTGGATGCTGCAATCATCCATAATTATCAATCCTCGGTGACCAAATACGGCGGTGCTATATATATTGATACACATATCACAAGAATATGGAAAATTTTCAACAAATCAAAACACATTTCCACATTCCATTCAAAACATTTCTGGTTCATTACATAATCCCATAAACGTTAACCACGTTCAGAAAAATATAATTATTACACATACGCCAAGAGCGACATATGAAGATGTCCCCCTGGTTGATCAGAGTATATAATAAGGCTAATAAGTCTGCCTTTACATCCAAAATACACAGGGGAAAAGGATAACACTAAATAACTACTGCCTCTTGCACGCCTCCGAAAGCTTTATTCATCTATAAAGAGAACTTGAAAACCCTAAACCTCAAACTACTCAAAATCAATTGAGTACCCGAGAGTTTAAGGGGAAAACAAAAACTTTGATTCAGACATAAAGCCTGGTATGAATAATAATCGAACATCTTAATCCATTTAGATATCTAGTGAAATCACGCCGCTTAGCGGAATGGGTATTCCCCTCACTAGTATCCTAAAACCTTTTTCACAACCATATACTGTGCTCCTACATCCACAATGGTTAAACATAACATTTCAAAATATTAAGATGATATGCATACATAAAATATCTTGGATTTCCCATCCTCAGTTTAATTGACTCCCTGTCATAATTATAGTTTCTAGGGTCACTATTAACCTATTAGTTTTCATGGGTTTACTAATAGCCATTTTCATAATCCATGGACACCTGTCCTTTTTCATAGTTTTCATGGGATCACTAAGAACCTATAGGCCCCTGCCAGTTAACTTAATTAATTCATGGGTTCCCCTGAACCCATTGGTCATTCCAATAACCCCACCCTTATCCTAGTTTTCATGGGTTGACTAGGAACCTATTGATACCTACAACAATTTCTTCCTTATCCTAGTTTTCATGGCTTAACTAGGAACCTATTGACTGATGTCAATACTTAATCCGGATATAGTTTTCATGGGTTCACAACAAACCAATTGGCCTCTGCCAACCATCCTTAATACATAGTTTTCATGGGATCACTATGAATGTACTTGTTATCCCAACAACTTCCAAATAATAGTTTTCATGGATTTACTATGAACCTTCCTCCCGGACAACTTCAAGGTTTAAGCATCCTATATTCTAGTCTCCCTGACTTCCTGGATGCAATTCTACTCATTCAGGAGTTTAACCAATTTACATTCACTACTGGGTTAACCTAGCTAGTTCTTCTACCTCTTTACCCCCAAAATGCAGCTATGGGTCCTTTATCATGTGAATATATTTATATTTGAAGAAGCAACAAAATACAAAACAGTACCACTCATGTGGGTTTAAGGTCCTTGAAATACTTTTCATAGTTAATCTCTTTAACCTATATTTTTATCAAGGAAATACTTCTTCAAATTTACATACTTGAAATCCTTTCAAAACTCCTTTATTTAGCCATGGGTTTTACTTTAATAATGAGTTTGGGTTATAAAACCTTTCAACACCTTCCAAACCTTGCTTTCGACCCCGTAGTTTAACGTCCTTCGAAAGCCTTAAGATCTATCTTCAAAACATTAGGCTCCTGCCTTTTTGAATACTTTAAAACTTCTCTTTTGAAACCTTTCGATTGTATTAAAGCATTAGCCTTAATTTTAGAAGCATAGCTTCAAAACCAAGTGAAAGTACCCCTTTCGAAACCATTAGAGATTACCCCTCCAAATCCCTTAAAAGTCCCCCTTTCGAAATCATTGGGTTTATATTTAAAACATCATTTTGGGTCAAAGTGAACATAAGAGAAAGAACCTCTTTCGAAACCATTCTTGATTTCATAAAAGTATTTGGGGAAACTTGATGGTGTCGAAACCATCCTTTCGAAAGCATTAAATCATCTAGGTAAAACAATTGAAGGTTAACTTCAAAACCCCTTCCAAAACCATTGCCTTCGAAACCCCTAACCCCTTTCGAAAGCGGTAGGAAGTGGCTTATATTTATAAAAACAAACAGCACCTTTTGACAACAATGATGTCTTCAATGCCATCGAAAGGTGTTAAATCACAGAAGGGTTTCGACTTGGTCGAAACTACCCCTTCGGAAATCTTCAATCAAAAACTAAGTAACATCTTTGGAAGCTACTACTTTGAAACGAAGGCGGCAACTCTCCTTCGAATGCTTCTTTTGAATTACCCTTTTGAAACTGTTGGTTTCGAATACTTCGAAACTCTTTTGTAAACAGGCAAGCTCTTTTTCTTTTAAAAACAAACAAAGGCATCGACACCTTCAGAAGCTATGTTTCGACACCTTACCTTCCGCCTTTCTCCAATCCACTACGTACCATCTAAATGATACCATGTGTATTGGTTTCGATCTAGAAGGTTTTGACTAGGTTGGAGGCGGAAGCTCTGGGTCGAAAGCTAATTCCAAAGGAGGCGGAACCCACTTTCTCAGCAAAAGGTTGTTTTTACTAAATAAAGCAAACTTTTTGTAACAAACTTGCCCACATGTAAACATTTGATTGGTTATATTAAACTTTCAAATAATTTGGCGAATATTTTCCGCATTTTCTCAGATCTAAAACCAAATAAAATTTAACAAATAAGCCCTTCCTATTAACAAAACAATTAAATCATTTAGGTCCTCTTTTCAAAGTAATTTAATTTCCATACTAAATCACTTAGTGAAAATCCTCAAAAAATTCCAGAAATTCACTTTAATCATGTTGTCTAACATATCAAAATTTCAGACCTAAATTCTTAATATAATTTCCAAAATAAATTTATAAACCCAATTAACCATATTTTTCTTTGAAAATTCATAATGAATTCCCCCCGGCTTGGAAAATTATAAAAATTAAAATCCAACTCCAAAATCATGTTTCTCATAATATAAAAATTTCCCATGGCATTTAAACTTCATTAAATCTCGCTTTTACTCTAAAACCATGTGTATCCTCTTTTAAATAATCTTGTTTAAACTATATAAATTATAAATCAAGCATATCATCATCCACTATATCATAAAAACGAATTTACCCTTAAATCCAAAAACATATGATTATAGAAACCAAAATAGAGATGTAGTGATTATTATTCACCTTAGATTGGATAAGGAAATTAGAGATTGATTGAGGTTGATTTCTTCTTGCTTGATCCTAAGCTTCAGATTTGATTTCTCTTCTTTCTCCTTAGTGGCCGGCTCCTTTTCTTCTTACATTTGTTTTACTTATAAAAAATGAACGTGAATGGTCTTAGGGAAATTAGTACAAGGGTGGAAATATGGGCGGCAATTTACCCTAATGCCCTTATGTTTATTTAGTTAACACTTAAACATTTATAACCTATTCATTTTAAATAAGCACGGCCACTACATATTTTTACCGATCTCAATCTTCTTATCACTCTACATTATTCTATTTAATTTATTCTAATTAAATCTCTTGAATTATGTTAATAAAAATTAGGGGTGTTACAGGCTCCCCTCCTTAAAGAATTTCGTCCTCGAAATTCAGTAAGGACTAAATATCAAACATAGCAATCACCTGTAACAACTCCAAACATCCATACTAGCCTAGCCGACTAGCTACTAATCTATATAAATCTAATGTAGACATACCATTAAAGCAGATCAGGATAAGCATCTTGAATCCTGTCCTCTGTCTCCCAAGTACAGTCCTTCTCGTTGTCGCTCCACTGAACTTTCACCAACTTGACTATCTTGGTCCTTAATCTTTTCTCATCTCTCGCTACAACCTGAGCTGTTTATCTAACAAAAGTCATATCAGGCTCTACTACCAAGTCCTCCAACTCTATTTGAGGAACAGTGGTCTCTGGATAAAGCATATACTTGCAAAGATGAGACACATGTAAAACATTATGGACACCAGCCAAACTGCCTGGCAAGTCAACTTTGTACGTGAGCTTTCCAATCCTTTCTAAAATCTTGAATGGACCAACATATCTCGGGGCCAACTTTCCTGATTTTCCAAACTGTACCACACCCTTCATTGGCGATACTTTAATGGAAACCCTATCTCCCTCTGAGAACTCTAGGTCTTTATGCCTTTTATCTATGTAACTCTTCTGTTTGGATTGAGCTTCCTTCATCTGTCCTCGGATTAACTCAATCTTTTCTGATGTCTCTATAACCAAATCTGGTCCTAGGACTAATCTGTCTCCAGTCTCTAACCAACATGCTGGCGATTTGCATGGCCTTCCATACAAAGCTTCAAAAGGCGCCATTCCTATACAAGTCTGATAACTATTATTATAGGAAAACTCAATCAAATGTAGGTGATCCTCCCAAGATCCACCAAAGTCCCATACACAAGCTCTAAATAAATCCTCGAGTACCTTATTGGCTCTCTCTGTTTGCCCATCCGTCTGTAGGTGATATGTTGTACTCATCTTGAGCTTGGTACCCAATACCTTTTGTAGACTCTTCCAAAATTCTCTAGTGAATAATGCATCTCTGTCGCCGACTATGCTATTAGGAATCCCATGAAGTCTAACTAGTTCTTCATGAAAAACTTTGCCAGAACAGGTGTCGTTCTGGTTGAGTTGACTGGAATGAAATGGGAACTCTTGGTCAGCCTGTCCACTATGACCCATATACTTTAATTTCATTTATTCGACCTTGGCAACCCGTCTATAAAATCCATCGATATTGAATCCCATTTCCATACTGGAATCTCTAACGGCTGAAGCAATCCACTCGGCTTCTGATGTTCGGCCTTCACTTGTTGACAGTTTACACACTGCCTAACTCACAAGCCAACATCCCTCTTCAAGCCTTCCCAATAGATGCTCCTCTTCATATCATGATACATCTTGGTACCTCCAGGATGAATCATAAATTTGGATCGATGACATTCTTTTAGAACTTCTCTCCGTAAGTTCTCTACATTCGGAACACATAATCGTCCATTGTTTCTCAACCATCCTCTTCGATCAAGACAAAAATCATTTAGATCATCAATCTCTGATCCTACATCAAGCCTTCTAATCCTCTCGGCTAAATTTGGATCTTCTCTTTGTTTAGAAGCTATCCTTTTGATCAGCACTAGTCGAATTTCTAAACAAGACAACATGGCAGTACCCTGACTAGAACTAGCAGTAGATCTTAACTGCACACCACAACTGTCTAAAGCTTCTAGATCTTTCCATTCTGCCAACATAGCTAACACCACATTCTGATGTTTTCTACTAAGAGCATCTGCTACCTTATTTCCTTTCTTAGGAGTATACTTTATTCAGTAATCATAAGCAGCAAAAAACTAGAGCCACCTCTGCTATCTCATATTCAACTCCTACTGAGAGAATAATATCATAAAGACTTATGATCGGTAAATAACTCAAATCTCTCCCCCAAAAGATAATGCCTCCAAATCTTCAAGGCAAAGATCATCGCCACCAACTCTAAGTCATGAGTAGGATATCTTACTTCGCGCGGTCTAAGCTGTCTGGATGCGTAGGCAATGACTTTATCCTTCTGCATCAATACTGCTCCCAATCCAGTCCCACATGCCTCAATGCATACCACCAACCCTTGGTTTCCATTTGGGAAAACTAACATTGGTGCATTGGTCAACATATGCTTTAACTTAAGGAACCCTTCCTCACATTTTTTGGACCAAAAAACTTCACATCTTTCCTAGTCAACTTAGTCAAAGGTGCTGCTATCCGCGAGAAATCCTTAATGAATCTCTGGTAATAACCAGCAAGTCCAAGAAAACTCCTGATCTCGGTTACCGTCTCTGGTCTCTTCCAATTATTGACAGCTTCGATCTTAACTGGATCGATTGACAAACCCTCCTTTGAAACCATATGACCAAGAAACTTAACTTCTTTCTTCTAAAAACGACACTTGGAAAACTTCGCCTTCAGCTGATTCTGCCTCAGTGTTTCAAGCACCACTCTAAAATGAATCTCATGCTACCTTTCATCTTTCGACTACACTAAAATGTCATCAATGAATACCAACACGAACCTATCCAAGTGCTCTCGAAAAACCCGGTTCATCAAATCTACGAAGAAAGCAGGTGCATTCGTCAATCCAAATGGCATCACTAACCACTCATACGAACCATACCTAGTCTGAAATGCTGTCCTCCGCCACTCTCACTTGATGGAAACCCGTCGGCAAATCCAATTAAGAAAATACTCTGGCTCCACTCAACTGATCAAACAGATCATCTATTCTTGGAAAAGGGTACCTATTCTTGATCATCTTTTCATTTAACTTACGATAGTCGATGCACATCCTTAACGACCCATCTGGTTTCTTCACGAATACCATGGCCGCTCCCTAAGGCGAACTGCTTGGCCTAATAAAACTCTTTCCTTTAAGATCCACTAGCTGCACCTTTTATTCCTGCATCTTAGTTGGTGTCATCATGCTAGGTGATCTACTTACAGGTTCTGCTCCCAGTACAAGACCTATCTGAAACTCAACCGCTCGTTTCGGTGTAATCCCATACTTGGCTCAAAGATATCTGCAAATTCCCTTGCTACCCGAACCTGACTTAGCTCTTCTCCAACCTCCATAGCACTTAACAAAGTACAAACACTCTTACTGGAATTATCCATGGAGAAGATGATTCGATTATGACTATCAGGGTGTCTCAACGATATTTCCCTATCCTGGAAAAATATCCTAGCCTCATGCTTACCCAATGAATCCATACCCAAAATGATCCCGAAATCCATAAAATCAAAAACATACAAACCGCGTGCAAACTTATGACCTAACAAATCAAGTTCTATCTGGTCACATCTTATCCCTAAAGTTGCATACCCTTCTATTGTATTAGCAACCCTTAAGGAAGTAACAAGGTATGTGGGTTCTATGCATAACCTATCAACCAAATAATGTGATATAAATGAATGTGATGCACCAGTATCAAATAGTACCCTAACTGGTATACTCAATCAAAAGCGTATCTTCCATCGTAGTTTTCCCTTTCTCTGCTGCAGTATGTCTAGAATAAGATGGTGGTCCAATAGCAAAAACCTTCCCTCTGTCCGCCCTGACTGGATCTGGACACTGGTTCTTATAATGCCCAACTTGGTCGTAGTTGAAGCATTTCACATTCTTCTTCTCTACAAGCTTCTTCCCTTTGCCAGTCCGGCACTCAACGACATAATGATCCTTCTTATCACAATTGAAGCACACTAAATCTGCCTTTGCCTTCTTAGCACCATCCCCTTTCTGGGCTCCCTTCTTCTTAAAGAATTTTCTCTTTTTTCCCTAAGGACCCTAGGATTCAACTGGCTTCTCCCTAGCAGAAACAACAAGCATCACTTCATGATGAATGACCATCTCCACCACCACATTACAAGGCTCTCTAATACGAGTCATGGTCATTCTAGCAAGCTCCGGTCTCAGTCCTCGAATGAACCTCTCATTCCTTCTAATGTCAGTGTCTATAGTAGCATATCCATATCGAGATAGCTCATTAGTAGCGTACTCGATTACTGACATATCTCCTTGGACCAAATCCATGAACTTCCTCATCAGTGCCGACTTGGCAACCTCAGATAAAAACCTCTGCTCAAATCTCCTTCTGAAATTAGCCCATGTTAACTCTTCCTCCGGTACTCTGGCTGTCACACTGTTCCACCAGTGATGCGCTACCCGTTGCAACTACCTAAAGGCCAACCTCCTTTCCTCCCCATCATCCAAGCCTAGATCAGTAAAGATCCTCTCACAGCACAAAAGCCGATTCTCAACCTCAATAGCATCCTTTGTTCCAACAAACGGCTTTCCACCCAGATGTGAGAAATGCGGATTAAGGATCTTATGGCTAGAATTAACACTAGAGGGGGGTGAATAGTGTTTTAAGAAATTTGTTAATCTTTTTGAGTTTATCTTAATTTGTTAACAGTGTATGCACTAATCAGACACAGATATGAACTCAGAATCAAACACAGATGCAAATATAAAGTAAAAGCAGTAAAGGAAAGAACACACCGGATTTTATACTGGTTCGGAGTTACCCTACATCCAGTGCCGCACAACTAAGTATGGATTTCCTTTCAAACTCAATTCAATAATTACAACCCTCGGTTTCAAGGTTACGAGGTACACCCTCTAGAATAAAAATCCTCTGGGTAGAGATACTTGATTTCCGGGGCAACAATTTCACCCAATTGATTTCCAGGGCTACAATCACACCTTCTCTCGCTCGATTGATTACAAAAAGTCTATAACTCAGATTAGCACTTGTATCTTGTAGAGATAGTGGAGAGAATCAAAACCAGAAATTATCTAGTTAGATTCGATATTGATTTCGGCAGAGTAATGGTGTAATTTGTAAATAAGAAAGTGGAGAAGAAGAAGAGAAGTTAAATCAGAGAAATGTGATTAAAAATTCGTTGAAACTGACCCCTATTTATAGAAGAACAACAGTCATGACCATTCATGAAGAGTTATGGTGAATAGACACTTCTTTTGAAATTTGAATTTTGAATCAAACTGACACCATGTCGACATGGTACTTATAGGCATGTCGACATCCCACAGCCTTTTTAGATGTTTTGAATTTCTTTGAAAATAACATTTATCATATATAAAAACTATTTTAAACTTTATAAATATACTTGACTTTAGTTGAACATCATAAGTAAATATAAAGAACAATATATACATAATTTAACTATAATTTTATATTTAAATCTAAGTATAAATATTTAAAAGTTAAATATATTATTTGAAGATAGTTTAAAATCAGGAGTAATTTGACTTTGAAATTAAAGATGCTTTTGAGGCTAAAATTATTTAAAATCAGGATGGAGAGTTTT
This sequence comes from Allium fistulosum, assembly GCA_030737815.1. Taxonomy (NCBI): domain Eukaryota; kingdom Viridiplantae; phylum Streptophyta; class Magnoliopsida; order Asparagales; family Amaryllidaceae; genus Allium; species Allium fistulosum. The sequence goes on from CM060907.1 coordinate 1,108,446,165, forward strand.
GAATCTTTTAAAAGGAAAGTTTTGAAATCATTTTGAAAACAAGATAATTTTGTAAAATCATTTGAATTAAAATTAGTAGATACAAAACAATGTCCCACTAGATTTTCGTAGGTTCCATCCTACTTAGGGTTCCATCCCTTTAACGGGCTCGAAGAGGATTCCATTCCACGAATAAAATAGATTTTAAGATGTCAGTGCCTTTCTATGAGTTTTAACAATATTCCTAATAAAACAAACTTAACCTTGAAATCTTGAACTCTTGATAATCTTGATACTCATGAGTCTTCTATCTCTATATCTTGAATCTCTATACTGTACAGTCTTCATTCTTGATACCTGCAAGGTTAGATCCTGCATATACATATATATCTAAACTTGTAATGTTAGTATTTATATTTTATAATCTATTCTAAGGTTGTTGTCATCAAAACCAACTCCTCAAGGACTAACACCAAACTGGTGTGGTCTCTGCTCAGCCTAGCATAATTATATCCAACTGGAGCCACATAATTAGCTCCTCCAACATTACCAACAACCCCAGCTTGCAAAAGATTGGCCAATGACTGATACACCATCCCCGCATCTACTGGCGGATTTCCAGCACCTACATTAACTTCAGCATTTGGGTTAGCATTAGCCTGTCGACCATGGTTCCTCCAGGTATTAGGTCAAGCATTTCCGTTGGTTGTGGTGCTTCCTCTACCTAGATATCCTCTTTCGTTTCATGCTTCCATATTTTCTTTCTCATAAATCTACATACGAGCCTTAGTAAGATACAGAAAAATGGTCTAAGAGAGAGGGGAACACGTACTTAGATATATACCTATATATCAAATACAAGTATGTTACTATAACGTTAGCCCAAACCACGATCATATTTCTGATTTATTGGATTATGTTTCCAAAAAAAGCTTTTAGGTTTAACTTTTCTTTTAAAGTTTCGTAAACCTATGCTCTGATACGAACTTGTAACATCCCCCTACTTGGATGCCAAAGACTAACGGTTGTGGATGCTGTAGTCATCCGTACTTATCAATCCTTAATGACCAAATTCGGCGGTGCTATATACATTGATACACAGATCACAAGAACATGGAAAAATTTCAACAAACCAAAACACATCTGCACATTCCATTTAAAACATTTCTTGTTCATTACATAATCCCACGAACGTTAACCACGTTCAGAAAAATATAATTATTACACATACGCTAAGAGCAACATATGAGGATGCCCCCTTGGTTGATCAGAGTATATAATAAGCTAATAAGTCTGCCTTTACATCCAAAATACATAGCGGAAAAATATAACACTAAATAACTACTGCCTCTTGCACTCCTCCGAAAGCTTTATTCATCTAAGAAGAGAACCTGAAAACCCTAACACACAAACTACTTAAAATCAATTGAGTACCTGAGAGTTTAATGGGAAAACAAAAACTTCGAGTTAGACATAAAACCTGGTATGAATAATAATCTAACATCTCAATCCATTTAGATATCTAGTGAGACAACACCGCTTAGCGGAACGGGTTTTCCCCACACTAGTATCCTAAAACCTTTTTCACAACCATATACCGTGTTCCTACATCCACAATGGTTAAAACATAACATTTCAAAATATTAAGATGATATGCATACATAAAATTTCTTGAATTTCACATCCTCGGTTTAATTGACTCTCTGTCATAATTATAGTTTCTAGGGTTAGGGATGTCAACGGATGCAAACGGATAAGGATATGGCTGTATCCGTATCCGCATCCAAAAATTTAAATCCGCATCTGAATCCGCATTCGATATCCGTGGATATTCGAGAATTAACATCTGTATCCGCATCCGCGGATATTTTTCGGATATCCGAAAATATCCGCATCCGAAAATAAAAAGCGGGTATTTCCGAATATTCGAAAATATCCGAAATATCCGCATCCGAAATTGAATAAGATTTTTATTATACTAATATTTTTAAACTAAAACAATCACTTTCTCAAATGACAATACACACACTACAACACTGATCAGTTTTTCAAATGAAAAAATGGCAACACACATAATATCAGACAAGTTTACACGATATTACATCAATTCAAATGATAAAATAGCAACATACATGACAAAATGACAACACACATAAAATTTCAGATCGAACGGATGTTTTTCGGATACGGATATGCCCATATCCACATCCGCATCCGATTTTCTTTTCGGATATCAGATATCCGCATCCGCTTTTCGGATATCGGATAATATACATTTTTTCGGATACTGATCCGGACGGATTTCAGATTTTTCGGGTATCCATTGACAAGCCTATCTAGGGTCACTATTAACATATTAGTTTTCATGGGATTACTAATAACCATTTTTATAATTCATGGACACCCTGTTCTATTTCATAGTTTTCATGGGATCGCTAAGAACCTATAGGCCCCTGCCAATTAACTTAATTAATTCATGGGTTCCCCTAAACCTATTGGTCATTCCAATAACTCCACTCTTATCCTAGTTTTTATGGGTTGACTACAAACCTATTGATACCTACATCAACTTCTTTCTTATCCTAGATTTCATGGGTTAACTAGGAACCTATTGACTGATGTCAATACTTAATCCGGATATAGTTTTCATAGGTTCACTACAAACCAATTGGCCCCTGCCAACAATCCTTAATACATAGTTTTATGGGATCACTATGAACCTATTGGTTACCCCCAACAACTTCGAAATCATAGTTTTCATGGGTTTACTATGAACCTACCTCCCGGACAGCTTCAAGTTTTAAGCATCCTATATTATAGTCTCCCTGACTTCCTAGATGCAATTCTACTCATTCATGAGTTTAACCAATTTATATTCACTATTGGGTTAACCTTGCTGGTTCTTTTACCCCTTTATCCCCAAAATGCAGTTATGGATCCTTTATCATGTGAATATATTTATATTTGAATAAGCAACAAAATACAAAACAGTACCACTCCTATGGGTTTAAGGTCTTGAAATGCTTTTCATAGTTAATCCTTTAGCCTATATTTTTATCAAGGAAATACTTCTTTAAATTTACATACTTGAAATCCTTTCAAAACTCCTTTATTTAGCCATGGGTTTTTCCTTTAAAAATGAACTTGGGTTATAAAACCTTTCGACACCATCAAGACCTTGCTTTCGGCCTCATAGGATGACCTCCTTCGAAAGCCTTAAAATCTATCTTCAAAACATTAGGCTCCTAGCTTTTTGGATACTTTAGGACTTCTCTTTCAAAACCTTTTGATTGTATTAAAGTATTAACCTTAACTTTAGAAGCATAGCTTCAAAACCAAGTGAAAGTACCCCTTTCGAACCCATTGGAGGTTACCCCTCCGAATCCCTTGAAATTCCCCCTTTGGAAATCATTGGGTTTATATTTAAAACATCATTTTGGGTCAAAGTGAACAAAAGTGAAAGCACCTCTTTCGAAACCATTCTTTATTTCATAAAAGTATTTGGGGAAACTTAATGGTGTCGAAACCATCTTTTCAAAAGCATTAAAACATTTGGGTAAAACAACTGAAGGTTGGCTTTGAAACCACTTCCAAAACCATTGCCTTTGAAACCCCTAACCCCTTTCGAAAGCGGTAGAAAGTGGCTTATATTTATAAAAACAAACAGTAATTTTCGACAACACTAATGACTTCAATGCCATCGAAAGATATCAAATCACAGAAGGGTTTGGACTTGGTCGAAACTACCCCTTTCGAAAGCTTTAATCAAAAACTACGTAACTTCTTTGGAAGCTACTACTTTGAAATGAAGGCAGCGGCTCTCCTTTGAAAGCTTCTTTTGAAACACCCTTTCGAAATTGTTGGTTTCGAGTACTTCGAAACCCTTTTGTAAACAGGCAATAGCCTTTTCTTTTAAAAACAAACAAAGGTATCGACACCTTCAGAAGCTATGTTTTGACATCCTAACTTCCACCTTTCTCTAATCCACTACGTTCCATCTAAATGATACTATGTGTATTGTTTTACTTGTTTCGATCTAGAAAGTTTCGACAAGGTTGGAGGCGGAAGCTCTGGGTCGAAAGCTCCTTCCAAAGGAGGCAGAACCCACTTTTCTGAGCAAAAGGTCGTTTTTTCTAAATAAAGCAAACTTTTTGTAACAAACTTGCCCACATGTAAACACTTGATTGGTTACATTAAAATTGCAAATAATTTGGCTAATATTTGTCACATTTTCTCAGATCTAAAACAAAATAACATTTAACAAATAAGCCCTTCCTATTAACAAAACAATTAAATCATTTAGGTCCTCCTTTCAAAAATAATTTAATTTCCATACTAAATCACTTTGTAAAAATCCCCAAAAATTCTAGAATTAATCATGTTGTCTAACATATCAAAATTTCAGACCTATATTCTTAATATAATTTCCAAAATAATTTATAAACCCAATTAACCATATTTTCCTTAGAAAATTCATAATTAATTCCCCACGGCTTAAAAATTATAAAAATTGAAACCCAACTCCAAAATCATGTTTCACATAACATAAAATTTTCCCATGGCATTTAAGTACCATTAAATCTCGGTTTTTCCCTAAAACCATGAATATCCTCTTCTAAACAATCTTATTTAAACCATATAAATTATAAATCAAGCATATCATCATCCGATATATCATAAAAACGAATTTACCCTTAAATTCGAAAGCATATGATTATAGAAACCAAAAATAGAGATGTAGTGATTATTATTTACCTTAGATTGGATAAGGAAATTAGAGATTGATTGAGATTGATTTCTTCTTGTTTGATCCTAAGCTTTAGATTTGATTTCTCTTTTCTTTTTTCTCCTTAATGGCCGGCTCCTTTTCTTCCTACGTTTGTTTTGATTATCAAAAATGAACGTGAATTGTCTTAGGGAAATTAGTATAAGGGTAGGAACATAGGCGGCAATTTAGCCTAATGCCCTTATGTTTTTCTAGTTAACACTTAACCATTTATAACCCATTCATTTTAAATAAGCACGGCCACTACATATTTTTACCAATCTTAATCTCCTTATCACTCTACATTATTCTATTTAATTTATTCTAATTAAATCTCTTGAATAATGTTAATAAAAATTAGAGGTGTTACAGATTTTACCAAGCATGGTTATGGACAAAGCAACCATTAAGTTTTAATTAATCCTTTCATTAATTAAAATCACTTTGTAAATACTTATATCAAAATACTTTTACAAAGGTATATTCCCAAACCCTCTCTACACTTTTCAATACTTGAAAAATATTCATATACTTATCTCGACGTTATAAGTATATTCACAAACCATTTCACTTTTTGATACTTAGGAAACTATTCCATATACTTATGTTAACAATATAAGTATATTCACAAAACACTACATTTCCAATATTTAGGAATGTACCCATATACTTATCATAGTGTATAAGTATATTTACAAATCTTAAGGAAGATTCCATTACAAAACCATACTTATTTGGGTTAAAACAAATGTCATTAAAACATCGATAATAATAAACCCTAAAACACTTTTCTTTCAGTGTAAGTAATAGACCATATAGAAACTAGACCAAATATACTTAACCCCACTTTCTGGTTTCAAATAGTACCATCCCTCAATTAACAATGAAATTGGACAAATTAGAAAATATCTTTGTCTCAATAAGCATTCTTAGTTCTCAAGATAGAGACAGGTTTCCATACCTCAGAATTTGGTGTTAAATATGAAAATAATATTTTCCATACCACCGTAATTTAATATGATCATTTATGGAAATCAGTCTCAGTCTTTTGTAGAAATCCCTCTTTACAAAATGCCTTTATAAAACTCCTTATATTTACAAACTTCTGCTATAAAATATTATTTATAAATTATAAATTCCCTTTATAATGTATCAAAAAATAGTTATAAACTTCCTTTTATAAATCCCCAAGTTTATTTAATAAACTCCTTTATAAACATCCTTTGTACCAATTATTGAACTCATTTATAAAACTTCTTTTATAAGAATATCATTATAAAAACTCATTTTATAAATCGCCAAATTTATTTGCAAGTCTTTTTATAAAACTCCAAATTCATTTATAAAGCTCATTTTATAAATTTTCTAAATATGATTACAAAAACTCCTTATACAAAATAAACTCCAAATATATACCAAAACACCAAATACACTTATAAATCTCGTATACTTTCTCATAACACAATTATTCCGTGTATTGCAATAAATTCACAAATGTGATTTATTACTCCAATTTATCAAATAATAATACTCTCCCTTTTATAAAATACCATTTATAGACTTATTCCTTTATTTATAAAATACTGCTTATAAATCTCTCTCTTTAATTTATAAAATACCATTTATAAATATGTTCTTTTACAACATTTTATATAAAAATGTGACAAGCATATTTATTCCAAAATATTTCTTTCTCCCTTCGAAAAAAATCACTTTAAAACAAAGGATAAACCCCTTTTATTTCCTTTAAAATAAACATCCATTATTATAATAACTTTTCTATAAAGATAAATACTTTTCAGAATAATATTAAAACATTTACATATATAAATGTATTAAAATAGAATAATAAAGGAATTTGAAATAAAATAGAGAAGTACAAAAACTATCTTTCCAAATAAAATATCATAGAAAATTCAAAAAGGTTAGAATAAAAATAATTTTCCAAATCGAAACCATTCCAGATCAAAATAGCAATTAATAGTATTTTTCAAAATATTATGACAAGGCCAGTAGTTACCAGAGCGCTTATGTGACGACCCGGATTTCCAGACTTGTCAAAATCACCGAAAACCCATCCGACTTAAACTACAAATGAAAACTACCAATCCAATACCAAATATCGTTTGATAAATATTTTGCTAAATGTAGAGAATACACATTCAGTTTATATAACTTATCAGAGGAATTTATTAATTCTACAGGGTGTGCTTAATACATCCCAAATACCAATGTTTACAAATCTGCCGCTGCGCACTCTGATGAGAGAGGCAGCAATATCCTTACCTACGAACTCAATAAACATGTCGGTGTGGTGTAAAATGATAAGCAGGAAAGATATATGTACATCAGATAAATAACAACCCATAACTGATAAATAGGAAATGGTTATATTATTTTTGGGGCTGCATCACTACCACTTGTGACTGCCTACGTACCTATATCTAATTGGGTACCTAATTAGATACAGGATCAAGCTAACATAGTTCTCCTACAAAAAAACATGTCTAAATTTATAAAATACCAAAAATAGACCTCTAATTACATATTTAGGCTTAATCTTCACGTTTAGATTGTTCAAATCTAATTTACTTCATTTTATTCAAAAGCTCTTTAAAAAGAAAAGTATCTCATAAGGCCACGCCACACATAAACACGGATGAGTTTTTACCTTATGATAACTTAAAACTCTTTATACATAAAATCATTTAATATCATTTTAATGACATTATTTGAAAACATTTGCAAATAAACTTATAAATCTTAGCTGAAATGCTTGCATATTACATTTCAGTATTTGCACAACTAAGTCTGTACGACACTTATTGGATATTGGATTTCCAACTCAATAGTGAGGTAACAAACTATCTCTCGTACAATGAATTTCTAGAGGAATGCACCCGAGTCCCCTATGTTGGTCCTCATGCAAATTAAGGTCGGCCTATCCGAAAATATAATATACGAATAACACCGAGTATTACATCACCCGGCCGTTACCGACCTTGTTGGGATCCTGAGCATACACCGCATAATTTAACCCCGACGTTATAGCGGGCATAAATTTTTTTATATCTAGAAAGGTGATGTCATATCCTGATGGTAGCGAGCCACTTAGCCTTAAAGCATCCCTAGTTTTACTATTCCCGTGTGTGAGGCTTTGAGGTAACGATTACCTTTCATATAGCACATATTCCACTTGAAATGTCACTTTGCCATTACCCAATCACACAACTGATTTCTACAAACGTATAACTCCTAAGCTTTTACATCTCATGAAAGGGTGTTAAGCTAAGAGAAGTTGCCTTCTCCGCCACCAAATAGATGATACATTTATAGAGATCAATCAATATGATCTAGAAATACAATGTCAGATATTCGTCCACACAAGTTGTCCAAGAACAGGACAAACCGAAGGCACTCTCCTACCGCATCTTATCGGGCATTACCCCTAGTACTAGTAGCGAGTCAGTCCCCACATACGAAGATTAAAGTACGGAGGGACCACTGCTATTTATTTATTTTGGGAGGCCATTGAAAAATTACCAACAAGCAGTCTTTCTGTTATGAAGATCCTCGCCTTCAAAATCAAGGTCTTCAATATATATTTTCTTCACTTTCGAAACATAAATTGGTTCGAAATAGTTTTCGTATAAAAATTACCCAAATCTGATTCCGGTTCCTTTGAATCAATTATCGATAAAAAGTTGTTTTATAAGTAGGTGATTATCATTTGATTTATTCATTTCTTTTTATCGAAAAATATCTTCGAAATATATATATATATATATATATATATCTTTAAAACATTCTTGCTAGTATATAAGTAATCATTAAACCTCTTTTTATTAAATTCTTTGGTATAATTAAACCCTTTTTAAACTTGGAATAATTCCAAAACATTTTTCTTAGGAAAATATTTCCAAATCATTTATTTCTTAACAAAGATTTCGTATTTTTAAAACGTAACTTTTTAATAAGTTGAAAACATGTTATCTAAGATGGTAAATCCAAATTTTTTTAAATTTGAAAATTTTAATCTTTTATACTTAACTCATTTTCAACATTTCAACCTTATTTATCCCTCGCTTGGGGTAGGCCGGGTGAGCTAGGGCACTAGTTACTCCTAAAACATCACCTTGGTTTAATCACCTCACCTAGATCTCACAAATAGAAAAATCAGGTGTACTCGTCGACTTATTAGAGCCAAGATTAAAACATTTGCTTATAACAGTTTTTATTTAATTCATTTATTTAAATTCTTTTAAGTAATAAAAAAACTTCAAATCATCTTTAAAACACTTAATTATTTATTTAAAAACATTTATAAAAGATTTGGAAAAGAATTGGTAAGTTTAAAACCGAATTTTAATTGTTAGTTAAAACCGCTACAAATAGCGTTTTTAAAGTTATATTGATCAAAATGACTTTTCTATTGTTTGAAAATTTATTTGTATACTCAAATCTCTTTTAAAACATTTTAAAGATTTTTCCATAATTTAATAAAAATATTAAATTAAAGAAATCCCTTTTTGGATTTCGAACTGCAAAATCGTGATTATTTTGAAAACTTGTTTTACTTATAGTTCCAAATCTACTTATCGAAATCTTGATCCTTTTCTATTGTTTGAAAATTATGGATATAATAGTTCAAAAAATTCTTATGGTAAAGAATTCCAAGCTATATTCCACTTTATATACTCATTTAAATTTTATGTCGTGAAACCGCGAACTACCGTTACGCGACGCGCCTATTTTTGACTTTTTCAAACTTCACCAAATTTATTTTTAGTGTTTAAAAACATTATTAAATCATTTTAAACCATTTTCAAGAGGTTTAACATTTCATATATACTATTTCATTAATTAAAGGAAAGTGATTTCCTCTGTGATTTTCGATGTGTATTTAACGTGACTTGTTAATAAAATCAAGCAATCATATTTTACTACCAAACATGATTAACAATCATCACAACCATGCATAGCAAACAATATCATATCATCTTATATATATAGTATAAATGGAGTTACCTCACCTATTTCCAAGTCCAATTCTTCCTACCAACATTCAAATGAATCGACACTTCACTAAATCATCACTAAAACAACTACACCACTCTCCTTGCTATTGGCCATCCTTCCTCCACTACCACATCTCACGTCACAAGGGTTTAGGGTCAAAGAGCTCGACCATTGGAAAAAGAAGGGATCTTTAGTTCACAGTATTTGGACCCGAAAATGAGTCATCTTCTCTTGGTTTTTTGACTATGTTGTGCTCAAAATTTGGAAAAGTTGTCAACTGTAAAGTTGTTGAAAATTTCTTTTTTCTCCTATTTAGAAAAATGAATTACTTAATTATGAGTTTTTTTGAAGGAGACATGATCAAAATAAAAGGAGGTGTTCTTGGATTCACAAAAATCAAACCCGAGAATGCACTGAAAATAAGTGGGTTTCTGACGTAGCTATGCTCAAAATGGGAAGAAGTGGTAAACATGAAAGTTGTAGCCACTGGAATTTTACATGGTTTGAGAAAAAGAATTTCTCCATTTGGTTCTAGTTTGGAGGAGTTATGGAAGATGGAAAATGAGCTAAGGAGGTGGGTATTTATAGTCAAGTTCATCAAAATATCCACAAACATCATCATAAGCTATCAACTCACCATCACCTCCACCTCCTATCACCTCCCTCCTACACCACCCTAGGACGGCCAGAAGTCACCTCAAGCATGGACAAGACTAGGTGTCCCCTTGGATGTGACCTATGATGTGACAAATGGTGATAATTACCTTAGATATTTTAAATGTTTTCTCTCTGCAACATCAGTACCCTTATGCGCCACCTCCTTCTACATCATCACCTAGCACGGCTACCTCATTCCATCGCCGCCTAGACACAGCTGACATGACCCCCTCTAATGTGCATGTGGTGATGTTTGTACTTAGATTTGTAGTGTTGACTTAAGGTTGCTCAAGTGTTAAAGAGTTATTAAAATATCTCTTATATATATTTTTGAGTTTGTATATAATTAGTATATATGTATAAATGTGTGTGTGTGTGTCTATATATATATATATATATATGTGTGTGTGTGTGTGTGTGTGTGTGTTCATGTGCATGTGTACATGTATATGTGCATATGTATGTTACATTTAATCTACAACGTTGCACAACTTCTATATGTTGAATCGTTACGAATCCTGATTTCGATTTTCGATCACATTTTCATTTCATAGTTAACGTATATGTGTGTGTGAACAAAGTTTGAAAACTGATTTTTTTATTATTAATTAATTTAAATGATCCCATTTGAATTATAAAACCATATAAATCAATATTGAACAATTGTTTTCAAAAAGCGTTATTATATCGTTAAACCGATATCGGTTTTCCTTATATTTTCAACTTAATGATATTTTCTTATAAAACTATTATAAATGATTCATTATCACTTTAAAACTAATTAAAATGAATTATTATCATTTTAAAACTGTTATTTGAATAACTATTATAATTTATTATCACTCAAAATAATATTATTTGTATTATAAACCTTTTATATGAATATTTTTCAAAATATATATAATTTATCAAAGTGATAAATTTACGGGTCGTTACAGCTTAACCAATGCTATTACTACATTTACCGCTAAAAAGGTTTAACTTTTAACATATGTCAATATCACATCTAATATGACCTAACAATCAAATTTTAACAACCTATATAATAGGTACATAACTGAAATTAAGATCAACATGTATATACCTGGAATTAAAAATCATAACAGTGAGAAATTCGAATTGCTCTACAAAATTCCATATATTTTAATTTATATGTCATTCGCCTATAAAAGAGGATATTTAACCAAACCAAAACAATAATCATTCAAGCACAAAAGCAATTATTTTTATCTAATATATATCATATTGATTATCCAAAAAGGCAGGTTTAACTTACCGAAATTCCAATGGACGCTTAGGCATTCCAGTTTGAATGGCTCAATCTTTCACTTACTTTAAATTCAATGAAACCGGTTCTAGTGCATAACTAACATTTCTAAGGGTGCAAAAAATGTCGTCTCGATTGGACCTCGTATAAAATAGTTACGCATTTGATAGGTTTTGGAAATTTTAAATTAATTAAATATAATAATTACAAATTCAATTATTAAATTACCCACCTAATCTTTCTTCCCTCCCACTAATCTACTTCCTGGACATGAACACTATGCACGAACCTATCCCTAGCCGTGCATCTCCCCGTCGTTCTCCCTCAATGATCGACAAAATCAAAATCCTCCTTCACCTTCAAACTCCACGTTGCCAAAGCTTCCAATCCTTCGCACCTAAGTCATACTCGATCCACCTATGCAAAATCTATCCAAAAACTGCTCCATGACCTACGTACCGTCGCATCACACAATCCCTAGCCGAACTTCCCCAAACCTTGCAAAACAATGCTCTTCTCCCATACGGTCCCAAAATCCATCAGCGCCAGGCACAACCATCACCAAAATCTAAGAAAAAGTGAAACTTTAGCCTACAAAATTCATGTTGCTTAACACTGAACACCGCCGCAACCATCCATAGGCACCTAGGTTTGTAGATCTAGGCCAAATGGTTGCAAAGATTTAAACTTTATATTTATTGATTAATAAATCACTTGGTTTTGAATTTTTAAGGTAGTGGATTTTCTTGTTTTTGTTTTCTAGGAAATGGTGAATAGAATAGTGAAAAGGAAAAGAAAGGTAAAGGTGTTGAATTATGTAAGTGCCGGGTTATGTTTATTTTGCAATTTCCTATACGTTGCCGCATAGAATTTCGTTCGCGAACGATCTACGAATGAAAAAACAAAAATACGATCGTAGACAAAAATACGATATGATCTCAAATAATAATATACAATGGTTATCTATTTCTGTAAAATTTTAAAAATGCCATCGTTTGCAAACAAATCGTCAAATGATAATTTAAATATTTTCCAAATTAAAAATTATGAAAATATCCTATAAATTAAATTAAAAACACTACATAAAAATCGAGTCATTTTATGAAAAATTGTTTCCTTGTTTTTCATTAAAAATGAATCGATCCTGAATATTAAAATAAATTAAATATTCCTATTCGAGATATTAAAAATTCAGGGTCGTTACATTCTACCCCTTAAAAGAATTTTGTCCCTGAAATTTCCAAAAGAAGGAATGTGTCTCTGAACCCTTAGCTTTCAGAGTCAATTAATTGAAATGTGTTATTATTATTTTCTTAAAAGTCTCAAACATTACGAATTTTTTTGAAAGTACCTCATTTGTGCGACTCGATCTGGAAAAACTACAACTCGCTACAACTGGCCCAAATCAATAAAAGGAAACAAAAGACTAAAAGTGGCCTCCATTATCTAGGGCATAAAACCATCAACAACAATACAAACGTTACCTCTTAGATGAGCAATTAAACTTTACTCATGTAACCAAAAGCAGCAAGCCAGTCGTTGCTTCCATGAACTTGTATCTCACTTACAAATGATATCCAATCAAATAACATGCTTTTTCTAATGTAAACAACATATAATTTATTAAAGCCCATACAATGTATATACCATCTGTATGCAGTATCAAATATGATCGCTTGCTCAATCACACTTCTCACTTTCGAACTAGTATCGCTCACTCGACTTTCCTAGTGCGGACTTCGATCAGGTTCCTTAATTAGAAATCTTCATTCTCCTTACATAACCATATACTATGATAGAAAAATTCAGAATCAAATCAAAAATCCGTATCAAGTTTTCACCGTCAAGAATCAAGTGAAAAATCCATGTTCGGATCGATGTAAATCATCTCGAAATCAATTGTACTCGAATATGCATCAAGAAAAATTATGCAAATAAAATAGGGTACTTTTGGCACAGGTCCTTATTAGGTTTCAAAATTCACGAAAAGTCCTTCACTAAATTTCAGTGTAAATTAGGTCCCTGTTTTTTATTCACGATTATTGCAGAGCATGATGCAACATTTCATAAAAGTTGCTGACATTTCCGCAACATTTCTGTACACTGTGAACATAGTGTATGAAAGTTGCTGAAATATCAACACTTATTTATAAAAGTTGCTGATATTTCAGCAACATTTATGTACACTGTGAACACAGTTTATGTAACAACCCGAGATTTCACAGTATTATTATTATCGTCATGTGACGATTTAATTGGGTTGCCGGTTGTTTTTAGCGTTTAACCAAGCGAAATTCTTTTCAAATCGGATTGAAATTCTTTTGAATTTGTAAATATTGAAGCGGGCTTTAAAGAAAAATTGTTTTGGCCCACTCGTTGTTGCCGTGACGTTTATCTGTACCTTTCCCCTTTTATTCGTTCACTCGAGAAAACCGTCCCTCTACCCTTTATTCTCTTTCGTTCGAAATCTAAACAAGAAAACCCTAGAACCAAGCAATCAAAAGGAATTAAAAATGATGGCCTCTTCCTTGTCGTTCAAAACCGATTCCCCTTTCACTTTCGAAAACTCCAAAAATCAAACGCGATCGAACGAGAAAAGAAATGGCGGCCTTATACTTCTTCGTCCCCAAATTCAAATTAGGGCTTTTGTTCCTCCTTCGTTCCAAGTTAGGGTTGTTGATGAATTTAAAGCGCCGCTTCGAGCTGTTCGATCGCAACAGATGGCTTAGTTCGCGGCTTCTCCCCTTTGATCGAGTTCGACTCGCCTTCTCGACCAGAAAAAGGTGAGTGAGTAACTCTCATTCACATCTAATTTAAGCTAGTTATTTGTGAATCTTGTTGTTTGTTTCTCGGCTATCACTGCTGTAAACTCGAGTGATTTCTTATCACTCACATTTAGTCCAATTTTAATGCTTTCTGCCTTCTTCGATTGGTATAATGTGTTGCTTGTCACGGCTTGATTTGCAGTCGAATTCGTCTGTTTATTTTGTTGTAGTTGCCTTTAGCTTCGACTTGATTTTTCGATGTTGTTTATGATCGACGTTGGTTATTTTTCTGCGTCGAAATTCTTGTTACCTTCGACTTTCACTGATTTCTACGATGCTGAATTTGTTCGACTTTTGACTTGTTCGATTTGTTAAAACACGGCAGTGGTTTCGAACTTGTGATTTTCTGGTTATTAACTTGCGACTCGATTTGGTTGTTCCGTGAAACTCTATTTGTATTCGTGGCCAGTGAAAATCTTTGACCTTGGCACTGATTCGTTTATTCACGGTTTCAACTTGTTTTGGTATCACCAGATTCTACTTGATTTTTATCACTGACTTTGGTCACTATGATTTGGGAATTTGCAGTTGTCTTGTTGTAACTGTAGTTTCATTGTAATTTTGATACTTATTCGAGTACTGTATTGGCCTGGGGTTTGTTCGAACTTGTTTCTGGGTGTCTTCGACATTGGTTTAGATATTGAGCTGTACTTCATTTGATACTCGGCTTCGATCATATTTGAATTTTGGTAGCACTGGTTTTGATACTTCACTTTCCCGTTTTCATCCTTGTTCATGTAGATAGTTACACGGCTACATTTATATTCACCGCTTCTGGTCGAGTTTACACTGTCCAGTTACATGTTGTAAGTGTACATTTTGATTTGTGTCGAGACTTATTAGCATACAGGTGTACTGTTTGGGTTATGTGAAGTAGTAGCCTTAGTACATTGTTCATGACATTAGCTTGCATTAGCTTGTTTCACAACCACATGCATGCAGTCAGGTGTACACGCCTGTGACCATTCATGTAGCTGCATTGGGTAGCACTCCACTGTGTTCATGTAGACTGTTTGCAATGTACAACTTATTCATGTCACTTCACTATCTACTTGGTATACCTGTCTTTGTTTACTGTTGCT
This sequence comes from Allium fistulosum, assembly GCA_030737815.1. Lineage (NCBI taxonomy): Eukaryota > Viridiplantae > Streptophyta > Magnoliopsida > Asparagales > Amaryllidaceae > Allium > Allium fistulosum. The sequence continues at coordinate 1,108,461,759 of CM060907.1, forward strand.
TGTTTCGTTATGGGGTAGCCTGGTTCACTGGAACATCCCACTATTGCATTTGATCTGGTCCAGTTTACATAAAATACTTACCTGACCCCTTGCATATGTTCTCTGATACATTTCGAGGCATGTTGGTAATTGCTGGTAGTTACAACTTGTACTTTGAACACTAGTGTGTATTTTGCCTTGTTTCTGGTTGAGTTCATTGACGAGTTGTTTCATAGGAGCATCCACTCCTAAGTGTTCTTATATATTTTACTACCCTTGGTTTGCATTGCATTAATACGTTTGGAGTTGTATTCTGATTTGGATTGTTGATTTGTCATTTAACACTGTTTAGTGTAATATCTGTCGTTATCCAATTCTTGTATCGAGAGTTGGATATACGAGATTTCTGTGATTATCGTCTATTTGACTATCTGATTATTTTGCTGCTATGCACCAATAACTGAGTTTGAATTAGACTGACCCGTGTATTATTTTCTTTTGAATTTAATACTCGGGTCAGACCCGAGTTATTTCAGGTTGTAGATTTTCTTCTTTGAGTAGCTGTTCGGGATTTTAAGACTTTTCACATCTTCTGAAGTTGTCATTGTCCTTTTGTAGTAGTCGTGTCATTGTATAGAACGATATGTATTCATGTATATTAGTCGATAATCTACGTGTATATATAACTTCTAGAGTCGACAGTTGTAGTTGTATCATATGTATTGTGTCAACTATGTATTAACTGACATCAGTTATATATATATGAGACTTTTGTTTTTATCTGTGTTCCGCATTTATATTATCTGTGTTATTGTTATATCTAATGTCCTAAACTATTATGAACTATCGTAGTTTGTTTTATACTGATAATTGGATATGTCGATGGGAGTAAATAAATAATTGATGAAAAATAAAAAGTATATACCACTCCTATCGAGATAACCATTATTAGTGTAAGGCCAATTACGGATGGTCGCTCCTATCTAGCCTTATTCTTCGTAATAATAGACAGTATTTCTTTTAATACTCTTTGTTATTATGAGCATAGAGGTGGGGCGTTACAGTTGGTATCAGAGCTTGGGGTTTATGGACATAATATAAAACATAACTTGGATGGAACATATGTTACAACTATTAGTCGATGTTTTATTTGTGATTTGAGTCAAAACTAAAGTTTTGAAATTTTGATGAAAGTTTTTAAATATCATTATTTAAAAATAAAAAGTGGATTTGTGTTCTGATGATTTGATTGATTTGAGTACTGTTTATCAGAGTGCGCAGCGGAAACAGTGAAACTGTCTTCGCCGGGTACAACTGATAATCTATTTGATTTAGAAATTGAAATAAATTTCATTGGTTGTTTACATAGCTGTAATTATTTTGTTTCTTTGAAAATTTCGAATCCGAATTGAGGATTCGAAGAAATTGCAGTTCTTTGATTTTTGTTGAAATTTCCGCTGACTTTCTTTTGTACTAATCATCTATTGATTAGATTTTGCTGTTTTGAATTGTCTTCATTAAAGATATATTCGAATGATTTCTTTGTTTATATTATAATGTGCGTGCAAATATGAATTGCACGTTACTGCATTTATTTTGCGTTGAACCGATGCTTGGTTATGAAACGTATTTTGTTGCCGTTATTTTTATAACGAGATTTTTACACCAATGCTAAATTTTTGAAGCACGGTGTTTTGTGGCATTTCTGATGAATGAAAATTCACTGATATTACATTTTGATGTAAATTATTTTGATGAGATTTTGACGTTTAAAAAAAAAATTTCTGCTGCTTTGGCTTCAGTAACCGTCAAGTTTTAAAAGTGGATTTTCTAGCGGTTATTCCGCAATGCTGTTTTGTGACCGTTTTTACGGTATTTTTAGAAGTACAATTTCCTTATCGAAATTGTTACTGATTTGCTGCTTTAATCACGTGATTGGAAAATCATTTTTAAAATGAAAATTGTTTTATAAATTTTTAACAGTTTGCGTTTTCAAAAGAATGAGGAAGCGACTTAAACGATTCAGCAAAATCGAGGATTATGACCCCTTTCTTTTACTGTTTCGCTTAACTCCGGACTTGTTCAGTTGAGAATGTGGATTGTTATTTTTACGAAATAAATAAAATTGTTTTCAGAAATTTTACAGTTTGCGCTTTCAAAAGAATGAGGAAGTGATTTAAACGTTTCAGCAAAATCGAGGACTATGACCCCTTTCTTTTACTGATTCGCTTAATTCCGGACTTGTCCGTTTGAGAATGTAAAGTGTATTTTTACAAAATACACAATTTTGCACTTTCAAGGAAACGATGAAGAGATTTAAACGATTTAGCAAAAGTGCGGAGTATGGAACCACACTTTTACTATTTCGGTTAATTCCGGACTCGTTAATTGAATATCTGTTGTTTTGATGATTTTGATGAATTTTACACTTTCAAGGAAACGATGAAGAGAATCAAACGATTTAGTAAAACACGTGGTATGAGACATGTGCGTTTGCTATTTCGGTTAATTCCGGACTCGTTAATTGAAATATTTGATGATTTTGTGTGCTTTCAAGCCACTATGAGGACCTTCGGGTCATTTGTTGGACCTTCGGGTCATTTGTTGGGCTTTCGGGCCACTCTGCGGACCTTCGGGTCAAATACCAGTACTAGACCTTCGGGTCACTCTGCGGACCTTCGGGTTAATCTGATGGGCGCCAAAATTATGTTGAGTACTTGGTAGGCTTCGGCCACTCTGAGATGCACGTGCGGCGAATTAAAAACTCGCCATCTGATGGGATCGATCCAAGCTTTTATGTTGATTTTCTAGTCTTCTTAATTGATTTCTAGATATTTGTTGTTTCCAATTATCTGCAGGTAATTGGATATTTGTTGATATGAGTTCTGATTATCGTTTTTGATAATCAGATATTTGTTGTTTCTAATTATCGCTTGTGATAATTAGATATTTGCTGATATGAGTTCTGATTATCGTTTTTGACAATTAGATATTTGTTGTTTCTAATTATCGCTTGTGATAATTAGATATTTGTTGATATGAGTTCTGATTATCCTTTTTGATAATCGGATATTTGTTGCTTTTAATTATCACTTTAGATAATTAAATATTTGTTGATTTGAGATTTAATTATCGTCTTTGATAATTAAATATTTGTTGATTTTAGATTTAATTATCGCTGTTAGATAATTAAATATTTGTTGATATGAGATTTAATTATCGCTTTAGATAATTAAATATTTGTTGATTTGAGATTTAATTATCGTCTTTGATAATTAAATATTTGTTGATTTTAGATTTAATTATCGCTGTTAGATAATTAAATATTCGTTGATTTGAGATTTAATTATCGCTTTAGATAATTAAATATTTGTTGATTTGAGATTTAATTATCGTCTTTGATAATTAAATATTTGTTGATTTTAGATTTAATTATCGCTGTTAGATAATTAAATATTTGTTGATTTGAGATTTAATTATCGCTGTTAGATAATTAAATATTTGTTGGTTTGAGATTTAATTATCGCTTTAGATAATTAAATATTTGTTGATATGAGATTTAATTATCGCTTTTGATAATTAAATATTTGCTGGTTTGAGATTTAATTATCGTTTTAGATAATTAAATATTTGTTGATATGAGATTTAATTATCGCTTTTGATAATTAAATATTTGCTGGTTTGAGATTTAATTATCGCTTTTAATAATTGAATATTTGTTGAATTTGAAATTTGATTATCGCTTGTGATAATCGAATATTTGTTGATTTGAGAAATTTGACTATCGTTTGAGATAATCAGATATTTGATTTGTCTTCTGATTATCGTTTGAGATAAGTAAATATTTGCGATTTGAAAATTCAATTATCGTTTTTGATGATTGAATATTCGTGATTTTTGAGATTTGAGCTTCGTCTTTTTCTCTGGCGATTCAGGTGAGTAATTTGATTTACTCACATTCAATTCGTGCTCTGTATGGGATTTCTGCTCTGTTTTTCCTTCTCTTTTAGTTTCTGGAACTCGATTGTTCTTGCTTTTGTTAGTCGTCTGATTTTGATCCCTGATTCCCACGAGGTTGATTCTTTTGATTTGAAGCAGTCGAACCTTTCGATTTCTTATCTAATACTTCCCTGCTGACACTTGCTTTGCTTATACATTCGACATTGCCATGCTCTTTTGGTTGTTACCTTTTATCCATTTATTCCCTATGATTGCGTGGACGCAATTTTTATAAGGAGGGGAGTCTGTAACAACCTGAGATTTCACAGTATTATTATTATCGTCATGTGACGATTTAATTGGGTTGCCGGTTGTTTTTAGCGTTTAACCAAGCGAAATTCTTTTCAAATCGGATTGAAATTCTTTTGAATTTGTAAATATTGAAGCGGGCTTTAAAGAAAAATTGTTTTGGCCCACTCGTTGTTGCCGTGACGTTTATCTGTACCTTTCCCCTTTTATTCGTTCACTCGAGAAAACCGTCCCTCTACCCTTTATTCTCTTTCGTTCGAAATCTAAACAAGAAAACCCTAGAACCAAGCAATCAAAAGGAATTAAAAATGATGGCCTCTTCCTTGTCGTTCAAAACCGATTCCCCTTTCACTTTCGAAAACTCCAAAAATCAAACGCGATCGAACGAGAAAAGAAATGGCGGCCTTATACTTCTTCGTCCCCAAATTCAAATTAGGGCTTTTGTTCCTCCTTCGTTCCAAGTTAGGGTTGTTGATGAATTTAAAGCGCCGCTTCGAGCTGTTCGATCGCAACAGATGGCTTAGTTCGCGGCTTCTCCCCTTTGATCGAGTTCGACTCGCCTTCTCGACCAGAAAAAGGTGAGTGAGTAACTCTCATTCACATCTAATTTAAGCTAGTTATTTGTGAATCTTGTTGTTTGTTTCTCGGCTATCACTGCTGTGAACTCGAGTGATTTCTTATCACTCACATTTAGTCCAATTTTAATGCTTTCTGCCTTCTTCGATTGGTATAATGTGTTGCTTTTCACGGCTTGATTTGCAGTCGAATTCGTCTGTTTATTTTGTTGTAGTTGCCTTTAGCTTCGACTTGATTTTTCGATGTTGTTTATGATCGACATTGGTTATTTTTCTGCGTCGAAATTCTTGTTACCTTCGACTTTCACTGATTTCTACGATGCTGAATTTGTTCGACTTTTGACTTGTTCGATTTGTTAAAACACGGCAGTGGTTTCGAACTTGTGATTTTCTGGTTATTAACTTGCGACTCGATTTGGTTGTTCCGTGAAACTCTATTTGTATTCGTGGCCAGTGAAAATCTTTGACCTTGGCACTGATTCGTTTATTCACGGTTTCAACTTGTTTTGGTATCACCAGATTCTACTTGATTTTTATCACTGACTTTGGTCACTATGATTTGGGAATTTGCAGTTGTCTTGTTGTAACTGTAGTTTCATTGTAATTTTGATACTTATTCGAGTACTGTATTGGCCTGGGGTTTGTTCGAACTTGTTTCTGGGTGTCTTCGACATTGGTTTAGATATTGAGCTGTACTTCATTTGATACTCGGCTTCGATCATATTTGAATTTTGGTAGCACTGGTTTTGATACTTCACTTTCCCGTTTTCATCCTTGTTCATGTAGATAGTTACACGGCTACATTTATATTCACCGCTTTTGGTCGAGTTTACACTGTCCAGTTACATGTTGTAAGTGTACATTTTGATTTGTGTCGAGACTTATTAGCATACAGGTGTACTGTTTGGGTTATGTGAAGTAGTAGCCTTAGTACATTGTTCATGACATTAGCTTGCATTAGCTTGTTTCACAACCACATGCATGCAGTCAGGTGTACACGCCTGTGACCATTCATGTAGCTGCATTGGGTAGCACTCCACTGTGTTCATGTAGACTGTTTGCAATGTACAACTTATTCATGTCACTTCACTATCTACTTGGTATACCTGTCTTTGTTTACTGTTGCTTGTTTCGTTATGGGGTAGCCTGGTTCACTGGAACATCCCACTATTGCATTTGATCTGGTCCAGTTTACATAAAATACTTACCTGACCCCTTGCATATGTTCTCTGATACATTTCGAGGCATGTTGGTAATTGCTGGTAGTTACAACTTGTACTTTGAACACTAGTGTGTATTTTGCCTTGTTTCTGGTTGAGTTCATTGACGAGTTGTTTCATAGGAGCATCCACTCCTAAGTGTTCTTATATATTTTACTACCCTTGGTTTGCATTGCATTAATACGTTTGGAGTTGTATTCTGATTTGGATTGTTGATTTGTCATTTAACACTGTTTAGTGTAATATCTGTCGTTATCCAATTCTTGTATCGAGAGTTGGATATACGAGATTTCTGTGATTATCGTCTATTTGACTATCTGATTATTTTGCTGCTATGCACCAATAACTGAGTTTGAATTAGACTGACCCGTGTATTATTTTCTTTTGAATTTAATACTCGGGTCAGACCCGAGTTATTTCAGGTTGTAGATTTTCTTCTTTGAGTAGCTGTTCGGGATTTTAAGACTTTTCACATCTTCTGAAGTTGTCATTGTCCTTTTGTAGTAGTCGTGTCATTGTATAGAACGATATGTATTCATGTATATTAGTCGATAATGTACGTGTATATATAACTTCTAGAGTCGACAGTTGTAGTTGTATCATATGTATTGTGTCAACTATGTATTAACTGACATCAGTTATATATATATGAGACTTTTGTTTTTATCTGTGTTCCGCATTTATATTATCTGTGTTATTGTTATATCTAATGTCCTAAACTATTATGAACTATCGTAGTTTGTTTTATACTGATAATTGGATATGTCGATGGGAGTAAATAAATAATTGATGAAAAATAAAAAGTATATACCACTCCTATCGAGATAACCATTATTAGTGTAAGGCCAATTACGGATGGTCGCTCCTATCCAGCCTTATTCTTCGTAATAATAGACAGTATTTCTTTTAATACTCTTTATTATTATGAGCATAGTGGTGGGGCGTTACAGTTTATGAAAGTTGCTGAAATATCAGCACTTATTTATAAAAGTTGCTGACATTTCAGCAATAATTTTTCTTTGTTTTTACAATAAAACTTTGACATAGATAGTTGCTGAAATATCAGCACTTATTTATAAAAGTTGCTGACATTTCAGCAATAATTTTTCTTCGTTTCCAAAAAACAGGGACCCGCTTTATAATGAAACTTTGACAGGGACCCGCTTTACAATATGAAAGTATGATAGGGATGCCTCCCTGATTTCCACAATAAAATAATCTATGCACAACTTATGCATTTATTCCATTGGTTTCGTAACTACACTAATTACTTTTTATTCACATTCATTTTAAATCAAAATTAATTACACGAATAGTATTTCATTTAATACTAAAATCATGTTTAAACCATTTCATAAAACCATTACTCAAGTTTATAAACATCTTCTAAAACACAACTTATGTTTATTAACACTTTTTAAAACTTAAGTTCATATTCGTATAACACCCTTCTTCATCCTACGAGTATATATATACAATATAACGATGTTCAAAAAATTTTAAAATTTGCTATAACTTACTATCTCCTCAAATTTATAAGTTACAAAACTTATTTCCTTATAATCCCACCAAATACACTTAGCTTCCATCTCTCAGTTAACTAAGAAGTTTTGGATTGTCCGAAATCAACGAAAATTTCATTTCATTTCAGCAAATGAAAATTATTAATTAACGTATCAAAATGAAATGCACAAACCGAAATATCATAATGTATAGGATACTTGAGTCGAATAAAATAACCTAACTAAAAATTTCAGAATTAAACATGCAGGTTTTGTTTCAAATCATTTTGAAATAATAGAAATATACATATCTCATTTTGTATATCCAATCATACCTTTGGGATTTAAATCAATTTTGTTTACCAAAACAACTTTATAACCAATTATTATGGTAGCAATCTCTTACTTAGAAATTCGAAAATGAACCTTAATGATGTTGCAGTCAACAATAGAATTATTTTTCAACGGCAGAAGTGAGTTCAGTGCTTTCTATTCCTTTTAAAATCCCTTTATAAAATATTTCTTTCAATCAATACCATAACGACCTATATTTTATGTATCAAAGGATCGTAAAATATTTTTATTTTATCTCTGTGAGGTCTTATGATTTTAAAATTTTGGGATATGACTCGTAGAGATCTTTTACACACCTATGATTTTCCCTAATTTCTATGCGACAATTTTGACCCTGAGAATCTTGTTTGGGCTATAACTTTTAAAAAGAGTCAAATTAGAGCCTCAAACTAGTTTCGTTGCTTTAGGATGATGGTTTTCCATTCCGTAAAGTGGTCATAATAGAAAAGCACACTTACGGTTAGAAAGTTATGCTTGTTTTATGTTTTGTAAGCTGTTGATCAAGATTAGTATGTAATTAATTAAGCCCGCTAGTGAGCCCTAAATAGCCTGAGATCCATCCAAATTTCATCCAAAATCAGCCAAATTGTTATCTAAATTAAAATAAATTGCGGATTTGAGATTGAATCCTTAATTAGATGTTAAGGATCATCAAATTGCTTGATTTGGAGAGCTTTTCTTTACTGTTTGGATTAGGTCTACATACAAATTTCTTGGATTTGGTAATTGGTGAGTGGTTTATTGTAACAACCCGGGATTTTATAACAATTAATTATCGTCAAAGTGACGATTAAATTGTTTGTTTATTTTTGTAGGAATTTTAATCGATTAGCGTTGATAGCTAATTGCTGTTCGGAGTTTTAATCGGTTGAATTCTTTTAAAATTGGGTTGAAATTCTTTAATAATTTGATTAAATTTTGTGTGGGCTTTAAGAAGAAGTGTGGTCCACTTTCTCTTGCTTGGGACCGAGATGATGTTAATACCCATCCCCCTTTCTTTTATTTGTTGGCCTGCTTTCTTTTATCTGATGAAAGAAAATGGAGATTAAAAACTAGGGCTTCGGCTTCGTTCTTTGTGACTGGCGATGCTGGACTTCGACTCCTCTTTGCTTGATTCTGGAAATAGGGCTTTGCCCTGTTGCGATTTTGGGATTAGAGCTTCGGCTCTCTCTGGCGATTCTCTGTTAAACTAGGGCTTTGCCCTGTTGTTTATGGCTTCGGCCTCTCGATGATTTGTTGCTCTGAATTAGGGCTTTGACTGCTCCAATTTGTGGCGAAGGTGAGTGAACTACCACTCACATCTAATTCATTCGTAGTGCTATGCTCGCGTTCGATTTTGTGTTAATATTTGGGTTTTTCTTTTCTCTGCATCCCTCACTGTCAATGATGATATCGAGAGTGTTTATATAGGGTTTTCAAAACCCTAATACTTGCCTAATTTAATTTTCGTGATCTCCACGCTGTTAAACTTTCTGTTATTATGCTGTGATATTTTGGGAAATTTCTTTGATTCCACGGCTTTGATTTAACAGCCTTGACATTATTAATTCATTTGTCTGCATTCATACTTTGATTTCTTGTTTGTAATCCCTGCGACCTTATTTTGGGTTGACTTTTATGCTTCAGCATTTACTTGATGCTTCATTGACCTGTTGTTGCTGCACTTGGCATTGATACCTCTTGAAGCTTAGTGTAGTTGATGTTGTTTCACTGTGACTTTGGTTTTGCTTTGTATTGACTTTAACATTTTCTCTGATCATCTGTTCGGTGATGATACTCTGGCTTCCTGACTTGTGCATGCTTTCTGTCATCACCTTACTTTGATCTTCACTGCTGACTTGTACCCTGATGTTTGAACTTGATGCTTCATGTACAGTTCCACTTATTACAGTTTCATTGACACATGTTTGTATATCTTTGTGCTGCTATTCATGTTGTAGCTTGCAGTTATGTTGCTTTGTCTTGTCACCTTCAGTTGCTTGTAGTCTTTGTGCATTCTGGTATCACCTATGACTTGAGTTCATTTCAGTGCATTTGTCACTTGAACTTTGGTCTGTGATATTTGTACTACCTGGTCTGGTCAATTGTAGCATGTTGTTCATTTGAGTTTCAGGTGCATTGACTTATAGCTGTGCATTCATGTCATTTGTGCATTAGTTTGTTGCCAGTTCCTTGGTCATTGATTAAAGTTTGTTTGCATGCTGTTGCCTTCACACTTGAACTACTCTCATGTTATCTAGACTTGTTCATGTTACTTGTAGATGGTCCACTGTTTTGACTATAGCTTGACTTGAATATGCATTAGAATTGGTTTGCACTGTCCAGTTCATATGGTTGTTACTGGTGACTTGTATCTGTTGCCTTCATGTTCATGAACATTAGTTCTTGCTTCATTTTGGAAATTGCAGTTTCTCTGCATATTGAGTTTTCTTGCTTCATTTTGGAAATTGCAGTTTCAATACTGTACACTGTCTTGACTTGTACTTGACTCACTGGTTCGAGTCACTTGTGCATGTCACTATTCATTTAGATTGCACCTGAGTTTCATTTGATCTGAGTTAGATCCATTTGCTTTTGATGCATTGATCTTCTGCGCATTTCATTACGGTAGTGGCGAGGCAGTACACGCGTGCGCGTACTGCAGCCCTACCAGAGTTGATGTTTTAAATTGATTATTTTGTTGTTGTCTAATTATCTTCTAGATAATTAGATTTTGTTGTTAATTGCCGTTTAGGCAACTCTGATGTTTTTAAGATTATCTTCATTGATAATCATTTCATTTTTCTTTGTTAATATTTTATATTTGCTGATTTGTTGTCTAACATTGTTTAGTGTTATATCTGCCGTTATCCGATTCTCTTATCGAAGAGTTGGATATACGAGATTTCTGTGAATGTCGTCTATTTGATATTGATTATTATTGCTTCTGTGCATTAATAATTGAGTTTGAATTAGACTGACCCGTGTATTATTTTCTTTTGAATGTAATACTCGGGTCAGACCCGAGTTATTTCAGGTTGTAGATTTCCTGCTTTGAGTTGATGTTTGAGCTATGAAGATTTTTCACATCTTTTGAAGTGGTCTGCGTCTTTTTGTAGTAGTCTGAGTACTGATTAGGTTGATATGTATTCATGTACATTAGTTGATAATGTATTTGTATATATAACTTCCAGAGTCGACAGTTGTTGTTGTATCATATGTATTGTGTCAAATGTATTGTAACTGACATCAGTTATTATATATATGAGACTTTTTGTTTTATCTGTGTTCCGCATTCTATTGTATCTATGTTATTATTATATATATTGTTCTAAACTATTATGAACCATCGTAGTTTGTTTTATACTGGAATTGGGTATGTCGATGGGAGTAAATAAATAAGAGATGTAAAATGAAAAACATATACCACTCCTATCGAGGTAACCAATACTAGTGTAAGGCCAACTACGGATGGCCGCTCCTATCCAGCCTTATTCTTCGTGATAACAGACAGTAGTACTTTTACTACTCTTTGTTATCGTGAGCATAGAGGTGGGGCGTTACAGTTGGTATCAGAGCTTGGGGTTTATGGACATAATATAAAACATAACTTAGATGGAACATATGTTACAACTTTTGGTCGGTGTTTTTATTTGTGCTTTGAGTCAAAACTAAAGTTTTGAAATTTTGGTGGAATTTTTAAATATCTTTATTTAAAAATAATAGTGTAACTGAGTTTTGTTGATTGATTAAATTGTGTTCTGTTAATCAGAGTGCGCAGCGGAAACAGTGAAACTGCCTTCGCTAAGTACAACTGATAATCTTTTTGATTTAAAAATTAAAATATGAAATTAAAATAAATTTCATTTGCTGTTTACATAGCTGTGTTTATTTTGTTTCTTCGAAGATTTCGAATCCGATTTGAGGATTCGAAGCGATTGCAGTATGTGATTTTTATTGAGATTTTTGCTGGTTTCTTTTATGCTAATCATTATTGATTAGATTTTGCTGTATTGAATTATCTTCATTGAAGATACATTCAAATGACTTCTTTGTTCATTTTGTAGTATGTGAAAATTTGAGTTGCACGTTACTGCATTTATTTTACGTTGAACCGATGCTTGGTTATGAAATGTATTTTGTTGCCGTTATTTTTATAACGGGATTTTTACACCAATGCTCTATTTTTGAAGCACGGTGTTTTGTGGCATTTTTGATGAATGAAAATTCACTGGTGTTACATTTTGATGTGAACTATTTTGATGAGATTTTGACGTTTAAAAATTACCGTCGCTTTGACTTCAGTAACCGTCAAATTTTAAAAGTGGATTTTCAAGCGGTTATACCGCAATGCTGATTTGTGACCCGTTTTTACGGTATTTTGAGAAGTACAATTTCCTTATCGAAATTGTTACTGATTTGCTGTTTTAATCACGTGATTGGTGAAATCGTTTTAAAAGGAAAAATTGTTTTCTAAATTTTTAACAGTTTGCGCTTTCAAAAGAATGAGGAAGCGACTTAAACGTTTCAACAAAATCGAGGACTATGACCCCTTTCTTTTACTGATTCGCTTAACTCTGGACTTGTCCAGTTGAGAACGTGAATTGTTATTTTTATGAAATAAATAAAATTGTTTTTAGAAATTTTACAGTTTGCGCTTTCAAAAGAATGAGGAAGCGATTTAAACGTTTCAGCAAAATCGAGGATTATGACCCCTTTCTTTTACTGATTCGCTTAATTTCGGACTTGTCCGTTTGAGAATGTAAAGTGTATTTTTATAAAATACACAATTTTGCACTTTCAAGGAAACGATGAAGAGAATCAAACGATTTAGTAAAACACGTGGTATGGGACATGTGCGTTTGCTATTTCGGTTAATTCCAGACTCGTTAATTGAAATATCTGCTGTTTTGATGATTTTGATGAATTTGCACTTTCAAGGAAACGATGAAGAGAATTAAACGATTTAGTAAAACTCGTGGTTATGGGACATGTGCGTTTGCTATTTTGGTTAATTCTGGACTCATTAATTGAAATATTTGATGATTTCGTGTGCTTTCAAGCCACTATGATGGACCTTCGGGTCATATGATGGACCTTCGGGTCAAATATCAGTACTAGACCTTCGGGTCACTCTGCGGACCTTCGGGTCATTTGTTGGGCGCCAAAATTATGTTGAGTACTTGGTAGGCTTTGGCCATTTGTTGATGCACGTGCGGCGAATTCAAAACTCGCCATCTGATGGGATCGATCCAAGCTTTTATGTTGATTTTCTAGTCTTCTTAATTGATTTCTAGATATTTGTTGTTTCTAATTACCTGTAGGTAATTAGATATCTGATGTTATGAGATTTAATTATCGTATCGGTAATTAAATATTTGTTGATTCTGATTATCGTTTTTTGATAATCGGATATTTGTTGTTTCTGATTATCGCTTGTGATAATTAGATATTTGAGATTTGATTATCGGTTTTGATAATTGAATAATTGTTGATTTGAAATATGATTACCGTTTGTGGTAATTAAATATTTGTTGATTTGAGATTTCTGATTATCGTTTTGATAATCGAATAATTGCTAATTTGAGATTTGATTATCGTTTTTGATAATCGAATAATTGTTGAATTGAGATTTGATTATCGTTTGTGATAATCGAATAATTATTGATTTGAGATTTGATTATCGTTTTTGATAATCGGATATTTGTTGTTTCTGATTATCGCTTATGATAATTAGATATTTGAGATTTGATTATCGTTTTTGATAATTGAATAATTGTTGATTTGAAATTTGATTACCGTTTGTGGTAATTAAATATTTGTTGATTTGAGATTCTGATTATCGTTTTTGATAATCGGATATTTGTTGTTTCAGATTATTGCTTGTGATAATTAGATATTTGAAATTTGATTATCGTTTTTGATAATCGAATGTTTGTTGATTTGAAATTTGATTATCGTTTTTGATAATCGAATATTTGTTGATTTGGAAATCTGATTATCGTTTTTGATAATTGAATAATTGCTGATTTGAGATTTGATTATCGTTTGTGATAATCGAATAATTATTGATTTGAGATTTGATTATCGTTTTTGATAATCGAATATTTGTTGATTTGAGATTTCTGATTATCGTTTTGATAATCGAATAATTACTGATTTGAGATTTGATTATCGTTTTTGATAATCGAATAATTGTTGAATTGAGATTTGATTATCGTTTGTGATAATCGAATAATTATTGATTTGAGATTTGATTATCGTTTTTGATAATCGAATATTTGTTGATTTGAGATTTCTGATTATCGCTTTTGATAATTGAATAATTGTTGATTTGAGATTTGATTATCGTTTTTGATAATCGAATAATTGTTGAATTAAGATTTGATTATCGTTTTGATAATTGGATAATTGTTGATTTTCGTCTTCTGACTATCGTTTAGATAATTGGATGTTTGTTGACTTTGTTGATTATGAAATTTTCTAGTCTCTAATTGATTCTAGAGTATGCTAATTTTATTGAATTACTGTATCCTATCTATCTATGTTGATAGTTAGAGTTTGCTGATTTTGAAATTCATGTTTTCTAGTTATTTGTTGGATAACTAGATATTTGCAGTTTTGCAATTTGTGATTGGTGTTTTCTAATTATCTTTGCTGATAATTAGATTTTGCTGTTTTCTAATTATCGTATCGACAATTAGATATTGCTGTTTTGTGATTTCTGAATTTCAGTTATCTAAATGATAATTGAATATTACTGATAATTGTGTTTATCCAGTTTAGTTGTTCTCTGATTATCTATTGATAATTAGATTTTGTTAAATAAAAAAAATTTGTAAATTTCTTTTATGGAATTGAAAGATTTCTTTGGCGTTAGTATTCTGACTTTTATTTTTCTAGCTTAACCAGTTTATGTTAGAAGAATAATAGTTGTTGACGACCTTAATTATGAAAATTGCGGGGACGCAATTTTTATAAGGAGGGGAGTCTGTAACAACCCGGGATTTTATAACAATTAATTATCGTCAAAGTGACGATTAAATTGTTTGTTTATTTTTGTAGGAATTTTAATCGATTAGTGTTGATAGCTAATTGTCGTTCGGAGTTTTGATCGGTTGAATTCTTTTAAAATTGGGTTGAAATTCTTTAATAATTTGATTAAATTTTGTGTGGGCTTTAAGAAGAAGTGTGGTCCACTTTCTCTTGCTTGGGACCGAGATGATGTTAATACCCATCCCCTTTCTTTTATTTGTTGGCCCGCTTTCTTTTATCTGATGAAAGAAAATGGCGATTAAAAACT
This sequence comes from Allium fistulosum, assembly GCA_030737815.1. Taxonomy (NCBI): domain Eukaryota; kingdom Viridiplantae; phylum Streptophyta; class Magnoliopsida; order Asparagales; family Amaryllidaceae; genus Allium; species Allium fistulosum. Next base: position 1,108,476,919 of record CM060907.1, read on the forward strand.
AGGGCTTTGGCTTCGTTCTTTATGACTGGCGATGCTGGACTTCGGCTCCTCTTTGCTTGATTCTGGAAATAGGGCTTTGCCCTGTTGCGATTTTGGGATTAGAGCTTCGGCTCTCTCTGGCGATTCTCTGTTAAACTAGGGCTTTGCCCTGTTGTTTATGGCTTCGGCCTCTCGATGATTTATTGCTCTGAATTAGGGCTTCGACTGCTCCAATTCATGGCGAAGGTGAGTGAACTACCACTCACATCTAATTCATTCGTAGTGCTATGCTCGCGTTCGATTTTGTGTTAATATTTGGGTTTTTCTTTTCTCTGCATCCCTCACTGTCAATGATGATATCGGGAGTGTTTATATAGGGTGTTCAAAACCCTAATACTTGCCTAATTTAATTTTCGTGATCTCCACGCTGTTAAACTTTCTGTTTTTTGGCTGTGATATTTTGGGAAATTTCTTTGATTCCACGGCTTTGATTTAACAGCCTTGACATTATTAATTCATTTGTCTGCATTCATTCTTTGATTTCTTGTTTGTAATCCCTGCGACCTTATTTTGGGTTGACTTTTATGCTTTGGCCTTTACTTGAAGCTTCATTGACCTGTTGCTACTGCACTTGTCATTGATACCTCTTGAAGCTTAGTGTAGTTGATGTTGTTTCACTGTGACTTTGGTTTTGCTTTGTATTGACTTTAACATTTTCTCTGATCAATTGTTCGGTGATGATACTTTGGCTTCTTGACTTGTGCATGCTTTCTGTCATCACCTTACTTTGATCTTCACTGCTGACTTGTACCCTGATGTTTGAACTTGATGCTTCATGTATAGTTCCACTTATTACAGTTTCATTGATACATGTTTGTATGTCTTTGTGCTGCTATTCATGTTGTAGCTTGCAGTTATGTTGCTTTGTCTTGTCACTTCCAGTTGCTTGTAGTCTTTGTGCATTCTGGTATCACCTGTGACTTGAGTTCATTTCAGTGCATTTGTCACTTGAACTTTGGTCTGTGATATTTGTACTACATGGTCTGGTCAATTGTAGCATGTTGTTCATTTGAGTTTCAGGTGCATTGACTTATAGCTGTGCATTCATGTCATTTGTGCAAAAGTTTGTTGCCAGTTCCTTGGTCATTGATTAAAGTTTGTTTGCACGCCGTTGCCTTCACACTTGAACTACTCTCATGTTATCTAGACTTGTTCATGTTACTTGTAGATGGTCCACTGTTTTGACTATAGCTTGACTTGAATATGCATTAGAATTGGTTTGCACTATCCGGTTCATATGGTTGTTACTGGTGACTTGTATCTGTTGCCTTCATGTTCATGAACATTAGTTCTTGCTTCATTTTGGAAATTGCAGTTTCTCTGCATATTGAGTTTTCTTGCTTCATTTTGGAAATTGCAATTTCAATACTGTACACTGTCTTGACTTGTACTTGACTCACTAGTTCGAGTCACTTGTGCATGTCACTATTCATTTAGATTGCACCTGAGTTTCATTTGATCTGAGTTAGATCCATTTGCTTTTGATGCATTGATCTTCTGCGCATTTCATTACGGTAGTGGCGAGGCAGTACACGCGTGCACGTACTGCAGCCCTACCAGAGTTGATGTTTTAAATTGATTATTTTGTTGTTGTCTAATTATCTTCTAGATAATTAGATTTTGAGTTTCTAATTATTTATTTAATAATTAGATTTTGTTGTTAATTGCCGTTTAGGCAACTCTGATGTTTTTAAGATTATCTTCATTGATAATCATTTCATTTTTCTTTGTTGATATTTTATATTTGCTGATTTGTTGTCTAACACTGTTTAGTGTTATATCTGCCGTTATCCGATTCTCTTATCGAAGAGTTGGATATACGAGATTTCTGTGAATGTCGTCTATTTGATATTGATTATTATTGCTTCTGTGCATTAATAACTGAGTTTGAATTAGACTGACCCGTGTATTATTTTCTTTTGAATGTAATACTCGGGTCAGACCCGAGTTATTTCAGGTTGTAGATTTCCTGCTTTGAGTTGATGTTTGAGCTATGAAGATTTTTCACATCTTTTGAAGTGGTCTGCGTCTTTTTGTAGTAGTCTGAGTACTGATTAGGTTGATATGTATTCATGTACATTAGTTGATAATGTATTTGTATATATAACTTCCAGAGTCGACAGTTGTAGTTGTATCATATGTATTGTGTCAAATGTATTGTAACTGACATCAGTTATTATATATATGAGACTTTTTGTTTTATCTGTGTTCCGCATTCTGTTGTATCTGTGTTATTATTATATATATTGTCCTAAACTATTATGAACCATCGTAGTTTGTTTTATACTGGAATTGGGTATGTCGATGGGAGTAAATAAATAAGAGATGTAAAATGAAAAACATATACCACTCCTATCGATGCAACCAATACTAGTGTAAGGCCAACTACGGATGGCCGCTCCTATCCAGCCTTATTCTTCGTGATAACAGACAGTATTGGTTTTAATACTCTTTGTTATCGTGAGCATAGAGGTGGGGCGTTACATTTATGCCTTCTCACTATACTACACATGTTTATATGGTAGAATTATATGATTTAACATGTTTTAATTTGATTTTTGCCATAAAAACCTTTTCTAACTTTAAAGACATGTTAATCCATGCATATGATATAGGTTGATTAGAAATCATGTTCATATGTTCATGCTATATGTTGATCTATATTAGAAATTATCTTGTTTATCTTATTTTAATGGATAGAAAATTTGATTGGATGCAATTGCTTGTTATTTTATGTTTGGATGATATAATTTGATGTTATTTGCTAGTGTTGTGATTGCATAGGAAGTTAGGTTGGAGAATTAGGCAAATCGAAGGCAAAGTTGGTCGGAATTGGAAAAAAATACGCTGATAAGCTCTGGAGAATGGCAAGAGGCCACATGATAACTCTGTTAGTCCTTGAGAAGGATGGTTTTGATGACAACAACCTTAGGACTTGTTATAAAATATAAATACTAACATTATAGTTTAGATATATATATATATATATATACAGGATATAAACATGCAGGTACCAAGAATGAAGACTGTACAATATAGAGATACAAGACTGATGAATTTAAAGATTGAAGATATCAAGATTGAAGACTCATGAGTATCAAGAAATCAAGTTATCAAGAGTTCAAGATTTTAATAGTACAAGATAAGTATTGAGTCTAGAATTATGTTAAAACTTCTTGAAAGCACTTGCATCTTTATTCGAAATTTATTCGTGGAATGGAATCCACTTCGAGCCTGTTAAAGGGATGGAACCCTAGTGGGATGGAACCCACAACAATATCTAGTGGAACATATAGTGGTCCTATTTTGATATCCACTAATTTTATAAAAATGTTTTTCAAAAATATATCTCTTATTTTAAATGTTTTCAAAACCTTCTTTTCAAAAAGACATCTCTCTTGTTTGAAATATTTTAGCCTCAAAACTATTTTTATTTTTAATAAAATTGTCCTTATTTTTAAATCATCTCTTGTTTTAAATATTTAGCTTTAAAATATATATTTACTTAGATTTTAAATCACTTTATATATTAAGATTATATATATTAAAAATTACTTTCTAAACTCTTTTATATGTTTAAACTATATTCAAATATATTTACAAAGTTTAGAAATTGTTTTGACAAATTATAGAAACCAATTTTAATAAGAAAATCAAAATCATCAATTTTGCCTAGAGCATGTCGACATCCCTCAACACCCTATGTCGACATGATGTCCGTTAAATTCAAAATTCAAATTTTCAAAAGAAGTGTCTATTCATCGTATCCTTTCACGAATAGATATGGCTGTTGATTTCCTATAAATACCAGTAGTTCTAAACGAATTTTTAACCAGATTTCACTTGTTTTCTCTTCTCTTCATCTTCCATATTTATTCTAAAGAATTCCAAACTATACTCTGCCGAAATACCAAGTGAATCAAACTTGATTATCTCTTGTTTGATTCTCTGCCACTCTCTCCATAATATCTCAGTGCTATTCAGAGTTATAGGATTATTTGTAAATCAAACTGTTGAGTAAAAGGTGCGGTTGAGCCTTGAAATCAATTGGGTGTGATTGTTGCCCCGAAAATCTATTAGGTGATCTTGTGGCCTAGTAAATCAAGAGAGTTTGCCCCGGACTCGAATACAGGAGGGTGTACCTCGTGGCCTTGAAATCGAGGGTGTAATCTAGAAGATTATTTTGATAAGAAATCCGTACGTTTATGCGGGACTGGATGTAGGGTAACTCCGAACCAGTATAAAATCCTGGTGTGTTCTTTCCTTTACTGCTTTTATTTATTATTTGCATATGTGTCTGATTCTGTGATTATTTCTGTGTCTGTGAATTGCTTCTGTGGTGATTAAATTTACATAAGTTTCAAAAAGATTTAGAAAATCCACAAAATACTATTCACCCCTTAGTGTTATTCCAGCCTTAAGATCTGTAATCCGCATTTCTCACATTTGGTGTCAAAGCAAGGTTTCAAAGTTTTCATAATCTGAATTTTGAAAAAGTTTTTTAAAATGGCTATTTTTGGGGGTTTAGTTAACACTAGTTTAAAACCGTTCAAATCATAATTGTCTTCTAAGTCTGCATATAGTTATTATAGAAAACCAATTTATCTACCAAGTTTTTATTCTGTGCAGAAAGAAAAATGTTATACGGCCTTTGAAGAATCAACACTCAATGGACAAATTGTGCAAATCAAGAAGAATAAGTGGATACTTGATAGTGGATGTTCAAGACACATGACTGGTAATCCAGATATGCTGAATGATATTACCTATAAAGATGGAGGATTGGTTAATTTTGGAGACAACTCAAAAGGATATGTGATTGGCATCGGCAATGTCGGTAACTCTAAAACTCCTACTATTTCTAATGTTTTATTAGTTAAGAATCTGAAACACAATCTGCTTAGCATTAGTCAACTTTGCAATAAAGAATACAAGATTAAATTTGATAAAGATAAGTGTCACATCGAAGATAAAAATTCAAATATTATATTTGAAGGAATTAGGAAGAAAAATATTTACATCCTTAGTATGAAAGTTTCAAATTATAACTTATGTCTTTTGGCTAATACAAGTGACCCTTGGATTTGACATAAAAGATTTGGTCATTTAAATTTCAAACTGTAACGACCCAGAATTTTGGACCATTCGCATCCATTATAAGTGTATAGGTAGACACTCATGCCGGAGTTGAATTGCTCAAAATACCGCGTTGTTAATTTAAATTTGGCAAAACTGAACATATACAGTAAATAAATAATCACAGATCACAGACACAGAGTAATAATTACAGCGGAAATAAAAGAGATAGTAGTTCATGAAGCTACTATATAAATGTATAAGTTACATCAGAGTTAACCAGATACAACGGAAGAGTAATACGATACATCAGATACAAATCAGAATACATCACAAGAATCATCGAATACTGAAAGCAGAATAGATGGCTGGATCTTCAAGCAAAGCTCCAACTCCAAAGGTGAGTCTCGAATACTGGTACACTCAGTCTGACCCGAGCGTAAAGCAAAACACAAAACACTCGAGTCAGGATTAACATTCTTATATTAATAAATCCAACTCAAGTGAAATAGCAATTGAAATACAAGTAACTCAAAGGATGTTTGGAATAACCATCCTTTAAGGATCCGTTAAACTATCTACTAGGTAGTAATGTACGATAAGTAGATAATGTCTATCAGTAATATAAAGATATCAAAATAGTGTTAAGTCATGGCCCATTCCACCCTTAACACATTTTTATTCCCAAAAGCATATACAAGACCGTAGTTTCCCCAAAACCGGAAGTCATCAGAGGGCAATCCATATACTAAAGGTACAAAACAAATTCATAGTGGTCGTGAATAAAGGGATACAAGTATGACAAGGCACATGAGGTAATACCCAAGGTAGTGATACTACCGTTTGCCTGATCCGGACTGGTGAGAACGCATCGCCGCAGCGACCGCAACACCGTGAAACAACACTCCCAAAATCAAGGGTGCACCAATCGACAACAAGTAATGAGTAGTTTGAAAAAGTGTGTTCACTTGAGGTAGCTGACCTCCATTGGCCCGGCACGGCTCCTGTTTTAGTCATTTCCAATTTGACACAAGTGTCAAGGCTATCCATTATCGTTCTCTTTCTTCAGTCATCACGAACATCATTCCAACCACTTCATTCTGGATCATCACTCCGCGTATAGTTATTAAAGTGGTTTTCGGTTTAGACAGAGAGTATGTCCATAACCGATTCCGGTCTCTTTAATAACTTCCGTAATTATTACACCGATTGGTCATTTAATATATTTCAACACCAAATCAAATTCAATTTCAATTCGAATTTGCAAATCAACATTCATTTGTCTTTCTAAATCAATTTCCATAATTTACGTTTCAAAACTTCAATTTACCATTTCAAAATCTTATAATTCGATTTCAATTTATATTTAAACCATTCCAATATTCATTAAATTCGTATATAAGTTTCATTTCGAAATCATTTAAAATGATTTAATCTACATTCAAATCCATTTAAGTTCATTTATCGATTTCGTTTAATATTCGTTAAGTAAATTTATCATTCAAACAATTTCTATTTATTTCCAATTCATTAAATCAATTACTTAAGTTCAACTTCATTATATCAAAACTTCAAATTGAATTAAATTAAATTCGTCAAATCAAATTCTTTAAATTTCAAATCTTTCATTAATTTCAATAAATCACATTTTATTTCTTGTTAAAGAAATTCAATTTCACTTATTTACTTACTTAAATAAATTTCCAAAACTTAATTAATAAAGAAACTCAATTTCAATTATTTACGAAGTAAAATTCACTTATTCAAAAGTTCAATTTCTCTTATCAAAGAATCCAATTCAATTTAATCATTAAATAATTCAATCTTATTAATTATTAAATAATTCAAAACTTAATTATTAAATAATTTCAAAGTTAATAATTTCAACTTAATTATAATTTCAAACTTAATTATTAAATCATTTCAAAGTTTAATAATTTCAAACTTAATTATAATTCATTTCAAACTTAATTCAATCATTCCTCAAATTAAACAACATTCTTTCATCAATTACATTGTTAATCTTTTGTTTCAGATTATTAAATATTAACATTTTCCTTTCATCAAAAATTCAAATTTCAACTTCATTTCAAAACCATATTATTTATTCAAATAAAATCTTCGTTTTATTTTTAAATCAAATTATTGACCAATCGGGTTTTATTTAATTCTCTACCCTAAGTCAAAGTTCAATTTTGGGTATTTATCATTTCAACCCGATTCCAATTCAATTCAAAACCATAGCATATCAAAGGGAACTTGCAGTGTGATAACTGGGATGGTGTCAAAGTAAATAAACAAGCAATAACAACAAACAATAACAATCCAATAATCAATTTAAATAATCCCGAAATAATCATATTAATTCGCATTGTTATTTGTACGACTTAATATAATTATTTTTAGAATCTACACTATCATTTCATGTAGATTAAAGATTATTACATTACGGTTTTCACTTGTCATTCAATTTCAATTTTTACACTACAACAATCAATCCAATATACGTTCAATGGTTCAAAGTGTAATTATCACTATTCTACATGTCAATTAATTTAACAATTAAAAGGGGTCATATTCAACTAATCAAATTTAACATATAAATCAGTTTTAAAATCGTTAACTATCCTATATCCATTTCAATTTGGCATACTATTTATCATTTAACACTAACAATTTAACGTCCAATATAAACATCAACAATCAATCAATTATCAGCCAAAATGTATTATCATCACATACATAATTAACAGATAATGGTGTCAAATATCACAGGTGAACTGATACAGGCAATAGCATATATAACAGTGTAATTAACTAACATCAGCATATTTCAATTATCGTTTCAATTGAAATCAGATTTAATAAAATAAAAGAACGTTAATCGTGAGTGATTTCTCACCTTTCGAGGCTAGAGAGATTTGACGACGGAATGAGTTTCGAATCCAAGCACGAATATCAAGGCAAAGCTAGATGGACCCGAATTTGATGGACAAGCCGTCAAATAAGGAATCGATGAAAATAAATCAGAAACTGCTTGATGTAGACTGAAACGAAATATACTTATATCATTCTATTATATTATTTTCTTAACCAATATAATTTTTTTTGAAACTCATTAAAATTTATACATATATATATATATATTTAAATAAAAAAAACTTATATAGATACATATAGATAGAACAGAGAATAACATAAGCATATTATACGATAATATAAACAACTTATATAACAGAATATCAAATGTAATACCATACGTAACTACTTCAAAAATATCAGCAATTTATACGCTTATATACATGCCCTCTAAAATCAACATCATATATACTATATACTGCAACTACAAATTTTCTTCTTTATAAACCATAAAATAGATTTTTATAACCTACGCACAAAACTACAAACATATATAAACCTTTAAAATACACCATCCAGCAAGCCTTCATAATATACCATATAGAACTATTATATAAAACATACATTACCCGTATATACGTGACAGTTTTTTAGTTCACATATGTTTTATAAAACAAAATTTATACAAAAACCCAAACTTATACAAAACAAAACTTATACAAATTTTATACTGTAACTTAATATCGATAAAATATGAATGTTCAAAAATCCAAATACAACATATGCTCAACGTATAACAGACTTTGGAAACCAGATTGTAACTTATATAATAAGATTCGAAAATCTATATAAACTGATACCAATAATATACATAAACTAGTATAACTACGTGGAAATCTTCATAAATCTATGTAACGGTAAATATGCAAAACACGTAAAAGTGTATCTCTTTTATACAAGGCATAATAAACATGTTCTGAGTTAAAACAAAAATTTTACTGTTTTACAAAACCATTATATATATAGTTTAACAACAAAATATTTATATTCATAAAACAATAGTTTATATATCACATGAATATACAACTCACGGTGATGATGGTGCTCGGAGAAGGGTGCTCGCGCACGGATTTGAGGTGAGCGGAAGGGATGCAGTGCGAGGGTGGTGTTCGGCTTTGGCTACGAGGTCGTGTGGAAGGTGGTCGATTAGGGAGGAGGGGACGTGGCAGATGGCACAGGCTGAGGTGGTTGCTCGGGGTCGGAGAGGAATAAGGCAGGCGAACTTGCAGTGGGTTGGGTCTTGGTGGCTGTAGGTGGATGGTCGTGGGTTATCACGTGGAAGAAATGGCACATGCGAGTGGCAATGGACTGAGGAACTGCCAAGGCCGAAAAACGTGGCCAATGGAAGGTGAGTTGGAGGATAAGGGGTGGCGGTGCCCTTGGGTTGCGAGCTGGCAATGGAGTGAGGCCGAAGGGCTTTGTTCGGCTACAAGTCACGGCTGGTGGCTGCTTTTCCCCAGAACGGCTTCGACCATGGCGGTTGAAAGGAGAGCTGGAAGGCGAGAGGGTCGTACGGTGGGTGGGTGGGTGGCGCAAGTGGTCAATCTCGTCTAAGTGAGGGTGTGTAGTGCAACAGCCGAGGAAAGGTGAAAAGGGAAAAGGGAAGAGGGAGAAACGTGGAGCAGGCAAGGAAAATATATTGTGTGAATTTTGTTGAGTCAAGATTTTTATAGAGTTTTGATTTCTGACAAAGGGATAAACCGTGATCGACAAAAAGAAGTTATTCATTGTTTTTAAAGAGACACAAAGAGCTCCATACATTAGAGGTTGATTATTTGGTATGTTAGTAGTGTTATTTATGTTAAAATCTATCCTCAAATAATCTCATACCTTCAATCTTTGAATATAAATGTATATGTGTATGAGTGCACATTAACTGTGCAGTCTGGGCTAAACCGGTCGACCGGTTTAAAACAAGGCGGTCGACCGTTTCTACCCAGAATGCACAGATAACGTGCACAAGTGTACATAACGTATATATATTCAAATTCCTGTCTACTGGTCCATTTTGACCTGTCGACCGTTTTCAAACAGAAAGCAACCTTTCGTACAGACACTTCCTTTTCTTCAACGGTTGCTTCTCTTTCTCTTCACCAATGATCATGACCTTTGTTTGTAACTTTTCACAAAGGGTTACAACTGTTTATTTGTTATATAAACATCATGAAATCATTATTCCAAAAAAAAACGAATTCTATTATTCTAATCTCTATTCTATTGATCTCTGTCTTGAACTCTCAAACATTTCAATTGCTTATTGAATCATTGAAATTATTTCATATCTTTTGATTCAATTAAGTAATATACTTCCTTCAATCTTCACAAACATCATTCACATATTTTGAGGATAAGATTATAGGAAGGGTGTACTACAAGTGACAAATCAGTGTTATCAAGAGCACAAGTTGTCAACGACAATTGTATTTGTTTTTTGTTGAAGTCCTCGGTGTTGTAAGAGGCACGAAATCCCGTTCGGCTGTTCGGGTGTTGTAAACCTGTTCCTCCGGGTGAAGCGAGGTAGTTGGTTGTGAAAATCCAGATAGGAGTCTGGGACTGGACGTAGGACGGGAGGTCCGAACCAGTATAAAAATCCCTGGTGTGATTTTTACAGTTTACTGCATTTTCTATTCTATATCTGTGAATTGCTATATAGTTAGTTTATTGAATATTTACTTGTATAGCAATTGTAAATAACATTCCGCATATATTAGTCCATATTACACGATCCGTAATTAGTGTGCACAAGCGTACACACTTTCATTTGGTATCAGAGCAAGGTTATCATATAACCGTAACACCGTTATTTGATATATTCTTGTAATATGGCAAATAACGCAAGCACTAGCACTAACACTTACACGGAAGGTCAATCAACACAAAGACCTCCATTCTTTAATGGTCTCAACTATAGCTATTGGGCTACACGTATGTCATTTTTTATGCAATCAAATAGCTATGATGCTTGGAATGCTTCTCAAAAAGAAATAGTGAATCCAACAACTGAATATTCAGAATGGACAACGGCTGAGAAAACGGCAGCAGCCGTAAATGCAAAGGCAATAAATATGTTGTTTTGTGCATTAGACCAAAATGAATATAACCGTGTTAGTATCTGCACTACTGCATATCAAATTTGGCAAACGCTGAAAACCACTCATGAAGGTACTAACAAGGTTAAACAAGCCAAAATAGCCATGCTGAAAAGTCAGTTTCAAAATTTCAAAATGAAACCGAATGAGACAATCAATGATATGTATTCAAGGTTTCAAACTATTCATCATGCACTTATCGGACTAGGACAAAAATATTCAGATTTTGATGTTGTGTCAACAGTCCTACATTCTCTGACTAGTGAATGGGAAGGAAAAGTATTAGCAATTGAAGAAGCTAATGACCTTTCCATCATGAAGCCAGATGAATTGATAGGAAATTTAATGTCCTATGAAGCAAATTTGCAGGCTAGAAAAGAACAGAAAGAAGAAAAGAAAAATGTAGCATTTCATGCTGAGAAAGATGAAAATGAATCAGATTCTGAAGATGAAGATTTGGCATTCATTGCAAAAGGATTCAAAAAATTCCTAAAATATCGAAAAGCCAATCGTTACAACAAAAGGAAACCTGGATCAAACAAACCATCTTCATCAACTATAGAATGTTTCAACTGTCACAAAAAGGGGCACATGCAGAAGGATTGTCCAGAACAGAAGAAGAAGTCAGAAAATGATAAATTCAAACATAAGAAGGACAAGTCAAAGAAACGAGCCTTCTCAGTAACATGGGATGATTCAGACTCATCCTCATCTGAAAGTGAAAGTGATCCGGAGAATGAACAAGCTAATGTTTGTTTTATGGCAACAGAAGATGAGGTACAAATTCCTACATTTGATGAATTACTTGATATTAATTCTGAATTGATAATCAAATATAAAGACATAAAACGTCAATTAAAAGTAGCCAAAGCAGATTTGAGTAGAGCAGAGTTTGAACGAGATATGTTAAAAGACGAGAAGAAAATATTAGAAGAAGAACTTGAAAAACTTCAAGAATCATCATCTAATGTTGACTCTCAATTATCTCTTTTGAGTCAAGAAATTGAAACTCAAAAAGAGAAAAATGATGCTCTCACTACTGAAAATCATGAGCTTAAGACAAAAGTCAAAAATCTGGACCTAGAAAAGGCGAGCTTACAAACTAAGTTAGATGACATAACTCAAAATGTTTCTAACTTTAACAAAGGTCGAGAAAATTTGACAAAAATCATTGAAAGTTCACAATCTGTTTCAAATAAGCAAGGTTTGGGATATAGGAAACAAGAAACCAAGAAATATCTTGGTAATGAAAGGAAAAAGAAAGTACAAAAGACTGGAGCTAAGAAAAATCTTAGTTTATTATATTCCAAACCAAAACCAGTTGTGAAATTTCAGAAGAAAAATGTCAAGACTATCAAAATATGGGTTCCTAAAACAAATAACAATTTGATTAGGAACAAATATATTCAGAATTTCATGAATACTGTGCATTATAATTCTAATTATGTATATAAAGGGGATACCGGACCCGTATGGGTTTGGATTCCTAAGATCTAACTCTTAGGACCCTATAAAAAGTGGGTACCATGGTCTTAATTATATTTTTTGCAGGTACCACTTAAGAAAAGAGGAAAATGGATATTCTGGTTGATACATTCCTATATTATTCCATTATCTATTACTCCTTTTTGTCGATGACAAAGGGGGAGAAAGAGCTAACAATTATTTGCAGGAATATATATATATATATAAAGAATACAGACAAAATCTCAGGGAGATCACATATTCAGGGGGAGATTCAGAACTTCAGATATATGTTGTCATCAATCAAAAAGGGGGAGAATGTTGAGTCAAGATTTTTATAGAGTTTTGATTTCTGACAAAGGGATAAGCCATGATCGACAAAAAGAAGTTATTCATTGTTTTTAAAGAGACACAAAGAGCTCCATACATTAGAGGTTGATTATTTGGTATGTTAGTAATGTTATTTATGTTAAAATCTATCCTCAAATAATCTCATACCTTCAATCTTTGAATATAAATGTATATGTGTATGAGTGCACATTAACTGTGCAGTCTGGGCTAAACCGGTCGACCGGTTTAAAACAAGGCGGTCGACCGTTTCTACCCAGAATGCACAGATAACGTGCACAAGTGTACATAACGTATATATATTCAAATTCCTGTCTACTGGTCCATTTTGACCTGTCGACCGTTTTCAAACAGAAAGCAACCTTTCGTACAGACACTTCCTTTTCTTCAACGGTTGCTTCTCTTTCTCTTCACCAATGATCATGACCTTTGTTTGTAACTTTTCACAAAGGGTTACAACTGTTTATTTCTTATATAAACATCATGAAATCATTATTCCAAAAAAAAAACGAATTCTATTATTCTAATCTCTATTCTATTGATCTCTGTCTTGAACTCTCAAACATTTCAATTGCTTATTGAATCATTGAAATTATTTCATATCTTTTGATTCAATTAAGTAATATACTTCCTTCAATCTTCACAAACATCATTCACATATTTTGAGGATAAGATTATAGGAAGGGTGTACTACAAGTGACAAATCAGTGTTATCAAGAGCACAAGTTGTCAACGACAATTGTATTTGTTTTTGTTGAAGTCCTCGGTGTTGTAAGAGGCACGAAATCCCGTTCGGCTGTTCGGGTGTTGTAAACCTGTTCCTCCGGGTGAAGCGAGGTAGTTGGTTGTGAAAATCCAGATAGGAGTCTGGGACTGGACGTAGGACGGGAGGTCCGAACCAGTATAAAAATCCCTGGTGTGATTTTTACAGTTTACTGCATTTTCTATTCTATATCTGTGAATTGCTATATAGTTAGTTTATTGAATATTTACTTGTATAGCAATTGTAAATAACATTCCGCATATATTAGTCCATATTACACGATCCGTAATTAGTGTGCACAAGCGTACACACTTTCAAATTTCGTTTGTGTTGGAGGGTGAAGGCCAGGAATGCATTGGGAAGGAGATGGTTTAGGAGAAAAGCAGCAGAGAAATAAATGAAAAAGGAATTTCAAACGAACCAAATGTAATTGGAACCGGAAGAATGAACGTACAAAAGATATTAGCTATTGGAAAGGGAAAAAGTCATGCACATAAATCTAGATATGGTAAAAGCAGAATTCAAGAAAATATTAAAGGTTATGACTGTTCGTTTCGGCTGAGGGAAACGAATGGACAAGGGGACAAAAATTTAAAACGGTACCGATATGGGTAACCATTTCGCAGTTTCCACGGCGTACCGAACTCCGAAATATACAAATGAGTATACTACAAAGATCAGCACGACGAGACGATCAAAACGGTATAAAATTATCAGTGGCACGATCGAATTATAAAAATTCGAATTTTCTAATAGCGAAAAATGCAAGAAAAACGCTGAAAAATAAGATCGATGGAGCCAAAGATGTCTGAATTTGGAAAAATGACAAACTGACATCTTGCTCAGAAGATTGTTTAGAATTTTTCTATGTAAAATATTTAGGTTTCGGAAACATTTTATTTTCATCGCTTTTTAACTGATTAAATTGAAGTAAATTTACGCGCGAAATAAACTTCCATATTTTCGGACGAAAATTTACCAGTTGCTATGTTTAACTAAACGCATTCCAAATATCAAATTTATATTTCAAAATTTTATCGTTTAAAATTTCACAAAATTTCAACTAATTACGTTATTAAAAACAGTTGAAATTTACGGGTCGTTACACTCTCCCCCACTCAAAACTTTTCGTCCCTGAAAAGGAACGAGGTAGGAGAATAGAAACAACCAGAAAGAAAGAAAAACAGATTTGAAATACAAAATAACAATTAATTTAAACCATATAAATTCAAATTAATTGATATTCAATAATTGATTTAATCCATTTGATTTCACTAAAATCAATCTCAACTATTTCTAAATTCATTATCTTATTATTCCATTTTCTTCAATTTATAATTCCTAAAACCATAAATTTGAATAGTCTTTTATTATAATCATATTTTCTTCAACAATTTTAAATTCTTCTTTTTTCCAAATTATTGTTAAATTTATTCTACTTAATATATCTAATCACATATATTTAACCCATATAAATCAAATTCAACCATAAAAGTTTCGATTTAAATTAATTTATATTTACTAATTTCTTTTTAATTCAAGGTATTTTCATAAGTTGATCAAATTTCAATTTATTAATTCTTTCAAAACAAATTTATTAATTCTTACAAAACAAATTATTTCATTATTAACTGAGTTTTATTTATTATCCTATCTAACTCAATTGACGTCTACATAATCAAAATTTAGTGTATAACATTTATTATAAACACTCAAATTTTATTTATAAAATTATTTTATATTGTATATTATCCAATTACATTTTAACTTATGCACAATTTAGGTAAGTTATATTGAAATGCAATTTTGTACTATACAAATAAAATTTTCAAATTCAATTATCTCAAGTTTAAATATTTATTTCAAATTTTGGTTTATTTATAATTAAAATCATCCTTTAACAAAAATTAGATTTTCGATTAACTTTAAACAATTTAGAAATATATATAATATATTTATATCAAATCAAATTAAAATTTTAAACTAATATACCTATATATATATAAATCAAATTATACTGAAGAAATTCAAATCAAAAATATATTTTTCAAAACAAAACCGTAGCAAAGCTACAGAATAGTATCTCCACTTCGAAACTCGAAAATGAATGTCGATGATGCGGCCGCCATCACCGAAATTATTTTCCAGCGATAAAAAGAAGAGCACTGATTTCAACATTTTAAAATTCTTTGAAAACGATTTCTATTTGAAAATATTTTCAATAATATATACTTTTAAATTTTAAAAACCAAAGTTCGAAATTTTAGGAATTTAAATTCTCAAATTCTTACTTTAATTTCATTTAAATTTCTAAATAAATCTATAAACCAACTTTTATAATTCCATTTATTTTTATGTTGGAATAATCAATGATTTACCAAACAAATAGTGAAGATCCAATATTACCTTTCTAACAACCAATTCAGTTAACAATTCAATTTCAGAAAATTTATACTTATATATAATATAATCTTACAAGATTATTTTATTTACCAAATTTAAAACAATATTGTGTCAGTTTGTTCTGTTCAAGTGTTTTGGAAATCCTATCGATAGCGTTGATCAGACGAATCGATCGAAAATCCAAATCAACATCAACAACTCAAACAACACAACATATATTAAAACATTTATATATATTAGTTTACAAATACATTTCTTTGCTCGACGATACAGGAATGAATTTTCAAAATAAGGATAGGGTTTCAAATTTGATGGGCTCAAATCAAAGAGAATTTTGATTCGAAATAAGTTTGAAACAGAAGATAAGATAATTCAATTATCACAATCGGGAGATGGATGAGTTTATTTAATTCACGGGCAACCTTAACCGGGTCGACCGTAACTTCAAGAATAAGATCGATGCAGAATTCCGAGGTAAATCAATATTCGACCTCAAGAAATGGGATTCAGGTATAGCAGGAGATAGATAGCATCGTAAACCGAGGATACAAAAATCTCCGGTAAATCAATGCCTATTGTAAAGGAGTTTTGCTCCTTTACGAATCATTCAAAGATTGGCGAGACCGCCGATCTATTATAGATATCATTCAAAATGGAGTTATGGGGTGCTCCCGAATTGAAAGAAGACGAATAGTGAGGGACACGAATGAATTTTGGAACCGCAGGGAACGTTCCAAAATTCAAAGGAATTGAGTCAAAGGAAGAGATTGAAACTCGAATGAGAGTGATTCTGTAAATACATTTACCCTATATGTTAAGTTTTGCCTAGAGCTACCAAAGCTCTGATACCAACTGTAACGACCCGGAATTTTGGACCATTCGCATCCATTATAAGTGTATAGGTAGACACTTATGCCGGAGTTGAATTGCTCAAAATACCGCGTTGTTAATTTAAATTTGGCAAAACTGAACATATACAGTAAATAAATAATCACAGATCACAGACACAGAGTAATAATTGCAGCGGAAATAAAAGAGATAGTAGTTCATGAAGCTACTATATAAATGTATAAGTTACATCAGAGTTAACCAGATACAACGGAAGAGTAATACGATACATCAGATACAAATCAGAATACATCACTAGAATCATCGAATACTGAAAGCAGAATAGATGGCTGGATCTTCAAGCAAAGCTCCAACTCCAAAGGTGAGTATCGAATACTGGCACACTCAGTCTGACCCGAGCGTAAAGCAAAACACAAAACACTCGAGCCAGGATTAACATTCTTATATTAATAAATCCAACTCAAGTGAAATAGTAATTAAAATACAAGTAACTCAAAGGATGTTTGGAATAACCATCCTTTAAGGATCCGTTAAACTATCTACTAGGTAGTAATGTACGATAAGTAGATAATGTCTATCAGTAATATAAAGATATCAAAATAGTGTTAAGTCATGGCCCATTCCACCCTTAACACATTTTTATTCCCAAAAGCATATACAAGACCGTAGTTTCCCCAAAACCGGAAGTCACCAGAGGGCAGTCCATATACTAAAGGTACAAAACAAATTCGTAGTGGTCGCGAATAAAGGGATACAAGTATGACAAGGCACATGAGGCAATACCCAAGGTAGTGATACTACCGTTTGCCTGATCCGGACTGGTGAGAACGCATCGCCGCAGCGACCGCAACACCGTGAAACAACACTCCCAAAATCAAGGGTGCACCAATCGACAACAAGTAATGAGTAGTTCGAAAAAGTGTGTTCACTTGAGATAGCTGACCTCCATTGGCCCGGCACGGCTCCTGTTTTAGTCATTTCCAATTTGACACAAGTGTCAAGGCTATCCATTATCGTTCTCTTTCTTCAGTCATCACGAACATCATTCCAACCATTTCATTCTGGATCATCACTCCGCGTATAGTTATTAAAGTGGTTTTCGGTTTAGACAGAGAGTATGTCCATAACCGATTCCGGTCTCTTTAATAACTTCCGTAATTATTACACCGATTGGTCATTTAATATATTTCAACACCAAATCAAATTCAATTTCAATTCGAATTTGCAAATCAACATTCATTTGTCTTTCTAAATCAATTTCCATAATTTACGTTTCAAAACTTCAATTTACCATTTCAAAATCTTATAATTCGATTTCAATTTATATTTAAACCATTCCAATATTCATTAAATTCGTATATAAGTTTCATTTCGAAATCATTTAAAATGATTTAATCTACATTCAAATCCATTTAAGTTCATTTATCGATTTCGTTTAATATTCGTTAAGTAAATTTATCATTCAAACAATTTCTATTTATTTCCAATTCATTAAATCAATTACTTAAGTTCAACTTCATTATATCAAAACTTCAAATTGAATTAAATTAAATTCGTCAAATCAAATTCTTTAAATTTCAAATCTTTCATTAATTTCAATAAATCACATTTTATTTCTTGTTAAAGAAATTCAATTTCACTTATTTACTTACTTAAATAAATTTCCAAAACTTAATTAAAAAAGAAACTCAATTTCAATTATTTACGAAGTAAAATTCACTTATTCAAAAGTTCAATTTCTCTTATCAAAGAATCCAATTCAATTTAATCATTAAATAATTCAATCTTATTAATTATTAAATAATTCAAAACTTAATTATTAAATAATTTTAAAGTTAATAATTTCAACTTAATTATAATTTCAAACTTAATTATTAAATCATTTCAAAGTTTAATAATTTCAAACTTAATTATAATTCATTTCAAACTTAATTCAATCATTTCTCAAATTAAACAACATTCTTTCATCAATTACATTGTTAATCTTTTGTTTCAGATTATTAAATATTAACATTTTCCTTTCATCAAAAATTCAAATTTCAACTTCATTTCAAAACCATATTCTTTATTCAAATAAAATCTTCGTTTTATTTTTAAATCAAATTATTGACCAATCGGGTTTTATTTAATTCTCTACCCTAAGTCAAAGTTCAATTTTGGGTATTTATCATTTCAGCCCGATTCCAATTCAATTCAAAACCATAGCATATCAAAGGGAACTTGCAGTGTGATAACTGGGATGGTGTCAAAGTAAATAAACAAGCAATAACAACAAACAATAACAACAAACAATAACAATCCAATAATCAATTTAAATAATCCCGAAATAATCGTATTAATTCGCATTGTTATTTGTACGACTTAATATAATTATTTCTAGAATCTACACTATCATTTCATGTAGATTAAAGATTATTACATTACGGTTTTCACTTGTCATTCAATTTCAATTTTTACACTACAACAATCAATCCAATATACGTTCAATGGTTCAAAGTGTAATTATCACTATTCTACATGTCAATTAACTTAACAATTAAAAGGGGTCATATTCAACTAATCAAATTTAACATATAAATCAGTTTTAAAATCGTTAACTATCCTATATCCATTTCAATTTGGCATACTATTTATCATTTAACACTAACAATTTAACGTCCAATATAAACATCAACAATCAATCAATTATCAGCCAAACTGTATTATCATCACATACATAATTAATAGATAATGGTGTCAAATATCACAGGTGAACTGATACAGGCAATAGCATATATAACAGTGTAATTAACTAACATCAGCATATTTCAATTGTCGTTTCAATTGAAATCAGATTTAATAAAATAAAAGAACGTTAATCGTGAGTGATTTCTCACCTTTCGAGGCTAGAGAGATTTGACGACGGAATGAGTTTCGAATCCAAGCACGAATTTCAAGGCAAAGCTAGATGGACCCGAATTTGATGGACAAGCCGTCAAATAAGGAATCGATGAAAATAAATCAGAAACTGCTTGATGTATACTGAAACGAAATATACTTATATCATTCTATTATATTATTTTCTTAACCAATATTTTTTTTTGAAACTCATTAAAATTTATACATATATATATATATATATTTAAATAAAAAAAACTTATATAGATACATATAGATAGAACAGAGAATAACATAAGCATATTATACGATAATATAAACAACTTATATAACAGAATATCAAATGTAATACCATACGTAACTACTTCAAAAATATCAGCAATTTATACGCTTATATACATGCCCTCTAAAATCAACATCATATATACTATATACTACAACTACAAATTTTCTTCTTTATAAACCATAAAATAGATTTTTATAACCTACGCACAAAACTACAAACATATATAAACCTTTAAAATACACCATCCAGCAAGCCTTCATAATATACCATATAGAACTATTATATAAAACATACATTACCCGTATATACGTGACAGTTTTTTAGTTCACATATGTTTTATAAAACAAAATTTATACAAAAACCCAAACTTATACAAAACAAAACTTATACAAATTTTATACTGTAACTTAATATCGATAAAATATGAATGTTCAAAAATCCAAATACAACATATGCTCAACGTATAACAGACTTTGGAAACCAGATTGTAACTTATATAATAAGATTCGAAAATCTATATAAACCGATACCAATAATATACATAAACTAGTATAACTACGTGGAAATCTTCATAAATTTATGTAACTGTAAATATGCAAAACACATAAAAGTGTATCTCTTTTATACAAGGCATAATAAACATGTTCTGAGTTAAAACAAAAATTTTACTGTTTTACAAAACCATTATATATATAGTTTAACAACACAATATTTATATTCATAAAACAATAGTTTATATATCACATGAATATACAACTCACGGTGATGATGGTGCTCGGAGAAGGGTGCTCGCGCACGGATTTGAGGTGAGCGGAAGGGATGCAGTGCGAGGGTGGTGTTCGGCTTCGGCTACGAGGTCGTGTGGAAGGTGGTCGATTAGGGAGGAGGGGACGTGGCAGATGGCACAGGCTGAGGTGGTTGCTCGGGGTCGGAGAGGAATAAGGCAGGCGAACTTGCAGTGGGTTGGGTCTTGGTGGTTGTAGGTGGATGGCTGTGGGTTATCACGTGGAAGAAATGGCACAGGCGAGTGGCAATGGAGTGAGGAACTGCTAAGGCCGAAAAACGTGGCCAATGGAAGGTGAGCTGGAGGATAAGGGGTGGCGGTGCCCTTGGGTTGCGAGCTGGCAATGGAGTGAGGCCGAAGGGCTTTGTTCGGCTACAAGTCACGGCTGGTGGTTGCTTTTCCCCAGAACGGCTTCGACCATGGCAGTTGAAAGGAGAGATGGAAGGCGAGAGGGTTGTACGGTGGGTGGGTGGGTGGCGCAAGTGGTCAATCTCGTCTAAGTGAGGGTGTGTAGTGCAACAGCCGAGGAAAGGTGAAAGGGGAAAAGGGAAGAGGGAGAAACGTGGAGCAGGCAAGGAAAATATATTGTGTGAATTTCGTTTGTGTTGGAGGGTGAAGGCCGGGAATGCATTGGGAAGGAGATGGTTTAGCAGAAAAGCAGCAGAGAAATAAATGAAAAAGGAATTTCAAATGAACCAAATGTAATTGGAACCGGAAGAATGAACGTACAAAAGATATTAGCTATTGGAAAGGGAAAAAGTCATGCACATAAATCTAGATAAGGTAAAAGCAGAATTCAAGAAAATATTAAAGGTTATGACTGTTCGTTTCGGCTGAGGGAAACGAATGGACAAGGGGATAAAAATTTAAAACGGTACCGATATGGGTAACCATTTCGCAGTTTCCACGGCGTACCGAACTCCGAAATATACAAATGAGTATACTGCGAAGATCAGCACGACGAGACGATCAAAACGGTATAAAATTATCAGTGGCACGATCGAATTATAAAAATTCGAATTTTCTAATAGCGAAAAATGCAAGAAAAACGCTGAAAAATAAGATCGACGGAGCCAAAGATGTATGAATTTGGAAAAACGACAAACTGACATCTTGCTCAGAAGATGATTTAGAATTTTTCTATGTAAAATATTTAGGTTTCGGAAACATTTTATTTTCATCGCTTTTTAACATATTAAATTGAAGTAAATTTACGCGCGAAATAAACTTCCATATTTTCGGACGAAAATTTACCAGTTGCTATGTTTAACTAAACGCATTCCAAATATCAAATTTATATTTCAAAATTTTATCGTTTAAAATTTCACAAAATTTCAACTAATTACGTTATTAAAACAGTTGAAATTTACGGGTCGTTACACAAACTGTTATCTGGGTTATCAAAACTTGACTTAGTTAGAGGTCTTCCCAAGTTAAACTTTAAAGTAGATATTATATGTGATGCTTGCCAATTAGGAAAACTTAGGAAAAGTCCTTTCAAATTAAAAGATATGATTTCAACATCAAAACCTCTTGAGTTACTTCATCTAGATTTATTTGGTCCATCTCAAATTCAATCAATAAATCATAATAAATATGTCTTTGTAATTGTAGATGATTATTCTAAGTTTACATGGACAATTTTTATGAAACATAAAAGTCATACTTTTGGTTCATTTAAATTTTTTTCAAAAAGACTTCAAAACCAACTTTCTTTAAAAATTATAACTATTCGTAGTGATCAAGGTGGGGAATTTGAAAATGAAAATTTTGAGAGATTCTGCAGTAAAAAGGGAATAACTCATAATTTCTCTTTTCCAAGAACTCCACAACAAAATGGAGTGGTAGAACGTAAGAATAGAACGATTCAAGAGTGTGCTAGACAATGCTTTCTGATAGTAACTTACCTAAAAACTTTTGGGCTGAAGTAGTCGCTACAGCTTGTTATATATTAAATAGGATTTTAATTAGACCATTAACTAATAAAACACCATATGAATTACTTTACAATAAGAAACCCATAGTAGCTTATTTTAAAGTTTTTGGTAGTAAGTGTTTTATTCTTAATACAAAAGATAATTTAGATAAATTTGAACCTAAATCCGACAAAGGTATCTTCATCGGATATTCTAATAGAAGTAAAGCATTTAGAGTTTATAATTTAAGAACTAACACTATTGCAGAAACAATGCACGTATCTTTTGATGAAAATTTTAAAGATACTGTACAAATAGAAGATGAAGAAGATTTTGTAACTTTAAATAATGAAACTAATTGTGAAATCATTCAACCTAATAAAAGAATTAGGCTATTAAAAGATCATCCTATAGAAAATATACTAGGAAATATTGAATCTGTTGTTAGAACTAGAAATCAACTAAATAACATGAGTAATTTAGCTTTTATATCAACTATTGAACCTAAAAATCCAAAGGAAGCATCATCTGATGATTCATGGTTTCTTGCTATGCAAGAAGAATTGAATCAGTTCACCAGAAATGATGTTTGGGAACTTGTTCCTAGACCTGAGGATAAAAGTATAATTGGAACAAAATGGGTTTATAAATGTGATGACTCGGAATCCAACGCTCAAAAATCGGCATCTAATACCTCACCCGTATTCGAATGCCGGAGATTCAAACGTTGGAGTCCAGTACGCCGGAGCTTATAACACATTAGGTGATAACAACACAGCTGAAACAGAAATTAATAACTATCATTGATACACCAAATGGATACAACATCTGTTACAAGAATTGATCACCAACATCAGAGCCAAAATACAATACAACAGCGGAAAGATAACACCAACAGCAGTATACAACACCAACATGGTCTTCCAAAAAAGCTCCACAAAACTGCATCTTCTTATCCAAAGTTCCAAAACTCCAAACCAAAGATAGCTCGAACACCCTATCACGTTGAGTTAAGCAAACTCGGTGCAGCCCAAAAACTTCTAGATCCAAAGACTTCAAATCTACATCTACTATCTGGACTAGCTTCACAACCTACTGATAACCTGACTCTAGGCTGCCCGTGCGGAAAATTATGGACACCCAGAGTTTAGAAAAGGAACAATAAACTCCAGGTCAGTCATGGGACTGGTGTGAGCAAACAAAATTAGCTATTTGAACAAAAGAAGTAAAAAGAAAACCGTTATGCTTTTTGGAAAATGAAACTACCATAAGGCCTCCCGGCACACACACAATGCAATCGCACACTTGGGGGAGATTTCTCCTTATAGCAGTCAAACATGCTTGATACGCGAAAATCCTTTTGATATTATTATTAGTGCATAGTGTGAAAACATTTCAAAAGTATAATATTAATCTTAGCCAGCATATGTACCATTATACTATGCCTACTATAGCTACCATGTTAGATGGCAGGTTCTACAACTAAAACTATACAGGGCTCGTATTGAGTAATTGGATTTCCAACAAATGGCCAAGGCTAAGGAACTTCCTTTCCGAATGGGTACGCCTCTAGAGGGACGCCCCGAGAACCTAATCGGATCTCTACCAACACAAGGCCGGGTTACCTCTGTAACTAGGTAACTAACTGTCATGAGTATGTCATCCCCCGGTCGTAACCAATCTTTACCGAGGCGCCTCGAATTCCAACAACCAACAACCACACAAGTAAAATATCTGGGCTCCATACCATGATACCACTTTTTATCCACATAAGTAAAATATCTGGGCTCCATACCATGATACCACTTTTTATCCAGAAGGAAATGTACATACCCTAAGAGGCGCGACCCCCATAACCTTGCTGCATCCTTCCTGTTTCGACCATTTCTGGGGTGTGAGGTTCGATGAAGTCTCGTTCCACAAAGCTACGCTTTTCATAAAAGTCATGCTTCGATCAACCAATGATCAGCACTTAGCATGCCACATTACCAAATTGGGAATATATCACTAGTAACCATCAACTACATAACCTCTAAGCTCGTACGTCTCAGAGAAGGGTGTTAAGTTAAGAGAATAAGTTCTCCGCCACCAACAGAAATGTATTTGATAGAAACCAGCTTTATATCTCAATTCTCAAAGTATAACGTCAGACATACATCCATACAAGTCCATCCTGGGTCTGAATGGAACCGAAGGCACTTCGTCCAATTAAGGAAAAAGCCCTTGCACATCCGTATATTCCCTAATCACGTCCGGACTCCCCATCACTTAGGGTAATCTAAATCTCTATACCGGGGCCAGTCGGTGCAGAGACAATCAACAGGTAATCCTTTCGTTTTCAAAAATACCCAGTCTTCAACCACCGTCTTCAAATGCAATTCCATTCTGTCGTATCATTATTCGGAATGGGTTTTATGACATAAAGTCCTCTCCCGACTAATCCGAATAATGAGCGCTTAACTTTAAAAACATATGGATCCATTTGGATCTTAGTTAAGTCACAGCCCTTATTTCCCAAAACCTTTCCTTTTGAATGGTTTAAACAAATTTTCATTTTTAATCTTTTAAAGAAAAAGATTCACCTTTAAGATCCACTTTATTTTGAAACAAGGTTTACTCAAATCTTTAACAAAGATTCATTCATAACTTTCAAAACTATTTCCATTTCAAAATTTGATTTACCCATAACTCGAAATTCTTTCAACAAAAATTGGAAGTTCTTTCTTTATATGAAAGCTATTATCATTTGAAAACAAAGGTTTTCATTTTCGGGAAAATCCGATTAAATTTGCTCAAGTTATAGCCATTTAAAGTATAAATCGGAAAATCAGTGAACTACCGTATCCTCGGCAAGTTCTATTTGAGTTAAATTTAAATTCCCAAAATAATTCATTTAAAAATACTTTAAAAATGGTTTAAAAATCATTATATATACATTATATAACCTGTATAACCCTTTTTTAAATCATAGTTTCCAAAATTTCAAATTAATTTAATTTCAAAACTTTAACAAGTCATAATTTCAAAACTTCCTTTTCAAAAGTTTTCCATATTCAACCCAATTTCACTTTCAAACCATTTTGAAATAAAATAATATTAAATTCAAAATATCATGACTTAACCAATTTCCCATGAAATCCATATTTGTGTGTGAGTGTGTGTTGTCCAGGGGTTTTACAGGCAACAATACAATATCACAACCATTATAAATTCAAGCATAACAATATCAATAAGCGGTATAATCTTATAACGCTTATCTTCCATTCATAGATAAATATGTAAATTCATCACAGATAAATAACACACAATTTATAACAGCTCAATCCAAAGCAATTCATATCACAGAGCATCACAAATTTCATATCAGAGATATTCAAACAATTCAAGGCATTCAATAAAATCCAATCATCCATAAGCAAGATTAATCAATCACATAATTTATAATTAATTTAATTAATCTCAAAATAGATTAATTACCTATGAATTAATTACCTAACCCTGCTTGATTAACATTAATTAATTACAAACCATTAGTTATTAATTTAATTAATTAATGAAATTAATTAATCATCCTCAATTATCCATCTTAAGTAATTATCCTCAATTAATTAATTATCCCTTAATTAATCACATTAATTAATTAACCTTAAGTTAATTACATAATTAATTAACCCTTAATAAAAGTAATTATCTTTCAATCATAAATTAATTAACCTTTAATCATTAATTAATTCACCTTCAATCATTAATTAATTAACCTTTAATAAATTAATTATCCTTTAATTATTAAATAATTAACCTTCAATTTTTAAGTAATTAATCTTTAATTACTAATTAATTAATTAGCCCTTAATTAATTTCATTAATAAATTAACCCTTTATTACTTACATTAAGCAACTAACTACCCTTTAATTACTCACATTTATTAACCTTTAATTAATTACATTAAGTAATTAACCTTTCATTAATTTCATTAAGTAATTATCCTTTAATTACTCACCCTTTAATTAATTAATTAATGACCTTTAATTAATCAAGACCCAAATAAATTAAAGATAAATTCTTTATCTTAATTAATTACTTAATTAAATCATTTAAATCTTATTTAAATTAAAGTTGTGAAATTAATCATCAACATACAAAATCACTTGAGACCTTTTTAATAATTAAAATTCAACACATTTATCTTCATCACTTGAAAACACTTAGGGATTTAATTACATAATAATCCCAATATAAAACCAAATCAATTAATCTTAGAAACAATTAACTTTAAAAAATTTAACCTTTGAAACTTCCTTGATAACTTGATCAATACCTTTGTTTGAAACCCTTTAAAACTTGTTTAATAAATTTATCATTAACAAATAAATTAATAACATTTCATCTTCTTAATTTATCACTTGATTATATATTTAAATAAACTTAAGAATGAATTATAAATAATGGACATATAAATACATATCTTAATTTAAAACAATTCATTTTAAAACCTTTAACTAATCCCAATCTTAAATAAGATAATTATTTTATAAAATAGAATTAATTAAGAAGTTGTTTAACTTTAAAAAAAAAACTTGTTTTATTTTAAAAATAAAAATAAAACTGTTATAGCCTGTAACACTCACGTGAACTCACCCGAAGACACACTCGAGCCATCACAAAACTTCCTCGAGACCAAACCTAAGATCAACTTCATCTTCTCCCTTAAAACAAAACCCACTGACACAAACCAGACGCTCGTGCACGTGCACACGAAATCTGGCCATCCCCGATCAAGGCTCCGACCATCGACGAGTCGCCTACCTACCCTTGAGTCGTCATGACCACCCAGTTCCGTCGAACTCACCTGAAATCGAAATCGAGCTATCAAGTATCACCCGGAACCCAAATCCCATCGACTAAATCCTCCTCGCCATGACGATCCCAACCATCTGAGATCCCGCCACCACGTCCAGAACTGTGTCACCATCCCACGCGACGATCTCCCAAGTCCGATCTCCTCCAATTCAGCCTTGACGAAGTAATCTCCTCGAGAAACACTTCGATCAAAATAGGTCATTAAACCCTACATTGACGTCGACCAGCCACCACAGTGGTCTAGAACTCCATCCACCATTTTTCCGACGATCTCCATCACACAGCTTCCACCTTGATCAAACACGACACCCAACTCATTGTCGATCGCCGGAATTCAACGAAAAACACGATTCCGTTCATCCCAAGAATTCCCAATCAATACGAAACTAAAAATCCTGATTCTACTTTTAAAATTCATGATTTTTGAAGACGAATGAGATGATGTAGGTGAATCAAGAAATTATGGTATTCAAATTTTTGACATGCATTGGGTTTCACTGCATATTCTTGTTCCAAGTTAAAACTACTTGTTAACCATACTTAAAAGTATTTTTAAAATTAAGTTCTAGTAATTTTAAACACATTTTGTTTTAACATCAAGGCCTAACAAGAATTAGAGGAAGAGATTTTGGATTTTGAATATATTTTGAAACCTGTAATCAATAGCAGAGGCATATTTGCCTGTTCCTAGACATGCACACTCAATTTTTTTTTTTTGCACATTTATATACATACAAGCATAATATATATTCATACAAACATTTTCCACAACTAAACTTCAAGTATTAATCACATGCATCAGGTTACTAAAACAAATTAAGGGTTTTAAAAGAAATAGTTTACTCACTTGGATATTGAAAACATAGAAGCCTGGAGATGATTTGTTCTTTGATATTTTTAATTGCTACTTGATTTGTTTGAGTTGAACTTTGCATGCCATTTGATTTCCTTTGATTTCTGGTTGAATTTGACGTTGTTGAATTTGTTTTAGTTTGATTGCTTTGAATTTGAAAACTGGAAAATGATTTGCTCTTGAATCCTTGCAACTGGAACTGATTTTGAACTTTGCTTGATTCAAGTTTTTAGATTGAAAGAGGTTGTTTGTTGTTTTTCTTTTCTCAGGTTTTAGCTTTCTTTAGTTACTAGGTTTTGAATATCAACAAAGAAATGAGAAGGAAGAAGTTATATATATATATATATATATAGCTTTAATTTCCTTTTTATTATTATTAAAAATGAAAAGAAAATTTATGACACTTGTTATTACATGTTTCATTAGGCTAACACTTGTATTTTTTTCCATGTAATACTTTTAACACTTGTAATTTTTATGTTAATAATATTTTTATAAAATTTTCTGTTATATTTATATTTAGATAACCTTAAAGAAAATGATTTAAAATTAATTAGACACTAATATATATATATATATATATATATTAGAATTTTAACCCTTAAATAGCTTTTTGAAAATTATCATATTTTAAATTCAAAATATACCTTCCAAATATACACACACACACATATATATTATAAAACATATTATTATTAATTTAAAATACAGAATTTTAAATCCAATTTATTTTTAAGATATTTATTTTTGAATTTCAAATTCAAATTATATTTTCAATCTACTTATATATATATATATATATATATATATATATAACAAACACATATTTTATTTGATTTGGAAAATATTCAAATAAATTCACAAATTAACCCAAAATTTTATATTGATTATTAAATTAAATTTGGCTTAAAAATGGGATCGTTACAGATTCCCCCCCCCCTTAAGAAAATTTCGTCCTCGAAATTTGCAGGACAGGGAGACAAACAAAGAATATATGAACACACAAAGGGATAGAGAATGGCTTAACCAGATCAAGCCGAAATATTTATTCCAGTTTTGAAATTAATCAGAATATCATCAATAAATACGAGATCGAACTTATTCAACACTTCACGAAATACTCAGGTCGTCAAGTCTACGAAATATGCAGGGGCATTGGTTAGTCCGAAGGGATAACTAACCATTCATAGAATGTGTCGAGACCCCCAAAAACAGTTAAACGGATACAATCTAATTTAGCTTCATATTTTGTTAACCAATTCATTCTAAGTAAAATTTCAAATTTATTAAAGTTAAAAACGAAAAGAACTTCCAAAAGATATTATATTAAAGCTAAAATATTTATTTACTCAGATTTTAAATCACTTTATAGATTAAGATTATATATATTAAAAATTACTTTCTAAACTCTTTTATATGTTTAAACTATATTCAAATATATTTACAAAGTTTAGAAACCGTTTTGACAAATTATAGAAACCAATTTTAATAAGAAAATCAAAATCATCAATTTTGCCTAGAGCATGTCGACATCCCTCAACCCCCCATGTCGACATGGTGTCCGTTAAATTCAAAATTCAAATTTTCAAAAGAAGTGTCTATTAGTCGTATCCTTTCACTAATAGATATGGCTATTGATTTCCTATAAATACCAGTAGTTCTAAACAAAATTTTAACCAGATTTCACTTGTTTTCTCTTCTCTTCATCTTCCACATTTATTCTAAATAATTCCAAACTATACTCTATCGAAATACCAAGTGAATCAAACTTGATTATCTCTTGTTTGATTCTCTGCCACTCTCTCCATAAGATCTCGATGCTATTCAGAGTTATAGGATTATTTGTAAATCAATCTGTTGAGTAAAAGGTGCGGTTGAGCCTTGAAATCAATTGGGTGTGATTGTTGCCCCAGAAATCGATTAGGTGATCTTGTGGCCTAGTAAATCAAGAGAGTTTGCCCCGGACTCGAATACAGGAGGGTGTACCTTGTGGCCTTGAAATCGAGGGTGTAATCTAGGAGATTATTTTGATAAGAAATCCGTACGTTTGTGCGGGACTGGATGTAGGGTAACTCTGAACCAGTATAAAATCCTAGTGTGTTCTTTCCTTTACTGCTTTTATTTATTATTTGCATATGTGTCTGATTCTGTTATTATTTCTGTGTCTGTGAATTGCTTCTGTTGGTGATTAAATTTACGTAAGTTTCAAAAAGATTTAGAAAATCCAAAAAACACTATTCACCCCCCTCTAGTGTTATTCCAGCCTTAAGATTCGTAATCCGCATTTCTCACAAACTCCTAAGTGGATAAGAGTAAAAGTCATGACTTGGAACCGAGTTATACCTATAACTCAGCACTAAGTTATGTTAAAGGGGCCTATGACTTAGTTGTTGACATGGATGGATATAGCTTGGCTAGAGGAGATGTTCCATAGCATAATGCAGGGTATTTGGCTAGGGATTGGTTGCTATACTGAGTTATGTACCACCTCTACTTTTAAATAACATTATTCATGAGATTTAATTAGATAAATTAAATAGAATAATGTAGAGACTAGAATGATAAGGGAACTGAGATTTGAAAAATTAAATAAAGGTCGTGTCTTAACCAAATGGAATCCTAAGAATGAGTTTATAAAATTGTTTAATAAGTTAATTACTTAAGAGAATAAAACAAGGGTATTATGGGAAATATCCATATACCATAACACCATAACCCTTAAACCCTTACCTTACCCTCATTCACGTTTCCACAAAATAAAAACATAAGTGAAGAAGCTTCAACGCCGCCTATAACTCTAGAAGAAAAAGGATTATAATCAACTAAAAGCTTAGGATTCAAGCAAGGTCAAATTTCGGTTTCCTTATACAAAACAAGGTGAATATTAATCAAAACCATCTCATTTATGTTTTAATGAATATTTGATTTTTGGTTTAAAGTTTAAAACTGTTTGGATGATTTAAATGATGATATGCTTTGATTATATGTCATGTATGTTTTAAACAAGTATGTGTATAAAGGGTTTAATTCAATTTAACAGATAAAATCATGTTAATTGGATTTCTAATGCCATGAGGATTTAATATGTTATGACAAACATTATTTTGGAGATGGGTTTAAATTTTCATAATTATCCAAGCTATGGATAATTTATTATGAATTTTTTATTGGAAGAAATGGATAATTTGGGTTTAAAATTAATTCCGTCAATTATGTAAAGTAATTTGGGTCTGAAATTTATATATGTTAGAAAACATATTAAAAGTGAATTAAGATGAATTTTGGGGATTTTTCCTAAGTGATTTACTGTCGAAGTTAAATTAATTACGTTTGAGGGTTTAAATGTCTTAATTTTTTTGTTAAGGGGAAGGGCTTCTTTGTTAAAATATTTTTAATGATTAAGGATGAATTTGGCAGCCTTTTTATAAAAGATTTTGGTAAAGGATTGGAAAACCAATAGTATTTTGACAAATAGGCCAAGTTAGGTATAAAGGAATTTGTTTTAAAGGTATAAAATCAGTTTTGCTTTAAATAACAAACTTGCCACCTCCCTTTTGCTTGCTTCCGAAATCATCCCATATAGCCTTTTGAACCCATTCAAAACCAATATACATGATATCAATTAGTTGGTATCTAGTTTATTAGAGAAAGGCGCAAGAGGATGGTGTCGAAAGTTTGCTTTCGAAGGAGTTGATGCCATATTAATAGCTTTTGAATCAACCCACTTGCCTTTGTTTCGCTTTCGAAAGAGATGCCCCTTACTTTGTTTTTAAGGAAGCTTTCGAAAGTGTTGAGATTACTTTAAATAGCTTTCAAAGGAATTGCTGCATACCTTAGTTTTAATAGTAGCTTTAGATTGAGTTGCCGCGCATTAAGTTTAAAAATGGAGCTTTCGAAAGGGTAGTTGTTTTTGAACCTAGTCGAAACCTTGCCGCCGTCTTCATATCTTTCGAATAGGTTAAAGGATGCTTTCTTATAGCCTATTAACAATGATTATGAAAGGGAAGCTTTAGTTTTATTAATATTGAAGCCACTTCCCAATGCTTTCGAAAGGGGACTTATATCCGCTTTTATCAATGCTTTCGACAGGGTAGTTTCGAATCCATCTGTTCCCCAAATTCTTTTATTTGAAGATTAATGTTTTCAAAAGAGGTACTTTCGTTTATATTCATTTTGACTCAGAAGTTATACCTAAGGTTAAACCCAATGGTTTTGAAAGAGATACCTTCATATGGTTTCGAAGCTATGCTTTTATAAATCCTACTTAAACTAAGTGGTTTTGAAAGATAAGTTTTTATACTTTCGAAAGGAATGTTTCAATGATATCAAAAGGAAGGTTTTGATGCTTTTGAAAGGGATATTTAGGGTGTTTCGAAAGGAATATATTTAAGTGTTTTGAAAAGGTGGTTTGAATGCTTTCGAAGGGTATAATTTAATGGTTGCGAAAGAGAAGGTTTCGAAAGTCTTAGTTTTCAAAACAAAGGAACCCAATCCCAATTTTTGAAGACAAACCCATGACAATATCAAAGAATTTTTAAAGGGCAATTAACTTTGGAGTCTTTGAAAAAGCTTTCCTTGATAAAGGTAATAGATTAAAGGTATTAACCGTGTTTCATTTGAAAATGATTACAAGGATATTAAACCATGGATGGTTGTGTTATTATGTTATGATTTGTTATCATGCGTGCTTCTTCTATAAATATATTCACTTTATAATTAACCCATAACTGTATTTTGGAGAGTTAAGGGTAGAATAACCGGCTAGGTTGACCTAGTAGTGAATATATATTTAGTTAACTCCTGTGTGAGTAGAATTGCATCCAGGAGGTTAGGTAGACCAGAACATAGGATGCCCAAAGACTGATCAAAGAGTTGTCAGTTTAGACAGGTTCATAGTAAACCCATGAAAATTATGTTTGGAAAGTGTTATTGGCAGGGGCCAATAGGTTCTTAGTAATCCCATGAAAACTATATCCATATTAAGTTATTGACATAGATCAATAGGTTCATAGTCAGCTCATGAAAACTATGACATAAGAGAAGTTGTTGGAGATCCCAATAGGTTTATAGTGAACTTATGAAAACTATATTTGGATGAAGTTATTGGTAAGGTGTAACATCCCGCTTCCGGAGGCCCAAAACTAACTGCTACGGATGCTGCAGTCATCCATAGGTGTTATTTTCGAGTGACCCAAATCAAAATCTTGAAACTATTGGCAATACAGAAACACAAAAATATGGAAAAAATCTAAACCTCAACAAAACATAATTTCTCATTTCTTATGTATAATATTCAGATTTAATTACATAACCCTAGATGTTAACCACGTTTAGATCATGTACAATATACAAAATACGATAAGAGCGGCATATGAAGATGTCCCCTTATGATGATCAGAGAACTAAAAATATGAACTTTATAGTTCTTAGTACATCACAGCGGAAACACAAAATAGCTCGTATATAGCTAACACTGCCTCTAGCATGACTCCGGAAGCTTATTAGTCCAAAAACCTAAAAGTCTCCCACTCTCAGACTACTCAAATTAATTTTGAGTACCCGAGAGTTTGTAGAGAAACACAAACTTCGAATCAGATAATAAGTCTGGTATGAATAATCCCCTATCATCTCTTATCATAAATAGATATCTAGTGAAACCACGCCACTTAGCGGAACGGGCTTTCTCCTTACTAGTATCCAAAACAAAACATGCAAATCATTTACTATGCCCTTACACCCAAAAAGATTACTCTTAACATAATATGAAATAAAGCCATAAATCATATATATACATATATTGGATATCCCATCCACCCATTGTTTAGATATCCCATTTAAAAGCAATTTATTAGATTTCCCATCTAAAATCAGTTTATTAGAGTTCCCCTCTAAAAATTTTAAAATGACTATCCATCAAAACTTTTATAGGACTATCCGTCCCAAATCCATTTAAATTGAATGCCAATTATCCATCGTGCATTGTTTTATAAAAGTTGGTATGGGCTATCCACCGCACACTCCATAGTTTTCTAGGATGACTATGAACCCTTAGGTGCCAAATCCCGAGGCTAACCACCTCTGACAAAACATTCTTCACTTTAGAAATTTGATGTGGGCTATCTACCACACATACCATGGTTTTCCTAGGTTAACCAAGAACCCAACACTTGGCC
The DNA here is from genome assembly GCA_030737815.1 of Allium fistulosum. Lineage (NCBI taxonomy): Eukaryota > Viridiplantae > Streptophyta > Magnoliopsida > Asparagales > Amaryllidaceae > Allium > Allium fistulosum. Next base: position 1,108,511,619 of record CM060907.1, read on the forward strand.
AATTAAAATATCACGATTCCCATGATTATTTATAAAAATTCATGATCCCCATGATTATTTACTTTCCCCGGGTATACCACCTGTTTAACCTATTCCCATTATTAGCCCCAATTAGGTTAAATTAAATAAAAACACATTGATAGTTCCAATGTATATTTTCGAAAGCATATTACAGTTTGTAACCCCAAACTATGTATCGAAAACATTAAACCCACCCCAGTCTCCCCAAGGTTTATTAACATCCAATTTATATAAGGATTCCCCTTACATATTCAAACAAAGATAAGTATTTTATGCTATAACCCTTCAAAGTAACCCCTTCAAATTAGCAAAATTTTACTTAAGGAAAAGTGGCTAGAAACAGCCCTTTAAACCCCTTCGAATGAAGCCCCATTCGAAAGCCAATAAACATTAGCCTTTGGAAAGCATTGAAAACCGTACCTTTCGACCTTGTCGGAAAGTCCCACCTTTCGACCATGTCAGAAGATTTCTTTTCGACCAAGTCGAAAGGTTTCACCTTTCGTCTTTTTCGAAAGCCTGGGGTATCCCCCCTTATAAAACTATTTATAAACCTTTCGAAAGCAATGAAACTTAAAACCTTTCGAAATCATTGAAGGTAACCTCTTCAAAACCTTTTAAAAAGCCTTCAAGTAGATCAGAAGAACATTGGAGTCGAAAGCACTGCTTCGAAACCTAAAACGTTTCAAAACCATTCGAAAACAAAACCTTTCGAATCAAAACCTTTAAAAAATCATGAAGTGTTGGTGTTGGAACCAACCCTTCGAAATCAATGGAGAGAGGTGGCAAGTTTTAGAAAACAAAAATAACCTTTGACTCCATCTGTGTCGAAAGGTTTGGAAGCGGGAACTATCTTTCGACCTTGTCGAAAGCTATACCTTTTGACTTTGTCAAAAGGTTTCGTTTAAAACAAGAAAGCAAACCAATCTAGACCTTTTTCTTTTAAACCATTTGACAATGTCAAAAGCTCTTTGTTGAAAGCTAGCAGGCATATTTTCTTTAAACCATAACAAAGTTTTCATCTCCTTCGAAAGCTATAACCTTTCGTCCCTAAACCGTTCGCTTCATCCAATTCACTACATACCAATTGCCTGATACCATGTGCATTGGTATTTGACCTAGTTGAAAGGTTTGATACCTTTCGACCTTGTCAGAAGGTTTCGAATGAAGGCGGAAGCTCTTGCCGAAAGAGTTGAAATAGTGAAAACACTGTTTAAAATAGTTCTTTAGTACCCAACCTGCCTTATTTGTCTAAATCTGATTGGTTGCTAGAATTTTATATTCAAAATTATGCCGACTTTCCTTATTTGGAAATTTAAATAAATTTGAAAAAGCCCCTTTCTCCTTTATAATTATACAAAACATATAAGTCCCATTTCTTAAACAATTTTATATAACCATTAAAACATCATGAAAAATTCTGGAAAAATTCCAGAAAATCAGTTAATGTGCTCTCTTCAACATATTAAAATTCCAAAACATATGAAGATCAAAACAACTCATAATTTAACGAAAACCTAGTAAAACGTGTTAATTAGCCCATTAACTTTTAAAAACACCTATGTCTTATCCAAACAAAGGTTTAAATGATTATATCACAATCAAATCACACACACAGATCGGATATAAGCCCATAGCCGAACCAAACATAAAAAATGAGATGATAAACATGATTATTCACCTTGATTAGTTGATTGGAGAATGAGATAATTTCCTAGCTTTAATTACTTAGCTTTTTCTTCAATTTATGCTCTTCCTGGAGCTTTTAATGGCCGTCCGAAAGTAGGTGAGGAGTTATGAATGAGAAAGTGAAAATTTATTAAGGTGGAGGAAGTGATTTATACTAAGAAATGTAGCCCCATTTCCAAGTTTACCTCTTAGGAAAATTCCTCCTTCTTAATTTAGTTAAGTCTTATTTTAGTTCATTCATTAAGACATGGCCATTGGATTTATTAATCTCATCACCCTACTTATTCACATTATTCTATTTAATTTATCCAATTAAATATCCCGAGTAATGTTAATTAAAATTCAGGGGCATTACAGACTCCCTCCTTAAAGAATTTCATCCCCGAAATTTCAGTAAGGACAAAACAACAAGCATATAGGCCATGCAAGCAAAGCTAATATAACCTACCGGCCAAATTCCATATAAACCCTATATAGAACAAACCATCTAAAACAGCCTAGGAAAAGTAGCCCTAATCCTATCTTCTGTCTCCCAAGTACAGTCCTTCACGTTGTCGCTCCACTGAACATTCACCAACCTGACTGTCTTGTTTCGTAACCTCTTCTCATCTTTTTCCACAACACGAACTGGTTGCCTCACAAAAGTCATATCCGGTCCCACCACTGAGTCCTCCTGTGCCGTCGAAGCGATAGTAGTTTCTGGATCATGAACATATTTTCTAAGATGAGAAACATGAAACATATTGTGGACCCGGCCAAACTGCTCGGTAAATCTACCCGGTTTGCGAGTCTCCTAATCCTCTCTAATATAGGAAATGGTTCAACATATCTCGGTGCTAGATTTCCGGTCTTCTAGAACCAAACCACACCTTTCATCGGCGATACCTTGATGAAAACTCTATCTCCAACTGAGAACTCTAGGTCCTTACGCCTCTTATCTGCTTAACTCTTCTCCCTAGACCGAGCTTCCTTCATTCTTTCCCGTATCAACTCGATCTTTTCAGTCGCCTCTTTCACCAAATATGGACCAAGGACCAATCTGTCTCCGGTCTCTAACCAACATGCTGGTGATTTGCATGCCCTTCCATACAAAGCTTCAAAAGGCGCCATTCCTATAGTAGTCTGATAACTATTATTATAGGAAAACTCCACTAAGTGCAAGTTATCTTCCCAAGAACCACTAAAATCCAGCACACAAGCCCTCAACAGATCTTCCAGTACCTTGTTGACTCTCTCTGTCTACCCATCCGTTTAAGGATGATACACAGTACTTACCTTGAGCTTACTGCCTAACACACTCTGCAGGCTCTTCCAGAACTTGCTAGTAAACAAAGCATCTCTATCACTGATGATACAATAGAAGTGGATATCTAGGTGGAGGAAGCACCACAACCAATGGAAATACTCGACCCAATAGGAGAAACCACGGTCGACAAGAAAATGCTAATCTAAATGCAAATGCCAACATAGGTGTTGATAATCCGATAGTAGATATGGGGATGATGTACCAATTCTTTGTCAATCTAATGCAAGTTGGAGCGGCTACATAAGTAGCTGGGGGTAATGCTGGGAATGTTGGAGGAGCTAATCCTGTAGCCCCAGTCGGTAGTAACTATGCTAAGGGTAGAGGTAATACCAGTCTTGATGGGAAGCCGTTTTTGGGAAAAGAGGATGCTATAGAAGTAGAGAATTGGATTTTGCATTTTGAAAGGATCTTCGCTGACTTGGGATTAAACAATGAGCAGAAGAGGAGAGTTGCCTCTAGACAGTTTTAGGGAGCAGTTCTTCATTGGTGGAATGGTGTTACCGCTGGAATTCCTAAGGAAGAGTTGACTTGGGCAGAATTTCGAAGGAGATTCGAAGAAAGGTTTTGTCTAAAATTGCCAAGTCAGTATTGCTGAGAAAGTTCATGGATCTAGTGTAGGCTGAAATGTCGGTGATTGACTATGCTACGAAGTTTGATGAGCTATCCAGATATGGATATGCTTCCATTGACACCGTCATCAAAAGGAACGAGAAGTTTATTCGAGGATTATGGCCCGAGATTGCTAGGGCGACAATGCCACATCTCCGTGATCTAAGTACATTTGTTGTGGAGATGGCAATAAAAAAAGAAGAGATGCTTACTACTTATAGGAAGGAGAAGGAGGTTGAAACCCAAGGTTTTCAGGGTAAGAAGAGGAAATTCTTTAAGAAGAAAGGAAATCAGAAGGGAGAAGCTGCTAAGAAGGCAAAGGCTAATCTAGTTTGCTTCAAATGTGATAAGAATATACATTATGCTCATGAATGTCGAACTGGAAAAGGGAAGAAGGTTGCAGACAAGAAAGGAGTGAAGTGCATTAACTGTGACCAGCTTGGGCATTACAAGAATCAATGTCCTGAACAAGTCAGGGCGGACCTTTGTTGCTGGACCATCATCTGCTAGGCCAACTACTGCTGAGAAAGGAAAGACTCTGATGGAAGGTACGCTTTTGATTCGAAGTATACCAATTAGGGTACTATTTGATACCAATGTATCATGTTCCACTACTACAAAACAGGCCTTTTGCATCGGTTGTTTACCCCCCCTTTTGCATCAGTTCAACAACCGATGCGTATGCAACCGATGCAACAGGCTTAACACTTTTGCATTAGTTTTAAAACCGATGCAAAAGGTCCTTTTTGCATCGGTTGTTACTAACAACTGATGCAAAATATCATGGTTGGTTGCTTGAACACAGCCCCCATGTTGCATCGGTTGTAATGAAAACCGATGCAACAAATGAACTTGTTGCATCGGTTGTTGTTGAAAACCGATGCAAACTAATCCCTCTATTGCATCGATTTTTTATAACAACCGATGCAAACTAATCCCTCAGAAACCATAATTACTGTACTCAAATAAACTATATATATATACAAATAAAAGAAAAAACATACACAAAAAATTATTAAAAAAAGATTATTTCATTATCATTTACAAATTCTGCTTTGGTTTACAAATTTTCACCTTCATTTACAACATTGATTTTTGTCATCTCCACAGTGCACACTTCATCAGTAACATTATCGACCTCCAACATTTGCTGCTCCTCCACCTCCTCCATAAAACAAAACACATACACTTCGCAGCAACTACTGACATCACTTACATCCAAACTCTTCCACCACTTAACATCAAACATCCTTTTGCTAATAGCCAGAAGTTCTTTTGCCATCTGGTGGTGACCAAATAACCACCAATTCCTTTGCTTTGTTTTCTGACTGCAAGAGTCAAGCATGCTGCTCTCTTTATGCATTGCTCCACGAATTCTTCACTTCTGCTCTTGAACAGTTTCCAATAGCTGAAATAATAACAGTATCACTTATTTTTAATTGAATTTACATAACAAAGCTTAAATTTATGTTTGCAGTTATTTCAAATTTTAATATAGCGACTTACCAAGAGAAAGCAGAGGGCTTGCTTTGACTGAGCACCAAAACAGAGGCCTCTAATTTTTTGACCTGGCTTAAGACTGTGGCTAGTTTAGGTCCTTGTATCACAAGTGCTTCTACCTCAACCTGAACCATTTAGTCCTCTATTGTTCAGTTTTTTTTGTTATACAGTTTTAAATCCATGGTGCACTTTCAAAAGTTACCAATCAAACTTTAAAACTCTCTCAACAGTCTAAAATAGATTAAAACACTTGGGTGCATCATATTAAAATTCGCTTTACAAAAAGACAACTTTGAAATCATATGAGTTAATGGTACAACAAACTGCTTTTGGTATAATTTGATGTAGACTGAGATTGATACACATATTAGGAATATTAAATAATACCGGTTAGAACGTTAAATCTTAGTAATAAGTACGTTTTAAATAATGATAATGATGATAAAAACTAAGTACACAATATTATTTATACTGCCTACAATATACAAGTAATTATATATTATGTTAAAACTATTAAGTTAATTTAATTTCATTATTAACTTTTCAATTCCCAGGGTAGCAAAGTAAAAATGGCGGGAAAAAACATAAACGAAAAACAACTTATACGAATAACAATGTAAACAAAGATGCCTTCGAAAGGAGATAACTATAACGTTGTGGACGTAGTATCTACATCGTTCATTTTTTCTTTAATAGTATTGTGGCAGTAGGTAGAAATGTGATAAATCAAGGAAAGGACTAATTTTAGTGAAATTATGTTTTAGTTATATTAAAACCTGTATGAAGCCAAATATTCGATGATTAATATATATACCAGCATAGCAGATAGAGAATAGTATAAAATTAAATTGTAAGTTAAAAAATTATCATACATAAGAAGAACGTGGTGAAGGATAAATGGAAGGTGCATATTAGTTTGAAGCTTGTGTAACAACCCGAGATTTCGTATTGATTTGGAATCGTCTTTAAACGATTAAAGTGCTGGCTGATTGCTATGGGAAGTTTAGTCGGGATGAAATTCTTTAGAAATTCGTTAAAGAATTATATGGGCTTCATTATCAAATTTTGATCTTGTTCCTTGTTTTGTTTGGGCCGTGTTAATTAAAAGCAACAAAGGGTATAACCAATTCCCCTTTTGATTTGCCTCGTTCGTTTTTAAACCTGTTTCCCCCTTTCGTTTTGATTGAGTAACCCTAGAGAAAACATACGAAAAGAATGGAGGCTCTCGTTTCTCGCTCGCTCCTTTCCCCCCATTCATTTTCGAAAACCCTTACCTAAAATCAAAACAAACGAAATAAACAGTGGCAGTTTTGTTCCTCTTGGCAAATGTAGAGCTCCGAGAATTTGAAGTCGTGGCCACGGTTACTTGATCGGAAGCATGGTCGATCGATGTTTTCTTTCTTCGTGCTTGCTCGCTCGCCGATGCTAAGGTGAGCTATGCTCATATCTAATTCCTACTCTAGTGAAATTAGGGTTTTAAACTCTTTGTTTTTTTGTTCGTCCGAGAGTGTTTGAATTTGTCAAGTTGTTATTCTCGGCCCCTTGATTAATACTAAGATTGGGGATTTGTTGACTTGCTCAATTTCGTAGATTTTTGGTCACAGTTTTGATTTTTGACTTGTTGATTTCCCTGGCTACCTCGGAGTTGATTTGAAATGGTTAATTTGAATTCGTTGAACTTTGTTCGACTGTGGTATTGAACTTGCACTTAAACTTGTAATTTATAGATATATGTATATATATATACACAAACATTCATATATGTATATATATATACAGTGTTTGAGTGCATTTTTGATCACCCTGCTTTGATTTGATAATGTCTTTTGACACTTTAACAGTGGCTTCGGCTCTTCATTCTGTTCGAACATGTGTTGATTAACTTCGGCAGGGCCTTGAGTTTTAAATATTGACTTTATTTTGTGAATTTGTGTTGCCTTTGAATGGTTGTTTCTATTCATCTCTGCCTTGGTCATTACGGCATTATTTTCTGGTGACATTTGTCTTGACTTGTTTGACAATGTTTTTTTTTTTTTTGATACTTTGCCATTACCTTCTATGTTGGCACAGACACTTGTTATTTTAGTGGTTGACCTCGGTCATTTGCTTTGATATGGAACTGTTATTACATTTGATTCGGCTTCGATCATTTTGACTTTTGTTATCACTGGCTTCGACTCGAATTCATATGCCTTGTTCATAAGTGCACTTACTTGCTTATGTTTGATGTGGTGATTTGGATACTTCTAACTTGAAACTTGAAACTTGATTAACTTGTATGCTTGCTTGATTTCCTTGTAGTTCTCTGTAGCATATACAGGTTTACTTTATCTTTTGTTGTGCACTGGCTTTGAGCCTGTTGTGCAGTTCATATTAGCACTGTTTCATTTGATGGCTTTATATTTGAGCCTGGGCATTGTGAGCTAGTTCATTTTTATGGTTATCACATATATGCCTGTCCATGGTTGTATTTACTTTTTGTTGGTCTGCAACTCTAATCAAGTTGGCATCGGTTATGGGTTTGATCTATTTGCATTGTCCCGTTTCACAGTTGCATACATGTTTGCATGTCTACATGTTGTAGTCACTTTGGTCCAGTCTCATGTTGTCTTCAAGTTTGAATCGCTTGGAGTTCAGTAGCTTGCATACTTCATGTGGAAGCTGTTTTTTTTGCTGCCTGGTCTGTTGGCAATGCTCAATGGCCCAGATTTGAGTCCCTTATATCAGTCCATTGCCGTGTGTATTCGTATTTAGCTGTCTGCACTTTGATTTGCATTACCTAACTTCGACACCACCTGCATGTAAATGCATCGAAGTCTGGGTAGATATACCAACCACTGTATGCATTGGTTAGTTTTATATTCCTGCACGTCAAGTTTATACAGGTGGGAGTGAACATTCATGTTATCCAAACCTGTAGTATGCATTGCCATTGTGAATAATGAAGTTTGTTTATTCAAGTCATACATGTGTTCATGTATTGCTTGCTGCCTGTTTCACATGCATAACTTGTTATATCTTTGTTTATGTCTCTCCTTTGGGTGGGGATTCATTTGCATTGCTGAGCAATCTTGTGTGTTTGGTGTACATATGAAATTGATTTATATGTATACCAAACATTGCTTCTCAGTGATATTTACTTGCCTTCATATGCTTAAATGATTTAGTTGTTGCTGTGTTGCCTTATTTGGGTACACATATTCGTTATCTGGATGGCATCCCTTTGGTGTAGTTCATGTTGCCATCTCAGTTTGCTTTCACCACTTTGTACCGTGGTTTCTCTGACCAATCTGGGTTGGATATGTTGATTTTTGACTTATTAATTGCTGTTACAATTTGGAGTTGTGGCGACTCTATATTCTGTTGTGGCGAGGCAGTGCACGCGTGAGTGTACTGCAGCCACACAGAATTGACAGATTTTATTGTTTAACACTGTTTAGTGTTATATCTGCTGTTATCCGATCCTCTTATCGAGAGTCGGCTGTACGAGATTCCTGTGACCGTCGTCTATATTGTTATCTGATTATTATTGCTTCTGTGCATTAATAACTGAGTTTGAATTAGACTGACCCGTGTATTATTTTATTTTGAATTTAATACTCGGGTCAGACCCGAGTTATTTCAGGTTGTAGATTTTCTTCTTAGAGTTGCTGTTCAGGATATGAAGACTTTTCACATCTTTTGAAGTTGTCAGTGTCATTTTGTAGTAGTCGTGTCATTGTATAGAACGATATGTATTCATGTATATTAGTCGATAATGTACTTGTATATATAACTTCTAGAGTCGACAGTTGTAGTTGTATCATATGTATCGTGTCAACTATATTGTAACTGACATCGGTTATATATATATGAGATTTTTGTTAATCTGTGTTCCGCATTTATATTATCTGTGTTATTGTTATATCTAATGTCCTAAACTATTATGAACTATCGTAGTTTGTTTTATACTGATAATTGGATATGTCGATGGGAGTAAATAAATAATAGATGAAAAATAAAAAGTATATACCACTCCTATCGAGATAACCAATATTAGTGTAAGGCCAATTACGGATGGTCGCTCCTATCCAGCCTTATTCTTCGTAATAATAGACAGTATTTCTTTTAATATTCTTTGTTATTATGAGTATAGAGGTGGGGCGTCACAGCTTGGGTAACATGTTATTGTTTTATGTTAAAGCCTAGAGTGGAAAGTACCTTTGATTCGCAGTTGATGGCTGTAGATTTGGGTCCTTATAGAAAGGTCCGCTGTTGAATTTATTTGAGCTCAACGTGTTTAGTAAATCCTCGCTTGTAATGTACACACCTCCGATGGAACCATTAATGGACTTTAATCCCTTGCAACTCTAAAATAGACTGCACCAATGTGATATTCTCATCAACCTGTATATAACATAATTTTGGTTGCAAAATTGTAAGGTCTTGTTTAGTATGGGTGAATGATCATGAGAGTAATTGTTAATACAAACTTGGGTAAGTAGTTATATGTCCATGGATTTCAATGTGATACTTAGTGGTCTTTACATTGCATTGGTGGGACATGCAGTGGCAAAAAGGAGATAAATATTTTGTTAGATGAAATGTTGTTACGGTGGTTTCTGTAAATAGATTATTGTATGCATGCAGTCACATATACATTTATACACACACATACAAACACAAAGACGGTTATTTATTTGTGTTCTTGGCTGTACTGTACCTCGGCTTGTTCTTTTGAGGTCATGAGGTTTGTTGTGAATTGCTGGTTGTAAGCAGTATGCTAAAGCATCCCTCTTACAGCAATGAGTTTGTGTCCATAATCCCATTTTATTATAGTGTAATTTAAACCTGTTATATTATAAACGGAAGTAGAAACCTTTGATATATGAATGATTTGTTTAAAATACAAAAGAAATTGCCAATTATATACTGGTTGGTGCTAAAGTAGGGAAGAAATAAAAGGGTTGACCAAAACAATGATCCTAAATATTTAATCATGTTTTCTTAAAATAAGAGGTTAACGATAAATTATGTATGTGTCAATAATTTAAAAAAATTTAAAATGCTCAATGAGTAATTATGCACAAAAGTTTCTTCATGAACCTCTTTAATAACAAATTTCATTGCATTGGCAAATAAGTAAACAAATGTTAAATTGAAAGCCAGATTAGACTAAAAAAACTATTAGATTCAAGTTTTAAGAAGGAATTCAAAAGAACCATTATGAGTTTTGAAATATGAATATTGAATAGTAAATATTTTTTAGTTGTAAAACATATAAAATTCGAAAAGTACAAAAATTATGGAAATATAAAACGATAAAAACAAAGTAATAAATAGATACCTTTTAATAGTAGATATATTTCTGATTAATCAATATTCATCTTGTTTACCCTATTTTTCAATAAAAGATAAAATATACATCATGTATTAACAAAATGAACAAATATACGTGTAATATTACGAAATTGAACATGAAATCAAATTTCCCAAAATGCAAGAATTAGTTGAAATTCTTAAATCACAAAAGACCAGACCCAAGATCTCGAACTTTGGATGAAAATTAGTCATTAGACATATATAAAAGCAGTCACACGTATTTATTGTCTTGCGGAACTGAAATAGTACAAAGTAAAGATGTACAGTTTGAATGTTTGGATATTTATTTAGGGAAGGGAACAGAAAATCAGATTTTTCAAAATAATATTATAAGTTTGGCTATATATGCTTGGGCAGAGATATGTATCTCTTTTCGTGTAATGACATAGAATGATAAGTTGGAAGTAATTTTTTTTACGATGTAAACATTAGAAGTAAGAATGTGAAAAATAATGCTTTCATATACTTTCATATGTCCAGCAAAAACCATATTTATGCATTATTGCATTAATACTTTTCCCTTATCTTTCAAAGATTTCACCATCGTAATTGTCATCATTTTAGTATCGTTTATCAAATTTAGGAAAAAATACATCGGAAGGTATGTATACCCAAAATTGTCCCAGGAATAAATATTTAAATTATGTACGAATGGGTCCTTACAACTTTCAAAAAATACTAATCATAAAAACATTAACTTTTCGCATGTCAATATAATAAAGGTTCAAATTAGGAAAAATATTTAACAATAAAGGAAACAATTCATCAAGGATGATTTTTATCGAAGTTTGAATGATATTTGCAGTAAAGAAAAAAAATCCTTACTAACCAAAAATCTAGTAGCCTTTTGATATATATAGGAACTAACATGTTTTCTAGCTTGGTTTCACAGAAGCAATGGATTCTGTTCAAAACCACAAGCAACTCAACTATGATTGCTAGCTACAAAGAGAAAAATCTTCTAACTATTTTACAAAAAAAATAAATGTAGTAAAAGTACCTCTGGCTTGCAGGCATTGCAAAGAGAACCGAGAGAATCAGCAAGATTAGGAGAATAAGCATGTCTATCAATAGGAGGCAAAACATGAAGAAGAGTGAGCAGATCTCCAGTATTTGTAACGTGAGTAAGAGCCCACATCATTGCATGCTTTGCACTTGCGCTATCATCTATCACCACTATTACTCTCTTCTTCGCATTCATGTTATTACCATTGTGATGTTTGCTACTTAAACCATCGCATTCCTTCTTCTTCTTGAACCTTTTTGATCCATTACTGGAGCTCGATTGGTCGTAATTTGGCTCTGTTCCAAAGTTTAGTTGCTTCAAAAATGATTCGCCCATGCTCTCCATTGTCCTTCCTTTTTTCATTTTTTCCCCCTTGCAGGATTGTTCGACTTGCAGGAGCAAGATTACGCATGTGCTTAGAGAAATCTGCTTCTTTCAGGTGAACAAATGCGGCACTTGTCAATACTACTCGAGTCTGTTCACTGTCAAATTTATAAGTTAGCTTCAATGCAAAAAGGATAAATTGACAATCGAGCTTAATAACTGATGTAGATTACTTGAAAAGAAAGTTGATTTATTCCAAAAGGTTTAGGTTGGCAATAAAGTAGTAATCATATTTAGATGGCTTGGAAATTTCAAATTGGTTCCCAACTGTCTATAAGCAAAACTATTAATGTGAAGCTGTAATCACTAATATCATCTGAATGTAATATGACATTTTACGTTACCTTATACACTTATCGCTTATCTGTTTATTAATTTAATTTTACATATTATTACAGTGCCATCAGATGAAAAATATGGCTCAAATGATTGCATGGGCATGGATAACTCAATGAATTCAAAACAAGTGCGACATAATCAAATCTGGAGTGGCGAAAACTCACACAGCATACAAAATAATATTGTGACATGCAAACAAAACAAAGAACAATCTCACAAATTAATTCAAATGACCATACAATAGATAATCCTTGCCTCAAAAATTGCACAGCAGACATACAAATGGAGACTCAACTTACACAACAAAGCAGCATACATAACTACCTCATAACACTGCTGAAACTAAACAAGAATGTCATGAAACATTGTCAAATTCTGATTACACAAATAAAATATATTCTTAGATGCAGTTCAAACATAAACAACAAAATAGTAGGTTATTAAAAATTCAAAACGTAGTCTCGGTTTTAAAGAATAATACTCAGCCTACAAAAATTACATTAAAGTATATAAAGGAGTCTGAAGGTAATATAAGCATATCCAAACATATACATGAATGTAATAAGCCGTAGCTTACTAAAGCATTGATAGAGGAAAACCAAGGACAAACAACATAACATGAACTTAGCAATGACCAGTCAGAGGCAAACATTGGTATACATACCAGAGCTAAATAACATAGGAAGCAATGTCGGGAGGACACACCTTTTAAATTCATGGCTACAAAGTCAGTGGGTGTGATCGAAAACCCTACGTGGCATAATATGATTTCACATTTAAAATCAAAGGGGAATAATGAAATGTACAAAGGCAAACATGAGCACTCCTTCTCATATAGATTTAGGGAGCAACCTATCTCAATTAGCTTAATGAATATGATGGTGTGGAATATAAGTGGCTTAAATTCCCCTTCTAAACAACTTAATGTTGCACAAACCTTAAAATATAGACAAGCCCCCATAGTTGGACTATTAGAACACAAATTAACAGAGGATAAAATAAAAAAGTAGCTACTTATCTTAATAATGAGTGGATACACGTATAATAAAGATCAACAAGAAAAGGGTAGAATAATGATTTTATGGGATAAAAAAGGATGGTATGTGTCTGTTATTCATGAAAATGAACAATATATCACTTGCTCTATTCGGAATAAACTAGGAATGATATTCTTTTGCACCTTTTGAAATGAATGAAGTCAATGAGGTGGTGTTTCAAATTGATGATAACAACTCTCCAGGACCAAACGATGATAACAGTTACCCACAACCATCTCATTCAACTCACTGCATACTTCACCCAAACTCTTGCAATCCTCCTAGTACACTACTCCTGCCATACCTCCCAATCCACAACCTGATCGAACTACAACCTCTAATCCAATCACTGCCTATAATCTCCACCATCCCAAACAACCTTCATTTTCTCAATCAAACAACTTCCAGTCGCAAGCGAACCTTGACCACAACGCGCTGCAACCTAAATAACGCAATCGAAGCAACTCCGACCCAACTATTCCTCCACCCTCGAATGCCTCAACAATCGACCAATCATCAATCGCCCAACACCCAAAATATGAAACCATCCTTAAATCCAAATCTGATTTCAAACTCCACGCACCACTTCAATCCCTTCGGTTGAAACCCGAAATACCCAATCGCAACCTCACAGCTACGATCCCAAATCGCTGTTGAACTTTTTTTCGCATTTGCCTTTTTTTGTTTCGTGTTTTGTTAAAGAAGGAAGAACATGAATAGGGTAGAGTGTGTAATGGGTTAAAATATTAGTTTTAGGTGCTTGCTTATATTTTAATTCACGAATTCTGAAAGCAACGAATTTCCAATTTCATTGTAAGTGGATTAGGGTTCGGGCTTGGATTCAGAGCTGAGGGAGAGGAGAATGGAGAGGAAGAAAGAGAGGTGGGGAGAGCTCGTGATAGAGGAAATTACTTATGGGATGGAGCTTGGATTTAGATCAGGTTTTGCCAATTTTGGGAAAGATGAAATGAGAGGGAGAGCGGTGAAAATGAGAGGGAGACGAAATAATTTACCGCTAACTTATAATCACGGTTTTGGGAATGGTATTTTGCATCAGTTGTAAATAAAATTGATGCAACTAACACTATTTGCATCGGCATATTTTCTTCGGTTGTCGATGATAACCGATGCAAATTGTATTTTTTAACTATCTACTGCTTTCCACATACCAAATGCATCGGTTGTTAAAGCGTAAGCGATGCAAATACTTCTATTAGCATCGGTTGTTGTAACAACCGATGCAAATGAGGCGAAGCAACATGCGTATTTTGTAGTAGTGTTCATTTATATCTCAGTGTCTGTTAGATAGATTATGTTTGGAACCTATATACCTTGTTACTTCCTTAAGGGTTGCGAATCTGATAGGAGGATATGCAACTCTGGGGATGAGATGTGACCAATTAGAACTTGATTTATTAGGTCATAAGTTTGCATGCAGTTTGTTTGTTTTTTATTTCATAGACTTTGAAATCATTCTGGGTATGGATTGGTTAGATAAGTATGATGCTAGAATATTTTGCCAAGATAGGGGAATATCGCTAAGACACCCTAATAATCATAATCGAATTATATTCTCAGTGGATAATTCAGACTGGAGTGCTTGTGCTTTGTTGAGTGCTATGGAAGTAGAAGAAGGGTTGAATTAGGTTTGGGTAGCAATAGAGTTTGCAGATGTTTTTGAGCCAGCTATAGGATTACCACCGAAACGAGCGGTTGAGTTTCAAATAGATCTTGTACCAGGAGCAAAACCTGTAAGTAGACTACCTAGCTGGATGACATAGACCGAGATGAAGAAGTTAAAGGTGCAACTAGTGGATTTAGAAGAGAAGAATTTTATTAGACCAAGCAGTTTGCCCTGGGGAGCGACCGTGGTGTTCATGAAGAAACAGACATGTTGTTAAAGATGTGTATCGAATATCATAATTTTAACGAGAAGATAATCAAGAATAAGTATCCTTTGCCGAGAATCAATGATTTATTTGATCAGTTGTGTGGAGCCAGAGTATTTTCCTAATTGGATTTGGCAACAAGTTTCCATCAATTAAGAGTGGTAGAGGACAGTATTCCATTGACGGCATTTCAGACTAGGTATGGTTCATACGAGTGGTTAGTAACGCCATTCAGATTAATGAATGCACCAGCTTTCTTTGTGGATTTGATGAACCGAATTTTCCGAGAGCATTTGGATCAGTTTGTATTGGTATTCATATATGACATTTTAATATATTCTAGGGATGAAAAAGAGCTTGAAGTTCATCTTAGAATAGTGCTTGAGACGCTAAGGCAGCATTAGCTGAAAGCAAAGTTTTCAAAGTGTCATTTTTGAAAGAAAGAAGTTAAGTTTCTTGGTCATTTGGTTTCAGAGAAGGGTTTGTAAGTTGATTCGGATAAGATCGAAGCTGTTAACAACTGGAAGAGACCAGAGATGGTAACTGAGAATAAAAGTTTTCTTGAACTTGCTGGCTATTATTGGAGATTTTTTAAGTATTTCTTGCGGATAGCAGCGCCTTTGACTAAGCTAACTAGGTAGGATGTGAAGTTTGTTTGGTCTGACAAATATGAGGAAGCATTCCTTAAGTTAAAGCATTTGCCGATCAACTTGCCTGTGTTAGTAGTTCCAGAAGGAAACCAAGGATTAGTAGTGTATACCGATGCATGTGGAACTGGATTAGGGTCTGTGTTGATGTAGAAAGGTAAAGTTATTGCCTACGCTTCACGATAGCTTAGACCACACGAAGTAAGATATCCTACTCATGATCTAGAGTTGGCATCGATGATCTTTGCATTGAAAGTAAGGAGACATTATCTCTTAGGGGAGATATTTGAGTTATACACAGATCATTAGTCTTTCAGATTTTTATTCTTTCAGAAGGAGTTGAATATGAGATAGCAAAGATGGCTGGAGCTTTTGGCGGCTTATGATTTTGGTATAGAGTATACACCTAGAAAAGGAAATAAGGTAGCTGATGCTCTTAGCAGAAAACATCAGAATGTGGTGTTAGCGATGTTGACGGAATGGAAGGACCTTGAAGCTTTGACTACTTGTAGTGTGTAGTTGAGATCGACTGCTAGTTCTAGTTAGAGCACCGCCATGTTGTCCTGCTAGGAAGTTTGACCAGTATTGATTGAAAGGATTGCTTCTAAGAAGAAAGAGGGCCTATTATTAGTCGAGAAGATTAAAAGGCTAGTGGTTGGATTGGAGATTTATGATCTAAAA
This sequence comes from Allium fistulosum, assembly GCA_030737815.1. NCBI lineage: Eukaryota > Viridiplantae > Streptophyta > Magnoliopsida > Asparagales > Amaryllidaceae > Allium > Allium fistulosum. Next base: position 1,108,528,085 of record CM060907.1, read on the forward strand.
GATTTCAGTCTTGACCAGAGGGATGGTTTAGAAAGAAGGGACGGTTGTGTGTCTGAAAGTTGAGGACTTAGAGAAAGAAGTTCTTAGGGAATGTCATCGATCCAAATTTACGATTCATCCTGAGGGAACCACGATGTATTAAGATATGAAGAGGAGTTTCTACTGGGAAGGTATGAAGAAGGATGTTGGCTTATTGGTTAGGCAGTGTGTGAACTCTCAACGAGTGAAGGCCAAACATTTGGGATTTGATATCCATTGATTTTATAAACGAATTGCCAAGGTCGAATCGAGGAAATGAAAGTATATAGGTCATAGTGGACAGGCTTACCAAGAGTCCCATTTCATTCTAGTCAAGTCAACCAGAACGACACCTGTTTTAGCTAAATTGTTTATGAAGAACATAGTTAGACTGCATGGAATTCCTAGTAGTATAGTAGGTTTGTTTACTAGTGAATTCTAGAAGACTCTACAGGATGTGTTAGGTACCAAGCTTAAGATGAGTATTGCGTCTCACCCTTAGACAAAGAGGTAGACAGAAAGAGTCAATAAGGTGCTAGAGGATTTATTAAGAGCTTGTGCTCTAGACTTTGGTGGATCTTGGGAAGATCACATACACTTAGTTGAGTTTTCTATAATACTAGTTACCAGACTAGTATAGGAATGGCACCTTTCAAAGCATTGTATGGAAGGCCATGCAACTCACCAGCATGTTGGTTGGAAATTGGAGACAGATTAGTCTTAGGTCCAAATCTGGTTAGAGAGGCAACATAGAAGATTGAGTTGATCCAAGGTAAGATGAAGGAAGCTCAATCTAGACAGAAGAGTTACGCAGATAAGAGGCGTAAGGACCTAGAGTTCTTAGTTGGAGATAGAGTTTTCATCAAAGTATCATTGATGAAATGTGTGGTACGATTCAGAAAGTCAGGGAAACTAGCACCGAGATATGTTGGACCATTCCCAATGATAGAGAGGATTGGGAAGCTCGCCTATAGAGTCGAGTTGTCGAATAGTTTGGCAGGTGTCCATAATGCGTTTCATGTGTCTCATCTTTGTAATTACGTGCATGATCCAGAGACTACTATTCCTCCGACGGGGTTGGAAGATTTAATAGTAGAAACAAATTTGACTTTTGTTAGATAACCAATTCGGGTTGTAGCAAGAGATAAGAAAAAGTTAAGATATAAGATAGTCAAGTTGGTGAAAGTTCTGTGGAGCGACAACGAGAAGGACTATACTTGGGAGACAAAAGATAGGATTAGAGCTACTTATCCTAATCTGTTGCAGGGGTGTGTTCTATATTTGCTTTATATAGACTATTTTCTAGTCAGGTAGGCTAGTATGGTTGTTAGGAGATGTTACAGATGATTTCTATGTTTAACATTTAGTCCTTACTGAATTTTGAGGAAGAAATTCTTTAAGGAGGGGAGCCTGTAACAACCCTAATTTTAAATAACATTATTCAAGAGATTTAACTAGATAAATTAAATAGAGTAATATAGAGACTAGAGTGATAAGGGAATTGAGATTTGAAAAATTAAATATAAGGTTGTGTCTTAACCAAATGGACTCCTAAGAATAAGTTTATAAAATGGTTTAATAAGTTAATTTCCCAACAGAATAAGGCAAGGGTATTATGAGAAACAATCGTATACTATAACCCCATAACCCCTAAAACCTTACCTTACCCCGATTCACGTTTTCAAAAAATAAAAACATAAGAAAAGAAGCTTTAAGGATGGCCATAACTCTAGGAGAAAAGGGGACCGTAATCAACTAAAAGCTGAGGATTCAAACAAGAAAGAATTAAGCAAGATCAAATCTCAAGTTCCTTATCCGAAACAAGGTAAATAATAATCAAAACCATCTCATTTATGTTTTAATGAACATTTGATTTCAGATTTAAAGTTTAAAACCATTTGGATGATTTGAAGATGATATGCTTTGATTATATGCCACGTACGATTCAAACAATTATGTGTGTAAAGGGTTTGATTGGATTTTAAGGATAAAATCATGTTAATTGGGTTTCGAATGCTATGAGAATTTAATATGTTATGAAAACATTATTTTGGAGATAGGTTTAAATTTTTATAATTATCCAAGCTATAGATAATTTATTATGAATTTTTAAACGAAAGAAATGAATAATTTGGGTTTAAAATTAATTCTGGCAATTATATAAATAATTTGGATCTGAAATTTATATATGTTAGAAAAAATAATAAAAGTGAATTAAGATGAATTTTGAGGATTTTTCCTAAGTGATTTAGTATGGAAATTAAATTAATAAAGTTTGAGGGCTTAAATGTCTTAATTTTTTGTTAAGGGGAAGGGCTTCTTTGTTAAAATATTTTTAATTATTAATGAATGAATTTGGCAGCCTTTTTATAAAACATTGTGGTAAAGGATTGGGCAACCAATCATATTTTAACAAATAAGGCAAGTTAGGTATAAAGGAATTTCTTTTAAAGGTATGAAATCAGTTTTGCTTTAAATTACAAACTTGCCACCTCCTTTTTTCCTGCTTCTAAAATCATCCTATATAGCCTTTCGATTCCATTTGAAACCAATATACATGATATCAATTAGTTGATATGTAGTGTATTGGATTAAGGCGCAAGGCGATGGTGTCGAAAGCTTGCTTTCAAAGGGTTGATGCCATTTTAATAGCTTTCAAATCAACCAACTTGCCTTTGTTTTGCTTTCGAAAGAGATGTCGCTTACTTTGTTTTTAAGGAAGCTTCCGAAAGGTTGAGATTACTTTTAAATAGCTTTCAAAGGGATTGTCGCATACCTTTGTTTTATAAGTAGCTTTCAACTGAGTTGTCGCATATTAAGTTTTAAAAAGGAGCTTTCGAAAGGGTAGTTGTTTTTGACCCTAGTCGAAACCTTGCTGCCGTCTTTATACCTTTCGAATAAGGTTAAAGGTTGCTTTTCTTTATAGCCAATTAACAATGCTTACGAGAGGGAAGTTTTAGTTTTATTAATATTGAAGCCACTTCCCAATGCTTTCAAAAGGGGACTTATAGCCACTTTTATCAATGCTTTCAAAAGGGTAGTTTCCATCTGTTCCCAAAATTATTTTATTTGAAGATTAATGTTTTCGAAAGGGGTACTTTCGCTTATATTCACTTTGACCCAGAAGTTATACCTAAGGTTAAACCCAATGGTTTTGAAAGAGATACTTTTATATGGTTTCGAAGCTATGCTTTTATAAATCCTACTTAAACTAAGTGGTTTGAAAGATAAGCTTTAATACTTTCGAAAGGAATTTTTCAATGGTATCGAAAGGAAGGTTTTGATGCTTTCGGAAGGGATATTTAGGGTGTTTTGAAAGGCATATATTTAAGTGTTTTGAAAAGGCGGTTTGAATGTTATTGAAGGGTATAATTTAATGGTTTCGAAAGAGAAGGTTTAAGGTTTCTAAAGTCTTAGTTTTCAAAACAAGGAACCCATCTCAATTTTTAAAGATAAACCCATGGCAATATCAAAGATTTTTTAAATGGCATTTAACTTTAGAGTCTTTGAAGAAGCTTTCCTTGCTAAAGGTATTAGGTTAAAGGTATTAACCATGTTTCATTTGAAAATAATTGTAAGGATATTAAACCATGGATGGATGTGTTATCATGTTATGATTAGTTATCATGCATGCTTCTTCTGTAAATATATTCACTTCATAATTAACCCGTAATTGTATTTGGGGAGTTAAGGGCAGAATAACCGGTTAGGTTGACCCGACAGTGAACATATGTTGAGTTAGCTCATGTTGAGTAGAATTGCACTCAGGAGGTCAGGTAGACCAGAAAATAGGATGCCCAAAGACTGATCAAAGAGTTGTCAGGTTAGACAAGTTCATAGCAAACCCATAAAAACTATGTTTGGAAAGTGTTATTAGCAGAGGCCAATATTTCTTAGTGATCCCTTGAAAAATATGTCCAGATTAAGTTATTGATAGAGATCAATAGGTTCATAGTCAACCCATGAAAACTATGATATGAGAGAAGTTATTGGAGATCCCAATAGGTTTATAGCGAACTGAAGAAAACTATAATTGGATGAAGTTATTGGCAGGGGCCAATAGGTTCTTAGTAATCCTATGAAAACTATAAAATCGGGCAGATAGTCTGTAAGCTTTTAACGGGTTATTAGTCTACCCATAAAAAATAATAGGTTAATAGTAACCCTAGAAACTGTAACTGAGACAGATAGTCAGTTGAATGGGGATGGGAAATCTAGAATATAATGCATGTTTGCATATCATCATGATATTTTACTATGTTATGTCATAACCATTGTGGATGCAGTTGCACAGTATATGGTTATTATAAATTTTGGTTAGGATACTAGTGAGGGGAAAACCTGTTCCACTAAGCAGCGTGGTATCGCTGGATATCTATATGGTTCGTGATGGTATATTATTATTCACACTAGGCTTTATGTCTGACTCGAAATTTATGTTTTCCCCTTAAACTCTCAGGTGCTCAATTAATTTTGAGTAGTTTGAGAGTTAGGGTTTTCAGGTTCTCCTTTGGACGAATAAGCTTCAGAAGACAAGGAGGAGGCAAGCTAGCTATTAGGGGTTCTTTTTTGTTTGATCCCACTGTGTTTAGTTGTATTGGCAAAGCTGTCTATTTGCCTATATTTAGACTTTGATCAACCAACGTGGCATCTTCACATGTCGCTCTTGGCATATTTTGTAATAATTATATTTTCTCTGAACGTGGTTCATGCATTGGGATTTTGTAATGAATTTGAAATATGATTTAAAGTGGAATGAGAAATTTATTTTGTGATTTAATTTTTTTCCATATCCATGTGTTTCTGCTATATCAGTGTATCTAACATTATCACATTTAGTCACCGAGAATTAATAACTATAGATGACTGTAACATTTGTAGCCGTTAATTTTGGGCCTCTAAATGGGAGATGTTAGAAATTATCTCTAGGACTTAGAACTGAAGCTTTGGATTGGGGCCAAGTTATCAAAGGAGGATGAGACAGGGTTCAAGGAACTACAAGAGGGTACTAGAGACATGGAAGAGAAGTCGGCCATTATTTGGCTTAGCGTATAACTCAGCCCCGAGTTATACCTATAACTCGGCACTGAGTTATACCTATACTCAGCACCGAGTTAATAGGGTACAAAAGTGAAAGTTGGAACTTCTGGGGTCTGATGAAGAGGTTCCGTAGATCATGCTAGAGGTGTTGGATCGTTCGCATCGGGGATGGATGGCAATATAACAACATGATGAAAATATATGGTCGTTGGATGTTGGCTTGCATTGGGAATAGGTTCCTAAGATGACGGCTCATAAAGGAGGGAGCCGTATGATCGGGGAATGTGGAAGGGTTCCTTATGAATAATAGAAATTAGGCTGAGCAAGAAGGGCTCGGGTATCCAAATAGAGCAAAGGTGGGCTCGGGTGTTGTAAAGAACCACCTTTCTGAACCCCAGAAGTTGACACTAATACATCCATGGTATTCACGTGCCGAACAACTAAGTGTCAGAAAGATAGATCATTATGAAAAAGAAAGGAGATAGAAGATAAGAAGAAACTAAACAATCACAGAATCTCACAATGCAACGGAATAACATATATTAATCAACATAATTCTTTACAAAGTCATTTCCAAAATGATACATCATAGTCATACAAATACAATTCTACCGTTGGACAGTTATAAAAGCTTGTACCTACTTAACTAATACAACATAATATAATACAGCAGAAACCAGATAATAACTAGCTATCGATGAAGCCTCCTGCTCTAAGCTCCTTCGAAATGCATCCATGGAAACCTGTACTTTGCTGCCCATAAATATTTGAGCACCCAAGAGTTTTAGGGAAAGAAAATAAAACTCCGGATCAGACATGGGTCTGGTGTGAGTAAACTCAAAACAACTGAATTATTACTTTAAAAACACTTTTAAAATCAAGGGTATCTCGTAAAACCACGCCGCACATAAACACGGACGAGTTTTCACCTTACGATAACCAAAACACTTTTATATAGAAATCCAGTGGTATTATAAGAATATCTAATGGTTCAAAGTAAATATATAAAATACCTGAAATGCTTGCATCTCACATTCTAACATAGTTGGGCACAATTAAAATCATAATGGCTCATATTGGAGATTGTATTCCATAATATGGCAAGGCAAGGGACTACCTTCCGATGGTACAACCCTAGAAAATGCATCGATGCCAACACAGAACTGGCTGCCCCTTTAACATGGCATACCAGGTTACCTCATCCCCTTTTTGGCACCGAGGCCTTATACTACCCCGGTGTTTGCACGCAAACCAACTCTAATAAGGAACAATCTAGAATGGGATGACGGCTCCTAATGGTAGCAAACCACATGGCTCTACTACATACCCTGTTTTTGCCATTTTTCCAATTTGGGAAGCTTGTGAGGTCACTTCTTTACCTTTTTATTACAAACCCACTTGGAATGCTAACATTGCCCTCCAGGCATTATTGCAACATTACCATTCATCCATATAAGTTTGTTCTAGGACTGAACGAAACCGAAGGCACTACTTCTACTAAATCCATTTTGGAATCACCCTCGGGATTAATAGAAATAGCCTTTGCACTTCAAAACTCCATCTTCGATTCCATACTCTTCAAGATTCTTCAGTTCGAAATGCTTATGTTGGATCAAAGTGGTTTTCGGATAACATACTCGATTTTCGGTCTCTTCGAAACAACTTTCGAAAGTTTTCGGTAAACTCGACCCCGGTTCTTTAGGAAATAAACCGATAAAGTTAAGAGTGGAGATTACCTCCTAACAGTTAATGGACGAATGTAACAACCCGCATATTTTACGATTATATATTTAAATGTTTTGTTTAAATATAGCCTCGTTTGTTGAATTTAAAGTCCAAAATGTTACTTTTTGTAAACAGTCGAATCTGGACTGAAGACCGCTTCCATTGAGTTCAAAACGACGTTTACAACTTTTTTTAGTATAAACATCGATATGTTTGGAGTTGATTAGGATTTTGGTATTTTGTTTGGGCTTTGGGTTGTGTTCTAGCCCACTAACCCAATAAGAGAACCCAAACCTTCTACCAAATACCTCCCACTTCACTCCTCTCCATTCATTCATTCCACTTTCTAAATCCTAACACTCAAGCCCTAGAAAAATGGGGGAAAAGAAAAGAGATTACAAATTCCTAAGCCCTAATTCTCTTAGGAAATTCAACTTCAAGTTATAAATCAAAGAGAAGCTTAGGTAAGCATCCTTTTCATCTTCTCCATCTCAATCTCTCTTCAATTTTCAGAAATTCCTATAACCTAACTTAGGAAATTCATTTCATTTGATAATAGATTAAAGATTCTTGAGGTGTTGTTAAAGAGAAATCGATCTTGCTTTGTTTTAGAGCTTCTCATTTCTTATTTTTGGGTTTAAAGGTGAGTTCTTGAACTCACGTCTATGTGTATAGCTTTCATTATTATTAGGTATGAATTCCTAACATCTATTTCATGTTCAATCGCTTTTGAATTGAATTGGTTTGGTGAATTTTCCAAATTTTGGTATTTTGAGGTCAAAACCTATGAAAATCCTACTATGGATGTTTGGACATGTTGTTTAGAGTGTATTGACGAGCCTATAGGGCTAGGTTGTCGCTTGGCAAAAATCCCTAGCCACCATCGCTCATCCGATCACTTCCGAACCGATTTGGCCATTAATGGCCTAGGCTGATTTTTGCCCTGAGCTTCAGCTCAGACGTTTGGGATAACACTCAGACGTCTGGACCATCGGAATAAAAATTCCATATGTACAGCTCAAACGCTTGAGGTTATTCCCAGACGTCTGGGCGATCTAGAAGAAAATTTCCAGATTCTCAACTCAGACGTTTGGGAAAACAACCAGATGTCTGGTGCTGTTTAATTCAGCCAATTTGCCTAATTTTTAGAGGATTTCCATACAAAAATACAAAGGTTTCTATACTAGTAGTAAGTGCTCAAACTCTTTCACAAAAATGATTTCAACACTACTTTTAAATACAAAGCTCGTTTTTAAAACCGTTTTCCAATCTATTAGTATATACAAACCTTTACCTCATTCGTACGAGAAATCCAATTAATCGACTTAGCAAAACAAGTGGTATGAAACACTTGCGTTTACTTCGTCGATTAATTCTTGGACTTGTTCGATTGAACTCTTGTGACAATTTTCGAGTGGAAATCTGTAATCTGTTCGTAAATTTTTAAGTTAAGCTAGTGGTTATGGGAGATGAAGCTAAACTCATTTATTTACTAGCTTAGTGTAATTTACACTTCTTACCGATCAATGATGATCATTTTATGGTTTAGACTAGCGATATGCGATGTCTCTTTGTCCGCATGGGGGACTATACCCCGTATTATGGAGCTTCGTCTCATTTTTAGGGGCTAGCGACCCCTGGTCTTTTGACCGTTCATGGAGCAATCGACTCAACGAGTTCGGAGCATGGGGCGTATCTTTTTAGGTGCGTCGATGTTCGGCTCAATAAATATGTGCATGAGGCGTATCTTTTTAGGTACGTCGATGTTCGCCTGTGCATGGGGCGTATCTTTTTAGGTGTGTTGATGTTCATCTTATCAGTCCCGAAGAGGGGACCATACCCCGTATTTTATGGGATAACGTCCTGTTTGTGATACACGTGTTGGTGAGTTTTCATGCTCCCATTTGTGAAAGGCCTTCCCCTTTTTTTGTGATTTCTGGATTTCTAATTATTGATTTCTAGAATTTGTGTTTCACCAATTTTTGTGATTTGCATTGATAAGCTTTATCAATATTTGAGGTTTGGTGAATAAAAATAAAGAATATGGCATTCTTTTAGGTGTATGAGAAAATTTGAGATATTGTATGATTTTTGTGGTTATCATATATATTTGTCATATCTCTTATCCTATCTCATCTTATCTGATATTTATAGGTAGACTGATTCGTTTATTATTTTTTCTTCATAAATAATACTCGGGTCAGACCGAGGTGTTTCAGGTGCTTCCACTTGACTTCTTATCAGGGATCGTCATCTGACTTTTGGCTAACTACTTTAGCTTAGTAGTTTTGGTTTTATACATCCGAGATAGAACCCTTGATGTATACATATTCTTTTTTCTAGCACTTGTACCTATTCTTTTATGATGTAGTGGATCTTGTATGACCACTACTTTGATGTACACTTCTGTGTGTTATATTCATAATGTTTCCGCCTTAGTGATATGAATATCCGTGACTGATTTATGTTATACTTATTTTATATTTGTTTCTGAAGGCCACATAGCCACTGTGTAGTAGCTTTGAGTTTGTATTTGATATGTCAGATTTCCTCCTGAAATGAAATGCATGACATACTATCTGACATACCGGTACTCGCACAAAGCAATTACACAGATGATCGTTCCTAAACAGCCTTATCCTTCGTACTAGTCGATGGCATTACTTCGTAGTGTTCTTGGCTAGTATGAGCATAGAGGTGGGGCGTCACAGCTTGGTATCAGAGCCAAACTCCGGAACAATGTAGAATAATCTAGCAAGGACCATTGTCCTAAGTCTTTCTTAGGAATCGTGCCTTAGGATTTAATTCGAGTCATAGAGCCCGTTCTATTCTATTTTCTTTTATGATGCCTTGTTTTATCAATCAAGTTTGTTTGATATTCATTCTAAGAATAACCTTTTTCCTCTTCTTTCTTTCTTTCTTAAAGAAGAGAAATGGTTAGACCTGGCCATCCCAGCGCCAGTCAATCTAGTGCTACTCCTCAGGATGGCATATTCATGTCTGCCCAACAGCTTTTGGATCTTGTAAAGAATGCCCAAGCTACCGGACCCATTCCTCAACCCACTCATCCTAAATCCGGGTTTGCATGCTTGTACAGTGATTATACCAATTTGGGTGGAAGGCCATTTAAGGGTTCCGAAAGCGTTATAGAAGTCCAAGCTTGGCTTCGAACATGCGACCGCATCTTTTCTCGCATGAATCTTATGGATTTACATCGGGTCCAAGTGGCTTCTAGCATGCTCCAAGAGAGAGCATTAGATTGGTATGAGCTTTTGGTTTCGGAAATTATTGAAGCGGATCTTACTTGGGAGCAATTCTAGGAAAGGTTCGAATTGAAGTTTGTGCCGAAAGCTGAAAAAGTAACTTTAGCCCGACGCTTTATTGACCTTGTTCAAGGTGAATCTTCTGTGACAGATTATGTCACATCTTTTGAATCTCTCTCTAAATATGGGGTCGAGTATATTAATACCCCATTGAAGAAAAATCAAAGGTTTGTCTATGGGTTGAATAAGAATCTCAAAAAGCCTTTACTTCTGAAACTAGAAGTTTCATTCGATCAGCTTGTAGATATCGCTCTTCGACTTGAAGAGGCCGATAAAGAAAGTGATGTTGAAGTTGTGGGTGCCAAGGACTTCAATAACAACAAGAATAGGCCTATTAAGTTCAAACCTAATCCCAATAAGAAAGGAAAGTAAGCAACTTCCTTAGCAAAGACTCCCACCTCTAATCGTGGAGAATGCTACAATTGTGGTTCTAAGGACCATTATGCAAATAGGTGTCCGAAACCCCTTTATTGTCGCTATTACAAGGGTTCGAGTCATCTTATATCTTCTTGTCCCAAACTTCAAAGCAAGAAAGAGGGAAAGCTAAATGTTGTGCAAGCCCCTAGTAACACTTCTCTTGGTCAAGGTATTTCGCATTCTGTCCTTGATGGCATTATTATGTTTCGTGATCATCCTATTCGAGTTCTTTTTGATACGGGTGCCTCTCACTCTTTTATATCAAAGGAAATTTTTGATACTTTGTCCTTAAATGTTATGGGCTTGATGACTTCACTGAGAATTGCGAATCCGGTTGGTGGATCTGCAACACTCAGTTTATTTTGTAAAGATGTCGAAATTATTTTATGTGATTATGCTTTCTGAGCCGATTTGCATGTTATGCGTTACTTAGGTTTCGGAATGATTTTGGGAATGGATTGGCTTAACCGTTATGAAGCCCATATCCTATGTCCCGAGAGGACTATCCACCTTCGACATCCTCAATCTGTTAAGCAGATTTCTATAGTAATTAAAGATTCAGATTCCAATTCGGTAGCATCCTTATATTCTCAAAATCCACATGATGACGATAATGATGATGAGGAAGATGTCATTTCTCTCATTCACATTATTTGTGAATTTCCTGATATATTTAAGCCTGTTTTAGGATTACCACCTAAGTGAGCAATTGAGTTCAGAATTAATCTAATTCCTGGAGCTCTACCTATCACTCATCCTCCTTATCGTATGTCCAATGCGTAAAAAATTATCCGAATTGGAAGCAAAACAGTTTATTCGTTCTAGTTCCTCTCCTTGGGGAGCTTCAGCTATCTTTGTGAAAAAATCCGATGGTACACTTAGGCTTTGCGTTGACTACCGCAAGCTTAATGATCTCACCATCAAGAATAAATATCCCTTACCTCGGATTGATGATTTTTTCGATCAACTTAGCGGTGCTAGAGTCTTTTCATAGTTAGACTTAGCAATCGGTTTTCATCAACTTCATATTGCAGAGGATAACATTCCTTTGACATCATTCTGTACTCGTTATGGATCTTATGAATGGCTTGTTATGCCATTTGGTTTAACGAATGCTCTAGCTTATTTCGTTGACCTTATGAATCGAGTTTTCAAAGACTTCCTCGATCGATTTGTTTTCATCTTCATAGATGATATTCTTTTTTATTCTAAAACTGAGGAAGAGCATGAAAACATCTTCGGATTGTGTTGGAAACCCTTAGGAGCAATCAATTGAAAGCAAAATTTTCTAAGTGCCACTTTTGGCAATCCCGTGTGAAATTTTTAGGACATATTATTTCTGAATCCGGAATTTCCGTGGATCCTACAAAGAGTGAAGCGGTTCAAAATTGGAAGGGACTGGAGAGTGCGACGGCAATCCGTAGCTTTCTGTGATTTGTCACTTTAAAAATACAAAGGTTTCTATACTAGTAGTAAGTACTCAAACTCTTTCACAAAAACGATTTCAACACTACTTTTAAATACAAAGCTCGTTTTTAAAACTGTTTTCCAATCTATTAGTATATACAAACCTTTACCTCATTCGTACGAGAAATCCAATTAAACGACTTAGCAAAACAAGTGGTATGAAACGCTTGCGTTTACTTCGTCGATTAATTCTTGGACTTGTTCGATTGAACTCTTGTGACAATTTTCGAGTGGAAATCTACAATCTGTTCATAAATTTTTAAGTTAAGCTAGTGGTTATGGGAGATGAAACTAAACTCATTTAT